>OX465103.1:15559437-18005451 GCA_949987565.1 Luidia sarsii | reverse complement strand
AGTATCCATCCTCCATTATCCCGTTCGAATGTCATTTCATTCGAAAATCCCTATGACATGCAGCCAAACAAAACAAACTTAACCGTTGAACGGTAAGCAAGACTGTCGGAATGACGGAAAAGGCACTATTCAAGGCCAGCGCAGACGAGAACGCGAATACCAAATAAAACATAATTATAATAGGGACACTACACAGGCGGACCCGAAATGCCATTTGAATGAGCGATCCTTGCCTATTCCTAAAAAAAATGGTATGTGCCGTCTGACTATTCTGACTGCCTTCTAGGAGCACTCTGAAAGCTCCTATTACGACCCTACTACATCTCAGCTGCATTCGGAGGTAATAATGCACCATCAGGAATAGGCAGGAATCATTCGAGATGCATTCTAATCATTTTGAACATTCTTCATTCCGACTGCTCATGCGTGATCCCTACATGAGTCGACATCAATGTGATGGGGCCTGAAAGCCCATACACAGCATTGGTAAGATCGGAAAAGCAGACAGTTTGTTCACAGATTTACATGAAACTTGTACAGTTTGAACATGGTTATGGTATAGAAACCTCGCATTGAAATATTTCTGCCTAAAATGCCTTTTTTTTTTAAAGAGTAAAAGAAATTGCTTACGTCTCACCCCTAGATCTAAACGATTTTTTATGTGTTGAATGCTGCATTTTCGCGAAACAAATGAAGCGGTTTTCACTATTTTCTTGAGATTCTGTTAGCGGATTGAGCTGAAATGTCACAGGTGTGCTATTTCATGCATATGTTGGATCAGACAACGTATGCATGATATTTTTTGACCTCGACCAATGTTGTGTTGCCCCTTTTAAACCAGTACACCGGCTCATTCAGACAGTGCCACGCATCACCGTCTTCAACGTCACGCGATAGGCAGCAGACCAACGCGTGTATTTCCGACGGTTGGTGGTGGGTACCAATGGCCAGAACCATGCACGCAATAGCGAGCCACACATCGTGTATTGAATCGTCTCTCTCCTTCCCTCTGGCCCTCTCCCTCCCCCTCCCTCTCTCTCTCCCCTCTCACTCCCCTCTCTTTCTCTCTCTCCCTCCCTCTCTCTCCTCTCTCTCTCTCTCCACTCTCTGCCCCCCCTCTCTCACTCTCCTCTCCCCTCTCTCTCTCTCCCTCTCTCTCTCCTCTCCCTCCCCCTCTCTCTCCCCGCTCTCCTCGCTCTCACCCTTCTCACCCTCTCTCCTCTCTTCTCCCCTCTCTCCCTCTCAATCTCTCCCCTCTTTCTCCCCCCTCTCTCGCCCGCTCTCCTCCTCTATCTACCCTTCTCTCTCCCCCTCGTCGCTCCCTCTCCCTCCCTTCACCTATCCCGCTTTCTCTATCTCTCTCCACCTCTCTCTCCATCTCTGCCCCTCTCTCTATCTCTCTCATAACCCCTCCCTCTATCTCTCTCATAACCTCTCCCTCTTACTCCCTCTCTCCCCTACACCCTTTCTCTCCCTCTCCCACTCTCTCTCTCTCCCAGTCGCTCCCAATCCCCTTCTCTCCCCCTCTCCCCTTCTCCCTCTCTTTCCCCTATCTCTTCCAACCCCCCGTTCTCTGAACGATCGATGGCAATTATCATCATGCTTTATTGACACTCAAAAGATCCATCTGGCTTTATAATAGTATAGCGGGAGATGGCTCTGATGTTTCGTCGGTCCATTGAATGATGAATGTCTAGGTTTCGGGTAATATACTTGCCTTGGGTAGGGGAGTTATCTCGTATACACTGGTTCTCATTAGACGTGGCAATTGGAAAAAGAGTGCAGTTAGTTGTCTACACGTGTCATTGGTAACATTATCCAGTCTTCACGTCCTGTGCTATAAAAGTACATTGTAGAATACAGACATCTCGGCAAGGATTTCGAGATCTTTTTCCAAAACCTCAACGCAAGGCTCCAAAATTAATATCGCTTCTTTTAGCTATCTATCCACGGAATAGAAGCCAACACTGCCCAATGGCAAAAGGTGCTTAAATCTCAAATACTAACTGTACCAAAATCCTTGCCCGACTCTGGCTTAGACGTAGCTGAAACTTGTCCAGTTTTATCTCAGCCATTAATTTGGGCCAAGGTTTGAGCAAGGTTTGACCAACATGCGTTGGGCAGTGTCTGCACGCTTATGCCGTATATTGCATGAACAGCAAACACAACCGTTTCAGACAAGTCGGCTTTTGGCGGCACGGTCTTAGGAAAACATAGTCAACTATTTACTGTGCATTCGGTTCGTCGGGATCGATCTTGCGAGGCCCATAGGTTTTTTTTTTTATAAGTCACCACGCGTCGGTGGAGTGGCGAACCGCCACGGATCGGTCCGCCAACGTCGAAACATGGGAGGGGATCTGTATGACGCGCCCGTGTCTTTCCGGCAGGCCCAAAACAATGCGAAGCGTAAACACAAACAATCGGCCGAAGTACAGGCAGGCGCCTTGGCTGACTCCGTCGACCGACTCGCTAATCTATCTCACCGCACGCCTCGCCCAGCTCCTCAAACGAATGGCCGAGCACACCGCCATTAGATCATCATCCCCTCACTCTCCCTTTTCTTGTCCTGTCATATTTTTTTGTGGGGGGGGGGGGCGGTGGTTGGGGCTCGCCGCGAAAGGCGTTTTGCACGGGCGAACCTCTGTCAATATTATACGGTTTAGTGATGGTAAACATTACGGGCCATGGTTAGGCAGGCGGGTGTGTGGTCGGTCGCTGTTATAGCCATAGGATCTACCACTCCGATCCCGAGTCAACATCTACCTAATCTATGGAGGACACCTCCCGGCTTTTTACCCGAGGAAACATCGGAAGCAACAGTCTTCCGGTAAGCGTGGCTTTCTTTAAAACATGACAAATGGACGCCGATACATCAAATGACAATGCCGTTCCTTCCAGACGGACAAAAGATCTTTTCTCGTTTTGATTTTCGAAGCCACAGCTTTGGCAGCAACTGACTAAGCACCGTCTCCAATTACCTAACAGCTCAAAGAACTCCGGGATTTGCTGCTTCAATAATTGTTTGAGTTTCGAAGAGGAATGTCCACTTGAAGAGTTTCTTCCCAAAAGGTGGGAGACGCCATTTTGTCTCTCATTCTTTCGATTCGAGATCTCTGTGTTTGAGGACATTCAATCAAATAATTAAATACCGATAAATTTATGAAAAGGGAACCTTTCTGATAACTTTCTGTTCGATGAATTTAAAGTTTATTTGACATCAAGGGAAAGTTATTTGACTGTTATACAACATTTTTTTAATAGCAGAGAAACAAATTAACTGGACCGAGACTTAACCCCGGGATTAGGGTTTAACGTGCCAACGCCCTACCCCCTGAGCTACCCAACGTTTTAAGGCGAGGGGTAGAATAGGACAGCGAAACAAATATCATAGAACGCTTTCCAAAAGGAGTAGACTAGAGGCTCAGTCAACGGACAGGAATGTCAGCCTTTGCTATGCCACTGTGTGAAATATTTTCCTATGGTGAATGGCTGCACCATAGTCGTTTACACGAGCCTGTCTGCACTGTACACGGCCAGTGAGTCGCTATAATTATAACAAAGCAGCCTATGGTGTTGTTGTTTTTTGTCTAGAGCCAGCTCGTCTCGTCTCATAAGAGAGGATTCCACACGGTGACACCCGAAAAACCGCTTCCCCCCTCGTTATTGAGCTGAAATTAATCAGCTCCGGTGTTTCAAAACCAAGCCAAGCGGAGAGCGGACGCGTCCCAACCGCGGTCCAATTCGCGGCAGCGCGGGCCCGTCGTGAGTGGAGTCCCGCCCGATCACCGCGGCTACGCCGTCACCCAAGGCGGCGCTCAGGGGAAAGACAAGCCGGGAATCGGGTTAGGCACACACCCTCTGGCAAGGGGGTGGGGAGCGTCCCTCCCCGGGCCCGGGGGAAATCACATTAAACAAGCCCGGTGGGTTCTATTTGTGTTGCCCGCCCGCCCGGATCATCCCCGTTCCCGGGAGAACTGGGCAACAGTTTTCCTGGATAAATCCTCGCAGCTCGATAGGTACAGACACGGCTCATACGGCACGAGTCATTTTCGTATATTATACACACGGCGTTTCCCGCCCCGGCTGACAATTATCAAGACGCCATTGATAAACCCCCATACGTGAGGTTGATTTGCACACAAGTTTGGTATCAGAATTAGGACCGCGTTCGACTCCGTTGTGTATACGGCGGGGGGACAAAACACGTACAGGTCTATGGGAATTGGCCACTACACGCCGCCAGCCGGCCGATTCAAAGGACCTGTGGGTGATTTAAAGGAGTATTAGGGAATGAATTTGGCCGGGAACTTTTAACTCATCACCCAAATTGCCCCCCCCCAACCAAAAAGAGAGGGCCTGTTGGGGGGGGGGGGTCATATGAGAGCACCCCTGTTAGGATCAAAGCACATTTTTGTTCAAAGACATTCTGCCTTCCGTCCTGTTCGACACGTCTGGCCCTCTGGAAATCTATGAGAATTGTACATGTTGGGTTTTTGTCATCAAGCATTTTGCAACATTTTCATGTCATTCCGCGTCAAATTGTTATCTCAAAACACATTTCCAATACAAACATTATACAGAAAACTGACTGCGGGGAACTTTTTGGACATGAATTTGAAAGACACTTTTTCAGGGACGTATTTGTCCTTGAGGTCTGAAATTGGATGTTCTCCGCTGAGTGGCGAGATTCCAAAATGGATTTTGCTTGAGGACATTTTATTTGTCCCAATCGGCACACGTGCGTCAGACTCGAGGATGAAGACCGCAGCATATGGGTCGGGTTAAAAGCAAACAAAAAATGGTTTCTTTTTCGTTCTCGTCGAAGAAGAATTGATTGCATATTAAGGGTCTCTGCAATATAATTTTTATCACTTAAAGCACCTACATTGGTAAGATCGAAAAACATAAATGTTCACAGATTTACAGGAAACTTATACAGTTTGAAGATGGTTATAGTAGAAACCTCGCACTGAAATATTTCTGCCTAAAGTGTTGTAATTTAGGAGAAAAGAGTAAAAGAAATAGTTTACGTCTCACCGAGATCTAAACTATTTTTGGGAACAGTACGGCGTTGAATGCTGCATTTTCGCGAAAAAAAAAAAAATAAGCGGTTTTCACGATTTTCTCGAGACTCGGCTGCCGGATTGAGCTGAAATTTTCACAGGTTGCTAACAATCAAACTGTTTTTAACACTCATTCGGGGAGTGTATATGAAATGTTTTAGTTTTTATGCTGATGAAATTCCAACAGGCCTATTCATGAGTAAATTTGTGATGTCATCAGAGGATCATGCAACAGGAACCCAATTGGTTATGTACAAAAGTTTCTGAAAATTTCAGGCAGACCTGTCCCTAAACCTGTTGATTTACTGGCAAATTGTATGTTCAATAATCATTTACAGAATGAGTTTTTTCATCAAACCTAATCCAGAGGGATAAATTTGCAGATTGAAAGTTATTATTTTTTTTTTTTTTAACTGTGGATTCCTGACATGACCTTACAATAGCGCCCTCATTTTAATAAGGATTTTTTTTAAAGATTTTTTTCTGACTCCACTAAGAGAAAGAAGCTTGCCAATATGTTTGTTCACTTCAGATCCCTAGATAACAGCAGAAAATGAGCTTGGCTGTGGCATTTATTGCGGAGACCCTTTAAGACCAAGCAAAGTTTGCACCTAAACCCTGACTGAATTCCTGTCGAAGTTTTTGATAGTTCTGACGAAAGCTCATAATTATTTCATCAAAGGTGGGGTTTTTTTCTCGAGAAACTTCTCGGAATCACTAGTAGGCCCCCTAACTCTAAATCAAAATTTTATACTAAATAATCTTTTTTTTTTAAGAATGATTCCCAAGAAATATTCGCATTCCCCTTTGCGTCATGGCTCGAGAACGGGTCTAAGATGGCTGAGCACGGTGGGGGCAGGGTGTTTGTCCGCGGACTGACGTACCGTGAACAGGTCAGATTGCATCCCGTCATTCGGCCGCTAATTACCCGCTTGACGGGCGGCGACTGCGCGCTCGGTCAAATCCAATTCCCGTTACGGGGTTTCAACACCGTCCATCCTCCCCTTATACCCGTACCTAGTACCTGTATAGCTCACAGTGCACGGGGTGTACTATGCGAGTGCACAGTCGTGCTGGTTGGGCGCAGTCGACTGGAGTCGGACTGGAAGAACGAGTTGGGATCTGTCTGCTCATGGTCTGATCCCCGCCCCCTTCCCCCAAAAGAAAAACAACCCGGAAGTGGCGGGTGACCATAAAAGATCCACCCGCGGTGATGGAAGGCGGAATGGCCTGATCAACGTGCAGCCTGGGTTTTTCGCTGTAGCAGTGCAAATTCGAGCTTGAAAAGAGACTAGGCTTGCGTTACAAGATCAACCAATGCATTTGAACATTACATTTTAACAGCTGCTAGAATTTTGCAATTCACATTTTTTTTCCATTTTTGTGACAAACGAACTCCATAATCGGCAGTAGCCAGTAATATTCCGCCCCATCCACAAGAACGTAACACACAACATATAGTCTCTTTTCAATGTCTCTTTTCAAGCGCGAATTTTGCACAAACTCTCAAACTTCACAAACTCTCCTTAGTCAGCACCAGGAGATGCAGCTAGCTCGAACAGTGTCTATTCCCGACAGTGCGAAAGACCCTGCATCGACTGCCTCTAGCTCTGCGCCAAAAATGACGGAACAGGAAAACCTCGCTCCCAGAATTATGCACCCAGCTGTTCCCAGTTTGGCGTAAAATTCAAGGTCGTCAACACAAAATACAGCGCACCATTCTAGGCTTGAAGTTTCATTGATCCTTTTCATAGAGAACGCAATCGAGTTGGAAAGAAATGCATTGTAAACGATCCCGGTACAGAGTCCAGACACTCCATATAATCGATGCAGCGATAGTCAATAGAGACCACACGACATTGCAAGACGTGGGGTAATGAAGCAAGAAACGTACAGAAGGTGCCGATAATAGGGCCTCACTATGCGAGAGTAGAGTGATGGGGGGGGGTTGAACCCGAGGGACGGAGAGAGAGAGAGAGAGAGAGAGAGACGGAGAGAGAGAGAGGGTATGGCAATGTCTCTCCTTGCCCAAGCGCTATCTGATACCCGAAGAGATTGCTATGGAACCTACAAACCATGAGTGACAATAAGAAAAGGCACTGCTTTCAAATGGGTTTCACTGATACCGGCTATATTCACTCTGCCCTCTCTCCCGCTCTCTTCTCTCTTTCTATTTTTTCTCCCTTCTCCTCTCTCCTCTCTCTCTCTCTCTCTCTCTCTCTCCGTCTCTCTCTCTCCGTCTCTCTCTCTCTCTCTCTCCCTCGCTCTCCCTCTCTCTCCTATCTCTCTCTCCCACCTCCCTTTCTATCATTCCGCTCTTCCCCTCTCTCCGTTCCTCTCACTCTCTTCATCTCTCTCCCTATTTCCGCCCCTCCCCCCTCTTCGTCTTCTCTCTATACCCACCCCTCCTATTTCTCTCTCCTCTCTCTATTCCTCAACTCTTTCTCTCCTCATCTCCCCTCCTATCTCTCACCCTCTCTCTCTCCCTTCCACTTTCTCTCCTTCTCCCTCTCCCCTCTCTCTCCCCCACTCCCCCTCCCTCCATCTTCCTCCCCTCTCACCTCTCTCTCTCCCCCTCTCTCTGCCTCTGCTTCCCTATGTCTAACTCTCTCAACGTCTCTCCCTCTCTCTTTCCGTCTCTCCCTCCCTCTCTCTTTCCCTCTCTCCCTCCCTCTCTCTTTCTCTCTCCCCTCCCTCTCTCTTTCCCTCTTTCCCTCTCCCTCCCCTCTCTCTTTCACTCCTCCCTCTCCATCTCTCTGCCTCTCGCTCTCCCTCTACCTCTCTATCTCTAACTCTCTCAACGTCTCTCCCTCTCTCTCCCCCTCTCTTTCCCTCCTTCCTCTCCATCTCTCTGCCTCTCGCTCTCCCTCTGCCTCTCTATCTATAATCTCTCAACGTCTCTCCCTCTCTCTCTCCCTCTCCTCTTTCCCTATCTCTCTCCCTCTCTCTCTCTCTCCCTCTCTCTCTCTCCCTCTCTCTCTCTCCCTCTCTCTCTCTCTGCCTCTCTATGTCTAACTCTCTCAACGTCTCTCCATCTCTCTCCCTCACTCCCTCTCCCTCCCCCTCTCTCTTTCCCTCTCCCCATCTTCCTCTCTCTCTCCCTCTGCCTCTCTATTTCTAACTCTCTCAATGTCTCTCCCTCTCCCTCTCCCTCTCCCCTTTCTCCGTAAATTCTCGGTCGCCAGTTCAGCGACATTTCAGCACAGGTGTGCCCCTACCAATCAAGGAGCAAGTCAATCAAATTGGTGCGACCAGGAGCTAGAGGTGTGCGCAATTTCCGGTGCTAGGCAGAGCCACTGTCACACGGCAATCTGTATAATGCCAACAGCTGTGCGCCCATCCCCAAACGACCCCGTCCCATCATTGTCGTATAACAGGCATGTGCTGTTACATTTTGCTTAGCAACACAAACAATGATTTGGAATTCAGTTTTTGACTGGATTTTTTTTTAACATTCTAGCCGCCATCTGGCGATTTCACGTGTTTGCTATCCAGCCCTTCCCAAAATATAAGTCAGCTAGTCTTTGCCGGAGTGGACGCATCTAGCATTTAACTCCTGTACAAGTCCAGAGACCACACCCCCCATTTTCAGTCACATGCAAACAACCAATTGTTGTAAACCTGGCTACAAAGTGGCCCCCGCTTTTTCAATCAAACAAATCAAGAAACAATGACTGGGAATTTTTGAAGAAAAAAAAATGAAGCAAAAAAATTGGCAAAGCAAACTTTGGAGTTAAAAAAAAGAAAGACATTACCACCATCATAAATCATAAACAGTAAGAAAATCCACATAAACAAAGTCACATAAGAACCGATACGCCCACGCTCTCACAATCCCACAAGACGAGCCTTGAAAATTAACTTAAAGTCAAAACTTTGTCAGTATTTTTCTAAAATTATGAAATTTACATAAATATGAAAAAAAATGAAATTTTCAAATTCAAATGAGAGATTAAAAAGGGCCGCAATTTTTTACCAAAAGCCCCTGGAGGATTTTTTCTCTTCTCAGAAATGTAGCTCAATATGTAAGCTTTAGAATAGTATATAATGTGATGAGGTTTCTGACAAGAAAAGGGGACTTGTGAGGACAAAATCACAGCACATGCAAAACTCACAAAAATGGGCTTGAGTTTAAAGGGTTAACCAATTCAGTCTGCTGTGACGACGTGCACTCAAATGCATGGGATCGGAAAGGTCCTGCTATATTTTTGCTAGTGCGGTATAGACACCTATACCTATGCACTATCGGAGGGGGAAGAACTCAGCCAGGTCTCTTTAGTTGCACTGCAAATAAGCAGACATCTCAGCCGACCCGGCCAGAGTCAATGCAGCTCAAGGGCGGCCCAGCGCTTACTGGACAAACAGTCAGGCTGGGACCCTACAACTCCGACCACTGTCTCATCCGCCCTGCCTATAGGACAGGCGAGCGGACTGGGGTATATCATGACGATGACTTGGAGCCCAGTTACCCATCGGGGAATTGCTCATCAGTTGCACAAATATCTTGAGAACGGCGCGGCTCAAGCTGTCCACCCGTGCATTATAGTGTTGTTGTAACTTTCTTTCAAAACGGCCACGGAACCCGGAGAGTTGTTGAAGATTTTGAGAACGTTCGTCCAAGATGAGTAGGGAGTAGGGAGTAGGATGAGTAGGGAGAATGATCATTGTACCATAGAATCAGATGGTTGCTATGTGCATTTACAAAAAGAAAAACTTCTTAGGATGTCTGACAATGCAGTATAAATCGTTAACGCTTGTTTTCTCTTAAGGTGATATACAAAAATGTTCCAAACTGCTCACTGACTAAAATTACCAAAATGCAAATCTCAAAATTTAGTGGGCCTGACGTTTCGATCCTAGCAGGACCTTTCTCAAAGGCAGAGTGCCTTTGAGAAAGGTCCTGCTAGGATCGAAACGTCAGGCCCACTAAATGTTCACGCTTGTTTTCACAGTTTGGGTGAAAAAGAAAAAAATTGATTTTGGAAACTGCCATATCTCCGGAGTGCAACATGCTATGCATATCTAATAAACACCTAAATGAAGTTCTTTATAAGGTCTATCCAGCTATGTAGATATCTGTAGGTATCATATTCACGGAGCGGGTCACAAATCACAGAACACACCAGGCAATCATGACTCTCGCATCAATCACAACATTCCCTAAAAGTTCTTTGTTTGATAAATATAGCTTGGTAAAGCACATGATAAAGATTGTAAATAAAGAAATGTAAAGATGGTCCAAAGTACTTTCCGCCTTAATTGGATAATAGACCCAAGACCTCTTGCGTGACTTCCTCAAAGGCAGATATGAACCATAATTATGAAACATACATGCTTACTAAGCAAATAATGATAGTTGATAAGCAGATTGCTAGCAACATTGATAAGCGGATTGATAAGCAACCATTTATATATGATATGTGGATTGATAAGTAACAATCGATAGTTAATAACAGGATTGATAAGTAATAATAAAGGATTGATCAGCAACAAGTGATTAATCGTGAAGATTAATAATTGATAATTGAAGATTGATAATGGATAAGTCACTGTTATCCGGCCGGACTGAATTCACGTGGATCATAAATACGTATAATATGTAATTTATAGCCACAAACGTGTTGATAGTGCCACATTCAGCATTGGTCATGTATATGAATGCGCTTTCCTGGGCGTGAATTCCAATCAAATGTTTAACAATTTACCTACAACATACAAGCACCATGGTGACCATAATACTTCGGCCGTGTTAAAATGCATGATAGACCTATGCATAATGACAGATAACGCCCTTTTGAATACATATAATTATGACACACATTGTAGCGTTTGAATCTTAAATGCTCATGGGTTAGTACATTGCATTGTAAATGGCAACTTACTCCCCGTGAACACCTCCCTTTAGTACTATACTCGGCCAGGTCTGGCGTCCTCACGTGGGCGCCAATTCATGAATAATGCATACAGAGATCGTGCCCCACTTGCGTCAAATGGCAAAATGATAGAGGAGATGATTAAAGGAGGTCACTACAAATGTGTCAAATCCCGCGACGCGGAGCTCCTGGCACCTGTGCAATTATTCACAGTGATCGGAAAACAGTTTCGGCTAATTCTAATAGACAATGGGCAAGTTCAACCTAGCCGAGCAGGGCAGGGCAGGGCAGGGCAGGGCAGGGCAGGGCAGGGCAGGGCAGGGCAGGGCAGGGCAGGGCAGGGCAGGGCAGGGCAGGGCAGGGCAGGGCAGGGCAGGGCAGGGCAGGGCAGGGCAGGGCAGGGCAGGGCAGGGCAGGGCAGGGCAGGGCAGGGCAGGGCAGGGCAGGGCAGGGCAGGGCAGGGCAGGGCAGGGCAGGGCAGGGCAGGGCAGGGCAGGGCAGGGCAGGGCAGGGCAGGGCAGGGCAGGGCAGGGCAGGGCAGGGCAGGGCAGGGCAGGGCAGGGCAGGGCAGGGCAGGGCAGGGCAGGGCAGGGCAGGGCAGGGCAGGGCAGGGCAGGGCAGGGCAGGGCAGGGCAGGGCAGGGCAGGGCAGGGCAGGGCAGGGCAGGGCAGGGCAGGGCAGGGCAGGGCAGGGCAGGGCAGGGCAGGGCAGGGCAGGGCAGGGCAGGGCAGGGCAGGGCAGGGCAGGGCAGGGCAGGGCAGGGCAGGGCAGGGCAGGGCAGGGCAGGGCAGGGCAGGGCAGGGCAGGGCAGGGCAGGGCAGGGCAGGGCAGGGCAGGGCAGGGCAGGGCAGGGCAGGGCAGGGCAGGGCAGGGCAGGGCAGGGCAGGGCAGGGCAGGGCAGGGCAGGGCAGGGCAGGGCAGGGCAGGGCAGGGCAGGGCGGGGCGGGGCGGGGCGGGGCGGGGCGGGGCGGGGCGGGGCGGGGCGGGGCGGGGCGGGGCAGGGCAGGGCGGGGCGGGGCAGGGCTTGGCAGGGCAGGGCAGGGCAGGGCGGGGCGGGGCGGGGCGGGGCAGGGCAGGGCAGGGCAGGGCGGGGCAGGGCATGGCAGGGCATGGCGGGGCAGGGCGGGGCAGGGCAGGGCAAGGCAGGACAGGGCAGGACAGGGCAGGACAGGGCACGACAGGGCAGGGCAGGAAAAGTCAGGGTAGGGCAAGGCAAGGTAGGGCAGGGCAGGTCAGGACATTATGCATAGCCGCACTGCGATTCACAAAGAGTATTAATTATGTGTATGCACAAAGTGTACTTCAAGTGCCCATTTCATACAACAAAAAGCTGAGTTATCAGCTAATTTTGGGCCTTGTCAAACCCTATTTTCTGAAGAATAATAGCAATACTATGCAGCAATGGAAGGCATGCAATTGATTTCACAGCCCTGACCAAGTCGTTGCGCAGTTATTCATGCAGGCAGTCACGTCATAGCGAACATTTGACCATGTGCAGAAGCCATTAATTTATTTTTTCTGCGTTTCCATTTTTAGGTCGTGACCAATCAAGTGAGACACCTTCTTCTCCTCCTATTCAATTGTATCGTGATTTAATACAGAGACCCTCTGTCATCAAATACTGACATCCCCAGTCGAGCTCATCCTTGTTTTATCAGTTATGTATTTGTTATCACGAGAGGACATTGTGGTGAAAGGGAATGGCACCCGTTTGACGTCATGGCGTGGACGCCACCACATTGCAGGAAAACAGAACACGCTTCTATATGTCCAACTACCAGATTGCACAGTCACGATGTCACATGAAGAAATACCGAAGTTAAGTTGTATAGACAAGATTGGGGAGATTGAAAAATACAACGATGATCAGATTTCCTTCTACTTTAGACAGTTTGTAGATGATCATGATAGAATCCTCATGTTGAAACCTTACGGTCTGGGATGCTGTACTTCTCGAGAAAAATTCACTCAAACATCGACAAATAGTTTATTACTCGCGAGCAATAAACTATTTCTTACACTACAGAACGGTGCAAAAACCGTGACGGTTTTTTGCCTTTTTCTACTTTCTCAGGTTACCATTTGAGCTCAATCCTTCGCAAGATTTCTTTTTTTGGAATGTTTAATGATTTAACACACGAACTGTGGAAATTAAGATGTAACGCAAGTTAACAACCACAGCATCGCATTCCAAATGTGCCCTAAGTACAAGTCCACCTTGATGTCTGGTTTAGATACCTCATGTGTAGACTTTTTCAAGCCTGCGAGTAAGATTGTTCAGACATATATTATAATCGGTGTCAATTGCATAATGTACATTAGCTCTTGAACTCTTCACCCAGACGATCAAGACGACTCTACTTTGACAGTCCTTTCTATCTTCCCACCATAAGTTATACACACTCGTCTTCCCTTTATCAAACTTTTAAATTCTTCTAGTTTGGTTTCGTTCGTTATTCATACTTCCAGGCATGCATTGTCCATCCCATCATCCCTTTGGCCTTCTCACGCAGACGACCATGGCACCCTTTCCCGCCAATTTGCCTCTTAGCAGGCCAGGCACCGCAGGTCACTCACCACCACAATACAAATTCCGATTCATAGATAAAGACAGCTCTTACACAATCGAAAACTTCGACTTTCATAAGGCACTTCACCGAACCCCACCACGGCCGTCAAACAAAACTAGAGTTTTGTCAAGAGAGTTTTTCAGTCTTTTCAGTTCTTTTGTCAAGAGTGTTCTTCAGTCACCCCCCTCCAACGCTGACATTGACGGCATGGATGGAGAGATGAAGCACTTAACTGCCATCCAGTCAAGCGAACATGAGATGGGTCGATACCGGCGCATCTTCACGAAGACAGGCTGTCGGCAGACTCGCCACATCCATCTGTAATGCAGACGCATGACCTCGGCTTTAGGGGTGTGGGTCACTTCGTGGCGTCGTGCAACGCACACGGACCCGCGTTCCCTTCCGGCCCCTGACACAGTCGGCACCCCTCCCAGCCTGGTCCTCGGTTGCAAAAGGTGTTGCAAATTAGCGGCTTCCAAGTGTTGAGTGGAACCATTTTCCTAGAACGTTTAGGCGTGGTCAGCGCTAGATCTAGAAACTGTGTGGAGTGTGTTTAACTCCTGTCACAACACACAAAATGCGCGTGGGTTATCCGATTTGATATAAAGCAACACTTGATCCAAGAATTGATCTAATGAAATTTGACCTTTTAAAAGGCTCTTTTCCAAACAGCGGCTTAGGCACGGGCGCCGGATATGTCTCTAGTTCTTTCATACATTTCAAATACAAGGCATGGAAACAGGAAGCCTTTGGCATCATTTTTCAATGTTTTACTGCGTTTTGAAAAGGAATCCAAAGCACCAACTTCAACATAGAACTCCAACCTGTGTTTCAGCTTTTGGATGACAGAGACGAAGCCGGAGCCGAAGCCTAAACATACCGAAATGTTTAGACCTTCCCACGCACCACACTAACTCCTCAATTAAGACCTGGATCTGCATCAGTAACCCATGGGTTGGTTTATATACACGTATAGGCCTAACGCCTGTTTGACGAACCTGCGGCCGGATGGATAACTTACTCAGATCAGGAGCCGTCTAAAACAAACCTTTGGTATTATGAGTAAAACATCGCACGATGATATACACCGTTTATGCATAATATCAATGTCATTGTGCTGTGCTGTGCTAGTGGATAATGTAGCAGTACACGGTCAAGGTGGCAATGCCCACCGGAGACAATGACAAGCACATCGGTTTCCGCGCTCACAATAGAAATAGGCCATTGCGCACTGTGGAAGGAATTCAAATGTTTTGCTCGCCATACAAACAAAACAGTGGGATGCATTCGGCGCAACAAAAAGTAGGCAGGATGAGGAGCGTAGGGTAAATAGCAATTGGTACAATAGATGGGTATTCCAACGAGCTGTAAGGATGTGAAGGGGAGAAGAGGGAAGGGGTGGAATGGGAGGGGAGGGAGTGGGATGCTGGGGAGGGGAGGAGTTGAGGGGAGGGGGAATGAGGGGAGGGGGAATGAGGGGAGGGGAATGGAGGAGGAGTGGAGAGTACTGGGGAGGTGGAGTGTAGGGAAGGGGAGGGGAATAGAGGGGAAAAGGGTGGAGGGGAAGGGAGATTTGGGGAAGGGAAGGGTAGCATAGGGGAGGGGAGGGGAGGGGAGGGGAGGGGAAGGCGAGTGGAAGGGAGGGGAGTGGATGGTAGGGGAGGGTAGGGGAGTGGAGGGGGGAGGAGTTTTAAGGGAGGGAAGTGGTTGAGGGGAGTGAAGTGGATGGGATATGAGGGGGAGGGCAGGGGAGATGAGGGAAAGGGGAGTGGAGGGGGGCAGAGAAGTGGAGGGGAGATTAGGGGATGGCAAGTGGGGTAGGGGAGAGGAGTGGGAGAGGGGAGGAGGAGACAATTACTATTTTTACTGTTACCATAATATATTTACATAATCGCTGTCTGGTGCCAAGGGAACACGAGATGCACAAACCGAGGTATATATAATAATGTCCCCAATGAATACTGATTACCTTGCAGCACCTGCGAGGAGTCGGCACAGTTGGTGCAGTTCACAGTTCCCAAGTAAAGCTGTTTTTTTTTAGATAAACCTTTTTTTGGCACAGTACAGTGACTTGCCTCCTTTGCCCTTTCAAAAAATCTTCCAATAAATACACGGAAAGGTATTTCATGTTAAGCCTGGTTATACTTCATACTTTATCAGGGTCCGGGGAAATGTAGATATGCATCATTTGAATCACCTTTTCAAAACTTATGAGCAGGAACGTTTCTCTGTATAGATTGTATTAAAAATATATCGTAAAACTCTGCCTTTGAGAAAGGTCCTGCTAGGATCGAAACGTCAGGCCCACTAAATTTTAAAAATATATCATCATAATAAATGTGCAGGTTCGGTGCCCTTGGCACAAGAGAGCGGCAAAATTAGTGTACAGATTCGAAGCTGTATATGCAGGTCGCTATGGATGCAGCCATCATGGTTTGCATGCCCCAATTGTCTTGGAAATGATAATGGGTTGGGGGGGGGGGCAGCCAAGGGTGCGGGAATATGGACCGCTTCAAATGTGACCGTGGAAGGGCAAGCACCTAGTTTGATGTGTCCATTCATTGCGGGGGTTGCGTAGGGCGTGATGAACACACAGAACCGACACTCACGGTCACCCTCCGACACAAGGTCTCACGGCAGCGCCCTTCGTCATCGACTCTTAATTGAAAAAATGAAAAATGGAGTGAGCATCGCCCGTGTAATGACCCCAAACAGGTGGTGAGACCCCCTCCCCCATCCTTCTCGGCTGCCACAGTTGGACCAAAGTCCAAGGAGATGTAACACGATGTATAGTTCACCCTGAAATTCAAATGAGAGCAGACGAGAAACGCCAAACCGAATTCTCGTTTTTTTTTCTCCGAGAAAGAAAAGCTAACATGGCAGCAGTGGCGAATTGGAGTCCGATCGAAGAGCGACGGGTTGCCTCTCATGTTTGCATTTAATGACCTCCGGTTCGTTGTCGTCTGGCGGTCTCATCATTTGATGAATAATTTGCCATCATTCTCAAATGAATGTGATGTGCGGGTTGGGCAGGACGTGGGGGTACCGGTACCATTAAATATTCAGACAGCGTCCACATGCATGGCATTGCGTGTAGACAGGAAAACTCAGCGTAATCGATCGAATGGCATGATTCTTTTATCAATTGGCAACGCAAACTCGCTGGCAAAACTTGGCTGGAATTAATTGATCACGTTGCCAGCCAGTCAATTGCCAGCCATCTTCCAGTCTTGAGAATACCATCGTAATGCAAACAATTATACGGAAGTGAAAACCAAATAAACCAAATTCAATTTCATAAAATGTTCCAATGAGGTTAACATAACGCATAAGGCCTTGGAGGCTTTGCAGCAATTGTGAGGAGTCCTTTTTCCCCCTTTCTTCGGATGTTGAGTGTCCACAATGGTTCATGATTCGCAATTGCTTCATCGTTGTTTACGCACGATTGGGCTTCGGCAATGGCGCGCATTCAGTCAAGGCGTGGGGAAAGAACACGAAATAACACGGCACTGCAGCCTCACAGCGCACGCACCGTTCCATCCAATGTAGTAGTTTGATCATCTATTTATACTCAAAAGAACCCCACCCCCCAAAAAAGGGTTAGAGGTAATCATTCCCCTGGAACCCTTGTAACTCCGTCGTGATGTAGTTGGTCTCATCATCGTACACCAGGCAGCCCATGGAAATTGTCCCACCCTTGCGAGTAACATCATACTCAGACATGGTTTCCATCAACACACAAGGTCACTGCGCAGTCCTGTATACGGGATCACCCCTTAAGACAGGTTGTATCCAGAACTGCAAGTCACCAGCGATCCTTCAACCCGTACTACACACAACTTTGGAACTCTCTCCCTGAGACTATCGTGGGGATCACGAGGCCTGAGACATTCAGGCAGTCTTCGATGACCAGACATCTTTTCAGCTTTGTGTGAGACTCATTCCGAGTCTCATCCCCAACTATCTCTGGAATATACATAAAAAAAAATTAAAAAATCTCAAAAGACGAAACGCAAGAGTGTGACAGATAGGGCAGGAAAAGCGAGGAAGTAATCATTTATAGGCCAATATGATTTCTGCTAGCGTGACATTATTCTAGATTGAGTGATTTCCAGCAGCCGCGTGGGTCGTGTTTTCAATTACCGGACCATCGCTCACAGCATAGGCCTGCATATCTCACGAACTGGCAGGTATCCTGATCCGAAGGCCAAAGTCAATATAATACTAGAGTCCTCGTGCTCAATCTTCGGCGAATACCACATTAGGACGGACGACATTGCGTGGAGGGGGGGGGGGGGGGGTAAACAAACGAATCAAATAGGGGAAGAAAACAAATTCACACCAGTCCGCTCCGTAAGACATCGCGTGATTTCCACGGCGAGGCGTCCAGGTGCCAGACCCTACCTGAAGGCCACTCGCGCGGCCTAGATTGGCGCAATTAGGTTTTCCCGCCCGAACATTTTCACCATCTGTTGACCAAGGTCGGCGTTTGGGGAGTCTTCGCAAATAGAACTGATAGTCTGTCAACGCAGACTATTCACAGTAGTCACGCAGGGATTGCCGGGGGCTCTCTCCCAGTGCTCTTAGTTTACGGGCATGATTGTTTTTCTTTCCCATATCATATAGTCTTGCCTGGAAAGCAGCGCAATTCAGTTTCGCGGTGTGTTAGTTGACATTCATGCATTTCGTGTAAATGTTCACTTCGAAGACGCCCTATGGGACTGCTGTTAAGCGGGCGATATACATGTACGACGAGAAAGCGCGAATTCCCTTAATTAATAATACGAAAGCAAGTTTTACTACAAATAAAAGTTAAGGCTTCACACGGTGGGTGAAACAAAATAGGAGGGTTTGCGATGACATCATGACTTACATAAAGTCTCTTAAAGGCCCAATACAGCATTGGGAAGATCGGAAAACATCGATGTCCACAGATTTACACAGCTTGTAGATGGTCATGGTAGAATCCTCATGTTGAAATCTTACGGTCTGGGATGCTGTGCATGTTTCTCGATAAATCTTCACTCAAACATCGACAAATTGTTCCTTACTCGCGAGTAATAAACTATTTCTTACACTACAGAACGGTGTGAAAACCGTGGCGGTTTTTTTTGTCTTTTTCTACTTTCTCAGATTACCATTGGAGCTAAAACCTTTGCAGGATTTCTTTTTTGGAATGTTTAAGGGTTTAGTACATAAATTGTGGCCATCTTTTGACCTTTACCAATGTTGTGGATGGCCTTCTGAAAAGAACCCGAGTGATAACTCGTCGTTCCAGCCAGTACTGCATGCTCTGACCGTCATCCTTCAAGTTTTACCACATAGCTCTGTAGTTTATCGTTTATTACAAGTGCTGCTCAATTCCTAAAGGAAACAAATGACTAAATCTGTAAATATTTCCTGACTCAGAAGGCCTTCCTTTTCTTTTTGAATTCTAATATAATTAGCCTTGCCAATGCGGAAGCAAATTTGCTTTTAAATATTCCCATGACTGCCTCCAAAAATTGCGTATGCTGGCGCGACGTATATAAATTTCATTTGTACGCATACATTCATCATCTTCTAATAAAAGCCGTAAGTGGGGTATAATGGGAACGGTCATGCGCGCCGCCATCCTGCGCTGCATTGATTCAAGGAGGGCGCCGCCCGCGGCCGATTTGAGTCCAAAGTCCATGCAGGGAAATCCGGTGCCCCGGGCTATTGTTGGGAGAGAGAGGGAGAAAAGAGGGATACGGTCAAACGTCCGACCGCCCGCCAAATTGACTCGGGAAATTCAATCAAAGATGAGTTGACCGCTCGCCCAGTGTCCGAGAACTCCAAAGGGGAAAATAAATCCAATTATTTTAGGGGAATCGGACAAGAAGCCTGAATTGATAAGTCGTTTTCATCCATAGAATAGTATTGCTTTACATAGCGTGCGTCACACTAATTGAAGTGGATACATCGGTAAAGATTAACAGCTTACCGCGCGACTAATGTGTTCCTTCGATATACGACGTGAGAGCTCGAATTATTCATTTCAAAGAAAAAAAATCCATCATCGCTGTCTCACTCTCTCTCTCTCTCTCTTGCCGGGGATTACGCTATAAGTTCTCCCGATCAACTCACCGCCTCACGGCCTTCCGTTTAAGATTGAAAAGTGCGAAATATGCATTGGCCCAAAAGACCCAAGACCCAAGGTAGCGCATAGAACTTCCCAGAATGATTTAGGCAGAGGCTCTCATATAATACCGGGCCTGAATAGCATCGCCCTGTCTGTCCGCACATCGTCGGCTGACTAGTGACGACTGAGATGAAATCTGGCCCCTTGCGCTGTCAGAACGCATCTGCTATCTGATTATCTGCATCGGCAGCCTCCATCGGTAAAACGAGTAGGAATAGCCAAAAAAAAGGGGGCTTGGCTTTTCAGTCGTCACATTATTTGCCCATAGGTGAGATCCATATTCAGTATGCTATCGGTGTAATGGTGTGTGAACGCCGATATCTGATGGCACCGGCTTGGACATCCCCATATATACATTTAAGTGGCGTACACCGAAACCTAACTGTTTGCCCAATCTCGGTCCAAATGTCAGCTGGATAAGTTAGTGGGTGAGTTGTGTTCATTATCTGGTTTAGCGTTGCCCATGCACACTTGGTATTCGAGTCAACAAATACCGAGTCGGGTCCAAGTCCGCGTTCAATCCGTAGTGGCCACATCCGAGTCCCGAGTCACCTTTAGATTCAATTGTGAATTGGAAAAATCATGTTTGACTCTTTTGCTTAAAAATAGCATAGACAAAAAATAGGCTCACTCGCACGTTTATCAAATGGAATAGTCGAGTGCACAGCGAACAACTCAAACCCAACAAGAACCCTACACATGTATGTAACCATATACAAATCTGGGAAAGCCATTAGCAGGCGATTGCAAGTGTATCTCGCAAAAAAAGTTAACGATGTTTTGTTTTTATGCAGTCGCAAGTCATGCAAGTCCAGTCTGAGATCAGAATCTGAGTGACTTTGTTATCGGGACCCGAGTCCGAGTCACGAGTAATACAAGTCTTGCATTGCCCCATTAGTCAGAAGAGCTTGCCCAACACTGGTTATGATTTGAAGATGATCGGGACCATGCAGTAGTGATTGCAGTTGGTTTTTGACTCCACGCTATTCCCAAGATTTGAGTAATATTTATGTGGTGCCAAGGGCATCGTAGAAATTCTTAGCTATAGTCCAGTGTTCCCTTAAAGCCCCTACACAACATTGGTCGAGGTCAAATAATAGCATCCATACGTTGTCTGATCCAACATAATTATGCATGAAATAGCACACCTGTGAAAAAAAAATCAGCTCAATCCGCCAACCGAGTCTCGAGAAAATCTTGAAGACCGCTTCTTTTGTTTCGCGAAAATGCAGCATTCAACGCCGTATACTGTTCCGAAAAATAGATTAGATCTCGGCGAGACGTAAACGATTTCTTTTACTCTTTTCTCCCCAAATACAACATTGTAGGCAGACATGTTTCAGTGCGAGGTTTCTACTAAAACCATTTTCAAACAGTGTATTGTTTCATGTAAATCTGTGAACATTTCTGTTTTTCGATCATACCAATGTTGTGTAGGGCCTTTAAGGTACCATTTCTTGCTTCAGTGCTGAGCATAGAATCCTCTAGCAAAGAGGAAGTGAGCATATTAATGTACAACCCCCAAATCCTTGCCAACCTGTGGACGCAGCAAAGCAATTCATTCGACCCAAGATGGCTCCGCTGGCTCACTACCATAAAGCGTGCACCCACAACCTTTTCAATGAGGGGGTCTATGGAGATTAATCGTCTTCTATTGTAGAATAAAGATAGTTTAGACAATCATTATGGGGTTCGATTTTTCTTTGACTTTGACTTTGACTTTTATAATTCGGAAGATTAGGGCATTAAAATTAATATGTCCCTAATTGACTGCAGAATTTGAAGCATGTTTCCTCAAAGACTTGCAGCAATGCGGTTTGGACTGCTATATACTTTATGGGCGTTTTGTTTTCTGGGGGTAATTAGCACAAAATTCAATCGGCTAAGAACACACAAAATTGAAAAGAATCTGAAAGTCCGCCCTACGTTTATTTTCTAGAATACCCACAACAACTGAGACCGTTTGGCATGTACTTTTTCGTCTCGAAAGTGAGACATACACTGCGTTCACACTTGATCCCGCAAGGAGGATTAGATCCCGCAAGGGCGATCAAAGGGCGATCAAAGGGCGATCAACGCAAGTGTGATCCTCCTTTTGGGAAGGATCAGACCCGGGTCTGATCCCGCATGCGAGATCAACATGCAAGTGTGGACGCAATGCGGGATCTGATCCTGCGGTTTACAGCGACCACATCCGGCCCATGCCTGGAAAAACGCGCGAAAACAAGACTTTGTGTACATGTATGTGTTTATGAGTTTCGCGCGTCATGGCCGTGCTGACGTTCTACTGCTCATGACTAGTGACCTACGTGGATAACCTTTGGAGAGCGTTTCCGCTGCTCAATGCGCGATCAATGCAGGATCAGGATCCAGTGTGAACGCAGCACTGGATCAGATCCTCCGTGACTGCAGGATCTGATCCTCCTTGCGGGATCAAGTGTGAACGCAGTGCTATGGGCTGTGTTCTAGTTCACTGACTACGGCCGGAAATAATGAACTGGTCACCGACGAGCACGGATCGAAACTGTGTCCCTTTGATTCAAGTAGCGTCCAGAACTGGGAAATAATAAAGCTGGCCTTCCTCCACTACACAAGTGTAGACAACTGACTCCAAGTGTATACGAATTACGGCCTACAGCGGGTTGAGGAAAATGTAATCCAGTTATTTCATATAGTTGAAGTTTTCACCAGCACTGGGCTAGATTCGGTGCGACCTTTCTGCACAGGGTTCGGAATTGCAAAATGATAGTCAGGGACCGAGGCCCTTGACTTGCATGGGCCCCGTACTAGTTATCCCATTGGAGAGGATTCTATCCAAATATACTGGGTGGGTTAGGTTGGGATGTTCAACTGCAGGATATGAGGGAGTCGAGGGCCAGAGGGAGGTTGTCGGCGAATGGATCGCTTCGTCTCCACGGGCCGGCTCTGATTGATGCCGCCCGCTTAGCAAACTGACACGTATATCATTTGGCAATTTCGTCGCGGCCCAACCCGAGGCAGGAAGATATCATCGGAGTGCCGCGTTCAGGGGATTCGGCTCATCCCGCCCACTCCTCTGCCAACTGGGCGCGAGATGGTGATTTCCGTAACGAAGAGTCTGCGGGAATTCCCGTAGAGGGGCGGTGGTAATTCCCCTCCCCCCCCCCCGTGATCGAAGATGACCTTACGATGACACGACGGTAAAAAGGACACGGGTCTCCCCGAGGTATTGTGTTTACCCATGAGTTATGACCTACATTATCATCTATTCTCTGCAGCCACATGCGTACGCAAACGATTACGGTGTCCTTAATAATAATGTCCATTTCGAATGTCCTTTGTTAGTTTCAATTTCTCGCTCTGAACATAGCGCTTGACCTATTTCATTGGTTTGATCCGAAGCCAAAACACACCAAGAACCGGAATCTGCTTTCTCCTCCAAATGGAAAATAATTTGGACGTTTTGGAAATCCACGTCATTGTTACGCCTACGCCATAAGCAAACGTCATCACGTTGGCTGAATGCACGTCAAAGCGATCATTGGTGCAATTAAATTGGGGCAGGGAAGACAGCCCGTTGGCCGAGTACAAATTGTAGCCACGAAGGAACTTTGCCGATAAACCTTGATGGCCACAGGCCCCGCGGTATAGGAGTCAGCCAACCCGACTGTCCGAATTGTCGGGAGAACCCAATAAGTGGTAAGTCCATGGTGCCTTCAGGAGCACGTTGAGTAGCAGCCCGATGACTGAATTATCAAGCCAGCACGCTGGCATTATCAACTGTCCGACCACCGTGCCTATAGCTGACATTTACCCGTTCTGCCATTTACCGCGCTGAAGTCAGTGGGAAAAGTACAAACCAACAAATACCACTGTCCTGCAGTGTTCATGCTATGAGAAAACGACCCTTTATCCAAACTATGGCACTGAAAGAGATTCTTGAAAAACCCACTAAATGTTTTCTACCGTAACGCTATGGTGGTTGCGTTACTGGCACTTACCGGCATATCGCTGTACCGAAATTAAATCTCCCACGCAAATGATAACTTGTTTTTCTTCTGAAATGCTATCGGCTCTATGGCCGTTTATGAAATGAAGGCTTTGGCTCGGACTTGGGCTTCGTCTCCGTCTGACAAAAACCTGAAAAACCTAATTATTACCGAATTTGAAGGTTTGTTGGCTTGATAGGTACAGGGCATTCCCCACGGAAACTGGGCCCAAACGCTTGTTTTTAGATGCCTGTGATATTATAACGAGTAAGATAAATATGACCGAAGCCTAAGCCCGAGCCTAAGCCTTCATTTCGAAAACGGCCTACTGTATGCCTACATCTCCGTATATCAGCCGCTGAATAGGGATGTGCAAAGTGGCCGATATGGATGTCACGTTATGACTGTTCTTTTTGTCTTCCCCCCCCCCCCATAATTAAACAGTACAGTACAGTACAGTTTAGGTCCTCATTTTGAAGCTTTAGGCTTCATATGAGTCAGGACTCCTAGGAGCCTGGTGAAACCAGTCTTCGACTGTGTTTCTCTTTTAATCTGCTCAACAGGAGAAAGGAGTAAAGAATGTGGACATAATCGGATGTCTTGTTACCCCCTTCCTAGGCGTGGCAACCCCCCTTTTCGATGGAAATTCACGAACTATAATTAACGACGGCAGAGCTGTTGCTGAAAGCAAGGCGCGCAGCAGATGTGTACTCCTCAAAAGCTGCCGATCGTTTTAAAGGTGCGCCTGTGAACAAAAATGCGCAAGCAACTTTTCACTTAGAGTCCATGGGGTCTCCTTTGCATACAAAATTGACAAGATGTCTTGCTTTGCGCATATTTCTCTTCCGTTTTCATAACAGTATGGGGGCGCTGTTGCCAAGGGCTAAAGCAGAATGAATTCGATGTTAATCTTTAGAGAAAAGCAGTGGCCAGCAAAACCATTGCGATATTTAATAAACAAAAACCTCAGGATATATTAGGCAATAAACCCGTTGTTGTTCAAGCAAACTCTTTGGCTTTCAGCTTCCTGAGTCTTCATTTGCATTAATGTAGCGGCATTGTGATTTCAGGCACCGTACCGCTAGACATACAGTTATGTCGTACGGATTCCGTGTAGTCAGTGCGGAGTCCCTTTAAGTAAACCATTGCTTTTCTCACCACGGCGCAGGAACACTGCGGTAATTGTGCATGGCGGGTATGAAAAACCAAGATTAAAGGGGCATGACTGTCGACAGACCATGTTGGTCCCTCATCCTGCAACCACTACCGTACTGGGCGCAGCCAGACTGAGGATGGCAAAGTCGGTGGGCAGCCAGGCGTGTCATCTTAACCGATATCACGAGATCACACAGAATGTGATTAGGCCGGGGCATGTGCTGTTATTTTGCAATTGATAAAGTGCGAGTACCCGTTGTCTTTTCTCGATTTCAATGGGTTCTCGAAGTTCAATGGGGCTCGGTTATGCTGGAGGCATTGATGAGGATCCGCTTGGAATACATAATGGCTTGTAGACCTACGTACGCCCTTTTCACTAATGTTCTGTGCGGTGACCTCCGACCGCATAAGAGTCCATTTCCAAATTGGGAAGAGTTCTAGTTCAGTGTCCCATTGTGTTTCAGCCGACGGGAATGGGACTAAAACCTTTTTATATGGTGTGCAGGTTTCAATTTGTAAGAAAGGAATATCAACACTTGGGAGGGCCTGACGTTTCGATCCTAGTAGGACCTTTCTCAAAGGCCTTCTCCCTTTGAGAAAGATCCTGCCTTTGAGATAGATCCTGCTAGGACCACAACGTAAGGCCCTCCCAATTTGTGATATTCGAATTTTGGTCAATTTATAGTCAGTAAGCAACATTTTTGCATATTACTGCATTAATTAAAGGAAGTAGCTTTAAATCAGTTGGAGGGAGTGATAATGTATAGGGCATTATAAGCTCTTCATATTTCACCACGTGATGATGATTGGGCCTATCAGAACAGACCGATGAATTATTCGATTATTCAGTGACAATGCTTCATGTCAGGTGTGTGTAGTTGGGCAACAATATGCGCGACCTGTATGCTCGTTTGGATTGTCGTTTCCTTGGGGGCCCGGGGGGACTTTCTTCGCAGGTTGTTGGGCGTTGCCAGTGTGATGGCCTCGCAGTTCGAATCTTTCGGGGACGTCCGTTTTCGGGTGCTGCCCCTGGAAGATGCGGCCCACGACAGTAGAGACCGCGGGGCTGATACGCCCGGACCTATCTCACGGCGAATAGCTAATTAAAAAGGGCAATGGGCATGTAATTGGATTAGGGTAAAAAGAACGTCGACCCCACAGCACAGATGTTTAGTCCATTTCCCTGCAGGGTATGCTCTAGAATGATTCCATAACACGCCCTTAAAGCCCCTACACAACAACGATTTCTTTTACTCTTTTTACTCTTTTCTCCCAAAATACAACATTTTAGGCAGAAATATTTCAGTGCGATGTTTCTACCATAACCATCTTCAAACTGTATAAGTTTCATGCATGTAAATCTGTGAACATTTGTTTTTCGATCTTACACATGTTGTGTAGGGGCATTAACACGCAAAATAACTATTTACAGTTCAAGCAGTGCAAGCAGTGAGATGGATTTCGAATCTCCTTTTGGTTTTTCTTTATTTTCCAGTCACCAACGCAACCTGAATACATCTAGGCTCATAAGGAATAATTTAAAAACAATAATTTAATATAATGTCATAATGTACAACATAAATCTCAGCAATTATTATACACTCGAAACAAAAAGAAATATACACCTCGTTTGGGGGGGGGGGGGTTAAAGTCGTCTAACGTCGATGGTAAACTAGTGTTCGGGTGCGTTTGAGCTGGCCTGGCTTCCCAGGGGAGGAGTAAGAACTGGGAATTAGGATGACATTCAGGGCACTTCGATAATAGAACGAAAAGGTGCTTCTAGTCTGATTGTATGCAGAGTGATATCAACATACTGCTCGCAACGACATGGGCAATGTAGCACAGCTATTCACACCGACGATGACAGTCAGACATCTTACGTCGGTTTACGACACTTCCTAGAGTTTTATATGATCGATTCCCGGACATGTCCAAAGATTAACATTTGGGAATTCAAGTGTGATTGTGAAAAATAGGGGTGTCTTCGGTGCTTCGACTGTTAAATATGTCGTGTTTCACCTCTATAAATACAAGGCTTGGTGCTTTTAAAAGCCGGATGTGGGTGTTCTTGAAAGTGATGTTTTCATGAAAATGCCAAATGAGCACTGACTTCTTAACATGAGGCCTATCTGATCGTCTGCCAATAACTTAGGATGTCACCCCTGTGATTCCTACGCACCGCACAGCCACGCCGTCTACTTAGTTTTAAATATCATGTAGCCTTCATCAGAATACCCGGGGCACTTTCACCACCGTCATAGGCCCAGCACACCTTTCCCTTAATATTCATATCCAATGTATTACATACCCTCTAACATTATTTACACATGATCACTCAAGTTGGTTTTCACTCTTGTTCGCCCTTGCCTATTGCCTAGCTTTCAAAGAGGTTGGTCCATTTTTTGAGCCGGGACGGCGCAAGCTATCAGGATTGTTCTTTTGTGATCTGCACTTAGGGGTTTGCTGGTGAAGTACAATATATTTAGCGCTTTCTATATACACTTTATTCTATATACACACTTTATTCTTGCGCTCACGGGGTTCTTCTGAACAACAAGATTGTGTTCCAAATCCAACTAACCCTATGTATAATCTTAATGTGAGCAGCAATTTCCTTATATATTTTTGGTTGATATACACGTCTAGTTTTTCAAGGGGGCACAGTGTTCCTGAACCGAATGCGGATTTTAACGGCAGACAGCATTTTAAAAGGCTGGATCCTGCATCAATGTTTGGATAAATGCCACGTCGGCAGTATAAAGGCCGTTTGGCACTACACATCGAAGCTCGGGGCCAGGTCGTGTGATGAGTAATGAATGCCAAAGCGACCTTGTGAAGTACATACACACTTTTGATAGCTGTATTTGACAAACTCTAATGAGTCACACCAGTATGTGTAGCCATAAGGCTATTAAAGGCCCAATACAACATTGGTATAAAATTCAATAGATTGCCACAGTTTGTGTTAAACCATTAAACATTGCAAAAAAAAAAATCTTGCGAAGGTTTTTAGCTCAAATGGTAATCTGAGAAAGTAGAAAAAGGCAAAAAAACGTCACGGTTTTCGTACCGTAGGGTAAGGAATAGTTTATTATTCGCGAGTAATAAACAATTGATCGATGTTTGAGTGAAGATTTTTTGAAAAAGTACACCATCCCAGACTGTAATAATTCAACGTGAGGATTCTACCACGACCATCTACAAACTGTGTAAATTACAAGGAAATCTGTGGACATCGATGTTTTCCGACCTTCCCAATGTTGTATTGAACCTTTAAGGCTGACACATACAACCGCCATAAGAATGACTGAAATTCAAGTTCATTAACACACGTCTTTTTCCATTTTTTTTAAAACTTGGTGAGAGCTCAATCTAAACAAACAAAAAAGCAATTAGCGGGACAAATAGCCGCTCACTTAAATACCCGCATTTAAAAAAAAACGTAATTTCAGAAGAGATAATGAAAATAAATAGCAATTGTATAGGACTGGGCCGTTAATCATTTCAGTTGAACAGGGCGGTTGTGGCTATTGCGAAGTGGGGTGGACGATGGGCAATGACGTCAGGGAATGGGCCCTCTCGTGGTTGGTCTGGGTTCATTTGTGGAGGGGATGGCGTTGATCGTTGGACACACTTTGTAGGCTGACAGCACTAGGTGGTTCAAGCACCTTTAAAGCTTATTGAGGGTAAAGTAATGGGGGCGGGGCTAGCCTTGATATGTATAGCTCTGCCGAATTTGGCTCGCTGGAGGCGGAGGGGGTTGACCCCGCGGACAAACTCGGTTGCAATGTCAATGTCACAGGGGTTCAATAGACACACACACACACACACACACACACCACCACCACCACCACCACCACCAAAACCACCACCATCACCCACATCACCACACACAAACGCGCCTTTGGACGAGCACACACACTGCCGCGTGCCAAGGTGGAATGAAACTGCGTTGTCTTCTATGTACATTGTCGAGGATTCCCTCCATTGTTCTGTGTCGTCGTAAATGCGTGCAGAGAAGGGGGAGTCAGTAACCGTGCCGAAAGTAGTATTATTCTAGTGTGCTGTGAAGAGATACCGGCCGCTGTGTTTAATCTATATATATACGAATGTCTTGCGTTCACAACTGTTTTCAGTTCGAGTCCTGGTCTGTACCGCGGGCAGGTTCCTTCCGAGAGATACCCTGCATGAGCGGGTGTATTCTGCAGCTGCCGAGCCGCCGAACTGCTGTCATAGAGTCAAGTCTGTTTCAAATCGTGGTGCTATAATATAATCTTGGTAAAATTGGGTCTTCCTTCTCCTCTTCCTCCTCCTTCATCTAGATTTTTCTCTTCTATATGTATTTCTGCGAGCCGCGTGATGGGGTGATCTATCTGGTGCTGCAGACCCCACGGTTGCCGCTGCCCCGCCGTTCGCAGGACAGTCCGTGGTAGCTGTTGCACGGGCACTGGGTGAAGAGAAGGTGGGGCGAGTAGGCTTGCGGCCCGTTGACCATGCACGTCCGACCTCTGGTCAGCCGGGGCAGGCACACGGACTTGCCCAGCTTCATGGCGCAACAGTGGTCATCCGGACATTGGCTGTCGGCCGAGCACTGGATTCCCATTGGCTGCAAGGGGGAGACAGAGAACAAACAAGAAGAATAGTCGTTATAAGATTGGCTTGAACCTATGGCAAGGCAATCACATCTAAACATGTCAAGTATAAACAGAAACCCATTGCATATTTACACTGTCACAGCTCCACCATTGCCGAAGGATGTCTCGACAATGGCTTTTATTTCCCGTCATAGAAGAGCGTGGCATTTTGTTCAGTATGGACCAACGAAAAGTGGCCATGCAAGTGACTTTGAAAGAATATTAGGAACGGGTCATTGAAAGCCAAACAAGATACCCCCTCTGACTTCAGCCATGACCGCTGTATGATTATTTGCAATAGGGCCCTTTTCCAAAACCCGGCTTAGGCTTCGGCTCCGGCTTCGTCTCTGTTATCCAAAAGCTGAACACACAGGTTGGAGTTCTTTGTTTAAGTTGAAGCTTTGGATTCTTTTTGTAATACACGGTCTAACATTCAAACACGAAGCCAATGGCTTCCCGTTTCCTCGCCTCGTACTTTGAAATGGATGAAAGAACTAGAGACAAAGCCGTAGCCTGTAAGCCGGGTTTTGGATGGAAAATGGCCCAGGTTGTGCAGTGCCACGACAAGAGCAAACGTCAGCACTGTGTGATTGCTTGTGTCCGTGCAGCACTGTCAAATGAACTCATAATGATTCTGATTGTCAGGCGTGGGCGGTCACAGAGATCCAGAGAGAGGTTTCCAGGAACCCGCCCCTTTACATATTGATGCACGTGGTTTCATGATTTGTTTTCCCCAATACACCGAAGCTAACCAAACATGTGTATAATTATTACCGGTAAATCGGTCGCGAAGACTGTACGTGGAACGGACAAGCATAGGACAAGGGAACTGCTAGCCCTGTGGAGATCGTTTGTCCGTCATTTTGTTGGCTGGCGAGCGGGGAACAATGGGGAATAATACGGTCGCTGAGGTCAGGCTAGGGTCGGTATTAGAATACCATAGACGGTGACGTTTGGCAAAACCCGCCTGCTATAGATACACGGTGTGATGGTAGGAACGCGATCAACTGGCGATGGGAAGATCGAGTGTCGGGTTGTTTTATAGTATACGCATGCTATAACGCGGGAGCTGCAATTCGTGCATATATCCGCATACCTCACATAAATGCAGCCTACACAACCAGCATCAGTGGGGTGGGCGCATCAAGGTGCCACGCTCTCCGCCGCCAACGATTATCTTTTGCGCCATTTGACAGCACGCGTAACGCGCCTCGCCGCAACTCGCGCGTTCACGCGAGGGTCGAACGAGAATGCGCGGTACTTGGACAAGCAATGGGTGAGCCACTGTCCTCCCTCCCCATATATTCGGGAAGGACTCTCACGAGAGCAAAACACTGATATGCCCGCGATATATAAAGCAGACATTGTGTGTGGAGCATTGGATATTTGATTGCCTACATCCGACGCCTTTATCTAAACCACTGAAAAAATGGTACAATCTTAGATGACATCACCTCATGGAAAGAACATTGCTACACGTACTGGGGTAAGGCATGGCTTTAAAGCAATACAGAAACACTACAAATCGCTTCCCAACTCGAAAGACCAAATTGGAAGACAAAATTTTACAGGGCTGATTATTTGGTTCCACGGAAGTCGAGGACCTTTCTCAGAGGTCCCGTCGGGGTGATTCCGTCTGATTTTAATATCATTCTTCTCATAATCTCTGACTTCACATTCTAATCTCTCTTCTTCTTTTTTTCAGTCATCTATGCCGAGATTCGCGCCAGTATGCAGTGATTGTATTTGTAACGATCGTGCGTGCCCTGTCCGTGGCAATCGCAAGGTCGATTATAATTCACTTTGGGGTAGCTGCAGCTCTCTTTTTTCCCTGTTCGTCACCGATTGCATCATTGCACCGATCGCAGCGCGGAGGCAAGCCGTGCATCGGTGCCAAACGACGGTGCCGATTGCCGAAACGTTTTCCAGGGGTTAAAGGCCCATACAACATTGGTAAAAGCCAAAAGATTGCCACAGTTTATGTTAAACCATCAAACATTAAATAAAAAGCAATACTGTGAATGTTTCAGCTGAAATGGTAATCTGAGAAAGTAGAAAAAGGTAAAAAACACCGTTCTGTAGTGTACGAAATATATTTGTCGATGTTTGAGTGAAGAATTCTCGAGACGTACAGCATCAAGATTTCAACATGAGGATTCTATCCTGACCATCTACAAACAGTGCAAATTACAGGGAAATCTGTGGACATCGATGTTTTCCGATCTTCCCAATGTTGTATTGGGCCTTATAAGCCCGCGAGGGTGTGGTTAAGACCGTGAAGGAGGCCGGGAGGGCGAGGGAGATTTGCCCGATGTGTGCCAGAATTCTAATCGCAGGAACCCTTTCCGCTTTTATCCACAAACAGATCCGCTAATAGATTATAGGGCCTCGAACACGTGGAGCACTAAAGGTTTTTTTTATCAACTCATTAGGGGCGGTCGGTCGCTTATCAGAAATTATTTACACACGGAGTGAAAAAATGCTGCTTAGCTTGTCTATAGCAACGCGTCCCTCTGACAGGTTTTTTTTTCGCAAAAAGGGGACAACATAAGACTTGGTTTCTCAATGGCAGTTATTAACAACGTCGGGTTGTTTGATCAGCCAATGGATTGGAATTGGTTGGAGTGGACAGATTTATTCGCGGGGATTGACCAAATATTATTTCTGCTGATAAATGAAGGGATATCGGTGGCGGAAGATGGTTCAGTTGAGTTTCAGTTGAGTTGAGTTTGTCTGCAAGGAGCCAGACACGAAGGAGGGGTAGTCATGCGATTTCCTGCCCCAATTAAAGGCCCTATACAACATTGGTAAAGGTCAAAAGATTACCACAGTTTGTGTGTTAGACCATTAAACATTAAAAAAAATCTTGCGAAGGCTTTTAGCTCAAATGGTAATCTGAGAAAGTAGAAAAAGGCAAAAAACCGTCACGGTTTTCGCACCTATCTGTAGTGTAAGAAATAGTTTATTACTCGCGAGTAAGGAACTATTTGTCGATGTTTGAGTGAAGATTTCTTGAGAAATACAGCATCCCAGACCGTAAGATTTTAACATGAGGATTATATCATGACCATCCACAAACTGTGAAAATTAGAAGGAGATCTGTGGACATCGATGTTTTCCGATCTTCCCAATGTTGTGTTGGGCCTTTAAGGGCGAGAAAACAATATTTGACAAAAACAAATCTAGGCCTGGTGTTGAGCTCTTCCCAGTAATGTCCAAAGCGAGGAGTAAATCGTGAATTCAACTGACTGCTTGTCAAACAGCGATTGCCTTCCCCTGATTAACTTATCATTCACACGTGCTCATTGCTTACATCAGGGGGTTTGTAAAAAATAAAAAAAACATAACAGGTCCCCCTCCACCCGTAGGCGTCCGGTCGTCAACGTTCGCCCCGAGATTGTTTTGTCGGACGTGGGAGCTGTGTATCACGACTGCCTACACGCAGCCTAGCCAAGCAGCCAGACTCGCAAAGGGGTCGGTTCCCTCCGCACGTCAGCCGTGTCATTTTCGTCTTTACGCGCGTCGTCGTAATGGATGTCTCCGCCGTGTTTAGTGGGATTGACGTCCATGAAATAGTGCCGAGGAACGTTTGGTGTGTTTGTTCCTCCCACGCCTGATCCCAAACTCCGTCTCTCTTTCCCTCTCTCTGTCCCCCCCTCTCTCTCTCTCTATCTCCCTCTCGCTCTCTCTCTATCTCTCCCTCTCTCCCTCTCTCTCTGTCTCTCTTTCTCTCTCCCTCTCTCCCTCTCTCTCTCTCTCTCCCTCTCCCCCCCCCCTCTCTCTCTCTCTCTTTCCCTCACTCTCTCCCTCTTCCTCGCTAACTCTCTCAACGTCTCTCCCTCTCCCTCTCTCTCTCTCTCCCTATCTCTCTCTCTCTCTCCCTCACATGCGTTGCGTGAACGCTAGCCATTTCATCACTCGGTGATCAACATCGTATTTGTCAAATTCATTAATGGTTGCTTTTTCAAATTATCATTAATGGTTACTGAACTATACCTCAGCCAAACGTGAACAAATGAAAGAAAGTTTGAATTTTCGTCTGGGAGGTTTCCACACGAGTGTATCTGTCCACTCGAGCTATGGGTTGGAATGATTGCTTTCGACCAAATGGCACATCTACAGAAACCAATTTTACGGTAATGTCCGTAATTTCATTCTGATTACAAAAACTCAAGGGTTCGTCCAAAAAACACCGTTTCCTCGATATCCACTGTACGTCTATTTGCATATTCACAGGAGGTCCTAGCAGCTAAAATGATTAATTAATGTCCCTGGTAGACTGATATATTCTTCTCGTGGCTGATTAGCACAATGTCAAAAAACTAAAAGCTTGCTTCTAAGCAATTCGATTTTTTTCCCTTTCCTTCAAGAAAAAAAAACAATCAGAGCAGGCTGTCTTCGGGCGCGGTTTGATTCACCTGTCTCGCAGCCCGGTTGACGGACAGGTGCCTAATTAGAATGGCGCTCTAGCTATGCAAACATTTCCCGCTCAATGTCCTGCGTTTTTAAGGGATAGACCTAATTAGCCTGTTTGGGTGGTGTGTGTGTGTGTGGGGGGACCTGGGAGTAGTCAAGCAGGAGATTGCCGACAAACGTCTGCGCTACGCAAGAGTGGAGAAACAAGTAAACATGCCCTCCTATGGGTGTGTCGTCTTCCATGGCTGTCACGCTATCAGGGGACACCGAATGTCCTCTGTACTGCGGCCAAGAAACAAGTCTTTACCTAACTTGATAACACACCTTTGGTCGAGGTCCAAGAATAGCATCCATACGTTGTCTGATCCAACATATGCATGAAATAGCACACCTGTGAACATTTCAGCTCAATCCGCCCAACGAGTCTCGAGAAAATAATGAAAAACCGCTGTATTTGTTTCGTGAAAACGCAGCATACAACGAATTGTTCCGTAAAATCGTTTAGATAAAGAAGTGAGACGTGAACGATTTATTTTACTCTTTTCTCCCCAAAATGCAGCATTTTAGGCAGAAATATTTCAGTGCGAGGTTCCTACTATAACCATCTTCAAACTGTATAAATTTCATGTAAATCTATGAACATTCCTCTTTTTCGATCTTTCCACTGTTGTGTAGGCCAGATAGAGCACTTGATCTGATGACTTATTCTGACTGCCCAGGGTCGACCACTCCGTGTGGCTTCGCTTTGAAAGGTTTCGCAACCTTTAGTCTTTTGGGGAGGGAGCGATTACTCAGCGCTGTCAAAACGCGGGGCAAACATGCACCGGGGACAGTGAGATCGGTCTTGCCCAAACGGCTTCGGTTGTGGAGATACGAGTCAATTAAAAGGCTGACCGGTAGGGTGGGGAAATGACTTGTGTACACTGGGCGCGCGTGCGGCTGCCGCGAGTATAGACATTCCCGTGGAGTTAAATCAAAGAGGAAAGGCGAAACAATATCTGCTGTTTTATCAATAGAATATTAATATTCGGTTTTAGTTGACCTTTTCACTGAATCATTCACTGAATTCATTGCGCCAGATTTCAATCTGAATCGGGGGGGGGGATATGAAAGTTGTTCAACTCACCACTCTTGGGAATCGCTTTTCTCGATGATGTAGTTGCTCCAGAGCTCCTAGCATAAAATCGGGCACAGTCCTGAACGATTGGCTGCGCATCCAGTCGGGCTGTCGCACGGCTCTCCGAGGATGGTAGACCTCGCCGCCATCCAGAGGCTTGGCATTGACGCCAGTGAAGACGGCCACCACTAACACCAGCCAGCCCACGCTACTGACCACCAACAGACAGTCCAGCTTCATCGCTAGCTCTTCCCCCCTCTCTCTCTCTCTCTATAAAGCTTTCTTCTGACCAAGACCTCGCACGTCTGTCGCTCTCACCAGCCCTGCGTGGACCGCACAGCGAGTAAGCGCTCTTTCCCTTCTGCTCGACGCCTTTCCGTCGATTTTTTCTCCCGTTCCAAGTCCTCGGGAAAAAAAAAAGAACGATCGACACGCGGCGATATGCCCTTGCACAGCGCTCTAGTTTTTGCCTCGACCTCAGTTGGTAGGAGAGTGTTGGCGATGGACTGCGATGGAACCTGGGCGAGTGTGTATGTGTGTGTGTGTTTTAACGAGTATCCGGTCCACCGGTCGATCTCAAACTGAGGTCCCTGTCGTTCGGGGCGCTGGCTTTATACCCTCGCGCCTGCGCGGGCGTCCTTCCGTCGGAAGTGTACAGTACCCACTCGGATATATTCTAACTCGACCGCAGTTTCTGGTTGGTAGGCGGTACCATGTCTGAGAGTGGCACACGCGCGTCTAGGGGACGGTGCTAGTGTGTGCGCACGCCGACGGGCAAACAGCTAGGCCGGCGTGGTCACAAATACATGCACGGAACAATATGAAAAATATATATATATCACTGGGCAGGCAGGCAGACTCCCTGGGGACGGAATGGGGGAGTGCGGTTCTTGGGGCTGGAGGAGGAGACTAGCAACCCCCCCCCCCTCCGAGCGGTAACGGGCAGAAATTGCAAGGGAATCACCAGAATCTCTGGTCACTGGTGTCATTTGACTGACAACCGCAGGACACGGGATCGCGGTTGGCAAATTTCGTTTGATATCATGAAGACAAAAATGACAATGAAAGAGGGCTTTGATTTCTTATAAACAGTGGAGCAATCTTCAAGGTTGGCGTACCCCCGCCACCCCCTAAAAAAGGGCACTGCATGATATCAGCAAACATTACAAGCCCTGCTTCAAGGTTAAACTAATCTTCATATTTTGGACTTGGGCGAAACCCCCGTGCGAGGTTACAGGATCGAGTTAAAGCCAATGTTAATCACATTCTGCTCGACTGATAACAATCGCGGCGAGGGACCGGCGACTTCAAAACATTCCTCATTAAATTTGAGATCCACGGACAAGCACGTGGAACGCAATTCTTCTTTGTACCTTAGCAGGCTGTGTGAGTTGAGCGTGTACAAACACCGAGCCCTTGACGAAGATGTCGACCATTAACAACACCAATAGTCAAGTTGAGTTTTAATGCTATACCATGACTGTCTACGTGTAGAATTAGAAATATTGACGTCAGGCGTGCAGCTTTTTGACCAGATGCACATTACATCACGCGCACTCCCCTCTTCACAAACGGAAGGTTCAAGTTCCACATTGCCCGCAATAGTGCAGCCGTAACAATATGAAATGAGACCAGTATTCGAGCAACGGACCAAATGGCAAGCGGCAATATCAAATGAGTCTCTCTAATTGAAAAAAACATCCAGCAGCGTCCAGCCAAAGAAAGGACTACAGAAATGGTGATTTTTTTTATATTAATAATGGACCTCAATAAACATAATTGTGAACCACACACGCTTTGTGTGCAAGATAGCCACCACTATATAATTACATTGTGGCATTTCAACGTGTACGTACAATGATTTCCACTGTATTATTTACCATTCTTAGAATAGCAATAAGTTCCAACTAATAAACCGCCAGTGTTTCAATCATTTAGCCGCCCGGTTTCTTCCTTTTAAATGAGCGCTTTGCCAAAACACACTACAGCGGGATGGGAATTTTTAAAAACCCGTCGCAAAATTTCCATTTAAATTCAATTTCCCTGCCCAGTTTTGCGTCGGCTCCGAAACGAGTGCAGATCGGAGGGCATCAGAAATTGGAACAGATCCAAACATTTTGACAAGCCGCGCGTGTGTCAACACGTTGCCCCGGGGTGAACAATCCCCTGTTATGCGAGCCCAATCCCGTGCCAAAACCAGGATGTGAATTAATACTTATACATATGCCCTGCCCACATAATTCCCGATTTATCTCTGGCGACGATTGTCGTAACGTTCAATTAAATCGCCATTCAATTCATTCCTCATTCATTTCAATAACTACGCCGAGACTGGATGGAAATAATAACCAGCTAAACGGAAATAACTCAATAAGTATTCGTAATGTAAAGTTTAATCAACAACATTCGATAGAGGACAGCGTGATTACGTTTGGACCTACTCTAGTAGACGACAGCTTGTCAAGATTCTTCAAGACTGACAATAATAGACAGAAAGACAAACCGCTCGCAGAATCGGACATTACAGAGGTTTCGCACGCGAACGGATACCGGGTACGCATACGCATATACGTTTAGCTATCCGTACCAGTTAGTGCATGGCCAATCCTGGCGTGTTGGTAGCGCTGTTCTCAATTCCATCATTGTGTAAAATAAGTCTAAAATGAGGTCTATTTCCGACACCACGCATCCACGTTTGGATATCCTACATTGAGACATATCTGTTCATATTTCGTAAGTCTTTGAAACTCACAATAATGACCCGTACATATTCAGCGATTACCCATTTCTGGACACCATCCTAAGTTTTGACCCCCAAAAAACTAAAGGCGATTCGATAGAAATTCGAATTTTGCTATGGGTTTCTCCCTTGCGCGTTGCGAGCGAGATATCAGTATTTCGTCCGCACGTTTCAGCTGGATAGTCAGTAGCGTATGACGTCATAATTGATGACGTATCCGTTGCACTAACCGTATCCGTTCGCTTGCGAAACCTCTCCCTTATAACCACTTCGCGCCGGATCCTCCGAATTGGGAGCTCCGCTGGTTTGGCTAAAATTATGTCGACAGGTCTTCCGAATCCGGACACCGGTATTGTTGCTAACCTGTCACTGCCAAGAACAAATTAAGTTGTATATTCCGTGACGTGATTGATTTACTTAGAAAAGAACTCTTGCGAATACCCAAAAAGTAGTTCACGTGTATTGCATCTGAGGACAGAGAAATATTTTATGGTTGTCAGAGGAATATGATAACGTTTAGAATGACCAAACCAGCATCGTTTCGAACACAACATAGACCTTAGGGCTGTTACCGCAAGCGTGCCTGATTTGTGAGAAATTGTTCTCACTGGCGACGGCTACTTTACCAATGTATCACCGTACAATCTATATTTTCAAAATAACCAAGGTAAAGGAAAAAATATGCTAAATCATGCAAGGGAATAGAGAGACAGATATCTGAACAGCAATTCTGCTCTTCTTGATTACAAAATGTATCTACAAAACAAGCACTGGGACTTGGCTATAATAAGGTCATAATTTATGGCAACTATGCATAAACATGCATGTCGGGTATGGCGGACTCAGCAAACACAGAATATGCCTTTTAAGGCCCAATACAACATTGGGAGGATCGGAAAACATAGATGTTCACATATTTCCTTCTAATTTACACAGTTTATAGACAGTCATGATGTTGAAATCTTACGGTCTGGATGCTGTACGCTTCGAGAAATCTTCACTCAAACCATGGAGGAAGGAAAATAGATTCCTTCCTCCATGCTCAAACATAGTTTATAACTTTTCTACGGTACTTTCTCAGATGACCATTACAGCTCAAACCTGGATTTCTTTTTCGGCACGTTTAATGGTTTAACACACAAACCGTGGTAATCTTTTGACCTTTATACCAATGTTGTATAGTGGAATATGTAACGGCATAACACTGTATGGCAGCAACCAATGAGTCCAAGTTGCGTCACAACACAATGTACGGGTGCTCAACTCGTGCGTGTAGGAGATTATAGCCGCCTCCTCTCTGAATCCTGAAGGGGATTCAACGCACGAGGTGTGAACACGTAAAAACGAAACCGGAAGAGCGCCATATAAATATGCCACGGTTTCCCCCTTCGGGTTTACCGACTGACCACCGGAGAACCCGTGCTGTGCATGTTTGCCATTCCGAAACTGACGTACAGGATGAACAAGGTTCGGACTGCATGGACCATACATGCACCGACGGGGCGATGTTTTAGGAAATGGGACTACGAAACGGACTTCCCTTCACCGAGACGTCTAGGGCTATCTCTGGCAGGATTACGGAATCGGTTGAAGTGGTTCCGTTTCCTGGCAAAGCCGGTTTCCGTGAATACAAACATATCGAATTTCTTCTTAATCGATTAAAAAATGACTTGCCAACTGCATGCCTACTGACTAAATTTATCTCAAAATTTAGTGGACCTGACGTTTCGATCCTAGCAGGTTTCTCAAAGGCAGAGTTGTCTGGACAAACCGGATATAAGGAAGAACAGTTAGAATATAGAAGGAAGGGGTAGATATTTAATAGGACACGGATGGCAAAGGACAAAGAGGAAAGCTGGTAGGGTGAGATCAAAGGGAAGGGCAAGGAGTAGGGTAGGGATTAATGAGAAGAGGGGCAAAGATCAAAGAGAGAAGTGTGGAGGTGTGAAAAAAAAAAATGGTAGATTTGGTCAATACGAAAATAACCCTTTCTTAGCGTTATAGACAGCTTCATTAATTTCTACTTTACTTCGAACTTTACATTCTTATATATGCGTTCTGCAATGTCCAAGGCATTTCCACGACTCACACAATACCACGCAAAAGAGCACGCGTCATTAGAGACCAATTGTGTTCATCTCAATTAGCACAAATGACATTTGAAAGGAAGGCTATTGTTCGCGTGGCCTCCGAGCGTACAGATCGTAAACAAGACGTTGGCAGACCAGCGATAGAATCAACAGCGCAGTATTTACACCCAAAACGTTCACGATTATGACCGAGCGGCCTCGCTCGCGGACGGTGGCGGCGTCGCGTTCTCCAGCCATGCACTGGCGTTGTTTTCGTTGTTTTCGATTCCAACCGGAGCCTGTTGATGCAAACCAATGCGTTATTGTCATAGACATCGCCATTTAGGACCGCCGCAATGTCTTGCTTTGCTAGTTCGTATGTAAGTAAAGGCCAGCAGGTGGCGCTCCGTGCCTGCTTAAAACGGGCACCCACGCACTGTCAATGCAGAACCCGTCTCTGGACCCGAACATCTGTAGGCCTATAGGTTAATCGATTGGCTCTGTAATGTCAGGCCTGCTGACATGTGGATGCACATCTGCAGAAACCAAGACGCTCTTATGCCACTCCACATAATTCATTTGAAGAGAGGAAACACGAAAGGGGAACACTGGGTTACTGAGCATGCACCTTTCCAAAGAATCACATTGTTCCCATGTAAACGTAATGACCTGGCACGTGTGATCTAATAACGATATATGAGATTAAAAGGATGTATGTATCCATCACCAAAGGGCTGGGGTTTCGCATCAGCCTTGGCAGCAAAAAGTACTTTGTCCGTCCCCTAACGACACAACAACGGATGTTTGGCAGAGGTTGACTTCTACCGCCAATGCCACAAGCGGTGAAAGCATTAGCCCACAGTGCATTTGTCTGCACGCGAAAGGGAAGGAAGTGCACTAAAGATAGGACGGGCAGGTGATACTGCAGGCATGAAAAGAACAAGTTCAAGATCGTTATTCAGCGAGCATCCGGAGTTGGAGTTTGATACAGCGCTGCTTTGGCCAGTGGGTTGACATGCACCGCCATTATCTGGATTGTTAGCGCATGCGCCTTACTCTAAATCAATGTCAATATCGACAAATTGCATGGTTCAGGCCATAGACACACCCTCGAGCTAGATAAGATTAAGCAAAGCACTGCAAAAAGCTAGATGGCTCACCATGAATTTGGTGATTTATTCGGTATAGCCACGGATAGTATATAAAAGAGTCACCATCGGCTATTTTAGAAAGAGGACGGATAATAAAACCTATACTGCACAACAAATTTAAACTGTTGATTTTGATATCAATAATAACCTATTGTTAATATCTAACCAATATTTGAAATAGAACTGCCCAGAATTGAGAACAGATTCTGATACTAGCACGGGTAGGTTAAACTAAAGGTATCGGGTTTAAGTCAAGGTCTAGTCAAATGTCATGTCCTATTTTCAGAAATTGGCAAATGCCATCGGTAAAACCTAAGGGGAAACTGGCCGATTTCTCCCCAATAAATCATATCGTTGACACTTCAAACAACTTTGGGTGTATTCCACTTACATTTGGTTGCAATGCAATTGTGCTTGCACACAAAGTGCTATTACTCGTTGTATTCAATCTCCACATTGAAGTAATGATATGATAGAATATCGTCATTCGATATTTGCATTAAATAATGCACACTATTCATTTCGTTTAATGGCTCAATTTCAATCGCCCCCGAATTAGATTTCTTAAAGTAAAACGATCAGTTTGTGGTCGGCGTTCGAGTTCTTCTCAGGTACTATTTTCCACGCTAGTGCGGATCACAATGATCCATTATATCAAGAGGTAAAGGATATTTCGTTTAATACACGTTTGAACGGAGGTACACGGGTAATAGGTTTGCGGTGACACCATGCAAAGCTCTCTTTTGTGTGGTTTGTGTGGTTTGTGTGGTTTTGTGTGGTTCTGAAGGGAACCGGAGGAACTCAGGTTCCCCTAAGAATCACACATACTCGAAAAAGATAACTTTGCATGGTGTCACCGCAAATCTGTTACTCCTGCTATTCTCACCACGAAAACCTTCAAATCTCATTTAAAGGCCCAATACAACATTGGGAAGATCGGAAAACATCGATGTCTACATATTTCCTTCTAATTTACCCAGTTTATAGATGAATAAGACTTAAGGCTTTGCATAGTGGGTGAAACAATATAGGAGGGTTTGCGGTGACACCATGTATAAGGTGGTCTCTTAAAGAAGAGGTGTGGTTCTGAAAAGAACCTGAGTGGTAACTCGACGTTCCGACCAGTATACTATGGCCATCGTCATCAGGAGAAATGATGATAACGTCAGATGACGACGGCCAGAGCATACTGGCCGGAACGTTGAGTTACCACTCGGGTTCTTTTCAGAACCACACCTCTTCTTTAAGATACCTTATACATGGTGTCACCGCAAACCCTCCTATATATAGTTTTTAGATGGTCATGATATAATCCTCATGCTGAAATCTTATGGTCTGGGATGCTGCACTTCTTGAGAATTCTTCACTCAAACATCGACAAACAGTTTATTACTCGTGAGTAACAAACCATTTCATACACTGCAGAACGGTACGAAAACCGTGACGGTTTTTTGCCCTTTTCTATTTTCTCAGATTACCATTTGAGCTAAAATCTTCGCAGGTTTTCTTTTTGGGAATGTTTAATGGTTGAACACACAAACTGTAGCAATCTTTTGACCTTGACTAATGTTTTATAGGGGCCACATTGGCGTGAACATGCTTGTAGGTCCGCAACACGGGTGGACCATGCCCAAATGTTGCTTCCAATATGTTTTTTTTTTCTAGATGGACAGAGATCTGTGTCGTCCGTTGAAATAGACCATCCAGAGGGCAGGAGAACGGTGAGAAAAACGACAAAGTAATTATGCAGGTCCTGAGGGTGGTGGTAACTCGACAGTGTCAGAAATTACACGCACAGATGCGAAGGGTTGGCCGTATACAAACAAAGGCTGCGTTTGATTCGTAATTCCATGCATATACCAGGTTGAATTAGATCGCGTCGGCACAGGAAACACGGCGTCTGCAACGGGGGGACATAGGCCTATTTTGAAATGGAACATTTCTCACATAATGTATTTGTCTTGTGAAAATAAGAAAAAAAGATCAATGCATTGCTTCGCTTCGCTCGAGATAAAGATAAGTGCAAAGAATACAGGACACACGTGACTGATCAAGGGTGGATTTCACAAAGACTTACGATGCATCGTAACTTTACTTTACATTGGATTCTAACCCATCGCAAGTTGTAATAGGCAGTATGGTTTCTGTGTATCGCTAATAGTCTTGCGATTGATCGTAAGTTACGATGAGTTTGTTGAAATCGACCGCAGTACTTCTAAATGACATGGTAACATTGGCCGAAGGTGTATGTTAGACCTATATTATATCCATGGCGTAGGTATAACAATGTAAGCATCGGGTTTTGTTAAGGTCTATTATAGATATAGGTCGTAGTGTACCATAATTATGGTCTAATAGCTCTATGGTAATAGTGAGCGTTAACGGATGTACCAAGGCGGGCCCAGGGGCAGACTGAAGACAAAACTTATCGGGCCTTTTTCAAAACACTGGTTTTTTTCACTCCGACTGCCGCGTCACTCACTCGAACGGAAACTTCAACTCTGCGGTAAAGTACGATCGGTATCTCAAGCCACTGGCTGGATGGAGACGAAGCCACATAGGCATACAGGCATATAGGCATACGGTCAAACCGCTCGGGCCGTCGAGACATCGGCCGAGATGTCTAGGTTTAACGGCGCTTGAAACAAGGATCGTAGACATTAGGTGTAAAAATGTGACCCGGTACGGCATAATGAGGATTCTCGTCCAAATGTGAATTTTCAAGATTTTCCGACCATTGCAAAGAGAACCCTGTCTCATTAGGTGCGTTCCCACTAGAACCAAACAGCGCGATTCACTTTTCGATTTTTGAATCGCGATTCAAAAATCTATTTTATTTCGTGTGCGGACGCAAAAAGCTCACAATAGTAAGCGCGATTCGAATCGCGATCCAAATCGCAGTTCTGCTTGCGATTTTTCGGAAACGGCGCGATTATTTGCCGAGCGCTGTGTGTGGACGCTATCGAAAAATCAAATTTAAAAAGTTACATCCCACAATTCCATGCGCGTAGATCTCTTGCTCACATTTCAGGCATGCGCAGTTCTGACTGAATCTGATCGGTTTTTGAATCGCGATTCACTTTTCGATATTTTTTTTTGCCGTGTGAGGATGCACGCGAAAAAAAATATAGGTTTTTCAATCGCGATCCACTTTTTTTTTTTTTCTAGTGGGAACGCCCGGTCAAGGAAACCACTTTTTGAGAAAAATGGGTGTAAAGTTTGAGGTCGTGCGCACGGCGCACCGACAGTGATTGCAGCGTACGCGCGTACACACTTATAATACGAATTCGTTCAATATGTTCAATATCTACAAACAAATTGTTGAAAAATCCCTTCGGACAGATGATCCTCTAATAAATAAACCTTCTGAAAATGAACTCCCCTATTTTTTGAAATGTACTTTGACTTTCTACGCCGTTTACTTGAAAATGATTCTTGGAGTAGATGCCTCATAATGCCATCTAAGGTCACAAATGCCACCTTAAGCTTGCTTGTGGTTCTGGTAATCTGTCGTTTAGCACATCCACGTCGATGTACATCAACGATCGTACTAAAAAAAAAAAAGTTACGAGTAAAACTGGTTGCTATTTGAAGCTCTTCAGGCAGTTAAAAGGATAACACAACATTGGTCGAGGTCAAAGAATAGCATCCATAGTCCATACGTTGTCTGATCCAACATATGCATGGAATAGCACATCTGTGGAAATTTCAGCTCAATCCCCCAACCGAGTCTGAGAAAATAGTGAAAAACCACTTCATTTGTTACGCGGTAATGCAGCATTGAAGGAGGTGTTCTGAAAAATCGTTTAGATCTAGGGGTGAGACGTAAGCTATGTATTTACTCTTTTCTAAAAGAAATACAGCATTTTAGGCAGAAATCTTTCAGTGCGAGGTTTCTACCATAACCATCTTCAAACTGTATAAGTTTCATGTAAATCTGTAAACCTTTGTTTTTCGATTAACAAATGTTGTGTAGGGGCTTCAAAAGGGGCACGTGAACACGTCAAACAAATGGGGTAAGACCAATCCTTTTTGAGTTTTGAACGCTCTGTAAATGCTCAGCTACAAACGAGTGGAGGCATTCATTTGTCAGCAGGCTATCCACACCTGAGCGCATGTGCAGCACAGGTACATGTATACCGTGCAACGAGACCAAAGCCCCTCCCCACGCCCGCGGGAAGGGGGTGGTAGTGATCAATTACCACCTGACCTAGATCAGGTCCAACGGAGAGGGAGGGGGGATTCTCGCTGAATATTTGAATTTCCCAGCCGGTAGAGTTTAAAAAAAAATTCTGACGAAACATTATTAAGGAAACCAGATATAGGAATTGAGATATAGATCAATCGCGGGCTTCAAATTTTGCGAATGACACTATCATTGCGCAGGCAAGCCGAATCCTGTGCAAGGGGGTCTGAAGTGGTACACACCACTTGTTATCGAGCACTATACGCGAAGGCGTGTGTTTGGGATAAACAATCCAAGATACGACTATAGTATACGGATTGTCACTCCGCCCTCCTAGTTTTGTTTTTGGAGAACGGGCCATCAAAATAAGTCAATGGATGCTTGACCATCGACCCCGTCCGGGGGCAGAAACCGTCCTCAAAACTCCCCCGGAAAGAATCAATAAACCTGACATTTTCAAAATAAATACCATACTCACCTAATTTTGTATGGCACGGTGTCTGAGAAACTGTGGCGCTGTATTTATGTGGTGCATTTTATGCATGTGCATTCGTCATGATTGTATCCCGAACCTAATGATCTGAATGCAGTGGAACGTGTCGCATCGCGTACAGCTCGATTCCATCAACTTGTAGCAGTTGAAAGGGAGTCGAATTATTCATTGATATGAAATTTCTGGGTGATTCAATCGCGATTGGGTTATGCAGGTTGGCACTGAAAAAAAAGGTTGGCATTATTTGCAGGGAGTTCTTCAATCACTCATAGAATACATTCACAAGAAACTCAATGTGAGAAGTATCAACACGATGACCAATGTGGGAGCAGTCTGGAGAGGTCTCTGCCAAATAATAACAGCAATCAACAGCGCAGGCACCAGTCTGAGATTGTAACCCGTGATGCAATTGCTCGTTTCAGCACTGCTACAATGCGCCGAGTGTGACATGTCCGTCACAGCCTCACACCCATCACGGTCTTCCCGCCCAGTCACCTGGCGATGACATTCCGTACAATTTAGGTTATATTTACCGACATTGTTGACTCTGCCTCCCGTACTGTGCTCAATGGTTTTTAAAGGAACAGAGAGTCACCATACAACTCTCCCCTCATGTCATCTGCTCAGTTTGGTATTTTGGGCGTCGGATTTGGACGCAATCACCAACGGTCAACTCCTTTCCCGCCCATAATTGCTGTATGGGCACCACCGCTATCCACAGTCTAGTCAGTAATACCCTACACGCATTCCGAATAAAAGCCGCGTTTCCACTCGACTCATTTTTGGGTCAAAGTAACCTAGACTATGGTTACTTTTCCCATCTTAAGTCCAGTGGAGACGGTATAGTTAAATTTCCTCTCGGTTACTTATTTAACCGAGCTGAAATGGTTACATCTACCGGCCAACCTCTGCCCAGTAAAAGTGACCAGGTATAAGTTTAACCGAGCCGATTAGTCCAGTGGAAACGCACCACTCGGTAAAACGCGACTTGATCGGCTTAAATCCACTGTGCACAAATAATTTTTGCCAGCTCGATTACTTTAACCATCGTCTCGGTTAAATCGACTGACTTAAAAGTCCAAGTGGGAACGACGGTCAAATTTGACCATTGGAAATTTAACCATCGTCTCGGTTAGATTTGAGTCCAGTGGAAAGACGGCGATAAATGAACTGGCAAGCCGACAAACGAAATATTCTAATAAGTCACATAATTCCATCACGGCAAGATTGCGGTAGGCACATGTCCTTTCCATCAGCATACCGCGTTCATTTCTCACCTTCCTTTCTCTGAATTAAAAATGAGATCGTGCTCGAAAACCTCGTTTCATCATTCAAGCACAAAATTACAGCGTCCAATGGAGCTCGGAGATGAGCGGGCAAGCAATTAGGCGTGGCAATCACTCTGTCAGCCTTGGATGTGGGATTTTTCTATAGTTCGGTCAGGTATTTGTTAAAGGAGGGTGAACAATCTATAATCGATTCTCTTGCATTGAAGTCCGTGCGGTGGTCAAGGTTGTTTTCAAGGGTCCCGACAATATATATATTAAAATACTTCACATTCTAAGAACTCTATAGGCCTAGAAGTGCAGAGATTCAGCACAAAACAGTTTTCCACAACCATTATCATATGACGATTTATACAAACGCGACCGACGCCAATTTCTGTTTGTTTAACAGTTTGTTTGGTTTGTTTTCTACATTCCTAACATTCATTTCGGGGGAATGGTCTAGAGCTCCGGTGCGGTGTTCAAATTCAAAGTCAAAGACCTTGAAGCCAGCCGGGTTCCTAAGAAAGGCATGCACTCCATGAGCCAGCGCTCACGGAGTCTTTGACCTCATCAAAACCGAATTACTGGTCTCGACATTCAGAAAAAAAGGACATCCATCAGAGTTGATGACCGCAATACTGCCATCAAGCTGCTCATCCAGAACCCGTGCAGAAGCCTCGTCTACGGGGCCCCAATACCACAGGTACAGGACAGACTTTCGAGGAAGTCATATCGTGGCCATTCCTATATGGGCGGATCGGAGTGGGGGAGAGAGACCAAACAACAAAAAAAGGACAATTTTCTCGGAGTCGCCTCGGGGAAGAAGAGGAAGACAAACAGGTGGGTGAAGCTGACAGGTGCGCAGGCGAGACAGGTGCTCGCCCAATTCCAGGGTGGAATCTCGTCACTTGACCGCGGGTGTCCAATAATGAACGGTGCTCAGCCCAGCAACTCATCGGTAGGTCGCGTGACGCCCCCCCCCCCCTAAAAAAATGCACTCAGTCAATTGCCTTCAAGTTCCCATTCCGATTGTAAAATGTAATCATATCACAGTCCATCCTTTTTTTTTTGGGGGGGGGCGATCATATTCAGCCAAATAGGCCCGTTTCTCTAGACATATATAAATAGCATATTTCGTAGAGCTTTGGGACTCCTCGAAGACAGTGTTATACTATATAGGAGAAGTTATGGCCGGTACGAGTGCGCGGCTAAATTTAAATCCTCAGAGGATTTCAACGAAGGCATTGCCTCGGGGCATACAGTTGGTACTCATTGAATATTAGTGACATCCTGGGTGTGTGACAATAACAAAATGCCACAAGGGAACCAACAGCAGGCAGCCTGACAAAATTATATGGAAGAACTTGCGAGTTCCCCTGTCCTCGATTTCAAATGAACGGCTCAGACTGCGCGCCCCCCCCCCAACAATACAATGGCGTTTCTCTTTTCAAAGAAGAAACCGGACCTTTGGCATAGAAAACCGAGACTCACTTTCGGAACCGTGCCTTAGGCTAGGACTAGAGCCTACCACGCAAAGACCGGTACAGATTGGTGCGGGCACAGCTGGATGCATGCCCTTCACGGAAAGGAAGTTGAAAGTTAACATTGGAACGAGGGCCGAACGGGCAGGGTAAATAAACTTCCCGCAGAATAGTTCAAAGTCGAGCGGGTTCAAAAGGGGGACTCCCCTTGTATCTATTTATAGAGCCAACTGATCGGTTAATTGCACTATACGCTGTCTTCAGCACCGCCTCCCACTCCTGCTTACCCTGACCATGGACCTTCTTATTCCTCCATGCCCTGACCGAGGTCGCTGGCGGATGGGCAATGGCGTTTTCTCGACCGCTATAGGCTCATCATTCAAACCAAACCCACATGAAAAGCCGACCGCTGACGTAATACCGGGAACGTAACCACCAGTTACGGAAGCAGACAGTGCGACTTTCGGTGGTCGAAATCGTTTGGGTTCCCCTCCGACTTGTTTTTTTTCTTCAACTCCTGTGTTTTTTCTTTCGTGGACGCGCGAAAGACGCGTCTGGTTCCCGCCGCGGGCTCGGCAACCATGGCAACCGCATCACAACACACCCCCACTCGAATTGCTGAAAAAAAATCTGGCGGGACTGGGAGGGTAAATGACCTGCTGTCCACCCCCCCCCACCCCATCACGCCAAAAACACATGCATGATCCCTGGAAATGACGGAAAGGCTGAATTTAACCGCGGAAATCGCGTGCGGGAGGTGTTTGCTGGTTTTTTTTCAGAGGGGGCTAGACAAATGAATTTCGGTGGTAAAAAAAAATGCTCGCGTCATATCAAACAAAATCAGTAAGTAGGGGAAGCGATGAGACAGCTTCAAGGAAGATATCAAACTGCGGCAAGAACAAAGTCAACATCAAAGCTGATGTCATCTGCCTACGGAGTGTTTTCATCCTATTCTTACCCAGGTAAAATGGTAATTTTGCTCGTCGGATTTTTTTTAATTTTAACTTAGGATTGATCGAGCAATTTGAGCTTGAAAACACGAGCCTGTCAAGCACCACCATCCCTCCTCTCCATCAACACTCGCTTGCATTTGCTAGCTGGACCCGGGTGACCTTTGGACAGTTTCGGTCACGAGGGTGAGAATTTCATCATACAGGGCTTCCGCCGCCAAGTCCCCTCGAATATACGGAATGCATCCGGTGTAGAATCGATCTAATTACCTCTCGGTCTTACGGGCTGGCACGTAAAGCGACATCCCCCCCCCCCACAAAAAAAAAAAAAAAAAAAAAAAAATCAACACCGAACAAATCGATGGTGGATCGTCTGATCTCTGCCGCAAACTATACTGTCAGATTGGACGCCATGATTTGCCGAGGCATCTCAAGGAACCGTAAAAAAAACCCGCGACAACAATGGGCCGGACACGCTGCGCGTTCGGATTGGAGGACGTGCCCAGACAATGGGCTTTTATACTCGAACGCCAACCGGCTCCGAAATCAACGCTCCGGCAAAACCCTCAGTGTCTGCATCTCGCCGCTTTTCGGAAAAGCGGGCGGACATTTCTCCCAGGAGTCACGCGCGCTCGCAAAGGTGGCCCAGAAAACAACTGTTCAGCTTTGTTTCGAAACAGACCGTCCAAGGTTGAAAGATGACAGGGCATGATTGAGACAAGCGGTTTCAGTGTAGTGGCAACGGGATGGTGGCTGTTATCCAAGCGCTTCTCTTTAATTCATGCTGTATCTTGTGTAGAGTCTTGCAATGTGGCACGCCTAACCTTTAAAGCCCCTACACAACATTGATTGAGGTCAAAGAATAACACCCATGTTTGATCCAACATTATGCATGAAATAGCACATCCTGTGGAAAATGTCAGCTCAATCCGCCAACCGAGTGTCGAGAAAATCGTGAAATCCGCTTAATTTGTTTCGCGAAAATTAGCATTCAACGCCGAACTGTTCCGAAAAATAGCTTAGATCTCGGTGAGACGTAAACTATTTCTTTTACTCTTTTCTCCCAAAATACAACATTTTAGGCAGAAATATTTCAGTGCGAGGTTTCTACATGGACTATAAACTTCAAACTGTATAATTATTAAGTTTCATGTAAATCGGTGAACATTTATGTTTTTCGATCTTACCAATGTTGTGTATAGGGGCTTTAAAGGGCAAAAAGGGACGAGGTATTTTCAGCTTTCAGTGTTTTGGGCACACTGCAGGAATCCAGGCAGAATGAATGACGTGAGCTCAGTTCGGCAGGTAGCCTTCAATGGGTAGCCTTCAATATGTCACTCCATGAGCCCCAGCACTGCTGCATTCCATGTCGCCTAACCTCGCTTGACACGAAGGGCTTTGTCAGGGATCAGCAGTGATTCCCGAGGCTCTTCCAAAGCCTAGAAGTGAAATCGTCGCATCACGAAGGGGACCCTTTGGGAGTTAGGAGAGAACAGTTGTTGCATTCCTCCGTTCTGCTTTAAACCTCTCCCCCATTTTTCTCCCTCTCCCCCTTCTCTCTCTCTTCGTCTCTCGTTCTCTCTCTGCCTCTCCACCTATATCTCTCCTCCCCTCTCCCTCCCTCCCTATCTCTCTTGTGTCCCTTCCCCCACCTCTCTCCTCTCTCTCCCTCTCTCCATCCATCTTTCTCACCCCCTCTCTTCCCTTCATCCACCTCTATCTCCTCTCTCCACCTCGGCACCATCTCCCTCTCTCCCACCATCTCCCTCTCTAGACTCTCTCTCCATTTCTCTCTATCCCTCTCACTCTCTTTCCCCAACCTTTCTACCTCTCTCTATCTCTCTATCTCTCTCTATCTCTCTCCCCCACCTCTTTTTCTCTCCCTCTCCCACCATCTCTCTCTCTCTAGACTCTCTCTCCATTTCTCTCTATCCCTCTCACTCTCTTTCCACAACCTTTCTACCTCTCTCTATCTCTCTATCTCTCTCTATCTCTCTCCCCCACCTCTTTTTCTCTCCCTCTCCCACCATCTCTCTCTCTCTAGACTCTCTCTCCATTTCTCTCTATCTCTCTCACTCTCTTTCCCCATCTCTCTATCTCTCTCTATCTCTAGCTCTCTCCGTTTCTCTATATATCTCTCTCTCCCCACCTCTCTATCTCTCTCCATGTCTCTCTATCTCTGATACTCTCTCCTCACCTCTCTATCTCTCTCCATTTATCTATATCTCTCTCACTCTCTCCTCACATCTCTATCTCTCTCTATTTCTCTCTTACCCTCTCTCTCCCCACCCCCCTTTCTCTCCATCCCCCTCTCTCTCTCCACACCTCTCTATCTCTCTATCTCTCTATTTATCTCTAACTCCCTCTCTCGCTCCCCACCTCTCTCTCTCCCTCCACCTCTCTCTCCACCCATCTCTCCCCCACCCACCTCTCTCTCTATTTCTCTGTTTATCTCTCCCTCTCTCTGTCTCTCCCCAACCTCTCTATCTCTCTCTACCCGTTCTCCCTGACTTTAACCTCCAAGGACAGCAGGGCGATTTGGGCTCAACCTGCCAGTCAAGGGGATCAATCTAGTACCTTGACGTCCATCCATGCATGAGATTGCAATCGCCGATGAAAATCATCCGCCCCTGCTAGACGGGGGAAGCGCGCTAATGTCCGGGGGAAGTTTAGTTAGAGCGGCGGGATCACTTTGCGCGGCGGCGTTTCAATGAGGAAAACCGGACGAATCGTTTCAGCGCCGACACTGACGTGGAGGTGATAACACTTGCGAGTCAAATGATGAAATAGCCGTTGGTCCGCCGGTGCGGGTAACTCAACCAGTCATGCAGTGTAGAACACATGGTGTGCACCGAACTCGTGGAGCTACGGTTCCGCGACACTCGAACTTATTATCAGGATGTCACGCCCCACGGGGGGCTTATCTGCCAATTCACCAACTTTAATAAGCAACTGGATATTACAGTGATTTAAATCAAAATGAGGACTGTAACCCAATGATTCAGCTCAGTGCGTGCCACACATCGGGTGTTGAGACTTACCACAATGGTTGCATTAATTTCACAACACAGTAGGTGATCTAGTAATGAATACATCGGGTACACGTAATAGGAACCGGTCCAGGAAGGACGGTACATGCACACGGCTGATTTGTTCAGGGGGGGGGGGGGGGCGGAGATTAATTCCAACATCCACAAAAGTGCACTGTAACTTTCGTGAGAGGGGTAAGACACGTGACTGCTGTACTTGTAGGTGGTGGGGACCGCGTTGATTGTTGTTTGTTGTTGTTTTTCCAGGAAGGTAAACAAAGTATTGATGACTGTGGCAGTCCACAAGTCACCCCTACCGATGATTTCGCTTGATGTAGGCTATCCACTTTGCGCAGTCTCACAAACGGGCCTTTTCTTTCATAATAATATTGAAAAAGGGGAAAGAATGGTGGATGGTAGTTGTATGGAAGAGGTATCGCCCTGGGCGATTCTGACAATGATACTGGGCTCATCATTTTATAATTGGCCCTTCAAATTGGCCATTCACCCTTCAAATCAAGCCACAGAATCGTCCTTTATTGGCCCGAGTTCGTTGCTTATCCATCCCCGGCACAATTACGGCGTTAACCCGCCCGCACCTCGCTTCCCCCCGTCCCCGTTTACCGTGCTGGGGCGGCCGGCAGTCGGCCGGGCCCCGGGGCGCGCTGAGTGGGCCCCGGCCGTCGGTGGATGTCCGGCCCGGACAATTGGCACAGTGTCAGCCCTCATCCCGTCATCGGAGGGTCCGTGACTCCTCGTATCAATGCCTTGTGTCGCCCCCAATCACCGTGTTTGCCCAAGCTCTTTTCCCCCGGCCTCCCCCGATGCTTTCTTTCCCCCTTCACGTTGCATGCATCACGCGTCCGCTACGCCCTTCATGCACTTGTTGGAAGGACTATATTGCTGCGAGAGAGTTGGAGAGGGAGAAAGAGAGAGGGGGGAGGGAGAGAGGAATGGAGAGAGGTGGTAGGAGGTTGAAAGAGAGGGGGTTGAGAGGGGAGGGAGGAAGAGGGGTAGAGAGAAGTGGAGAGAGATGGAAAGATCGGGAAAGGGAGAGATGGGAGAGAGAGAGTAGGAGAGAGAGGGGAGGAAGAGGAGGGAGAGAAAGGGAGGGAGGTGGAGAGACAGATGGATAGGGTAGAGAGAAAGACAGAGAGTGGAGGAAGAGAGGGGGTAGAGAGAGGAATACAGATAGAGATAGAGAAAGGGATAAAGAGGGTGGCTAGAGAGAGAGGGAGAGAGGGGATAGAGAGGTCGAGAGAGATAGAAAGGGAGAGAGAGGGAGGAGGGAGAGGAGAGAGAGGAATAGAGGGGGATAGAGAGAGGTGGAGAGAGAGGGAGAAGAGGGGAGGGGAGGGAAGGAGTGAGGGAGAGAGGGGGAGAGGGTGAAGAGAGGGCGAGAGGTGAGAGAGAGGGAGAGAGAGAGGGAAAGAAAGAAGGGAAGAGAGAGGGAATGGAGAGACAGACAGAGAGAGAGAGAGAGAGGGAATAACACTATTGGAATGCAGCGCATCTGAGGTCGGCATTCCGACTTCTACTCCACCCCAACGCAGTTGCTGTACTCTTCCGAAGAGAATGTACCCGCAGTTGGCAAGTTCGATGAAATATGCGGCCACTGTCATTCCAACTCCATCTATATATAAGGGGACACTGTGAAATCATGAAGCAAGAGCTTATAGGAATTCGCTAACCACACTGCGCTAACTGACAGAACAAAGATAAGAAACATTAATTATCAGCAATGCACAATATTGTGCATTATAAATCACGGCTTGTGGTATTCACAAAAGATAGAAATCAAAATGTGTGCTATCCCCTGCTGTAGCAAAGTTTACAACAATTGGAGGTTCGCCATGAAAACCGGGCGTGATGGCTGGAGATACATTTAAGATAATGGTTAAATGGTTCAGACTGGTACCCAACTCAGGCAAAGATAGTTGACTATTTGGGAAGGTCACCATCTAAGGGATGGACAGTTCAGATGGTGAGAGCGCTAGTTCCGGTCTTTTTTGGCCATTTTCCCCCAATTTGTTCAACACTAGAAAAGGTTTGCATGCATGGTGGAAACAATTATTATTAGGCCTAATTGGTTTGCGGCGACACCATGTGTATCATCTCTTTTGAGACTGAGTGTGGCTCTGAAAAGAGCCGGTGACTCAACGTTTCAAGCAGTGTGTACTCTGCTCGTCGTCAACACTTTTTCCAGTCTGTTTTCCCTTGTTTAGTGTTGACGATTATCACATCAGATGGAGATCGTGAACGAGGTATGGGTTAAGTTCTGTGAAGTAAGTTGATTTGTATATAAAGTACCATCGTGTTGATTCAAAGATTTGAGTTATTCATTTTAGTCAGTGTTCGTATTACTGGGAGAATGGGTGCATTCCATAGGCAGCTTGCTGCGGTAGATAGATGGGCTATTATCAATACTGACAGGTATTTGGTCAGCCGTGAATTCTTGCCGTAAACGTACACTTTCCTACCTCAGGGATACACATTGTGCAACCTCTTATCCTGTGAGAAAACAAAATACTCAACCAGGCAGGGCGTAATAGCGTCTTGAATTCGATATACATTGATGTAGAGACATCAAATGGTGCGTGAAAGCGTCACACGAGATCAGACCGAGACACCTATCGGGTTTCTGAGCGCCGATCGAAACAAAATACATCCTATGTCAGAACAGATACAGACTCAATCAAGTGGCAGACAGTTATCATGCCTGTTTGTTTAATTAATATATTTTACTTAAAATTTAGTGGGCCTGACGTTTCGATCCTAGCAGGACCTTTCTCGCTCTGCCTTTGAGAAAGGTCCTGCTAGGATCGAAACGTCAGGCCCACTAAATTTTAAGATTTGCATTTGGGTAATTTTAGTCAGTAAGCAGTTTGCAAAAATGTTCGTATATCACTAATATATTTTACCAATAAACTGGGTCTTGTTTGAGCTATGGCTCAGGCTTGGTCAACAAGCTTCACAAGAATGCTGAAAATACAGGTGTTTTTGTGGACGAATTCCAGGCTTTGTACCCTTACATCTACTTCGAAACTGTGATCAGAAGCCTGCTTTCATCGCTATAATTTGTTGTAAATGACGGACTTTTCGGGCGTCGTAAGGCTGTTAATGGTAAGGCTGGTAAGGCTGGTAAGGCTGGTAAGGCTGGTAAGGCTGGTTAGGCTGGTAAGGCTGGAAAGACTATTAAGGCTGGTAAGGCTGGTAAGGCTGGTAAGGCTGGTAAGGCTGGTTAGGCTGGTAAGGCTGGAAAGACTATTAAGGCTGGTAAGGCTGGTAAGGCTGGTAAGGCTGGTAAGGCTGGTAAGGCTGGTAAGGCTGTTAGTGGTTAGGCTGGTAAGGCTGGAAAGGCTGGTAGTGGTAAGGCTATTAAGGCTGGTAAGGCTATATTAAGGCTGGTAAGGCTATGAAGGCTGGTAAGGCTGTTAAGGCTGGTAAGGCTGTCAAGGCTGTTAAGACTGTTAAGGCTGGTAAGGCTGGTAAGGCTGTCAAGGCTGGTAACTAAGCTCTTAAGGCTGGTTAGGCTGGTAAGGCTGTTAAGGCTGGTTATGCTGTTAAGGCTAGTAAGGCTAGTAAGGCTGGTAAGGCTGGTAAGGCTGGTAGTGGTAAGGATGCAGGCTGGTAAGGCTGGTAGTGGTAAGGCTGTTAAGGCTGTTAAGGCTGTTAAGGCTGGTAAGGCTGGTAAGGCTGTTAAGGCTGTTAAGGCTGGTTAGGCTGGTAAGGCTGGTAAGGCTGTTAAGGCTGTTAAGGCTGTTAAGGCTGGTAAGGCTGTTAAGGCTGTTAAGGCTGGTTAGGCTGGTAAGGCTGGTAAGGCTGGTAAGGCTGTTAAGGCTGTTAAGGCTGTTAAGGCTGGTAAGGCTGGTAAGGCTGGTAAGGCTGGTAAGGCTGGTAAGGCTGGTAAGGCTGGTAAGGCTGGTAAGGCTGGTAAGGCTGGTAAGGCTGTTAGTGGTAAGGCTGGTAAGGCTGGTAAGGCTGTTAGTGGTAAGGCTGGTAAGGCTGGTAAGGCTGGTAAGGCTGTAGCAGACTCGAAGAGAATTAATGCGGGAGTTTAGGAAAACGAAGACGGTTTCTCGTCCTCAACACTGCACCCATTCATGCGCTTGATTGCATCGCCAACACCACATTGCCGCAGATTCTGAACTAAACCCGACTCCCCGAAGGATCGCCAAAGCCCCTTTCGGAGAGGCCCGGCCGCGCGGAGGGCGAACTATTAATCGAGGGGAACTCACGCCTGTTGCGCTCATGGGACCCGACAGCTCGCCGCGGCCAAGTCGCCCGTTTACAGTTCACCTGAAGAGGAGACTTGATTGCCAGGACAGCGGTATATAGTCACCCAAAAGGGGCATTCGCACTTTGTGCGCGTACCGCAGCTGTGGGCGTCCTGTTTGGTAACCCGCTACCGTCTCTGTGGTCTTGCTTTCCCACCGGCCACTACCCGCTCAATACTTGTCCCTGCCGCTGTGGTCGGCGCGGTCGGAACCCTTTGGTTGCGACGCTACAAATATCTCTTCGTTTGAATGAGGAAAACACGAGCACTGGTTAACCGAGTAACTACTATAGACGCCCCAACAAATGAACAAGCACATTTTCACACCGTGTCACCAAATCCATCCTCGAACGGAAAGAAACTTATTTCTATCGGGAATAGCGTTTACGACCTTCTTTTAACAATGTGCAAGATAGCAGGGCATATGCGACGGTTTAAGGACCGACTATGACCCTCTCCAGGCGAGGTCACTGAAGGTCAAATCCCTCCAGAGCCGGTTCGTTCGTGCGTTCACCTTCAAGTGAGCCGAGAACCTTTAATTTTTTGTACAAATATTTACTCGTTGTAGATCAATATTGTACGTAAAATACGAGCAGAATTCGTAAAATTGATATTTCGGGGTAACTTCTCTCGAAGTGAGACATGGTCGATATGGGAAATGCTCAACGACCTGGCAACATCACGTGACTTATATTCACTATATTTAAATCGAAATTCATCAATGTTATCCCCGTGAGAGACTTAAAAGTACAAAGTTAAGGGCATATGTTGCGGACCCTACATCCATAATTACTCTGCATACACATAAGTCCCACGTGCCTTCTATGTGGAATAGTCCGTGATAAGAGTGTCTGGCATATTGCTCTCCCAATGATTAAGTCAGGGGAGAGTCTGTCCCCTCCTCACGAAAACCCCGCCCGAGATCACAGCCAGGGACAGATATGGAAGCACAGCGCATCCTGGTCAGGGCAATATGCGCCCGCGCGTCAGTCGGCACCGGGCGAGCGCCGATCCGTCACCCGATGGCTCACGGGGGAAATCGGCTGCCGGCGCCCGCTGGGGAATTGCTAGCTTCGCGGCGCTATAAAAACTCATAGCCGATGCGTTCATACGTCCGATTGACCGTGGCCTGTACGCATACGCAGCTCTGAGGGCGTGAATACTGTCTTATTTCGTTATAGTCTAGCTCCAAGCTACTTTTTTTTTTCCGGGTGATGGATGTAATTAATACAGATGTTATGAACCCCCCCCCCCTCTCCGTACACGCGAGGTCATAACATGTCAGATTAATATTTGACCAGAGAGAAGTGTAATTTATTCTTAATTGGACAAGAGGTAAAGGGAAAAGGGCAAGTGACTCATTCACATTCAGAAGATTGGATGCAAAAAATACCTTCTGTTCTTGAATTGGCAAAAGGACACAATGCAATGGGTGCCGGTACCAAATTATATGCCCATTTTGCCGACGAACAAACAAATTGATGATTTTGAAAATTCCTATTGGCATATAGTGTGTAGTACTTGTTCAAATATTATTCAAATTCCTGTAGCCATGATTATGCTTTCTGAAAACGCAAATACGAATACGTGTTAGCATAATGAATAGGGGCCTAAGCAGATGTTTTCAATATGCAACATTTTGCAAATGTTATAGGCTACGGAAGTGAGGCCTATTCAAAGAATGTCTGCCTCTCTAGACGTATAATTAAAACTATGTTTGGCGCTTTGCAATTGAGCAAAGCACTAGACGTATAGTTTATACGGTATGTTCTTTGAATTACATTCTCACCTACAATTACAGGTTTGAAATTTGTAAATACCTTTTAGACTGATACCTGGTGGATTGTGAGCATGACATTCTACTTGTTACAATATTCCAATACACATTCGCGTGTGTCCAACATTCTCTTGAATTTATTCTTGGAATTCTTGGCATTCTTACGGGGAACAGGGTAAAATTCAAAAAGCAAACATGAGACATCGATCATCGTGTCCTTTTGTAAAAATGAAAATAAAAATGTTTGATAAAACAAAAACTATCGCAGAGTAATAGTTCTTTATGACTTTGGTCACTTATATTCACCACTGTATGAACACATTACGGGCGTGATAACGAGTGGCGCAACACATGCATGGTACGTGCAAAGATAATTTCCTTTCTCAGTGCAGCTCCAACAGCTTCTCCCTCGTTCGGTCGCTCTTTCGAACTCATACCTATAGTGAATAATTTCCTTAACTCCTGTGACCCGTTTTCCTTCGAGTCCGGTTCGTGATCGTGATGTCTTCCTCCACTCCAACATTTCCATAAAGAAGTGTTTGACCTTGCGAGCATGGAGCGAAACCTGAGGATATACAGACGCACAGTGTGTATTATATTGCTACACCCGGGAGACGGATATATAGGGCTGCGTGTTTGCGCTCGTCCTGACTCCAAAGCCAAACCATTCTGAGTAAACTCGGTACGGAAATACAATGGATGCCAGGATGAAATCTTGTATCAGTCTCGCGAGGCTGGACGGGCACGGCTCTTCCATTCCAACCCACGACTCGCATTAACAAATACCCCCGTACAAAGGGCCCGTTTATTTAACCGTGTTTTTAGCAGCGGGACAAAAACCAAACAATCTTCTAATAGGAAGAAACCACTGGCAGTCCATTAGCACTGCCGCCAACGGCAACAAACTCCAATCCGTTGCCATGGTTTCTCTTCAAAGGGAACCCACTTCTTCAGACTTGATTATTTGACTAGGATTTGCGGGTTTGTGTCACTGGACCCAATTCACCATGCAGTGTGAGACGGGTGAGATTTCAGTACCCACACGAAAATAAAATGAGCATGATGTCGTGGACAGTCTGAGAGGAAGTGGAGATCACTGAATAAAACACATGTCTTACGTCACATCGGCGACAACTGTACCAACAACTCCATTTACATTAGGAAAGAGGTAGCCACTCTTTGTCCAACGACCTGGATTTCTGCATTATCTATTTCAGTTTACCATCAATTAAACTTGAAGTCATCGGCCTCACACACACCAAACCGTTTAAATACAGAAACCGCAGTCCTACCCCACCCCATCCGGGCCGTTTGACGGCGGTCGGCGCGTTTCTAATCAAACCGTTGTCCATTACGGCGTCGCGGCGGAAGTGTGTAGTCGGCATGCCATTGTCTGTGTGCAGTATCCCATGGGGTCCAGGCTGACTATCCCCGGCTGATGAAAAATCCCCTCCGCTAAATTAACCCGGGCTGGCTGGAATTAACTTATGCACGTGTGGCGGTGCAGTGTCCACTCTGTGTTTGAGGAGCGACTGAGAGATAATATGGAAGTCCATTAACGATTACACCACTTCATTTAACAATTCGCGAGTCCTTGACTTGAAAGGCTTGGAAAAAGATGAATGAAAATAAATAGCCGTCTTTGGAAACCAAATCTGCATTTAGATAGCACGAGATTGTGAATCAAAGAAAAACCTGTCGTCCAGTGATGACGGTCAATAACTCCATCTGCTTATTGGGAAAACAATGGTGCACGTACAGGGCTTACAAGTGCTTACAATTTATAATACAAGTGGCATCAGTTGATTGAATACAAACACGCCGGGAATTATGCATAGTTCTTGTCAAGATAGCCTGCCGCAGTGAAATATACTGTACTTCAATGGATCTGAAGAAGATAGGCACACACCAAAATGATGCATACGTTTGCACATGACAGAAGACAGTTGGATTGATATAAAGGGGCTGGTAGATAGGGATGTGCACACTTTTAATGACCACCGTGGACTCATGAAAATGTACATACATATATACAAATCAAACATTCACTGAAGTCTTAAACAATCTAAAAAAAAAACACCTTAGGAATGAAACTGAAAGGTTCAAGCGAGCTAGTCAAACACGCCATGATGTACTTGCTCAAGCAGTGCCCGCCGGCAAATGAAAATGATGTAAAAGCGGTTTGACGTGTTGTCGTCTTTTCTTTTTTTTTGTCCCCGTAGAGATCGCTGTCCTTGTGTGTCTCCTGCCGTTTCTGTCTCCTATTCATTTCAACCGTGAGGTGAAACGCAAATACATCAGAAATGTGGAGTTAACGGCGCAGTTAACAATGCACCGTCAACCCCGTGCTTATCAAATAATAGCAGTGTCGTTGGCTGCGCTCAACATCCGCCGCGTGTATATACGCGTGTGTAAAATTTGTTAAAACCGCTCACCCTCTTCTCCCCTCAATCCTTCATCACGATGTTTTGTATGGTATACTCATTCCCGGCGGTTGCCAAATGTAATTATTTCTTTGCTATTGAAATCGGAGAACTTAATCAATTGAAAGTTCAGATAACAGAAAAACAAAATACTAACGGGGAGCGTGCGTCATTAGACCGAGTGGCGCAAATGTTCTCTTTGGAACAAAATTAAGGTGGTTTTTCGTTCACGAAAATCTCATCGGAAAAACGCACTTGGTTGATTCATACAGTCCTGATGTCATAAGTGAAATTCAACCTTTTATCGGTAATGAATTTCTAAATGTCAGGATGGTTGTAAAATCAAGGGTTTGATTTCATGGATATAGAAATAAATCGAGTTGGATAGTTCAGGGCTATGATCTTGTAATATGGCATAAACGACATGCTCCCTTGCCAGGTCCCGAACCTTTATCGGAATATTTATATCTTGTGTGAGATACTCTGCGGGATTGTGCGCTCCGCCGATACGAGAAGGCCTGGAGTTGAAAGGTATACAATGAAACTATCGATTCTTGTTTACCAAAAACAGAGTGCGCAATACGACAGGATATTAAATGATGGGACTTTCGCCTACACGAGGTCGAAGAGTAAACACTCTGAACAATTCATTGTTACGATGGAAGACTGTTGCGCAGTCACGAGGCAGGTTTGCACGTTGGCAATCTCGCCTACAATGTCGCAGCAATTCCCCTCAGTGAAACCTTTTGTCGGAAAAAAACTGCTCATATCACCCTCAAAGTTCTACAACTTAAAGGGATAACACAACATTGGTCGAGGTCAAAGATTGGCATCCATACGTTGTATGATCCAACAAATGCATGAAATAGCACACTTGTGAAAATTTCAGCTCAATCCGCCAACCGAGTCTCGGGAAAATAGTTAAAAACCGCTTCATTTGTTTCGCGAAAGTGTTTAGATCTATAGGAGTGAGACGTAAAAGATTTGTTTACTCTTTTCTAAAAAACAATTACAGCATTTTAGGTAGAAATATTTCAGTGCGAGGTTCCTACTATAACCATCTTTAAACTGTATTAGTTTCATGTAAATCTGTGAACATTTCTGTTTTTCGATCTTACCAATGTTGTGTAGGGGAAAAATATCTGGAAGCTAATTCAATTCGACGTTGGCCTGATGGTACCATCATGCACATTTGGAACGTGCGTGGTACCTATAGTCTAACATCCACACTCTAGAAGTCGATTTGTTTTCTCTTCGATTCAATAAGTGACCCATTATATTATAAGAGAAGGTGGGTGTGGCTATTTAAGGCTTCGTGTGGCTTTTCGTCTGGATGTCCAATCCTTCCTCGTCTTCCTTACATTCCCTGAAACAGAGTCTGGGATTTCCCCGATTGGCTGGGATGATTGACGCGGCGTGTGGGACCCTAATTGAATGTGTACAGGCAGGGATCTGTATCATAAGACGGCACCGCCCACGTTCTCTGCCCTGTGGGATTAGGTTTCACCGCCGTACCCCGGTAACCATGCACAGAAACCGGCGCATCAAGCACTCACAATCAACGAATCAATTTGCTCAAACTCCAAATATGTGAACCCCGACAGAGTCCCCGCGAGGGGGTATTGGGGGGCTAGTACCTGCCTCCAAGGGTTCGACCCCTTGCGGAGACTGGTCTAATTTCTGGAAAATAAAGGTTAAACCAGTCAAATAATATACTATCGTACGCAGCGAGGGTTCATCGAAAATGCGTGTAACATGTCAGACTGTCAGTTTTCGTGGTCGGCACGTGGACCATCTTGCGCGAACAATGATACACGAAGGATAGCGCATTGTTGAACGGGTGGTGCAACAAGTGTCAACTAACTGAACGACTGCCAAAAACTGAGTTTTACTGTAAGTTGGGGAATCCCGGCCGTAGGACCCGTTGTACACTCGCAAACTATCAGGGGTTGACGTGATGCGTGTTTCTTGCTAAAAAAACTTTGTGGTGACACGTATTTTGCGAGGTGAACAGGCCCCAGTCTGGTATACCACTGCGTGGTCAAGAAATTGCCGATTACAAAATACACTCTGTATGTTGTTAGAACTCGTCCGGAATGCTTTTGACATCTGCACTCATGGGCCATACGGTAATCTTGTTTTGATATTACTCCGAAGGTACTCCGCATGAAAAACAAAAAAGTCGGTGCATGTGATGAAATAGCCCTATATATAAAATGTCTCGATGGCATATCTTTGAAATAAATTTCATCTGCTATGTGCACCCTAAGAGCAGACTGAGTACCCGGAAGAGGCTATTTGCCGCAAGGTCATACAGCAAGAATTAGGTCGCTCATATAGGAGCGGTGATTCATTTCAGCTCAGAGCGAATCACCATGCCAACAAAGCTGGTTGCAAAGACCACTGGCAACTATACGCCAACAGTAGCAGCAATAGATATGAATACTGTTTTCGGTGCGGTGATCTAGCCAATTGGGGTCAAGGTTTAACTTTATCAATTTCATAACTGATTTGAGCTTCAGTTTTACAAGGTGGCGTCTACCCCCGACTATGGGTTCAATCCGTCAACCGAGTCTCGAAAAAAAATTTGAAAACCGCTTCATTTGTTTCGCGAAAATTCAGCATTCAATGCCGTACTGTTCCGAAAAATAGTTTAGATCTCGATGAGACGTAAACGATTTCTTTTACTCATTTCTCCCAAAATACAACATTTTAGGGAGAAATATTTCAGTGCGAGGTTTCTACTATAACCATCTTCAAACAGTACAAGTTTCATGTAAATCTGTGACATTTCTGTTTTTCAATCTTACCAATGTTGTGTAAGGGCTTTAAAGAAGCTTGAAGATGGTTATGGTAGAAATATACATTTTTCTGCCTTAAATGCTGTAATTTTTGAGACAAGAGTAAAATCAATCGTTTACGTCTCACACCTACATCTAAATGATTTTTCGGAACAATACGTTGAATGATTCATTTTCGCGAAACAAATGAAGCGGTTTTTCTCTATTTTCTCGAGACTCGGTTGGCGGATTGAGCTGAAATGTTCACAGGTGTACTATGTCATGCATATTTTGGATAAGATAACGTATATAGATCCTATTCTTGGACCTCGACCAATGTTGTGTTATCCCTTAAACATAGCGAAATTCCCCCTAGCTGTCAATACCCAAGTTCGGTAGAGGTCACTCCTTCGGGAACGAGTAGGTGGCTTCATATCTTATTTAAGCTGTAACTGAACACAAACCCCGAATCCCCCGACAAGCTCGGTGCATGGTCCAGTGGTTAAGACGTCTGCACCAGAAAGCGGGAGTTTGAGTCCTGCCCATAGCTGGCAATTGGGCCAAGCAGGGAGCACGCAGTGCTAATTACACGCTGAGTAGTCCAAACCTTCATCTAATCAAACTGTAATTATTGTTAAGCGTAGCGTATACTCTAAACCACGTATAATTATGTGGCTATAGGTTGTATACACCACTTGCACATTGTAATCGAAAGTCACAACCCACTTGAGGTTTCTGCTTTAGTTTGTCAAAGTTCTGTCTAAAATTAAAAGACCCAATATTACTGATTTGTGTCTCCCCGGATTAAACCATTAATCATGCTTTACAATTTCCCAGCATAGCTGGAGACGTACTCATTCATGGCGGTATTCTACACAATAGGCAACTCTTTGACGGTCTCGGCTAGCATTGCTCTTTTTACGTTGAGACGAGTCACCCCATTCCCAAATAACAGTATTGTCTCGTTTCAATGCAGGGGGTGGGGAGCAATGGTTCCATTTCATTTCCGTGTACATGCCTGTGGCCCAGGAGACCTCTTGCCCTCGCGTGGGTACATTCCATCAAACAAAAATGATGGAAAGGAATGCTTCCAAAAGTTTTCAATGCAAGGCCAAAATAATTGTGGTCACATCGAAACATTAATGGCTTGTCTCAGAAACGTCGCCTCGTCGGAGAGAGTCGGTTTCATTACCTCCACCAAGGAGGTCATAGTTTAGCCGGCGTTTGTCTATCTTTCTGCCTGCCTGTCTGTCTGTCTGTCTGTCTATCTGCCTGCCTGCCTGCCTGTCTGTCTGTCTGTCTATTTTTCTATCTGTCAGCAAAATAACTCGAAAAGGTATGAATTTTATCGTTCTGAAGTATATCGTATTCTCTCTGGCTCGGGTGATTCGTTTTAGGTGATGATCTGGATCAAATCATGGATTCTGGATCACTTCGGAATTTTCGTTAACATTGCAGTAAATTGTGGTTGTCGGAGGTCTGCGCTCTCCGAGTATATATATATATTTTTTTGGAAGACGAGACAATGTGACAGGAGAGTTCATCTGGCTATGTGACGAGGGACTGAGTGTTCACATCTGAGAGGGGATTTTTCCAAGAAAAAAAAAACCCCGCTGGGATGCATAATTCGCGATCTGGTCTGAGAGTGGCTGTCGGAAACCCGTCCGAAGCGCTTCCCATTAATATCCGATCGACCAAAGCGAGGAACATGACCAAATTAATGCAGGCACTTCAGTAGAGAAAAGGTCGACCGCCATAGCATGCGACGTCCAAACTTGATGAATTATAAACAAGGGTCTCCTCTATATATAAAGCACTCTGTGGGGATCTCAATCCACTACACCCCCACATCCCCGATCTGAAAGTCTGACGAGTTCCGACGACTGTCTGGCTGTATTAGATTCAAGTGGCTCGTGTCAGATCGGCCGGCACTCTGCGGATTTTCATCGGGGTTCGAGGGTAGTGCGGAATGGGACCATTTTGGATTCACCCTTGTCTGACTGATCGCTGGGGGAACTCTTACGATGCTGCAGTACTGCGCCGGTCTACGGGTCCCGGCAGACCGAAAGGGAGGGGGGGGTACCATGGTCGCAATTGTTTGCGAATTCCATTGTGTGTTTTTTTATTTTTTTATTTTTTTTATTTTGACGTTCGACACTGGGAGGTCAGATGAAATTTATGAGCAATGTGGCGCTTCCTGCGATTGAATTGTGAGATGAGGTGAGATGATGGCGGGAGAGTTGAGTCGATTCGAAATGACTGCCCGATTGGGTCGCGTCCGAATTCATTGAGTTAGGTCGGGAATAAGGCCCGAGTCTGGGGGAAATTGCCGCAATCGTTATAGCCACGGGCTGTCTATATACGGACTCGCAGTTGGGTAAGACTTTGCGCGGTGAAATCTCAATGTGAAAGGTGAGTGGCGAATTCATGGAGGATTGGGCGAGTCTTTCGGGGAGTGTGGCATCTTCCCGTCTCGGTGACCGTACACACGGGTAGAACCTTGATCAAGAAGTTGGGCGACGATTTAGAAATCTGGATGCGACTTCCTCGGTGTCGCTGCAAACCTGCCACAATCCTTCCACAATCCTTCGACTCGTGGCCGATGAAATCGTACGGCGCCGTATTGTTGGTAATATCGGGCGCAGAATAGCAGTCATACAGCACAATGTCGAGTGCATGTGAGTGTGGTCGTTTAGCTGATATAACCCCATTCCGATCTGCTCACTGATCAGGCCAATAACATGCTGTCAGCAGGCCCTATGGGAACTCAATGACTTTTACCTCTTTAAAAGGCCCGGCGTTTTGATTTCACACAAATTCAGATAGCAACCAGTGATCCATCCGCTGGTTCGCACCATCCCAGAGCAGACGATATCCGAGCGAGGGGACCAACGCACCGATCACGGCATTGCCTCGTAAAACAAGCGGGCACCAAACATTTAGCTTCGCACGTGTAAAGTTACGGATGTGGTTTCTACTCACTAAGCGCCGAAAATATTGGGTCATCAAAAAGCACATACATGTACTGGTTTTGTTGTGGGCCGTCTAATGATGTTCTTTCGACCCCTTTCATGATTGCCGGCTGTTCAATGTCTGGCATTGAATCAGCCCCAATGCATTGGTCTTATTGCTCCCTGTAGATACACTGTCGAAATGCACTCCCTTTCCCACGGCAAATCAAAAAGTTTCATTTGTTTGAAAGGCATGCGTCCGGGGAATCCAGGCGGAGTATTTGGGGCAGAGGTGGGCAGGTGGGCAGGCGGGCAGGGGGAAAGGTGAGCAGGCGAGCAGACATCCAACAGAGGCAGAGCAGGCAGGGCAGGCAGGGCAGGCAGGGCAGGCAGGGCAGGCAGGGCAGGCAGGGCAGGCAGGGCAGGCAGGGCAGGCAGGCAGGGCAGGCAGGGCAGGCAGGCAGGCAGGCAGGCAGGCAGGCAGGCAGGCAGGGCAGGCAGGGCAGGCAGGGCAGGCAGGGCAGGCAGACAGGCAGGCAGGCAGGCAGGCAGGCAGGGCAGGCAGGACAGGCAGGGTAGGCAGGGCAGGCAGGCAGGCAGGGCAGGTAGGGCAGGGCAGGCAGGCAGGGCAGGCAGGGCAGGCAGGGCAGGCAGACATGCAGGCAGGCAGGGCAGGCAGGGCAGGGCAGGCAGGCAGGGCAGGCAGGCAGGGCAGGGCAGGTAGGACAGGGCAGGCAGGCAGGGCAGGCAGGACAGGCAGGGTAGGCAGGGCAGGCAGGCAGGCAGGGCAGGTAGGGCAGGGCAGGCAGGCAGGCAGGGCAGGTAGGGCAGGGCAGGTAGGGCAGGGCAGGTAGGGCAGGGCAGCCAGGGCAGGGCAGGGCAGGTAGGCAGGGCAGGCAGGGCAGGCAGGGCAGGCAGGCAGGCAGGCAGGCAGGGCAGGCAGGGCAGGCTGGCAGGCAGGGCAGGCAGGACAGGCAGGGCAGGCAGGGCAGGCAGGGCAGGCAGGGCAGGGCAGGCAGGGCAGGCAGGCAGGCAGGCAGGCAGGCAGGCAGGCAGGCAGGCAGGCAGGACAGGCAGGCAGGGCAGGCAGGCAGGACACACAGGACAGGCAGGGCAGGCAGGGCAGGCAGGGCAGGCAGGGCAGGCAGGGCAGGTAGGCAGGCAGGCAGGGCAGGCAGGCAGGCAGGCAGGGCAGGCAGGCAGGCAGGGCAGGCAGGGCAGGTAGGCAGGGCAGGCAGGGCAGGTAGGCAGGCAGGCAGGGCAGGCAGGGCAGGCAGGCAGGCAGGGCAGGCAGGGCAGGCAGGGCAGGCAGGGCAGGCAGGCAGGGCAGGTAGGCAGGCAGGCAGGGCAGGCAGGCAGGCAGGACAGGCAGGCAGGCAGGGCAGGCAGGCAGGCAGGGCAGGCAGGGCAGGCAGGCAGGGCAGGCAGGGCAGGTAGGCAGGCAGGCAGGCAGGCAGGGCAGGCAGGCAGGCAGGCAGGCAGGCAGGCAGGCAGGACAGGCAGGGCAGGCAGGGCAGGCAGGCACGGCAGACAGGCAGGGCAGGCAGGGCAGGCAGGACAGGCAGGGCAGACAGGCAGGGCAGACAGGCAGGGCAGGCAGGGCAGGCAGGACAGGCAGGGCAGGCAGGGCAGGCAGGGCAGGGCAGACAGGCAGTGCAGGCAGTGCAGGCAGTGCAGGCAGGGCAGGCAGGGCAGGCAGGGCAGGCAGGCAGGGCAGACAGGCAGGGCAGGCAGGGCAGGCGGACATGCAGGGCAGGCAGGGCAGGCAGGGCAGGCATGGCATGCAGGACATGCAGGGCAGGCAGGCAGACCCGGACACAAGGCAGCGATGCCAACAGACACAGCCATATGACATCTCGTTATTCGGCCGCAGAATAAGGGGAATTTTCGTTGTCGTCCCATCGGATAAAGTACGTGCAGCAACTTGCAAATTCGGTAACGAGAACGGATAAAGTTAGGTAAATCATTGAAAGTTATTTTGCAAGATGGAAGAAAAACAGTCAACGAAGTTTTATATCTTTGAATAGAAATCACAACAACAAAGCATGATATTTTCCCCGGTAAAAATGTGGGGTTTTGTTTTCAAAACGAATTTGTAGACTGCAATTTTTTTTTCATTTGTTTAAGTTTGGCTCACGAAAGAGAGGTTTGGTCTTTACACGGGAAAGAGGATCGGAAATCTCGACATTTTCGGCAGGGTGCGTGTCAGATTTAACTTCAACCTCGTCCCCTATCCCCGACCAACTTTATATATAGGAGAACCCCCTTCGTACCACGCGGTGCAATATTGACAGTCCCCCGGAGGTAGGGCATGACAAACTCTGACCTAGCCCCTGCATTTTTTCGATGTCTTTAGTTTAACACCATGCCGGCGTTGCTAGTGCGCCTATATTATATTATACAGTCCATTGGGGGAAATCACGTGACACAAATGATGCGGCCCATCAGCCAATGGGAATCGACGTTGCCGGCATCACGCCATACTTCTGGCCAATGGGCGACCGAACTCTCTGCCGAACTGGGCAGGCAGTGCTGGTATCACGGTTTCAAGTGTCCGCTGTGAGCAAGTGTCCGGGCTACACAAACGGACATCTGTGCACGCATTAGTCACGGCCTCAGAAGTCCGGCGCGAAGAGATGTCTGGCTGAGGCCGTGTGAGGGCGCTGTAGAATAGTAAATGTTGCTGTGGTTGTGCTTATGCTGGCCTCAAATGCAAGCTTAATAATAATTATTTACCCTTATCATATAATCTATAATCTTTGTACACTTTTCCCGATTTCGCCTGAACCGATCGGCACGGGAGCACATGCTGCTCGTGGACGCCGCCATGACAGTTCTACCTCGGCCGGAGAACTCGTCACGGCAGTCAAATGCACTCGTTTGTGTTCCTAGTGCGCAGACATAGAATGACGTAGTATTACCTTATTTGGCCACTCGGTCACTTGCTCACAGCGGACACCTAATACCGTGACACCGGGCTCCGCTCGATCGTGACCGGGAGACGCTATGTTGACGAACGAGGTCGTGAAATGGGCCGGTTGAAAAACCTTGAATGACAATGGAGGCTTGTCTTGACTCGCCATATACTCAAAACCGATAGGAGCTCCCTCATTTTTTTTACCAACTTTTTTGTTTGTCCAGAACAAGAATTCAAAGCTCCCTCGGTATTTGTCAGAAATCCTTGAGATGCAAATGTTAAGTGCGGGGATTATGATAAGGCTACTCAAGGGCAGCGGCAACATAAGCCCACGAGGCGCCAAAGAACGATCCCAAATCTAAAAATGACAGACGGTAGAAAAAAACAAACCCTGTCCACTGTCACCAATGTTCCTGTCTGCCTCAACCACAGATATCCCAGGAATGCTGGAAGAAAAAAAACCGGACAACTAAATCAGGAGAGATCGTCGCTTTTCAGGCATTCTTGCTAGTTATTCAATTACAACCTTGAACCTGGATAATGGGCGGGTGAGGGTTTCAACGCCCGGCGTGTTGGACTAGTTGGCAATCTCCGCGATGGTTCACACTATTGCGGTTTTCCCTCGCGCCCAGCCCCATATCCTCCCAAAACAATTTCCCAAAGTATTATAGGCGGATGCAAACAGTGCACGCAAAAGTGCAGCAAGGCGGTGCACCGCAGACGGCTGAGGACAACACTGGGGAAGAAGGGGGGGGGGGGGTAAACATAATCAGTGACCCTGCCCTTGTGAAGACGGGAAGCGCCGCGATACTTTCTAATTGGCAAAGAGGATGGGGACAGATTGAACGACATCCGAAGCGGCACCAGAGACGCCCTCTGGGGACCAAAACATGTCCGCCACAGCCAGAGGCCGGGGAAGGGGTGGGGGTGGGGGTTGTCGTGTCACCAGAATGGACTGCAAGCCGAACCCGCCCCGGCCCGGCACCGCTGAACCGATCACTCATGGCCAGACCGGGCAGACAACCTCGCCCGTGCCCGCTGAGGAAAAAAAAAAGTTCGGCAGAGGAACTCGAAATTAAGCGAGGAATGTTTCAGGATTATACGTCCTATAATAAAGAGACTGCAGTCCATCGATGTTGCTTCGCCAAAATAGTCTCCACGCGTACACACCGAACACCTTCTCACGGCACGGGAAGTGAATGCCAGTGGATGTAGACCACGCGATGTAATTCAAATCAACCCAACCTCAATATCTGCCCATCGATCCTGCTCCGAGTCGAACGCGCATGGCATGTTTCCCTACTTTCCCCGAGTGAGTTAACACACACACACAAAATCGTTGGCAGCGTATCACTTTCACAAACATTTGGGAGACCTTCTAGTTCGCCATTCCCTCGGAGAACCCATTAAAGAGCGAGGGGATGGCGGCCGGGCAACCACTAGCCCATATTTATTCAGAACTACGACGGGTCGATTCGGATTCGGGGACACATTTGGGGTGGGTTTGCGGCTGGCAAAGTATCGGTTGGTGGGTTGCTGCATGTATGGCGCGCGACCCTCCTTATACAGGCAGGGCAGACATGCTCTAGACACGGTCATGACATTTGCCTGTCAATTTAACTGCACCTCCCCCCCCCACAAAAAAAAAATGGAATACGGGCCATGAAATGAACTTCACACAGATGGCAAGATCGAAGAGTTTCGATGTAGCAGCCGACCTGATTACTCGTACGAAGGGTTCTTTCGGTGCCTGGATGCGCATCAGGTCATGCACCAAGCGTCCGATACAAATCAGCTCACGTACAACTTCAATTCTGACCCCCCCCCCCCCGCCCCCCCCCCAAAAAAAAAAAAGTTTTCATGGAAATTCAACGAAGGGGAAGAGTTGGGGGTTGAATAACGCGGTTTTTCAACCGGTCACGACAGTTCCAATTGGCGGGACATGTTTACGGCGGAAACGGATTGGAATTGGTAACCTGCGGGTCAGTGTCTTGAAAGACAAACGGGGAGTGTTTCTGCTCTCTGCGGGCTCCCCTTGTTGGGAACTGACGATGGACAGCTATTTACGGCATTCATCCTAATCTTCCCAATCTCGTAAGGGGATAGTGTAGTGGCGAGTCAGCTCCGTGGGCCGTGGCGCGCTCGAGGTTTGCGAGTTAGGAACTTGCGTGCCCTTGTGATTCCATCCGTCGCAGAGAAAAAAAAAATCACATTTAAGCGTGCAATGAGAGAGTACGAGAAAAAACAGCGTTAGTGAATTAGTGAATGCTTCGCTCTCTCCTTCTTTTGACCAATGCGAAACTGTTGTTAGCGCAATGCCATGATGATTTCTAGGAAAGCGATTTCATAGGAGAACCGTCAGGAAAACCGTCAATCAAGCAAGAAGGAAATAATATAACCAATCAGCCAACTAGGGTCTAACTAACGAAGGCCTACATCGGAGCCTGCCTGCCGATTTCACAATATAAATAACTCGACACAGCCAAACAAGCAACTACCTAACAAACCTAACTACTGCATCAGCAGAATGCCAATCAATCAACCCAACAATCAGTGCAATCACCCAGCAATCAGTCAACCAATATGTGCCATATCTAATCGCCAATTAAAGCCACGCCACGGAGTAAGGGGAACTACCTCGCACAGCCCTCCGTAGGCTGATAAAACCTCGAAAAAGAAACCGCCTTCAATTGGCACACTGTGATAAGTATTGTGGACAACAGCATTGTCCAACAATCACAGAAAATGCCAAATAACTGTATTCCATGTGGACTTGTGGGCTTTATTTATTACCACCCCATTCAGAGGATGAATCGAATTCTTGCTAAATTGCCAGCGATACCGCCTCGTGACTTCAGGTGGCTAGCGTTCAAGGTCGCGTTCCCGGGGCATCCCGGTGCCCTGGATATGCTTTTTGTGCACATCAATTAGGCGTTGACGTACGGCCGGCAAAATATAGAATCCGCTGCCGCCGTCGTCAATCTGTCGGGACTATGCTCGTTCAGTGGCGACGCTGAAACAAACGGTAGACCGGTGCGCCTGTGACACTTTGTGGAAGTGGCCCGTCAAGATGGATAATAAATCAAACCATTGCCGTCGACAATAGGAAAAACAGCCATGAACTCGTCAACCGATGTTCGTGTAACTTTTTTTATTCCGTTTTGCTATCTACGAAAGGAAACTGCGCTTACATGTGCGCATTGCTCACTTCTTAGCGCACCAGCGGCTGTGATTCAAGTGTAAACGAACCCTGCGAAAGATGAGAATTAAAGTCAAATACAAAAATGTTTGACCAAAATTAGACAGGCCTGACGATCCGATCCTAGCAGGTCCATGCCTTTAGGCACTCTACATTTTTTTCACGATGAGAATTTGTTTGAACTTGACTCAGACAGACTGGAGGGGGTGGGGGAAGAGAGAGAAGAGAGACGGAGAGAGGGGCTGAGAGAGGGAGAGAAGGGAGGGGGAGAGAGAGTGAGAGAGAGAGGTGAGGAGTGAGGGGCTGGATAGAGAGGGGAGGGCGAGAGAGAAGGGGGAAGAGAGAGGGGGACTGGTGGAGAGAGAGGGGGAAAGAAAGAGAGATGGAGAGAGCGGGGGGGGTAGAGTGTGGATGGGAGAGGGGGGGAGTGAGGGGCTGGATAGAGAGGGGAGGGCGAGAGAGAAGGGGGAAGAGAGAGGGGGACTGGTGGAGAGAGAGGGGGAAAGAAAGAGAGGTGGAGAGAGCGGGGGGGTAGAGTGTGGATGGGAGAGGGGGGGGTGGAGAGAGAAGGGGACCGTTGAGAGGAGAGGGAGAGAGAGAATTGGGAAGAGAGGAGAGGGAGTGACAGAGGGAGATAGAGGAGAAAGAGAGAGGAGAGGAAGAAAGAGGAGAGGGAGAGCCGGGGGGGAGAGTGGGGAGGAGAGAGAGGGGAGGGAGAGAGGGATGGAGATAGGAGAGAGAGAGGGGGAGAGATGGAGAGAAACGCGAGGGAGAGGGAGATGGAGATAGAGAGGGAAGGAAGAGGGAGAGAGAAGGAGGAGAGAGAGGAGAGAGAGTTCAAGGACCAAGCCCGAGGTTGAGAGTCCGTGGGAGGCGAGCCAAGTGTTGAAAACATCGCCTTGTTTACCAAAACAGCATCTAGGCTGGGGGGACAGTCGACGGGTCCCCCCTGAATGCTGCACGCCAAACGCTCCAAACACGGCCCAATCCCGCGGTCCGGGGGAGCTCAAGGGGGCCAGAGAGGGAGTGCATAAACTTGCCGAGTTGACATTCCTTTCACCTGGTTTACAAACGTCTCAACGACAACCCCTCCCGTACCTACAGCTGCAAGGGGTAAAGAGGGGAGGGGTATTTTTAAGAGGAAGCTGACACCCTTCATATAATTCATGTTTTGACATTCTCCGCGTGAAAACGATCAATGATTTGTGAATTGGTGTAGACACAATTTCATAGACTGCGCTGCAGGAGGTCGTGTGCCTTCACCACGACGCAAAACCACTGCGAAGTTTGACAACAAATTAAAGTTTATAACAATAGAAGTCAAAGTTATTTAATCGTCTGGTTTTCAAAGTGAGTAAAGTAAGGCTCGGACATTCCATCAGATTCGGTGTAAGCGCGTCTCCGTCTGGAAACTATATCGAAAGGCGAGTTTCTACATAATTGGTATGGATATCTTGATGTTGACTTCTTACATCACAATCACATCTCAATGCTTGCGGCGACAGCTCGGCTTCGGAGGCTATATACCGAGCTCATGGCGGGTTTTCTCGCTGGGCACGAAAGTGAAATGAAATCTTTACCATGACTGCAGTGTTAAGTTATTGGCAGACGGCTCGGTCGCTGAAATTGCGAATCATTTTTTTTTTTACCAGAGTAGGAGAACTCGAATCGCTGACTCGGTGCGGACTTAATGCAATGATTGTTGACAAACGGAAACGGATACACCAATTTCTGAGAGACATCTATGACCACTACAAAACTGTCTTTACCGAAAAGGGTGTTTGATCAAAGACCTCATGTGGATGCATTCCTCTGAAGTCCGGTGAGAACATTTCTTGGAGATTTGTTCGGTAAACCACGGACGTCTTCCTCCATGAGTGAACCAATTTTAGCCAAAATATGTGGCCCTCTTCTTTACAAAGAAAATGTCGACCGCACGGTGAAATTGAACTTGGACTTGATGAGTCAAGAATTGACGTGTCACATGGGCACACCTCTCTCATTTCATTGACATTCCTTCAGGCTCCATCAAGTGGAGGGCGCTGATTGGCTCAACCCGATCACGTGGGAGCACCACCCACCCCTACTTCACCCACACACGCTACAAGCTCCGTTGCCTATCTACTGAATATAGACTGGCCATTTCCGGGAGCTCTTGTGAAGTTATTGCGCAGATGAATAGCTCCCCGCCTCCGCCCTGACAGAAAGCGATCAGAATCGTTTATCCAGAAATCATTGCGAGGTGGTGGGTGGAAATTTCGCGTCCCCCGTGAATCTCCCATGCACCATTCAAACGCTCCTGGACAACTTGGACTATAGACTAGCTGAGAATCCCACCGACTCTTCATCGTGCGCCGTGCATAATTAATTACGGACAGACGACGAGAGGCCAGTGCGAGCCATGCTCAACCTCGTCCCCACCGCAAATGTGGCAGCACTCTGGCATACCATACGTCCCCAGTAATGTGTCCCAGTAGATCAAGAGCGGGTCCAATTGAATGTCACCTTGCACCCTGGTAATCTCGTCTCAGTGCCGCGAATGACATTTAAATCCTTGTCAATTCTCCTTCGTATTTTCATGTATTTCCCCCCTATTTTGTTATTAATGCGACTGGGATGCTGTGACGTGGGCAGTTACACCTTACCGAAGTCAGCATTTTTTTTTTTTGCCCGGGGCCCCTTTTAATTTTTCGCTCCTAGATCTTCTCCCCAAATTACAGAAAAGACTCACTTTTATCAGTGACCTTCCTTTACCCTTTTTCCCCTATCGGATACTCCTTTATTTCATCACTATTCTGACTTAAAGGGCTGCTGCATTATTTGCTACATAACTGTTTTGCAAGGTTACTGTCAAGTGCGGGGGCCACGTCCTCCAAGCACAAAGAATCAGAGGAGAGGTTCAGACTCGGAGACTCCATGCAGCTGAGGAGTCAGTGGTGTGACTTAATTTCACCATTAAATTCACCATAAATTAAACTTCCCTAGTATTAAATTGATACAAACAATAGTTTTGCATGTTTACTCGCGTCGGTTACAATATTTATCAAGAGAACCTATAGGCCTGGATTTCACAAGTTTATGTGCATCACTCATCGTCTTGCGAATGATCGTAAGTTACGATGAGTTTTGGTGAAATCGACGACAGCTAGCCTACACAATCGCATAAACTGGGTTACATACCCCTCGGCTGCAGGGGGAGATAGCGGCTTTCTCACTGAGACGGCAACAATTCAGTCAACACGGGTCTCACGGTCCTGCAATTAACAAATGCATGTAAATGGAAGCGAACGTATACGGGATAGTACATGTGTACAATAATGTGGAAAGACACGTATTTTCGACACCCCAACACAAAACTTATTTTACTCCAAATAATAGTGCCTTCCATTATCAAATAAAATGTAACGCGGAGAATACCCGTAATATTGATTCTGTAAGAGGGCATGAGGTGTATCTACTCACGTTCGAGCCCAAAGAGGGGGTTATTTGAGAGTTTGCATACAACTTGATGAAAATCCTTCGGTCAGATATCAGCAGGGTCCCCGTGCCGCGTTTTATCGATACTCCCAAAACAAATATCGGGAATCGATTAATCGGTATAGTCGATAGGCGTATAGTTGGGAATGACTCAAGGATATCGCAACGATACGGGTATTCAAATTCGATTCTAGGTTTCGGAAAAGGCATAATACAGTAGATGGATATTAGGGTTGCGTTCATGGATATGAAATTATGGGATGGCGGAGTGTTCATACTACGTAGGCTAAAAAAAGACCGTTCAAAAATCCCGATTCCCTATATTGCCAACAATCAAACTGCTTTTCACACTCCCTCGGGGGTGTATTGGCAAGTTTTATGCTAATGAGAATTTCACTATTCATGAGCACATTTTGCGATCACAGGATCATGCATCATTAACCCAATTTGTTGTGTACAAAAGTTTCTGAACAATTTTGGGTTTTTTTCCAGCAGACCTATCCCTAAACCAGTTGATTTACTGCCCAAATGTAGACTTCATAATTATTATTTGAGTGAAGAAGTTTTTGATCAAACCTAATCCAGAGGAATTAATTTGTAGTTTGAAAAGTTGTTTTAACTGTGGGTTCCTGTTATGACCTTGAAATAACGGCCTCACTTTTAACAAGGATATCTTTAAAGGTAAAAAAGATGACCAATTTCTGACGCAAGGAAAAAGAAGCTTGCCAATACGTTTGTACACCTCAGATCTCAGAGGAGCTCGACTTTGATATTTATTGCACAGACCCTTTCAGTCAAAGGCCGCCGCACACGAGAGCTATCTGCTGAGCAAAAAAAATGTCTTTCGTGGCCGTTAGCTCAGCACGTAGCTCACCGTGTACGCTGAACTTATGGTGAGATTTAGTCGTGGAAAACTAACTCACCGTGTGCGAAGACTTGAGCTACGTGCTGAGGAAAAAACAAACCTTACAACTGGCCAATGAAAGCGCACGTCCTGTTCACGTGGTTTCCACAATCAAACAGGATAGATGTAACATGATGTTTTGCGTCGAGGATACTGTAAGTTTTTGAGGTGATGCATCGCGGTACCTGCCGCTATACAATATTATTCGAGTCCGCCTACACCTCGACCAGCTCGGTGGTCCAGTGGTTACGACCTTCGCACTACAAAGAGGGAGTCGCGGGTTCGCATCCCGCCCGAGCTGCCTGAATTGTTTTCATCAGGCACCAGGCAAAGCACTGAGCATTCAGTGTTTATCACTTGGAACAGGGCAAACCTCAGAGAATTAGGAGAGGCATTTAAGCGTCACGACGTATGACACTTAACCACCGTGGCTAAGCTATAAGTGCGCATGCGCGAAGCCAGGTTTTGCTGAGGCCTCCCCCATTCATTCATTCATTCATTCATTCATTCATTCATTCATTCATTTCTCAGGTAGTTACAGGCACAAGCACGAAACAACCCTAATCCTTATCCTAATCCTAACCCTAACAACCCTAATCCTGAACCTAACCCTAATCCTAATCCTAATCCTAAATCTATCAGTAACGCTAACCCAGCCTGAACTCTAACTCTATCCGTAACCATGACCCTAACCGTGGCGCCCTAAGCCTAACCTACGCTGGTTTACAAAACACGTCCTTGTATAGTCTCCAGACAATTTACGAAGTACCAGCATGGCTCAACGACGGTGGTTAAGCATCATATGTCAGTCCTGTTATATATCTCGGAGATTAGGACATATATTGGTCCCACGGCCTCGGGGGGTAGGAATCTCACCTAAAGTTGACCGCACACGGTGAGCTACGAGCTGAGCTAACTGCCTCCAGATATTGTTAGACTGAGCAGATCGCTCTCCTGTGCGTCGGCCTGTATACTCAGTAGTCCAGTCAGAATGACCGGACGAAGTCTGTGAGGATTTCCAGTCATTCCGACATGCCAGCTGACATCAAGGAATGCCTCAAATATGTCAACCTTTCACAGGGGTAAAAATATCAACGAGACTGTCGGAAGTCTGAAAAAAAAGGCATCTCTGCCCCAAGAATATATCGAGCATTATTTGAGAGGCTATACTGTATGAGTAGGATTTTGTTTCGACTACAAAACAATTCAAGAAAACCAAAGTAGCCCTGTTTTAATAACCAAGCCTTTCTTGTGTCTCATCACGCTTTCACACATTATTGCTTTCTCAGGCTCTGGTCTCGCCTATGAGCCTCAGACACGCATCGTATACGGCCTAACGAAAAGTAAATGTCACACCTTACGTTTATCATGATCACAGCGGGTAAAATCCCCTAAGTATATTGACTTGGCGCATGCACTGACCAGAATTATCAATATTTAGCCTCGCCGTACGTCATCCAAATTATCTCGGTGGTTTTTTTATATACAGGACTGTATATCATTGCACTGTATTATATCATCGGGAAGCTTGATATATTTTTTGGCCTTCTAATCTAAGTCAATAAAATGACCAAATCTTTCGCCAACCGTTTGTTGGAGAGTAAACGGTATATTTAATCCGATGGAATCCAGTGGAGGATGGGGAGTTTAAGGTGACCTGTCACTCTGAATGAAGCAATGCCTTATAGTTAGACCGTTTTCGAAATAAAGGCTTAGGCTCGGGCTCAGGCTTCGTCTCCGTCTGACAAAACCTGAAAATCTAGATTGTGGTTTGTTTGCGAATTTGAAGGTTTGTTGGCTATTGGTAGGTACAGGGTATTCCCCCTAGAAACTAGGGCCAAACGATTCTTTTGAGATATTTGTGTGAGTAAGATAAATATGACCGAAGCTTAAGCCTTCATTCGAAAACGGCCTCAAGCTTCGGCGCACTTTGGTTCAGTGTGGGCCAGGCCCCCGAGTCAGTCAACCTTATGGATCCATGAGCGAGGCAAACCAAGAGGGCGCTATTCTTGGATATTATGGGTGCAGAACACTAAATCGAGCTCCCATTGAACACTGTACAAAAACACTCACTTTCAAAGCCAATTATCCCATGCCCAAAAGTCTCTCAGTTCTTGTAGCTATACTTAAAATTGTAGTTTGGACCTTCATCTCTCATATTCTTTTAAATTTTAATGCCCTTAGCCGATTAGTTTTTTTTGCTAATTACCCCCAGAAAAAACACCCACAAAATGTGTAGTCGTCCAAGCCGAATTTCTGCAAAGATTTTGAGATGGACCCCTCCACTTCCGCAGCCAAATAGGGCCACATTTAAAGCCAGATATGGTCCAAATTTCATACCAAATTGAATAGTGAACCCCCAGGTTGTCTTAAGCTTCAATTGTTCTACAATGTATCAGTTAATTATCCTCCAAAGACCCCTTATTAAAAAAAAGGTTGTGGATACACACTTTATGATAATCAGCTCGGCGGAACCATCTTGGATGGATTTTGTGTGCTGCACCGATATGCCGTCTGAGTCTCATCCACTTTTTTCGTTTGAAGACCAGTTGAGGCATGGAGGGAGGAAACGGATCTTCCTCCGTGGTTGAAGTAAGGAAGCGTGCCAACAACCTCGCCTCACCTCAAAACCGTCCTCTCCGCCGGGGATCGCCGAAAGGCCAGGGGGCTGACGTCATAAAAGTTCGGCCGGGATTGCATATAAAGTGTGGCCACGATTCCCCTCTCGAAATCAGATACTTTGGGATTATCGACTTACGGAGTCTTTAGAGACAATCGACTCTCCCACAGATTATATTTCCAGCTTTCCAACAGCTTTTACGTTGACATGCCGATATGTAAAGCGAGCCTAAATTCATCCAGGTAGCGCTATGCTTATAACCACGGATAGCTTCGTCTTCTTGAATCCCTGTATTGTGAAATGGTATTACATACAGCTCAATTGCCTTTCAATTCATGGCAATATTCTTTTTAAAGCCTGCCTATTATTTAAAGGCCTAATATAACATTGGGAAGATCGGAAAACATCGATGTCCACAGATTTCCTTCTAATTTACACAGTTTATAGATGGTCATAATAATTATAATCCTCATGTTGAAATCTCACGTTCTGGGATGCTGTACTTCTAGAGAAATCGTCGCTCAAACATCGACAAACAGTTTATTACTCGCTAGTAATAAACTATTTTTTACACTACAGAACGTTGCGAAAACCTTGACGGCCAAATTACCATTTCAGCTTGACTTTATTTTGCCTTTTTCTACTTTGTCAGATTACCATTTGAGCTAAAACCTTCGCAGGATTTCTTGTTTGGAATGTATAATGGTTTAACACACACACTGTGGCAATCTGACCTTTACCAATGTTGTATAGGACCTTTAAAATCATATAAACCTTGCATGCATATACTCTTTAAAACTAATTAAGGCAGCGTGCTCGACCTTCCAATCCTTTTTGGATTACTTGTCAATAAGATTGCCGGCTCGTTCATTCAAAAAACGAAATAATTATAAGCGCTCACGACCACAAAGTCACCTCTTTGAAGCTCCTTTGGCAGTGACACTAATCAGGCATGCTGGTTCTCGAACGTTCAATTAATGCAAGTCACACATGTGCGGTTTGAAATAGTGCTCCGTAAACGTGTATGTGCCTCATTTCGGGGCATTTCGTAATGTGCACTTCACTCGTAGGCCTATTTGTTGATTAATTACTTCGATCCAACCGTGAAAATGCGCGCCTTCCGGTCCGCATTAAGTGTCATTTTGATTCAGGAACAGGCCGGATGGCTCGCATGTTGTTAGAAGCGATCAACAGTTGGCTGGTTTTTAATCAGGGTGTTCCGTGATTTATCAGAGGATTTCATCTCGCGCTTCGTTCACATCAGACTCGGTGGTGATCAACTTACCGTGCATTCTTGCATCCGGGTAACGCCCTAACGTCACGCAACCTAGCAACAACGAAGCCTGACGACCAGACGAAACAAACAAACAAACAAACAACCAAACAGACAGACAGGCTGCAAGAGCAATGGACGTCATTGATGTCCGCACCTATTGGTTTATAGTTAAAATATAGCTCGGTAGGGCTGGTATTTGAAAGGTCATCCGATTAAGAAGCTATAATAATGTTGTTATTGATAGTAACATTTTGGGATCGTCCTTTCCCGTAATCCATCGAGGCCCACCTACGCTTAGATAAACACAAAAACAAGGGCTACAGGTTTGACATTCTCACCTATATTTTTCCATGATCGGAGATTCAATACAAATCAAACCTACTGTGTGCGTGACAAGCGCCCTCAACGTTGTATCGGTAGTGGGGCAACAAAGCGCTATAGTTATAACGATGTTTGAGTCGAGGAGAATGGAAGTCAATGAGGTTTTGCCCTTTACTCGACGTGATAAACACTGAGTGCTCAGTGCTTTGCCCGGTGCCTGATGAAAATATTTCAGGCAGCTCGGGCGGGATTCGAACCCGCGACTCCCGAATTCTAGTATAATACGGACAACGCGCTATTTGGGAAACGGCAAGAAGTTCGAAATAAACTCACACTAAAAAAAGTCATCTCCTCACGATTTACAGTGGGCTTTTTAAATACGATAACGGTAGCACTTCCCGAACCTTCAAAAGTGGGAGGGGAGGGGAGGTGAGGGCAGGTGAGGGGAGGTGAGGGGCGGGCAGGCGAGGGGAGGTGTTGCGGAGGGGGAGGTGGAGGCAGAGGGGATGGGAGGGGGAGAAGGAAGAGGAGGGGTAGGAGGGTGAGGAGGAAGGGAAGGAGGGTGAAGAGGAAGGAAAGGAGGAGGAAACCTTCACTTTTGTCTTTTTACCTACCCGCAGTAGGCCTGCCGAATTAGGTTCACAAGGAAAGCATAACAATGTTTTATATTTATCGCACACGGGGAAAATGACGGTACATCCCCGAACTGCTTCGGCCCTTTTGGAGTCAAACCACTTTTATCCAATGTCAGAATTCAAGGTGTATACTGATTCGGACAGCTTTGACAATATGCTCTTAAAAATGTCGGTTGGGTTTGTTTCGTTTGGGGTTGTTTTCAAGAAAACCACATTAGTAAAAGAAAGCTTCTGAGAATACACACCCACAGAAGATGAGAAGATAAGAAGCATTAAAACGAACATAACATATATTGATGAAATCCGGTTCCATGGTGATCTGTGGATACCGGACTGATCTGATGAACGGCTATGCAAAGAGAGACTGATTTTTCGATTTTATTTTTAAATTTAAATTGGAATATTGAATAATACACAATGCCGGTTGAAATTTTGCTCGTTGAAGTTATAGTTTCAACGCATTTTGTACAAAAACACAGCTCCGATTATGAAAACATAAGAATGCCACGCTGTTAAAAAAACACCAAACGAACAAATTTGACAAATAACAGCAGATTTTAATTAAAAGGTCTACGGACCGAAATATATCTCCGTTTGGTATAATAACAGTTGGACAGCACCAAGATTGAACTGAACTGAACTCCCCTAACACAAAACGATAGTGTGTACACATGATTGTACTTGCAATGAATGTGGATTCCATTTTGAAGAAAAAATGCACTTCAACATTTCGATTCGTTTATATCTTGACGAGATGACCGTGACAGTGCACGGTCAGCGTTACTGCAATTTCATATAATTCAATGAGTCAATTGACAACACGCACTCATCGCAATAACTGAAGGGAACGTCTTAATGCAGACAAGACGTGCAAGTCGTTAGCCGTTCATTAGGCTGTTGCCTGAATTCATTGGCTAGTACGACCGGAAACAACACAGAGGTCTAAGAGGAATGCTTACAGTCGCTGCATCCTGGCTCCCATATAATGTGCTTATTTGATAGCCCCAATTGCAAGCAAGCAAGCAAGCAAGCAGGCAAGCAAGCAGGCAAGCAGGCAAGCAAGCAAGCAAGCAAGCAAGCAAGCAAGCAGGCAAACAAGCAAGCAAGCAAGCAAGCAAGCAAACAAGCAAGCAGGCATGCAAGCATGCATGCAAGCCTGCCCAGCAATTATGCATTCAAGCAAGCAAGCAAGCAACCAACCAACCGAAAAACAAAAAAATACACTAACAACTCTACATCCGACGGACAAAAACAGCACCATGATTTAGAACATAAACTACGGCTCTTTTTCCGACATTCATTTTAAAAGTAAAGATTTTCAAGTATAAATTTTAGAAAGATATCAATAGTGTACAAAATTACAGTTTCAAAGGCAAGGAAAACCACAACGGTAAAGCTATTTCCAGCTGTTAGATGACCTGAATAAAAGAACGAATAAATCGTAGCTTTCTGATTTTAATCAATAGATGGCATTCGCTGTGAAATACAGCTGAAGATGATTCGAGTCAACGATTGCAATTGCATCATCCCATGCAGAGCCTCTATCTACAAGGCCACTTCACCTTAGGATAAGATTTCGATTTAGCCCATTCACTCTGGCCATGGACTCTAGCTAAACGGCGGTCATGCGTTCAGGTGGGTCGGATACGCCTCATCACATCCTCGTCTCCACCCGGAACTTGTCCCGTATCTGCCTCATCGCGTCATTCAGACTCCGCTGGTCCGCTTGCATGGCGTCCTCGTCTAAGGCAGAGCAGACGTTGGTGGACAGTCGCCGGGGAAGGGCCAAGCTGGCGTGCCACTCGATGTCACCTTGCTGTCCGGGGTGGGTAAACAAAAAACGGTCGCAAAAATTGCCTCAAAGTAAATAAAAAACAACAACAACGCAGCTTTGATTTTCAGGCTTGGTGCAACAGGGACCAAGCTATAGCCAGAGCCGGATTCATAGATACATGTACCACAAAAGGCAACGTGCGTAAACCGTGAACTCACACGCACAGCAGTTTAAGTGGTGTGGTATCGGGTGAAATTTCATCCTTCGGCACTGAACTCGCCCGGCAAGATTGTGTTCGTGCGCAGGAAGTTTTGGGGAGGTGGTTGGGGACAGAGTGACAGGGAGTGTCCGACCATCGTGCCGGGGAGACCATTATAACATGGTTAATCCAAAAAATCATATTGATTTCCTGGGGCAAAATTCCAATCACATACAGAGAACAATAAAAAGTTAAGCTTAATTGAACATGGACAGAGTCAATGAACAATTTGAAAAGTATCACACACTGTCATGTACACAAGGACTAACCAGAGGCAAAAGACTTAAATACATCGACAATTCGTGTAGGGGTAAAATTATTAAACTAACTAATCAATGCAGTAAAATTAGTCATTGAGTGTTATCATTATTGAACAATTGATTATTTACTCATTATACAATATTAAGGAAGATTCTCGTTCAGTAGTTTTACCATGTAAGGGTATTGCACTATTAAATGCACCTTGGTGCGTACTTTTTGAGTTGTTAAATTATGTGCATTGCGTAGGGATAGGCCGTGACTTTCTCCTGTACTTTTTGGAAGCCAATTCCGAAATTCCTTGCAGGACATCATGTATTGAGCAGACTTAAGGCAAATGACGACCATGACGGCGCTGCCTTAAGTCTTGCATTGCACATTTTCTCTAGTGCATGGTCGTACGGGGCCGATTTCATAAAGATCTGCGACACGTCGCAACTCACGTAACACGTCGCAACTTTACGACGCGTCGCAAATCCATTTCATAAAACTTATGTGACGCGTTGAACGCGTGGCAAGTTCCTTGACAACGGTGTGAAACACGTCGTAAGTTACGACGTGTCTGTGGGTCGTCGTAACTACAGTCTACATGCACAAACCATACAGATTGAAGAAAATGGCACTGATGCGAGTAACGGAACGAGAAGCGCGACGGGCATTCCGACGAGAAAGGGTCTTTCGGTAAAGAAGGAATCCTTTGGATCAGATGAATACAGAGGAGATTGTATCAGCGATACCGATTTAAGTTCATGCAAGAAGACATTTTTGAAATCGTGGACAGGGTTGAATTCGACATAAAACGAACGTAAAGAAAATCGAGCAAGACATAGGCCTACATTACCTGTAGAAAACAAAATAGGAAATTATAGATTGGAAGAGGTCCTTCTAAATAAGGCAGGACTTAACGTGCGGGTCCAAAAGCAGACGATATCCCGAACGTCGATTTTTTGGCCTATCCTCTCTTCCAATCACCATGTTGGTTTCGTATCGACTACGCGACGGCTGTTACCAGAACGGGCCAGAAGCGAGCGTTGGTGCAGCAAACAGTCGTAGTGGCATAGAATTTAGACTCGTACAACAACTTAAAACGAGTCAAAATAATTATACAACGCATCGCCCCTACGACGTGTTTTATGAAGTGGATCGCACAACGCGTCGCAGCTGCGACGCATCACAGGGATGCGATGCATCGTAAGTCTGCGACGCATCGTAAGTTAAGAAGAGTTTGATGAAATCGGCCCCAGGACCCGTAATCGTTAGGACCCGTAATCGTTTCCTAAAATAATCCTACAGAGGCTCTCCTTTGAATGCGTTCGAATGCGCTGTGATGGTAAGACGTGGGAGCCATCTTACCTCCTTCTCCAGTAGGACCGCACCCTGGACGTCGCCTTTGAGGTCCAAGCCCCTCGCGTGCAGCATCTCCAGGGCGCTCTTCAGATCGGTCTCTATGGACTTCAGGTCGAGCAGTGCCAGCCTCAGTGTGGCACCTCTGGCTCCCGACAGGAGGGTAGAGAGCAGGTGTCTACCGAACGAGAACTCCTTCCTCCTGACATAGGGCGAGGACAAATGACTGTGCACTGTTCAAAAGAAAACAAGGTAGCCAATAAGAACTCTTTAGTGACTTGCACAACCATTACCTAAGCACATTTCTCCTCAAATTCATCTCTCATGCCCCAGCAAAGAAAGTCCAGATGTCAGTCTAAGCTGGCATTCTAACACCAATAGGGATGGATACTCAAGTACATGTTGTACCTCTACCAGTTCTGTGTCAGCCTTGGCTGAAGAGGGAAGCTTACTCCTTGCTTCGGACTATAGTCACCCCCCACATCTAAAACTTGTGTTCTATTTGTCAGCTTTGGCTGGAAGTCTGCCACCAATGGAGATGGATGCTAGTCACACCTACCACATGTACAGTTCTAGTTGGCAGGCCTGGCTGGCAGTCTACCATCAACAGGGGTTGAGGTTTATGCCTTACTTCAGACATATCGACACTCCAATTATATTTTCTAGCCAAGTATGCCTTCCTTCAGACTAGTCATCCCTGCCTTGGCCGACAGTCTGCAATCAAATGCATTAGAGGCATATGTCTGTCCCCTGATCACCATCCCTGTTCAGTTTTGATAGCCTCGACTGACGTACAATGGACATATATGGAGGCCTACCCATTCACACTTCGACTTAATTATAGCATGAACATGACTGGGGCAGATTTTCAAATCCTCCTAATTTTGTTTGTTACGTACCAGTGTGGGAATGTCCATTACTTCTCCCGGTGGCCAGTGCTACGTCACTATTATGTCCCACCTCGTGACAGTTGCAGCGGTGGGAGCGATTGTTGGACACCTCCAGTATTTTGGGCAGCCCGATGGAGGAGATGGTGTACAGGTACGGGTTGATGGAGGAGTTAATGGGAAGGATGAAGACCGCTGTCCAGGCGTAGACCGTCGGCGGTATGACCGCTGCCCCGGACAGAGACAGGTAACCCATGATCACGATGGGGAACCAGCAGCACATGTCTGTGGCGATGATCAAGAACGTCTTGGTGGCGAGTTTCAGCTCGTTGGTGGCGCCCTTCGTGGAGCGTATCTGTTTGGCCGAGCGCTTGGCGTAGACATAGATGGCCGTGTAGCAGACCAGGATGGTCAGGATGCTGATGAGGTTGAAGCCCAGGAATAAGGAGATGGAGTACTCCCAGCCAGGCGACCGATCGGAGGTCAGGGGCAGGGCCAGGCACACGCTGGAGCGGCCGTAGTAGCGCTCCCCGAAGTACGGCAGCCCCACGGCCGGGATGGCGCTGAGAAGGAAGGCGACCACCCAGCCCGAGGCGATGACGCACTTGACCGACCGCCGGCCCAGCCGCAGCCGGCCGAACGGGAACATGATGCAGAAGAACCGGTCCAGGGTGATGACGGTCAGCGTGAAGACCGAGGCCTCGCTGGAGAAGGCCGAGAGGAAGCCGGCCACGGTGCACAGGATGCCGCCCTTCCAGACGTCGGCGTAGTAGATGTAGACGTCCCGCAGCCAGGCGTCAGCACCGGCGACGATCAGCATGTACACGCCCATCAGGCAGTCGGAGACGGCCAGGTTCAGGATGAGCAGCCCCTGAACCTTGAAGCGCTGCTTGGTGCGCAGACGCCAGACCACCACGAACAGGTTGCCCAGGAAGGCGCTCAAGCCCAGGATCCAGATGAAGACCCGCAGCACGTGATTGCGCATCAGGTCCTCGCAGGAGGAGAACTCATCGGCCGGAGGTGTGCAGGTCTCAATGGCGCCCACCATGCAGCAGAAGAGGTACTTATCCGAATGCCTGCAAAGAGATGGGTACGAGGCGGATGATGAGGGCCACAGGGCTTGTTGTGCTAAGACCCCCGGGATACCGTCGGAATGAAGGTTGGTAGCATAGCCTACATGTGTATTCCTGAATTTACTAAGTGCAGTCTGAACAACATTCTGAGTATTCGGACAGCATTCTGAATATTCAAACAGCATTCTGAGTATTCAAACAGCATTCTGAATATTCAAACAGCATTCTGAGTATTCAAACAGCATTCTGAATATTCAAACAGCATTCTGAGTATTTGGACAACATTCTGAGTATTCAAACAGTATTCAAACAGCATTCTGAGTATTCGGACAGCATTCTGAGTATTCAAACAGCATTCTGAGTATTCAAACAGCATTCTGAGTATTCAAACAGCATTCTGAGTATTTGGACAACATTCTGAGTATTCAGACAGTATTCAAACAGCATTCTGGGTATTCAAACAGCATTCTGAGTATTCAAACAGCATTCTGGGTATTCTGATTATTCAAACAGCATTCTGAGTATTCAGACAGCATTCTGATTATTCAAACAGCATTCTGAGTATTCAAACAGCATTCTGATTATTCAAATAGCATTCTGAGTATTTGGACAGCATTCTGAATATTTGGACAGCATTCTGAATATACAAACAACATTCTGAACATTCCTCATTCTGGCTGGTTCTGTTTCATTCCTGCTGATTGTAACCAGGCCTTTAACCGACGGCCTGCAGCAAGAAATACAGGCCATTAGGGAGGACCCTCACCAAGGACGTCTGCCTTCCAATGGAGACATCTTTACCACCCGATCACTCATGCAGCTGGTCAAGGTCATGTGAAAGATTCAAATCTGTATCATCTCTCTGATGCTCAGGCAATTTTTGGTGAAGTTTTGAAGCACCTTCCTGACATCGACCCTAGACTCAAAATGGTAACTGATTTACATCCCCACCACGGAACAGTCGTTTGACAGTGGAGGAGCAGGCCTCTACTTAAGGGCTGAAAAAGTCAGCACTGGTTCAAATCCCGTGCAGTCCAGTCAAATAATAAATAGCGTCAGTGTCTTTATATATGACAGCTTACAATGTCTGCAGTGATGTCAGTTCATCGAACAGATCCTGTGCGAAGTTTTCCAAATAATTGTTGCTAATATCTCTGGAATAGAAACAAATCAAAAACATGAACATTTGGTTGGTGTCATGTGAATATACCAGGAAATGAAGTTGCTGAGAGAGACAAACTGAAAATGAGTCATCCACAAGCATCGACGGAAATCAAATTCCATCTGTCATTTCATTGGGGACACGTGTTATTTCTCCACAGTACTTACATTTTATAAGATTTATGATCAACACTATTCGAAATTTGAGAACCTTAATAACTCTGGTGATTTGTTCATACAAGACATGGATAGCCTGATGTATTGGCGCAGATAATTAATCTTTATAGAGAGTCGGTTTGTGTTTAACCTCCCATATATAGGCAAATCTGTGGCAAATATATGATTCACTGATTGGAGTAATAATATTGACCATATGCCTTATGTGCTTTGCTTATAGAGAGCCATTTTGTGTGTGAAACCTCATAGACAAGTTTGTGGGATCCACCACTAGCGCAATAGACCAATCAGAATGACTAATTATTGTCCAATGAACATAGAGATTTGCCTGTCAGTGTCCAATCAAAGCAACTGTTTTATGCAGTGACACAGTTACGGTTTAAATCCAATGAGAATCGCTCTACATAATTCACATAATGTCCATGATGGTGGGAAGTGTATAAACATGCTTCATCTACTTCCATCCTGCGGCCTAGAAATAAATACCATGCAATACCATGAGATATTTAAAAAAATGCCGAAATCTAAATGCATAGGTACTCACAAGGCAATGGTTGAGGAGAGACCAAGGAATGTCCTGGACTCGAGTGTAGTCAATTTATTGGAGCTAAGATCTCTGCAGAGAACAAACAATCCATGGTGGCTGTATATCAATTTTGCTATAGTATTTAAAAAGAAAATAGCAAGGGAGTCGAATAGGCCTATATCGTAATGAGATACTAGCACTTCATGTGGGACTTACAGGTTCAGCAGTGCATCAAGTCCCTGGAAGGACCCCTGATATAAGTACTCGATTTCCAAGCCATGAAGATCCCTGTGAAACAAACAAAAAAAGCAAGCGGGCAGCACAGAGTGATGAAGATATAATTAGATGGCTTGTAGAATACTGAAGTGTTTGCGAGGAAGTCTCTACGGTGTTACAGACAATATTTCACCACTCACTGAATCTCATTACTCATTTGTAGGATGATCAATGACGCCGCTGGGCGATTGACCACATCCAAAATGGGCCATCCTTCTTCGGACACTAACAGTACACCTTGAGGGTATGAGATATTGACCTGGTGTTTGCTGGGATGAAATTCTGAGTCTATATGTGAGAGTCTATAAGGTTTTGGGATTGGTTCCGTGCAGGGAAAGGTTGTCTGAGGGTGTTTGAGAGCTTCGGCGCGTTGCTTGGAAGCATTTGGTGAGTTTTTAAGACAGTCTGGATTCATCAGATGTGCGCAAAAGGAAATAAGGACTAGGAGTCTGTAACCAGACATACTGTGCATGCTTCTACGTAACCAGCCATTGCACTATTTCACCTAAAGGGGTTTGAATGACTGACGGATAGGAGTTGGACCACGACTTCAGGTACATCATTTTGAATACTTACAAATAAGGCAGACTTTGCAGATGGTTAAAGGCACCAGACTGAATCTCTATCAATTGATTTCCAGACAAATCCCTGCAATTATAAATTGTCAAATGCTATGATGAATTAAACAAAAAAGAATAATGATTGTTGATTAAGGATTGTTGATTTACATTTATCAAAATTTCTAAACCAATATACTCACACAATAAATACAACAATTGCATTCCGGCAAAGGTAAGGTTAACTAAGTATTGGGGAAAACGCCATCTAAGGGCTGGATAGCTCATATGGAAAGAGCGCTGGTACGCAAAACCAGAGGTCTCAGGCTCAAGTCCTGGTCCAGTCAAAGTATTCTTTGTCAATTTTTCAATTAACTTTTTTATATTGTGGCGAAAAACTGAAAACTAATATGTTGGTCTCCGAGGCAATAAGCCAAGCATCGGATGACCCTGATCTAAAACTTTTAAGGCAAATGTCCTTCTGTTCATTGTTAACTATTGTTTGTTATTTGTTTTATTTTCTGAGGCCATCAATACCCTCAACGTAATTTTGTCAAAATTGTTGAAAAGAAGCCGGAGTTTTTCCCTCATTTGTTTAAAGAATACACATGGCAGTGATTACTGTTCATATGAGACTACATTATAACGTGTCAACATATTCATCGAATGCAGAGGGAATGAAAGGAATCTAAAGAATTAAACTGCTAACTGACTTATAGAATCATACATGGTGTAGAACAAATCATGTCTATTATGCTAATCAAAGGTCTTGAATGCCTAAAAAATTACAGACCTTTTAAAGGTATTCTGACATGGACAGAAAAATTAAGTATGTTTTGCCTGTTTGGGCCAAAACATAAGAACCTGTATTTTATAAGCTTTTAACGTGAATTAGTGCATGATCGGCACTAAATAGCATTTGGCACACACATTATGCGAAGCAAAAATGTCTTTCAAACATTTCACATCGGGATAATCAAAAGTACTTACAGTACTTGGAGCCATTCCAAGCCTTCAAATGTGCCTGGTTCCAATCGCTGCAAGTTGTTGTCGGCTAAGGACCTTCAGAAATAGAAGAGCTCTTGTTCAATGAAAGTCCATGCAGTTTAGGCATTGGTGCCAATAGCACCGTGTTTTATTAGTCTCTCTTTTTTAGTCGCTTTTTTCAGCCCAACTTATTTATACAATATGTTTTGACTATGGTCAAAACAGAAATTCAACCACAATTTGGGTGTTTCATGTGAGAGGTATAATTCATGCTTAAATAAGACTTAAGGCTTTGCATGGTGGGTGAATTAATATAGGTCATCAGGAGACGGCCAGAGCATACTGGCCGGAACGTCGGGTTACCACTCAGGTTCTTTTCAGAACCATACCTCTTCTTTAAGAGACCTTATACATGGTGTCACCGCAAACCTTCCTATTTTAATTCATGCTTGTGAAACATTCCTTTTAGGGGAAGGGTAAAGCACAGTCCCTTTCAATTCTTTTTCTGTAAAGCCTATGCCTATTTCCCTCTTTTCCCTAATCAATCATCTTGAGTACCAATCGTTGAGTCCTTAGAGTTTCCATTATCTTATAAATAAAGCCAAGAATACAGCAGTAAATGCCAGAGACCCAGTGATTACTATGTAAAATGCATCCTGTTTGCCATTGCCCTTTATACAAATACAACTGCTCCCCATAAAGTTTAGCAAATGAGTGTTACTTACAGAGAGTACATATTCCGCTGGTGAGCAAACATACCAGGCTCCAGCATCTCAATATGGTTTCCACTAATATCACTGCAGTGGGAAACCATGAGTATAGCAACTGTAAAAACCACTTTGAGCCACATTAAATTTGAACCACTGTAAACCACAGCAAATGTGAACCACTGTTAACCACTGTGAAACACAGCGACGGTGAACCACAGTGAACTACTGTGAACAACATCAACTATGAACCAACCACTTGAAACCAAAGCGTCGGTGAACCACAGTGAACCACTGTGAATAACAGCAACTATATATGAACCACTTAAAACCACAGCGTTGGTGAACCACTGTGAACCACTGTGAACCACTGTGAACCACTGTGAACCACTGTGAACCACTGTGAACCACTGTGAACCACTGTGAACCACTGTGAACCACTGTGAACCACTGTGAACCACTGTGAACCACTGTGAACCACTGTGATCCACTGTGAACCACTGTGAACCACTGTGAACCACTGTGAACCACTGTGAACCACTGTGAACCACTGTGAACCACTGTGGACCACTGTGATCCACTGTAAACCACTGTGAACCACTGTGAACCACTGTGAACCACTGTGAACCACTGTGAACCACTGTGAACCACTGTGAACCACTGTGAACCACTGTGAACCACTGTGAACCACTGTGAACCACTGTGATCCACTGTGAACCACTGTGAACCACTGTGAACCACTGTGAACAAATGTGACTGTGAATTTAACCACATCAACTGTGAACCACACCAACTGTGAACCACTGCGAACCACTGCCAACCACTGTCAACCACTGTCAACCACAGCAAATGTGAATCACTTTGAACCACAGCAACTGCAAACCACCTTGTACAACTCGTTGGTGCTACACTTACAGGTCGTACAAGAAAGGAAATCTGTCCAAGTGAAGGAAGAGAACCTCGGCCACAGTTTTCACAGGAGAGGTCTGGCGGCGTTGCCTTGGTGACGTTGTTACGTTGACGTAGGCCCCCCTGAGAACTCTGAATGGTGCGAACACAATATGAGTCCAAATGTCACGGTTACCGACACATCCGTTTTTGGTTTTCAAAAAGTAAAGGGTTAAGAGTAATAGAATTAATACTCTCCCAGCCTTGACTTAATAACACATTCACTGTCTTTTACATGACCATATAATATGATGTCCTCATCAGGTCGCACCCAAGGAAAAAAGTTCAGCGTGAAATTCATTTCAAAATGGTACCCCCGACTTCCCAGTAAAATGCTGCATCACTTTGTGAGATCTCCGAACTGTACTACCCTGTAGCCAGATTTCACGGTTTACAACAATTGGTTTGAATTTGAATAAAAACAGGGGCGTGATCCCTGGAGTTACAGGCCTACGACAGTTAGTGGTTAAATGCTTCTGACTGGCGCCCCCATCTTGGCAAAGATAAGTTGGGAAGCTTAGCATCTAAGGGCTGGATAGCTCAGATGGTAAGAGCGCTGTCAAGCAAAGCGATTCAAATCCCACTATTAACTATTTATTATTTTCAAGAGGGCCTGCAGTTTCGATCCTAGCAGGACCTTTCCCTTTGCCTTTGTGAAAGGTCCTGTTTGGATCGAAATGTCAGGCCCTCGAACTTTGGAGATGAATGGATATATTGCAGGTCATTTTAGTCAGTGGTGGGCAGTTTGCAATATCATTTTTAGGGGGTATTAACCATTTATTATGTCAAAAAAGAAGAAGTGGAGTTTGAATCATGATCCAAATAATGGTGTGGAGGGGGGGGGGTTGGAAACGGCCCTAGTGATGCACAAACTCACAGGCTCCGTAAGGTGTTGGGCAGGCGGTCTGCTTGACTTTGACTCCAGAGGGCGTCCTCACATGTAAAGCCCAGACCAGTGCAGTTACATCCCTCCGGGCACTGGATCTCTGCAATGTCCACAAAGTGTGATAGGTCCATAAAGGTCACTTAGTTTATCAGTTCAATGTAACCCAGCATTGTAGGATGTAGTCTTAGGAACAGGTCATGGCTAAGGGTTAGTTGTTACGCTCGTCACTGCAATCAATAGTAACTCATTTCGTTTGCTCAGATAAAGTCATAGTTAACTCACTGCTTTTTAATCTCTTGATAAAAGGAAAACTTTGATGACTGAAAGGTTAGCTGCACAAGAGAATAAATGCAGAACCTATGCCGTAATCATTTATTGTGCACAATTTCACAGAATTGGTACATTTCCTCCCTATCGCGGCCCAGTTTTGATAATCTTGATATATTGTGGGCTTCATCAAGGAAAAGCTTTGGGGAGTTTCGTTGGGAGTATTTTCTTTTTACACGTGGATTTTCACATGGAAAGCTCCCAGTCTTCCTGGCGCATAGACCATAGAGGCTCTATGCATAGACCAAGCACATTGAAAACCAATGTTGTGGTAATCTTAAAGTTCATGTTGTCATTAAAATGGGTTGAAGCTTTCCACAACTCAGCAACAGCTTATGCCTGCAGTCATTTGTGTGGGGCCTTACGGATGGGCGATCTGGAAAATGGCAAGGATAATGTGACTAACCACAGAACAGCTCGTCGTCCCCTTGGCTACACTGCTTAATGCCATCGCAGGTTTGGTTGTCTCGGATGCAGACGTGCGAGGAATGACAGCTGTAGGTGCCCTCGGGACAAACAAACTCATCTGCAATAAAGCATTACAAACATGTTGCTTATCTGCGTACTGAGAGCCGGAAGTGACGTGCACCATACTACTGGTGCATCTGCCTGTCACTTGTCCTTGTTCACTGTGCAGAGGCGTGTTGTTAACCTAGTGGGCGAGGATTGTCACTACAGTCCTTATAGTATAGCCCATCGTAGGACAGTGGCCACCCTGAGTCTGCTCTACAAATACTTCCACGCCAGGTGTTCGTCTGGTCTGGCCGACTTGGTCCACCCAAATAGGACATTTGTGACCTGGCACAACGACATGAGGAATATCCCACCAAAACACTTTTGAGTAAACAACGCCTGAAGTTAAAGTATCTTCACAATTCGATTACAAATTAATTTTCTTTTTTTATTTTCGGAAATTTTAAGTATTATATTTTGATATCATGTGAAAGCTAATGTATACTCTTTCACATCATTAGAAAACCTACAAATCTCAAAAGTGGGGTTATTTCTCATTATGCTGTGCCTGGTCACATTTAAGTTAGCATGGCAACCAGCAGGCTGTTTGCCTCCTATCACCCGTACACTCTGATCTGTTCCAAGGTGTAGAACAAAGAGGTATCAGAACAGCTTCTTTCCACGTTCTGCCTCTCTCTGGAATTCCCGTCCTTGTTCATGTTTCCAACCTGCCTACGATCTAGCCCTTTTTCGGAGCCTACACTTTTTTTAAGAGGAATGTCCGATTCCTATCTTCAGCCTTCCCGAGTCCCTTTCTAGAACTCCTTCTTTCCTCAGCCCTTAACATTGAGTGGCTTTATAGCCTTGGTTTGAACATAAACAAATCTAGCAGAACATTTTGGGGGTTTTGAGAAAGGTCCTGTTAGGATCAAAACATGAGACCCTGTACATTTTCAGTGATGCAAAACTGCTGCAAATTGCTTGCTGACGTACATGTACATGACCCCCTATAAAAATACAAAGCTCCAGACTTAAATTCCAATCACAAAATATCCAAGTCTAAGTCACATATTTTGAGTCTGTATAGGTAAGAGGGGCAGGCCCGTGCGAACACATTTTTGTCAGGGGGTGCTGGGATTTGTAAGACGGATTCTCGTGACAGTGCTTTAATGTCTGTTGATAACAGGGGTTGCTGTAGCATATTCCATCACCCCGTCATAACTGTTGGGGGTGCTGCAGCCGCTGCTGTTCCCACGGGCTTAAAGAGGCGTGATGATGGGTCGGAAATGATGCGACACTTTGTCAACTTGTCAGTGGCTGTGCGATGTGATTGAGGCATTATGCGTCACGACGTATGACACTTAACCACCGTGGCTAAGCTGTAAGTGCGCATGTGCAAAGCCAGGTTTTGCTGAGGTCACCCCCATTCATTCATTCGTTCATTTATTCATTTCTCAGGTAGTTACAGGCACAAGTACGAAACAACCCTAACCCTAATCCTAATCCTAACTCTATCACTAAGGCTAACCCAACCCGAACTCTAGCTCTAACCGTAACCTTAACCATAACCGTAACGCCCTAAGCCTAACCTGCGCTGGTTTACAAAACACGTCCTTGTATAGTCCCCACACAATTTACGGGGTACCAGCATAGCTCAACGACGGTGGTTGAGCGTCATATGTCGGTCCTGTATATATCTCGATTATATATCTCATGTGATGTGTTCAAAGTAACCACACAGTGGACTCACCGCACGAGATCTCGTCTTCCCCGTTCGGACAGTCTACCACGCCATTGCAACGCCGATGAAGCGGAACGCAATAGGAATGCGGGCACTTATACATGTAAGCACTGCACGTGAAATCCTCTGAAGCAGTAGAGCAAAACAAATACCGAATTACACACAAACTAATTCCAACGAGCAAAGGAAACTGACAACGTGAAAAAAATGTAACAACATGAATTTGAACAATTGGCAAAGAAAACTTTGACTGGACCTGGATTTCAACCCGAGACCGCTGGTTTTGCGTACCAGTGCTCTTAAAATCGGATCTATCCAGTCCTTAGATGCTGGCCTAAATGCAGGCCTAAATAGTCAGCTAGTCTTTGCCGGGGTGAGGGCGCCATTCAGAAGCATTCAACCAAACTGCATCCACTTTGTGCGATCCCGAGCTGCTGTAGCCAGGTTTACAATCAGTGGTTGTTTGCAGGCTGAATGAAATTGGGGGTAGGGGGGTTGATCACTGGGCATATACGGCAGTCAAAGGTTGACTTGCTTACAGATTCGAAACCACCATACAACCTCAACCATCTCAGTTCTCCAGTGCGGTAGAGCATTAGAAAGTAGGAGTCGCGGGTTCAAATCCCGCCCGAGCTGCCTGTATTATTTTCAGCAGGCCATCGTGCAAAGCACTCCTGTGTTGATTTTTTTTTTTTTATAAGGGCCCTTCAGGGAAGCCTTGTAAGAGGACTGAAAGATTTAGTCAGTAAATTAGTAAGAATAGGGGGCCTATATAGTTCTATAGGGGGCCTATATAGTCCTATATAGTGCTCTTGGTGGGACTTGAACCTGGAACCTCTGAGATTGAGGGCAGTAAAAGTGGCCTGCATTCATTCCCAGTCTCATTCTCGCTTTTACTTTACCGCAAAATCGGAGGTGAGTGACGTCGCGGCAGCCGGTCTGGTACCCAAACTCGTCAAAGTCATAGACGCACCAGTGGGCCCTACTTGCACAGGCACCGTTGTTGCAGTGCAACTGGCCCACGCCGCACTCAAAGTCAGGTTTCGTGAGATATTCTGGCGGAAAAAATGAAATTAACCCCATAATTATTCACAAAAAAATGCAACGTCTGATAATGCTACCTGAAAACTAAGATACGTCACCTCAGATATGGTTTGGAATTTCTGAGGCATAACGGCATATATACATTGCAACTTGAGCCAAGTGATGATTTTCCTCTTTCAAAGGGCTGTGAACTCAGAGGAAGATACTTTGTCACTGTGAGTCAAAATAATGTGATTCAATTTTTTGCAAAATTAACTTTCCAACATGTTTGCAGAGTACCGTAATTAACATGGATGGACGTGGGCCATAATGGTTTTCATAGTACACTTTGGTCAAATGTTACAAATAGAACAGATATGCTATATCTCAGATAAAAAAATTGATTCAATCTCTATATTATTCATTCAAAATAACATAAACATAAAACCAAATTGTATGAGGGGATTAACCTCAAATTTGGAAGATCCATTAGACCATTACAGCACAGAATATGGTTGCACTAAAGTAGCCTTATTCAGGTGAAATTTATATGTTCCCAAAGTATGTACAAAAATATTAATATTATGTCCAAAATCATATGCAGGAGGTAAACACACACATGTCTATGGGCATTGGCTTAGGCTGCAACAGCTGAGCAGCCTTGGTGGGCTACTAGTGCGTAACTTGAAGCCGCAGCCGTTACAGTCTGACATGTCTGGATTCTTACCACAGCGGACCTCATCTTCCCGTATGAAGCCTGGACAATCTTGGATGGCATCGCACACAGCAGAGTCGGGTATACAGGAACTGTCATAGCACTGGAAGGCCTGCCTACATATATCTAGACAGAGACACAGACAAACCAACAACCATTCAAATCCACCTTATTGCCAGCATTTTAACCAACTTTGTTCTCGTACAGATATAGATAGGTCTTTTGGCGTTGTTGAAAATCATGAGCACTGTACTGCAAACATGGCCTACGGACTAATTAGTGTGGGTTGTTCCCATAATAGATAGGTCTTTTGGCGTTGACAATCACGGGCATGTACTGCACACATGGCCTACCGACTAAATGTGCGTTGTTCCCATAATAGATATGTCTTTTGACAATCATGGGCATGTACTTGTGTCGACGTTGACACAAGCTTCAACATCGATTCACGTGATCACTGAGCTGTAGAAGACGCTTCAATTCACACATTTACTTTTACGTGACTGAAAAACATCAGATTATAAGTGATAATGCACCCCACGTAAAGGACTTTTGGTAAATCTATATGCAAGTGTTCGAAAATTATTCACCATCTTGAGAAAATGCTGACGATATGACATCGACAAGCTCAGTGGTTAAATGATTAAGTTATCTGCACTAGAAAGTAGTAACAAGTTTACTTGTATGTGAGCACACAATTACCTAATAGGGCTTTGGAGAAACTTGTTTGGTAACTAAATGTGGTCTCTGCATTTCAAACAGACTTTAAAGTTCCATTTTGCGATACATGAAATGATACATGAAATGTTTGAGGAAATCAAAGCTTACCACAATCAGTTTCATCCGATCCATCTACACAGTCTGATTTTAAGTTACACTTGTTTTCCTTGTCAATGCACTGGCCGTTACGACATGCAAACTCAGAGCCCCGACACGATGGGTACTCTGCCAATGGAAAACCACAAATAAGGTTTGCATTACTTCAGTGGTAGGGGTTCAAATCCAACTGCTTCCACTACCTTGGGGTCTATTTCACCAAACTCAGCATTATATAATATATATACGAGCGATTGAAACACTGTGAGCGATGCACAGTGACCATTATTATGACCTTAAACAACATACGATGGGTTATCCATCGTAAGCCGAGTTCAACCGCTTGATCCAGGATTCAGATCCAGATTCAGTTCAACCTCTGGATACAGAAGTCAGTCTGGTTCCAGATGGAGATCCTCTATTATGTCCAGATCAGAGTCCAGTTGCAAAATGCCATAGCTGGCTCCAATTCTGTTCCATTTCAAGATCAAAATCTGGTTCCAGACCTGCGGCCAATCTCATAGAAATGCTTAAGCACCGAAACTTACTTAAAGGCCCTATATACAACATTGGTAAAGGTCGAAAGATTGCTACAGTTTGTTTGTTAGACCATTAAACATTCCTAAAAAGAAATCCTGCGAAGCTTTTAGCTCAAATGGTAATCTGAGAAAGTAGAAAATGGCAATAAAGGTCACGGTTTACGCACCGTTATGTAGTGTAAGAAATATCTAAATAAGTAATGAACTATATGTCGATGTTTAAGTGAAGATTTCTCGAGTACAGCATCCCAGACTGTAAGATTTCAACGTGGGGATTCTATCATGCCCATCTACAAACTGTGTAAAGTAGAAGGAAATCTGTGGACATTGATGTTTTCTGATCTTCCCAATGTTGTATTGGGCCTTTAAGCACAACAAGTCATGATTCATAGTGGGAAATAATGTTTTTAAATAATAAATGGTGACACCAACAAGTTTGCAGTGGGGAAAACCTTCTTGATTTTGACACCTTAATGCCATGATGGTAATACATGTAGCTGTTTCTCGGTGTTGTTTTCAGATTGCTTACCACAGTGTAACTCATCAGATCCATCAGAGCAATGGGAAATAAAGTCGCAGAGTAAGGATACTGACACACAACCCCCATCAGCACAATGGAACAGTCCATCCGCACAGCTACTTGATGTATCCATATCAGACATTTCTAGAGAAAAAAAACCCGAAGCATTAATTGCGACATTATTGACTCAGATTACCAAAAGGCAAATCTCAAAAAATTAGGAGGCCTGTTTTTTATCCTAGCAGGACTTTCTTCTGAAGTCAGAATCATTCTGCCCTTGAAAGGCATCCTAGGATCAAAACATCAAGCATTTTAAATCTAATCAAATTGAAAAATTGGCAAAGACAAGTCTGACTGGACCGGCACTTGAACCCGAGATCTCTGGACTAACGTACCAAAACCAGTGCTCTTCCATCTGACCTATCAAGCCCTTAGATCGTGGCCTTCCCTAAAAGTGAACAAGTCTTTGTCGGGATTGGGTCGCCAGTCAGAAGCAATTCAACCAGGGGATGCAGATTTTTCAATTCAAGTCAAACAAACAAAGGACAATTCTTTGCCAATTTTTCAATTTGTTCAAAGGTTCCAAGTCAGTTTTTGACTTTTTTGAAACAATGACAAAGGGACCGGGACCGAAAACCACTAACTGAATGTATGATACTTTCATCAACTGAGCCGTCATCCGGCCCATAAATGACGGCCTGCCCAAATATTGGGTCAACTATCTTTGCCAGGGCAAGGGATACAAACAATAATCGGTTGCAAGTAGATGCAACTTTTTAAACTTCATCGTGACTTAATTCATTCATAGGAAAGGAGAATCAGTCACGAGAATCCGTCTTACAAATCCCAGCGACCCCTGACAAAAAATGTGTTTCCGCGGGGCCCGATTGGACTTGAATGACTGATGTCGAGTACCTGATAAACAGTTCATCTCATCACTCTCATCCTGACAATCGGGGGCTCCATCACACACGTAGATATGGTGGATGCATTCGCCGCTACCACACTGGAACATGGAGTCCACACACTGTGGGAAAACATCTGTGAACATTCACCAGCACAAAGAATTTGAATTCAATACTCTGCTCTCACTCAAGGGCTTTTCACACGACGACAAATCTCCGTGTTGGACACGGGTCGGACCCGCGTCAACTAGACTGAGCTTTTCACACTACATGTTTTTTTAACACGGCGTCGACCCGTGTAGAGCGCTCGACACGTGTTGAAACCAACCCTGCTTGGGAGGTGGGTTGACTTGAGAGCGGTCGACCCGTGTTGAGAAGTCCGACACGTGTTGAAAACCATAGTGTGAATGTCTCTGGGTTGAGTTCGACCCGTGTAACGTAACGGCCGAGTGCATGCGTGGCAGCATCACACTGTAGTTATATGGCACTATAGGGTCTATCCGTGTTGAAAGCGCGATACCGTATGTAGTGTGTAACGATTGCGCAATACACGTGTCGAAACGTTACACGTGTCGAGCAAATGCCGGTGTTGCGGTGAGTAGTGTAAAAACGGAGCGAAAGTGACCCGTGTTGAAAGTGACCCGTGTTCGACACGGGTCGTACCCGTACAGATTTCGACACGCATCGGACGTTCATATAGTGTGAAAAGGCCTTCAGACTATGATTCAAACCAGACAATTTTTCATCAGGCATCAGGCAAAGCACTGGGCATTCAGTGCTTACGTCGAGCAGGGCAAACCCTCATTGAATTACATTCTCCGCGACGCAAATATCATGTTATAGGCCTATCTAGAATTATATTGCTTACTTGGGGTGTAAGAAATTCTTACATGCAGTAACTAGTCCCTGGCTTGTCACGTACAGATGTTGGCAATGTTGTCTGGAAAGGTTTAGAATACATGAGACAATAAACATGCTTACCTGTGGCACTGCGATAGCACACAACTGCAGAGACAGGACGATCGCACTGACTAGAATCCTCGGTCACCCACTGACCGTCGGTATAGCTGACCCCCTCGCAAACTCCATACGAACTGTCATTGCCGACTGCCACAAGGCTGCCCTCCTGGCGAAAGGCCCGATCATCCCAGACGTACTTGAGGAGATACATGACTGAGGTGTGGAGGTCCATATGGCTGACCTGCACCACATTCTGACAGTCGGCCTTTTCCGAGATTGGGACAATTTTCAGGCAAACATCACCGGCAAGCGACCAGCCAACATCACACTCTTTAAGTACGAAAGAAAGCATAGATTTCTTGCTGAAGACTGTCATGATCAGTGGAAGAAAGATCAGTACCATCCTGAGAGATTGAATCATCATTATGTTACTGAACAAGGGGTCGATTTCACCAAGTTCGTTGTAACTTACGATCAATCGCAAGAGGATGAGCGATGCACAGAAACCAAACGGACTGACACAACCTACGACGGGTTATCAATTGTAAGTTGAGTTACGATGCATCGTAAGGCTATGTGAAATCCAGCCCTGCATGTACACCATGACTCTCATAACGTTGCCTACCACCAATCCTCTTTTCCCAAGGCTTTTGGAAGGCTCACCGAATAACACAAAACAGAAAATATTCCTTTTGGCTTTAACCAGCTAATCAACAAAATCAGATCTTATTGGTTGAATACTGGTTATCTTACTGTTTCATTCATGTCTTTGAGGATCACAATGTTAAGCAATTAAGTTATCACAATGTTAAGCATTTGGGTCATTTTTTAGTCAGTAGGCCCCTAAGCAGTTTGCAAAATATTTGCACATCACTCCTGGTATAAGAACTGCTTCAGAATCAACTCAATTGCTATAATGGACCTTTCCCATGAAATATGCAAATTAGACCTAGCGCATGCGCTTAACTAAATTGGTGGGCAAGCGGGCTGCCAACCAATCATAGGTTTCCACGGGCGTGCGCGCGTTCCTTCTCACTAACAGTTTGGCGTGCGGTCATTGGCTATTCAGCGTCTCCTGCGCGCGTATTTCGAAACCTGCACGCAGCGCGCACTCGTTTGTCCACCAATTTAGTAAAGCGCATGCGCCGGCTCTTATTTGCATATTTCATGGAAATGGTCCATTATATAGTTTTCATCTTCGCTAATCTGTGTGTTGTTTTTTGTGTGATTGTTTTATATAAGGCAGCTCTCATGGCAGGATTTGATCTAGCGGCTCATACTTTCGAGTGCAGACCTCTTAACCACTGCAACACTGATGAGCTGGTCGATGTCGTGCGGTGGATTCTAATCTGTATAGCAGCGGTTACACAGCGCATAATAGGTCGAGTTCGGCCGGTCTGTTCTTCACACGCGAACCTTGTTCACGCGCTCGAACCGAACCACACGAACACGACCCAAGAACACTGCACACTCGGAACAGGATCACACACTCCCCCAGGGTTGTTCAGGAACATCCGGGGAACGCGCGCACACGAACTCGACCATTGATGTAGTGCTAATTAAATCCTACCTTTGAGTTGCACTTCTCCAAGCTTTTCCAATGGAACAAACTTTGTCCCGTCTGTTTAAAAAAAAAAGAGAGAAAGCTTCCAGTTAAAATCTGTGAAAGTCTGTGAACAATAATTAATAGCCAGTGACCAATTTCATAGAAATAATACCTGTATACACTGCAGACTTATAAGCCCAATTCTTAGTTAGAATCTGGTAGTCTCTTGCAGAGCACATACTGTACATAGGACAGAGCACATACTGCCGGACACTAACAGGCACACTGTCGCGATCACACTGACTCACAAGATTGTGCGCATGCTATAATCCCCCTTATATGACTGGCTCTGTAAAAAAAAGCCCTTAAGTCCCGCCATGCCTTTATGCGTAATTGGCTATTCCACCCAATAGGGGTGTTTTTTCGTTACATTTTTGACGTTTTGATAGGGTTGATATCCATTCTTTCATAACTCAACTTACCACGTATAACCCAGCATAAGTTGTAATCATATGGTATGCTTATTGTCTTAACATTGAATGCAAGCTGCAATGCGTTTGATGTGATCAATAACTATACTTTAGTTTGTACATCCAGCATTTCCCTTTCTCGGATCTATACAGTGTCCCTGCCCTGTTCTCTGTCACATAATTAGTCCAGCTATAGTTCTAACATGCTGTGCTTATTTTGTTTGCACCAAATATTTGAACAAAACCTGTAGCATATTGGACCCTTCCCCCCCCCCCAGTTCAAGAGAAGCAATGGCCGTTTTGAGTAGCCCCATAATGCAGATTTCTCAGTCTATGTGCCTTATTCATTCCTGCTACTCCAAAGTGTCACTGATTAGCGTTGTTGTTGTTGTTTTTAAGGAACCGTTATTTTCCATTAATAAAGACGAAAAATATAGCAATTTATGATCTTCACCTTGCCACTTTTATCTGCCATTGTACAGAGATCGCTACAAACATTTTGATATAATCTCAGGAATGGAATGTGCTACAGAGGTCAAACTTGCATCAAATAAATCTCAATTCATGCTCTTGCAGACTATGGGGTAACTTAAGGGCCTTTTGCAGAGCCAGCCACATATTATAGAGTCCCTTGTATGTTGTATTGTTCCCAAAACGTTTTGAATATTGGATTAGCTTGCCAACCTATAGCTAAACGACTCACTATATTGTTTCATGCTGAGTAAAGAAGAATGGAATACACGTCAATGTCACATCGAAGTGCGGTTTGTACTCCCGTTAGGGCAAGAAAGGCTTTTTCTGCTTCACTTGGGAAGCGCGTGCAGATTACGTTAGTCGGACATTACAAGAGTTCAAAACCCAGAGATCTACAGTGCAACTGTACATCTTCTTCTTATTTTGTACTGTTCAGTTGTTGGAGAAGACAGCATTAGCTGATGGAAGGTGGTCCAATACGTACACACATATATCGGCAGCCAAAAGTTCACAAATTGCTTGGCAAGTTGTGCTCATGAAGTACCTTGCTATATATACACGAGCTTGCGATGGGAGGGGTCCAGATTGTGATTTTGTCACGTCCAAAGAGACATACAAAATGTGTCCATATTCACAAAAGACACCAGGGGGCTATAGGGCCTAGATCTCCGACTGAAGGGGATGGGGGACATTCCTCCTTACCTGCTGTGCGGGCGGATTTCTTGCAGATGAACTGGCTGGCTGCCCTCTGGGAGCAGGGAATGTCCTGCCAGTTCTGGCTGGAGTGAAGATTATCCATCAAGATGACCGAGCAGTCCTCCAGGGACCCACCGTCTGGCTGAGTGTAGCCATCGCTAACGAACACAAATAAGCTACCGAACATTAATTTCCAAACCAGCAAAGGGATACTAACTTAGGTTATCACACTTTATTCCCCTTTTTTATTGATAATTAAACAGATTGAAAAACAGAATGGCAAAGAAAACTTTGACTGGACCGGGATTTGATGGTAAGAGCGCAGTCAAATCACTGTATAGAAACGAACTGCACATCATGCACTTCTGCAATGGCACATATTTGTCCCAGAATCATGAACACTTGAATAAATCATGAACACATCGTGAACACATGCACATGAAATACTGTAGCTCAAGCACATGGGGCATTGCAGTCACTTGAGCAAAAATTAGACGAGGTGCATGAAGTGCTTCATGTACAAGAATATCTCTCTATTATTCTATTGTACCTCAAGCACATGGAGTGAAAATTATCGTGCACCATGTGCATCACCTTACTTCATCCATGACTTGTACATGATATGAGCACCGTTTTAACAGTGAAGTTTTGCGGCATTTTTGTTCTTTTTTTCGAACAATATTTTCAAACAAAGGGCGGTACACTGTTTGTGGTGGCACTGGGTGGTAGCACTACTACTAGTTAGTCTTATAAAGTGCTATATCACCCAGTATTTTGCTGCAATTGGTCGTATGATAACTGTCATGTGTCAGACGACTCTTGGTTGATGCCTTACTTAAAACCTACCCATTGGCTTCCCAGTCAGAATAGCTAAGTGGCCGGCCGTCCAACCACCTGAAGTTACCTTCCTCTTCAATATCAGTTAAACCTATGAAGAGATGACACAGTAATAGATGGCAATGATCAAAGCATGGTGGAATCTTTACAAATGGATATTGCTGGATGCAAGAAAACAGTTTTATGACTTTGCACTGATTAGTGTATAGATAAACAGTTCTTCCCCGAATGTTGACATCTGGTAGGCCCTTTCTCAGAGACAGAGAAAGGTCCTGCTAAGATCGAAACGTCAAGTCCTCCCATTTTTTTTTTTTTTGCATTTTTGGGTTCCTCACGTCAGTAAAGAGTTTGCAGTTTGTTGCATTGCTTTAAGTAAAACGACGCCATTAATGAAGGTTTCATTGTGAATGGTTAGTCCATATGGATCCGTTTAATGGTGGAGCGTACCATTTAGGACTAATGAAGTACACACTACTTGCCACCTGCAACAAATCTTCACTTTTCTGACAAAGCCATACAGACTGATACTAGCTGCACTTTATAGGCTGCCGTTCAAAATCACACGAGTGTGTGAGTGAGTAGCCCTCGCCTGATGCTCAGTGTCTGCCAACACAACACTTGCTACGGGTCTGTACTGGCTGTAATGGTAAAAGCAATGACGTCACGATGGACGGCTTTGGCGCCTTAATGCACAAAGGTAATGGTGGGTGACAAGCTGAAATCACCATGAACACTGTGAATTTATTAGAATCCCAAAACCTTTAGGTAACCTTTGACCTACTCCCAGAATGCTGAGCAAGATTACAAAGTTGTTCGAGCAGCCTCATCTCGTATACACAGGCCAGCTAGTCTAAAGCGCACTCATAGGTCTACCTATGTACGTTGCTCTGTCCTGTGTGAACCAATCAGAGGTGAGCATGAGCTGCAGGAAGTTCATCTCCTTGTAATCGCGGATGCTGGTCAAAAGAGCGCCCTCTATCGTACACCGCCTCTCGGCATCTCTCCATTTCAGTGTAGCGTTATCCGAGTGGAAGTGGTAGCAGTTGCCGTAGTACTCTGTCCACTCCGATTCGCAGAAATAATCTGCACCCCCCAAAAAAAGAAAAAAAAGAATACACAATGATTTTATGCAATACATTTTGCATATGAATTTCTCTTTTCTGTTCTTTTTGTAGACAAACAGGTTTAGTAGACAAAGCGAGCTTCATGGGTGGGATTCTAACCCACCTCCCTTAATGGTGATCTCATGAGCTTGATCTTCACCAATGTAAAAAGAAATCGGGCACAAAAATAGAAATCATAATAATAAGCATTTGCAATGGCTTGTAAAAGTTGGACACTACCATGCTTGAGTGATCTAATTCTAATTTCAGTCGGGTTTTTCTTTAACAGGGGAATTGGTGGTTGGAAGCATCTCCATATGTGGGTTTGTACCAACTTTTTCATCTTTTCAAGGCAGGAAACTCTGCCATCTGGGATGCGTCAATGACCTTAAGATATTGGAGTCAACCTCACAGACCACCATATCATCACAACACTTTTACTCAACCCATTAAAAACGGGAAAAGATGTTTAAGAAAATGTTTCTTATTAAAAACTCTTACAATTATTGCAAACTCTGAAGGGCGCACTATTGTGAGTTGCCCGTATTTATATGGGCCATACCCCCATGCTATGTTGAAATAATTTCCAACCATTCATCATCATGGTGATGACTTTGTTCATTGGATATGTTTTATCTTAAAGGGTTCAAATCAAACCTACCCTCATCGTAGGGACTCGTTATGGGGACTTTGGGCTGGAAGCGCTCCGCGTGGTAGGTGGCTTTGAAGCCAGTGCCACCGTTAGCCTCTTTGGCATTGAAGACAACCACCATGTGGTTCATGCTGGCTAGGATGTCCTCAGGGGGCCTCCGTACGTTGCAGAAGACCCCGACCAGCTTGTCCTCGGCCATCTGCAGCCCGTCGTAGATCCGGAGGTGGGTTGGGCCGCAGTGCTCGCCGGAGGAGTCGGCGGAGGGGATGTCGAAGGAGGCGAAGCTCAGGCGGACGTAGGTGGCCAGGGGCGTGCTGATACGCCAGTCGTGACGGGAGCCGGCCGGGTAGGGCAGAGGGTGGAGGGCAGAGGTCAGCACCGCCGCCGGAGAGGTGCAGTTGTGACTGACACTCGCAGAGTGGAGGCCCACGCTACAACCTGGAAGAGCTGCGATGAAGATAACCGTAAATCCACTTACACACTCGTCATACGCAATTAATACAAACACGGCATCAAACTAATCTAGTTGTCAGCATCGTCACTCTTCCCTTTGATATTTTCAGCGCCATACTCATTCTCAAAAGAGACGACCTGCATGGTGTCAAATGAGATTTAAAGGTTTTCATGGTGAAAATTGCAGAAGAAGTAATAGGTTTGCGGTAACTCCATGCACAATTCTATTTTGTGAGTAGGTTCAAATCCTGCCCAGAGCGCCTATGGACTTTTTTTTTCAGCAGGCAATTATGGCAAAGCACTGAGCATATAGTGTTTAAATACACATCGGTTAGGGCAAACCCTTGTTGAAGTACATTCTATAATGTTCCAAATCACATTAACCTTTGATGCTGTAACTGGTTCTGTGACATTGGATCCGTGACCTCAGGCAACTTACCAGTGGATGAGTACTCCGCTCTGAATCCTTCAGACAGCGAGTCCAAGCCTGTCCTGTACACCAGGACAAACTCGTTGGTTTCGGACAGTATCTGCGGTGGGGCGGTGCCACACAGTCTCTCTGATGATGTGCCTGCCATCGTTGTCTGCCCAGTTCCCTCGTCCGTGTGGTCGATGGTCAGGTAATCAGTGCAGGCGTCCATGTCTGCCGCCCTCTCCACTCGGAAGTCGGGGAAGGTCAGCTGGATGAAGTGGTCTGCCGGTAGCCTGATGTGCCAGGTGCAGGTGGTGAAGGGAGGGAGGCGCGACGGGAAGCCTCTGGTTGCCAGGCTACCCCTTAGGTCCGTCAGCACCGTAGAGTCCGCACCGCAGTCCGAGCGACAGTTTTCCTCGCTGCAATCTGGCAGGATTGGATGGGATGAGCAGAGAAAGTAACGAGACGCGTTTATTGATCCCACATCATGCACGGTTACCATGGAAGCTCTAAAGGTGATGATGAGCACGATGCACAGGGGAAGGATGAGGAGGAAGAGGAAAATAGGGAGTAGAGGGAAGATGGGGAAGGGGAAAGATGGAAAGGGGTGGAAGGTGGGGAGTAAGGGGAAGATGTGGAGGAGGGGAAGATGTGGAGGAGGGGAAGATGGGGAGGAGGGAAGATAGGGAGGAGGAACAAGGTGGGGAGGAGGAAGAAGATGGTGAAGAGGGGAAGATGTGGAAGAGAAGATGGCGAGGAGGGGGAAGATGTGGTGGAGGGGAAGATGGGGAGGAGGAAGACAATGGGGAGGAGGAAGACGGTGGTGAGGAGGAAGAAGATGGTGAAGAGGGGAAGATGTGGAAGGGAAGATGGCGAGGAGGGGGAAGATGGAGAGGAGAAGATAGGAGGAGGGGGAAGATGGAGAGGAGGGAGATGGGAGAAGGGGGATGGGGAGGAGGGGGAAGATGGGGAGAAGGGGAAAGATTGGGAGGGGGAGATTTGAGGAGGGGGGATAAGATGGGGAGGAGGTGGATAATAGGGTGCATTAAATAGCCAATATGGCCATTGACAGAAAAAAAAGATGATGTACACCATACAATCTAAGATGACAATAAGAACTGGAAAGAGAAAAATAAACAAAATGAAGATCATGAAGAGCAGGAGGGGAAGGGGAGGGGAAGATCAGGAGAATAAGAAAGATGAAGATAATGAGGAGGATGGGGATAAAGAAGAAAATCTTACGACTGTCTGCCATGTCTCCCAAAGACAGTACACATACTTATAAGCCTGTAGCTGGCAACAAATCCCAGCTCTTGCGGCATGTTAGCGGTCAGGTTCCCAATGGTGTACTCCAAGTGCACATCGTTGGACCGAGTCACCACCTCCAAGTCCCGCATGTAGCCACAATAGCGCCCTCTAGGCTGGCGCCCATACCCCTGTGCGTTGTCAGTGATCTCCAGGGCATCGATGCACCGAGAAGTGCCGTACTGGCTGACCTTCCTTAGCATCATCTTGAAGATGAGAAACCTGAGACGATACGGCACGGAGTTACAATAAGAAAAGTGCATCAAGGTCGGTTTGCAATATGATTGATTATCACTGTATCTAGTCAAGGTATGCTTATTCATACCTCAATTTTGGCTCGACAGATTCTGCGCATTGTGATTGGCCAACGCTTTGCAAACTCTTGAGGGCGCGCTATTGTAAAAAACAAAATGGAGCCGTCGGAATTCTCCCGTGTGCCTTTTGCCTTGTCACGGTCATCCCACCTCTTGTCCACGTCTTGATGTCATCAATCCAACCTGTTTTTCCTTCTTACTGGCATGGCATGTCCTTCTACTTCTCCTACAGTTATCTTAACTAGCCTAGGCTATCGGAACGTCGTCTCTAATGCCCATACAAAGACATCTTTCATTTCTTCAACTGGGCAAGTAGACCTTCCTTTTCTGTGATAGCCATTCTCTGGCGAATCCATGCATTGGTCTCTCTACCCCTCCAACTGACATGACCTGCAGCATATTCTATACGCCAGCATCGAGACTGCACGGGGGTTCAATTAAATGCTTGGCGAGTCCCAAACTCTCATTGGCAATTTCATTTCAGAGGAACGAAAATTCCCTGGGCCAGCTATGGGATGGTGTTAAAGAGCTAGTACCTGACTCTGTAATCCGGCGGCCCGATGACATGGAGGGTGCAGGACGAGCCAGTGTCGTACCATGGGGCGAAGCTCAGCGACTGAAAGTATCCCTCTCTGACAGTGGTTTCATGGCTGCTCGCGTTTGCCTTCCACAGGGCATTGCACTGCACATCCGTGTACTCTGAAGAGCAAATGCAAATCAACAGAAAGCTTTCTCTCACGATGCCATTCTGGGGAACCAACTCGATAGCAGGATTTGTATCTAAACACCCATCTGTTGCTTCATAGTGGAGAACCAGAAATTATGCAAATTTGAACTAAAAAGAAAATTTTAAAATGGGTATCTTCTTCATCACTTTTCACAGGTTAAATGACTCTTTGACATAATCATTACTTGCATGTATATATAGGGCCTCATCATGTATGTTTGTAATTTATATTGTCTTTTTTTCGCTTGCAAGGCCCCAAGTATAACAGTCTTTTATCTACGGACAGGGTTACTCTGGGTAAACAAAACAAAATAAAGAAAACCAATTGAAAATTGGCAAAGAAAACTTTGACTAGCCCGGGAACTTGAACCTGAGACCTCTGGTTTTGCGTACCAGCGCTCTTACCATCTGGGCTATGTATCCAGCCCTCAGATGGCGGTCAGTCAGATGCAATTCAACTATTAATTGCCGTATATCTCCAGGGATCATGCCCCCGTTATCATTCGGATGCAAACGGCTGCATCCACACCTTGTGTGATCCCCAAGCTGCGGTAGCCAGGTTTACAACAATATTGAGTATTAGTGTTTCTGGTCAGAACCAAGAGAAGACCATGGTGATTTTATTCCAGCTATGCCGGCTCAGATTATATGAGCAAGGTACCACCACACACGTTGACACTGTGCAAAGATCTATTTTGATTCTCAATGAAATGGCTTCTTTGCTTTCTCACACCTTTTTGGCAGATAAAGGGTAGCTCCTCGGAACAGGGGACTTCTTCAGCGATGAGCGTCTCGTTATCTGCTAGTACGCCATGACAGGAGGTGTTCCAAGGATTGTCACTGGTACCCGCTAGACCCCATACCCGCGAACCATCCACGCCGGCCTCTAGCTGAGTAAAAAATGGAAATAAATGCACTGGAATGGAATCAATCAAACAAGCGTTATTGAAGGAAAAATCTAACAACCTCCCGCACAGGACACGCACTGTATACCGCAATTTACCACAGTGCCCACAGGGGTGTAGGCTCACATACCACAGAACACCACAAAAACCCCGCTGTGGAATGTCCTGGTTCAGGGCCCTTTTCCTCCCCCAGGAATAAGCATGTGTGGTTAATTGTGGTTTCAATGCCGGTTAGGATCGTTGGGATCCTTGGAAAAAGGTTGGTATGGGACATGCCCTTTTCCTTCCAGAGGGCGACTGAACGTTGAGGGGTGGAAATCTATCGAAAATCAATTGTCAACATTTTAAAAATTGGCAAATAAAAATGTTGACTGGACCGGGACCTGAACCAGAGACCTCTGGATTGATTAACGTACCGGCGCTCTCCCATCTAAGCAATCCAGTCCTTAGATGGTGGCCTTCCCAAAGAGTCTACTATAGTCTTTGCCAGGGTAGGGTCATCGGCCGTAGGCCTATATCTCCAGGGATCACACCGCCCGATTTCATTCAGATGCAAAATAACCAACTGTTGTAAACCTGGCCACAGCAGCTCGGAAATCGCACAAAGTGGATGCAGCTTTTTCAATTCAAGTCAAACAAAACTCACATGAACAAATTGAAATCATCCCAGAAAAGATCGTTGACTATTTTGGGAAGGCAGCCACGAAAATGGCCGAATAGCTCATGTGGTAGAGCAGTAGTAATGTTAAAAGAAATGCCTATATAGGTTCAAGCCCAATTTTCTCTGTTATTTTCCCATGAATTATTTAGTAATCAACAAGATTTTAGTTCAATACCTTCACCGTAAAATTCTGGGGGAGAACAGTAGTCCACAATAGACCACCTACTGTTGTGAAGACAATAGCCATTGTCCGGCACGAGCAAATTTTTGGAAAACTGGAATTTTTTCGATCATCAAAGTTCTCTGTTTTTCATTTCACAGTCATCATGGGTGGAAGATCTTACCCAGAAGTTGGCCTCGTCGTCAACGTGAGCAAGATGGCTGCCCAGAGTGCTGCAATGGTCCACTGCGTCAATCCAGTCGGCGGGCTGTGAAAATAGCCTGTAACAACTGCCCCCATCATCCTGAAGGGACGGAGAGTCCAGAACTAGACCCTGGGACTCACAAACTCCTGCGGAGAATGATGATGCATGAACAAAGAATTCCAACATTCATCAGTGCAGGCTGACTGCAAGAAAACAACTGTTTAGTTGTTTCTAAAAGGAAAGAGTGCTAAAGACTTCCTTTAAAAATGAAAGACATTGCAATCAAGCAAGTGTTCTCTAATAAGGCATCTATTATCTTGGCGGCATGATTACAAAGGATGCAAGAAGTGTGGGGGAGATAGCGAGAAGGATAATTCGAGCAAAATCTGCCTTACGAAAACTAGAGAGCATTCTGGGAAATAAATAATTTATCATTAAGACAATGCAGTGTTCGATTTCACGGAACCCATCGTAACTTGCGACCATTCGTAAGACCATGAGTGATGCACAGAAACCATTACGGCTTATCTCAAGTTACGATGCATGGTAAGGTTTTGTGAAATCCACCCCAGGTCACATGCTCTGCAGGGGTGGAATTCACAAAGCCTTACGATGCATCATAACATATCTTACGATTGACGATCGTTAGTCAGTTTCTCCTTTAATTGTTTTGATTCCAAGATTCATATTTGTGATAACGAGCTGTTACTCGCTAAAGCTGTCCTCACTACCTGAGCAAGTTTTCATGTCTGTCTGGTTGAGGCGATAACCGGGTGGACAGGTACAGAAGTACGAGCCAGGCACATTATTGCATTCATGCGAGCAGCCGTGGCCATCCGATATGCACTCATCAATATCTGTATCAGATCAGAGAGAAAAGAAGCTTCAATCATCAAATGGAATATCTGAGTGTTACAGATGGAATGTAATTATTCCATCAGCCACTGATCTAGTTGACCAATCTCTCCATTCACTCATCATAAAGGTGAAGTCATACAAAGTGTCGCAACCTATTACTGGCTGAAATGACTACATGCAAATCTTATCTTTGAGGGCCAATTCTCGGCAGGACCTTTCTCGAAGTGAGAGGCAAAGGACATTAGAGAAAGGTCCTGCTAGGATGAAATGCCAGGCCCTGAAAATTTGTGAGATACTCATATTGTGAGGTGTAAGTAAAACTATCAAGACAAGACAAAAAGTAATGGCCTAAACAAGTTTTTATGTTCTCAGATTTGTATGTGTCTGCAGTAAGATTTTTTTAGCAGGGCTACACAGTCACAAAGTACTTAAACAAATTTGGAGCACATTGATTTTACAAAAGCTATTAGTGCGCCCTCAAGAGTTTTTCCAGACGTACATGCATTGGGTCGACACATTCCGCGCATTGTGATTGGCCAACGCGTGGCAAACTCTTGAGGGCGCACTATTGTGAATCGCCCTGGAAAGGTACATGCATTTCTGGTATAGCTCAAAGATTATACTATAAAAAATGGAAGTGAAACTTTATTACTTCTGATGTAATGAGTATACGGTTTGGAGAAGAAAGTGTTTCATTTGTTGCTATGTCAGTAACTATGTAGGCCTATAGGAGACATGAAAGTCAGAGAGAGCCAATTGACCAATTGCGCCCTGTAGGTCACATGACCTACAGGCCTACCGGGTATCAAACAGTCAAGGAACATGGCGGCCCCCATATCATGGAGTCGGTGTTGTAAACTACACGATGATTATTGCATTAGTTTGTTCGATCGAGGCCCGTCTTTCTCGAAATCTATGAAGAATATTCCTGAGTTTGTACCCGAGACCTTACCCACTATAAGTCACGTGATGACATCGCGCAACTGGTCTATCAATAATGACTCCTATCCATTGTTTGAAACATAATAAGATTTTTTTATTCTTCGGAAATCTGAAAAAAAACCTCGTTGTTACCAATCTGGCATATCTGGGCCTTCGTGCTGTCCTCGGTCACGCACGTCTCCTCCCGCCACACGAACATTTCCTCCGAGTCCATGGACACGCAGTAGTCATAGGACTGGTTGTAGGTGCGCAGTGGCCACTGTATGTTGTCGTAGGTCAGGGGTGTGCCGTCCACCCACTGGTAGGCTCCCACGCCCAGGGAGCGGCGGAGACTGAGCCCGATCGTGTACCTGCACACGGACAACGGTCAGTCAGTGGACACTCCGTGCACCAATCCAATACACCGGGCCTGTTCTATTGGCATTTTCAGTGGACTGTGGTAAGGTGAGGAGAGCCAATTAAAGTAATCTGACCGTTTAAGTCATGCGAAGGAAATGGCTATGGAGGTTTTTTCTGTCACTTGGGTTTTGCCTGTCAGCGTTCAATTCACGCGGATGTGCGTGGAACGTGCGCGCCCTGGAGTCATCAAAATGTCCAATGGAAATACTAATACTCAGATTCGATATTTGCATGCGCTTCCACGGATTTGGATGCTCATGCGCTCCTGCAAAGCCTTTGGCCATCAGGCGACGTCATGTGGAAAAAAAACCTCCATTGGCCTATCCCGAAGTTTTCTGGATAAAACCGTGTCAAGTGCTTCTGCAATGTGCACTGCAACAATGATATAGCATGCAGAAACCTTCGAGGGGTAGGGCATCCTCTCTCTCGTCCTGCCCTCTCCGTCCTCGTCCTAAAGTGATGCAATTTAATACATCTACGAGTGACATAAATCTTGTCATTGATGGTACTGAACTTGGAAATGTGTCTGAATTTTGCTATCTTGGCCACACCATCTTCAATGATGGTAGAAATTCCACTGACCAAAGAATTGCTAAGGCTACAGCTAAATTTTATGAACTCAAGGGGGTCCTTTGTGACAGGGAAGTACATATGCCCATTCGGACTAAAATACTTGAAGCATGTGTTCGTCCTAGACTAGCATATGCTACCCAATGCTGGAGGCCAAGTGAGAAATAAATAAAAAGGCTTGAAAGTAATTGGTATGGTTTTCTAAGGCGAATGATCAAGGATGGATTCCGCAGGAAACCATCACTAGTAGAAGGCGAAATTAATCATGCCCTTTTCTTTGCTAATATTGATCTAGAGCGCATAACAAAAAGTCAACCACTACGGGATTATATTAATGTCCAGTATCTGAAATACATAGCTCATATATGTCGTAGGGAAAATACAAATTTGACCAAGCTTAGTTTATTTTTTATCCCTAGAGTCCCATACTATCGAGATCCCTGGATAGGTATCTCAGGACTACTGGGTGATCTTTCTATTGAGCAGATTAAAAGAGAAACACAGTCGAAGACTGGTTTCACCAGGCTCCTAGGAGTCCTGACTCATATGAAGCCTAAAGCTTCAAAATGAGGACCTAAACTGTACTGTACTGTACAAATCCTCATTCTCTAAATCCTAATCCCAATTCCCTCCGAATCCCCATCGTAATCCTCACCCTAATCTCCACCCTCCTCCTTCCCACAATGCTCAATGATATGTAGCTTCATTAAAAAATAAATCAGCACCCACCATGCAAAATGATTAGGGCTAAAAGTCCTCCTAACTGCTAAAGTTCATCATAGGTATCGCAAAATAACACAATGGGCACTGTCTATACTAGCCTACTAGCCGCCAGCCAGTAGCTTCCACAAGGTCATGCAGAATGTGAACTTAAACAAGGACTAACTTGCGCTGATTGGGGATGAGTAGGCCATTCTTGTTGGCCCACAGTGCATTCTGCGTGTCCTCTGAGTTAATGATGACTGAGTTGCTGCCTTCGCTGTATATCTCATGGCAGCCCGTGGTGCTGACGGAGTTGATGGAGCCCACGCAATATCCGTTGATCTCCAGGCTGCCGCATATCCTGCCTATACCTGGATTCCAATTACAACAAAGCTTCGGATGTCATGGAGGTCTCGGGTTCAAGTCCCGATCCAGCCGAAGTTTTCTTTGCCGTTGTTCAAAATTGAAACAATTGACCTTAGAAGATAAAGATCAAGTCGTGATCTTATTGATTCCACGCAATAGAAATTGTTTCTTCTCTAAGAATTCAATTCCATTTCATTCGTGTCATATCATTGTTCACCATTGTGACGATGAAAATTATTCATATGGAGATTTGTTAAAAGAGTAAATACAAAAACAAACTGTCAATTTATGACTTTTATAATGAGAGGTAAGAAATACAATGATATTATGATATCTTCTTTATATTTTTTCCTTGTGTGATGGAATACGAATATGAAATAACCCAATCTTTTTGGGCAACAAAGTAGTAAAGGGAAGTGATTTTGTGCAAATTTGAGGCTAATTAATCAAAGTGCGACAGGTGAATTGAAGGTCTGTTATTGACATTCGCTGCATGGCAAAGGCAGACAAAAATAATTTCCGCATGGATCATTCGTTCTGGTTTCATGGTCAAAGCCAATCCGGTCAGAGTCTGTGATATGACACTGATGAATTCTTCTTGAATACTTTACGTGACCAGAAATGTGTGGCTTGTAAGATTGTGTTTTGTCGCCGGCATATCTGAACCAAAACTACAAAAGAAGCGCACTGGTCATAGTGTCTTGTGATTCACCTTGAGCTGGCCAAGTACAGTAATGCTTAGAAGTAAGTACCCATGAACGAGCGAGCGAGTACGAGGGGATACGAGGGGATACGAGCGCTGTCGAGTGCCTCGTACATGTAGCACAAGTGATCGGAAGATAAGCTGTCAATAATTATCACGATTTCTTACATGTTGTTCTAAAAATTGAGTACGGTATCACCAAGACTGTGGTACGTCAGTATTGAAAAAAGGGTAATACCTCTGATGAGCGCTATATATATAATATACAATTTGACTACCGAGTGTGATTTTTTCTATTGGTCCAACTTTCGTTAATATAAATTGCATCCACCTATAGGTGACAAATGATATTCCATTTTTGAGTTTCAAAAAGAACTGTCCCATACACATAAACATGCATGTTATGTAAATTGTTATTCGTCAAGGTTCAACATACATGTTTAAGCCACCCTGAGTAAAAACCAACAGTAAACCTTTTTATAGCCAAAATCAGCGGATAGGCCGCAGCTTATAATCCGAAAATTACGGTAATCTAGTTTCAGGGCAGTGCACATAAGGTGCGTGCCGCACTCTCTATTCAAGAACGGGATCTTTCTCACCCAAAATATTGCCTGTGCAGAGAAATACAGAACCAAGAGCTATATATGCTCCTAGCTTCCCCCCCCCCCCCAGGTAAAGCAATACTTATGCAACTCTTTGCCTGGTGGACGCTTTCCTATAGGATCTGTCCTCCTTTGAGAGGAATGTCATCTCATTCCTCCAGCTTTTACAAGTGTTTTGTTTTGTATTGCCCCAAATGTGCAGCCCTTCAATCAAAAAATAACTCACCTTCCAGAGGACAGCCGAGGAATTCCACGCGCAGGCACGCTGTGATGTTGTGCCAAGAAGCAGGCACGATGCGCACACGGCTTGTAATGAACGGCCTGTCCAGATCATTACGAACCTCCGAGTTCTGGTCTGTGTTACCCGGCAGAACCTGAACAGGAATAATGATAAAGCGGGAGAAAATAGCTGAGAGAAAGCACTGTACACGTATAGCACTTCTCTTTTGAAAAGGAATGTGGCTCTGAAAATAGACGGTACATGTAACTCTCGGAGTTTTACCGGCTCTTTTCAGAGCCACACTCCTTCTTGAAAGAGAAGTGCTACACGGTGTTACCGCAAACCTTCCACTTTGTATTTCCACCATGCAAACCTTCAAGTCTTATCCAAACAGACTACGCTTGGTCACTGGTCTTTTTTGTTCAGACTTTGTCGCAAAATTTGTGTCCGAGTCCAAGTCACATCTCTCAATTCCAAATCTAAATCCCGAGTCGTCCATTGTCAAGTCCAAGTCCAAGTCACGAATCACGATTCGCTAAAGATCGAGTCCATGTTGTGAATTATAGGACTGGTGGTCACGTCATCAAAAGACTATGACAAATCCTCCCTTTCCAAGCACTGAACTGGTGACCTACCTCACCAACTGACATGGGCTATCAATTTCATTTTCAAGGAAGATAGTGATAATGTTTGTAAAAGTCCCATACACTGTAGTAGAGGTTGCCCATAATGTATTTCCTACATTGCTAGCAAGGCATCCTATTAACCTGTCTATTATTTTGTCATAGTGGATCTTTTGTCTGGACTGGGATGTGAACCCGAGACCTCTGGTTTTGTGTACCAGCACTCTTCCAATCTGAGCTGTAGATTCAGCCCTTATAGATGGTGGCCCCCGCAATAGCCATCTTGTCTTTACCGGGGTTCGGCGCCCGTCAGAATCAATTTCTTGGCCATTGTTCATTTTTTTGTTTCAAAAGGTCCCAGTCAGTTTTTCATCGATTTGTTTGACTTGAAAAAGTAAGTAATAAAGCAAATTTTAACAATAACCATTAAAGCGGGCCTCTAACATGGTCCATCAAATTTCCCGTTTGTTAATTTCTGACTTCATAATATAATTATGCCTGTAATAAAATCATTGAACAATTCAGGCTGCACTAGACTGATAGACTCATAAACTAAACCAGGATTCCTCGGTACATATTTCGATTTCTGTCGTGTGACTAACGGAGAAACCTGACAAATGCAGTGGCTTTTCATCAGCGATGGGAAGGATCATGGCAATTATGAAACGGCCAATCTCTACCTTCTTGGAAAAAAAGTCAATTTGCCTCTCCTCCCCTCTCAATTTCAGACAGCAGACTGCTTTAGTCTATACTGAGTCAGTGTGGAGTTGTAAGTTATCAACACTAGCCCTTTGAAGAGAATCCTTACCGAATGCCAATATTACACTGGCCCAATCACCCCACTACACGATTGTGATGTGAGATAGGCATACTGCTATTGATGTGGTACGGGGCAGTCGGTCAGTATTTCTATGGGATTCTCCCGAGTTTTGTCCTACCTCAGAATTGTAAGTGGCCTGACGTTTTGATCAAAGCATGACCTTTACCAAAGGCAGAAAATTGTCATCAAAACAAATCATCTTGCCATTTGTAGCCATTCATATTTTTCTTGCTGTATAATAATATTAGGCCTATTTATTATTTTGTAATCTGTAGATTTTAATGGATTCCAATGAAAGCTGACAAAATCAGTGTGTGTATATATTAAACATCATTATTTGTGTATAATTATTTGTCTGTATATTAACACATGTACATGTATATTAAAAAGCAACAATGATTACTTTTTTAAACAGTTGACGACCGAGACTGAGACCTATACATTCCAGACAAAGACCTAAAGGTTCGAGACCGAGACTTAACGGTTCCTCACCGAAACCTAAAGGTTCCTCACCGAGACCTGAAGGTTCCGCACCGAGACCTAAAGGTTCCACACCGAGACCTAACGGTTCCTCACCGAGACCTAATGGTTCGAGACCGAGACCTGAAGGTTCCGAACCGAGACCTAAAGGTTCCACACCGAGACCTAACGGTTCCTCACCGAGACCTAATGGTTCGAGACCAAGACCTAAAGGTTCCGCACCGAGACCTAAAGGTTCCACACTGAGACCTAAAGGTTCCGCACCGAGCCCTAAAGGTTCCGCACCGAGACCTAAAGGTTCCAGACTGAGACCTAAAGGTTCCGCACCGAGACCTAAAGGTTCTAGACTGAGAGCTAAAGGTTCCGCACCGAGACCTAAAGGTTCCTCACCGAGACCTAAAGGTTCCGCACCGAGACCTAAAGGTTCCACACCGAGACCTAACGGTTCGAGACCAAGACCTAAAGGTTCCACACCGAGACCTAAAGGTTCCACACCGAGACCTAAATGTTCCGCACCGAGACCTAAAGGTTCCACACCGAGACCTAAAGGTTCCACACCGAGACCTAAAGGTTCCAGACCGAGACCTAAAGGTTCCAGACCGAGACCTAAAGGTTCCTCACCGAGACTTAAAGGTTCCTCACCGAGACCTAACGCTTCGAGTCCGAGACCTAAATGTTCCACACAGAGAACTGTAGGTTCCAGACTGAAACCTAAAGTTTCGAGACCAAGACCTAAAGGTTCCACACAGAGAACTGAAGGTTCCAGACCGAGACCTAAAGTTTGGAGACCAAGACCTAAAGTTTGGAGACCAAGACCTAAAGGTTCAAGACCGAGACCTAAAGGTTCCAGACCGAGAACTGAAGGTTCCAGACCGAGACCTAAAGGTTCCACACCGAGACCTAAAGGTTCCAGACCGAGACCTAAATGTTCCGCACCGAGACCTAAATGTTCCACACAGAGAACTGAAGGTTCCAGACTGAAACCTAAAGGTTTGAGACCAAGACCTAAAGGTCCCACACAGAGAACTGAAGGTTCCAGACCGAGACCTAAAGTTTGGAGACCAAGACCTAAAGGTTCAAGACCGCGACCTAAAGGTTCCAGACCGAGAACTGAAGGTTCCAGACCAAAACCTAAAGGTTCAAGACTGAGACCTAAAGGTTCAAGACCGAGACCGAGACTGAGATCGAGACCACAGGGAATCGAGGGTGAGACCGAGACTGGGTTTTAAGACCAACAGCACTGTCAATAACTGACCATGTCATTTCCGTGCGGGTCTTTGTAGGTGAGGAACAGCGTCGGATCCTTGGTGCTCAGCCACTGCAGCTTGTAGGTGGTCACCCAGTAGTAACTGAGGGAGTTGCCGGAGCCCTGCGTGATCACGCCGGTGACGGTGTGCAACGACCCCAGGTCGGCCTGCAGCCACTCGCTCACGCCCAGCTCGTGCCGCGGCCCCCAGCAGCTGTACCTGACTGGCCGGGTGCTGACGTGCAGCTCGTGATGCAGGCGCCCGTGGCTGGTCGGTCGTCCCTCGTAGAAGGAGGAGGCCGACAACTGCGCATCCCCGATACTCCCTGACTCCATGCCCAGCCTGGTAGCACACACTGAGATTTATAACCAAACAAAAGACCGTAGGGCCGTTTACAAATAATTACGATTTTCACAAAATCGCAATTCAAAAAAATCCAGACCCAGGCCTTTTTCTCCCAAACCCGGCTTAGTCTCAGGCTCAGGCTTTGTCTTTCTTTTTTCATCCATTCGCAAGTACTGTACGGTGCATGAAAACGGGAGGCCTTTCTCTTTGTTTTTGAGTGTTTTGCATTTTGAAAGAGAATCCTAAGGTTCAACTGCAACAATGAACTCCAACCTTTGTCTTCAGCTATAACGGAGACGAAGCTGGAGTGAAAGCCCAATTCTGAGCACCACTAGACTCTTTTAAGCCAACCACAAAGCAATAGGTAGCACACAAAAGTCAAACAGTACAGGGGTCCAAAATTAGTGCACTCTAATTGATTAATTTCACGGGTATTTATTTGTTCTGAATGTTCAGGGATTGGGCGGAAATTGCAAATCAATAAAAAAAAAACCTGCGTGGCAGTCATGGACACTAAAAGAGCGGCCCCGACATCATCAATTAATCCCATCCTTCACATGCACAGCTGATGCAGTGCTGATGCAATCGGTTTGTTTAAAGGCCCACTACAACATCGGGAAGATCGGAAAACATCAATGTCCACAGATTTCCTTCTAATTTACACAGTTTGTACAATGGTCATTATAGAATCCTCATGTTAAAATCTTATGTCTAGGATGTTGTACTTCTCGAGAAATCTTCACTCGAACATCGACAAATAGTTTACAACTAGCGAGTAATAAACTATTTCTTACACCAATGAACGGTGCGAAAACCGTGACGGTTTTTGGGGCCTTTTTTTCTAGTTTCTCAGATTACCATTTGAGCTACAACCTTCGCAGAGTTCCTTTCTTGGAATGTTTAATGATTTAACGCACAAACTGTGGCAATCCTTTGACCTTTACCAATGTTGTATAGGGCCTTTAAAGTCGAGGTATAAATCATACCCTGATGTAAGCATCCCACAAGCTCCAGTCGTAGGCCCATCCCAGCCAAGTGCCAAGTGACCGGCTCAATCTTCACGTAGCGAGTGACGACCTTCGGCCGAATGTCATTCCGAACGACGGTGTGCTGATCGGAATTTCCCGCAAACTCCTGCGACCATGACAATGACAATCCATTTAATCAGTGGCAAGCGATCAATGCTTTGTATGAATATAAGAAAAGATAGAGAAAAACAGATGAAAATTGACCAATAAGGACAAAAATATCATTACTGATTGATTTCTGACCTTCATAGGGGTCTTACATACCTGTTCACAATTGCTCATGAAAGCCAGCTCATTGCTGAGATTCAATTTAAGAACAACATTCCTTGGAAAATGTCCATGAGAGTTTTATTTATCCCTATCAATTTTGTTTAAACAAGCTTTATTCAGGCCAGTTTTTCACATTATCCCACATTGTCCCTCAATGTACACATTGTTCCATACTGCCTGGGTCACATTGTTCCACATTGATCCATCTTGGTCCGCATTGTCCCATATTGGGCCACATTGTTTCACATTGTCCAAATGTGTTCCACATTCCCCTAGGTTTGGCCACATTATACCACAATGTATCACATTGTATCACATTGTACCGCATTGTATCACATTGTCCCACAATGGGCCACATTGTACCACATTGTATTACATTGTCCCACATTGTAGTACATTGGGCCACATTGTATTAGATTGTTCAATATTGTATCACATTGGGCCACATTGTATCACATTGGGCCACATTGTACCGAATTGTATTACATTGTCCCACATTGTATCACATTGGGCCACATTGTATTAGATTGTCCAATATTGTATCACATTGGACCACATTGGGCCACATTGTACCACATTGTACCACATTGTATCACATTGGGCCACATTGTACCACATTGGGCCACATTGTACCACATTGTACCACATTGTACCACATTGTACCACATTGGGCCACATTGGGACATATTGTACCACATTGAGCCACATTGTACCACATTGTATCACATTGGGCCACATTGCACCACATTGGGCCCTATTGTCCCACCTTGGGCCACATTGGTTAACATCCGAACACATTGTTTCACATTGTTCCACATTGTTCCATATCGTTCCACATTCACATCTCGGTTGTCAAACAATGACTTCAAATTTTCCCATTAATCACTGCGACTTCTTTACCTTGATTGTCCCATTGCCATCCATGTAAGGCATAAGGTCATCAGGATCGTCGCCATGGAACATCCTGAAGGATGTGACCCACATGGGTCTGTGGCCGCAGCCTTGAGTCAGAATGGCGTGGACATCGTGCCGCGTCTCTAAGTCCACCCTCAGCCACTGCTGCCGGTCGCTTCTGCCTGGCACCCAGCCCGTGCTGCCCGGCAGGCCCAGCGGGTTTAGGCGGGCTGTGCTGGCCGCACTCGCATCGTTTTCACTGCGGAACGAGACGATCTGGGAGTCCAGAATGCGCTCGTTGGACAGTCCCATAACGACATCACAATCTGACACCAATCAAAACCATCACTGCGTTAATATCCTCCTTGATTGAAATTGGAAAAGCAGCATCAACTTTACTCCTGCTATTCCCACCATAAAAAACCTTCAAATCTCATTTAGCATCAACAATTTGTGTGATCCCCTAACTTGATCCGTAGCCAGAAAAACTGACTGGGATCTTTTGAACAAATTGAAAAAATTGGAAAAGAAAACTTTGTCAGGACCGGGACTTGAACCCGAGACATCTGGATTAACGTACCGGGGCTCTCCCATCCGAGCTTCACAACAATACTGGTTGTTTGCATTCTAATGGAAATGGGGGCGTGATCCCATGAGACTACACCGCAAGTAATGGTTGAATGCTTCTGACTGGTGCCCCCAACCTGCCAAAGATTATACTGCTGGCTGTTTGGAAAGACCGTCATCTAACGGATGGATAGCTCAGATGGTAATTACGGCGACGGTAATTAGGGACACGGATGACAGACAAAGGACAAATAGGTTAGCAGGTATGGGATCAAAGGGAAAGGGCAGAGGGTAGAATAGGGATTAGGTAGTAGAAGGGGAAAGATCAAAGGGAAAGAGAAATCGGAGTTGGTGATTGAACAAAAAATAAGGATTATTAGTAAATACGCAAGGTTTTAATCATTCCTCTTTTGGATATTGAGGCATCTCGTTGAATTGTCCGAAGACGCTTCATCCACATTTTTCTCCCGGCTAAGACGGACAGCATCGCTACGGTAACCAAGGGATTTCATGCCGAGTAGGCCCTACACTCATATCTGGTATAGAGTGATTGTGGAGATTGAAGTGACACCCAACTGGTGTGCCCAATTTACCAGTTTTGCAAGTAGACAATGGCCTTAGGCCCTATAGACTTGTTTTTTGGACGAATGTTTTTAGTTCCGCCAATATCAATTCCGCCACATCAAAACCGTATCATTTGGCTAAAAAATACTCAAGAAAAACATATTTGTCTTCCGAAAAAAACAATCAAAATGCAGACAACCAGGAGTGCTCATAATTATATATTTTCATTTCATAACATCAGGATTTTGCGATACAGTCATCAAGACATGAACCAGTGATCCAATGCAGTCTTCAGCTGTGCGAGGGCTTCGGCGATATGCAGTTTATTTTGACAGGGCTGGGCAAGCATCGATGCCATGTGACGCGTCCTAAACCAATCAGGTCGGCCAGAAGTGGATCACGTGCCACATCGTCAGCCAATCGAGGATCGTATGGGGCCGTGTCCGAAACGGGCGTCTAGAGCTAGGTCTAGGTCTTTCCCCTATGGGAAATACACGGAGATGCGAAGACACTAGCCCTAGCCGTAGCTCGGGAAGCCCGTTTCGGACACGGCCTGAATAAGATTGACAAGTGGTTTGGCAATGGAGGAAGCCATAGGCCGTGTCCAGAGCGGGCGTCTAGAGCTAGGTCTAGGTCTTCCCCCTATATTGAAAATACACGGAGACAATAGCCCTAGCTGTAGCTCTGGATGCCCGTTTCGGAAACGGCCATACGACAGCATGCATGTAGTCCGCAGCCAGACCAACCGTTGTCTCGGCAACCGATCAGGTCCATGCGCAGATGAAGGTACTGGCTCCAAAATGTAGGCCGGACTCGGATGTGACTGGCCCGGATGGGACTGGGGAAAATGATGGGACGCCGGCAGCTGGCTTCTCCATTGGCACGGAAAACCTTCAAAGAAAGCAAGCGATCAATGCATTAATTGGGAAGGAACATTTGACTGGACTGGGGCTTAAACTCGATATCTCTGTCTATTCAGCTATCAAGCCCTCAGATGGCGGCCTTCCCAAAATGTAATAGTCAACGACCTTTTCGGGCGTCAGTCAGAAGCATTTAACCATTAACTGCCGTATATAGGCCTATCAAAGGGTATATCACACCGCGTTTCCATTCAACTGGAAACAACAATCTGTTCAGGGATCACAATCATCACACAACTGGCGGATGCAGCTTTTCAAAATTTCAATAATAATAGGGAAATGGACTGGGAAATTGTAAACAATTTGGAAAAAAATTGCTGTAGCCAGGTTAACTTCGAATTGGGGGGCATGATCCCTGGAGATATACGGCAGTTAATGGTTGATCTATTTGGGAAGTTCGTTTGATAAGGGCGTTACACTATTACAGAGGTCTTGGGTTCAAATCTCGGCCTGGTGCAAATGTCTTTGTTACGTTTGTAACACAGAATATCAGCACAGTATGGGGTAAATTAGCAAGCAGTATCTATAGACACTATCCGGTGACCAGCAAGGAGAAGACGAAGGGTATTATAAAAACAAAATGTCAGACTATGTAGACCGATGATTAAAAAAAATAGCTTTTCGCAAAAAAGGAATTCGAATAAAACAAATTAAATGATATACAAAAATGTTGCAAACAACTTAAAGGGATGACACAACATCGGGCAAGGTCAAAGAATAGCATCCATACGTTGTCTGATCCAACATAATGCATGAAATAGCACACATGTGAACATTTCAGTTCAATCCGCCAACCGAGTCTCGAGAAAAAAGGTGAAAAACCGCTTCATTTGTTTCCCGAAAAAACAGCATTTAACGAATTTAACGAATTGTTCCGAACAATCGTTTAGATCTATAGGGGTGAGACGTAAGCGATTTCTTTACTCTTTTCTCTAAAAATACAGCATTTTAGGCAGAAATATTTCAGTGCGCGGTCTCTACTATAACTATCTTCAAACTGTATAAGTTTCATGTAATGGACATTTTCTGTTTTTCAATCTTAACCAATGTTGTGTAAAGACTTGAATTATTTTACCAAAATACAAAGCCTATAAATTCAGAGGGCTTGAAGTTTTGAAGTAGGGCCTTTCCGTTAATGGTAGGAAGAAAGATTGTGCTTGAGTACAAAAGATTTAAAGTATAACGTCGTCTCACTATGACCGGCGGTGCCAGCTGGAAGTCTCGGTAGTTGCTGTAGGTCCACCAGATGACGTCATCCTGGGAGTAGTCCAGCTCGAATTCTTCCAGCCAGCCGGCGTCGTCGACCCGGAGCCCCGAGCCCTGGACCACGATGCCGGTGACCAGCATGCGCCGGGGGAAGTCGACCTGGAGCCAGGGCCGGCTGGCGTTGGGGGCGGGCTGCCAGTAGGACGGTCCGCCCAGGCGGGCGTGGCGGGGCCCGTGCTCGTCGTCCAGCCAGCTGGACGCAGTGATGTTGGCGTCGGGAATGCTGCCGTCCTCCATGCCCAGTTGCAGCGGGCAGTCGTCTGTGAATAAGCATTCGTGTATGTGACCCGGCACAGCATAATGAGGAATAACACCCACTTTTGAAATTTTGAGATTTTCTAATGATGTGAAAGAGTATACCATTAGCTTTCAAATAATATCAAAATTATTTCCGTGTGAACTTTGTTGTAAATAGTACAAGGGGGCTTCGCTCGTTCATTTGGTACCAGAATATAGCAGCACAATATAGCAGCGCCATTCTAACTCCTCGAAAGCGACCATTTAAAAAGGCAGGAACTTTACATTTTCATGAAAACAGTACACAAACACTCCCCCGAAATTCTTGTCTTTTCAACATTTAGAGACGGATTTCGGAAAAATCCCTTGGACATAATATCCTCCAATAGGCCTACATTAACTTTCCGAAAATACATAAAAACAATTGAGAAGATACTTTGATTTCAGGCGTTGGTTACTCGAAAAGTGTTTTGGTGGGATATTCCTCATGTCGCTGTGCCGGGTCACATATTCATCAACTCCAACCAACATCCACAGAATCACAAATTACAGGACCATGACCGTAGCATAATTAACAGCTAATAATAGAGTAAGGTAAGACTTACATGGTAAGACTTACAAGGTAAGACTTAAGGTTAGGCTTGCATGGTGGAAATACTAAGTGGAATTTTTGCGGTGACACCATGTATATATAGGCCTACACTTCTCCCTAATTTTTTATACACACTACCCGAAACGTTCAGTTAACGGATCTTTTTAAAGAGTCACACTCCTTCTTGAAAGAGAAGTGCTACATGGTGTCACCACAAACCTTCCACTTAAAAATAGATGGGTAACCTAATATGGAAAACGTGTTGAATACTTCTTATTGATCAAATAAGGGGGGGGGGTATAGAGGGACTCACTGGTGACCTTTCGACTTTTCTCAAAGGCAGAAAGATCCTCCAAAGTTAGACGGTAATGCCCTCCCATTATATTTATTGATAGGCCTGCATAGATTATATGAAAATGGTATATTAAAATGAATAATATTTGACAAGCAATCTATTAGATATATCAGGGTAAATACCTGGAATGGTATCGGCTTCGTACGCGTCGCAAACTGATGGAAACAAAACAAATAAAGAAATACATACAATTTAAGATTTGTCATCTGAAAACAACACATTAGTGCCTATAGCCGTGAGACAATTTTTACGAGAAGGAAATGAAGAACTTTTTTTTCCCTAAAATGCTTTATATCTTTTTCCCAACAGGTGATACAATTTCATTGCTTTCGAACATTTCCATGGATTCGTTTGTAAATGGGATCATTATTTTGCTTCAAAGGGCACGACAGTGGTATGATTTGAATTGGCTGAAGACGACATTCAACTGAAAATTGAGAAAATGGAACCGAATATCGTTCATAAAGCCCGACAGAGATAGTTTTCTCTTTGGGAGCACCGCTATCTAAGGGCTGGATAGCTCAGTTGAAAAGGGCGCTGGTGCGTTATGCCAGAGGGCTCTCTCCAGTCCAATGACTTTGCCAGGTCTTAGAAACGCGTCCATATTATGTCTAATTCAGCATATGCATGAAATAACGCACCCCTGTGAGCTGAGTTTCAGCTCAATCTGTCAACCACGTCGCGAGAAAATGGTGAAAAACTGGCTCATTTTTTCATCAAACTGTGTCATCTTCGAGGATCGTATAATGCACCTAGCAGAATTGCGAATGGACCAAGTTGGATTTGTGCAAATGGTGTTGCTGGTAAGCATGTTTTTTTTTCTCCAAATGTCGTTTTAAAACGGCCGTTGGAAATTCTAACAAAATTCCACTGTTCATGTAAATGGCAGTATTTCAAGGGCTAGAAGTTGACAGCATATCTGATACTGGTATGTACTGCCACTTGAGTAAGTTACTTTAACAAAACATTTCAGGTCGAAATTTGGATTTGTGCAAATGGTGTGAACGTATAGGGGCTTTAAGTTGAAGTGTTAAAGCCTTTCAAATTGTATCTCACACTTCGCAAACACATTGAATTGAAAAATTGGCAAAGAGAACTATGACTGGACCGGGACTTGAACCCGGGATGTTTTGTTGAGAGACTGTGCAGCTCCTCTGTGCAACACGCTCTTCAACGTCAACATGCTCCCCTAGCTGCTTAAACAATTATTGCCGGACAGTGCGGACCAAGCGCGCTCGCTGTGCGGCACGGGTATACTACCTGACCGAAGTATTGGAGGACTAGGGAGCGTGTTTACATCGAGGAGCTGCACAAGCGATGCACAGACATCATACACTTGCCAAAGCGTATGGTGGTCTTTCAATATTGTGGGTTGAGTTACGAAGCACCGTACAAGGCGTTTTTCATATCCATTCCGAGTCGGTTCAGAGTTAAAGAAGCTATCATGAGGATCGAAGGACGGTCGTCTAAGTATAAGTTAGAGTGTATGACGTTTCAATCCTAGCAGACTCTTTCTCAAAGGTCACAGGGACAATACAATAATTAAATTGATAGATTAGTTCATACATATAGAAACATGGAAAAAACCGCAGCAGCAAGTTCAGTCGATATCCATCAGGCACATTTGAATTTAAAAGGATAAGATTGTCAAGGTCGTTTATCTATAACTGGCGATGCATTAGGCCTATCTCATTAAGGGCCGACCACGTTCAGGCTATATCACATCGTGGTTTTCAGAGTGATTGAAAAGATGGAACAAAGAAAACGTCAGTTAAATATTTGCCACGAGTCTGAGTGGTCATTAGTCGTTAATTAGCGTCTAGAGGAATGGGCAGTAAAGGGAGCGACCTCGGTATCGTGCTGTCATCGGTGAAGATCTCGGCGGACCCCGATATCGTGGGACTGAAAAGCACGCTCTCGGAGCAAGACATATGTGACTCGGCACAGCATAATGAGGAATAATCCCCACTTTTGAGTTTTTGAGATTTTTTAATGATGTGAAAGAGTATACCATTAGCTTTTAAATGATATCAAAATTATTTCCGTGTGAACTTAGTACAAGGGGACTTCGCCCGTTCATTTGGTACCAGACACAATATAGCAGCGCCATTTTAACTCCTCGAAAGCGGCCATTCAAAAAGGCAGGAACTTTAGATTTTCATAAAAACAGAACACAAACACTCCCCCGAAATCCTTGTTTTTCAACATTTAGAGACGGATTTCGGAAAAATCCTTTGGACATAATATCCTCCAATACATTTACTTTCTGAAAAGACAAAAAAAAATAAAAATTGATTTTTTATCGAATTGAGAAGATACTTTGACTTCAGGCATTGTTTACTTAATAAGTGTTTTGGTGGGATATTCCTCATGTCGCTGTGCCGGGTCACATATGAAATAAAGGGGAGTTATTCAGAGAGTGAACAGCTGCCTGCAAAGGTGGATCTATCGATGGTTAATAAGTTCCATTAATCAAAATCAGTGACTTGGATACAAACGTTTTGGAAAAATCACCGTCCAGTATCAAATTGTAGGGCTTTTTTTAGGAAACATTTTCTTCAAAATGTTGGATTGCTCCAACGCCACTCGTATCTATATAAGTGATAATGGCTCTGAAGGCCATTCAGCATAAAAATATTTCAGTATAAGTTAATATTGCACGTTCCATTCCTGAAACATATCGAAATTCAGAACGTGATCTGTCACCGAAAATGAAACGCCTTATGGGATATGCTCGAGAAATGGCTATTCTAAACATTTTACTGGCAGATAAAAGGTGAAGATCACAAAATTCCACGATGCCGGTCCGTGCTGGGATTGTACATTGGCACGTACGATAATGCCTACGGGCTAAAGATTTTAGGTCTTCAATTTTGTCATAGCTATAGGACATAGTTGCTCGCAAAACAAATTCGCAGACTGAGGCCGCGAAACTCTTGAATCCGCGCACGAAAATTGAACAGCCATCCCTGCCTCAAGACCGAGACAGCGAGGGAAGAGGGCTACGGGCTGCTTACAGGCTCCGTAGACCCAATTGCAGGCCAAAATGTAGCATTGTCCAAGGCGGTCTCTCCGGTACGGCTCCGGGCCAAACGCGCGCAGACCGCGGCACAACGGCACGACCACGCCGGGTCCAAGCTGTACACGACCCGCAGGCCGCGCCGCTGCCAGACCACACACAACAGTGCGTGTGCGTACAAGTGTACGAGCCTGTACGCAGCTGTCCAGACCAGGACAAGACGCCTACACGACATAATGCGCACGCAAGTTTCGGGCGGGGTATGGTGCCCAGTGAGTGAAAGCTATGAGCGGATCAATGGGGCTGCACTTCGCAACGATGTTGCGCGAAGCACCATACTATTTCTGAATGCCGGATTTTGATTCCTAAAGATCGGCGACCAACGACTTGGTCGAGGCTACACAGCCAAACATGTGGAAACAACTGACACCACAGACCAAAGCGGCAAAGCCAGAGGGAGATGCAACACAAACAAGGACCCACTTGTATCAATCCTGGTGAACAGGTCTATGGAAGTGCCGGACGTGGTGGACCGGTAGATATCCAGCGTGTACAGGCTCTGGTCGGTCAGAATGCAGCGGCGGTCGTCCCAGTAGTACTCCTCCCGGAACTCAAAGGAGCGGCACACGAAGGTCTCTTCCTCCAGGCAGAACTTGGCGCAGTCCTCCGCCGTCATGTCGCCCCACCAGCCCCGGTGGTATTTGCGGTTGTTGGCCGGTATGTACGTCTTGAACATCCGCGTGAACTTCGCCAGAGCGTCGTATTTACCTGAGTGTGAAGCGAATACATGCCGCGCTTAAATTTACCTCTTTTTTTGACAAAAAGGGGTACCACGCTCCGATTCGAACAGAACTTTTCTCAAAGGCTTCCAGAAAGGTCCTGCTAAGATCAATACATCTAGCCTGGAACTGTTTCCAGTGCATTTTAAACAGAAAATTACTTCGTGGCTAGCTGCAGAAGAGTACGATTTTGAATAACTTGATTTCCGTAATAAAAGACTAGCACATTATAATCTTACATGACTTTTGTTAAAGGCTTTGAAAAAGTTCATGCTGAGATCGATGCATCTAGCCCTTTAACCTTTTTTAAATGAGAATTGACTTCATGGCTAGCTGCAGAACGGTATAAGGTTTTGAATAACTGATATGATTTTTGAATAACTGATATGCCTTTGAGAAAGGTCCTGCTAGGATCGAAACGTCAGGCCCACTAAATTTTATGATATGATTTTCGTTATAAAAGACGAGCACATTATAATTGTTTAAATTTTGCAACGTCAATTACGGGTCCTTTTCCTTTCATACATAAATCATACATCTTCAAAATCAATACATAAGATGTTGCAAATTACTTGTTGGAGTAAATGCCGTTTCGATCCTAGGATCCCCCCCCCCCCACGGCAGAAAAAAAGTTCCTGCTATACGATCGAAACGTCAGGCTCTATACATTATTGTTTAAATGAACGAGAATGAGAAAGAAATGTATCTTGTGGTCCGCACGATTCTTCGTTGGGGGAAGTTTGACAGTGGCCACGCCTACGACATGTCAATCAAAATACTCACAGGTGTCAATTGGACAGAAGTCCCTCTTAATTTGCATATCAAGGTCTTCGTAATAGCACCACGGTCGGCTGCTGTTATCGGGGTTCCGACAGTAGTTGTTCTCCAGGCCTGTATAGGATCAAAATATACACAAATGCGCTTGCTTGAATTCCGATTCTATGGAGTACGGACACCTGAAGTTGAATCTATGAAACACAAACGTCTGAGAACAAAACTACGTTGTGTCCGCTTGCCCTGCCTGCCCTGCCTGCATGCCTGCCCTGCCTGCATGCATGTCTGCTTGCCTGTATGTCTACCTGCCCTGCCTGCCCTGCCTGCCCTGCCTGCCTGCCTGACTGCCCTGCCTGCCCTGCCTGCCCTGCCTGCCCTGCCTGCCCTGCCTGCCCTGCCTGCCTGCCTGACTGCCCTGCCTGCCCTGCCTGCCCTGCCTGCATGTCTGCCTGCCCTGCCCTGCCTGCCCTGCCTGCCCTGCCTGCCCTGCCTGCCTGCTCTGCCTGCCTGCCTGCCTGCCCTGCCCTGCCCTGCCCTGCCCTGCCCTGCCTGCATGCATGTCTGCCTGCCTGCATGTCTGCCTACATGTCTGCCTGCATGTCTACCTGCCCTGCCTGCCCTGCCTGCCCTGCCTGCCCTGCCTGCCCTGCCTGCATGTCTGCCTGCCCTGCCTGCCCTGCCTGCCCTGCCTGCCTGCCCTGCCTGCCCTGCCTGCCCTGCCTGCCCTGCCTGCCTGCCTGACTGCCCTGCCTGCCCTGCCTGCCTGCCTGCCTGCTCTGCCTGCCTGCCTGCCTGCCCTGCCCTGCCTGCATGCATGTCTGCCTGCCTGCATGTCTGCCTGCCCTGCCTGCCCTGCCCTGCCCTGCCTGCCCTGCCTGCCTGCCTGCCTGCTCTGCCTGCCTGCCTGCCTGCCCTGCCCTGCCCTGCCCTGCCCTGCCCTGCCTGCATGCATGTCTGCCTGCCTGCATGTCTGCCTACATGTCTGCCTGCATGTCTACCTGCCCTGCCTGCCCTGCCTGCCCTGCCTGCCCTGCCTGCCCTGCCTGCCCTGCCTGCCCTGCCTGCCCTGCCTGCCCTGCCTGCTTGCCTGCCCTGCCTGCCCTGCCTGCCTGCCTGCTTGCCTGATTGATTGTTTGCTTGATTGCTTGTGCGCATGCTCCCTTTGGCTTGCATGTTAGTTTAATTTCTCACCTGCGTTTGGGTAGGAAATTGGATTAACGTCTTGGTCTGTCATCCGACTCCAGGGCTGACAGCTGTAGCCACTCTCCGTGTACATAGCCTGGTCCCGGTAGTCAGCTCCGTCACCAACCATGCACCCAGAATGTGCTAGTAGGATGGAAGTAGGATGGAAGAAAGCACTGCATAAGAATTCTAGACAAAATGAAACCCTGTCCCATTAAAAACAACACCGAACAGGATATATAGACAGCGAGTTCTTTTTTTCTTAAGGTTGGGCCTAACATTTCATCGTACATGTCAGAATTTCATCGGACCATCGTTCGAATGTTTGACGATACAAAATTAGATACTGGTTTGATTTTGCCTGAGCATTATTTTGTTGCCTTCATCGTGTGTGCTTCATACTGCCTAACTGCCAATCACTATAGATCTTTTTAACAGCCATGTAAATATTATGCATTGAGCCCATTGAGCACCATATTTCCAAGATGGCGGTAAATTCAAGGGACCTTACCGTTGTTCCTAACTGATAACGTTTGGTTTTGTTGATATATATGTCAAGAAAACATCAAAAAGCAGCGGGGAACAATCTTGAAAATCTATCGCTCATAGCCTCGCTTTCATTTCGATGCATACAATTTGAAATATTAAGAAAGGCCTATTACTTATTATGTGTACATGGAGGATAATGAAGGTCAATCCAATCCCCAACAAATTAAGGACCACGTGAGCGAGTTATAAGCAGATGCTGCCGTCAGAACGTTGATAGACAAGTCGGTTGAATTGTTGACATTCCTGTCAGTAACATCGGCAAAACCCCGTTCTGCCTGCGTTTGAGAGTAACAGCTTACATCACATCGATCAGTATACACGGCAGGGTGTACTAAGTGACGGTTTTTAATGATACACAGGTCTATACGGAAAAGGCTGAAGCCATTGGCTTTGCAGTGACTGCCATATCTAGATGCGTGCGTCATACTAGCCACATCCACAGTTTGAGATCAAAGGCTTAACTATTACGCCCAAAAAGACATCCCTTGCGAAACTACGGCTTAGGCTTCGACACTGAGTTCAGCTGCATTTCATAACCATTTCAAAGTATACAACAATAAACACACTGGCTGCATACAAGGACCATGAATACGAGCCCTGGGGTCGATTTCACGAAACGTTAAGACTCGTCCTAACTCGACTTAGGACGAGTAACTCGTCCTAAGTTAGGACGCGTCCTGAGAACGATTTCACCAAAGATAAGAAGGGTTTAACACGTCCTAAATACCTTGACAACGGGGCAGAACCCTTCCTAACTTAAGATCGGTCTGTTGGTCGTCTTAGCAATTGATTTTGTGTTATAAATAATCGCCTACGCGTACGTACGTGCGTGATACGTATTGTACGTTGCGAGATCGATGCAATGGCGCTGCTACTGTTGGCCGACTACGAAGCAAGACGGGCATTGCGAAGAGAACGTCTCTTTCGCGACAGACGGAATCCTTTGGATAGTTTACGTGACGATGAAATATTCCGTAGATATAGGTTCACGAGGCAGGGGATCATGCAACTTGCAGACAGGGTTGGTGACCACATACAGCATGAAACACGGGTAAATTAATTACCACTATTATAATTTGTACTGTATAATATAAAGTATCGACTGCACACCGCCCGCAAGCGTTTTGTTTATAATTATTTTATTTTTTGTTTGGCGCCAACCACTGGCACTAGTCATTATGTCGGGGTCTCATTCAACTCGGTCCGAGACCAACTCGGTCCGTAATCAACTCAGTCCCTATGGGAAAATGTGTACAACAAAACTATTGGTCGCGGACCGAGTTGGCCGCGATCCGACTGGACCGAGTTGGTCTCGGACCGAAATGGTCTCGGACTGAGTTGGTCTCGGACCGAGTTGGTGTGTAACCTTATGTTGATAGTGTGTAAATAAGAATTGTGCGTAACCACTGATCATTTCTTTTTTAAATGGTGGCAGCTGATAACAGGATTTTACTGTTAAAATTGACACGAGCTTTATGATCTCAGAAATGGAGCGCTAATAAATATAGATTGACACAACTAGAACATGCAAAAATGAGGGGATGATAACAGAAAAGTGGTGTTCCCCATAATTTATATTGTTGTGGTAATTAATGCTAGTTTCACAACAGGGCCTAGTGTAAATTAAGGGTACATGAAAGATGTAGGGCATAACAATGACTAGCAAAACACAGTCAGGCATAATGTTTGGTAGACTTCAGAAATAATACATAATAAACAGAACCTTTGTTTAACAAACGTTAACTTTTTTATTCATCATAATTATGGAAGAACCATATGGAGCTCAGTAAAGAGGATGGGGTAAATTTTAAGCGAAGTTTATATGAAAGCAATTATACATTACGTAAACAAATACTAAGTCTTGTTTTACAGGGCTGGCACAATTAACACAAACAAATCATCTTGTTAAGTTTGCAGAAGCACGATGCAATAATCTCTCAAGTCTCGGTTAGTTTGAGTAAAAGGACCACTGCTTATTGGAACCAATGGTCTTTTCGGGAACCACTCAATAATAAGATTTAATAATCAACTTCATGATTATCCTGTTTTGTTGTTTTTCTTACAGAGAAGCAATCCAATCTCTCCATTGATGCAGCTCCTCGTCACCCTACGTTTCTTTGCAACCAGTTCATTTTATACGGTTGAAGGGGATCTTCATGATGTTAGTGTCCCATCAGTGTGCCGCATTGTTCATCGGGTTGCTAACTCACTGGCGAGAATGTCAAATGACGTCATCAAATTTCCATCACAGTTACAGGATGTCATGAGGGCAAAGCAAGAGTTTTTTGCCATAGCTGGTTTCCCTGGGGTTGTCGGTGCACTGGACTGCACCCATATCCGGTTGTATGGAGCTCCACTTGGGGAAGACGAGTACCTGTATGTTAATAGAAAGGGGTATCACAGTATCAATATGCAAGCCACATGTGATGCCTCCTTCAACATCACCAACTTGGCTGCAAGATGGCCGGGAAGCACCCATGACAGTGCGGTTTTGCACGGAAGCCTCCTTGGAGAAATGTTTGAAGATGGAAGGTTTGTAAAGTGGCATCTTTATCAAAATAGACAATCAGTTGCAACAATGTATATGGTGGTTTATTTTTAGTTTTTATTAATACTAAAACCTACTTTTAGAACCCATGGCTCCACAGTTAAGGTTTCTGCCAGTGTCATACGTAACAGGTGAACCTTTTTTTTCTTTCTAACTAGCTGCTGAGCATGAAGTCAACGTCTAAAACCAAATTGAGTGTACATTCAATCTGGTATCCATGGACCTGTGCTAAATCACAATTTATGATTCACAAGACATAATTAAAGGGATTCTTGTAAAAACTGTATTTCCTCCTACAATATCAGACTACAGGGAACTCTCATTGGAGACACGGGCTATGCACTTAGGCCATGGTTGATGACACCCATCCAAGAACCACACACTAACTCTGAACGGCGCTATAACAGGTAATGGTTTGCAAAAATAGTATTTGATATACAGGTATGTTTGGCAACAATGGCTGAACATACATGTACAGCTGCAAGAAGACGTTTTAATTTAATCTTTAATAGGGGATTTTGCATCGAATACATATACACGGTAAATCAGCACACATTGACAATAATCAACAATCAATTCAAATTTATTTTTATTGAAAATTTTCGTTAACTAGCCAACTAGACACATTTTATAAATTTTCAATTTTATCAATCTCAGATTTGATAAACAGAGACAACATTAATGTCAAAACAATTTAATTAATATTTTATACTGCCTTATCATTGCAGGAGTCACCGAAGAACACGAGTTCTCATCGAACAGGTGTTTGGGCAGCTCAAAAAAAAATTCCCTTGCCTATCATTAGGATTGAGAGTTGCCCCCCGCAAAGCATGCCAAATAATAAAGGCCTGTTGCGTGCTCTTCAACCTCTCCAAACAATTTGGGGAGCCAGAATTGGATGAAGAGGTTGAAGAAGATGAAGACCACTTTGAGGCAGCAACGTATGAAGGACCTCTAAGAGATGGCACACTTCAAAGGGAAAGAATAATAAATAGATATTTCAATTGAAACCAATAAAAAATTTACAATTTAGATTTCGTCCAAAAGGTGTTTATTAAAACTCTGACCTTCCTCAATCCTCCATAATCCTCCGGGTTGTGTGGAGGATTGAGGCAAGTAAGAACATTTCCAGTTGGAGGATTGTGGAGGATTGAGCAAGGTTGTTAAATTTACACTGGGAGATTGAGGAAGCATGTTACAAGGAGGGTTCCAAGTAAACAGTACTAGCAGGTTAGGGTCAATGGGAATAACAGTGTGAGGACCCGGTCTTCACTGCGTGGTAATAACTGTGGTTGGTGGCTGGCCGTTGTTAATGGACCTCGTCTCTGACTTGATCCATAAACAGCGGCCAGTCACCTACCTGGTTATTATCATCTACGTTTCTCTTTCTGTTTACAGCACACTTCACACAAATTGTCCAAACTGATGATTTTGCCCTCGGACAAATGTTCTGAATATCATTAAATACCTTGGACCGTTTGTAGATTTATGTTTGTCAAAACCGAAACATGTGAGGTGTACTAATTAGGGAAAAACTGTGTGAGAACAAATGAGGACACATGTTTCGATTTTGACAAACATAAATCTACTAACGGTCCAAGGTATTTAATGATATTCAGAACATTTGTCAAAATCATCAGTTTTGGCAGTTAGTGTGAAGTGTTCTGTAAACAGAAAGTGAAGCGTAGATTCTACGCTTCACTTTCTGTTCGATTATTTAGAACACATGTAAGGAACACTTGGAAGTTGTGACTTATTTCTTGTAAGGACACAGAAATCTGTCGAAAAACTTCCAAGTGTTCCTTATCCAAAGCCAGCCTTTCTGTTTCCAGCTGCATTACAGTAGGTGGCTTCACTGGCTTGCAATTGCCTGGTGCAGATGTCTCCAGACCCCTCTGGATGTCTCCAGACCCCTCTCCCTCATCAGATGGGTCATCTTCGACATCTATTGCTTAAATGAGACAAATAAAAAGCAAAACTACCTTTATTATCTGTATCATTGATTTACCATCATAGAACTAATTGATTCCATGCATTTTACAAAGAAAGTATTTTTTTGATTTTTGTTTTCGGGGGGGGGGGGGACACAGGCATTTTCCTAGGCTGATAATAAGTGTATTTATGTTATGTCCAATCTCTTGCCAATTTGACTGAAAACTATTTTGAACCAAGACAAATGAAAGTTTATAACTTTTTGTAATTTTCAAAAATAGCAACTTGAAATTTCAATCAAAATTTCAAATAGTTTTGGTCAAATCATCAAAAGACAGGACAGTGCAACGTTTCAAAAAGTACCATTGGCAAGGGCGTCCATCAGCTCTTCTGGATTCAGCTCTTCCAGATTCTTTTCAGGTGAGCCTGAAGTAGTAGAAGCTGCTGTGGGCACAGATTCCCCTTCCCTCTGTGTCACTATGCCGTCTTTTGCAGCTGGTGCAAGGGCATCCAGCACCTTCTCTAAGGTGTCGTTTCTTTTAGGTCTCTCTCCTCCACCTGAAAAAAAATAATTAAAAACAGCATTAAAGCCCTCAAGTACATACCGTAGTATACTAGCTGACAAAGAGTGTGTCTCCAAATATGTTCCTGGTTGAGTGACTCAGACTTACAGAAGAAATACAGAAAAAATAACGAGTGTACATGTATTTATTTACTTCATTTTTATTTTATTTCAAAAATAAATGTTACTGGCTTTGTACCGCGATTATAAAAATTGCAAAATCAAATAAAGCAATCTGTAATTACTGAAATTACGGGGAAAAAATTGTTTTTGCCATTGCATTTGTTTGAGAACGCTAACGTTAACTGTTATTGTTAAGTGTTAATGTTATATTAAAAACAAGCTCACCTGTTCTGTTGCATTCACGGTGGTAGGCCCTTGCCTGACTTGCGAGACTCTGCCACTTCTTCCTTATCCTCTTCCAAGGTCTTAATGGGCAGCCATTTTCTACCAGGATACTACTGGCCAATTTCCAGTAGTGTGCCTTGGTTTTTTCTACACTCACACTGGCCTTGCAGCTTGTTCCCATTAACTTGTGTGTGTGCATTCTGACAAACTGCGACAGAATGCCAACTTCTTCCGAAGACCAGTTGGTTCCTCTGTCCTTGTCTTGTTTCTTCCTGTTTGGCAGGCCTAGGCCTACCTCCATTTTTCAGACCAATGTGTGTAATGTCTGAATTGGTCTACTGTATTGTTACTGTTACTTGTTAGCAGTAGCCTCCGTCTGACGTTACTAAGTCTACCGTTAACCTTACGCTAGTGCCTTAGTCAGTGTAATAGTGGATCTTTAAATAATCACTAAGTTCCACTTCCACCCAGCTCCACTCTCTACATTATACTATTACTATTACTTATTAGTATTACTAGTACATAAACAATCCGTACGATCAAAATCCTCATTAACCGGTTTCGGTATACAAATTCTGATTACAACTCCATCACAAAATTGACAGCGCGAACCACATCAACGCATTGTAATTTGATACTGTTTACACTGGATTAATTTCCCTCGATACGTATTCACTTACGTGTTAATGAGCTAGCAGACGACATCTTTTCACCGAAATTGTTTGGAGCCAAAAAGTTGTCCCCGTCCGCTCGCCAATCAGCCATCTTGAAATCAGAGAAGCTCCGACGGCCGTTTCAGCAACGCGGCAGAATCGATCTCGAACACATAAAATAGTCGTCGCAACATGTTGCTTATGCAAATTTAGCCTCGTTCACTATTTTTCAGGCGGTTTTATTATATTCCCGATGCGTCTTGCTTAAGACGCGTTTCGTGAAATCGAACTTAGGATCGATCTTAAGTAAGACCGATCCTAGAGCTAGGACTCTTCCTAAATCCTAGGATCGGTCTTAAGTTAGGAAGAGTTTCGTGAAATCGACCCCTGGACCGTGACACGATCATTCGAAAAGACCCATTGGTATAATTATTAAGGTTTTTCCTACCATGGCATGGCGGCAAACGACAAAAATCATTTCGGATGCGCCCTGCTGAATCCAGAAAGTAGCAAATCGCCCCTCTCTTGCTGCCAACAAATCGACAGTAATTCTCCTCATAATCTGCCCGGGAAAACAAGAATAAAGACAAGTTTAGATAGCCTCACTTCATTCCATGCAAAGAGCTGTCCATACGGTTGCAGCACACCCAATCAATCCAAGATGGCTCCGCCGAGATGATTATCATAAAGTGTAATGTGAACCCACAACTGTTTTGTTTTAATAAGCCATGGGTCTTTGGAGGATGATTAACTGATAGATTGTAGAATAAGTGAAGCTGAAGACAACCCGAGGCTGACTCTTGAATTTCTGGTGTAATTTGGAACATATCCGGCTTCAGATGTGGCCCTATTTGAGTGTAGAAGTGGACTAGGAGGGGTCCATCCCAAAATCCTTGCAGAAATTCAGCTTGGATGAGTACACATTTTAGGGGCGTTTTGTTCTGGGGGCAGTTAGCAATAAATTGAATCGGCTAAGGGCACAAAAAAATTGAAGAATCTGAGAGATGAAGGTCCAAACTACAATTTTCAGTATAGCTACAAGAACTGAGGAAAATTTTAGGGGTGGAATAATCGGCTTTAAAAATTTAGTGTTTTTGCACAGTGTCTAATTGGGGCTCGATTTAGAGTTCGGCATCTGACTATACATCTGCATCATCCCTATACTGCATCTGACTGCCGCACCCACCCCATGAGAGACATTTTAACTGGGTTCCTCGCCATAGGACGGGATAGCCCAGACAACGGAGCGCTCATACGTAAAACTAAAGGCAATTTCAAGTTTGAAGTATTTCATTTGCAGGCACTTTTATTGATTGGCAACAATATTCAATTTCAATACCATTAAAGGCCCAATACAACATTGGGACGATCGGAAAACATCGATGTCCATAGATTTCCCTCTAATTTACACAGTTTGTAGATGGTCATGATAGAATCCTCATGTTGAAATCTTACGGTCTGGGTTGCTGTTCTTTTCGAGAAATCTTTACTCAAACACCGACAAATAGTTTATTACTCGCTTACGCTACAGATTGGTATACGAAAACCATGACGGTTTTATGCCTTTTTCTACTTTGAATTCTCAGATTACCATTTGAGCTAAAACCTTCGCAGGATTGCTTTTTTGGAATGTTTAATGCCAATCTTTTGACTTTTACCAGTGCTGTATAGGGCGACGCAGTAAACTTGACATGTATTACTGTATAGGCCTATGTATATAATAATTATACACGCATACGATGAAGTAGCTCTGGCTTAATGTGTTTGATTGCTTTCTGTATTCCTATACCCACCAATGTCTGAGTCGTTCTTCGGACCGTATCTTTGATCCGTGACGTTAGCCCAAGGGAGGCATTCGTAGCAGACGTCTCTCCCGAACGAGTTCTTCGGGCAGACTCTGCTGACGTTTCCGCTGTATTCCCGTGTGAAGACGTTGGCACAATCCCATTGCGCTGTACACAGCAGAAAAGGGGAAAGAAAGACCCACTTCTTCAGATCATCCAGCATTGCAAAATGGTGGGACATTTCTGAGGACAGTAAGCTTTTCATAATTTATAGACCCACATTTGGGAGTAATAGGTCTGCGGTGAAACCATGCAAAATTCTCTTTTGTGAGTAAGTGTGGTTCTGAAAATAACCAGAGGAACTCGACGTTTCGGACAGTGTACTCTGTTCGTCTTCAAGAGACACTACAGAGTGCACTGTTCGAAACGTCGAGTTCCTCCGGTTCTTTTCAGAACGACACATACTCACAAAAGAGAACTTTGCATAGTGTCACCGCAAACCTAATACTCCTGCTATTCTCACCATGACAAATGTAACCAACCGAATTCGTCAAACCGCGAATTCAATTGACTACTTACAAATTGTACTATGACTTCTGGACGCGCTGTGTTGCAAGCCGCAGAGCTTATTTGAATGTTGAATATTCACAGCCTGCTAGAACCCCAGTGGGAGAATGGGAATCTGCGTTTACCTATTGAATAGGAGCTTTGCTTGTATTTGGTCAAGCATGACAGACTCGGGCGTGGTGCAGCGCCAAATTCAAGACGGCCATTCCTGCATAGGCCGTTGGGGAATCAACACGTAGAGTGCTGTTATGGTTTAGTTCGTTATGTTACCTGAGTTAGCCCCATTAAGTTTAATTCTGTTTTAAAAAGAACCCCCCTCCCCCAAAGAAAAGCTGCAACTGTGGGACCTCGTGTAAAACGGTCTTCGGCCGAGAGATTTCGGTAATTTCTAAAATTCTAAATACACTGTACATGTATTTTTGAGTGGAGGTTAAATATTAACCACAAATCTGGGGTGTGTAAAGTCAAGTCTCAGAATAGATATTTCATTTGGCCAGTGTTCTTCAGTTGGTAACAATTTTAACGGGAAAATATTCCAACTCGGTTTATACCAATAACTCCTTGCATTTAATCTGTACTCATGTCGAACATTAACGGAAAGTATAATCCCAATACCTGTATTCTATTGCATTAATCAGGGACTGTAATGTCAACTACGGGATGACGAAGCCTGTACCCTACCCCCATATCTGTACCCATCGTCTGCCCCCTTACTCTTGAAGGTACATGTTCAATAATTTAAAACATCTAACTTTGGAGTTCACCACTTTATAAACGGTATTTTTAGTGTAAAACATCACAGATCTCCGCCGTTGCAGCGGCGACCAGGTGTTCACATTGAGCCATGTAAGATGTAATAGGTTCATAATAATTATCGCCGTTGAGAAAGGTTTTACTTTGGTCCAAACGCCAGCCCTTTAGGCCTATTACGGAAAAAACTATTGTTTCAGGAAGATGAATCTAAAAAGACATTTATGATATCATACCGACGCGGGAGTCGAACCTAATGAAAACTTTAAGAAGTTCGTGAATGGGTTACTTGGGTGTCTAAACTTAGAAGATTGGGCTATTGTTGAAAATATTATGCTGTTGTTAAATTTAAAAGTTTACGTTGTAGAAATTCCCTTTTGGACGAATTAAACAACTTGAGAGCGACCTAACAAAAATAACATCTTGTACACCGAGTGTTTGTCCCGTCTCCTTTTCGTGCTCGGTTACACAAACATCAAATCTCAGACCCACATCCGTTGTCACGGCATCAGTGTCTGCAATAGTATGCAGTTTCCATGGTGTGATGCCATATGCCATTCGGAAGACGTGTGCGTTCAAGTCACAAATTATGGAGTCCATTACCGACCCGAAGAGGCCTCCGTCGAATCCAAGTCCCGAGTCACCTTTAGATTTCTGACCGTTTTCTCGAATCTCATATATCCTGGTAATATGACTACCCGCATAGTGTATCAAATGAAACTGTCAAAATAATCAGCGGTTGAGAGGAAGTTATTTGATTTCAATGGGTTAAAACCTGGGGTTTGCTGTATGTCATTTTCAGTGAGTCACGCATTGTGCCAATTATAGGAGGGAACATTTATATAGTGACAAAGGGAAATGCATAATGTTAAATGTAAGGCAGCATACCACAACCTTTAATCCAATACCTTGATTGCCAAATCGCATGTATTCATCATTCTGCAAAGAAAAATAGGCCTGCTCATTGGCCTAAAAGCTTAAATTCCTTTACTATTTCTCAGAAAATGAAGACGTTTTTATCCTATAGCAGGACCTTTTTCCAAAGGCTGGAGAAAGGTCCTGCTAGTATGGACATGTCAGGCCCTCCAGGCCTGTAATTGTTGGGGATTTATTGGCCGTATTTGCAATCAACTGCCTATATATCAACCACTCAACGGCAATCAGGCAGAACTTGACATGGAATTGACATCAATCAATCAGTAATTGAAAAAAACAGGAGTCGTGCACATGGCGAGGGGGGGAGGGTTAACGGACAAAGACGAACACGAATGGTTCGCCCTGATCGACGGAGATTGATCGCCGGTCAATCCGTTGGCTTCTAGCTCTGAGGGCGCTGACAAAATTGGTGCACGGTCTGGACGTGGGGACTCGGAGGACTTAGCGTTTCTAATAAAGCGCGTTTAGACGGCATCTCGTAGTGTGTTAGCTGTGCGCCGCGTATCAATCACTGACAAACCCGTGCAGTCTCCCCGCCAGTGTAGCCCCTATATGCATAGACACATCGCCCTCACATTGACCATGAAGGAATTACGCATTGACTATAGTGGCAATACGTTAGCGCGAATTCATTACCCACATCGATTCAGTGTATGGTGTGACCCTTCCCATGGAAATCTTCCAAGCGCTGCGGCAGTTAATATTCCAGAAAACAAGAAGAAGACAGCGAATATTGATGACAACCACCGGGCTTTGATGAATCTGTTCAATTTGAATGATGCCATGAGTGTATAAAGGGCACATCTTTTAGATCGCTGTTAAGCCAAAGAGAGAAGGACGACTGGGATAGGCCCTATCTGGCCTGAAAAACTGGTTCCAAGGAAGATGAAACGATGGAGGTGGAGCTGCCAGCGGAGAATGCTGAACACAGAGAATTGTGGCATGACACGATTGGCGACGTCAGATCAGCATCGAGAGGAAGAGGGGGGAAGAGAGAGGGAGAGAGAGGTGTAGACAGAGGGGGAGAGGAAGAAAGAGAGAGAGAGAGGGGGAGAGGGGGAGAGAGAGGGGAGAGGGGGAGAGGGAGATAGTGAGATAGGGGAAGAGAGAGGGAGATAGAGAGAGAGGGGAGAGGGAGAGAGAGGGAGAGAGGGGGAGAGGGGAGAGACAGGGAGAGACAGAGAGAGGAAGAGAGAGGGAGAGAAGGAGAGAGAGATATATATAGGGGGAAATGGAGAGAGAGGGAGAGAGAGGGGAGAGGAGGAGAGAGATGGGGAGAAAGAGAGAGAGAGGGAGAGAAAGGGAGAGAGAGGGAGAGAGAGGGGGAGAGAGAGGAGAGAGAGGGGAGAGAGGGGAGAGAGGGAGATAGGGGAGAGAGGGGAGCGGGAGAAAGAGAGGTGGAGAGAGAGGGGAGGGAGAGAGACGGGAGAGAGGGGGAGAGAGAGGGGAGAGGGACAGAGAGATGTGGAAGAGAGAGGGAGAGAGAGAGGGGGAGAGAGAGGGAGAGGGGAAGAGAGAGGGAGAGGGGAGAGACAGAGGGAGAGACAGAGAGAGAGGGAGAGAGAGGGAGAGGGGAGAGAGTTAGGGAGGGAGGGGGAGAGTAGGAGAGAGATGGGGAGAAAGAGAGAGAGAGGAAGAGAGAGGGGGAGAGAGGGGGATAGAGGGGAGCGGGAGAAAGAGAGATGGAGAGAGAGGGGAGAGAGAGAGAGGTTGAGAGACAGAAGTGGGGAGACAGCGCAGAGACAGAGAGAGGGAAAGAGAGAAAGAGAGAGGAGAGAGGAGAGTGGGGGAAAGAGAGAGGGAAAGAGAAAGGGGAGACATATAGGGAGAGAGGTGATTCGCACGTCCACCATATCGGTACAGTCACATTATACTGTACATCAACGGTTTATACACCGTAATAAATACAACTTAATACCGAGTGGAAAGTTTGCTGTGACAAGATGTGAGCCATCTCTTTCGTGAGGGAGATAAAGCCTTGAGAAGAGCCAAGGCTACGCCATAACATATTCCGAATCTCAGTGCTTTAATGCCCCTGCCAATGCATTTTAGAGTCTATCATTTGCGCGCGGTCAGTCGAATCAAAAGCGGACAAGGGAATTCAAAGTCGACCTGTTTCATGCACACGTCAATTGCTCACCCAGGCGTCCCGGCCATTTCGACGGGGATTTGCCGCCCCCCCCCTCCCCCCCCCCTGCCAGGGAGCGTGCCAGACGTAAGAGCCCTTACCGGGAGTTGGGTCATTATTGCCCGGGAGAAAATGGCAGGTCTGTGCGCCACATTGTACAGCGAAACGAGTTAAGAAGCCCATGAAAAGGTCAGGCGGTCAGTCGATTTCTCATCAAAGATACGAAGTGTGAATAGACGATAATAATTACATAGATTGTTTCTCCCAGGGAAGTCAGTTCCGCCGGGGAGTGAAATGGGTAGAAGTCAAGTCAGTGTGATTCGTCTTTGCCATGTGGGGCTGTAATTCCCCGGGAGGTATCCGGAAATTTATTTTTAAAAACACCCTAAATTGTGGCCATAATGTGGCATAATGGATTATAAGTACATGTACAACTACGATATATACCGAGGCATAACATTGAATTTATCTAGACTCTAGAAGACAAACGAAATATGGCACAAAAGGCACAGCGTATATGCCGCAAGTGCCAAATATCCCCCGTACAACACGCAAACAACCGAAATATTTGTCGAAATCCCCGGAAACTAAATGGTTTAAACCAAACAGAGTATACTGGAACAAACCCCATATCTATTTCGGTTCTGCCTTATGTAAACTCGACCAAAAGGTTGGGAACACGTCATTATGCGGCATGGATGATAGAGCGTTCAAACAAAAGTACACTGACTAGGCCTATTGTTTTAATCTGATTCCGTTTAGCTGTAAGTAATACGCACGGGAGTGATGGGCTTAATGGCTTTGTTTGTGTACGAAGCGTTAACGAAAGGCCAGCGTTTGTATAATGTAAAATGTTTACCTTCAGAGACCATAAATTATGCAACCCATAGGCCCTGTGCTAGATCGACCATAGGGCAGGTTTCTTGATATACAGATTAAACATTATTTGGACACGACTTTCTACTGGGTCTTTTTTCTATGTTCCATAGGCATAAAATCGAATTATGTTCCCTTTGATGCAACATTAAAGGAAGCAATTAAATTGGCGCTCTTCCAAAAGCATTCTGTTTGTATTGCCTCTCAATCATATCACGAACTCGTATCCACGAGTTGGACTGATCCGACTGCCTCGTATTCAAAAGAGGTTGGGCTTCAAGGTACATGTATTCTCACTTCCTGGAGTGCACGACTCCTGTATGACCGAGTCTCCTAATGCGCTGGTGTGTTCAGCAAACCCTAGGGCATGGAAGCTTCGGTCTGTGAACAGACAGTTCCACACGCAACTGAAAGGTAGCATCAGACCTCATGTACAACGACGCCATTTCGGGCGCGAAAACTCCTGGTCAGACGTCAAGAGAAGTAAAACACTTTGCTAGTCAATCCCGTGCGTACAGAAGCACGCTGCCTCCTTTGTGTTTTGTCAAATATGGCGGCAGAATGACGTCAGTGGAAAAGATGAATACATTTCCAAAATCCCGCTTAGGCTCCGGCTCCAGCATCGTCTCTGTTATCCAAAGGCTGAAATCACAATTAGGGTACTTTGTTGAAGTTGAAGCTGAGGGTCTTCTTCAATTAATGGACTGCAATTTTCTAAATTGAAGCCAAAGGTTTCCCGTTTTCATGCCTTTTGCTTTGAACATTGATGCAAGAAATGGGCACAAAGCCGGAGCTTGAGACTAAGCCGGCTTTTTGAAACGGGCCCATCAAATGAATGTATATACTGCAAGCGGTGATGTCATCACGCCGCCATCTTGCGGCAAAATGACAAGCCGTGGACAATACGCGGTGTGTGCACAGGCAGTGCACACGTCATCGGCCAATCAGTTACCATCAACGTCTGGCTTCTAGACGAGGAAGCCGGCCATTATGACGTCATGTCTATTCGAGAACTTAGAAGCCGCTATTATATAATAGGCCGTTTAGGAAATGAAGCCTTAGGCTCGAGCTTAGGCTTCGGTCACATTTCTCTTACGCGTTATAATATCACAGCAGATATAAGCGTTTGGCCCTAGTTTCTTGGTGACTACTCTTTACTCAAACCAACAAACCCACAAACCACAACCTGTACTTCCAGGATTTGTCAGACGGAGACAAAGCCATGAGCCCGACCCAGATCCGTGGATTCGTGAAGGGCCTATAGTCATTACAATGTAACTCTATGGCTTGACAATAACACGTGGAAACCAACCACGGGAACCAACCACGGTGAACCAGCTAAATAGAGGCCACCTTCACGTATATGTAACCTAATAATTATGGCGTAATAAGGCATCTACACCAAGTCCTTTTCGAGTAACGGGTTGAAATTTAAAGTACTCAAAATCATGTCGAAATCATTTTCTTTTCTGTCCTTTTTCTGAAATTTTCAACAAATGTCTGTAAATATTGCAAAATCAGGGAATTTGTAAGTGTGTCGCCGCGCCGTGAGCATGACCTAAAACTTTAGAGCCGTTTCTCTCGAAAAGTGGTTTATGTTACTGCGCGTTGATTAATCATTGGGAAAACTAATAAAGTACTCTTTTTAGTTGCGGGAAAATCTCGAAAACTCAAAATGTGGACGAGAATCTTCATTATGCAGTACCGAGTCTCGATTTGTTTTCTTCCGTACCACATACCGGTATTTGCTATGGGTCCATATGTTTGTGCACAAACATAATGTTTGGGCAAGGGGGAGGGGGGCTATACCAGTTGAAGTAAAAGCTAGGGATAGGCTTTCTGCCAAAAAAGGCTTTCTACACAGCGAATACAACATACGTGAACAATCTGAGTGACCCGAGACTCAATTCTTCATACTTTTTGTGCACAAAAATAAATATGGGCCCATAGCGAATATGTGGTACGGAAAATATTACTACCGGGTCTCATGCGGTATGGTTTGACTCGGCATTAAGACACGAAGCATGTGAGCACACCCCACGCATCAACCATACACGTATGGACGCAGTTAATCCCTGGTGCCCACTTTTCCTCTTGCCGGGATTAAGTGAGTGCACGGGAGTCGCATGGCATCAGTAGTCCCCGTCACAAGCATTTTTGTCTAATTATTTCGGAGGAGGAAGCTGGCTTCGACCGCTGAAAGTGAGAGCATGGATTGGCAAAGTGCTCCAGAAGATCACCACGACTTTCGGTCGCGTGAAATGATTTTGCTATAATGATTTTTCCTTGGTTCGGTGTAACCTATAGCCCTATATAGCCTCCTTAAGTCATAGAATCTCTTGAGCCTCTTATCTCGGCTGGCGGGGGCTTACCCTGACCGGCGGGGAGCAGACAGATGAGAAGGGAGGCAGCGAGGACGAGGCCCGGGGAGGGCGGCATGGGAAGCGTGTGGCCGGGCGGGCAGAACCCTCGGAATCTACGGGGCAGAAACGCGCTCACCGTGCGCCCCTTCGCCAACGCACACAGGGCTTGATTATCTGCAAAAGAAAAAGAGAGAGCTACAATTCTAAAGGTTTATCTCGATATATACTGTAGTTAAATCAATAAGCAGTCTTTTGACAACGGGCAGCTGCTCGAAACGTAGAGTTACAAGCTCTTTTCAGAGCCACACTTATAGTCTCAATAGAGATATGTTACATGGTGTCATCGCAAACCTTCCACTTGGTACTTCCACCATGCAAACCTTCCACTTGGTACTTCCACCATGCAAACCTTCCACTTGGTACTTCCACCATGCAAACCTTCCACTTGGTACTTCCACCATCCAAACCTTCAAATCGTATCAAAGCTGATATGCAAACATAATGTAAAATTAACGAAGTAAAAATATCAAACATAAGGAGAGCTTGACGTTTCGATCATCTAAACCTTTCTCAAGGGCAGAATAGAAAGACCCTGCTTGGATCCTCATTAATTTTTGAGAATGAATAATGAGAAGAATATTATGAAGGAACTCATAGTATGAGGTCAGACACCAGATGGAGATGGTCTACCCCCTTTACAATGATTGGTATGATTTGTGGCTAATTAGAGGAGTTGTTAATAACGAACTCATCTCACTCAGGCTAAGGGAGGATGGAATTACAAAAGGGGAATTCGGTCGGTCTGTTCACACTACTAAAGAAATTCCCGGGAAAAGCTTTTTTCCTAGGGAATATTTACCCTTGCTCGGGGTAGGGTAGAATGAGAAAACCCCGGGGTTTAACGTTTTACCCGGGGAAAAGCATATGTGAACGTCAACGTTTTTTTGTTATTTACCCTACCTTTTTGCGTCCATTTGAGAACTTGCGCCCTCCGTTTACACATTCCCCGGGAGTCGATTGCAAGTGTTAAACGATCGTGCATATTATTCCCGGGAAATAGTATCTCCGGGAGTTACCAAATGGGTCCAGTGTGAACGGTTGCGAGGATGTTGGTGGGGTAAAAAAAAAAATCCACGAGATTTTCGCGTGGATTTATTCCCCGGGGATTGGCTCTGTGGTGTGAAAAGGGCTCAACAAGAGATATCCGATAGCTCTACTGCATAGACGAACAAGGCCAGCAACTGCCATTTAAAACTCTTTGTCTATACCCTTTTCTACTGTGCAACTGAGGCTGTCAGTGTTAACACTCTAGCACGTTTCCAAGAATCATCTTCACAGAAGTCTAGTTACACAGTGGCCATCATAGGCGAATCGAAAGCCACAGGAAATCAGCACGCAATAAAAAAAATAGTTCCGGCAGTGTTTCCATTTCTTTTAGGCTCGATTTCACATGCACGAAAGCAATAAATCACCACATAACTAGGTATTCCCACGCACGCCAGAGCATGCATTTGTTTACGTTAAGTGAACCCAATGATATGTCTCTCGAAGACTACTTTGATTTCAAACGATGTCAATTAATTTAAACTTATCAGAGGACCCTTTAATGAATTCGGTAGTGGGTATAGGCCCTATACGAATTTGACTTGGGTACTAACTGATCGACATCCTGCGTTTTTTTTCATTTCGTATGGCACGCAATACGACAAATTTGGCTGGACCAAACATCAAGTCGTCTGCTGAGACATTAGTGCACGTCAGAAGGGTAGGCAGTTGTCAATGATGATCGCAATAGGCCTGTGAAACCCGTATTAAGGACGGCGTGGTGCAACTTCACCCACATCTATGCCCAGGCACCTTTTGATCCGAGTCCAAGACGCCAGTGGACCTACGCGTTAGGCCTGCATACAGATGGTGTCTAAATTCTGAGGCTAGGGCTACGAGGATCTCCCGCTGCCGCTAACGGGCGAGTTCCATAGCCGCCGCGTTAAGTAATTCAAACACGAAGACAATCAATTTCGGATACAGCTTGAGTCTGGCGACATGACGGTTCGAGGAGCTATATGAATATTCTAGCCTAAGGACTGTGTGCGTTATTTCTCATTATAGAAAGGTCCTTTGGCGTTGACAATCACGGGCATGTACTGCACACATGGCCTACCGACTAAATGTGCGTTGTTCCCATAATAGATAGGTCTTTTGGCGTTGACAATCACGGGCATGTACTGCACACATGGCCTACGGACTAAGTGTGCGTTGGTCCCATAATAGATATGTCTTTTGGTGTTGACAATCACGGGCATGTACTGCACACATGGCCTACGGACTAAGTGTGCGTTGGTCCCATAATAGATAGGTCTTTTGACAATCATGGGCACTGTACTTCTGTCGACGTTGACACAAGCTTCAACGCCGATTCACGGATAACGACTGTTAGAGACGCTTCAGTTCACTTATTACTTTTGCGTGACTGAAATACAATATCAGATTATAAGTGATAAAGCACCTCACCTAAACGCCCAAGTGCACTTGTGACAGTTCATTGCGGCAGAGTAATGAGAAAGAAATTGAGGCCGAATTGTGTGATAACTATATTACGCATGTACGATAATTGGTCGAATTGCAATTAAATCTATGCACTCCTTGTACGTCGCGATAAGAAAACGCAGCTAAACAATATGTACGATAAAGGTCAATGTACTCTCGCCTTAGGGTGTAATCGAGGTGTCGTGGGTGAACAGACACTGACACCTAACGCATCAGTGTCCATCAATTAATACGGTGTTTTATTTCACAGCAAGTCACAACACAACTAACTATAAACTAAAACGCATTGGCTGTTGTTACGGCAGTCGTCCGTGTGATTCCCTGACTTAACAGTATTTGTCAGGATGTTTAGCTCTTGGAACCAGACTATCAGCTAATAGACTGGTTCAACCAGCCTGCAACGCTGACGAAATACAATCAAGTCAGGGAACCACACGGACGACTGCCGTGATAACAGCCACTGCGAAACTAAAAACAACAGCAAGCGGAAACACCACCAAAACAACCCTGTAAAATACAAAATGATGAAAAATATATCATATAAGATGACGGATAATACATCGAGCTCCGTATTAACAATAGAAATGCAAGATAAAATCTCCGAAGATCAGAGAGTGTGTCGTGTTTTACACCACCGAAAAGTAAGAAATCTGACTGTAAATCCATCAAAGCTCCCAATCCGTTTATCACTCCACAGATTAAAAAGAATATAGCCAGCCTCATGAGAACATCGTCATTATATCCATCCAAATGACGAGCAAAACGCCAACTTTGTCGTTCCCATTCTAACTTATTTTAATACATGTATTAACATACATTTTACCTCTTAAGGAATAACCAAAAAAAAACATGTAAATAGCTTGTAATAAATCTCGACAGAAAATGCATTTGAATTACCAAAATAAGTCAGTGGAAGCTTACCCAAAACCAACAGGACAGCCAAGGTAGCTGTGTGTGCCGGTGATTAGCCGTACGATGGCAAAAGGAACGAAAAATCTTCTTCCAAGTACTTTGTACCTCACTATACCACAAGCTTTCTCCATACCACTCCTCGAAAACTACAACAGTGTGTGTACACGAGGGGGTCACGCCCAGGACTACCTTTGGTGCCAGACCACACCTTGGAAGGTGTAATACGACCTAATTCACAAAGCAATGCACTTTCAATTCAACATTCAAGGAGCTGCAACTATAGAAATCCTTGCATTGGCATCCCTCCCAAGAATTCCTCCCATGACTGTGCTGCACATTCCTTGTGGGTTGTAGCGGGTAAGAATTCCTCCCATGACTGTGCTGCACATTCCATGTGGGTTGCAGTTGGTAAGAATTCCTCCCATGACTGTGCTGCACATTCCATGTGGGTTGCAGTGGGTAAGAATTCCTCCCATGACTGTGCTGCACATTCCATGTGGGTTGCAGTGGGTAAGAATTCCTCCCATGACTGTGCTGCACATTCCATGTGGGTTGCAGTGGGTAAGAATTCCTCCCATGACTGTGCTGCACATTCCTTGTGGGTTGTAGCGGGTAAGAATTCCTCCCATGACTGTGCTGCACATTCCATGTGGGTTGCAGTGGGTAAGAATTCCTGCCAAGACTGTGCTGCGCATTTCTTGTGGGTTACAGTGGGTAAGAATTAATGTCCTCACTCCCAGTACTCCCGGTACTATAGTGATAATGAATTGCACCACTGCTCTATTGTCGATTGGTGCCCATACCCACTGTACTCTACTCTACTTCCCATGGTTCTTATAAGATAACAAACCAGAAACAGGGAATGTAGGTAACTATAATAAATATCAAAAGTGTCAGCTCCAGATAGAGGTGATAAGTTGATGTGCTCTACAAGTGGGTCTGTATACTAGAAGGCCTTTCGTGGTGTGTAGGACACGCGAAGTGACCACGGTGGAACTGTTTGAGGATGTACAACCAAGGTATCAGGGAACACTGTGCATCCCTTGTTATTTTCCGTAACGTACAGTCGTGCACTTCACTTACCACATGTGGGTGAAGGTTTGCAATTGAGGGGAAGCAGTATGCAAATACAACTGCAATGATGCCGTGACTGCATGCTTACCAAATAGTGCGTTAATTGCACCATGCACGTTAGATACTATGTACGGCCGCTCACACTCAAATCTATCAAACGTCTACATACTATAGTGTGCTTGCATCAGACGGCTACAGTAACAGCTAGCTTGACAGTGTAACACATGCATTTCCGAATAGGTCATTAGTAGTGCAATAGTAGTAGTACAATAGTGCATTATTTCGAATAGGTCATTACGTTACGCCTGAAGAGCCCGCACTTTTTCGATGCGTCCGGACGACGGTGTTGGTGCGATGGTAACAGCAGTTTCTCCGGAGAAACGACCGGAGGCATTCGTCGTTATTTCACCGTTTTTTCACCGTTTTTTCACCGTAATTAGTGACCATGCATTACTAGTGGGAATGGGGTCGAGGCCAATGGGGAAATTGCGCTTATTAATTGTGCACTATATACATAGTCAGGTAAAAAACCCGTGTCCTCGAAAACTCGGAGGGAAATAACACCCCAGGAAAAAAAGTAACCATATCGCGCAAGAGCATGTTTTAATAATCATGCAAAAAAAGGCAAGACTTTAGCTTCCCTTTACCGACCTAAATGATATGGGAGACGTTTTCACTTGCAATTTCCTACTTTGGCTGAACCTGAGAGACGTCTGCTCGAAAATCCAGCCACATCCGGGAGACCATTCCGTGGCATACCCAGACTTCCAACACGCTCGGCGAACAGAGATTCTTCATGTTACTGCGGCATCCGTCTATATAAAGACAACTTTGCCTCGAATTTTTAAACGGTAAGACTCTTTAAGATGGTCGGGAGCCCTGAGCCCAATATTCACCCGATCCTTCACCGTTCAGATCCCCAGCCCCCTCTGGCCCAACCCAGCCTAATTTCGAAGCAAGAAGTCTTTGGGGTACTTTTATGGGTAGATATACTGGATCTCAATATTAATCCCCATCCAATCTCAGAAATAAATGAATAAATGAAAACAATACTAAAAAGAAACTACTTATACTTACTAACATGACCAAATTGCAAATCTAAACTAAATTAAAAGAGCATGATCCAAGCAGGAGTATATAAGAAAAGTCGTACTAAATCGAAACGTCAGACCTTCTACATTTTTTTAAATAGATAAAAAATACATCAAACTAGATTAGTAGTCATACCACACTGTTTCAAAAGGACCAAAGATGTCTGAACGAACCAACCAAAATTAACCTAATTATTTAAAGCCAGGTTTACAACGATTGGTTCTGATAGTAATGTCCTTGACACAGCTGCAATCTGCTTACTACTACGAAGCAAATGAATGGATGGGGCCGCCATGGGTTAGTGCTGTGCACATGACTATAAAAATGTGCATGCTACTTCCCAGGGTTGCGGCACACTAATCAATCTAAGATGGCTCCGCCGAGCTGATTATCATAAAGACTAGTGTGGACCCAAAAACCTTTATCAATAAGGGGTCTTTGGAGGCTAATTGACTGATATATTATAGAATAAGTTCAGGGCGTTCAACTATTCAATTACGGGTGTAATTTTGAAAATATCTGGCTTTAAATGTGGCCCTATCTTTACTGTAGAAGTGGAGGGGTCCTTCCCAAAATCCTTGCAGAAATAAGGCTTGGACGGATACATATTTTGGTGTTTTTTTGGGGGGCGGTTTCTGGGGGTAATTAGCAAAAAATCTAGTCGGCTAAGGACTCAAAAATTTAAAAGAAAATGAGAGATGAAGGTCCAATCTACAATTTGGAGTATAGTTACAAGACCCGAAAAAAACGTTTGTATATGGAATATAATGTATTTGGCTCTGAAACGGAGTGTTTTTGTACAGTGTTCTATGGGAGCTCGATTTAGTGTTCTGCACCCAGACAAGATTCATCAACCGGATGTTCAACCAATGACGTCACTCTGGACAGCTTCTGCAGGGACGTGCCTGCTCAAAAAACATGACTGCAATTAAGCTAAATGACACAGTTTTATCTAAAATAACAATAATAAATCATTACTATGCAGTTGGCTTTTAGGACCAAATCAATGGACTATAGTCGTTTATTTTGAGACATATTTTCATTTTTTTCCTCTAATTGAAATTGTGGTGAGTGGGCTTTTATCAAGATTTTATTAGATTACCCTTTCTGTGTGCGCGGATTGGAGTTTATAATGAGCACAAAATCCTTTCCAGATATTCCTTTCAAGTGGTCCATTGTGATTTGAGATCCATTCCATTATGCTCTTCACAATCTTGCCTCACTTCAATAGGGTGATTCGTGTATTTGGCTTTTGTGAGTAATAAGTTTGTGCAATAAGGGCGATTTTTTTCATCCATTTGCCCCGTTATCATTATCGTCCTGCTTAAACAGGAGGCATTTTCTCAGTACACCAAATCATCGAGTTGGCCTCGGGGTTGGGACGCGGTGATGAAAAAAAAGTCGTTTTTCCAGGTTTACAAATTCACAGAGAGAATTGAGTTTTAGCATAAATAGGCTACAAATCTAATCATCGCAATACACCATTAGCAAAAGGGTGCTAAATTTGTGGTAGTTGGGTATTTTTCAACCCTTTTTCTGGACGATTTAATGGTAAAGTTCTGGCAAATTAGAAGCATAAAGTTTGCCCGGGCAGGAAAATTTAGGGCAAGAGAAAAGGAATTTACCCTGGCCACTTTCCTATCCATTCCAAAAAGCCTATAATGACGGTAAAATTGCCGGTCCACAAGCTTCGCTACGGTCGTGATCGTCATGGGAAAAATAACGGTGCTGATTTATTTGGGCATTATGACGATCGGCATCGAGCACTAATAGTAAGAAAAATAGTGTAAAATTGTCAATTTCTACGGCGCGTGTTGCTGACCACCCGTGTGCACAAGGGACGTGATACAATAACCCGTCTGCAAAACGTGTGCACCACCTTCCCTTTAGAGGTATTGTATATTGCACCGCTCCCATTCCTGTCCGAATTTAAATTTTCCAAAATCAAGCTGTCAAATTTGCTTCTTAACTCCGCACGCAGTTCCCACTCGAGTGCTGTCCTAATGGATCCTTTTGAAAAGCAAAGTAGACCAGGTCTCTACATGCTGTGACGTGACCCGACTATTTCGTTGCGTGCTTCTTGTCGAGGGGATATTACAGCCTATACGGCTCGACCACCGTTCAAAGAGCATAAAGGCATTTCTTTACGAGATGAATGCGCGCACAGTGCATATGCAGTTACACGTTCACCTTAACCCTATAGGGCATAATTGCACCTTCATAGATTTCGAACAAATAAGTGCAACAATCACCGTGTACTTTACAACAGCGGCACGCTGATATAGGGGCCGCCATGTTTGTTGATTTTTCGATACCCGTTATAGGGCGCAATCGGTCAATTCTTCATGCTCGGGCAGCTCTAAGAACCTTTACCAATCTTTGAATGGTGCAGTGCACATCCTAGAACTTGCACTAAGTGCTATGGCTATGAGTGCGAGGAAAATGTAACGCTAAACTAAATTTTTGTTGTCGAGCTTCTTCGGATCTTCTCATAATACCCGCTCACAAAAATACAGTCGTAGTGTCAAAAATGGCGGATGTATTTTGTCACGTGACATGTGACGTGGGGGAAAGAAAGGTCTATATGGAGCGGCAAAGTCACGGGTACCCGGCAGGTCCATCGTATCGGGAACAATGGATGAAGCAACACCGAAGTGCATGTTGCAGACAGGCTGAGAGCACGTGACACGTTGTATAGCACGGCTGGTGTTAAGCCTATATACAGCTTCTTCGTACTGCTGCTGCCAATGTAATTGCGCCAGTGGTCTACAGTGTAATAACGTACTTGTACTTGGCAGCTGCTTCGTGGTATAATGCATCATAAACTGCAGGGCCTACAGATATTTGTGCATGATGGACGCACAGAACATTAATGACAAAACATATATAATAGGCCTATACCTTGAATGACGAATATGAAGGTAGGGCTACAGTCACCCAGCCATCATGTACATGCACATGAATGCGTTCACTACGCAGTAGGTTAATCCTTCCCTGTCAAGCGTGCAGGAATAGACAATAACACGTGTTAAATCGTCAATCCGCATGGGGGAGTTGAGAAAACTTGCGTATTCATTCCGTTCAATGCACTTGATAAGAGCCACTGAAGCGGCGTGTTTTTCAGACGACTTGCCCTGAAATTGCATACCGTTATTATAAGTGATTATAGCCTAACGGGTTTGTCCATGCTCACCTGAGCTTAGAGGGTATGGGTATGGGACTACATTGGCAGCACGCAGTGCGAATGATATGAGAGCACCGACCGTACCCTAAGCACACTGACACGCGGTGAAGGTCCACCGTCCTTCACGAGACAACACTCCCGCAGGAGAACTTTGAGGCTGTGTTGCGAAGAGGCACTTAACGTTATGGGTAATTGCGGGTATAATTATGCTAGCAAGGGAACGGGTATTAATCGAACGCGAGAAATCGGAGAAATCGAACGCGCTGCGAACGCGCTGCACTGCCCATACCAATGTTCCTGGGCTTCTCTTGATATGGTCGGAATCCGCCTCCTGTGACGTGGCCTGGGGATCATGTCTTGCCTTCATCAAATATCACAACCTGTCCGGTCCTTTGTCATCCCTCAAAGAGCCGGGTTATTTTGACCATCTCACAGCCGAGGGCCGACTCCCCCCCCCCTTCCCCCCTCAGATCTCGGTCGTTCAACGATTAATTCAAATGATATCTGGCAGGGTAATATTGAATAACATAATGAACATTAATTTTGTGTAAAATTTCGTTTGAAAAAATTAATGTTTTGTCTAATTATAGCTCGTTAAATATTCATGATTTAATTTTTTGGCTTAAAAAAAAAAAAAAATCTCCATATTTTGCATTAAATTTGCCATTTTTTGGTATTGAATTTCCCAAGCAAACGAACTCGTGAAAAAAAATTACACAATGCACTTCGGGTGCTCATTGTCAGAGAACGGCACCTCCAATTGTAATAGAATTGGTGTCAAAATGTGCCTGACAGGCCTATAAGCTGGCCAAAAAGTCATAAAGCCTCAGCACGCAAAAAAAAAAATCACTGAGACGCTATAAAAAGAAAATACAGGCTCTAAGTGTCAAGAGCCTGAGGCCCCACGCACTGACACCGATATGCACACGACTGCCATTGAGACGAGTGCCAATCTGGGCCTACATAGATGCAAACGCCCGTGAACCTTACGGCTCTTTTGCACGGAATAAACGGCTGCATTCCCCTAGTAGGTTGGTCTTGTTTTCACTCCCTAAAGATGCGGAAGTCGAAAACTGAAACGGCCAAAGTACGCCATTCGGAGAAGCTTTTTTTTCTCTTTTCTTCCTCCGAATGTGTCGTGACAATGGGCCCCGTCGCGAAAGAGTCTCGTCTACTTCTTTGGCCAAAAGAATCGGACGAAAACAAAAAAACGGACGAGCTTCGCGAGAAATGAGCCAGACACTGTCCTGAAACATTACCCAAATGTCGGTATCCGTTCGGGGCCTAACGAAGATAACATCACGCATAGGATCGGAGCATCGGAGGATGCAGGAAACCTTCGCGTGATTTTCCAATCTTTGTTTGAAATTCAATGAGGGTTTTCCCTACTCGGCGTATAATGCACCGTGTGTCCAGTGCTTTGCCCGATTATTATTGAGACTGCGCGAACATGGCCGAGAATAAGAGAAAATAATATAGGCCTAAAATAAGAGAGAACGAGGTTAGCGCACTCCTAACAGATGGTCCAAAACACGAACTCGGTCACTATCTAGTGATCTAATCAGCCTGGAACTTAGTTTATCCTCTTCATTAAAAGAAGTGAACATTTGTTTCTGAGATACCCGTATAGTCTTATGGCAATGAAGTCTTCATCTTAAGGTTGATGACATCGGCTGATGTCAGTGTGGTCCACGTGTGTACAGATGATGCCAGGTTAATTGAACGACTTAATGACCGTACGGGCCAATGTCTGACCCTGTATATACCAGTATGTCTATGGGCAGTTTGCAAAGTAATGGACGTACTGAATATCGACCCGGCGTTTGGATTGCCCGCTAACATCCAATATACATGGCTCTCCTATATTGTATGCGACGGTCCGGTAAATTTGCCAAAATGACAAGGCTCCCTTGAAATCTGAGCATCCCTGTATCTTCGTATTCAGTTACATTGCCTTACATGTACAACAAACAACGAGGTGATGCGATTCACTCGCTGTAATTCAACAACAGAATGATAATAATAATCAAACAAATGTTTGCCAAATATAAGCCTACAATTCACATTTTGGGCATGTACACAGTATGGCTGTTTCAGTTACTCTGCGCTCATCACTCCTGGGGAGTTTGGGGAAATTGGGAAAACTGCCGATGAAGATATCCCGGTTCACATAATTGGTGACGCATGCTATGAAATGTCATTTCGTTCGGTTGAGCGAGGCAGCGAATTAGAACGAACTACAGTTCTTAGTGCGTGATATCACTCCGCAGCGCGGAGGCGTATGCGCGGAGTTAAGAGTCTGGGTATATAAGGAAGGGTGTGGCAAGAATGTGCCATCTGCGTCCCGACAGGCAGACAGCTCACATAAATTCATCAACTCATTCTATTATTTGCAAGGCTTTTCCCACTGGGTTTGTCCATCCTACACGAAAAGTGAATGAATGTGATGAAGAAGATTGCTCAATTATATATAAGAAACTGAGATTGGAAATAATTATTAATTCTGTTTTTATAACGTCTCATTGATTTTTTTTTCTGCGTGCTGAGGCTTTATAACTTGTTGGCCAGCTTTTTAGGCGCATTTGGGCACCAATTTTATTAAAATAGGAGGTGCCGTTCTCTGAAAATGAATCCTTTTCAATGCCATGGTGTAGTTTGATGGAATTGTTTTCCCAATGACATAAAGGAACAACATCCAAAGTGCATAGTGTATTTTATCAGGAATTCTTTTGCATAATTAGCTGTATGCAATTGTTGATTCTTCGTGTTTCATTTCTCATTGTAAAATTAATCCAAACACTCCAAACAGATTCTTTGATATGGTAAATTCAATTTTAAAAAAACGCTAAAAGAAAAGAAAAAAAAAGAAATTATGAATAATTATGATAAATACCTTGCATGTGTACCAATAATACCTATTTTGTGTTCACTCCAAGACTTCTCTCTTTGACTCTAATAATAGCCCTTTGATCTGTTCCCCTCTACTACGGAATCCCTATACCCTTCCCTTTGATCCCACCCTACTAGCTATCCTCTTTGTCCTTTGTCTGCCATTCATGTCCCTATTGCTCTATCCTTCCTATATGTTTTTGTCCTTGTCATTCTTTCTTAAGGAAAGGTCCTGCTAGGATCGGAAGGTCAGGCTCTCCTAATTTTTGATATTTGCATTTAAATTTGGTCATTTTAGTACCGGTAAGTAATTTGCAACATTTTTGCACATTACTCGGTGCCTGGATTAGATACAGATCTCTGATTCTTGGAGGATAGTACACTGGGATCAGCTTCAGAGTCGCTGAAGCACACAAATCTATAGCTAGCGTGAAAAAGTGTATCCTTAAAACGGTAAACCCGTTAAATTTCTCGTTTGGCGACCAATTTTTTTCTATTGAATTGGTTACTCATAGAATAAAGATTAATTTTACATTGGATTACCATCATATTTTATGAAGATCTTTTGATAATAAGCACCCTTTGTGGTATAACAGCTCTACGAAGTAATCAGTTGAGACAAGAATGGCATATAATTGTTAATTAAGACTCATTCGTCCGAGACGCTGCTTCGTTGATGGGTTAATTCACCATCGTCTAGATTAATACCATTAAACCTGCGTGCGTGCCGCGTTGCATGTCATCCGATTGCTAATTAAAGGTGTTCGCTCTTGAAAACGAAGCCCGTGCGATAAATTCGGCGTCTTCATTGCCCAGTGACGTCAGTCCGTGGGTGTAGATGGCTATTTCAGGGCGGGGTCCTTGTGAAAACCTAGGACGCACGATAGGGTCGCGGGATTCTGTATAGACACGGTAGTTAATAAGCATGATGAGCGCTAACAATAAGCCAACATGAATCCTTAAAGTGTTGCTGCAATAGATATCTTATCACTATCATCAAATCATTGTATAATGCTGTAGAACTGTTTTGCAATGCTGCTATCAACCAAACTGTTTTTCGTACTCGTTTTCGTACTCGTTCTGGGGCTGTAAGTTTTCATTTTTTATGCTAATGAGTATTTCAATACTCATGAACAAATTAGTGATGTCATCACAGGATCTTGCAACAGAAACTCAATTGGTTGTGTACAAAAGTCTCTGGTTTTTCCATCAGACCCATCCCTAAACCAGTCCTGTTGAATTACTGCCAAAATGTATGCTTCAATCATTTAGTGAAGGAGTTTTTCATCAAACCTAACCCAGAGGGATTAATTTGCAATTTGAAAGTTAATGCCTTTGTTATGTTTTAACTTTGGGTTCCTGACATGACCATACAATAGTGCCCTCGTATTAAATATATGATAGAATTATTTGCCTTGCGATAGCTGTAACGGGAAGCGTGGGTTGCCATGACCCCTGCCGATATTGCTGAAGATTTAGGCTAGGTGATGGAAACTTTTATATTATCGTCAGCTTCTGTGTGGTAATAATCGGGAAATTAGTTTAATGAATAGGCCCTCGAATTCAGGGAGAAATAGATGAATACCTGAGTAGCATTGAATCATATTCTAGTAACAAATGTGACGGTTGTAAAAATCTACCGTCTAGATGTATTTTTCTGTAGTTTATATATAGCACGGCTTGTTAGTCATCACCTTCATCAATCTAAGGCGATTTAAATGTCTAACCGTCATCTCCTATTAAGCAAATTATGCATGGATAACCCTTTGTCAGAAAAATATTACGAGTTTAGGCAAAGCCATTTACGAGTCCTCTGCGGATGAAATAAGGGCATTTATATGAAAAAACGCACCGAGTGAATCCTAACGGCCTCGTTTAAACGCCACTCATTACCAACGTGACAGGGAGGTCGGAATAAGTCAAGTCAGTCTTCAGCCAGCGGGGAGCATAATCCTGTCTTTAATCTAAATAAACACACATAAAAACTGGGGGGAAACTATAATGAAATTACATCTATCAAAGAGCCTACTCAATTGAGCTCACCCGCCTAAGGACGAAGCCAGTAAACGCATCGTGGTTATCATTGCAAAACGAATTTCCACATTGTTACTATACTTTGAGCAAGGGCAGTTTGATAGCTCTGCACGCAGTGCCGCTATGAGTAGCACGAATGCAATAAGCTAGCCATATTTCACCTGCCTTTCATTAACCCGGCACCCGTCATCTGTCAATTGATTTCCCTTTTTTCCGGGGGAGGGACGACATTGGAAGGCAAATTATATCGGGAGAATTCAGACCCCCCCTTGTCCTTGTGTATAGTTGTGTAGCAAATTCCCTGTCCACGTTGGCTAGTATTTGACTCTAATCAATTACTTGTTTGGAAACACCCAAACCACGCAATAGAACATGCCCACAATAGGAGACAATGACACCAACCAAATCTAATCATGTCCTCAACGACTGTGCATACAGACCGCACAGCATCACGTTCTTTTCATTGAAAGGCCATATGTCTGATCAGCACTAATGGTTTCTGGCCATTGAGTGGTGAAAGCGCCAATTTAGAAATTCGGTCCACAGTCGCATCACATGTAAACTCTTCTTAAAAATTCAAAGTCTTCCTTCACAGTCAGTTTTTCCGGCTTATGTTCGACTTAAATTGAGAAAGCTGCATCTATTGTGTGTGATCCCCGAGCTGCTGTAGCCAGGTTCACGACAATACAGAATAGTTCGACTGCGCGACCACTGTTTACATGCCATCATGTGACTTAGTGGGTTTGGCACAGAGCAGTAATGGAAACATACAGAGAAGAATGCGGACAATATTATAGTCTTCTTTTCTCGCTTCCACTCCTGTCCTGCACCAAATGAGATGAAACAATACCATACAGCTCTATAAATAAACTAGAGTGCGCACTCCCCTATTAACGCGCGGTATGTGCCGACCTGGACGCGCATCCGCCATTACCAAAGAGGTCAACTTCAGCTCGGAGTGCCCGGATGTCAGTAGCAATCGCGCGTAATATGAATGGGGAAAAGTATAGATATGTTATAGAAATGGTTTTAAGTAATTAAAGGAAAGGCAATCAATACCTCAAGGGATTGGCGAATTTTAATGTCCTACTTTCTTTTGTAAAAATTGGGATTAGTTTACCGTGCATGGTTTGCCCCATAGAGATCCATGTATTTAACCTCTTTGGTAATGGCGTCGCAGTCCCCCTTGTCGGCACGCGTCACGCAATGAGTGCTCACTCTAGTTCATTTATAGAGCTCTATGAACAATACCCACTAAGTCACGTGATGTTATGTTAACATTGGTCGTGCAACGGTCTATTGGTTGTTTGCATCTAAATGAAAACGGGGCGCGATCCCTGCATATATGGCAGTTAATGGTTGGACTGCTTCTGACTGGCGCCCCCACCCCGGCAAAGACTTGTTGACTATTTGGGAGGCCACTATTTAAGGGCTGATAGCTCAGACGTTGAGAGCGCTGGTACGCAAAACCAATTTATTGTCCCGGGTTCAAGTCCAGTCAAAGTTTTCTTCGCTATTTCCTCTTGACAATTATTTGTGAGTCCTGCAATAGAGATTATTCCTACAAGTTACCATCGTAATCCTTCCCTGGCCCTTATTTCCATCTAGCTATGCAGGATGACATAGGCCTATATCCATACGTACAGAAGACTATCCCACACCCCTTAAAACAAATGGGCAGTCGAGGTCGATACTAACCCGCACTTTGTCCAGTGTATTACTTTCGCCCGTCTGAATCCGCAATCTGCCTCAGACTGATTTAGCTGCGTTACGTATACAAGGTATAGGCAACACTTTGCGGCAAGCAACCCGCACGCGAACGATCGTTTCAGGCCGATAAAGTGATATCTATTAGCGACCCTATCTCACGCTTGGCTGCGCTTTCAAGGAATCGAAAACGCCGGTGACTCCTGGCAATGACCCTTTATCGGTATACACTTCAGTGTTGTGCGGACGTGCAGAAAGGCCGTCTTTTATTGCAGCAGAGTGACTGCAAGTCAATTAAAGCCCGCACTATTCCCTTACTGGGCAACTTTTATCGAAGTCGCACATTGAGTGGTACATTACTATAGAAGCATGTAGATACCGTTCCACTGGGGCTGAGCTTGTATACAACTCTGAAAGTGAGAGTGAGTTTAATGAAATTCAAATCAGACCACTACTTGAAGCAAGGTTAATCTACCGTAAATCCATGCAATGTTACCCTCATATATGGCCGTATACAGAATTACATATTGAACCTTTTGTTGAGACGTGACAGATTCAAATGAAAAGATCTGGGGTAAACATCACAAAGCCTTACCATGCATCGTAACTCAACTTACAATTAATTACCCATCGTAAGTTGTAATAGGCCGTATGGTTTCTGTGCATCGCTCAGTAATAATCTACTATTTCTTACACTACAGAACGGTGCGAAAACCGCGACGGTTTTTTGCCTTTTTCTACTTTCCCAGATTACCATTTGACCTTCGCAGGATTGCTTTGTTGGAATGTGTAATGGTTTAACTGTGGCAATCTTTGAACCTTGAAGCGATGCTGTATAGACCTTCCAGATGAGTTTAATAGTGAAAGCGACTGCGGGTCTCAGGGATGGGGTATAGTGTCAATTTTTGGATCCCTTCAAATGTACAATGAAAAGGGAGGGCGTTGCATGCATGACATGAGCTGTCAAATCAGACGGCGCTACTTTTGAAGCAAAACGGGCAAGACACTGAGCCGCTCCAACTGACACAACATGGCAGCCTCCTCGCGACGTAAAATGGGGTGTGTGCATGGGATCGGGAGTGGAAACGAGGCCTAGGTCTTCGTTAACCATCTTCGTCGGGTACCCAGCATTCCGAATGCAGTGCCGAGAACAAAAGAGAACGCTGAAAAAAGGGACACCGGACCACTCGCCATTCTCATCCCCCGGCCCCTCGGCCTCAACCGGAGGATCCAAGCCATTGCTAACCTGTGTTTCTATGCAGTGTTGCCGTGGCAACGCTGATGCGAAGGTCGCCCCTTTATTAAAATTTACACGATTCCAGCCTCGTGGGCCGGGGGGGGACGGCCAAGGTGGACACCTGACCTCTTGGGGATTGTTTTCGTTTTGTAGCGGTTTGAGGACCTCCGACGTCCAGGGGCAGGCTGGAAGGGATTCGGACACGAACGGCTACGAAAAAACGGCGGGAAAGTGAACATCCGGCACGGCAATCCGAGCTGCGGACTCAATCCAGGTGGTCCTCCAGAAAGTCATCATAATCAGACGACTGAGTTTTGCAGTTGTCTGTACTTGAAATCCCACGTGCACGCACGATTAAGCTATGGATTCTGCACGACAGCTGCACATTAATTAACTGGGGTGTACAGTAGGCCTATCCAAAAAAACACTCCGAAAAGAAGGGCACCACTCCGTGTAGGTATAGGCCCATTGTGAAAGTCCGCTTGGCAAGGCCCGAGTACCATATATGGGATTGGCAAGCCGCCATTAGTGACGGTTAAGTCACCTCGCGTCGGTGAATGACTTTTTTTGAGGGGGTGTCTTTTCGGGGAATTATAACTAGTATTTCAGCATTCGTTTCCCGTTCCGTCCGTTTCGAAGATGTCGGCAACATGCGTCTTAACGCACGGAAATCACGTCAGCTATATTTGAACAAAATTACCCTGATTATACCGCGCAGTCAATCAACGCTTTCAACCCGTGATAAGAGAGCACCAGCAAGTTTGATGTGAACAGACGGCTGTACAAAGCAATCCACGGGATTGCACCTGGTTATATTACTAAATCATTAACATAACATAGGCCTATATAAGCCGATTCGCTCCCGAAGGTACCAACATCTAGCAAGGGAGGAAATGTACATTTTTGACCTTTTCCAAAACCAAAGTCCAACGGAGAGAAGTGCTTTCGGTAGCCTTGTGCAGCACACAATTTGTCTTTCATGGGCCATTCTGTATTCTGGTTGATGTTCTTCTTCATTTGAAAATGGTTTTCATGCAAGTGGTACCATAGTTCGTTTTATCTGAGGTGATTTTGGGGGCCCCTGGGGAACGTCTGGCGAGCCCTTTGCAGCAGAAACTTTGTCTGGCAGGGTTCATTCTGTACTTTGTATGATGTACCTGTTCATTTGAAATTAGTTTCAAGTGGTACCTGATTCGTTTAATCTGAGGTAAATTTTGAGGCCTTTTGGAGGTCCAGACGGCAGACGTCCATCACCACGTATGATAGGTTACACCATTAATGATGATGCTCAGATGTTGGTACCTTGTTCGTTGGATCAAACTGCCCTAGGTTACCGGACTATATCCACGACCTCAACATCATATAATATATGGTGAAAGAGCATTCTCAGCAGATGCTCCCAAACTTTGGAATGAGCTCCCATTGTATATTACATGTGCTAATTCTGTTGATGATTTTAAGAAATTACTTAAGACCCATCATTTTTAATTGTAATCAATCATGAACACGACCGTCTGTATTTTGCTATATCAACTATGTATACTATGTATACAACTATATAGGCTATGCTGTCTGCTGTGGCATTTTAAAGTACAGTAGTTTTAGAGTTGTTTTAATGATTCTTATAGATCAGATTTTTTAGACATTAATTGCTTGGGCTTACGGTTTATCTAAGCTAGGTTTAATGGTCGTTTATACTTGTGTTAGTGTTAAGCGCTTTGAGGAATCTTTGATTCAGATAACGCTATAAATGCCATTTTATTATTATCATTTTTATAGCTACCGTTTTCAACAGGGATATTACAATGGGGCTGTCGATGAATTATGTGGCCAAATTTTTCATTTGATGTCATTGACTACATATCAGGAGTTCAGGGATATATAAGACAAAATTACTTAGAAGATATAACGTAAGACAGAAAGAGGGAACGCAGGGTATAATGAGAGAGAAACGGGAAAAAAAGACAGGGTGGCAAAAAAAGAGAACTTAACCGCTATTTAGGGGATCTCTATACAGGGGTTTGCCCTGAAACTTTAACTGTGAGATGGCCCACCACAAGGTTAAAGTGCTTTAGACTCATCCACTACGTGACACGTTAACCATCTGGCTAGCACCTCCACTATACATATATACCACACCCATTAATTTTTTAATTAGTAAATGGTCAGTTGGCACCTAAGGCTCATACATTTCAGGGAAATCTCTGGCTGTCCATGCACCAAATGACAAAAAAAATTATAAAGATAAGATAGCATAGAACAGCAAAAGAAACCTACCCGTTGTTTGTTGGCTATTGTCTTGCATACTTTTTTTATTGCGTTCTTTATTGCTTACGTACCTTATCATTGCGAGTTTTGTTTCACTAAGATAAGGGTAGACGATACGTACTTTTGTTTTGCATAAATACTACCAATTAACCTTGTTTCGTCTTTGTAAGCGTAACATAGCCTGTGGTGATTATTGCCTCTATTGAGAAACACGTGCATTTAGAAGAAAAACGGGCCGCAGTTAGGCCCAGGCCTATTTTGATGGATGTAGGACTGATCAGAAAATCGACTGGTATACAGAATCACTGGTCAAGCAAAGATCCGGGTAGGCAATTTGTGTTGGTCGAACACAATCGCAAACAGGAGCGAGTGTTTGACAAAATGGTTCGAGCAAACGTGTCTGGCACCAAATTACTTGAAGTGCAGTGGCATGCGATGGCCTCGAACATCGAACATCGGACAATTCAAGGGATGTTTGGCTACATAGCTCACCGCACTAAAGGCCCTGACATGTCCGCACTGAACTTTTTGGGGGGGGGGATACTAACCGAGCAAATGGGTAACTTGACCATTTAAGTCCAGTGCGGACAGCCCAGGAAGTTTCCCTACCAGATAACTTACCCGGCTCAAATGGGCAGTTTAACCGACCGACTTCTGCCCGGTTATAATGACCAGGTTATTTTAAAGGCCAATTAACATTGGGAAGATCAGAAAACATCGATGTCCACAGATTTCCTTCTAATTTACATAGCTTGTAGATGGTCATGATATAATTCTCATGTTGAAATCTTATGCTCTGGGATGCTGTACTGGGAAACTGTAGAAATCTTGACTCAAACATCGACAAATAGTTTATTAATCGCGAGTAAATAAGCTACTTCTTACACTAAAACCGTGATGTTTTTTTGCCTTTTCTACTGTCTCAGATTACCATTTGAGCTAAAACCTTCCCAAAATTTTTTTTTTTTAATGTCTAATGGTTTAACTCACAAACTGTGGCAATCTTTTGACTTTTACCAATGAAGATTTACCCAGGTGTCGGCAAAAAAGAAGTCCAGTGCGAACATGGCTAAAGAGTGATGAAGAGTGGAGGGGGTGTTGAACAAAAACGAACTGCCGGCGTCTGCTCAATTCGTACGATAGAAAAATTGATACTTTCTGTCAAACTAGGGCCTAAATGCTGGCCGTTGCTCAATCTACACGCCCATATTAAAATCCCTTTTACATTCAATATGCCATTTTGCCCAAAGTCATTATTTCTTATAAAAACGTTTACGTACTATAGACCATACCATCTCTAATAGTGGACCATTTACCATCCAATGTTTTATCAATTGATTTCCAATAATATTTGTTTCATGGCAAAAAATAGGGGTGCGTGGACTCCGAAGCAATATCGATAAAACAACACTACCAGAGACAATGATATGAACTTACCTTGACTAACTATACACGAAGAAGATACCACAGCAGTCTTAACTCGCAGGAGATACGACACGAGCAGAAATCAAGATCAAACCAAATCGTCAGCGCCTTTGCAGCGTTAGTTTATGGGTCAATACACCAACATCTTCGCGTAGTCTTGTATTTTCCTACCGAAAAGTTCTCTTTGCACCCGTGCCAGGCTGACAAATAAAATTGTACCCGATGTTGACAATAGCTCACGTCGCGTGCATAACAGAACGCGCTGTAAGATGACGAAAGCGTCGAATGCTTCGCTCACAGTATACAGGATGCGTTATATTCATTGGGGTGGTATTTAGGCAGAGTCGCTGGTGGCGCACTCCATCCAGTACCCACACAAAATGATAGCCTTGCTGGTCAAGACTAGATGACATCGGGGTGCTTGATTTATGTCCCTTCGTGGTGCTGACTGAATTCGACGATGCAAGATGGGTTGAGGTATCATCCTGGGTTATGCTTTGCTGTGATGTCCATTATGATACATGGATCTTCGGTCAATATAGGGGGTGCTATACTTCTCATCTATACGATTGTGTGATACGTATGGGCACATTTTGACCTCTCTTTCTATGGGTACGTCAGTAAGGTATAGTGAAGTCAGACAGACAATGAACGCACCCATGTACGGTATCAGCGTTGCATGGCATTTTCAACATTATTATTTTCTCATACGTGCAGTTGCCTGCATATGAGACTTACCTCGGTTAATCCACCACGCTCTTGAAATGGCCGGTATAGGGAAGCATTCGACGGCCAATGTTGACAGCAGATCTGTTGCACTTGAAGTGGCCTATACGTGTACTACTAGGTCTGCTCGCCGCGTGATCTTCGGCTGATCGAATTTTGTTCCCCGACGCATGCAAAGTGGATTAATTCATCCATTCGTGTCTGATCCTGTCAACAAACCACCGCCAAGGGAATTGGTTTAGATTGCGCACAGTGGGAAGGTGTAAGGCATGGTTACTCAACAGGAAAACTGGCAGCAACAGTTCCATGTGGCAGCCCACCGGATTGTGCGAACTTTTAGGCTCACTGTTTAGGCCTACTGTCCCTCAAACTGATTCACAGCATTTTCCCGCTATTGCGTGCGCGGCCTCTGTGGGCCACTGATTTGCACATCACACAAAACTCACGTATACCGGCCATGGGGGTAGTCGTACAATCTTTCCTTGTGGTCACGGTGCGTATCCTGACTGTAGTATAGCCTATTGTAAGTATTCCGTTTCCTGTCGAAAGCGTTCCTGTTGTGAAGATTAAAGGGAGGCTACGCCATAAACAAAGTGCCCAATTTTCGGACATTCGACATTAAAAAAACACTCATCAGGAAACTAATAAAAGTAGGCCTACATGTAGGCCCTATTAGATATTCAGTCTGTAAATTTGAAGCGCGCGGAAAGCCGCCGTTTTCGCGAATTTCGGGGAATTTCATATGGATTTTTCGCGACCCATTTTTTTTAAATACCGCCATGTGTGAAAAAAACATTATCGTAGGCCTAGACAAATTCGTTTGCACTATTTCCTCATGATGTGGCTGACAGATTGAGCCGAAACTAACGCAGGTGTGTAATTTTATACATAAATAGGCCTATATTGGGTTAGACAAAGTATAGATGCGATTCTTGGACCTTCGCGAACCGTGTACCCTTCTCTAGCTCTGTGCTGTGGCACGCCACTAACTTCCAGACGGAAGGCCAAGGGGCCTGCAAGTGCGCACGTGACCAACACGTGACAACCACGGGCAACTGAATGCTTCACACCGTCTAAGCCGAAGTGAAGTTCAACCAGAAAGTCGTTTTAATAACATGACATGATGCTTCAGACATTAGCAGAGAAAGCCTTTGAGAAAGGTCCTGCTCGGATCGGTGCGTCCAATTTGAAACGATAAAGTTTTTAGTGGAATTATAATGCTTTTCATTGGAAACTGATTTGTCGGGGGAAAAAGCTTGCTTGTTTCTTTTATAGGCCTAATTGCAATTTTGATTGAAAATAACGATTGCACATCTGGTTATACACCAATAGACGCAATTGATTAAAACCCCTTTGCACCATGACTGCACGTACACGCTCTGTTGGCCAGCCATATTGCCAAGGACTGACGAATCACAGGCTATTGCTTTCCAGAAATGGAAATTATGTTGCCAAGGACTGACGAATCACAGGCTATTGCTTTCCAGACATGGAAATTATATTGACAAGGACTGACGAATCACAGGCTATTGCTTTCCAGACATGGCAACTGTGTACTGTAAGCCTAATACACAAAATCAATACAACTTCTAATTTGCTGGGGTCAAACCGTGAAATTGAATTCCCTTCCCGCCTGCGACGAAATAGAAGAATCTGAGCCAATTAACTCAGCGGTGACCGCGTCTACGTGACGGAATCAAATGAGCAGCGAGCAGAAAAAGTCGTAATTATTACAGGTCATTAGAATGATAGGCCCTATAGTTCATTATTTCCGGTACATAGAGCTCTATGATACATTGTATGTCATATGAGTGGGGCGCCCTCAGTGTTCGGGTGGTCGTGAACCCGTGAGCAACACGCAATTTAATTGATAGCAAACCGAGTGGCACTTTATGGTCGTGTTCGGGCTGTCTGTTCTTCACACGGGAACCTTGTTCTCGCGCTCGAACCAAACCACACGAACACGACCCAAGAACGCTGCACACTCGGAACAGGATCACACACTCCCCCAGGGTCGTTCAGGAACATCCGAGAACGCGCGCACACGAACTCGACCATTTCTGTCAAACATTAACAAATTCAGCTCAAAGAACATGTATCTAATCAGTGAGTCACTGACTATTGCAAAAATAAATTGTCGATGAAAAGCTTTCTGTAGCTGTGCACATACAAAATACCGTCAATTGTGCATGGTATTAATGCCTAGCCAAAGGCGTGGAACCCGTGGGGACGTTGTCTTTGTGCTTTGTGCTTTGAAGATAGATGGTTTTTCAACAGCTCAGCTAGTAAAAGTAATGGGGTATTTTGTGTACATGCGGTGCATTGCTGTAGTGTCGTAAAGGGCGCTGTGGACAATGCTGCACTTCAGATGACTCCGCCTGAGATGCAGTCTCTTCACCACATTCAGATCTCAGTGAAGAGGCTAGAAGGATCCCTGCCCCTCCCCAATGGTAGGAGACTACAAGCCGAGATTGACAAACCACGTTGGGTTAGTATGAAACGCGACATAAGCCTCTATGAAACTATTGTTGGTAGACTGCCAGTCAATGCTGACAAATAGAATTAGGATGGCAAATAAACCGAGCCTATCAAATTTGTATGGCAACTAAACCGAGCCTATCAAATTTGTATGGCTACTAAACCGAGCCTATCAAATTTGTATGGCTACTAAACCGAGCCTATCAAATTTGTATGGCTACTAAACTGAGCCTATCAAATTTGTATGGCTACTAAACCGAGCATATCACATTTGTATGGCTACTAAACTGAGCCTATCACATTTGTATGGCTACTAAACCGAGCCTATCAAATTTGTATGGCTACTAAACCGAGCCTATCAAATTTGTATGGCTACTAAACCGAGCCTATCAAATTTGTATGGCTACTAAACCGAGCCTATCAAATTTGTATGGCTACTAAATTGAGCCTAACAAATTTGTATGGCTACTAAACCGAGCATATCACATTTGTATGGCTACTAAACTGAGCCTATCACATTTGTATGGCTACTAAACCGAGCCTATCAAATTTGTATGGCTACTAAACTGAGCCTATCAAATTTGTTTGGCTACTAAACCGAGCATATCACATTTGTATGGCTACTAAACTGAGCCTATCACATTTGTATGGCTACTAAACTGAGCCTATCACATTTGTATGGCTACTAAACCGAGCCTATCAAATTTGTATGGCTACTAAACCGAGCCTATCACATTTTGTATGTCTTCTAAACTGAGCCTATCGTATTTGTATGGCTACTTAACTAAGCCTATCACATTTGAATGGCTACTTAACTGAGCCTATCACATTTGTATGGCTACTAAACCGAGCCTTTCTTATTTGTATTTTTGATGTAGTACAATGTATACCACTCGAGTACAACGAACAAATCTTGGGGTAGCGCACTTCGATCCGCATAAACTTTGGATTTTAAAGCTAAATTCAAATATTCAACGCAAACAACATACTTTTTGATACGAGTAACAAAAATAATTGTCGAATAAACGTCCGAATCCGAGTCCCGAGTGAGTCGCTCAGATTGAGTTCGAGTCTAACCAACCCGAACGAAACGCACTCAAAACCGCGGCACGACGTCACTATACCACGGATACAAGCTGTGCACGGTACGTAGGCTATGCTGCTGCCATACCACACACAACATTTACACGGTCCGAGTGGGTGCATTGTGTGCGAGCGTGTACGCAGTAATCCTGACCGGTCTTCGAGTAGCTCGGACCAGGAAAAGGTTCGCACATGCTACGGGCGAGGGAATGGTGCGCGGCGTGCGCAAGCTAGTATGGGAGAACAAGGATATCACACCCAACGGAATTGCGCAAAGCCCCATACAGCATTTTCTGAAGGCCGGATTGAGATTTCTAAATCGTCCACCAACGACTTGATCAAGGCTAAGTGCGAGTTTGCAGAAGCGTGCACGAGCCTGGTAGCAAAACCACATTTTTCATCGAGTCACAAGCCACAAAAGTCAAGTCAAGAGTCATTTGTTATAGAGTCATACAAATCTGACACATTCGAGTTTCCACTGCCTTTATTGTTCTCACAATAAACTCAGTCGGCCGCCGTTAATTAGTTGAGAGTTCAATTTATTCCTTGTCCAAACTGCTATGTACATTTTCTGGTGTGTTTTTTTAATGAACAAGCACGTCAAATTACGTGTAACGAAGACTAATTCATGTTCCAAACATCTTTGGCGAGGGAAACCCACACAGCGGATTTACAAGGTCTGAAAAAAGTCCCTGAAGATTCAGTTCAAAAAATAGATCGTTGGATTAGACATAGACTTTGTAGCAGACTTACTGCGTTGGCAAGTTTCATTATAGGTACATGCGTCTGGACATCTTTCAAAAATTGTTTGATAAAGAAAACCTTGCAATGAGTGCTTGCCCTATTTGCACTTTGCTGTACCGAGGAAGGGCAAACCAATCACGAATTCTCACCGTCACGGCATGTATAGACAACATATCTACGAAAAGAGAAAGCTTCAAATAGAATATTGTACGTTCTTCAGAAAGATAAGAAAAGAAATCCACGTTGAAAGAAATACCTCAATAGGGTAAAATATAATTTTAAATAAACACCCGATAGTAGGTGTAATCCCAAAATGCACTTTACAGTAACGTATGGCATAAGGTTCAATATTATTCAACCCTACACCATACAATAACATTCAAGTCCTCTCGAACGACGGTGAAAGCAAAGGCATACACATACAAAGATAGCGCGGATAATATATGCTACAATAAGTGTTATTCTTGAAACTTTCAATCATTCAACCCCGGTCAAACCAACCAAACATTCTGCCAATTGATTTTTTGAAGCAAATGCATGATGCTGTAGTTCAATTTACTTATGCATTATACCACATTCAGCTAAAATTGACGCAAAGCAAATCTGGCGCTCCCCTGGTTACTTGTTTATTTCCACACCACCCAAACTAACGATGCCTTTGCACAGCGCATGCCCACACGTCACATTGTCTGCTTGCAGAGGCGCAAAGTCAGGTGATCAGGTAGTCAAAGTCACGTGCATCGTGTTTGGAGCAGCGCAGCGCGCGATTTTTTTTCGTAGCTAAGCGAGTCAATATTTTTCATGATTTACATTTAATAAATCATGAATTTCTCATTTTCCTCCTCAAATTTAAATGACAATAATTCATGAGGAAATCATTAAGAATTTTTCACTCGCTTACCTACGGGAAAACAAAATTGCGCCCCGCGCGCGTTTTTTTTTGACACCTTAGCCTATTTATAGGGTTTTTCGCTGTGGCAGTGCTAATGCGCGCTTGAAAAGAGACTAGTCCTGCGTAACAAGATCAGCCAATGCAGCTGAACATTTAACAGCAGTATTGCAATAAACAAGACATCTTTCACTTCAGTGATAAACCACCTCCATGATGAACAACAGGACAGAATCCCACCCCTCCACAAGAAATCTCAACTGGCTCGGAACGTAGCACTACATGTAGTCTCTTTTCAAGCGCGGATGTGCACTCGCACAGCGAAAAACCCTAGGATGCGGTGTAAAAAAGAAGTACGCTAGAGCATTCCATTTATATCTGGTATCCGACTTAAAAGTGAAATAGAAAAACCCATATGCTGTTCTCCAGACTAAAGACATTTTTTGTTTGCTAAAAACCGTGCATCGTGACAGGGTTTACCAATAAACTTCACAATTTCAAATCTTTGGCACAAGGGAACATGATAACTTCACACGGGAATGGTTACCTTAATCATTCACTGGATAAAATTCACTTGATCACTTGATCAAAATTCACTTGATACTTGATCAAAATACATATTTTGTGGCCAATCCATTAGTAAACAGAAAATACCAGAAATTATAATCTACTAGACGCTATTAATACAACATTTTTTTTAATTTGAGCACTGAACCTGTTCAATCCACTTAATATCGGATAACAGAGCCTTTTACACATCCACTCTTTACACAAACACAAATAATAACTTTGCACCCAAATCAAGATGTCTTCTTATGAAAGAGGGGATAAAATAGGTCTCGTATATACCATCGACAAAACCATGAACTATTATGAGCATGATGTTGTCCTCCAAGTACACTATTGATACTGATAGTATTACTTAATCGCAATCTGAATCTCTCTCGGGGAAACAAAATATGCAGCTATAATAAACACAATATCTTACCACTACGCTCTTATAAGACACATAATGTGGTTGAATAGTAATGGACACTGGAAGATAAAGGATATCATTAAATTTGGACATAATAGGCAGGCAATCATTTGCAATAGATACATAGTATTGACCCTGCCCATGGCCAAGCCTCAGACTATATCACTTCACCCCCGATAAGTTTGCGTAGTTTGATGATTAAGAAGCAACTTCTGTCCCTTTCCCTGGGGAACAAGACTGCCCCAGTCATTATCCACGACCACTCCAAAGAAAATGAAACCCTATTTACTTTCAACGCTTCTTGAAAGATAGCCCGTCTGTGAGAAACCATACAAATCCAGATGCCGACAGTAAGCCAAGGACCTCTGCTCTCAGACATGTAGGATTCTAACGAAAATGTAGACAATATGCCAACATCACACTGCGTGCATTTTGCAAACACTGAAATAGCAATATAGTTTCTAGTGGACCAACAAAGACTGAAAATTTATTACCTTTTTTTGTGTCAACGTACAATATAATAAAAGCCCTTCAATTTAGAATAAGCAGTTGTAAACATACTAGGCAAATGTATAACACCTAAAAGTGGACTGGGCATCATGGCATTTTAGGAAATAAAAATTAATCGTTGAAAGATGCTTAAAATGAATTCAAATATAGGAAAGAAACTTCTTCACTATGTCGGTGATACCATGAAAAGTCCGCCTGTGGAACATGCTCCAGTTAGTCTCATGGAAAAAATGCCTTGGATTTGAATAGGACAAATATTTGTTTCTTCATGAGATCTTTGATCAACAATTGAACATGCTATAGTCTACTTTCCCACAGCTGGGGACTACAATCCCCATGCTGGAGTACCGGTATACAATCCCACAGCTGGGGACTACAATCCCCATACTGGAGTACCGGTATACAATCACACAGCTGGGGACTACAATCCCCATGCAGGAGTATAAAATCCCACAGCTGGGGACTACAATCCCCATGCTGCAGTATACAATCCCATGGCTGTTTTTTTGGTCTGAAGGCTTGGGGCTACATATCTTTGGATGGAGTCTACCATCCCATGGCTTAGGTATGGAGTCCCATTACTTGGGGATACAGTCTTTGTGATTAAGCAGTCTAAGCAGTCTAAGCCATGTCGTACAGGTCTACATGTACATGTACAAACCCGTGGCAGGGAACTGCTCATAGCTGGGGTATACAGCCCTATGACTGGGTCTACAGTCCCACAGCTTGGGGATATCATTCTGCAGCCCATGTGTTTCAGCTCTAAGCCAAGGGTTTTGGTCTACAACTGTGTGGTGTGATTCTACAGTCCTGCAGGTGAAGTCCACAATCCCATGGGTTGTGTAACTTGTGTATACAATTATGTCGCTTGGGTATACAATCCCATGGCTTGGGTATACAGCCCATGTGATTCAGCTCCCAGTCACAGCACCTTGGTCTACAGTCCCACGGGTGAAGTCCACAAACCAATGGGTTGTGTATACAATTCTGTCACTGGTTGTACAATCCCACGGCTTGGGTATACAGCCAACGTAATTCAACTCTCAGTCACATGGCATGGGTCTACAGTCCCATGGCTGGTGAATTCTAGATTAATATGGACTCCTAGAATGAACTCCCCCCTTTTTAGTTTACACATTTGTTTAGGCAATAATACATGTACAATCAAAAACCATCCAACAAGATGGACTGTATAAACTTGACAAAAGTTCACAAAAAAAGATCATAGAAAAGTGTAGTTATTTGGACAAAATAGGTCCATCTAGTTGTTCGCAAGTAAATTGCATTGACATTTGACACGGACATCACTTGTGCCTCATGCTTCACACACTAGTAAAGGACGTCTACAAATTTCAAATAGAAATAAAAATCTAATGTATGTTACTCATGAGAATGGATATTTGTGTCTCAGAGTATGTAAAAAGGATTTTCAGTTTTTCACCAAGGGCTTCAATAAAAAAAAAATCTATAATTTCAAAGCCCTTCGTTCACTTCATACAAAAAACATAGGGCTCGTATTTGTACATGTCATATACAGTATTCTCCTAATAATATAGTGATTAACTTTTGGGGTGGACTACTGTTGGTTGAGTGTCAAAATTCAGGGCTTGCCTGATAAAAGTGAGAATCCTACAATGTACACAAAACCTATGTCAGTCTGTCAGTAAGACTGGATAATTTTTTGAGTTGCGTCACCCACTGTCTGCAATGGGCAATGCACTTGGAATTGAAAATGCAGAGCTGCTTACAGATGGTTTGGGGCAGGAGGATTGGATTAAGGGGTGAGGATTAAGGAAGGGCAATCATGACTGAGCCTGGGCTTCTTTCTGTACTCGTCTCTTCATCAGGAGGGGATTAGAGGCATCGTTCATGTCCTTAATCTTGATCTGGTCATAATCCACTCGCATCGTTGCCAGGGCATTTGTCATCTCGTCCTGCACAGAAAAGCAAACAGATGAGATACATGTAGGTGTTAATGCCCACACGCGTGCATGAGAACGATCTCAATAATCATACTGCAGTTTCAGACAGTCGTTCCTGAGCCATGTTAAACCAAAAAGATTCTTTTAAACATTTCTCTTACATCCAATTGACACATAAATAACAGTCAAACTGCCAAAACAGCATTTGGTATACTTTATCAATGCATTGAAGCAAAAGAAAGTCCCCATAAAAGATCTGCATGTTGTTGAACCTTTCAACCTCAGTGGCGTCCACAAAACCACGCTCAATGCGATTTTGTTGTATTTAAATAAATCTTATGGTTTTTCTTTGTGTTTTTCTTAACTGGAACCGGAACCGGTTCCAAATATCCTGGAACTAACCAAGCCTATACGTAGGTCAGGCCAATCACACTTTGGTCCAAGACAGTCCAACAGAACACATAAGGGTACATGTAAATAAATCAATTTGATTCAACTATCTGATATCATTGATCTAGAACCACATAGATGCCAAATCGGATTTTATTCTCAGACAGCCCCAACACAACTCAACACAGCATGACATGACACACTGTAGCACTTAAGATGAGTCTTTGAATTCTTGAACTATCAGTTCCCATGGGGTCTACTTACATTCAAATCTTCCCACTGGTCTTTCTCTTCCTTCATAACTTGAACCGAGCACAGCGGTGTCTCTGGAACTTCATTGTATTTCTGCAGGATGGCAAATTGGATACAAGCAAGCATATAAGATATGACAAAATTTAAATGCAGAGGCGTTATCAGTGTTCAATGAGGGAGAATACTTTATTTCCTTAAAATTATTCACCCCTCCTGCCAGAAATATGCTAATTATTTTGTAAACTGACAGACTGACTGACCTAACTGCTGATCATCTGACAGTTGATTTGACTAATTGACCAACCAAGCAACAGATGTCTAAATCCCCAACAGAAAAATGACTTTTGATTGATACTAATTACAATGCCGAACAAGATAATTCGCCATTCGTCAGTCTTCACCACAATTAATTTCTCTGAATTTATATTTTTGTCTTTATCAAAGGGATACAGCTCTCAAACAATCACATGAAAAAACCCTCAAAGCCAAGCTTCTGCCTCCAAACTGGTATCCTGAAGTAATTCCCTTTGCTTTCATCCCTCCCCCTCATCTCCTGATAGCTAAGCTGGTGGAACCTTCACCCTTCGTCAACGGAGCGAGAGATGTGAACATGAAGACGCCTACCTTGACCCATCTGTGGTTCATGAACTCTGTGATGGCCAGGCGGTCGGCCGGCTCCGTCTTGAGTAAGTGGTTGATGAGGTCCTTGGCCTCCGCAGACACTTTGTCCCACTCTGGCTTGGGGAACTCATACTGGCCGTTACGGATCCGCCTCTTCATTCCCGGGGAGATGGCCAGGCCATGATTACTGTAGAAGGGAGGGAAACCGCACAACCTGGAAAGGAGACAAAAACAGAATATGTACATCGGATCATTCCGTCACACCTTAGGCCAAAAAAGTCAACATTCAGCATTCAAACCCAGCAGATGGCAATCTACATGTATCTTATCTCAATCTGTTTGATCTCAGACTGCAATTCTCAGTCCTGGTGATCTCAGTCCATGTACTGAAATTGCTGATCTAAGTCCATGTAATATACATGTACATGTATGTGATCTCCATCCATGTTATTTCAAATTATCAATCCATGTAATCTTAATCCATATTATCTCAATCCATATGTTTTCAATCCATGTGATCTCAATCAATGCGATCTCCATCCATGTAATCTCAATCAATGTAATCTCAATCAATGTAATCTCAATCAATGTAATCTCAATCAATGTGATCTCAAGCAATGTGATCTCAATCAATGAGATCTCAATCAATTTAATCTCAATCAATGTAATCTCAATCAATGTAATCTCAATCAATGTAATCTCAATCAATGTAATCTCAATCAATGTAATCTCAATCAATGTAATCTCAATCATGTAATCTCAATGTAATCTCAATCAATGTGATCTCCATCCATGTAATCTCAATCAATATAATCTCAATCAATGTGATCTCCATCCATGTAATCTCAATCAATGTAATCTCAATCAATGTGATCTCCATCCATGTAATCTCAATCAATGTGATCTCCATCCATGTAATCTCAATCAATGTGATCTCCATCCATGTAATCTCAATCAATGTAATCTCAATCAATGTGATCTCCATCCATGTTTACATGTACATGTATCTCAATTCATATGATCTCAATCCATGACCTCAATCCATGCGATTTCCATCCATGCGATCTCCATCCAAGTAATCTCCATCCATGTAATCTCAATCCATGTAATCTCAATCCATGTAATCTCAATCCAAGACTTCCAAGTACGTGTAATCTCCATCCATGTAATCTCAATCCAAGACTTCCAAGTACGTGTAATCTCCATCCATGTAATTTCAATCAAAGACTTCCAAGTACGTGTAATCTCCATCCATGTAATCTCAATCAAAGACTTCCAAGTACATGTAATCTCCATCCATGTAATCTCAATCCAAGTAATCTCCAATCATCTTTCATCATATCAAACAATGTCATCTCAAAACAAAACCCGATCATTTTGGTCTGAATCTTTATGGTAGCCCTGAAGACAATCTTTCACTTAGTCACATGGACTCTGTCAAAAGCAAACACCTATGAAGTAACCCATACAAGAAATATTCAAGACCTAATTACGACTGCAAACTTGTAGATGAAATCAGCAACAACCTTGTTGGCACTTACAATATGTACATGATGACCCCTAGTGACCACATGTCACAGCTTTTGTCATACTTCTCGGGACCAAGAACCTCTGGCGCTGTGGATGACAAATAAACACGCAAGAAGAATACAGTAATTAATTTCAAAATATTCAAAAATGGCAAAGAAAACTTTGAGGTCTTTGAGAACCCGAGACCTCTGGATTAACGTACCAGTGCTCTTACCATCTGAGCTATCCAGCCCTTAGATGGTGGCCCTCCCAAATAGTCAATTAATCTTTATTGAAGTGTTGGTGCCAGTCAGAAGCAATTAAACCATTAACTGCCACACGTATATCTCCCCAATCGCACTCCCATTTTCATTCAGATGCAAACAACCAATTGATGTACAGCAGCTCGGGGATCACACAAAGTACATACACCACAGTATACATATTTCTGATCCACAAAGCAGACTCACCAACGTAGTAGGGCGTGTAGCAAGGTGTCTGCAGTGTGGCCGTCGTGGTCATCTTGGCAAAGCCAAAGTCGGTCAGCTTGAGCACCGAGTTCTTGCCTTTGTCCTTGTACAGGAGGTTCTCAGGCTTGAGGTCCCGGTGGGCAATGTTCATGTCGTGGAGGTGGTGAATGGCCATGCCTATGTTACGCACAATCTCAGCTGCCTCTGCACCATGAGAGCAAATGGATAAAACCGTGTCACAGAATGTCTGGTCTTTTCAAACTCTAACCCTGGGGCTCCTGCACTCAAAAGCAAATGCAACATACTGTACATGTACCGGTAGTGTACGTGTACTTCAACGGCTGCTCACAGGTTTAGTATATGGTACTGGCACTGTACTTCTACAGGCCTGTAGATGGTAATGATAGAATCCTCATGTTGAAATCTTACAGTCTGGGATGCTGTACTTTTCAAGAAATCTTCACTCAAACATCGACAAATAGTTTATTACTCCCAAGTAATAATCTGTTTCAATAGGGGGAAGAAAGTTGCATGCATGTTGATAATGGGATGAGGTATGCACTGTACATGTACATGTGCAGAATGCTCACACTCTGTCTGAATGGTACATGTACAATGTACTAGAATGCATACTGTCGTTCATGTGGCTACACATAATTTGGCACCACTCTTGACTGGCAGGCGATAACGACTACTGATGTACCAGCTGTGGGTGGACTGGAGGAGGAGGGGAAGCATACAAGGATAGCATTTAATGAGGTCGAGGTCGAGCTCAACTTGGAGTGAACACGGCTTAAAAGTACACAAGTCTATGGAAGTCATCAACAAGCGGCTGCAGCCTGTTCCCATGGCATTGCGTGCAACTTCTAGCCGCAGCCAATGTATTTCGACACAACCTAACTGTCCCAGTGGCGGGGAACTCCAAATACGAAGCATTCTTGGACAGGCATCAGGGCAATGACCTCTGCAAGCGAGTTTGCCTTTGCTGCCGCTCAGGGGCTTGTTGCCCGGGTTGATTTCAGTGTAATGGCGCCGAGCAATGTTGGCTGGTGCCTGACGCCTCACCAGTGGCATTTCCAGGGCCCCACAGGCCACGGGGGGGTTCAGGGCAATCCCATCGGAGGGCATGGAGATGAGATGCAAACGTGGGTATGGTATTACCAGAATACGAGGCATGGAGATCTGAGCCAGACGTAGTTCAGGCCTGCCAGAGCGCTGTCCTGCAACACACTGCCAGTAATGAGACCCAAACCATTCTTTTCAAAGCGTTTCGGAGCCTATTCAAACCCTGATAGGACAGACACCAGTCTCGATGAGTAGGGCTTTCTATATCTATTACCAAAACTTAATACTGCAGAATCATTCACAGGTTTCTATTCTTGTTGTTCCTTATATGGGATCATTCTGAATAGCCCCTGCATTTTCTCCTTACATGTATGTGTGGTATGTACATGAACCATAGATCTCTATATAAATAAACTAGAGTGCGCACTCATCGCGTGACCTCTCTAATATAGAATAAATAGTCTAACTCTGCCGTGAACTGGATTTGGGTCAATTGGAGCATCTTTAGATCAGTTGAAGGCCAGCTGGTGGATATCGGATAGATCTACTGAGACCTGAGGCAGTCAGAGGCTTGTTTCTACACAAGCCACACTGGCACATTCTGGAGGATGCCTCACCCATGCTCGAGGAACCTCTGTCATCCTGCACAATAGTTGTTGGAGGACTTTGACAGGGGAGGGCAGAGGATCAGGGGAACGCATTCACATGGAAAGCCTCAGGAACAAAGAATAACGGCAGTGGGGTTTACAAAATCAGACGTTCACCTTAACCATGGCTATGCAATATTCAACAGGCATTCAATAGGGAATACAGGTATATGTAGAAATGAAGCACCTAGGATAATCTGTCCAGGTACACAATGTATTTGCATCACACGCACACACCCTCTTAAATCTTTGGTTTACTATAACAATTGGCAACCAAATTTTTTTTTTCTTACTTGTAGAAAGGTCCTGCTATGATGAAAATGTCAGGCCCTCTTAATTTTTTACGTTGGCCTTTTGGTCGGTTTAGTCATTAAGGAGTTTTGCAACATTTTCGCATATTACATTAAATTGAATAGGGTTGTTTTACCTCTTTCTGTGAACAGTGATTTCTCTTGTATCCTGCTGAAAAGTTCTCCTCCTTCCATGCTGAAAAAAAAAATGGAACAAATATTGGTTTCAATTAGTATGAATAGACAAGATCATCCAGGCTCTGTAAGGATCTGCTATGCCCAGAGCCATAGATGTCTCACATACCAAAGCTTTGTCCACCGATTGTATTCAGTGACATAGGGTACATTTAAACAGCATTATAAATTTTCATTTTCTACTTTCTCAGATAACCATTTGAACTAAAACCTTAACAGGATTGCTTTTTTGGAATGGTTAATGGTTTAACACACAAACTGTGGCAATCTTTTGACCTTTACCAATGTTGTATAGGGCCTTTACCTCTGTTTTTGTAAATTAATCTTTGAGCCGTGTCATTATTATATCATTTGGCCTAATGTTGTATGGGGCCTTTAAAAAGGAGATATTTGGGCCTCTCATTCCTACGCCTGTTAGCTTACCACTCCATGACCACCAGCAAGCATCTGTGACCGTTGTAGATGTTCTCGTAGACATCCTCGATGGCCACGATGTTGTAGTTCTTGCAGGCTCGGACGTGCAGGTCCACCTCCCTGTGTGCCTTCTGATTCTCCAGAAGAACCTGCAATGGTGGCAAGCAAAGCAAAGCAGACCGTGAAAAGTAAAGTAGAAACCACTTCACATTGAACGTTCTCAAATGACAAACTGGCGCCTCTCAATCAAAGAAGATACATGTAAAAGAAGAGCATCAAGTTTTTGTAGGTCACCTGGTGTCACTTCCACATGCGTGTCCACAAGGGTTTCTTTGCCAGTTCTAAAAACAAATACATTTTCCACAACGGAATCGTGCGTATCATTGGTTTGTAGCGTGTGAGCAGTTTTAGACTTAAGCAATGGCTAAGCAATTTTTCAAAACAATACGATTGCCGCAAATTGATCAATCTAAATGCGACCAAAGAGAGCTATTCTATACTCTAATGGCAGAGGTATTGAGGAAGTGTGGTCATAGATACTTAGAAACAAGTACAAAGGTTTCTCAATTACGAAAATGGAAAAAAGAAACCTGTGGTTTCTGTGGCAAGGGAAGACAAGGGAAGACAAGGGCTGATTGAGTAAGAAAAAAATGTGATTCAAACAAAGACACATGTACAAGTATAGTGTGCATGCATTTATTGAACCTTGGAAATCTAAACAGGGTGATGATTATTGTGTAAATTTCAGAAAGTTTCTGCTACGGTAGAAACATCAGGCCATTTCTGATGATGGTTTGTTGAAGCTACACGTACATGTACTTATGTAAGTTTAAATTTCATGGCAATGCTAATTACTGTACAATATACAGTACACATAATTACAATATAATTAATTAACTGTCTACCGGTAATTTACAAAACACAGTTTAATTATGTACCGGTACATATATCAATAAGCATACCCAAAAAGTAAATTGAACTAATGCAGAAATTTACTTTATATATTTACATGTACATGTAGGGCCTACAAGCTACCTGTACATGTACCGGTACACTGACTATCAGTTCATACAGTATGTACATGTACAGTGTACATGTAAGTACTCTGTACTCTAGTCTGTAATAAAACAAGTAAATGGCTGCAGCACATTGAGCACATTATAACCATCTTATTGAATGTTAATGGCCATAAAATAATGCAAAGTGCAGTCACTTGTACTATACAAGTACAAGTGCAGATACATGTACCTTAGAGAGTGCATGCAGTACATGTACAATTATACATGTACATGTAAATGTACATGTACACGTGTATGCAAATGTACATGTACATGTATGAGATGTGTGCAAGTACCAGTACACATACATGTACATGTACAGTACATGTACATGTATCTTGGGTGATTTTCTTTATCCATTCACCTTTACCGCCAGAACATGTGTAAAAATGGTATACATGTACAGTACATCATACACATACATGTAAATGTATATTGTACATGTACACAATACACATACATTGTGTACATGTACACACTGTACATACATACTGTACATGTACATGTACTGTACAGAATGATATACATGTATGTACGTACAGTACATGTACATGTACATGGTTGTGTATGCATGTACATGTAGACCTGTACATTGTGTACATTACGTGTGTGTGTACATGTACATGTATACATGTACATACGGTACACATGTACATGTGTACATTGTGCTGCAGGCCAATACACATCATGTACATCATCGTGTATCTCCACATATACATGTACTGTACCCCGGTAAAAAGCCGGTACATGTGGTATAAAATGCATGGAGTGATGACTTACTCTCACTGTGATGATCATCGAAAATCACTTCAGATTATTGCAGCACAATATCAGCAAAGTATAAAATTGTATAGGCTATCGGTACATGTACACTGTACATGTAGCCCAATCCTCTGTAGTCTTGCACCGTGTACAGTATGGTATTTGTGGTATTCAAGAGGCATGCATTATGACTACTTGAAAAGATACGGACACATGGAACTACTAACGGTTTCTGGAAGACACCATGTGCGAGTACAGACGCATTCCCAAAATACCAAAGATATGAAGAATACTTAATGGTGTGTGGCTGCACTACAGCCCAGCACAATAAATGACAGTACATGTACACGTTGCACATGTATGTAAATATCCTCAAGTCACGAGGAAACTACAGCTAATGTTTCATTATTCCAGGATGCAAATGCAGTGTAGATGTACATGTACATGTATTTCATACAGCACATGTATGCAATTCAACTGCACTTTAAGGGAACATGCAGAAAATGTAGATAACATGATCATTCATATACTGTACATGTACATGTACATACATGTACACATGTGTGCACGTACAAGTGTGCACGTACATGTACAAACTACATGTACATGTACATGTACATGTACATGTACAATCGATAGACATGCATAGTATACTGTACACACGTCACAAAGTCACATGCATGGAGATACAGTACCATAGAGATTATAAATAAGACTAGAGGGGACAAAAAGCTTGAGACGGTGAAGGAAGTGCTGGAGCATTTTTAGAACCTCACAGACGCATATGAATACGCGCACGTGTGAGACGCCCACAGTAATCCTGCATGTATGAACTGCACTGCGGAGAGCGTGAGCGCGTAGTCGCAGCGCTTGTCGAATAAATCAAAAAGCGCCGCTGTGTTCACACGTAAAAGAATGGGAGTGTCCCCTCTAGTCTTATTTATAATCCCTATGTACGGTACGGTACATGTACATGTACACAATGTACATGCACATGAACATGAACATGCAGATGAACATGTACCAGTATGTACACTAGTAATAGTAACACTACACTATGATTAGTGAATATGTTACTACACGATGAGTGAGATACACATGTACGGTTACGGTACACTGAACCGGTACATGTTATATCCACATAGGGCATTGTGTGTTTGTAGGGCAGGAGAATTTCAATTTCTGCAGTTAAAATGACCTGTGTACACTGCAGTACATGTACATTACATACTACACCTGTACATGTACAATGTACATACAGTACACAAAGGAGCATTCCAATTATAGGCACCCCTGAGTATTGCCAGTCAAGCATGTACTACATGTACAGCACTGGGTGGGACCATGGTGGGACACAGAATGCATTACTTAGCAGATTTAATAGCATAGTGCATGCACACTGATGCATCAATGCTCATCTATAGGAGGGTATGGAATGGACATTATGGAAACATACATTTGTACATGTACATACCTACACCATGTACATGTACAAACGTACAAAGTACATACATACGTGTGTACTTCAGCTTGTTCCATACATACACATTAGAATTTAGAGGCATACCGGTATGATCTGAATTACATGTACATGTACGACATACATGTAGTATGCAGCGCATACAGTGTACATGTACATGTACGTACATGTTGTTTGCAGCACATCTTGTACAGTACACGTACACATGTACAGTACAAAGCATTCAAAACCTTCAAATCATGAAACCAGATTTACCTTGACGGCAACTATTCAGGTTATTTTGATTACGGTATGCAATATGGTGTACAGAATTTGTACAGGTACCGGTACACGTACATATATTGTACAATGTACATGTAGTGTACAATTTGACCGACTTTCCTGAGACTTCCTGAGTCTGGTTTCATGTTTGCAAGTGCGGTACACCAACCCTGCAGTTGGAAAGCACTTCAAACTCACACAATGTACACTGTACATTTATCAATAAAGTACGGTAGTGATCATTACACCAGCTCATGCTGCCTCTCACACCATCAATCCACAAGATGCTGTTCACATACACACAGGGCAGGAACTCCGGGTTAAAAAGGGCACGGCAATTTTTGCCTTGAAATTTCGGCAAATTAAGGGCATCACGGCAATTTCTGCAATTTTTGTAGGGCATCAAGGCAATCGCAAAAAAAATCCGGGGCATCAAGGCAATTTAACTACTTTTTATTAGTACCGATGCAAACACGACGTAAGCACCTTAAACAAACTTTGAAAATAGGCGCTGAAGGCACCGAATCCTTGTTTTAGGTCTCCTACTAAATATATCATCGTTTCTGTGGGACCACAATGCCTAAAAAAAAAATTTTCCAACATAAAAATGACGTCTAAAATAGGTTTCAGTCAGCCACCAACACGCATTCTCACGGAACATGAACTGTACCATTCAGGTGGGGCCGGGGTGCTACTGCTATAGTAAGCGGGACGACAAAAATATCTGACAATAGATCCTCACAAAACAATCGAAATAAAAAGGATTCTAAATAGCCTACATGTTTGTAAAGATGGATTTTTAAGCAGCTAGGTCCAACCTAAACGAGCATATTATCGGAGCTTATTATTGTATAAAGTCGCACCCCTCTCATTCCTAATAGAATAGTCCTTGCTGTCAACGTATCGTGATGTGGGTTCGGTGTTCCAAAACCTTCTCATCAGTTCTCGTCCAAAAAATTGAGAATGACTACGTTCGTAGGCCTACCTGAAAAAAGGAATAAAGTTTGCGACATTTTTGTGCTGCATCGTGAGGTAGTAGCTCGTTTTGCTGTTTAGCTTTCTCCTTTCGGGGCATGGTTACGACTTTGAAAAGGCACCCGCGAACACGCAAACCTTTGACAGCTCTACGATTCTACTTTCGCACGCAACCCGACCACGTGCTGCATGCTGCGCAATCTATCTATCGTGCAACGCAAATCGCTCCCAACTACCGTTGGTACCCGTTGTTTGGTACAGCCAGCGATGTCCAAGATTCACTGGTACCCGCAGACTAAAAGTTCGTTGATATGAAACTGTCCCGATCGAACGCACTGCACATGTATGTACATGTATATGTACGTACATTGATCGTGTACAGTATGTGTACGTGTACATGTACATGTACACCCATACACAGTCCGTACAGTTGTGCACAGAATGCGCAATGTTTAGCTGACAGTGCGCGCGGTACAGTGAAGCTTCCGTGTGTGCTGCACACACACACACTGCACAGCAGTCGGAATGTATTTCATGCGCGCTGTGCTAACGGCCGTGCGGCGGCCGGCAGTCCGATCTGCCCAACTATCCATCGGCAAAAAGGGCACGACGGCAATGTGCTAAAAGGGCACGGCAATTTGTTGCCGTGAAAATCCTCCAAATTTAAGGGCACCGCGGCAATTGGTGAGGGCACGACGGCAATTGCCGTCGTTGCCGTCGTGAATTTCCTGCCCTGTACACATACACTGTACGTACATGTAGTTTCTCTTTCAAAGATTATTGGGGTTCAATGACTCAACCTTCAGCCAACCAGCTTATGTAATGGTACACCAGTATCTGTACATGTATATATGTACATTACATGTATACACGTGCAAGTACATGTACATGTACAAATATTGAGAAAGCCTTCCCTTCATGTGTACAGAAAACTGTCATACACGTAGGCTATTGTAGTGGGCTACTACTGTACTAGCCAAATACGTACATCATAAAAAGTACGGTACAGGATGGTAATTCCCCTTCCAGATTCAGGAAGTGGCACATTTTGAGACACAATTATCACTTCCCAACTTTGCTAAGTTCTATACCAAAATGTATGTACAGTACCGGTAAATACATCATGTACAGTGTAGGCCTAAGTACTGTATATTGTACGTGTACATGTACCGGTACTATTATGTCTTGTACTGTATGTTCAAAGAATACCGTTATATGTACCGTACTTGAGTCATCTCCATTTTCTCAAGATTGACAAACTGTCCCTCTAACTTCCATCAGCAATCATTTTAAATATCCAATTATGTGTAATTGTGTACCTCCTTTGCAGGTGACCTAAATCAGAGTGAAGTTTACATGTACCAGTACATACCGTAAAATCCCGGGTATAATGCACACCTGTGTATAATGCGCACCCCCAACTTTCGCCTTCACAGACAGGATAAAGAAATCCATGGCATGGATTGCAGAGTCCATTGTAAAATTGTTTCCATCCCACAGTGGAAAGGATGATCACCCTCCGAATACAAAATCCATTATTTGAAGCCTGGCCCATGCGAAAAAAGAAGAAGAGAGCATACAGTGGGGAGGATCCTCACCCTCCGAATAAAAAAAATCCATTTGAGCCCAAGTTACCTTGCCATGACCCGGGAGAGTTTGCGGTGGGGAATGAAAGCTCCATTGTTGAAATGTGATACAATGTAAGGTCAGCTTCCTTAAAAAAAAAAGTACCGGAATGTCTTTGGAAAGAAAAATTATTTAACCTTTATTTAGAGAATTTCACCGATAGTCAGGTTACAGCATACGCTGACAGGTCACAGGTTCAAATCCTGTTTCAAATTTTCTTTCAGTCCTGAGTCAATAGATAGCAAATTAACGAGTCAGCCATCAGCTTTGGTTTGTAAAAATGATTTGGCGACGTTTAATGCGTTTTTTCCCCCAATGTTTTTCCCACCGTTTAAACAGACCTGAGTGAACACTAGAATCAAAACCAGTGTGAAGTGAAGTGCTACACATACATGTACGCTATAGGTACATGTACCGGTACAGCTTCATTTAGTTCCGTAAACAATTAGAATGAGAATCATTCTGACTGCAGCTCGATATGGAGCACCGATCAACTCCATCACATGCTGCCATTTTCTATAATGCTTCCTCATTTGAACCATAGATTTTATGTACCGGTACACGAACCTCACAAACCTGTTTCCCTTCCAGAAACCCATACCGGTATGTGGAAATGGAAACTGGCAGTTTGCTGATCTTGCTACATTCAGGTACAAATGCACTTTGTGTATAGTACGTACACTACGTAATATAATAAATGTACATGTACATGTACATGTACACTGTACATGTGTACATGTACCGGTAGATGTGGTTTTATTCCCTTTTATTTTTCTTTGAAATAATCTGATTGGCAGTGCACCTTGGCAAAATGTGCCCTTTGAAGAATGCAGTTTTGGAATGTAAAGATGAACATGAATCGTGCCAAAGTACAAGTACAAGACTATGTAATTTTGTTGATATGCACAGTATACTACAGTACATGAACATTGCATGCATGTACATGTCAATGTACACATAGAACTTACATGATAACTGTACATGATATATACATGTTCATGCACTGTACATGTTCATGCACTGTACTTGCAGTCTTGCACGTACATGTATACATGCACATGTACATGTGTGTACCGTATACAATTCTGTAATACATGTTATGTATATTTGGAAAGGTCATGATAAGCATACTGTACATTACATTTGTGTACAACTAGCATTTATCACATGTACATGTACATGTACATGTATAGGTACATGTACATGTGTATGAAGGTTTCCTTTTTGTACAACATGTACCCCCGGTACATTGTACATGGCTCATGATTATATCATTTGTGTACATACCGGGGTACATTACATACATGTACATGTACATGTACATGTGTACATGTACACATATTGTACCTGTAAATGTACTGGTTAATATACACGTACGGTACAGTCCTGTACATGTGCACTTATAGACCATTTAGTACCATACTACCAGCTGTACACTGTGCAGATGCATTATAATGTACAGGCAGCAGTACTGTGACCAACCAGTGTGAGTTACACATGTACCAGCCATACAGGAAGTTAACTGTCCTGACAGTGACATCACCATGAGCAAAATGACCTCCACTTACACCCTACACATGTAAGTTCCTGCTGTGCATACATGTGTATTAGACATGTCCATGCATGAGACATGTCCATACATGTGCACGTGTGAGCTGTAAGCCTACCATAGACCCTCATTAATCGGCCACGCAAAACCACCCTATATTGAGTCACACAACGCAAATACACGTAGGTGATATTGCTAACCTTGACATTTTAACTATGAATATGGTGGCATCACTGTTCAGCTCAAGCACACTGGTACTTGGTAGTGGTACATGTACATGTGTACTTCAGTAGTGCATGTATGTATCATGTACATGTGTTCATGTCCAATTGTCCATGCACAATATACATGTACATGTACTTTGCATGCATACAAGTATGTGTACATGTACATGAGTACATGTGCATACATGTGTACATGTACATGTACAAATACTTGTACTTCATACAATGTGCACGTATGTACACATGTACTGTATGGCACACATGTGTACACAAACAAGTATTTGTACAGTGTACAGGGAAATTACAAGCACATGTACTTGTACATGTACACACATGTACATGTAAAGTACATGTACCGGTATGTGCGTAAGATTGTGATACCCGTACATGTACCTGGATGCAATATGCTTTTGTTTTCAGAGCAAATATTTAGTAATATATTATATAGCAGGGCTCGACCTTAGCACTAGCCCGACGGTCATTGTCTATTAAGAACAGCTGCGGGCTAGTAAAATGGCCCACTTTGCTAGCCCGGCGGCCTAGTAAAAAGTAGACAGCAGTGTGCCGGCCAAAAATGATGCGGGCAGGGATGAGAAAGTAGAAACTAAATTTGTTTTGCTTGACCTAATAACCTTGTGTTAAATTCAATATCATTTAAACAGGGCTAGTAAAACTTGCTGCGGGCTAGCAAAAAACTCAATTTACTAGCCCGGTGGGCTAGTTAAAAAACAACTTAAGCGTGAGGCTTGTATAGGAATGTGTTTCACTGAATGACAGCTGAGTTTCTACACGTACTGTACATGTACATGTATATATGGTGATCACTCTTAAAGACAAGTGCTTTGGTGTCCTTTGTTATAGTAGATCCACTGTTTAAGGAAATAAGGATGTTTTAGTCCTGCTCCTAGAGTATAATTTATCAATCATCAATTCCCAAAAATTTGGGATGCAATTCAGATAATTGTTCAGTGTGCAGACACTGGTCAAGATTGCTGACGATGAATCAGTTTTGGACCAACTTACAGTACCTGTGACATACCGGTACATGGAACATGATTTTGATCAAATGGTGACAAATGACAAGTTTGGTTTGGTCATGTCAAATGGCTTGCCAGGTGTGTACAGCTGACTACAAGCGCAGTGGTGCTAAATAAAGTGCACACATTTCATGCCCAGAAATCAAGCAAGTAGCTTCTGATTATCAGGTTTTTTTTCTGTCCTTAAAAAAGGTCATATGTACCGGTACATGTACACATACATTGTGTACGTGTACATGGGCGTACCGTACTTCTATTTCATCCTGTTGTACGTGTATGTTCAGACATGTGCCAGCATTGTACATGTACATTTTGTACAGTACACATAATACTGTATGTGCACCTCAAGTGCATTCTCAAAAATTGTGGAGTGTAGTCAAAGTACATTTAAATACATGTACTGTACAGTACATACGTACATGTACATGTACACATGTACCGGTATGTGTGTTTGTACGTGTACAGTGGATTATTCAATAAGCATGTCTTTGGGCTTTCCAATTTAATGAAGCAAATTGTCAGATGTCCACGGCAGTTATTCATCTGTGCAGTGTCCAGCTAGAAAATGCTGACTGTACAATGGTACACCGGTACACTGACTCTAATTCAAATGTTGAACTACATGTACATATATATATATTACATGTAGGTCACCAGCTGAATGCAAGCAGCCAGTTGGTTGTGTAATTGGATTATGTCGGTACATGTGATGTACTGTACATAAAATAATTCAACTACACATGTACTATATAATAATATTATGGGCAACATAAATGCACCACTGTTGGAATCTGGTGTATTTGAAGACGTGCAAAGACGGCACTGGATTTGGACGACATCCTGGCATGCAAACACTGGACACTAGATCTAGAAAGCCTGCTGAGACTAATACAAAATAGAGCATCTAATGTGATATGTGAATGTTCATTTGTGTGAGTTTAACTGGCAAACCATCCATCACGCAACCAGTACTGTACCTCCACCATGAGCAACCTGAAATCAGGAAATCTGTGAAACCTGTGTATCAGGAAATAGACTTCAAAAGTAAGAGAGGTGTACACATGGGAGGTGTACAGATGAGCATGCAGTTGGAGATCTATACGAGTGAATAAATCACTGTGCTTTTTTGAGTTAGTATAAAGTCTTCATGGGTTAACAAATAATGTGACCCTTCTGGGACTCTTCCTGGGAATCCAGTGAGGAGTCCGTCGGACTTACTTTGAGTGCATACTTGTGGCCTGTCTGCTTGTTGTGACACTCCAGCACCTTGCCGTTAATTCCCAGACCAAGGACCTTCTTGGTGATCTCGTAGTCCTCGGTGATGGCGTGCTTCTTCGGGACGAAGGAGAGCCCAGACGGAGTGGACTGGTTGTCCCCCATCATGTTCTGGGGACGGTTGTTGTTCTTCCCCTTGGCTTTATCCCTGGGAAGGAACGAACGGAGGCAAACCAATACGGACAGAGTCAACAGTGAGTGAAATTGAATTCAAGAAGGCTGGCATTATATACTTGGCTATAAATGTGTCTATCACCCTCGGCTGCATTTTCCTCTGCAATCTGTATTGATTTCTAAAAAAGGAGGCCTCCATCCAGCATCCCTGTATTCTTCAGTGTGATAGACAGGGAGGCCCATAATGATTATGCATGCAGTATACTCAGGCAACACGCAACGCATACAAATCCATAACACGCTGACCTACATGTAATGTTTGCAGCAGCACAGCTCGCGGTAACTGACGAGAATCGCTAACAGAAAAAACAAAAAAGGCACCTTCCACAAGAAAAGCAACATCTCAAAGGTTACATGGGCACTCCACATCTTCAGCAGTTTTTGGGCGGCACATGGAAGACTTTGGCGATAGGCACGCATACTGCTCTATAGACGCCACTGGTTCACGTCTGCGGTGCAGTGTTGCAGCGGCTTCAGGCAAGGTACTGGGGTCACGCGCAAGACAAGCGCTGATTGTAAGCACACAGCACACGCTGGCAAGGGGCCGATGGATGTTTACTTACCCTGCCATGTTCAATGCCAAGGGATTTTTGAATATGCTATGGGTGGCTTCCTCGCCGGCCATGGTGTTTAAGGCGCGAGCACCGCGGCTCAGAATACCTGCCCTCGAGCCCTGCTAGCACGGACGGGGTGGGGGGGGAGTTCAAACTCGGCGGCAACGTTTCAGATGCGTACGGGCATGCTGAAACTCTTCAAGGCAGCGTTTTGAAATGAAGTGAGAGTTGAACGTAGATGAGGGGCTCTCTGGATCCTGCTGAGTCAGGGTATGGTCATGGTGCCAGCTGTCAATTACGGACTGGGAACTTGGTTGTGATCCCTGTCAAAACTGGGGACCCATCAAGTCTCACTTAAAGGGGCACCTGAAAATAACCAAATGCGTCGCCGAGAGCCTCAACTGACACACACCGACTCCAAGTTGACGGAGAAGGTGCTCACCAAGTCATACAAGAGCTCTGATTTTCCTCTCAGGACAATTTGTAGTCTGCTCTATGTGTCCCTGTAACAGCAGCCTTTAAGACAAATCAGGACAGCATTTGTTGTGCAACGGATGAAGCTCCTGGCAACTATCTGTCACTGCAATGAGTCTCTTTAAGGACGAGAGGTTCCTCTCTTCTTCTTTTTTTGCAAACTGATATATCCTCCTCTGAGTAATGGCCGAGGGAGGCACACAGGAAGTGGTGATGCAAAGGGGCAACTGCACACACCATTTCCCCAGAGGTGCACGCATACATGTACGTCAAGTTCCCTGGAAGGGGCGGATCCATTATTTCATTTTCCACTGAGCACACGCTCACCGTAAACGGCAATACTGGGGGCTGTATTGATCCAATTGTTAGTCACGCCTGTGGCTCTTGTTCTCTTACTAGTAGTGGGAAGCGAAGGGGTTGGGGCTGTGTTTTAGAGAGCTTTTTGGTAACAAGCTCCACAGACACCCGTACGCCCCTCTGGACCCTGGATCAGGCCAAATAAAAATGGCAAGAACCCCCCCCCCCTCCCAAGCATCATCTAGGCGGATACAGCTGTTGTGTGTACTTGGGGGCTCATGGAAAAGGGGAGAAAAAGGGGAAAGGTCTTGGGATGGATGGCAAGTCTTGTTGATGTGACTCACAACATCAGTATGCCTGGAAACTGGCTGGTAGTGGTATTGCATTCTTTCATGCAACCCTCTGCTCTAGTCTTCTACAGCCTTAACACTTCTCAAATCTAACAGTGGTCCTGGTATTTTTAAGGTTCAGTTAGGGTTAGGGTTAAACAAACTGAAGGGCTAGAGGGTTCTATCCTAGCTTAACCCTTATCATCCTACCTTTGAGAAAGGTCCTGCTAGGATCGAAATGTCAGGCCCACTAAATTTTAAGATTTGCATTTTGGTAATTTTAGTCAGTAAGCAGTTTGCAACATTTTTGTATATCACGTGTACATGTAGTGTACATACCTGTACACGCATACAGAAGTTCAACAACAGGGCCCTTTAACTTTCCAACTTTCCAACACTTTCAACAAGACCTTACAGTATCTACAGACTACAGATTGATTTTGATCACAGTGCATGTCCCAATTTTTCCATGACCTGTCCCTTGTGTCCCATTACAGTCAACATGATCCTGTTGAAGAAGGGGGCCCTGAATACTGTGCAAAAATGCTGAGTCATAACACTGACTACATCTGTACATTGTATGTATACAATACATGTTGTTGTACATGCAGTTTCTTCATAATCATACATCTTTTAAGTGCAAAAAGCAGATCTACGACTGCATGTTCTGGGGAGAAAGACTGTTGGATGTTCAGACAGCTTGAATGATTCTACATGACTGGTTGTGAGCAGTTCCAGGAACTAAACATCCATCATCCAGAAATTGTAAAACATTCCATGAATATTGCACGTTGTACTGTACGTAATGTACTGTACATGTCATGTACTGTACATGTATGAGTTATACGACTATACGTGTACACGTACAATGTATCGTACATGTACAGTACCTCTAACCAGGCCATCTTGGGAGGACCATGGTAATAGACAGTTTCAGTCAGGTGGTCCCCACTAGCCACTACCCACCCATGTGACAAACCAGTACTGAATAGGAAGAAACAAATCATAGAAAAATCTGCAACTCTGAATTACAGCGACAAACAACGTCGCCCATATGAAACATACTTAATGTAGTGCTAAGTGTACATGTACCATGCATCATTCTAAAATCAACATAAATTACACTTTTTTAGTGATGAAATAAAACAGCTATGCGGCATGCAGACAACAAATCTTTGGAATTAATTATCATCTAGCAGTTTTTGTGAATAATAAACTGAAATCATGCTTGCATGCAATTTTGTACATAAAAATAATGTCACATAAACTGTGCCTTTGGGAAAGGTCCTGCTAGGATCAAACCGTCAGGCCCTATTTTGAGATTGATGTATTCAAGATCATTTAGTCAGTGAGCAGTTTGCAACAGTTTTTTTGTATTTACTTTCACATAAACTGAAAGCAATAAAAATCAGAGCTAAGTTGTTGTATTTTTATGATAACAAAAATGTACGTGTACAAATGTACATGACATACATATGATGGTACATGTACAGTACATGACATACAGTACAGGTACATGTACATGTACACATGTACATGTACTGTTCATGTATGTGTACATCTCTATGTACACCCGGTACATTGTGTACACATGTACATTGTACATGTCCTTGTACAAAGACATGCCCCATGGGCACGGGCCAAGGGTTAGACGAGAAAAGGCCTTTATGGCCAGCACTCTGCAGGCTTTGGGGGTAGTGCCAGTTTTCCATTCCAGAGGCACTGGTAGTTGTCACCAAATCAGACTCAAGGGTCTGATGAGCATTGCTGCACTGTGACTTTGTGAGTGTGAAGGCCTTAGTAATGCAGGGTCATTCTATGGCCTACCGGTACTTACAATGTATAGACCTACACCTGGCCACAGTATAGTAATGCATTCAGACAGTAATTTCTTGCATATTCCCACAGGCAACTATCAAAATGGGCAGTTACATGTAGTCAGAAAAAGTCAATTGCCTCTGTTTGCATTGGAAAATTCAAATGCTTACTGCCAAAGAGAAGTTTTAGTTTAGGCAATGGTACATGATCAGGTTGTACACTACATACAGTAGGCACTACTACTACCACGGAGGAATATGTTCTTATTCCTCCATGGTAGTACTGTTTCACTGGCATTGCCAGTTTAGATTGCATGGATCCATTGAACCACATGTTTTCAAGATCTGTGTGTTTCAAGTTACACCATCACCTGCAACGTGTGCAATATTGATGGGAATGATGGTAACACCGTAGAAATCAAACAAAGCCACCAGGTAGGGTTAGGTTTACAATCTCAATTAGCACGCCCAAGACACTTCTTAAGGCAAATCAAAATATTGTTATTTCTTTTCCACATGTTTAAATTCTGATATCCATAAAGAAATTTTCTATCATAATTTGTCCAACACTGGTACTGCGGTAGTCCGAGTAACTTGTACCCGACAAGTCACCCCTTTTTTTATCAAATTTTGAAATTCGATAAAAAAAAGGGTGACTTGTCGGGTACAAGTTACTCGGACTAGTACTACGGTAGTTGTAAAAGGAATTTAAAAAAGAAAAATATTAGCAAGATATAGGCCTAGCCGTAGTGACTGTCATTTTGTTTTCCATGAAAAGGCTGTTAATTGCCATACTAATTAGATTAAAAATTTATTTTTAAAATAGCCATGGTAATCCATTTTTAACCATTTTGATGTTTGCAACAATTTTGCAGTTTGCAACATTTTTGGTGTTATACAGTATTAATTTTGACGTTAGATTCGCATACAAATAATGATACAACTGCATGTACATGTATGAATGCCGATCAAAACATCAAAATCATTACGAATTGAGAATAAATAAGGACTAGACTAGAGAGAGTACAGTACTTACAGGCTGCTAATCCAGATTAAAGTTAAAAAGTACTACTACTACTACTACTACTACTAGTACTGTCTATACTATACTATAGACTAGTTAAGTAGTAGTAGTAGTACAAGTAAGAACTAGATAAACTTAAAGCATAAAATTAAAAGAAACGTGCAATGCGCATAGAAAATGGTACATAACATAGTCATAAGTAAGTGCAGGCAAAATTGAGTTAGGACACAAAAAACCCGAGTGGTAGCAAACAACTAACCTCAACCAGGAAAACGCCTCCATTTCTGACTAGGATTTGGTCTGGGGTCCACTGATCGAAGAAGGCGCTGACGAAACAATAGCCTACTTAAAATGTTAAAAAGCCGTGGGTTGGACTCGACCGGGATCGGAGCGAATACCCCACCAACGCAAAGGACCCAATTTTACTCGAACCGAAGAAAAAATGGACGCATTTCACAACCAGGTGGCTTGCACTTCTGTCTAAGTTCTAGCGCTAGCGGATACTCGCCGCTAACGATCGGCCTGGCCCCGAGGCCTTCAACGAAAACAAGCCGGTAAGGTGGCAGGGAATTTGACACCGACAGAAATTAAGAGAGTTAAATCAAATTGAGGTTTCAGGAAGTCACAAAAAGGGGGAGTAAAGCTACACAGAATCTGTCTCCACACTACGGCTAACAATGTAGCAGCAAAGCACTGTGCTTACCGAGATAACGGTATTATGGCCAAAGACAATTTGTGTGGTATTACTGGTAACGTTTGATCTGCATGTCATCACGGATATATATAAAGAGCATACGGCATAGTAATTTCATGATTCACGCACAGCCCGGATGCTGTCGGTCTGGTACCAGTCTCTTCCGTGAACTAGTAAACCAATCAAGTCTTTTACACCTTCCGAGAAGCACGTGCTTGGCATGTGGAGCCACTGGAGCGAAGAAGAACCAGACTAAAATAAAGATAAGAAAATAGTCCCCAGGATAATGTTGGTTAAATATAGCCTCGAATTTGTATTGGTCTGCAATAAATAGGCGAATAACTTTACCCTCGATTTTAAATTCCTCTAAACAATATCCGGATTATGATTAATAACGAAATAATGTTGATTATTGTGCGTTGCGGATTAATACAGGGAACATGATCTCTCTATTGTAAAACAAGCCGGAATGCTATTCATATGGCGAGCCTTCAAATAACTGACGACTCGTCTGGTCTATCTTCACTATTTACTACATTGTACACATGATACAATGTTGGATCAAAAACTGAGGTTACTTATGCCGTTATGGGGACCAAAGCTTGCAGTTCCCGACTTTCCCTTGACTCGTGGGGGTGGGATGCCACGGAAACGAAGAAAAATAATGAGGAAAAACATATGAAACATAGGCCTACTGTGTGTTTTAACTTTTATGTTATTCAATTATTGTTAATAATTGATATGCTGCATTTTTATTTTATGATTATTTAACAATTTAACCAAAGTTAAATTTCACAATTTACATAGGTGTTAGCATGGTTTTAGATATTGTAATATCTGAATTGCTTTTAAAAATCAATCAGTCTGCCCGTGAACTGTGATGTGATGTGAAGTCAGGCGGAATATTATTTACTACGCGGATATTATTTACTACGCGGTTTCTTATCCGCACAGCAGCACTATGAATAGCTGGTGTGAAACGGTGCGGTCTGCACATTACTGAAATTGAAAAGCACCCAGACTCTCAATGCGCAGATTGAACGGGATATTTCTTGTTGACTTAGCTACCAGTCTTCACAAAAACAATATGGCGACGAACTGAGTTTCACGGAAGGTACGCCGCCTTGAAAGTTCGGTCCAAAATACCCCGCTGAAGCTGACAGTTTGACGGCACTAATGAGGCACCAGTCCAGCAAAGACACGCCCAAGTGGACACGAGGGAGCCCCGAGGTGAGGCAGTCGATGTCGAGGGACAGAATGAGCCCGGGGAGCGAGCGCTACGAAGGCAGGGGAGGAGGCAACAAAGCGGGCCGGTCTCGCAGTCTGGAAAAGGAAGAGCGGCGGGGCACACGGGACGGAGGCAGCAAGCAGCGGTCCAGCCGCAGCGACCAGGATCGCGACGGCGGCGACCACAGATACAGCGGCCAGTATGACAAGCACGGCAAAGAGCTCGTCTACTCCAGCCTGCGCATCAGCAATTTCCCCTCCCACGTGTCAGATATGGCCATCAAAGACGCCCTCTTTCACGACTTCAAAAAGTACGGCGAGGTGAACGTGCGCGTGGCCTACAGCGGCGATGAGAGGTTCGCCTTCGTCAATTACCGCAACTCGGAGCAGGCCAGGGATGCCAGGCAGGCCAAGGGGGAGCGTATAATGCTCTTCGGCAAATCCCTGCGCGTCGATTCTGTGTTCAGGCGGCGGAGTGTCTCCCCCGACCAGGGTTACTCGGGCAGGCAAGGCCAGGATGGCGCGGGCGGGAGGCGTCATCAAAACCGAAACCTCGGCCGGGATGGAGGCCGTGATAGAGATAACCAGGGCTATGACAAGCGAGCCTATAGCAGTGGTGGTGGCGGTGATGCCTATCAATCCCGTGAACGTGAACGCCACGACCGTGAGCGGGATTTGTTGCTTCTCCCCGAGGACGACCCAAAAGCAACGCGCACTGTTTTTGTCGGCAATTTGGAAGAAGGAATTCAGGATAGTGATCTGAGGCATGCATTTGAAAGATACGGTATTGTAGAAGATGTAGATATTAAGTATCCACCGCGTGGCCAGGGTAATCCGTTTGCTTTTGTAAGGTTTTTAAATCTGGACATGGCGCACAAGGCTATGGTGTCCATGTCGGGCCAGTACATAGGACGCAACCAAGCGAAAACAGGTTATGGCAAGTTGTCTCCAACCACACGTTTATGGGTGGGGGGGCTGGGACCTTGGGTTTCCCCCGAGGTGCTTGAGCACGAGTTTGACCGCTTCGGAGCCATTCGCAAGATTGACTACTTCAAGGGGGACGACTTTGCCTACATACAGTACGAGACCTTGGAGGCGGCCCAGGCGGCTGCCTCCAACATGAGAGGGTTCCCGCTCGGAGGTCCCAATCGGCGCCTCCGCGTGGATTTTGCTGACCCTGATTCTGGGAGTAGGCCCTACTCCCTCCAATCGCCTCCCCGTAGACAAGGGAGAGACGAGACCGCCGCTGCATACAACAATCGCTACAGCCAGGGACGGGAGTACCGCCGTGAGTCCCCACCCGCGCAGTATCGCGACGGCGGGCGCAACGACCCGTGGCCAGGAGCAGACGGCGCGGCCTACCGGGGTGATGTCAGTCGGCGCGGTGCGAGCTGGCAGAGTGACGACAACCGCGGCGACCCCGAGTGGAACCGCCGCAACGCGGACAGCGGGGGCAAGCAGTTCAACTCCCGAGGGCAGGAGAACCGACGGAAGCGTCCGGCCTCTCCAACTGGCGACCTAGTCAGGGACCGGCCCTCTGATAGAGGGAGGGCCTACAAAAAGCGCAAGTCCCCCGACAACGGCAATGCCGGCGGAGATCGGCGCTTCGACGGCAGCTTTGATTCCCCCGAGAGGGCAGCGCTGGGCAACTCCGATGTTTCCGAGTACCACGGAAGGAAACGTTATGCCGAGGAGAGTGACAGACGGGATGGTGACGGATACCGCAACGACCGGAGGACGTCGGACAGGAGCTACTCCCTGAAGCAGGATAGCCGGAGGTCCGAGAAGTACGACAGCCTGGCCGACCTGGTGAAGTACCTGCCCCAGAGCTGGCAGAACCACATTGTGCTGAAAAATAGTGCCTTCTCCACGTCCATGTACTTCATCGGCGGGGATCTCTCCGTGGCCGAGAATTTGTTGCCGGCAAGCGGGAGCGCGGAGGAGTCCCCACTGCGCATCACGCAGCGGCTGCGCCTGGACCAGCCCAAGCTGGACGAGGTGGGCAAGAGGATCACCGACGCCGGCTCGGTGGGCCACTGCCTGCTGCTGTCGCTGCCAGGCGTGGGCCAGGACAGCGCCGTGGCTGGCACCCAACTGCGGGCGCTGCGCAACCTGGTGTCCTACCTGCAGCAGAAGCAGGCGGCCGGCATCATCAGCCTGCCCGTGTCCTCGGGCTCCATGAAGGACTACGGCGTGCTGCACGCCTTCCCGCCCTGTGAGTTCTCCCGCAAGCAGCTTCTTCGCTACGTGCCTGGCCTCAGTGCGGATGCAATGAGCGAGGATCACTTGGTGGTGGTGATTTTGCAAGGAGCTGCCTAGACACCAAACAACCAACCAGTGGGCTTTTGCGGCCAGCATAATCCCCACCCCCCCCCCCCCCCATAAAAAAAAAACAAATTGTTGACAACTTGCTTGCTATAAGTAGTATCTACTGTAGGTAATGACAACTTTATCATTTGATTTCGTCTGGTTTTAGATATTTTTCTTGTTGAAGGTTTTTTTTCCATCGTGTATTTTTGTGTACGATAATTAACATGTTTTAGTATTTTTTCAAATCCAGTTTAGCGAATATATTTAGCGCTTACGTGTAAATCCTTAGGCCGATACATCTCTTGAGAACAATTTGTAATCTACTTGTACGTATGCATGTGTGAATTTGTCATCAAGTTTGTGAATTGAACAGTAACTGAGTCATCTAGATTAGTACGAGTTGGAGTGTTTAACTGCAAATCTTTGATCATGCAACCTTCTTTAAAGACGATCCATTTGGCATTTGAGCGCTTCGTACAAATAATTCATCTCTCACTCAGATATCTGATTTAAAATGTCTGGAAAAACCCCCGAAAATTGAAACTTTTTTTTTTTTTTTTAAAGGCGGAAATCTCAGAATCACTGTTGGTTGAGTTTGCCAGTAGTCGTGCTGGAATAACAAATTGTAGCATGTCAGTGCTCTGGTACACAAACCGTGGAAATGAAAAGTGATAAACTAGTGATGAACTTCAAAGCCCATACTCTTTAGTAGTATAGTAGTACTATTTTGTCTAATTCTTATAAAAGGACCTACACAGGGATACTATTTTTTTTTAATGATAACAAGCAATCCAAACCAATGAAAACACTTTCAGTGCTGCCTCAAGATATTTCTGAAATCCTGATTCCATCTGAAATTGCCAGCAGATATGCTCTATCTTTTTCCTGTGCAGTTCAAGATGCATGGGCATCAGTCCCACATGCTTTCTTGAATTTGTCTCTCGGATAGATGATAGATGCACAGATTGTGAACGGTTGCTAAAAAGGGGGAGGATGATGCTTCTGATTTGGATGTCACTTGTAGCCGTCCATCCTCCCATGCTCATCTTGCATCAGTGCCAGAAAGTAACCAATGCCAGAATTACAGGCTAGGTGATCGCTCTGGATAAGTGCCTTGGAGAACTCTTCCCGTGTTCCGATCCTTCGTCTTTTTTTGTCCATGGGAAGCTTCGCATTGGCGAGTTGTTCATTTGGATTGTGCTTCCTCGGTGAAAATGATACCAGCAGCCCAAGTCTTATGTTGCTTGGATAAGCTCCATGTGGTACATCACTGGCCCACCCCTTTGCAGGGAGCACCACCTGGAAAGCCCAGAGCCACCATGTCCCCTTGTCAGAACTTGCCAGAGGATGTTCTGCGTACAAGTGCGTGGATGCTGATTGTTATGCCCCCCTTCGTCAACCTAGGATGGGATGCATCGATGCGCTGGATGAATTCAGCTGCATGTACTGATGCGGCAGAAATGATTTGATGGGTTCCAGTGCATCGTTGATACTGAGCGACGGAGTGCCGACAATTTGTTGCAGCAGTCCCAATAGCCTTGTGTTCATAAACCACCATAGCAATAATCTGACACATGGGTTGAGGAAAGCTGATAGTTGCCATGGAAATGTTATGTGCGTGGATGTCCTGGAAGCTGCCTGCGAACTGACAAGTGCTGCTGTATCTGCCATCTGTAGTGGACTGGCTTTCCTGACAATTACTGTCAGTGGTCATCATCAGTGTCATCATCCTCCTTATCATCATGGAATCAGCCCATGCCAATTTCTCAAGACTGCCCACCGTTGCATAACCCGACCTGCACTGACTCCTCTCGCCCTGCATCCATCTCGAGAGACAGGGACAACGTCCCGTTTACCTTAGCCTACACAACAGCTGTTGCTACGGTAACAGCCACAGACTGACAGCAGGATCAATCCACGACACAGTGTGTGCTCAATCGCTTGGAATCGTCTTGGAATCTGTTGCTGTGGCAACTGAAATGGGAGGGGGGTTGACATGCCCCCACCCCATCTCACACCACTGTCGTGCCTGTGATCGTTGAGGTAAGGGCAATTGTGCCATTTTCAACCATTTTGTGTCACCATTATTGCCGCTGCTCCCCGGAAGGATTAAGTGCCATCATGTATTGTTGTAAATGTGTGATATTGCTAGCAGTGCTCATGTGCTATGCCAGGAAGGAGTGCCTGATTACTATTACGTGATGGAGTGCTGGTGTGTTCGATGGAAAAGTTCTCCTCTGAATCTATCAGTCCCCAGCACTGTTCAAACAGTACTTGCATTCGTCAGCATGTGCCTTCACTTGAAATGTTGAAGAACCTTACCTATCGTTTGACAGGAAAACCTATTTTTATACCGATGAAGAAAATTTTACATACTATGTATATATTGGTTGAAAACCAGAGTACAGTATCTATTTCACAATAACACCGATGCAATGAAATCCCGGATGCCTTAAAAACTAGTACTTAAGAGAAAAAAAATCGACAGTGCTACTTTTGAATATGCTGTTGAATATGGTGCAATCCTTCAGAGAATGTGCAATTTTGAATATTACCAATGATTTTGAAGACGTTAGTCGCCCCCGAGTTTGGATGGCCGTGAGAAACCTGAATTACATGCTTGGCCCATGCTACACGTGCACAGTGCCTGAAACGCCTTCTGCCCTATGGGAGGCCACTGCTGCATAAAATGCATTGATTCTGTGTATACATGCACCAGTGAGCTGCGCAACCTGCCCAATACTGATCAGCAGTGGCTGATGCTTGTGTGCCTATTGTTTCCATCTGATCTCATACCGTAGGAACCGACCAACCCGTCATGTGATTATGCCGACAGGATCTGCTATCTTGCTTTTGTGTGTAACCCACGACTCCGGAAATGTATCTACCTAGAATCGGCTTGTGTGTGCCACAAACTCTTTGTTCTGAGTTTCATGGGGAAACAGCTCTCCCGTCTGTGAACTTGTGCCTGTGTTTCCTTCACTGAGGGGGAAAAGCCTGCCATCGAATGTGCGGAGTATGCCAATGTGAAATGCTATCGATGGAGCCCGACCTGGCTCACAATTTAGAGGACTGTGAAAATGCCACATTCAAAATGCCATCTTGCAGCATGGCCGTATGCGTATCCCTCTATGCACGTGTGATTTCCGTGCACAGCAGTGCTGCCAAACCAGGAAGGAAGTTGCCGGCATTGCAGTTCCAGCAATCTCCTTGTGCAGATTCGGTATCGCCCAGATGGATCGCACACACTGACACCGCGCGGAGTTGCCTGCAGGACACGTCCACGCAGTGTCTGCTATGTTGTGGATGGAACTCTCTGTCAGCATCCAGCAGTGCGTCCAGATCCAGAAGGAAACGCCGAGAGGAAGTGTGTAACCAAAACAAAAAAGAAAAAAATTATTAGCCAATGTGGATTGTGCATTATCTCCTATCCACACCTTGATTCCGAGTACAGTTTGGGTATAATACACATTTACCTTTGTCCTTCAACCTTGACCATTTTATAGCAGTTGCATTAGTACATGTACCTGCGCTGAAATTCCTTCCCTCTAAACTTTGATTTCCTTTAGAAAAACAAAAAACTGTCATCTACCGACTCTTCCGGTCCAAAGTTGTTGATGTGATATTGCACAATTTTCACAATTACATTTATATGTACAGTGTACTGTGTACGTCAGTACATGTATATGTTTTAACAATAATGTAATGTGCAGGGATTGTATTATTTGAGTGTAATATAAGAAAAGTGGCTCATACTGTATGTAAATGTAAATGTGTATGTCTGACACCATGCAAACATGTGGACTGTGGACATCTGCAAATATCCTGTTAAAGAATTTCCATGTACATGAACATTATTGTTTACAACCCCACTAAACCCTGTAAAAACCCTGCCTTGTCTTAACCTAGGTCCTGGCTTTATCTCTGTCTCCATTTCCTACATCAGTTTCAATACGGTACCGGTAGGGCGGTAGCAGTGGGCTTCTGGTTAGAAAAAAGGCACCATGTTTAAGGGGGAGAAATTGTGGTCAAACTGTCAGTGTTCATCTGCAGTGCAGAAGGTCACTGGCTCGGATCCCACTCTGACCAGAACTTGACAAACTCTCTCCGTCCACCCAGCGGCAATTGTCTACAATACCTGCTACACGTACATGGCGCTCTGTAGAGCTGCCGAGGAGAAAGGTTGAGAGGCGGCAAGGAAAGGAACTGGCCACCCTACCTCATCATCCCGTGGGCTTGTACATGTACATTGTACTTCTCTACTAAGGCACATCCCCTACGCCATAATGATAGTATGGGTCTATGGGACATTCTTTACTTTCATTCACCTTGTTTTGAACAAGACAGAGTAATTGTAACATACAGTAGTTTTTGGATGACCGAGATGAAGCCAGAGCCTGAGCCAATGGTGGAAGTTAGATAGTGTGAAGTCTTGTACATGTATACAATATCTCAGAACAATCCCAAAAGGTCCATCCATGTTAAATGTTCATGTACCCTTGAGTTTACCTACACGTAGGGGGAATGGGTGTAGTACAGTATGTGTCTGGACAAAAGACTGGTTCCCACGGGTGCGCCAGTCATGGTCGTTCCCTAGGCACCGGAATTTGCCTTGCTTTGTGTCCTGTCAGCAGCACTAGGTGGCACCAAAGCCTACGCTAGCGCGGTGTTGGATGAAGCGTCAGGCCACACAGGACGGCATCAGAAGTGTGCCAATCTCCTGTCACCAGGAGGTCAGGACAAATTTGTGAACATTTAAAAAAAAAATTGTGTCACCAATCGGCGCAGGCCATTTCACACACTGTTTTGGCGTCATTTGATAGCTTCAGCTAATGAAAGTACCAACGCAGGGCTGCGCAAATCTTACGCAGGGGGCATGATGGGCCCATGGGAACCAGACTGTAAACCCAGCTCATAGTCATAGCCTCATACACACTTGACTTGGAGTAAACAGAGTATTCATTTTTTGCTATATCATCATCATGGTTACCTGCAACATATACCGTAGATCTGAGAATCAAAAGATCCTAAAACCTTAGTAATATTGTCTTGTTCCCCACTTACGTATGTAGCATCAGATAATATCCTGTAGACAAGTGCAAGGGAGCATTACAAATGCAAGTTTCATGTCATCAAAGGAATGAAATTGAAGCCTTGTTAAGTTAAGCATGACAGCAATGCATTGAGTCTCAGTTTATTGGAGAGAAATACATACATGTATATATACATACGTATGTACATGGTCACCCAGCCCCCCCCCCCAAAAAAAAACCCCATGATAGAGCAAATGTACTACAGTACAGTATATTACAGTACATGTTGTGCAGAGTCCACACTTCACAGGTCTTTGTGCATATTCCCTCTGAGCATAATTATTGTTAATCAGACTGCAGAGTGTTCAACATCTTTTAATTGAGTGTGAGTACATGCACATTTAATCAATGTTGTTACATGTGCAGTACTTCATCCGAAATGTTAAATCTAAACAGCCTGTCTGCTTACGATTACTGCCTGATACGTAGTACATGTAGTACGTGTATGGGTCTTGCACAGTGCGGCCATCTTTGTCTACCTCCCTGTATACCATGTGGTAAGCAAAAGCCAATCGGCATGGCACAGTGAAGGGGCCAGACTATTTGGCCCTGATTCTTTTGCAGCACTCGGCTCCAAATGGAAGGGAAACACGATGGCTCCTCTGTGCTGAAAGTGTCACTGTTGGAATCTTGTTATTCCCACGGGTTGGATACTGTGTAGTGTATACAAAGTACAAACATGTGTAATGTGGAATGGTGGATGCAGTACAAGGATGGATATTGAGGGCACTTCTGAGGTTCATTAACCACTTCGTGCCGGGCCATTTTCCAGTACCAATGTCCTTCAAAAAGGTTTTTTTTTGTATGATTGGCCATTTTTGAAACTCTCTAAATAATTGGGAACAATGGGTATCTACAATGTACATCTGCAAGTCAACAAGAGTACACGCTGTGTACGAGTGAGTCAAACCTGGCTATGTATCCATGAGTGTACTGTGTACCACTTTACCACAAACATTATGCAAGGTACCGATACTTATACAGCATTAGCATTGGTCATGTACATGTACACACATGCATAATGTGATATGTTTATGAATGCTCTCTTTAGTCTTGACACATTTGGTGAAATGTATTCGTATTTTTCCAGTAGCCAAAGGGAACTGGTCTTGTTGATGGGTGATTCATTAATTGATTATAATGTACATCATTTTTCAAGCCAAACATTTCTCAACATTAGATGAATTAATAGAAATAAAAGGGTTGTTCATCGCGGAGGTGCAGGTACGGTTGTAGGTAGAAAGAAGATCCAAGTCAGCGACAAGACATTGCGGTACTTTGATCACCTTTCTCCTTATTAGATGGATTTATTTAAGTTATTTTTATGCTCAGTATTTTTTTAAACAAATTACGAGTTGCCATTGTTGTTACTTATGAGTTCATTTCCTGAGGTGCAAATATGTCACTGGTTTTAGCATTGGCTCGTGTTTTACTATGTGTTGTTTTTAAGGGTTTCGTGACAAGGAAAATGACCCAGTGTGTCGCTCACTGATGGCAGAAATAGCTCAAAAGACTGAAAAGATCCACAAATTGAGCAAATGAAAGTTGGAACGATGAAATATGTTTTACAATGAAAAGTTCTCTCTATTCAACTCACCAGTCACCAGCTCATTGGACTGTGTATTTTGGGCAAACATTATAAAATTGTCCCTCCTTGTGGGGGTTATTCTTAATCCCTGACATGAAGTATTCACTTGGGGAGTTTTTCCTAGGCATATCAGAGTAGTACACAATGTACGTTGTCAGTTACATGTACGTAGTTATATCAAAAGAGTGCTTTTACCAATCTGAGTTATTCTCCATAGATTAAAATACTTTGATTTCCCTAATACTATAGCGTACTTCTTCCAAGAGGAATGTTATTTAAGATCAAGCAGGTATTACATGTGTACAGTAGCTGGCATATTAGATCTGTGCCGATCTTACTCATTTTACATGTGCCTGGATGTGCAGGCCTTGAATTAAACAGCCATAAATGAATTCTATTCAAGAGTTACAGTAAGCATTTGCAGGTATCAAATAGCTGGTAAATTCCATCTGCGCTGAGCATGCTTCACATGCACATGAATAGTTAGGCCTTGAATTGACTGTTTGGCAGGGTTAGTCTAACATCCCAGTCACAAGGACTACTGGCCTTTATCTGATACTGGCCTTAGTCTGTGTTCCATGCAAAATCCACCTCTTCTGGAAGTTCTGGGTCACTTCTGTCCCACCTTGAAAATGTACATGCCTCTGTACCATTTTGGGAAACAATCCATAGGGTTTTAATTGAGAATGCAATTACTGCACACAATACAGAGTATAACTTGTACATGTATACATGTACTAGTGTCTAGTATGTACATGTACATGTATGCCCCTTGAGTTGATTGACCTTCTATATAATGCTGGCCTTGGTGCCTTAGTACAAAGGGGCCCTCAGTCCTTTTTGCTTCGTTCCATGATATTGGTGGCCCTGCCCTAATCCTCCGAAGTGGACAAAAAATCCAAGGCTTGTACTGTATACATGTGCATGCAATGCATGTATTGGAGCTTCAAGCGTGGAAGGTACGTGTAGTTTACATTGCACCATGTAGCAAACAAAGCTGCATTTGAAATATGGTGCAGATACAATGTACTGTACATGTACTGTACATGTTTATCTGTGAGTCAATTCCTAGTGTGTAGTTGAGGCTGCCTCCATTGAACTTGAATCAATCAGAAAGAAATTGCTCACTTGAATACAAAAAGTGTGCATTTAGGTTGTTGAAAGGATGTTGAAATTAATCTTGGGTTATGAATGATGGAAAGTTACCCTTCTAACAAACAGTCCTGAGCTTGGAATCTTTGAGCTACCCTCGCAAGCAGTCCTAGGAGGTTTGAACTGTAAAACTTGCCTGACATACATGTAACTGTACATGTGCGTGTATACAGCTCACTAGATATATGCAGTACATACCTGTAGGCAGTACATTGTATGTATGCATGTCATGATGCAAACTATTACCAGTACCCATCTGCAATGCAGCCTACAGTTCCCTTTTTACATGTACCGGTATGTTTACATTTTCACACTCAGATACTAGGCTGTGATAGACTTTGGTTTCAATTGTTGCAACTTCATTTTCACCATTGAAGTGGAGATGGGCCTATGGGGTTATTTTCTTTCTTCATGAAACCTACGTGTACATGTACTTGATGAGTGACAATCTGAATTATAAGAAAATTGATTGCCCTATTGGAGCCAATTTATGCAAATTTATGCACGTAGGTGGCAATGTTTAGTCACGTTTGAGTAGTTTTGACATTGTTGGACTGATACATGTAGCTGTATGTAAATGACATGCCTAGTACATTGTAGACTTTCTACTGCTGCAATGCACAACATTACAGTATGCTGTGTGTACAATGTATGTACCGTATATCCATGTACATACTACACTATATACCAGGCATCTTTGGCCCTCATCTGTGATTGTATGAATATTATGAACCTGTCTTTAAGCGTGTAGAAAGAAAAACTCCAACAACCAGACCAGAGAATCCTAGTGTCCATGTGTACATTCTTTTATGAGGTTCATTTTAACAAATATTTATAAACTATTTCTCCCATCAGAAGGTTTTAGAATTTAGTCTTCCCCTTTATGCTGCTAATGTCTTTCCCCAAAGTCCATTAATATCAATACCAATGAATAGAGATTTTTTGCTCATATTTGTGTATGAACAAGTTAGATACATGTATATTTGGACAGTCTCACTGTGTGGTTCCTTGTAATTCCTTATGAAATGATTTTGGCCATGAACAATTGTCCCAAAACCAAATTTGCCCAAACTAATTCATGCAAATTAATAACAATTTATCAATACGGGCGATTCACAAGAGTGCGCCCTCAAGAGTTTGCAACACGTTGGCCAATCACAATGCATGGAATCTGTCACTTCACCCTTTCCAGACGTGCATTGGGTCAACAGATTCCGTGCGTTGTGATTGGCCAACGTGTTGCAATCTCTTGAGGGCGCTCTGTCACCAGTGTTGACAAGTTTTCGAGCAAGGAAGATGTTTATGGAACTGGATTTGTACACAAAACTAAGGGATACATCTGCAGTTATTTATGATCTGAGCAATCTAGCCCTGGGTATTAGAGTGCTGGCTTTCCGAACAGTCATTTGATGGTCTTTCATTCATGTATGTGTGCTTGCCAGTCAGAAGCATTTTAAGTGACTATTTGCCACTCGGGTGGTGAGGCAACAGTCCATTGACTCAGAGGTCTCCTGTCAAATCCAAGTTCTGCCACATTCCTCTATGACGATCAAATCAAATTGGTTCTGATGAAAAACGCTACGCATACATTTTTCCAACCTCCTGACAAATCCTACTGGTAGTGAAGTCTATGAAAACAAAATCAAAACTATTTGAAATCAAATTCTGGACACAAAAAGATCTCTTGTACACAAAATTTTATTTCCATCTTTCAATTATTATTTTTTACACAAAAAGGCAAAAAGTCGGAACTGACCGCTCATTTAAAAGAAACAAAATAATAATTTCAGAAGCTACATCATAATTCGCATTCTTATAGGCAAATTTCAATGGAACTGGGACTCTTTATTTAATAATTATGCCACGTTCTCTGAGGCTTAAGACTCACTCTGAAATGCAAATTACAGTGAAGAATTGGCTGAAACACATCTTTCTAGGACGACGAAAGGTGCGTTACTTGTCAATCCTTGCTTCCCAACTCCCTCCGCCATCCCACAGCATATTCATCATCAGATACATGTACATATGACAAGCAGCCACTGATGGCATGTTTATTTCTCACTTGTCCAAATCATTCATTGGCTTTTTTTCTATTTACCAGCAACCTTCTATAAAGACAATCTTCAAGCTATACCAAACTGTTGCAAACTACTCACTGACTAGGGTGACAAGAAATGTACAGGTCTCTAAATACTAATAGCCTGGGGTCTCAACTGGGCCCTCTCTTGAATATGATGTGAAATTTTGCCGAGTGGGCTAGTGGGCCGACAGTGTCAGGTCTGCAGTAATACCATGGGCATGATCTCAAGTAGATGCGGCACTGGTAGTGTCTACACTAAAGGGCCATTTTCAGTGTCGCCAGTGAATGCGATTATTTGGATGCCGATTTGAATCACATTTCAAACTCCATTTCTTCTTTTGTGTGGACACAATAAACACAATTATTAGTGGGATTTGAATCACGATTCGAACTCCACTATTAGTGAGACTTTTCTAAATAACGGTAATTGCATATATTTGCGATGCTGTGTGGGAGCACTCGGCTGAATCGCACCATTTACTTTAACCACACAATGCACCGCTCATGCTATGATTGGCGGGAAGTACCGTGCTTGTTTATATGTCTCCGGGCATGGGCCACCATGGGTTTTTTGTGCTCGCATTCACACCAGCAAACAAATCACGACACAACAAAATGGTCAAATGGTGGGTGTGTCCTTGATGGTAGTCCATGCAGGGAGACATTATATGACATGTATAAAATATGCACAGCACTTCCTGTCCGTCAGAGCGTGAGCTGTACATTGTGGGATAAAAAGGAGGGGGGGGGTCCGATTCAGCTGAGCGTTCCCACAAGCACTCTGCAGAGCATTCCCACAAGCACTGTGTGGCAAATAAACGCAATCAGTCTCACTAAGAGTGGAGTTTGAATGACAATTCAAAATCCTACTAACAAGTAACAATGGCGTTTATCGTGTCCACATACAAAAAAAAGTGGAGTTTGTATCACAATTCAAATCAGGAACCAAATAATTGCACTCACATGATGTCAATGCAAGCCTGTTCCACAAGCTTTCTTTTACTGCCAAACGTAACAGATGAAAGCCGGGATTCTGCACTTGTGTTAACTAACTGCAGGAAAGAGAACATACCGGTACCCTGCCTTACTCAAATGAGACTGGGCTCAATGTTGTATTGGGCCTTTAATACAGTCATGTTGCCAGCCAAAGTTCCACTTAATGGTTGAATACAAGTCAAAACAAGAATTAGCATTGCATGAGATATGGCTGGCAATCTTGTTTGAACCTAGAAAGAACTTTCAGCGGCTCTATGACAATGTCCCCAGGAGTATCAGGCTGTGCTTGAATTCAGTGGCTATGGCTAGCAAGAACACACCAGTGTATGGGGAGGTGGCTACAGTTGCCTGCTGCCTGCCAGCTTTCCCAGACAAGGCCATAATGTGAAGCCGTAGCCAATCTCTCAGATGGGCCCTCGCTGGCTTGGATTTGGACTGCTGAGATTGCAGTACTCTCAAGTGTGCATTAATCAAAGCCTTTGAGAACCTATGTACAGCTTTTTAGTCCAGCATGGTGACCTCGGCTCCAATTCTGACATCCGTTTTCATTCAACAAAATGAGGAGTTTTAGCCCCATTCCCCCTACATACCCAGCATGAACGCAGGACCACATGGGTGGGGGTAACAATTCTTCGACAGGAACCCCCCCCAAAAAAAAAAAAAATCTATTCTTAGTTTTAACTACAAATATGACCCTTAATTTGTGATTTGGAGAGGTTTTTTTCTTCTATTTTTAAACTAACTCTAATAACTGTAGCTCTGAAAATACTCCCTTTTAAATGAATCTGGATTTCTGTGATGATAATCAAGTATCAAACTGCTACAAATGGAGTTTGAGGGCTAATGATGCCGTGGCAATGCTCAACATTTGTCTGGTCCACTTAAAAAAAAAAAATAGGAATACAGCTTGTCAAAATAATCAGAGTTTTTAAAAAGTAATATCCAGTCAAGTACAGACTCCAAGTTCAAGTACAGCATTGAATATCTAAGGCTACAATAGTAAGCACTTTCTTCTTTGTCTTTGATTTTTTTTGGCAATTTTAACAAATATCCATGGTGACTATTACCCCATCTGTACAGTTGACTGATGCCTTAATTCCGTACAAGTATAAAAAAATTAAAAAAAACTTGTTAAAATAAAATTTGAAGCAAAAAAAAAGATTTTTGCTATCATATACCAAAATAAAGTTGTCATTATCAAAAATCGTTCACACAAAACATATCTGCATAATACAAATAAAAAATACCTTGTTTATTATTTGTACCTTGTTACATTTCTGCCAATGCTATGAATTTCTGCACGACTCATTGGTTCATTGAGTGCACAGTCAGTGCACATTTAGTGAACAGTTTTGCAACTGATTCTTGAAATCCAGTTTCTACAGTATGTGCCTTCGTTGGGCAAAAACTAAACCAAATCTTTGTTAACCTCCGATAACAAGTCCAGATGACCAAAGTGCTGGGTATTTTACTCTCTTTCTTTCTGATGCAGGTTACCTTCTTGCTGTGTCCATACAAAATTAATCCAATAAGAATAAACAGCAAATAGACCCTGCTCATGATGTTGGAACCAGATTACCGCCATCAACTCTATGGTCTATGATTAGTCCCACGCAGGGCCAACTATCCAGAAGTAGGGGGTTCAAATCCCACTCCAGTCAAATCTTTCGTCACTATTCTAATGTTTAAATCAATTCCGATTTTCAAAATATAATTTACTTTATTGGTCAAACAAATGCAGCTTAATTTGGGATAGGACGCCAATGATTAAAATCGTCTCTCATTCAATGATTTTATACAAAGGAATGAACAAAATAAACATAAATTTTCTTTTAAAAAAATACTACAAAGTCCAAATGATCAACTTAACAAACTTCCATGATTCACTGACAAAAGATCACTAACACATATCAGGAAGAGGAATGTTACACAGAAATCTGAATAATTATTTTTCATTTTGTATTCAAAAGTTACACATGGTCTTACAAATTTCTGTTTACATATACAAATATATATTTACACAATCTATGTACACTTGATCTGTGGCTCTCCCAAATTTATCACAACTTGTAAAAATGTACACAATCGAGTTGGAAATATCAGCAATGAGTGCTTACACTGAATTTTTGCTGGAAGATATATATATATTTATAGAAATTCATGAGGTTAGTAATTTCACTTCAGCCAGTTATTGGTTAAGCATGAGCACAGGCACAGCAAGCAGTACCTGAGACCAGGGTTTCTCCTGAAAATACTCATCGTGAGGTGGTCCACTGTCCACCCCAGGTAGCTGTCTTTTAACCCATATCCGCCTGACTGCTCATAGCCATAGAGCTCTATAAATAAACTAGAGTGCGCACTCATTGTGTGACGCGTGCCGACATGGGGACTGTGACGCCATTACCAAAGAGGTGCAAATGCATGGATCTCTATGGGGCAAACTAATCCCAATTTTTTACAAAAGAAAGTAGGACATTAAAATTTGCAAATCCCTAGAGGTATTAATGGCCTTTCCTTTCAGTACTAAAAACCAACTTTCTATAAATTTTAGTTTCCGCATTCACAACCTTTCGGCTATACCTTCTACATTCATATTATGCGCGATTGCTACTGACATCCGGGCACTTTGAGCTGAGCTTGACCTCTTTGGTAATGGCGGATGTGCGTCCATGTTGGCACATGTTCGTACCGCGCGTTGATAGGTGCCAAAAACCACCGTGCATCACAAGAGAAAATGACAACTTTTTCAAAAAAAGAAAACCCAAACAAACCCTATACCAGTCAAAAGAGTATCAAATTTACTTCATTTTGATGCCAGAACATCTAAAATATCGTAAACCATATCAACAGAACAGTGAATGGGATAACATCATCATTTTCACAACCTAAAAATAGACAATGGAATTTCACGTGGTTCGGCATTTGCAGCTTTTCTGTGTCCTACGGGAAAACCCGTAACTTGGTGGATATAGGTTGAGCCTCAGCGGTCAAGATCATGCAAGGAACACAGAGGGTGGGTGGATTTAAGACACGTGCATGTGCAAAGTATGCCAATGTTATTTTCCTGTGTCCAAATACATGTGTGGTGCTTGCTTCACACCTGGCCCATATCTGATTTGCTATCCTTGGTACATCCAGCTATGGGTACATGTAGCATCAGTAATGATGTACTACCAACATCAGTTATTCATGTATTTGCTGCCATCTCTCCAGATTCTCTTCATTCCAGGAGAAACCCTTTTGCTCAGGAAATGTGCATTTTTATAAATTGTGCAATGATATGCTGCAATCCCATCCCACTCCTCCAAAAAAGAAAATACTGTTCTCAGAGCCATACTCCTTCTGGAAAGAGAAGTTCAATGTTCGTGGTGTCACTGGCAAACTTTCAACGCTACACTCCTGACAATTGTGAGCCTGGTTCAAAAGTAAAGTGATGGATTTGGGAGGGTCTGCAGAATGTTTGGGGCATGAGTGCGTACAGTTTCAATGCCAGTGCAGCTAAGTCTTCCCCACCCTTCTCACTACACCATTACTATGGGATGGATTTACCGGTACATGTAGAAGGATTCAGGCAAAAACCCTCAGACAAAATGCTGGTACACCATCTACATGTACGTACTGTCCTACATACCTGTTAGCCTGTGCGTCAAACTCTATTGGCAGTTTGACACTACTGTGAAATCACACGTGAGCAAAACCTACATATGAGTGATGATGCAATGCTGTTGCGGGTCAGTTCTGCACACTTGCAGGTTTTATGTAGGATGCCCCAAAAGGAGGTGCAGATGGGTGATGCACAAGAAATGATAGAATGCACGAACGATGGCAAGAAAGATTGATGGAACATGATAGGAAAATGTGGTTAGAATGGTGCAAAAACCAGGCCCGTAGATGCCATGCTGCCCGACCATGTTAGCAGGGTGCATCCTCTGCAATTTACCTCAGCGGGTAATTCTACTCCTGTGAACCCATTAAGGCCACCCCTTGGCCAGTAATGGTGAGCGCTTTTATTCCCCAGCGGTTATGCGAGTACAGTATGGCAGCGAGTACAGTATGGCAGAATAATGAAAAAAAAAAAATTGTATTAGACTAATGCTTTGTGGCGTGTTGTACTTTGCAACAACCATAACCACTAAATCATGGTGATGCGCAATCCCTCATACAGTTAGCATATTATTTCAATTCTCTTGGCGTGTTCATAGGATAAAATGGGTCTTACATAAAAACCAGGCCATGCGATAGTTACTGCCATGTACCGTATATATGGATCATTCAATACAAACGTGAGGATAAACATCAAAATCAAGCTAAGAGGTGCATGAAAAACAAGACTTGGTGTTGCCTCATCGCTAAATTATCTGGCCTGCGATTGGCAAAAGTATCAAACTCAGTTTTCTTTTGAGGTTAGCCCACCACCAACAGCAAATGGTTGATATAATACCTGGGGTACCGCCAGGGGAGGTACCGTGAGAGATAGGCGTGCCTGACTGCACACTTGTGGTGTGGGGATTCATCTATGCAGTAACCTCATCCTCCTCTTTACCTGGGAGAAATCGATTTGTGGTAAGGTTAATGAGCTGGACGAGAAAGGAAAAAAAAAAAGACAGTCAAGATCATCGTAGACGGAGACAAACTGTGGTCCACTGTGCCATCCGATTCTCTTTTAGTGAAGGAGTGCCGTTCTGGGATTTAACAAAAACACCCACTAAGACACTGGCAAACTGTTGAGAGCAGACAGCTCAGCATCTTGGTTTAGAGGCATTTCTGATTGCAGCCATTTTGCAAAAACCTTTGCTCGATTTCAGAAATCCATCTTGAGGTAAAAAGGCTTTAATTGTTGGAGGTAGACATTCTTGGTTTTGGGGTGTTTTTGTTGGGTTTTTTTTTTTTTTAAGAGGAAGAAGAAGAGAGCTTCCAATTTGCCGAGCATTCACGTCTGACGATTGTACATGACCAGGGTGAAGCCAGAGGACATGTGAATAGAAGGTTTTAAAAGAGGAGTGCCTTGGAAAGGCAAGTTTTACCGACACTTCTTCACAGAGAGCAAGAGCACTTCTTCACAGAGAATCCTTCATGTGACGCTTAAAACCACCGTAACTCTCCTACAGGTACCCTCAGTCAAGCAACCAACCAAGTTCTTATCTTCACTGAAATACATGTACCTTTTGGGCAAATGCATCGTCGAGATTGGGGACAAGCAGCACAGATCTGTTAACTGTTGCAGCTAACCTGTTTGGCTGTCTTGTCAGTAGTGATTCTAGCGGTGGAATCCTGTCGAGGCAGAGTCTGAGTGAATGTAGGGCTGCATTTGGCATTAACTGTGCTCCTCTTTATCACTAGCCCTTGGTACCCAGTTATTAGAGGCACTCAGTCGAGGTTAGGTTCTTCAGTGACCCAATTGCAAGCATGAATTCTCTCCTCTCACCCCCCCCCCCCCCTCTCAAAAAAAGGGGGGGAACCGGCAACTGATGAGGAATTTGAGCCCATATCTAATAATTTGGTCAAGTACTGAGTAAGCAATCCCTCAGCGACACACAGGCAAAGTCATAATCTTACCTCACATGTAATTTCCTGGTGTCAAAGACTCTAGCCCATCTTTGCTTGGAAGATTTTGCACAGTGGCAATCTAACTACTAAAATACACCCTACTGCTCAGCTCAAGTTAATGCTCTCAAAGCTAGGCCCTAGGGAAGAGGCGAAGCGAGGGAAAGATTAGTCTAAAGCACTCGACGCATACACACACTGGAAGACTGCAAGTTTACCTGCCTGTCCTCATGAAATCAAAGCATGCTTAGCAAGCAGGTTTGGTGGAATGGTGGAAAGTGTGAGGGTCTAGATTCATTCCAGACCAAGAGTTTGTCATCTCTTTTCCTTAAAGTTAGAACGGTCCAATGAAGGATCACAGACCCATTCCGGATTGCAGGGTAAGAGACGGTCTCTATCTATTTGTAGCCAATCTCTCTCAATTAAGGGTCGAGAGGAAAAACTGGGCGGGTCTCAGACCTCGTTGGTCTCGGGGCTGACCGGCACGCCCGCTTTCCTGGGCTTGGGCCTGAGGGGTACGGGTGGGGGCTGCTTGGGCTTACAGTTGCTGGCCTCGCTCTTCAACTCACCCGCTAGCTTCTCCGCCGACTGACCGGCGGCCACCGTGTCCGGGAGCTGCGGCGGGGGGATGCTGGGCGGGGGCGGGGAACCAGGGGCGTGGTCCAGGACCCGCTGGGTGGTGGAGGCGGCGAGCGCGGACGGCAGGCCCTCCATGTGGCCCGGGTTGGTGCTGGAGCGCCTCTCCGGGCGGATGGGGACTGGCGGGGGGACGTCCTCCCCGGTCTCGGCGGGCCTCCGGGGCGGGTCCAGGTCGCCGACCAGCGACGGGGACCGGCCAACCTTCTGCGGGACGGCCGGCGGCGTCGGGCAGAGGATGGGGGCAGGGGCCTGGTCGTAGCCCATGCGCTGTCGGCTGGCCGAGGACGGGGGACCCCCGACGCCCGTCACTTGCTTCTTGGTGGGTAAGGGGGGCGGGAAGGTGTCCCCATTCTCCGGGACCTCGTGGGGGAGTGCCCGGGCTGACTCCAGGATGATGGACCGAGGAACGGACGGCTCCAAAGGAAGAGAAGGCTGGACAAACAAGCAAACATATACCACCCATACTCAGCCATATCCACTGGAGACCAACCCATCCCAGCCAAGACACTCGACTCTCTCAGGAAGACCCCCCTTCAAAGGGCCTGAATACGTAGCTCAGGTGGTAGAGCAGAGCTACGTTTAGTGCTCAGGGGCTTAAATCCCTGCAAGTGTTCCTGCAACCCTTTGAATAAGCCCCCTAAAAATTTCTCAAAAGTTAGAGGGTGTGTTGTTTCGATCCTAGCATGACGTTTCTCAAATTTCAATCACATTCACTTCACAAACTGATTAAGGACTATCAAGGAGTATCCATTCATTAACTGGGCCTCTCATGAAGTCATTTTCCAGTATTTTGACAGGCAACATAAACAAAATCAGGCATCATTTGCTTGGTAAAACTACTACCGGTAGTCCCATTATCCCATCATTTGCACTGGGTTTTCACACTAGACAAAATCCCAGCGGATTGTTTTGAGAAATCCCCGGGGAATTCGGTCAGTCTGTTCACACTGCCAAAGAAATTCCCGGGGGGAAAGCTTTTCTCAAGGGAAAATTTACCCCTGCTCGGGAGTAGGGTAGAAGGAGAGAAGTAAGAAGGTAGAAGTTTTCCCTGGGGAAAAGCAACTAGTTGCCAGGGGTGTTGGTGGGGTAAAAAACTCCCCGAGATTTTTCCAGGGATTTATTCCCCTGGAAGTGGCTCTGTCCTCGGGAAGTGGAAGTGTGAAAGGGGCTATAGAGTCATTTTCTGCCTACCTTTCTCTCCGGCAAGGCTGGTGGGGCATTGGGGTCATCTGGAATGGTCGACGATTCCCTAGAACTGGAGGACGAGGTACTCGCCACTGTAAGAGAGACAGGGGAGACGATGCTATCAGCTGCTAGCCATACAAGACAGTGTCAGAAACAAACGTCTGCGGCTACTCATAAGGTCTGATTCCAGAGGGGAACAAACCACAGATACTGGATACACAGGATCGGATTATACAGCACTGATGGAAATCTGCTGCCTGACTAGTGGGGCGTGGGGCTAGGTCCTAGTGACTAGGGCTAGGTCCTACTCATTAGGGCTAGGTCCTAGTGACTAGGGCTAGATCTTACTGACTAGGGCTAGGTCCTAGTGACTAGGGCTAGGTCCTACTGACTAGGGCTAGGTCCTAGTGACTAGGGCTAGGTCCTACTGATTAGGGCTAGGTCCTACTGACTAGGGCTAGATCTTACTGACTAGGGCTAGTTCCTACGGTACCGGTACTGATTAGGGCTAGGTCCTACTGACTAGGGCTAGGTCCCACTAACTAGGGCTAGGTCCCACTGACTACGGCTGGATCCTACTGACTATGACAGGATCCTACTGATTAGGGCTACATGTAGGTCCACTAACTAGGGCTAGGTCCCACTGACTAAGGCTGGATCCTGCTGACTACGACAGGATCCTACTGATAAGGGCTAGGTCCACTAACTAGGGCTTGGTCCTACTGATTTGGGCTAGGTCCTACTGAGTAGGGCTAGGTCCTGATGACTAGGGCTAGGTCCTACTGACTAGGGCTAGGTCCTACTGATTAGGGCTAGTTCCTACTGACTAGGGTTAGGTCCTACTGACTAGGGCTAGGTCCTACTGACTAGGGTTACAGTAGGTCCTACTGACTAGGGCTAGGTCTTACTGACTAGGGTTAGGTCCACGTCATACCGTAGGCATGATCACATGGCAAACCTAACAGATTCAAGGCAATTGCCAATGAGCGGCACTTCACCTGAGCTGGACGAGTTTGGCCGCGACCCGGTGCTGTCCCTCTGCAGCGACCCCTTGTACGTCTCCCGCAGCAGGTTGGTCACGTCGCGCTCCTTGTGGGGCGACTTGGCAGGGATGCGCGGCGGGAACGAGTCGCTCAAGTCGGGCGAAGGGAGGGACGTGCCTGAAAGGAAGCCCGAAAGGCAGCGTCAAGAAATCAGCCGACCAAACGATCAAGGAGAAAGGTGTCTGTTGTTGTTATTGCCTAATCCATTAGTCAGACATGATGGGAAAAAAAACCAGCAAACAAATTTTTGTTGCGGGAACAACCTATTTTGTTGCAGGAACAACAAAATTTTTAGGGATTTTATTGTTCCGGCAACAAAAGATTGTTTGCTGTATCTTGTTTCTATCATGTCCCTTTAAAACCACCGTAGATAAGTAGTATGGTAGGTAGGTAGAAATACTAAATGCAATTCAGGGATTGGTTTTAATGGGGTTTAAGTGAGGGTTTAAAGCAAGCTTCAACTTACTGCTGGAGCGATCTGAGGGCAGACTGGAACTGGAGTCGGATTTCTTGACAGTCCGAGGAAGGTGAAGTTTACCTTTGGAGCCACCCTGATTTCATTGAGAGACATTGGGGTGAGAAAAGATGAGAAAACCAACCCAATATTAGCACACACTGTGGAAATGTAGGCCAGGATGATCAAGTTCATCAATTCATGAATATTGGCAGAGTCAGCATCATGCATGATGATCTTACCCCACTAATCTCACAACACAGCGAGCCACGGACAATTTTCAAGGGCTATGGCTTAGCTTGTACAGGGCCAATATGTGTACAAACCAATGCTTCACAGCAAGTAGTTCAGCCGTCGCCTCGCTGATGCCAAGTCACAGCCCAAAGCCGTAGCTTTGAAAAGTGTGATTGGGACTGTGCTCATTCACCGACCCTCTGGATTGTGGCTGGAACTGTGGCTGGCTATGGCTTCAACAAAGCCGATGAACCTGAGTACTATATGGATATGAAACCAAGTAAGTATGCTGCACAGTGCTATCCAACCACATTGTAATCTTGTCCTCACAGGTTCCTATTGTCTGGTACCTTGAAGTCACTAGTGATAGCCTGTAGGTAGAATGGTGGGGTTGTGCTCATGGGCATTGAGCCACTAATACCAGTCTGGCTGTGTGGCGTAAATGGGGCATAGAGGCGATGCAGATGTGGCAGAGCTTGTGTGCAGAATATGGCATTTAGGCAGACAAGGTACAAATCCCAGACTAGAGGTCTGACTGTGCAATGCAATTACAACAGCACTTCCCCGGGCAAATCTCCAAATGACAACAGTCTATAAAATTACAAAGTTGTAAGCAGAAACTGTGCTACCCTTTTCCCTTGGATGGCCTACTGGGCCACCCTACAATTGTTCCCCCCCCCCCCCCCCCCGGCATCTCTTTCTACCGTAGGGGTGTTTCTAGAAGGCGTAAGGCTTTGAGAAGAGCCGGTAACATTTCAGAAAGTGTGTACTCTGCCCGTTGTCAGGAGATTACTGGAGTCCAACTACCGGTATCCATGGGACTTATTTGTGTTCCCAAGATGTTTGTGGCCAGGCTATGCTAAATGATGAGACCCTGTTGAGCACCCACATAACCCATCTACCCACCGTCGCAAAAAAACGTGATTTTTTGGGGGGATCGCGATTTAAACCCCAATTCAAACTCCACTCTTGCTGTGTGGGTGGACACAATAAACGCGACTATTAGTGGGATTTGAATCACGCTTCCGACTCCACTATTAGTGAGACTAGAAAAACGGCTCTTAAAATTGGGAGTTCATTCACACGTCCAGCCCAAAGTGATTGTAGCGTACATGCAGAAACACTTACGAATTCCAAAATTTTTCAATATTTAGACATTTGCTGAAAAATTCCTTTAGACGGATGATTCTCTTACAAACATTTACAAATATGCCCCCAAAATTATCATTGATTTTGACATGCATTTTGATAATACTTTGACTATGGACGCCATTTACTCGAAAAGGAACTTTTGGAGCAGATACCTCATTACACCATCTTAGGTCACATTTGTACTCTGTGCCGGCAGAAACTATTCTTGGCTTGGTACCATACCTGTGGTAACTTCGCCACTAAAAGTCTGAAATGGCAACCTTTCGGCACAGCAGATGTATTTCAGACCTACAAATCTATCGCAGTCCAAAATGGCTGGGTGCGCTAGACTGTGTTTGCCCGTCTAGAAAAACAACCTCAGGATGCCTCAAAAAGAGGTACGCGGAGAACACGAGTGAACACTTACCTTGCTTTACTGGTACATATTGTACATTACAAGTGTCTGAGTGAAATTCAGCCATTTTTTTTTTCACAATGAATATTTCTGAGAATTCGAATTGAAGGCGAGTAATGCTTGTATGTGGTGCAGGTGTATGTGAGTTAAACTAGGGCGTAGAAGTTGAAGAGTGACATGTGCACGGTACATGTATATACAAAATTACAAATACAATAGGCATTTCCTTATCTGGTGGCAAATGCAACATGGAAATTAACTTTGAGGACAACTGTAGATTTACAGTGCCATATCGAAAGGGGCTTTCACACTAGACAAAATCCCCAGAAATGTCTCAAAAATTCCCCGGGGAATTTGGTCAGTCTGTTCACACTTCCAAATAAATTCCCAGGAAAAAACTTTTTTCCCTTCATAGTAGGGTAGGAGAAAAGCAACTACCGTAGTGTGAATGTTGGGGGTTTTTACTTGCCCTGCCTTTTTGCATCCGTGGCTAGTGCAAAGGTGAATCTTGAAAGGTTTACACATTCCCCAGGGATTGATTGCCTGTGTGAAACGGCCGTGCATATTCCCGGGAAAAAGTGTCCCCGGGAATTACTGTAGCAAATGGGTCCAGTGTGAACAGTTGCAGGGGTGTTGGTGTGGTAAAGAATCCCCAAGGTTTTCTCGGGGATTTATTCCCCAGGGGAAAATTAATAATAATAAAAAATCAACAAATTTACTATCAAATTTGCTATCAGTCCCAAATTTGCTATCAGAAAGTGAAAAGAATATGCTAGTGGTTACAGAGTGTTAAAGATTTTGTTAATCATTACCATGAACCAATGAGGTTAGTGTGTGCATACATGATCAAAGGTGAGTACCTAGTTACGGTATTGACAACAATGGGTGATGTTAGTGAGTTATAAAGGGAGCAATTGTAAACAAGGACAATGGCCGTCATTCTCAGCAGTTGCCACGGTTATACCTCCGAGTTCATTGACGACTGCCACGTGGTTGCTATGGTAGCGCGCACCCGTCGGATGGGGGAAATCTCTTGAGAGGGACGTCTGTCCAACTGGGCATGCTGTAAGTGTGTGGTGTGGGAGTTATCATTTTTATTACATGGCTTAGCGACTTAGAACCAAAAGTCGGTTCGACACTTCTCCATCGATAGCCTGACGAAATCAGTGGTACCAATTCGGGCCAAGTTTGCCGACGGCTCCCGATTTTCGGTGGGAATCTTATATGCCATTGGTTTGGGATATGGCATTATCTTGTCCCTCGATTACAGCACTATAGGATCCTCTTGAGTGAATGAGGACAAAGTGTGAACACTTCATCCTCCCTCTATGACCAATCGGTATCCTAAAGGTACTGCAACGAGAACTGGTTTTTGTAGGGGTCAAATTCCAATTGAAATTTCCAAAAAGTTGCTAGCAAAGATATCTATGATATGTGATGGGCTCTGCAAAAATGAATCACATTCAGGTAAAATCACAATCAGGGATTTATACCACAAAACCTGCATTTCTTTCAAGTTTTATAATATACAAAAAAAACGAGGATTCCAATTAGAATATATGAAAATGTGGACACCAATATCAAAACTTTTGATTTTGTTCACCCAAGAACTTTCAGTAGCCTTGTTCGTGGAGAAGGGCTGCTCAATTAGTGACTCATTTTCCGCAGTGCGCATCCCATATAATAGCACCATGATCTCACAAAGAGGGACGTTCTTAAGCTTTCTCTCTGCAAAACGATGCCCCGATTGGTCACTGACAGCAGGCTATGGAACAGCAGTCAGCTGCAGGGTCTTCAACTCCAAGGGACAAATCCGCGATGCAGTTGCAACGAGCAGCAGCCCACGCATGCTGCATGCAATAGCTGCTGCCTCGGCCCATGTGTCTCCAAGCAACAGGGTCAGTCGCACATATTCACCGATGAACCCTCACCACGATGACCTTTAACCCAACAGCAAGTACCGGACTCACAGCATGTCCACTCACCATTAGTTTTCAGGGGTTGTTTTTCATGGTTTGTACTTTTTTTATGGCTTGAACAGAGTGGCAATAGGGAAGACAGTGGAACAACTGAATGATGTTAATGCTGGAGCACCGTGTCTTGCTACATGTAGCTATACATGGGAGTGGGCAACTTTTCTTAAGTAAAAAACGTAATAGCTACAGCGCATGCAGACTGTTCACTGTGTCTGCATCATCAAGGAAGCCACCATAGGATTAATTGGCATCCGGCCGTGCTCTTCAGATGTCCATGCACAAGGCATGGGCTCAAAGAGAGTCAGCAGTCCAGGCAACACATTCAGAAGGGGATTCAAATATTTCACAAATGCTCAAATCATACACATCCAATAGTAGCTCCATCCACAACCTGCCAAACAAAGGCTAACTGAAATTGAGTGACTGGGTTTATACAGTTATCAGGCATTTCTCCAAACCTTTGATTGGGCTATGGTCCTGTCTCTCTGGCCCTGCCTCTACAGTTCTGGCTCTCTGGCCCTGCCTCTACGGTCCTGGCTCTCTGGCCCTGCCTCTACAGTCCTGGCTCTCTGGCCCTGCCTCTACGGTCCTGGCTCTTTGGCCCTGCCTCTACGGTCCTGGCTCTCTGACCCTGCCACTACGGTCCTGGCTCTCTGACCCTGCCACTACGGTCCTGGCTCTCTGGCCTGCCTCTACGGTCCTGGCTCTCTGACCCTGCCTCTACGGTCCTGGCTCTATGGCCCTGCCTCTACGGTCCTGCCTCTACGGTCCTGGCTCTCTGACCCTGCCTCTACGGTCCTGGCTCTCTGACCCTGCCTCTACGGTCCTGGCTCTCTGACCCTGCCTCTACGGTCCTGGCTCTATGGCCCTGCCTCTATGGTCCTGGCTCTCTGGCCCTGCCTCTACAGTCCTGGCTCTCTGACCCTGCCTCTACGGTCCTGGCTCTCTGACCCTGCCTCTACGGTCCTGGCTCTCTGGCCCTGCCTCTACGGTCCTAGCTCTCTGACCCTGCCTCTACAGTCCTTGCTCTCTGGCCCTGCCTCTACAGTCCTGGCTCTCTGCCCTGCCTCTACAGTCCTGGCTCTATGGCCCTGCCTCTACGGTCCTGGCTCTCTGACCCTGCCTCTACAGTCCTGGCTCTATGGCCCTGCCTCTACGGTCCTGGCTCTCTGACCCTGCCTCTACGGTCCTGGCTCTATGGCCCTGCCTCTACAGTTCTGGCTCTCTGACCCTGCCTCTACGGTCCTGGCTCTCTGGCCCAGCCTCTACGGTCCTGGTTCTTTGACCCTGCCTCTACGGTCCTGGCTCTCTGACCCTGCCTCTACAGTCCTGGCTCTATGGCCCTGCCTCTACGGTCCTGGCTCTCTGACCCTGCCTCTACAGTCCTGGCTCTATGGCCCTGCCTCTACAGTTCTGGCTCTCTGACCCTGCCTCTACGGTCCTGGCTCTCTGACCCTGCCTCTACGGTCCTGGCTCTCTGACCCTGCCTCTACGGTCCTGGCTCTCTGACCCTGCCACTACGGTCCTGGCTCTCTGCCCTGCCTCTACGGTCCTGGCTCTATGGCCCTGCCTCTATGGTCCTGGCTCTCTGGCCCTGCCTCTACAGTCCTGGCTCTCTGACCCTGCCTCTACGGTCCTGGCTCTCTGACCCTGCCTCTACGGTCCTGGCTCTCTGGCCCTGCCTCTACGGTCCTGGCCCTCTGGCCCTGCCTCTACGGTCCTGGATCTATAGCCCTGGCTCTCTGACCCTGCCTCTATGACCCTGCCTTTATGGCCCTACCTCTTAAGCCCTGCCCCTTTGACCTGCCTCTACGGCCTGCCTCTATGCCCCTGCCTATACAGCCTGTCTATATGTCCCTTCCTCTATAGCCCTGCCCCTCTAAACTGCCTCTATGGCCTGCCTATATGCCCCTGCCTATATGCCCCTGCCTCTATGCCCTGCCTCTATGCCCCTGTCTCTATGCCCCTGCCTATATACCCCTGCCTCTATGCCCTGCCTCTATGCCCCTGCTCTATGGCCCTGGCTCTATGGCCCTACGGAGACAAAGCTTATGGCTGATGGCCGAGCAACAGTCAATGTTTAGGCAAAGGCCCCCTGATACACCCCCATGCTCATGCAACTCATCGCAGGCCCTGGCATGCATTGTCGCTTTTTCTCTCTTTCTCTTAATTCGTATAGGGGGTTGCCATAGTGACTACCTCAGACTGAAACTGGCGCATGGTGGCCACAGTGGCTCGGCCACGCCTCATGGCCTGCTCTCGCTCTAATGGCCTCAGCCTGTTCAGCGTGGCGTGCTGTGAAAGAGAGGAGGGGGCAGACAAGCCAAGTCTAAAACCATTATAGGACTGGTAAGGGCCTGAGTGGGCACATAGGAGCTCAAAATTTGATTAAAAAGACGTATGGGGATTTGTTACATGCAGATTGCGGAAACATACAGCAGTAAACATGTACATGTATGCGCAATCAAACTCAATTTTTTTTCAGGTCATTCATGAATATCAAAGTTACAAAGCCTGACATTTCGATCCTAGCAGGACCTTTCTCAAAGGCAAAGTACCTTTGAGAAAGGTCCTGCTAGGATCGAAATGTCAGGCCCTCTAACTTTTGAGATTGATGTATTGTCATTTTAGTCAGTGAGCAATTTGTAACAGTTTTTGTATTAACTTCATTTATAAATGCTCAACTTTTTACCTTCTTTTTAAGTTTGCATACATGCCAACGAAAAATGACTGGCCCGGGACTGTGTTGAAAATGCGTGCAAGCATGCGGGGCCAAGCAGATCTCATGCCGGGTCTGGGGTGGAGGGGGGGGGGGGGCAGTCTGAAGAGCCATGCAGTGTTAGTAGGCTGCACTTTGCAGTGCCACAATCCGAGTGTCCGACACACAATAAAGCACTATGGCAAGCTGGCTTTCCTTGTGAGTGCCCCTTCTGTCCGTCCTGCCTCCAGTACAGAGTTCCCAGACCACCCAAATGATTACAACGGTTTGAGGACTTGGCGTTTCAATCCCAGCAGGCCATTTCACCGAATCAGACACCTTTAACCACTTCCCGCTGGGCCCATTTTCCAGCGCCGATGTTCGCCATTTGGGGGTTTTTGATCAACGTGTCATTTTCAAAACTCCCTAAACAATTGGGAAACAAATATCTAGGAAATATGTATCTGTGAGATGAATCAATAAGGGTACACTATACATGCAAGTGAGTCAAACCTGGCACAATCTGGATGTCCGTGTGGCTTTTGTCAAGGGATTATGTGTTGTCGATGGAGCGTAGCACAACTGTATGGTATGTGTACAGCGTGTACAAGTAGCCCCTGTACTGACCTTTCACCTTTCACAGACTAGCCTCCACTCCACGGGGTTAAATCTTCAAAGTGGTCAGCAATAGAGCGCAGCAAAAATCAGACTAAAGGTCCACTAACTCCTAATAGTTAGGGTTGATAGTCAGATAGTGTGGGTCTTTAGATCATTAGTGCCTTCCTGAGTCCCTCTTCATCTCCTTTCTCTGGCCCTCAACCCTGAGTGGCTTTTCAGCCTTGTTTTGGGTGATTTTGCATTAAAAAAGTAATTTAGCGTTTAATTTTAAACTCAAGCACTTTTGGTCCACTTTGATCCATTACTATCAAAATATGCTTTCTTGTATGTAATCAATATTTGTCAGTGAAGACTCCCACCAAACCCCTTGGAGGCAAAACCTCATATTGCGTAAAAGTGACTCCCTGAAAATACGGTATATCAAGGCAAACAGTCTGCCCTTGGAGAGCTAAAAGAAAAGCTGGCACCGTTAAGCTCACCACTCTCTACATGATGAGCTTCTTGATGTCAGGAGCATGCATGGCTAATGCATGCATCGAGTCCAACCTATGTGAGCAGTGCTGTCATCATGGAAGGATAATTAACATGAGTATGTATATGTGCATGTATATTTGTTGCATTTCTAGAATGATGCCAAAGGGGGGGGGGCTCAAATAGGCTGGATCTCTGTGGAGTCGACCCTCCAGTTCCTGAACCAGTCATGCCGGACCAAATATACATAAAGAAAGCGTACGATTTTGCCTGTGTCTGTATTCTTCGGCTACGGCTGGAGATAACACAGAGGTAAATGGAAAAGAGGCTGCAGCCACAAATGGAGAGCGTCCATAGACTCATGTGTGACTCTGAGACAAAGCCAATGATTTCAAGCCCGTGCCTGTAACGGTATTTCAGCTCATGGGAAGCTTGAAACTTGAACCATGTCCATGTACATGTAGCTGGATGCAATAGCTCAACGGCTGCGGCTATTTTGAAGCCCTTGCTCCATCAATTGCAATTGGCTTTGCGCGCACTAAAAGTGTGATACATTCAACCGGGCGATAACAAAATCAAGTTGGTTGGGGCTTGAGTTACTGATCGCTTCCCTGACTGCTTTGGAAGTGAAGGGGAGAAAAGGCAACTGCATTCGGTGTGCATTGTCAATTCTACAGGAAAACCTTCAGTCAAGGTGTTGCTGTATCATTCTCTGTCACCATTGCCGTGTCAACGTGCACTCAGATGCAAGTCCCGTATGCTGGCAACATCCACCACTCGCCTGCTCCAACCATGCCGTGCAAATGCCTTCATGGGCTACGTACCCCGTACATGTCACCTACCACAAACCACTTGCGATACTGTCGGGAGGCAACAAGATCCACGTGACCATGACAACACCACTGACCCTGGCTTAATACGGCACACTATATGATCAAACTGCAATACGACTCGGGTTGGGTGTTGATGGTTTTGCGTACCAGCGCTCTTACTATCTGAGCTATCTAACTCTTAGAGGGTGGCCTTCCTAAATAGTCAACTAGTCTTTGCCGGGGTGAGGCCATTGGTCAGATGCATTCAAAGAAGCACCCTCTTTCTTTCAAAAGATCGAGGGCCTACAGTTTCAATCCCTCCAAAGCCTTTCTGAAAGGAATGATGGCAAAGGAGATCTAACAGTACGTCGAAAACAGTTTCCTTCAAAAAAGTTTCTTTAAGCAAGAGGTAAAAAATGAAACTGTGGAATCAATTTTTCAATGAAAACCTGCAATTTTAGATTTAGAACGCAGGACACAAAACTAGACCCGGCAACCAGACCTACATCTGAAATGTCTTTAACCATTGAAATTAAATAAAGAGTATTACAGAGACAAGGCTACCGGCCAACATTATCAATGTACATGCACAGATCCACATTGGTCCGTTGTATGTGGGAATCCACCTACATGTATTGCAAGTAGGTTCTCTACTTCCACCCTCTAGTGCATAGAGATCTATAAGCAGCACTTAGAGATGCACTTCAGATCAGCATCCTTTAGTGTGGCACATCCGGTCCCACCTGCATTGACCTACCCGTTCCATCCTTACTCTATGCACTTACTTGGGAGGGGGATACGGATGTGTTGTTCTCCGTGATGGCGTCGAGGTAGAACTTGCTAGAGCTGGTTGGCTCCTCACCAGTGGGAGTCTTGGAACTAGACGAGCAACACAAATAAGCAGTGCAACTTGTTTTTCAACGACATTCCTCAAGTAACTGGTCCAAGCATGAGACCCAAGTCCAAATGTGATAAACCTCCATCTCCATTTGTGGTAGACTGCCAGTAGAGGCCAACAAATAGGGCAAGGAGGGGTGACTGGTCATGAGCAAGGCATAAGCCTCCTTGGGGGGCTACTAGTGGTAGACTGCCTACTGAGACTGACGACTAGATCTGGGAGACTACCGGTAGTCTGAACCATTGCATAGCTTCAATTCCTAATACAGGTACTGCTATCAAATTTGGTACAGGTGATTAGTTGGAAATCACGCCACTTCCGGAGATCCAGAGGACTTAGATCCCTGTCCAACTCCTACTTCTACCTCCATGGTCTGAGTACCTCAGCTGTCATCCACTCACCTTGGTGAAGGCAGTCCTGGTACCACGGAGCGCCGGTAGGTGAATATCGTCGAGGCTGTGCTGCCTCGGGTCGTCTTGGCCGTGGGTGTGACCGGGGTACTGCCAACGCGTAACGGCGCTGCCGACTGCCCGTGAGGAAGGAAGGGATATAGCATTAAACACTCCCATCACATAAGAGTGGATGGTGTACATGAGTACACACTGCCTGAAACATTGAGTTACCGGGGAAGGTATCTAATGCCTTGTGGAGAACTAGTCCAATAGGTTGAATAGGTCTCCACGGGGCAATTGTAAAGGTGTTCAGGTTTTCACAAAACTGGTGTTTAGAAAGAACTCAAAAACAGGAAATTTGTGATGGATAAGAATGTGTCGCAAGTTGAATTGCTAAATATAAGGTACATGTGGTCCAACTGATTTCCTTTTGGTGATATACAAAAATGTTGCAAACTGCTTACTGACTAAAATTACCAAAATGTAAATCTTAAAATTCAGTGGGCCTGACGTTTCGATCCTAGCAGGACCTTTCTCAAAGGCAGATTTTGATTAACTGCCCAAAACTATACTTCATAATCATTTAGTGAAGGAGTTTTTGGTTTTTCAAATTCAGAGGGATTAATTTGCAGTTTGAAAGTTAATGTTTTCCATATTTTTTGTTAACTGTAGGTTCCTGACCAGACCTTACAATAGCACCCTCTTTTTTATAAGGATATTTTTAATGGTAAAGGAGATAACCTATTTCCGACTCCATTAAGAAAAAGAAGCATGTCAATATGTTTGCACACTTCAGAACCCTAGATGACAGCAAGAAATGAGCTTGACTGTGATATCTTTTGCAGTGACCCTTAATAACTCCACCACGGGATCTTCATCTTCATAAGAAACCACATTTCCGCAGCTCTCCAAAGGGTTTCTTCGCATCAGATACATGAGCCATTGGACTCACCAGGCCAAAATCTCTCCTCAACTCGTTCAGTCTCTTCTCCAGGTTGCGCTGGAAATCAGTCAAGTTTTCAGGGCAGAGTTTCTCATGGAGCTCAACCCCTTCCTTCAGAATCTTCATCTACAAAGAGGAAACAAATATAACACACAACTTGAAAAACTTAAAGTGATTTACAAAAATGTTGCAAACTGCTTACTGACTAAAATTACCAAAATGCAAATCTCAAAATTTAGTGGGCCTGACGTTTCGAACCTAGCAGGACCTTTCTCAAAGGCAGAGTGACAAGGACAAAACAGATACATGTACACGAAGGAAGGGGGAAGAGAGTGAATAGGGCACGGATGAGAAAACAAAGGACCAAGAGGAAAGCTGGTAGGGTGAGATCAAAGGGAAGGGCAAGGAGTAGGGTAGAGATTAGTGAGAAGAGGGGGAAAGATCAAAGAGAGAAGTGTGGAGGAGTGAACACAAAAGAAGGATTATCAGAAAGCTGCATGGTGTTAGCCATTACCCTCCTAGATGTTGAGACCTGTTTTCATTCCGGTGAAAAAAAAAAACCAATCTGATGTACGGGTTGGGTAAGCATGAGGAAAGTAATGAAGCACGTATCTTGTGTCATGCCAACGGCCGTGTCAACGGTTGCTTACCTGATCAATGACCAGTTTCTCCAGGATGATGCATAGGTCGCCGTCTTCAGGGTGCGCCTTCTTGTACTCGTTGCTCATAAATGCCTGCAAACACAGCCACACAAACAAGACTGTAGTGAAATCTGCCCCTCTCTTATTCCTACCCTACCCCCATTCCTTTATTTGGCCTAGCCTGCCCCTAGCCATCCTCCACACCCCTGAACTGTGTTTATAGCAGTCCAGCCTTTGTTGCACAGGGGCCAAATTCATAGAGCCGCTTAAGCGCCAAAATTTGCTTAAGCATGAAAAATCTTCCTCAAAAGAATCAGGTTGCCAGCCAACATTCCACTTGTATTTCACATGAAGCAACCAATATAGCACAACACGAGTCAAGTACAATAAGTATCAAGTGAAATATGGTTGGCAATCTCGTTTTAACCAGGGGAGAAATTTCGTGCTTAGCAGATGTAAACGCTTTCGCAGCTCTATGAAACTGGCCCCAGATCTACATACATGTAGTAATCCTTGGGCCCTTTTCCAAAACCCGGCTTAGGCTTCGGCTCCGGCTTCGTCTCCGTTATCCAAACGCAGAAAACACAGGTTGGAGTTCTTTGTTGAAACTGAAGCTTTGGGATCGTTGGTTTTTTTTTCTTCAAAATGCAGTGTAACATTCAGAAACGAAGCCAAAGGCCTCCTGTTTTCATGCCTTGTGCTTTGAAATGGACGAAAGAAAGAACGGCAAAGCCGGAGCCTGAGCCAGGTGTGCCTGGAATTTCAATTGGCCATGGGTAGGCAGTCTGCTTGGTGCTGTGCTATAGGCACGGGTTGTCTGTGGAGGACTGAGCACGTTCCACCTCAGTGTGGCAAGGGAGAAGCCTTTATACATTTGCAATGACCAAGTAAGTTGTAGGACAGGGCAACTTAGTCAAGCCCCCTGGTTGAGAGTAGAGTTGTGGTGCTTCCACCATAAGCTACTCCCCTTTCCCTGCGACCACCACCGAGCCCCGCCCTTGAAGTTGCTAATGCTAACAGAAAATTGAACTGACTGCTTGAACTGCTGCGACTAATGACAACTTGCCCCTATGGACCACTCACCGCTTTGTACTTCTTGGGCCCACCCTGGACGGCAGCGTCGATGGTGCCCTGCAGGATCATGCTGAGGGGGTTGATGTTGATGTTGTTGTCGGGGTCGGCGTACATCTTGGCGATCATGCTGCGCAGGTCCTTGTTCTTGCTCTCCATGACGCTGACCGCATTCTGGATGGGCGTGTTCTCAACCTGACGGGCCAAGACCACCGGCAGCTCAAAATTTGTTCGCTTTTTACATTTCAAACATAGGCAATCTCGGGCTGTTCATGGTGGAGGTCGGTGAGTCAAGGGCAGTTTGCAGTCATGTGTGAAAATGGCCTACAACCCAGGCTCCACATTTCTGCATGCTAATTTACCTTTGACTTACTTTTGAATTGGGGAAAATCATCAAAATTGATCCAATCACTGCTATTCTGCAAGAGTGCAGCAATGAACAGGTATAGTTTTGCATTATAAAATATCAAATCACGGCACTCGTCCAAGCGATTAAAAACTCTCTTTTGAGGGTATGTGTGGTTCTGATAGAACCAGAGGACTTCTATTCAGAAGGTCAGGTCCTCTACCTTGATAGGTAGAGAAAACTTGACTGGACTGAGGTTTGAACCCAGGCCTCTGGTTTAACACACCGGCGTTCTACCACCTTAGCTATCCAACCCTTCCACGACAGCCTTCCCAAAGAGTCAATTATCTTTACCAGGGTGGGGGGGGGGGGGTTGCAAGTAAGATGCATTTAATCATTAACTGCTATATATCTCAAACAAATCAATGAGAAACTGACTGGAAACTTTTGAACAAATTGAAACAATGAGGGGAAAAAATTTGACTGGAATGGGACTTAAACCTGAGACCTCTGGTTTTACGTACCAGCACTCTTCCCATCTGAGCTACATATCCAGCCCTTAGATGGTGGCCTCTCTACCATATACGGATCACGCCGCCCCATTTTCATTCCAATGCAAACAACAAGTTGTAAAATAGGCTACAGGAGTTCAGCAATCCCACAATGTGGGTACAGATTCCATTTTAGAACAATGGACAGGAAGGGGCAGGAATTGAGAGTTGCCTGAATAGGAACATCTGCTTACCATTTCCGTATCAATGACGTCAGCCCATCGCAGTAGACTAGGAAGGGTATTCTCTGTCACAAGCTTGGTCTGCTCCACCCACAGCGACTGGCAGAACCCAAGAGACAACAAAGAAGACATCATGTTATATCTATGAGTTAAACTCAATCTGACAACACATTCTACAGTACCAGCTAAAGACCAACAGAATGTGCATGTTTTCTCTCGGTTACCAGCTTTCACTGAATCCAGCAGTATATTGCTATGAATGAATGGACGCACGCAGGCTACCAGCTAAAGACAAACAGAATGTGCATGGATTCCTCTCGGTAACCAGCTTTCACCGAAACCAGCAGCATACTGATATGAATGAATGGACGCAGTCAGGCTACCAGCTAAAGACCAACAGAATGAGCATGGATTCATCTCGATTACCAGCTTTCACTGAATCCAGCAGTATACTATGAATGAATGGACGCACGCCGGCTACCAGCTTAAGTCCAAAAGAATGTGCATGGATTTCTCTCGGTTACCAGCTTTCACTGAATCCAGCCGTATACTGAATTGAAGCCACAGAAAGGGCCAACGTTTGAGATGTCGTACTCTTACCTTAAACTCATTGTTGGGGTCCTTCTCGCCCTTATGGAAGGGACGGTCAAACTTGAACTTCTTGATCTTGTGGTAGTCATAGAAGCTGCTGATCTGGATGGGAACGTTCATGTCCTTGAAGACGTTATCCGTGGCCACAGGCTCAACGGCTCGGATTTGTATATCTGAGTGTCCCATTGTGTTAAGGTGAAACACTCGCTGGAATCACATAGTCTAAGCACCTCTTGAAGGGCCACACTTCAGTGCCAATGACCGCCACACGGATTAATGCGCCATTTTGCAAACCTTGGCCAAACTGTCAGGAGCAATCAATCTCTGTGAAATTAATCAATCAGAATACGATACACTATGTGTACAAGCCAGTCAAACCTGCCATCTGTGTGGCTTCTGTCGCGCTAAATATTGTTTTGTTTTTCTTGTTTGGAGGGCCCAGGACAAAGGGACACCACTGGCGCTTTGAATTCACTCGATGTGATCCAAAAACTACTGTAGCCAGGTTAACAACCAATTGTTGCTTAAATCTGATTGAATTTGGGAGTGTGAACTCTGGAGCAGTCAAACGATTTGGCCTGGTGCCCCCCCCCCCCAAAAAGATAGTTGACTATTAGGGAAAGCCCACACCTAAGGGATGGATACCGGTAGTTCAGGTGGCAAGCGTGCCAGTACGTCAAGCCAGAGGTAAATTACAACCTTAGCCAGTAACTGATTGAGAATTCAAACCCCAACCTCAGAATAAATATTGTTATTCACAATCCAATGATCAGGTCATAGTTGGAATCCAGCAGTCTCCTAACGACAGGCAGAGTACATGTACCGGTACACACTACCCAAAATGTTGAGTTACCAGCTCTTTTCAGAGCCACACTCTTTCTAAGTGTTACATAGTGTCACCGCAAACCTTCCACTTAGTATATCCATCATGCAAACCTCCAAGTCTCATCTAACCTCAGGATGAGCATAACGGTGCTCTACTCAATCAGCTCTCTTGCATTAATCGCAGTGCCTTTGCCAAACGATTGACAGCCAACAGTCGACAGGGGGGTTGCCAGTGGTTCACTGGTGTCCAAGGATACACTGGTTGTTTTGCAGCTCCGCACTTTCAGGCCGGGTGTTCTTCTGCCATTTCTTGGCCTTGGGGAAGTCGGCCTGGAGCTCCTCAAAGATGGTCCCCAGCTGGTCAAATGGACGGCCTCGATAGATCCAGCCTCGGCTCTAAAAGTGGAAATAAAAAGGGGAGATATTTCTTAGCAGTCACGCCAATAATGACCACTGATCTAACAAACGATTTCTTCAGTGTGAAAAAAAAACAGAATCCAATCTAGAATCAAAGGATCCAATCTGGAATCAAAATATCCGATCTGGAATCAAAGAATCCAATCTGGAATCAAAGGATCCAATCTAGAATCAAAGGATCCAATCTGGAATCAAAAGGATCCGATCTAGAATCAAAGGATCCAATCTGGAATCAAAGGATCCAATCTAGGATCAAAGGATCCAATCTGGAATCAAAGGATCCAATCTGGAATCAAAGGATCCAATCTGGAATCAAAGAATCCAATCTGGAATCAAAGAATCCAATCTGGTATCAAAGGATCCAATCTGGAATCAAAGGATCCAATCTAGAATCAAAAGGATCCAATCTCGAATCAAAGGATCCAATCTAGAATCAAAGGATCCAATCTGGAATCAAAGGATCCAATCTGGAATCAAAGAATCCAATCTGGAATCAAAGGATCCAATCTGGAATCAAAAGGATCCAATCTGGAATCAAAGGATCCAATCTAGAATCAAAAGGATCCAATCTGGAATCAAAGGATCCAATCTGGAATCAAAGGATCTAATCTGGAATCAAAGAATCCAATCTGGAATCAAAGAATCCAATCTGGTATCAAAGGATCCAATCTAGAATCAAAGGATCCAATCTGGAATCAAAGGATCCAATCTGGAATCAAAGAATCCAATTTGGAATCAAAGAATCCAATCTGCTATCAAAGGATCCAATCTAGAATCAAAGGATCCAATCTGGAATCAAAGGATCCAATCTGGAATCAAAGGATCCAATCTGGAATCAAAGAATCCAATCTGGAATCGAAGAATCTAATCTGGAATCAAAGTACCCAATCTAGAATCAAAAGGATCCAATCTGGAATCAAAAGGATCCAATCTGGAATCAAAGTACCCAATCTGGAATCAAAAGGATCCAATCTGGAATCAAAAGGATCCAATCTGGAAGCAAAGAATCCAATCTGGAATCAAAAGGATCCAATCCAATCAAAAGGTTAAATGGAGGACCCACTGGGCAATACATTACTGACCTTGAGGGGAAAATTCCCATAGAAGGTGACCCTGAAGTAGCTGGGTGGCTGTCTTTGCTTCTTGAGAATGTTGTCGAAGAAGGAAGCTTGGGTTTGCTGTGAATAAAGAAAGACTGGTGTTCATTCCTACTCAGGTACATATGCTGCTAATGCTTGTTAATGCAACAATGATTCTCAAGAACTCTATTCATGAAAGTGCTTTGTGTTTTAGATATCTCTATCAAACGGGTAATACTCAGTACAATACACTTATATTGGATATACAAGTTCTTACCAGAATGCGGCTGTTCTTGGCATAATCAAAGAGCTTGCTCTCGTACTGATAGGACAGCTCCTTGCACAGTGGAATGCCAAACTCCCACATCTGACCAAGGAATGGAAGATGATACAAAATCAATCAACAATATTTTTAAAAAGCTGCATTCACTTTGTGTGATCCCCGAGCTGTAGTAGCCAGGTTTACAACAACTGATTGTTTGCATCTGAATGAAAGAAGGCTCCAAGACCAAGACCAGAAGGCTCCAAAACCAAAGGCGAGGCCATTAAGTTTGGCCAAGGCCGGCCTTAAGACCTCCGACACTGAGACCAACCCACCTGGCCTTTGTCCAGGAGATGGATGATGGCAATGTAGAGGGCCTCCTTCCTCTGCTTCTCAGTCTGCTGGGGGTGCTTGTCGTCCGAGCGCAGCGGCTTGTCCGTCCACTCCAGGGACTTGGCCAGGACCAGCAGGGTGAAGGCAGCCTCGGCATAGTCGTGGGACTGCAGATGCAGGTCCTGCAGGCGGTAGATGTAGCGGGCATAGATGTCCTCCCTGTTGGCATCGTCCTTGTAGAAGTTCTGGTCAATCATACAGGAGAAAAGAAAATTCATAGGGGAGGGGTTTCATTAATGAGATTCAACGGCTCACTCCATTCAATCAGGAATTCTGATGTGTTTTAAGGTGAAAAATGGTCTAGCCCCAACCACACAGCCCTGGTCACATCCACAGCTAGAGCCTAACCAAAGCCGTAGCCATGACCCTAACCATAGGGTGTACACTAGGTGTAGCACTTCCATAGTCCTAGCCACATCCCTTACTGCAGCCTTTACCATAGCCGATCCCCTAAACATGGCTCAAGCCACATCCCTAATGCAGCCCTTACCATAGCCGATGCCCTAAGTGTGGCTCAAGCCATATCCCTAATGCAGCCCTTACCATAGCCGATGCCCTAAGTGTGGCTCAAGCCATATCCCTAATGCAGCCCTTACCATAGCCGATGCCCTAAGTGTGGCTCAAGCCATATCCCTAATGCAGCCCTTACCATAGCCGATGCCCTAAGTGTGGCTCAAGCCATATCCCTAATGCAGCCCTTACCATAGCCGATGCCCTAAGTGTGGCTCAAGCCATATCCCTAATGCAGCCCTTACCATAGCCGATCCCCTAAGCGTGGCTCAAGCCATATCCCTAATGCAGCCCTTACCATAGCCGATGCCCTAAGTGTGGCTCAAGCCATATCCCTAATGCAGCCCTTACCATAGCCGATGCCCTAAGTGTGGCTCAAGCCACATTCCTAATGCAGCCCTTACCATAGCCGATGCCCTAGGTGTGGCTCAAGCCACATCCCTAATGCAGCCCTTACCATAGCCGATGCCCTAAGTGTGGCTCAAGCCATATCCCTAATGCAGCCCTTACCATAGCCGATGCCCTAAGCATGGCTCAAGCCATATCCCTAATGCAGCCCTTACCATAGCCGATGCCCTAAGTGTGGCTCAAGCCATATCCCCAATGCAGCCCTTACCATAGCCAATGCCCTAGGTGTGGCTCAAGCCATATCCCTAATGCAGCCCTTACCATAGCCAATGCCCTAGGTGTGGCTCAAGCCATATCCCTAATGCAGCCCTTACCATAAGGTTGTACATGCAGTTGAGCCTGAGGTGCCTGTTATCCACGCTGGTGTTGGACACGTTGCGGTAGTCAATCAGTCGCTCCAGCAGTCGCTTCACCTTGTCCACAAACTGCTCTCCCTCCTCCCGCCACGGCTGGCTCTCTATGCACTCTAGCAACCTGTCAGCACACGGACGAGAGGGAAAAAAGAATTACTCACAGATGTCCTTCAGCCTTGTTTACCCAATGGGCTATCTTTATTTCATGGGCAATTGTGAAAAACACTGTCGTACAAACACACTACAAAGGGCAAGAATTTAGAACTTACATGACTTTATTGGTTACCTTTTCTAATTTAGTCTGTAGCAGTGTCTAGCTAGTTGTTGCAGCCAAAGCCCATTACAGTGGCACATCGCTATAACGAACGCCAATAAACCAAACATTTGGCTATAACGAACAAAGATGGGTCTACCAAAGATGTGTTGGGTGGACAACACCCGACAATGGTCAGGGTGCGATACCGCTGAACTGAGAGAAGCAGCACTGGAAAGACGAGCATATTTTCCAGCCAGTGACTTTGGCCAGGGCCGTACTTACACCTGACTGAAGAGGACTGTGTAGTTCTCGTCTCCTTTCTTCTCCACACAAACCATGGTGTCCAGTTTGTCTATCAAGTCGTCCTCCAACTGCAAAGCCAACAGAGCGCTCAAATAGTCAGGGCAAGATCCAGGTGCACATGTACAAGAGAGGGGGAGGGGAAGGGGAGGGGAAGGGGAGGTGGAACAGACTCAAGGGGCTTCAAGTTGCTGCACTGGGCAAACCCCTATTCAACCACAATGTGTTCCACTTCAAATTTCAGTGAATATAATTCTGCATTTCTCAGGTGGCAGAGTGTTGGTACATTAAACCAGAGACCTGGCATGAAATATGGGACAAATCAAGTTTTCTTGTTTGCGTAGATTCAGCCCTCCAGCGCCTGCTCACCTGGTCCTGATCTAGGGAGGCATTGAAGGGCCGTAGATTCAGCCCTCCAGTGCCTGCTTACCAGGTCCTGATCTAGGGAGGCATTGAAGGGCCGTAGATTCAGCCCTTCAGCACCTGCTCACCTGGTCCTAATCTAGGGAGGCATTGAAGGGCCGTAGATTCAGCCCTCCAGTGCCTGCTCACCTGGTCCTGGTCCTGATCTAGGGAGGCATTGAAGGGCCGTAGATTCAGCTCTCCAGCGCCTGCTCACCTGGTCCTGATCTAGGGAGGCATTGAAGGGCCGTAGATTCAGCCCTTCAGCACCTGCTCACCTGGTCCTAATCTAGGGAGGCATTGAAGGGCCGTAGATTCATGTCTCCAGCGCCTGCTCACCTGGTCCTGATCTAGGGAGGCATTGAAGGGCCGTAGATTCAGCCCTTCAGCACCTGCTCACCTGGTCCTAATCTAGGGAGGCATTGAAGGGCCGTAGATTCAGCCCTCCAGTGCCTGCTCACCTGGTCCTGATCTAGGGAGGCATTGAAGGGCCGTAGGTTCAGCCCTCCAGCGCCTGCTCACCTGGTCCTAATCTAGGGAGGCATTGAAGGGCCATAGATTCAGCCCTCCAGTGCCTGCTCACCTGGTCCTGATCTAGGGAGGCATTGAAGGGCCATAGATTCAGCCCTCCAGTGCCTGCTCACCTGGTCCTGATCTAGAGAGGCATTGAAGGGCCGTAGATTCAGCCCTCCAGTGCCTGCTCACCTGGTCCTGATCTAGGGAGGCATTGAAGGGCCGTAGATTCATGTCTCCAGCGCCTGCTCACCTGGTCCTGATCTAGGGAGGCATTGAAGGGCCATAGATTCAGCCCTCCAGCGCCTGCTCACCTGGTCCTGATCTAGGGAGGCATTGAAGGGCCGTAGATTCAGCCCTCCAGTGCCTGCTTACCAGGTCCTGATCTAGGGAGGCATTGAAGGGCCGTAGATTCAGCCCTTCAGCACCTGCTCACCTGGTCCTAATCTAGGGAGGCATTGAAGGGCCGTAGATTCAGCCCTCCAGTGCCTGCTCACCTGGTCCTGGTCCTGATCTAGGGAGGCATTGAAGGGCCGTAGATTCAGCTCTCCAGCGCCTGCTCACCTGGTCCTGATCTAGGGAGGCATTGAAGGGCCGTAGATTCAGCCCTTCAGCACCTGCTCACCTGGTCCTAATCTAGGGAGGCATTGAAGGGCCGTAGATTCAGCCCTCCAGTGCCTGCTCACCTGGTCCTGATCTAGGGAGGCATTGAAGGGCCGTAGGTTCAGCCCTCCAGCGCCTGCTCACCTGGTCCTAATCTAGGGAGGCATTGAAGGGCCATAGATTCAGCCCTCCAGTGCCTGCTCACCTGGTCCTGATCTAGGGAGGCATTGAAGGGCCATAGATTCAGCCCTCCAGTGCCTGCTCACCTGGTCCTGATCTAGAGAGGCATTGAAGGGCCGTAGATTCAGCCCTCCAGTGCCTGCTCACCTGGTCCTAATCTAGGGAGGCATTGAAGGGCCGTAGATTCATGTCTCCAGCGCCTGCTCACCTGGTCCTGATCTAGGGAGGCATTGAAGGGCCATAGATTCAGCCCTCCAGCGCCTGCTCACCTGGTCCTGATCTAGGGAGGCATTGAAGGGCCGTAGATTCAGCCCTCCAGTGCCTGCTCACCTGGTCCTGATCTAGGGAGGCATTGAAGGGCCGTAGATTCAGCCCTCCAGTGCCTGCTCACCTGGTCCTGATCTAGGGAGGCATTGAAGGGCCATAGATTCAGCCCTCCAGCGCCTGCTCACCTGGTCCTGATCTAGGGAGGCATTGAAGGGCCGTAGATTCAGCCCTCCAGTGCCTGCTCACCTGGTCCTGATCTAGGGAGGCATTGAAGGGCCGTAGATTCAGCCCTCCAGTGCCTGCTCACCTGGTCCTGATCTAGGGAGGCATTGAAGGGCCGTAGATTCAGCCCTCCAGCGCCTGCTCACCTGGTCCTGATCTAGGGAGGCATTGAAGGGCCGTAGATTCAGCCCTCCAGCGCCTGCTCACCTGGTCCTGATCTAGGGAGACATTGAAGGGCCGTAGATTCAGCCCTCCAGTGCCTGCTCACCTGGTCCTGATCTAGGGAGGCATTGAAGGGCCGTAGATTCAGCCCTCCAGTGCCTGCTCACCTGGTCCTGATCTAGGGAGGCATTGAAGGGCCGTAGATTCAGCCCTCCAGCGCCTGCTCACCTGGTCCTGACCTAGGGAGGCATTGAAGGGCCGTAGATTCAGCCCTCCAGCGCCTGCTCACCTGGTCCTGATCTAGGGAGACATTGAAGGGCCGTAGATTCAGCCCTCCAGTGCCTGCTCACCTGGTCCTGATCTAGGGAGGCATTGAAGGGCCGTAGATTCAGCCCTCCAGTGCCTGCTCACCTGGTCCTGACCTAGGGAGGCATTGAAGGGCCGTAGATTCAGCCCTCCAGCGCCTGCTCACCTGGTCCTGATCTAGGGAGACATTGAAGGGCCGTAGATTCAGCCCTCCAGCGCCTGCTCACCTGGTCCTGATCTAGGGAGACATTGAAGGGCCGTAGATTCAGCCCTCCAGCGCCAACTCACCTGGTTGAAGTTGCCCCGCTCCAGTTTCTCGCAGCACATGATGTCGAAGATGATGGGGAGGATGAGCCGCCGGATATCCGCCTGACTCACCATGGTGACCTCCAGGAACGGCCGGGTCAGGTCACGGAAGAGACTCTTGTGGTCACCTGGGGAATGAGCACACGCCAGGCGGCAACAACACATTAACACACAGACTCTACCAGAGAGTGCTGAGTTCTGAAACGAAAAGCTTTCTACGCCATTTCCTATGCAGAGTCCAGTACAGGGACTAAAAGAACCACTGATGATGATGCTGATCAACCAGAGAGCTATTGAACAAGAGTAAGTACGTAGCTGAGGAGGAATTCAACCAACAATGTTGATGACCACTGGCCAGGAAGGAGTTGAGTGGTATATTTTCCAAGGAAGGACATCATTTGAGACCAAAAGGCCTGACAAGTACAGAGAAACATCACGAGACAACTAGGCTTCATACAAATAGTAAAACAAGGCTGGTACCTAGACTCTGCCACTTGCTAACAATCTCCTGGGCCATGTCCACCCTCATGTCGCCGTACTGGTTTTTCAGGCGCTCCTCTTTGGCTTGGGTCATGGTGTCCAGCTGCAGGCAAGGCTTGCAGATGAAGACGCACGCCAAACGGAAGTAGTCAAACCACAGCTGTGGGCAGAAAAATGGGCCACGGACATTGGAATTGGAGTCAATTTTGTTAACAAACAAACCAAGGCAAGGGAAAACTGACTTGCAACTTGCTTTTAAATGATTTGTGAAAATAGAGCATGACTGTTGAAATAGCACTTTGACTAGATTGAATGTTCTGCAGTATGTCTCCGGGGGTGGATTTCACAAAGCCTTGCGATGCATCGTAACTCTACTTACGATGGATGACTCATCATAAGTTGTGATAGGTGGTATGGTTTCTGTGCATCACTCATCGTATTGAGATTGATGGTAAGCTACAGTGAGTTTGGCGACACTTACTGGTGGGTTCACACTGCTATTTCCATTAAACAAGAATTACTTGCAAACCTGCTCCTTTCACAAAACAATTCTTAACATTGAAATTATCAAATGTACCTAGGTCACTTTGTACCCAAGTCACTTTGTACCCAGGTCACTTTGTACCCTAGTCACTTTGTACCCAAGTCACTTTGTACCCAAGTCACTTTGTACCCAAGTCACTTTGTACTCAAGTCACTTTGTACCCATGTCACTTTGTACCCAAGTCACTTTGTACCCAAGTCACTTTGTACCCAAGTCACTTTGTACCCATGTCACTTTGTACCCAAGTCACTTTGTACCCAAGTCACTTTGTACCCAAGTCACTTTGTACCCAAGTCACTTTGTACCCAAGTCACTTTGTACCCAAGTCACTTTGTACCCATGTCACTTTGTACCCAAGTCACTTTGTACCCAAGTCACTTTGTACCCAAGTCACTTTGTACTCAAGTCACTTTGTACCCATGTCACTTTGTACCCAAGTCACTTTGTACACAAGTCACTTTGTACACAAGTCACTTTGTACCCATGTCACTTTGTACCCAAGTCACTTTGTACCCAAGTCACTTTGTACCCAAGTCACTTTGTACACAAGTCACTTTGTACCCAAGTCACTTTGTACCCATGTCACTTTGTACCCAAGTCACTTTGTACCCAAGTCACTTTGTACCCAAGTCACTTTGTACCCAAGTCACTTTATACCCAAGTCACTTTGTACCCAAGTCACTTTGTACCCAAGTCACTTTGAACACAAGTACATGTAACTTTTTAAACATGTCAACTTGTACCCAAGTCACTTTGTACCCAAGTCACTATGTACCCAAGTCACTTTGTACCCAAGTCACTTTGTAACCAAGTCACTTTGTACCCAAGTCACTTTGTACCCAAGTCACTTTGTACACAAGTCACTTTTTAAACATGTCAACTTGTAGCCAAGTCACTATGTTTGAGCTGACAAAATCACACAACTTTCTGAACCACAAAATGGCAGTCACTGGGGTAACTTAGGTACAGTAAGCATTCTGCACAACAAAGGGACCAACACTGAAGTACTGTAGGTACTATCAGATTAATACACATGCTTGTATAAGATAAATGGTTGGTACCCCGCATGCAAAGTTAATGGGCAACAACTTAGGTGGCTTAGCTACAAAGTAACTTGGGTATGAAGTCACTGACAATTTTGGTTTCATTCTTTATTATGTGCACAACAAATTGCAATGGGTATCTTATCAAGTAATCCATGCACAGTATCCATCCCATTAGTGAGTGAAAATCTTGACATACAATGTATCCAGAATGCCTGGTGCATTATACATGTCTTGCACACTGTCTCTGTCTATCAATGGTGACGAGCCAAGGACTAAACAAAGTGTAGGACTTTCCTGCGCATGAAATAATGCATGGCCATACAATGATATAAAGACAACATGGTTTTTAAAAACGTACATGTATGACCCAGAAAAATGCCGTTTTCTGCCTAAACCCTAACCGGCATTGAAACCACAATTAACCACTCATAGTTTTTCCTGTGGGAGGATAAGGGCCATACACCACGACATACCACAGCGGGGTTTTTGTGGTGTCCTGTGGTATGTGAGCCTACACCCCTGTAGGCACTGTGGTAAATTGCGGTATACAGTGTGTGTCCTGTGCAGGAGGGGCAAAGCGTTAGGGTTAATACCCGTACATGTATGTACACTAATAAATGTAAATTATAGAGACAGCAGTTTGTTTGTGTTGATTTTAACAAGGAGCATATACTTCATTCAAATTACCATACAAATTACGCTATGGAAGGCTTGGCAACTAGAAAGAATGGCACAGAACATCAAAACATGAGCAAAGGCAAATGAATGTGGAGTTGTAGAAAATGAAATTTGGGGCAAACCCGGCAGGGTATGAAGAAAGCTATTGACAAAGCAGCACAAAATTTTGGACATCAATTGGGCCAATTCTTGAGACACTATTTGGTACACTGACTATGCGCGAACCATTTTAGTTCCTAACCTCTCAGAATCCATGCACTATTAGGAGATGGATTTGGAAGGAATACAGGGTTGGTCAAGCTGAACACCAAGCAATGAGATCATAATGTTCCCAGCCTACTGTTCTGCCTCCACTAAAACCCTTACAATGCTCATGGATAGATTTGGCATTTGACATGGTTGCATATTTTCACTCAGCTACATCCGTACATGTACTGTACATGTACAGTTCCATATGTACAGGCTTTGAACAAAACAAAACAAAATACAACAGATTCAGGGTTTGGCTACGGCTTTGTCTCAGGATTATATAGATGGGGTGTGAGTGATAGGCACTCAGCCCAAGCCCCAAGCCAAAGCCGTGAGCCAAAGCCCAAGCCTGCCTTTGCTTTAGTGACAGCAGGGGCATGGTGACATAGTTGCACTGTGGGCTAGCCATGCTACAAACATACTCTCGGCCAGACTACCATAGTGCCGTGCAAGCGTGGGATTCCAGCCAACAAGACCACAGGAAAGGACTTACTTCATACCCAACCCTCCTCTCCAGCCAGTTTTCCCCGGAAGCTGCCCGCGTGTAACACTGGATACATGCAAAAAGGGGTTCTTGGTTTTGTTTACATTACTGTCATTGCTTTTCATACTCTCTGAGGATTCCTATTGGGAAGCTTTTGCAGCCTGTAACACTGAACGATTGGAACAAATTGGTGGGCTATGATTTCAAATCGTGTTCCACACTAGGATTTTTTTGGCAAGTAAAATTGATCACTTTTCATATTTTCACATGCCCGAATGGGATATCTACTTGCCCAAAGATGGAAAGAAAAGAAAACATTACAAAATCTAATTTCTCAATAATCTTAATCACTTTCGCCTTTCAATGGCATTTTCAGTTTGTTAAAGCTGTGAATCATTATGATTCTAAATTTTCATGTAAGCCATCACCATCATCAGGGTTCTCCCCAGGATCTTGGAGAAAGTGTGGGGCTTTGGGCTCTGAGCGTCAACTGTGCTTAGCGAAGAGTGCAAAGCCCTTAACAAAGCGTGGTCCTGGGCTATCTCAGTGCTTTTTTTAAGAGAAAAATGATGAGACGTTATGGGGAATCTTTGATATCATCTTTGGCGGTTGATTGATGAGACATTTGTCGCATTAAAAATCAGTTGAGACCACTGAAACTGCTCACTGTTGTCTGCGGCCTCTTCCCGTAGACTTGTGAATCATTTCAGGCCATCGTGAGCCTATGATTTCTAACAGGGACCTCATTCACTACCACCTTAGGATTCTCAAAACTCAACTCCATAGCCACTCACCGCCTTCTGCGATTTTGACCACATGAACAAATTCAAACAAGGGAAAAACTGACCTCTGGTTCTCTTCCAAATGAGCTGTCCAGTTTCAAACCCTTTAGTAGGGCGGGGTCTTTCCAAAACCAATCAAAAATCTTTGCTTGGGTGATTGAAGAACATCGTCAGATGCATTTGTCCAAAAACTGCTGCATATCTCAAGACATCACAACTCCTTATTCTTTCAGATAGAGGTTCTTTTGTTTTCTTTTATTTCCAAAAAAAAATGGTCAGACAAAGAAAGGAAAAACTGACTGGGAACTTTTGGAAAAAAATTGAAAAATTGGCAAAGAAAACTTTGATTGGACCGGGACTTGAACCTGAGACCTCTGGATTAATGTACCAGTGCTCTTTCATCTATCTGAGCTATCCAGGTCTTAGATGGTGGCCTTCCCTAATAGTCTACAAGACTTTGCTTCTGACTGGCGCCCCCACCCCAGTTTGTTGGTCATCTTAGTCAGTTTGCAACATTTTTGCATATTACTGATTCTGCTAATTTTTTTTTTTTTTCAAAAATTGATGTTAGATATTGGCTATGAAACTGGATTTGAAAAGTATTAACTGTCCATACATGGGCGAGGGATGTCTTAAGTTGATTGACTGGGCTTCTTCGGTGGAGAGACCCAGTCTCGTACCTACATGGACTGTGAATGGGTAGAGACCCTGTTTCAGTCTATGGATGAAGGGCTTTGATCCCTGGTGGTATGAGATACATGTAGTAGTGGTGCTCCATGTACTGTATCACAGTGATACCATGAGTTACAACTGCACATTCATGCAGTCCGAGACAGCAGAGGTTAGATGACCCTCGACTTAGAAGTCCAAAACACTCTATTCTCCATACCAGCATGGACATGTTGCTAGCAGCGAATTTAGACTCCACTTACCTGGATATTTTCATTTTCTGCATTCAGAAATGTGCTGGACAGGTCAACCGATAAACGCCTGGTAGCATTCAGTATGATGCTGGAAAAGAGAACAAATGGCAATGATTGGAAAATCTGCGAGGTGGTTTCACAAAATAAGAAGACTGGAGGCAACACTGTGCACTGTCTCCCCTGTGAGTGAGACTAGCTCTGCGGAGGGCCAGTATACAGCCGTCTCTCCACAAAGCTGCACTTCCTCACACTGATGATTATGCACATGGCGTCACCACCACGTGTGTCACTACCCTGCTGTATGGCTGTGAACCCTGGGTCATCTCTAAGGACATCTTGCATTTGCAACATCCTGCATAATGTTAAACATCAAACGAGTTAATATAGGAAGGTTTGCGGTGACACCATGTATAAGGTCTCTTGAAGAAGAGGTGTGGTTCTGAAAAGAACCTGAGTGGTCACTCGACATCTTGACCAGTATGCTCTGGCCGTCATCAGGAGAATTCTCCATGCAAATCCTTAAGTCTTATTTATCAAATGAGTTGACAGGATCCCAAATGCTACACTCTGTCTGTTGTACAACCTGACTGGCACAATTCCACTAATGGGCCGGGTCTGAACCAGGCAGCTGAGGTTCCTTGGCCACGCTCTATGCTTGACAGATGGCAAAATTATACGGCAGTATGCGCTGTACATTCCACCACATGGAAAAAGGAAACCAGGAAGGCCCAGGACACTGAACTTGCAGTACATACAACAACTAATGGGAGACTATGAAGGGATGCTACAACCAAATGATATTGTCAACTCTGCTCAAGACCGCAGTGGTTGGAGACAGCTTGTAGTCGCCTGCTCTATACATTATTCAAATCCGCCACACGACCTCAACCAGCTCAATGGTCAATTAGTTAAGACATCTGCATTAGAAAGCGGAAGTCGCGGGTTTGAATCCCGCCCAAGCTGCCTGAATTTTTTTCATCAGGCATCAGGCAAAGCACCGAGTGCTTATCACGTGGAGCAGGGCAAACCCTCATTGGATGACATTCTCCTGGACGCAACCATCGTGTTATATCCGTGAGCTCTTTACCTGTTGGCCAGCATCCTCATGGTCATCCACTCGGCGAAGTAGATCTCCCGGGAGGACAGGTCCTTGAAGACCTTCAGGATGGTCTTGAGGAATTCCCGGTGCCCCTCCTGGTCCCTCAGACTGGCCTTCAGCTCCTGGTAGTGGGAGTCCTTCATCAGGCGCAGCAGGTCCAGCAGGGCAGAGATGCCCAACACCTGCACAAAGAAAACAAAGACCACAAGACCAATGTCATAGAGCTGCTTAAAAGGGATAATGCAACATCGGTAAAGGTCAAAAGATTACCACAGTTTTTTTTTTAAACATGCCGAAAAAGAAATCCTGCGAAGGTTTTAACTCAAATGGTAATCTGAGAAAGTAGAATAAGGCCAAAAAAACGTCAAGGTTTTCACACCGATCTGTAGTGTACGAAATAGTTTATTACTTGCAAGTAATGAACTACTTGTCTATGTTTGAGTGAAGATTTCTCAAAAAGTACAGTAAGATTTCAACATGAGGATTCTATCATGACCAACTGTGTACATAAGAAGGAAATCTGTGGACATCAATGTTTTCCGATCTTCCCAACGTTGTATTGGTCGAGGTCAGAGAATGCCATCCATATGTTGTCTGATCCAACATATGCATGAAATAGCACACCTGTGAACATTTCAGCTCAATCCGCCAACCGAGTCTCAAGGAAATAGTGAAAAACATCTTTATTCGTTTCACGAAAAAGCAGCATTCAACATATTGTTCCGAAAAATTGTTTAGATCTAGGGGTGAGACGTAAACGATTTCTTTCACTCTTGTCTCCAAAAATGAGTGTGGCTCTGAGCCGGTAACTTGATCAACCCGACCTTGAACCCATCCACGTCATTCTTTGATGTCATACAATGAAGGGCACTTAACCTGAGTAAGGATACAGGATCAAGAGGGAAGGAGACAGAGATTAAGGACGAGGGTTTGGTTGCTCTTACCGATGTGGAGCATCTCTTGTCCATGCTTATGACCCAGTTCAGGATGCTCTCCAGGAGCAGCCGCATGACCACACTCACATCAAAGTCCACCGACTCCGTCTGCCAAACAAAAAAGAGCCAAATCCGCAGCCACATCTTTTGAAATACATTGCAATTTATAATGGTTATCATGCACTGACTGCTGCCCCATTCCCCACTAATATTTATTTGACATTTTGGAGGGAAAAGATAACTTAAAGTGATATACAAATATGTTGCAAACTGCTTACTGTCTAAAATTGAAAAAAACGCATATCTCAGAATTTAGTGGGCCTGACGTTTTGATCCTAGCAGGACCTTTCTCAAAGGCAGAGCGACATGGACAAAACCAGGTCCTGCTAGGATCGAGATGTCAGGCCCACTAAATTTTTTGGAAAAGATAACTAGTATACAAATGCAATGATTACAATGATGCCAAACTTTCTTTGCTTCTTGATATCAAAACTAATGAAACCTCGACCAATCCTTTTCCCCGCGCCGGGGGGTTTTTCAGCGCCGATGACCGCCATACGGGGGTTTTTGAACAATGCATCATTTTCAAATCTCGTTAAAACAATCGGAACAATATATTTATGTGAAATAAATCGATAAGAGTATACTATGGGTACAAGAGAGTAAAACCTGGCACAATTCGGACGTCGTTGTGGCTTTTGTCAAGAGATTATCCGTTTGAAAAAGGGCCCTTTGTGCATCGTCAATGGACCATAACGGACGTGTGTGTGTGCGTGCGTGTATGGTGCTGACAATCCCTGACCGCAGACTCCAGCCTCAACTCCAGGCAGTCAAATTTTCGAGTTGGTCAGCCACAAACGAGCATACAGATTACGGTAAAGAATGTGGGGGGAATTCCAATGCCAGACCGACGACCGTTGGGCTGTCCCCCGCGTGCTTTCAGCTGCAGCGCGGTATCCCTCGATCCTCCACAGTAAAAGTCCCACAATTGCACAATTACTGCTGCTAATCTTGCAATTCATGTGGCAACTTGCGTCAAAAAGGGTCTTTGTACTGATTCGTATTGCTTTGTTCTAAGCTGAAAAGAGTCTTTGTTTAGAATGTGGACAATAGTGGTGCCCGGATTCGGAGGGCCCCGTTGCAAAGGCAATCCAATTGACCTCCGGATCCAGAGGTCCCGGCGCGAAGTGGTTAAAGGCCCTATACAACATTGGTAAAGGTCAAAAGATTGCCAGAGTTTGTGTGTTAAACCATTAAACATTCCAAAAAGAAATCCCGTGAAGGTTGTCTTTCAACCGGTAATCCGAGAAAGTAGAAAAAGGCGAAAAATCTGTTACGGTTTTCGCACCGTTCTGTAGTGTAAGAAAAAGCTGATTACTCTGACACACATGACAGAGGAAGGACAAAGGAGAAGGGAGTGGGATGCAGATCAAAGGGGTAAAAAACAAACAAAAGGGTGGGGAGGGTCAAAGGGATTGGGAGGGAGGTGGGAGATCAAGGGGGGGAAGGGACAGGGAAGATTAGGAATCTCACAGAGCCAGCCAGCAAGCCGTCTTGACGGTTACCCACCATTGACAGCTTGTACAGGCCCTTCAGCATGATGCCCAGGATGTCCACACACATGGCCTGCTCCTCACGGTTCTCAATGTGCAGCTTCAGCTGCTTCACGCACGGCTCCAGCAGGACCCTCCTCGACTCTGTTCAAGGACACCAGCACAAGAGACCCTCGCTCAACGATTGCAGCCAGGGCCACGTTGGCATGCGACATGGAAGTGACCGACTGAACTGCTTGTCAAAGTAAACCATTTGGTTGGCACAAGCAGACGTTCTGCCACTTGAATTGCACTAACCCCCCAGGACAAAAATCTGAACAATTAAAAGCTGGGTCTTGTTTTTCCTTGTCAAAGGGTGCCTAGCAATATTCTTCCTGTAGACGAAGCTTTGGGACTCAATTTAACTCTTGAAGACGTTTCAGTCCGGTTTGACATTGAGCTCTGTACCTCTACATACATCTTCAAGAGGTTTCAAGTTTGGTAAGAAGTTTTGGGGCTCTACATACCTCTTCAAGAGGTTTTGATCAAGTTTGATAGGCTCTTTGGCTGAAAATACCTCTTAAAAAGGTTTTAATCAGGTTTGACAAGCTTTGCAGTTCAACACACCTCTTCAAGAGGTTTTTATCAGGTTTGACGAGGAGATTTGTGGCTCAACGTACATGTAGCTCTTCATTTGGTTTCAATCAGGTTTGGTAAAAAGCTTTGCAGCTAAACATACCTCTTCAAGAGGTTTCCAACCAGATTTGTTCACAAGCTCTGTGGCTCGACATACTGTACCTCTTCAAGAGGTTTCAATCAGGTTTGGTAAGAAGCTTTGCAGCTAAACATACCTCTTCAAGAGGTTTCTAACCAGATTTGTTCACAAGCTCTGTGGCTCGACATACTGTACCTCTTCATTTGGTTTCAATCAGGTTTGACAAGGAGCGTAGGGGGCTGAGAGTACCTCCTTGGGAGGTTTCTGCGATGCAGGACGGGCGGCTACGGGGCTTACCAAACTTCTTGAAGAGGTCGCTGTCGATGGTCTCGGACAGGAAGTTCAGCTTCGCCCGCAGCACCTCGGGGGCCATGTTCCTGGCGGGCATGTGCTCCAGGAGCTCCACGATCAGCTGGCTGACCTCGGGGGCCTCGTACATGATGCGCAACTCCCGCGATATGTGGCTGAAGTTCTTCAGGAGTATCAGCTGGTTGGGCGAGAGAGTGGCAAAGAACATGCGTCCTTAAAAAGGCATCCAAGAATCCTCAGCAAAGTCTGGGACGGTATTTTCTCTTTAAAAAAAAGAATCAAAGTGATATACAAAAATGTTGCAAACTGCTTACTGACTAAAATTACCAAAATGCAAATCTTAAAATTTAGTGGGCCTGGCGTTTCGATCCTAGCAGGACCTTTCTCAAAGGCAGAGTGACAAGGACAACACCTGTGTTGTCCTTTCTCAAAGGCAGAGTGACAAGGACAACACCTGTGTTGTCCTTTCTCAAAGGCAGAGTGACAAGGACAACACCTGTGTTGTCCTTGTCACTCTGCCTTTGAGAAAGGTCCTGCTAGGATCGAAACGTCAGGCCCACTAAAAAAAGACTCGTGCAAAGTTAGAGTGCCTGGCCCTTCTATCTTTTGAAAGTAAGAAAGACTTTTCCGTTTTTCTGAAGCGGCGGAAAAGCCAAAGAAAATGCATGCAATAATTGTGTGTTAGAGTTTAGTGTGCTTCTTCTACTGTCTAATAGTAATCCTATTCTTGTGGTTTCCCCTCCTCTCTTTCTTGAAGCCATGTTATCTTTCTCCTATGATCTTCCCTTCTTCGATCCCCTTCTCACAGCTTGGCATTGCCTCTCATGTCTATCTCCTGCCTCACTCTTGTCTTCTCTCTTTGTCCATCTTCTGTCATCCATGTCACACATGTACCATTGCTCTCCCTTCCTATCCAAAGAAAAATCTCTCTAGGATGAAAACGTCAGGTGCACTACCTGGTATCTATTCAGGATTTGTATACAGGCACGGCTTTTAGTCCGATCCAAGCATTTTTAACATTCCAAATTACTTAAAGTGATATACAAAAATGTGTATAGGACACGGATGAGTAACAAAGGACAAAGAGTAAAGCTGGTAGGGTGAGATCAAAGGGAAGGGCAAGGAGTAGGGTAGGGATTAGTGAGAAGAGGGGGGAAGATCAAAGAGAGAAGTGTGAAGGACTGAACACAAAAGAAGGATTATCAGAAAGCTGCATGGTGTTAGTCATTACCCTCCTGGATGTTGAGACCATGTGGTTGAATAGTCCGAAGACGCTTCATCCACATTTTCTCACGGCTTAGACGGACAGCATTACTACGGTGACCAAGGGATTCTATGCCCAGTACACTCATATCTGATATCGAATGATCAGGGAGATTGAAGTGATACCCAACAGGGGTGTCCATTTTACCGGTTTTGATTGTAGACCTATGGCCATAGATACGTTTTTTTAGGGTGTTTTTGGTCTCGCAAACATACTGAACATTACAAACTCTACATGACGACTATTTCGAGATTTACTCACAAATTTCTGGTTTAAACGCACGGTGCACTATTATCACCATCTTCAAACTGTATAAGTTTCATGGAAATCTGTGAATATTTCTGTTTTTCGATCTTACCGATGATGAGTAGGAGGTTTAAGTCAGTTCACAACTTGCAAAAGATTTATGAGTTGCCAACTTCATCTGTATAATTATTTCATTTTCAGGTCTTTCTCGTGTGGGTATGCTGCATCTTTGCAGTACTTTTGATGGAGATTCAAATGGTGGGCTCTAGGCTATACCTGATGCAGCTGCACTTTGTCCTCTCGCATGGTCATCAGGTTGTTCATGGAGCCAAACAAACAGCGCATGCTGTCCTGGATATTGCCGTCGTGGAAATCCCCTGTTGCCCTGGCAACCACATCAACAGCAGGAGAGAGGGGTCACAGATATGAATGTCGAGGAGAACGTCACGCAATGCGGATCTGCCCTACTGTGTGTTATCAGCACTGCACGATCGGTGCTTTGCCCGACATCCCGCTAAACAAATATAAGGATCTTGAGCAGAATTCAAACCCACTACTCCTGCTTTCTGGTGCAGATGTCTTAACCACTTGACCACCAAGCTGGTCAAGGTTATGTTGTGGATTCGAAATCTGTATAGCAGTGGGCACAGCAATGCATTATATTGTTTTCTGTCAAGGAGAATATAATACAACAAAAAATTTCCCTACTCTATGTATTATATGCACTGTACAATCAGTTCTTTACTCAATTAGCTACTAAAAACATGTAGGGAACTTGGGCGGGATTTGAATCCACAACTTCTGCCTTCGGGTTCATAACCACTTGACCACCAAGCTGGCTGAGATCATGTTGTGGATTTGAATGAGCAGAGCTGAGGGCAATGCATTGCTTCATAGATGCCATATGAGTGTGGGTTGAGGAGAATGTTATTCAATGAGGGTTTGCCCTCCTTGGCAGTACTTATAGCAATGCATGCTCAGTGCTTTGCCCGATTGCCTGCTGGCTTTGAAGCCCGCCTGAGCCATATTGACTTTCCAGCAGGCAATAGGACACAGCAAGGGATGAGGTTGACTAGGGTTCTACGTGTGCCCTCACAGTCATTAGTTGTGAAAATTAAGAGAAAGGTGTGTGCCACATGCTGTACCAGTATGTGATGGTGTATGCTGACTACACTACATGTATATTTGCCTGGCAAGCAGTGTACATGTTTATCATTCAGCTAAGTAAAGGAGCAAGACAACCCTTGCATGATCAAACAATAACCAATTTGACAACTATAGGGGCCCATTATAATAGCTGCTTTAGCAAACAAAATGTGTACAGAGAATAGCTAAAAACCTGGCAATAAGCCAAAACTCCACTTGTCCTTTTCTATACAAAGGAAGCAGTCAGCACAATCCCTTTCAAAAGTGACCAAAAATAAATAATAATATGCTTGGCTAACCCTGCCTTCCTTGTGGCCGGTTGTCCACACATTTCAATGCTGTGCTTAAGTGGAGCTATGAATTTCATTCCACATGGCCTTCCTATCTACTGTACACTGATAAATTACAGCTCATATGTACAGTAATCTATTAGGTCTTCAATCTTTGCAGGACAGAGGACGTCATCTGTGCTCCCAATTCGCTCACAAATGCATCAAATCCAAAGACATGCAGATTGGTTTCCCGCAAATATTAGTTCCCACAGTATAGAAATTCCAACGATTACCGGATTCCTCATTATAAAACCCACCGATTGCACAGTGCAATACCCCTCATGTCAAAGCTCCTAAATTAAACCACCTATCAGACTTTTTGTGGATTCTTGTGGTTTGCGTTTTGATGCTTTTAAAACCTTTTGGTAATTCTAAGAATGTTTGAAATGTGTATAATTATACTGTAAAATGTATACATTTTTTCTACTACCCCTTTTTAACATAATGTGAATGTAATAGCCATGTAATTCAGCTTAATGCTGCGAATTGGTTCAATAAAATATGAATGTGAATATGAAATGACTTGCCACCTTGGGTGGACTTTAAAAACTTGACGGCCACTGGGCGTCTGAACCTTACTTTTTGTACAAGATGTGTGACCTGAAGATGAACTTGAAGAGGTTCTGAACCGCCTTGAGGGTACTGATGACCACCTCTGCCCTCTCAGTCATGGCGTGGTCAATGTAGTGCCGCAACTGCTTCACTAGATACCTGCGAGTTGAAGTCAAGGAGCCATTGAATGAGAAATGTGCGCTATGTAATGAAGGCAAGCTCAATGAAAACAATTTTTTGCGTTACATTCAGGGAGCCGTTTGGGGAGGGGGACTTTCCTACCTTTCCTTCTCTGCCACCTTTGACTTGACAAACCTACAGACATTGTGCACCTATTTGTGGCAGTCCCTTTAGGCAGGGAATGCCAAGTGGCTTCCAAGTGGGACCATTTCTTGGATCATTTCTTTGTTTTCCATGATCTAGCAGTTTGGGGCTTGTAGGCCGCTTTAGTGGAGCTAACACTTATTTAATTCTCTTCCTTTTCCCCTTCTCATATTTCCTCTTCCCTTTCCCATTCCCCTTTCTCTCACCCTTCCTCTTCTCATCACCTTCGTCTTCCCATTCCTCTTACCCTACCATTTCCCCTTGCTATTCCTCTTCCCTTTCCCATTTTCCTGTTTCTTTCCCTTTCTTTTTCCCTTTTCCTTTCTCATCCCTTCCTCTTCCCTTTCACATTCCTCTTCCCCTTCCATTCCCCCTTTCTCTTCCCCTTCCCCTTCCTCTCTCCATTCCCTCTCCCTTTCCCCTTCCTCGTCTCCTTCCTTTCCCTTTCCTTTTTCTTTCCACTTTCCCTTTTCCTTTTTCATCCCATCATCTTCCCTGTTGCATTCCTTGTCCCCTTCCCTTTCCCCTTCCTCACCTCTTCCCGTCCTCTTCCCTTTCCTCTTCATCTTCCACTCCCCCTTCTCCTTGTCATCCCAACCAAATCCCCCACCCGTTGCGCACGGATTTGTGGCAAACCCTTTAGGGCGCACCACCACGCAGCCTTCCAGCGTGCTTACATGTGAGCCTGGGTGCTGGCAAAGAAGTTCTCAATGTAGGTGTCCAGGACAGTGGTGAAGGACTTGAAGCGGGTGTCCCCCAGGATGCCGAGGATGTAGACCAGGGCATCAAAGACGTCCCGCTCAAAGTCGCTGGCCCTCTCGTCCAGGATATTGAACAGCGCATCCAGAATGTCCTGCAGGACCTGTCCCCAAGCAAAGCAAAAACTCGCCTTAGATCATTAGATTGTCCATCGGAGGTTCCGGAGGGATCTTTGACCGGACGTTTCAGAAGGTCCTTTGCAGGATCTTCCTCAGATTTGCATTTTGGTCGTGGAAGTCAGAAGCCTGAAAGTAATAAACCGATCCAGTAGGCCATGCCCCATGACAAATTGACCAATCACAACGCGTGATATAAGGTCCGACAAATTGCCGCCATTTTGTCTGACATAATGTTTCAAATTTTGTATTCTTTACTACACACTTTTCGTTGCTTTATCCTTAACCATGGTCAAGCGGTGTTTATATTTTCATTGTAATTCTGACTCTTGATACCCTGACAAGAGAAGAAATGTGGATTTTTGACCTTTTTCCAAAACCAAAGTCCAATGGAGAGAAGTGTTATCAGTGGTTAAGGGCATGCAGTGGAAGTGCACGGCGTGTGGGTGACCATGACACGTGTGCGCGATTGCTTGGCCGTTGCTATGGTGGGTGTGGCCTACTGGATTAGTGTATTTCAGGCAGCTCAAGCGGGATACGGGAGACTTCGCTTTCTAGCGCAGACGTCTTAACCACTTGACCACCAAGCTGGTCAAAGTCGTGTGGCAGAATTGAATATTGTATAGCGGCGGGTACCGCATTGCATCACAAATATAATATGATGTTTGCATTGAGAAAAATGAAATTCAATGAGGGTTTGCCCTGCTATATGCGATCGACATTGAGTGCTCGGTGCTTTGCCCGATGCCTGATGAAAAAAAAAGTGAGCAGCCAGTAAGCAATATTTCTGTATTCCTTTAACCCTTACCCTGCGCAAACCTTCAAAATATCACAACCGGGATTTGACATTTGACAAGGGCCTGACATTTGAAACACTTTTTATGGACGGGGTGAAGCTTCATATTTGTTTCCTTCCATCTCTTTCTGACTTACTCTGACTATTTCCTGGCCACCAACTTTTGTAATGCTGTGCAGGATCTCCTTCAGTTTCTCCGGATGCAGCTTCCACTTCAGCAATCCAAGGAGGAACACTATTGAAAGGGCACCATTGAAACCAGAAAGTGACATATTATCCAATGTCATCTGCATTAGACCAAGAGGTAATTACACATCGTTTCTTTCTTGGCCGAGTGTACATGTACTGTACAGACCATATAGGAGGGTTTGTGGTGACACCATGTATAAGGTCTCTTAAAGAAGAGGTGTGGTTCTGAACAGAACCTGAGTGGTAACTCGACGTTCAGACCAGTATGCTGTGGCCGCCATCAGGAGAATGCCTTGAACTCGGTGGTGGATCAGCTTATATGCCGGTGATCACTGAGGTGGAAAGGCGGGAAAGATAATCCTCTGGGGAGGATAATCCTAAGGGGGCCTTGGTGGGGGGCGAACATATTAGTGCTCACTGGGGTGTGTCAGAAGGCAGTGGGGAGTCCGTGGATATCAAAATGTCGAGTTACCACTCAGGTTCTTTTCAGAACCACACCTCTTCTTTAAGAGACCTTATACATGGTGTCACCACAAACGCTCCTATATTGTTTCAGCCACCATGCAAAGCCTTAAGACCTATTTGTACAGACCATTCTGGGTGAGCTTCGTGGAGCAGATGACAGTGCCCACCACCATGGACTCCTTGATGTTCCTGCTGTAGGTGTGATTGCCGAACGCCGGCGACGACCGATTGACCATGTCCTGGGTGCAGAAGGGCAGAGCCTTGTAGGACTGGTCTGAGAAATCCTGACTCTCTGAGCACTGCCGATGAAATGAGAAACAATCATAATAAAACCTGAGATCTCTATTGCACAGCATCCAGAGAGAGGCCATTGAGATCTTCAAGCACAACACAGTACCGCAGGATAACGGCGATCACACCAGCGACATCCGGCGACTGCTTCTGTCTAATGGGTCTCCTATACCCACAGACAACTCTACTTCACCCAGCATCTAGTTGCCTCCTGGGTCTTCTCCACCCACGGCACCCACTCTCATACTGACACACTCCAGTGAACTTCGTCTTCTCAGATCCCGCAAGGGAGATCAGATCCGGACACCGGATCAAAACCGTGCGTAAATACAACGCAGGATCTGATCCTGATCCTGGGATCTGATCCTGATCCCGGGATCTGATCCTGATCCCGGGATCTGATCCTGATCCCGGGATCTGATCCTGATCCCGGGATCTGATCCTGATCCCGGGATCTGATCCTGATCCTGGGATCTGATCCTGATCTCTGGATCTGATCCTGATCCCGGGATCTGATCCTGATCCTGGGATCTGATCCTGATCCTGGGATCTAATTCTCCTCTCGGGAAGGATCAGACCCGCAATTTGCAAGTTTAAACGCAACGCGGGATCAGCTGACGTAACCACATCCGGTCTGACACTGAAAATGAGAGTACATCATTACAGTATGCATAGTTGAGTTTTACGCGTAATGGCTGCCGTTGTGCTCCAGTGCGCATGATCAGTGAACTGTGCACATAACCTTTGCCCCGAGGTTGCAGCGCTTCATCGATGCCACATGGTATCAGGATCAAGTGTAAACGTGGCAGGGATCTGATCGCTTTTGCGGGATCTGATCCTCCTTTGCAGAATCAAGTACAAACGCAGCGTAAGGCTTTTGTGAGATCCGACCCTGACCTTGTAGACAAAGAGCTCGTGCTCGCTATCCTCCAGTGTGGTTCCGTCCTCCTTCATCAGACGCATGAAGGCCATGGCAAAGAGACTCCGCTCCCCACGGTTGGTGGAGCAGTGGCGGCACTCCAGCCGTATGTGCGTGTCCTTGAACTTGTCCATGGGGATGCTGAGCCGGATGTTCTCAATCCAGTGGGGCTGGTTGGAGTGGTAGTAGATGGTGGAGCGGTACTCATCTATCTCGCTCTCCTCCCCTCCAAGCCAGATGCATTTCTGCCAGACAGAGACAGAGAGAGTGAGACAGAAGAGGTAAAATTAGAGAGTAAGACAGAGAGGCAGAATGAGAGTGAGACAGAGAGGCAGAATGAGAGAGTCAGACAGAGAGGCAGAATGAGAGAATGAGACAGAGAGACAGAATGAGAGTGAGACAGAGAGACAGAATGAGAGTGTGACAGAGAGGCAGAATGAGAGTGAGACAGAGAGGCAGAATGAGAGAGTCAGACAGAGAGGCAGAATGAGAGAATGAGACAGAGAGACAGAATGAGAGTAAGACAGAGAGGCAGAATGAGAGTGAGACAGAGAGGCAGAATGAGAGAGTCAGACAGAGAGGCAGAATGAGAGAACGAGACAGAAGAGAGAGACAGAAGAGAGAGACAGAAGGAGAGATGGAGATAGAGAGAGACAGAGGAAGACAGAGAGAAATAGAAGGATAGATGGAGACAGGGACAGACAGAGGAAGACAGAGAGATAGAAGGATAGATGGAGACAGAGACAGACAGAGGAAGACAGAGAGAGATAGAAGAATAAATGAAGAAAGAGACAGAGGAAGACAGAGAGAGTTAGAAGAATAGATGAGGAAAGAGACAGAGGAAGACAGAGAGAGTTAGAAGGATAGATGAAGAAAGAGACAGAGGAAGACAGAGAGAGTTAGAAGAATAGATGAAGAAAGAGACAGAGGAAGACAGAGAGAGATAGAAGGATAGATGGAGATAGATACAGACAGAGGAAGACAGAGAGATAGAAGAATAGATGAAGAAAGAGACAGAGGAAGACAGAGAGAGTTAGAAGGATAGATGAAGAAACAGACAGAGGAAGACAGAGAGAGATAGAAGGATTGATGGAGACAGAGGCAGACAGAGGAAGACAGAGAGAGATAGAAGAATAGATGAAGAAAGAGACAGAGGAAGACAGAGAGAGATAGAAGGATAGATGGAGACAGAGGCAGACAGAGGAAGACAGAGAGAGATAGAAGAATAGATGAAGAAAGAGACAGAGGAAGACAGAGAGAGATAGAAGGATTGATGGAGACAGAGGCAGACAGAGGAAGACAGAGAGAGATAGAAGAATAGATGAAGAAAGAGACAGAGGAAGACAGAGAGAGATAGAAGGATAGATGAAGAAACAGACAGAGGAAGACAGAGAGAGAGATAGAAGGATTGATGGAGACAGAGACAGACAGAGGAAGACAGAGAGAGATAGAAGAATAGATGAAGAAAGAGACAGAGGAAGACAGAGAGAGATAGAAGGATAGATGAAGAAACAGACAGAGGAAGACAGAGAGAGATAGAAGGATAGATGAAGAAACAGACAGAGGAAGACAGAGAGAGATAGAAGGATAGATGGAGACAGAGACAGACAGAGGAAGACAGAGAGAGATAGAAGGATAGATGGAGACAGAGACAGACAGAGGAAGACAGAGAGAGATAGAAGAATAGATGAAGAAAGAGACAGAGAAAGACAGAGAGAGATAGAAGGATAGATGAAGAAACAGACAGAGGAAGACAGAGAGAGATAGAAGGATTGATGGAGACAGAGACAGACAGAGGAAGACAGAGAGAGATAGAAGAATAGATGAAGAAAGAGACAGAGGAAGACAGAGAGAGAGATAGAAGGATAGATGGAGACAGATACAGACAGAGGAAGACAGAGAGAGATAGAAGGATAGATGAAGAAAGAGACAGAGGAAGACAGAGAGAGATAGAAGGATAGATGAAGAAACAGACAGAGGAAGACAGAGAGAGATAGAAGGATAGATGAAGAAACAGACAGAGGAAGACAGAGAGAGATAGAAGGATAGATGGAGACAGAGACAGACAGAGGAAGACAGAGAGAGATAGAAGGATAGATGGAGACAGAGACAGACAGAGGAAGACAGAGAGAGATAGAAGAATAGATGAAGAAAGAGACAGAGAAAGACAGAGAGAGATAGAAGGATAGATGAAGAAACAGACAGAGGAAGACAGAGAGAGATAGAAGGATTGATGGAGACAGAGACAGACAGAGGAAGACAGAGAGAGATAGAAGAATAGATGAAGAAAGAGACAGAGGAAGACAGAGAGAGAGATAGAAGGATAGATGGAGACAGATACAGACAGAGGAAGACAGAGAGAGATAGAAGGATAGATGGAGACAGAGACAGACAGAGGAAGACAGAGAGATAGAAGAATAGATGAAGAAAGAGACAGAGAAAGACAGAGAGAGTTGGAAGGATAGATGAAGAGAGAGACAGAGAAAGAAAGAGAGAGATAGAAGAATAGATGAAGAAAGAGACAGAGGAAGACAGAGAGAGATAGAAGGATAGATGAAGAAACAGACAGAGGAAGACAGAGAGAGATAGAAGGATAGATGGAGACAGAGACAGACAGAGGAAGACAGAGAGAGATAGAAGAATAGATGAAGAAAGAGACAGAGAAAGACAGAGAGAGTTGGAAGGATAGATGAAGAAAGAGACAGAGAAAGACAAAGAGAGATAGAAGAATAGATGAAGAAAGAGACAGAGGAAGACAGAGAGAGATAGAAGGACAGATGAAGAAACAGACAGAGGAAGACAGAGAGAGATAGAAGGATAGATGGAGACAGGGACAGAAGGAGGAAGGAGATCTTTTAAGGATATTTCAGGGAGGGAGTTTACCATCTTCTCGTTCTTCTCGTCGATGACGTGGATGGTGACTTCAATGTTGCGGCTGGCCGTCTTCCGACCTCTCTCAAACTCAGCTCTGTCCAGCATCAGGTACAGATCATTCCTGACGTCACCTGAGAGAGGATACCAAGCCCAGGGAATCACAGAATGGTCAGATTGATAAAGAAAAGGAAAAATGAGGAATAAAGCTAATGGAGGTTTTTCAACATCTTGTAAGAGGGGAACTGCAAATCTAATATCATTTGAATGAAAATGAGATGAAAAAACAGAAACAGAAAATCATTTGAATGAAATTTAGACGAGAAAAGAAACATCAAATCATTTGAATGAAAAATAGATGAACAAAGAAACAAAAATAAACTGGGCACTCAGTGTTTATCACGTTGAGCAGGGCAAACCCTCACTGAATTACATTCTCCTTGATGCAAACATCATGTTATATCTATGATACAATGCAGTCCCCGCCACTATACATTATTCAAATCCACCACACGACCTCAACCAGCTCGAGCTGCCTGAAATTGTTTTCATCAGGCATCGGGCAAAGCACCAAGTACTCAGTGCTTGGTACATTGAGCAGGGCAAACCCTCACTCAATTACAGGTACATCCTCCTTGGCGCAAACATCATGTTATATCTACGGATATCCACAGATGAGCCCAACCAACTCACCTGGCATGATGACGTCGGAGAAGCCCAGCTTGCGGGTGGTGCTGACGCCCTTGCTGAAGAGCAGCGGCATCTCGCGCCGCAGCTGGTCAAAGTGGCCGTGCAGCATGCGCAGCGACAGGGAGATGCCAATGTTGGCCGTGTTGGTGGTGCCCGTCTTGTTGGCGTGCTTGCGGATGATGTTCTCGTGCAGCTGCCAAAACTCGCCCTCGGCCGATCCGTGGCTGTACCCAAAAGTGCAATTTCAAACTTGACCATACAAATCTACATCGTAAAAGGTACAACTGTTCCCATATGTGACACGCCCCAGGAAAGGGTGATAAAAGTTACAAAAAATAAAAATTAAGTACATGACTGGAAAGCCCATATTGTACACTCTCTATTGGTATATAGCAGAACTCTATACCCCCTTCCTTTCTGTAGCTACTGTATAAAATATCTTCATATTAATTAGGTCCAAGGAGTTAAAATTACAAAAGGCAAGAAACCACCGACTCTGCTGTGAGGTGTAGGCACGTAAATATCATTTAGTATCCAACATGTCCCTATGTCAAAACAACGTTCATTCTTGTGAATTAAACCTGAAAGTATAAGCATTGAAGATATGATTTCAGAAGGGAAAAAACAAGATGGAAAATTCCAACCACTCAACATTGAGTGGGCCATTGCATGCAAATACATAGTGTGACTTGCACCACCTTTTCCTGGAGCGGGTCACATTATAGGATTTAGGAAGGATCATCCATCCAGGAAAAAAATGACAAATGAAAGAACACAACTGACTTCCTTTTTTATATGACAGTGTAGGAGGTGTTTGTTCATATTCATGAACTGAAAATGTTCCTTGAGGAATGATGCACGGCAATTTTGGTGGGAAAATGTTGATTCTACACAGTTAGATTTACAGTAGCTGTGGAAAAGTGTGAGGTACATTTATTCATAGACCATGGCTATGTATATATGAAATATGTTCTTCTTGAGAGGAAATATCATCATGCTCAAAGTAGAGTCCCTAATAAAACAATAAAAAGTAGGAGCTTTGAATACCATTTTTAACAACTGGTACCCAACTTAGGCAGGTCTTTTTAATCTCAATTTTCTGTTTACAAATTCTGTTTGAAAATTTGAGGATTCCTTAAAATTGATTTTGTCCTAAATCCCAGGGGTCATACTAACTATAGGACTGACAATATATCTTATTTCTTTTTATTTTTATGAAAAAAATCCATCAACAATTGTGTAATTCCTGATCTGCTGTAGCCCGGTTTACAACAATTGATTGTTTGCATCTGAATGAAAGCGGGGATCCATGGAGATACATGTATACAGCAGTTAATGGTTGAACTGCTTCTGACTGGTGCCCCCAACCCGTCAAAGACTAGATGACTAGCTGGGCTCAGATAGGAAGAGCACTGGTACGCAAAACCAGAGGTCCCGAGTTCAAAGTTTTCTTCGCCATTCTTAAAAATTTGTTCAAAAGTTCCCTGCCAGTTTTTCAATGATTTGTTTAAAAAGAAAATTTGACAGCACTTGAACCCAGGACACACGTAACTTACAAAATCTTCATGACAAACTCCTTAGCAGTTGAAGACTGGTCATCCACGGGCTCGGACAAGACAGCAGCCAGACTGACAACTAGAGAAACCAACACAACAAAGAAAAACATGAACACTCACACACACTCACGGCCACAGGACTCAAGGACCTTTTACAAACATGACTCTTTGAGTATGTGACAAGTTTCTTTCGTTTGGGGGAACCATTCCCATGACTGTTTCATAACGGAATCATAACGTCTTACTCTGACAGCAAACTGTATCGGGAGGAAGATGAAGGGAGTCGGGGAGTGGAAGGGGATTGACAGGAACTAAAGGGATTGACGGGACTTGGAGGAACAGGGGATTGACAGGGACTAAAGGGATTGACGGGAATCGGAGGAACAGGGGATTAACAGGGACTAAAGGGATTGACGGGAATTGGAGGAACAGGGGATTAACAGGGACTAAAGGGATTGACGGGACTTGGAGGAACAGGGGATTTACAGGGACTAAAGGGATTGACGGGAATTGGAGGAACAGGGGATTGACAGTGACTAAAGGGATTGACGGGAATTGGAGGAACAGGGGATTGACAGGGACTAAAGGGATTGTCAGGGATCGGGGATTGGAGATCAGGGATTGACAGGGACTAAAGGGATTGTCAGGGTTTGTCAGGGATTGGGGAATTGGAGATCAGGGGATTGACAGGGACTAAAGGGATTGTCAGGGATTGTCAGGGATTGGGGGATTGGAGATCAGGGGATTGACAGGGACTAAAGGGATTGATGGGCATCGAGGGATCAGGGAATTGACAGGGACTGAAGGGATTGTCAGGGATTGGGGGATTGGAGATCAGGGAATTGACAGGGTCTCAAGGGATTGACGTGGATAGGAGGGCATTGATGAGGATTGGAAGGTGATCGAAGGGGATGGGGGATTAGAAGGGATTGGAAGGGAAGGGAGTTGGGAAGCGGGCAGAGGTGCATTGAAGGGACATGAAGGGGATTGGGAAGGGATTTTCAGGTATTGGATGGGGATTGCAGGGAACTGATGGGGAATTAATAGGTGATTGTGGGGATTGGAAGGAGAATGGGTTGGATTTGCTGGTGCTTAGAGAACACAAAAAGGCATGTGCACTGCAGCCACATGTACGTGTACCTCCACAGCCGTACGGCCGTCTGAATCCAGTTGCTGCCTTCTTGCTGGTCTGTAGCATGGTGCCTATTCTGTTGATGTGGCAGGTCAGATAGAGATCCCGCACAATGTCCTTATTGCTCAGATCCTACAAATACATGGACACCAATTATCAAATCAATGGGTGTTCTGTCAATCATCAACGATCTATCCACTTGTTTTATACAGTGTGTAACTCCAGTCAATGGGAATGTTCACTGTACACTGCAGAGGCGTTTGTGAAATAAGCATCCACTTACACAGAATATGGTGCAGAGATTGCCAATCTTTTCAATGTTGTTGGGAACGCCCAGCTTGTTGAACTTGGCTAGGTAACGCTCGCTGCAAAGAGATGAAGATAAGAAGAGAGATTAATTTACACTTTACCATTTCTTTTTCAGATTATGAAATAATGGTCCCTTCTCATACATACCTCTCCTTTAAGAGACCTTATACATGGTGTCAACGCAAACCCTCCGATATTGTTTCAACCGCCATGCAAAGCCTAATGTCTTATTCATAGCTCTTGAAGCTAAGTTGAAAAACACAAGGAATGAGACATAGATGGCTGATGTAAACTGTGTAAGAGCTTCAGCCCACATCCTCACCGGCAGGGATGTAACTGACCGACCAGTCATTTCCTGAAAATCACCGAAGGCCAATAAATTGTGCGACTACGACTGCACACTTACACGACCGAGAGATGCGACTGCAAGATTCACGGCAGGGGTGTAGACACCCTTCAGTTTTTAGGGTTTTAACAGATAAAAATTAGCAGTTTGAGATACCAGTTTGACATAGAATAAGTATAAATATATTTATTTATTTTAATTTTTTTTAAATCACGCCATTTCCTAAAATCTGAAGAAAAAAAATCACGCCATTTGCAGAAATCTGGAAATTTCCGGAAGTCTTACATCCCTGCATTGGGGGGGGGGGGGAAGCAAAGTCACAGCCGGCATGCTGAGCTATGGCACTGAGACGTCACCGCATCTCACCTGATGAAGCGGTTGTCTTTGGCGTCGTACAGGGCAAAGAAGGCCTCCGCCTCCTCCCCGATGCTGCAGCCAAAGTTCTTGAGTTGTAGGTGGATGTGATGGGCAAAGGCAGCCATGCCCTCCATATTCTTGCACTGGCTCTGCAACGGGACAGGCAGCGAGAAGGAACAAGTAAGCGAGGGAGACACTCAGATGCTCGCTCCCTGAAAGGACACCCTTCTGTCAGTTTCCTGAAAGCAAGCCTGTCAGGAGAGTTTGTGGCATTGCAAACAACTTCAAAACAAAACCATCTCCCGGTCACTTGTGTAACTAAATGGTTTAGTGGAAGGTTTGTGGTGACACCATGTACATGTATGTCTTCTCTTTCAAGATGTATGGCTCTGAAAAGAGCCGGTAACTCAACAATTCAGGTAGTGTGCACTCTGCCCGTCGTCAGGAGACTGCTGGATTCTCCATCCTCAGCGCTTCCACCAAGCTTATAAACACCGATGATAGTTGGAATCCAGCAGACTCCTAATGACAGGCAGATTACACATTACCCAAAACATTGAGTTACCGGCTCTTTTCAGAGCCATACTTCTTGAAAGAGAAGACATATACATGGTGTCACCACAAACCTTCCACTAAGTTTTTCCACCATGCAAACCTTCAAGTCTTATCTAACTGAATGGTAAAAGCTTTTTGGGTAAAGCAGCAAGACATTGAGGCTAATACTAAAGCATAGTATAAAACATTAAGGACCAAGAGTTATACCGTAATATGATTTTTGCACCGAGGAGAATGCACTTCAAGAAGGCTTTACCCTACTCAATGGTTAAGATGTCTGCACAAGAATGCAGGAGTCACAGGTTCAAATCCCACCTGAGCTGCCTGTACATGTATGTTTTCAGCAAGCAATCAGGCAAATCGGCGAGCATAGTGTTTAGTTACACATTGAGTAGGGCAAACCCTTCTTCAAATGAAGGACCAAAGCAAAAAACAAAACAAATAAATTAATTTATATGCCAAATTGCCCTAAGATTTCAGGATACAAACGCAGTAATGGCCATGTTAGGGTTAATCTGAATGGTGGTCAAGATGACAACAGGTAGAATATCCTATTTGATCTATTCCAGGAAGGCAGCCAACAAATCTACCTCTGAAACTAATGATTCCAGATCTTGACCAATCATGCAGGTATGTTGGAAAACCAAGATGCATACAGTATGCAAATGAAAATAAGGAAAAAGCAGACTGAAATCCATGAGAATCATAAGCAATTATTACATAATATCAATTTTCTGTAATCATAGTTATTTTTACACTATATTAGACATTAAAAAGCCAATCATTTCATTAGATTTTCTCAAAAAATACACGGCCTGACGTATCGATCCTAGAAGGACCTTTCTCAAAGGCACAGGATACTTTGCCTTTGAGAAAGGTCCTGTAAGGATAGAAACGTCAAGCCCTCTTAACTTTTGAGATTATGTATTGCAGGTTATTTTAGTCAGTGAGCAGTTTGCAACAGTTTTTTGCATTTACTTCATTAGATAGAGTGGGTTTCATTGTTATTTGACATTTCTGGCCATTTTCATCAAAAGTATTACAGATGACAACTAATTCTTCAAAAGTCAGCAATCTTGTCAGTTTTAGAAAGTGTGAGGATGGTGAGTATTTAGAAACTCTCTGGGCATTTGACACACCTGTGTGTGGGACGCATGGTCCGAGGCCGACAGGGTAGTCAGGTTCCATCCCGGATCCATAAACACCTAAACATGTACCATGGCGGATCCATGTAGAGTATATACGGAACCAATGGACAGACATGTCCGGGAACACAGAGGGGAAAGATGCCAGACACAGGGGAGACGCAACAGTCATGACAGTGGATGAACACAAACAATGCAAAATGAGGAAGGAGCAGAGGGGTGGGGAGAGACTGGAAAAGATTGGTGGGGGATTGGAAGGGATCGGAAGGGATTTGAGGGGATTGGAAGGGATTGGAAGGGATCGGAAGAAATTTGAGGGGATTGGAAGGGATTATAAGGGATTGGAGGTGGTTGAAAGGGATTGGAAGGGATTGGAAGGAATCAGAAGGGATTGGAAGGGATTGGAAGGAAATGGCAAGGATTAGAGAGGATTGAGGGTATCACTTGGGTAATGGATGGATTTGGTGAGGATTGGAGGGATTGGGTGAGAATTGGAGGGATTTGGCGAGGACTGGAGGGATTTGGCAAGGATTGGAGGGATTTGGTGAGAATTGGATGGATTTGGTGAGGATTGTAGGGATTTGATGATTGGAGGGATTTGGTGGATTGGAGGGATTTAGCGAGGATTGGAGGGATTTAGCGAGGATTAGAGTGATTTGATGAGGATTGGAAGGGTATGGAATGTATTGGTGGAGATTGGGAATGACTAGGATGGGATTTTGGATGAATATGAAACCATTTGAAGGGAATTAAAAGAGATTACCGTAAAATCCTGGGTATAATGGTGATGCGGACGGTAAAAATCAAAAGTTGGGGGTGCACATTATACAAGAGTACAACATGTCCTGCCAGTATGGGTTTCAGTCATCAAACAGAAGCCGACCTTACATTGTATAACATTTTAACAATGGGGCTGTCAATCATTGTCCCCATTGCAAACTCTCCTGGGTTTTTTTTTCCCCACGAGGTTACTTGGGCTCAAATTGATTTTCTTTTATTAGGAGGGCGATCCTCCCTGATCAACCTTCCCATTTTTTTTTTTAAACGAAAACAAATGGAGGCATATCTGTGAAGCCACCATAGATGTGCATTTTGTTCAGTCTGGACACTTTTTATGGAAACCGACGGTTTTTCCCCACTGCGAGGTAACTTGGGCTCAAAATTAAAATAGATGTTTTTAATCAAAGGGCGATCATCCTTCCCTCTGTGAGATTTTCAAGTTTTCCCGTGCTTGGTTTTTCCCACGGCGAGGTAACTGGGGCCCAAATGGATGTTTTTATTCGGAGAGCGATCATCCTTCCCGCTGTGGAATTTTCAAGTTTCCCGTGTTTGGTTTTTCCCACGGCGAGGCAACTTGGGCTCAAATGGATGTTTTTATTCGGAGAGCGATCATCCTTCCCGCTGTGAGATTTTCAAGTTTTCCGTGCTTCGTTTTCCCACGGCGAGGTAACTGGGGCTCAAATGGATGTTTTTATTCGGAGAGCGATCATCCTTCCCGCTGTGGAATTTTAAAGTTTTCTGTGTTTGGTTTTTCCCACGGCGAGGTAACTTGGGCTCAAATGGATGTTTTCATTGGGAGGGCGATCATCCCTTCCCTCTGTGGAAGATTTTTTTTCAGTCAATAGACATAAGGGAAGCCGACCTTACATTGTATCACATTTCAACAATGGAGCTTTCATTCATGTCCCCACCGAAAACTCTCCCGGGTCATGGCGAAGTAACTTGGGCTCAAATGGATTTTTTTATTCGGAGGGTGAGGATCCTCCTCACTGTATGCTCTCTTCTCTTTTTGTTTTGCCTGGGCAAGGCTCGAAATAATGGACTTTTTTATTCGGAGGGTGATCATCCTTCCCACTGTGGGATGGAAACAACTTCACAATGAACTCTGCAATCCATGCCACGGATTTTTTTTTTCCTCTCGGTGAAGGCGAAAGTTGGGGGTGCGCATTATACACGGGTGCGCATTATACCCGGGATTTTATGGTAATGTGATAGGGGAAAGCGAGTGATTTGGTGATTTTTGAAGGGGATTAGAGTAGAATGGGGCAAATCTGAGGAGAACATGGGATTGGCAATGATTGGATGGATCCAAGCAGTGGGTATGATTCCTTCAGGCACCTGTGGGTGTGCATTGGGGTAGATGGGGGGGGGCTGAAAATGAGTTTGAGGATGAAAGGGTTGAAGGGAAGGAGGATGGAGTATAGATTGAACATTTCACCTTTTTTTTTCTTTTTTTTTCAATGTTTGAAACATGAAACTATGTGACCTAAGAATATGTGACTGCAGTGGTGGGTAAATCTCGAAAGCTCAAATTTGGACGAGAATCCTCATCATGCCGTACTGGGTCACATATTTGCACAAAATTATACTTTTCTAATTTTCAATTAGAAAGAATTCTCCATCCTCCGTAGCCAATGCCAATGTGACAACTGATACCAAACTTTAAGACCCATACCATTCAGCCTTCACTGTATATTTCACTGGTACATGTATATTCTTCTCTTGTACAACATACCTGGCCTGTCTTGGTGGTCTGCTCAACACTCTTGAGATGCTGTGGAAAAACAAAATACCATCGTATCAGTAGCGGAAAGTTTCTATAATGAACATCCCGGGATCCATGAAAATTGTTTGGTATAGCGGTCATTCATTATAGCCATTGCGGCCACAAATTTTGTACACAAATCGGGAGGCAAAGGGCATGTTCGTTATAGCCGAATGTTCGGTTTATCGGCATTTGATATAGTGACATTCCACTGTATATGGGGAAATTTTGGAAATGTTTTTGAAAATGGCAAAGAAAACTTTGACTGGACCGGGACTCGAACCCGAGACCTCCAGCCCGAACCAATTGTTGTAAACCTGGCTACGGCAGCCACAGAAAATCTGCGGAGGCCTTGGGCTCGTGCCATGGTGCATCCCTGTTTCTTATTGGCCGTAGGGGTGGCCGTAGAATCCTAACGTTCACCGTAACAATTAGACTCGCTGTATCCATGCCGTAGAACGGTATACAGCGACCATACATCGAGTGTGCGGTGGCCTTGCATTTTGCCGTGCGGCTGCAACAATTTTACGGAGGCCTTGCGGTATGTTGCACACCCTGCGGGCAACGCAGGGCCCCCGCACGGATCCCGTACGCCCGACACACGCTATCCATGCGGGCGAATTGCAACCAGCTTACGTCTGCCGTGGTATTTGTCAAAAACCTACGGCTTCCGCAGGGTCGTCCTAAGGCAACCCTGCGTCATCACTTCAAAGGACATACAGCCGCCGCAGGTTTTCTGTCTCCATAAATTAACAATACGCCATGCGACAACCCTAACATACATGTATGTGGACTGCTACAGTATGTGACCGTGAAATTCTGCGGCGACCCTAGAATTGCTATTGGCCGTAGACAATTCAGAATCCACGGCGGCCGCGATGGCAAATGTGACTGAGGCATAAGGCAGAAGTCGAGCCTTGTGCCCAGGAGGCCGCTCACCACTTGGTGTAGCTCCACGATGCTGGTGGCGGCAGTATCCACAACCTTGCCCTCCACGCTGGGCACCAGGTGCAGGGCCAGCCGCTGGTTGCCCCAGTCGATGCGGTCGGTGATCTGGATGCGCACCTCCCGGGCAGGCTCCTGGGGCAGCTGGCCCGACACCAGCTGGCGGCGGAGGTCGATCAGCTCCAGCATCACCTTGCGCATCGAGCTGAACCACTGCATGGTGTTCTTCTGCAGAGGAGGTCGGGTCGGGTCGGGTCGGGGGAGGGGGGAGAAGGGGAAGGGGGGCCAAGAAGTGGCCAAGAAGTTGAAATGTTAACTTATGTCGGGGCAGTGTGATATTCCCTTGACTTCTCTGATCCGATCAGAGCTCATCTACCTTGCAAAGAACCCATGGCACCCATCTGGCACCCAACTGCATGGTGTTCTTCGGCAGAAGAGGTCGGGGGAGGGGGAAAGGGTCCAAGAAGTGCCAGTTGAAATGATAACTTGATTTCTGGGTAGTGTGATATTCCCTTGACTTCCCTGATCCTAGTTCTGATCCCAATCAGAGCCCATCTGCCTCACAAACAACCCATGGCACCCAACTGCATGGTGTTCTTGTGCAGAGGAGGTCGGGGGAGAATGAAGTTGAAATGATAACTTGATGTCTGGGCAGTGTGATATTCCCTCGTCTTCCCTGAGCCTAGTTTTGAACCCAATCAGATCCCATCTGCCTCACAAACAACCCATGGCACCCAACTGCATGGTGTTCTACTGCAGAGGAGGTCGGGGAAGAATGAAGTTGAAATGATAACTTGATGTCTGGGCAGTGTGATATTCCCTTGTCTTCCCTGAGCCTAGTTTTGAACCCATTTGCCTCACAAACAACCCATGGCACCCAACTGCATGGTGTTCTACTACAATGAGGGTACACATGTAGAAGTGGAGGGGTGAAAGAGGAATTCAGAGTGCCAATGGTGTTTGTCCTTTAAGTCTGGACACAATTTCTTATCCCAATTTGGAACACAGACATTTTCTCAGCCTTCTATAAAGCAATAATTGTGTGGCACCTGTTTGGAATTGTCAGATAAATGTAAGCAGCAACAGTTACGCTATTGTGGGAAGAGGGAACGCTGCTGTGGATGAACAAGGGATAGCGCACTGCCACAGAAGACAGCGTGTTGGCATGTCCCACAGCCCACAATGATATTTAGGGGTTAATAACCCCTAGACAAAACCCACAAACACGTCGGAATTGTGGCAGGTTTGAGTTGATTTATTTCAACAAGTTTCGAAAATTTGAAAAATTTGGATAAAAGGCAAAGAAAAGTTTCACTGGACCAGGGGTGGATTTCACAAAGCCTTACGATGCATCGTAACTCAACTTACGATAGATATTAGATAACCCATCGTAAGGTGTGATACTGTACATCGCATGGTTTCTGTGCATGGCTCACTGTCTTGCAATGGATCGTAAGTTAAGATGGGTTTGGTGAAATCGATAGCTGAACCCCAGATTTTTTTTTCAAAAGAAACCGCAAGGTCATGAGCATTGGAATGTGACCTGGCTGTCTTTAATGGTTCACCAAATGAGCTTACCTTGAACTTGGCCTTGAGAACAACGTGCCACTCCTTCAGTACAATGTCCAGCTCCTCCACAAGTCTCTTGGAGATTGCACTGCTCTCCCTGGCTTTCAAAGAAATTTCAGACGGAACTGATCAGTTCATGGAGGAGAAGGGGCCTGGAATAGACCATGCTCTCTCATAGATATGATTGCAAATCATCAGGGTCATTCACAATGATAAGTTTATCACACCGAGCAGAGCAAACCCTCATTGAATTACATGCAGTGTACAATGTACATTCTCCTCAACGCAAAACATCATGTTATATCTATGATGCAACATGGTACCACCAATGATAATGCACTGCAGATGAGAACAAACCTCAATGTAGGGTGGACACAGGAGACTCCGGCCAATTAGGAAGAGAAAAACCAGGATTTGGTTTGTAATTCAACACTTCATGTCAAAGGAAGCATAGTAAAAAGACAGTGCTTATGGATTGGCCGTAGGAACATTGATACTAGTTGATAACTAGCCACTTCTCCGGCACACAGCCATTAGGCATTTGTACCGTTCATGTCTCATTATCCGGACTGTTTTCATACAATATCATACTTACGATTTGCATTTTGCTTGTTTTAGTCAGTAAGTATCTTGCAACATTTCTGTATAGCAGTCAAAGTCAAATGCTGATGAACTTAACACATGTATGGAATAGGGGATGCTTGGACACATATGTACATGTACACATGTAAATGTGGCTTTGAAATGGCTTTGTGGCAATGGTTCAAAGCCATTTCCCTTCTGGCAGGGGTTGCACATTGGTTGACCAATATTACTCTTATATTTCATTACAATAACAAACTACATCTTATCTTATCTTATTATATAAATACCCACCTCAAGTATCATCATGATTATTACTACGAAGGGAGTGTTGCCTATTGTACGTGTACATGTACAGTATGCTTGCCTTCACAGTCATATACTGTACATAGATATTGATCTAAGCCAAGGACCATTATCTTTGCAGTGTGGAAATGCCATGGCTCTTCATAGTGTATGCGGCAGAACCTGGTTCTTCTTATACAGGCAGCCTTGAACGGTGCAAGAAACAGCGCCCTCTAGTAAGAGGTTTTGCTTACCCTTGATCGCCAAGATCTTCGTGAACGTGAACATGTGATGAGGGGAAAATGCCCTGAAAGTGAAAACAAAGACAAGTGTTCTGATTGATGCACAAACATTTACCGGTAGCTCCGTTAATCAAGTCTTATCTCACCAACAGACTAACACACTCCCACAGTATTCTTGCATGTAAATGAATGTGTACCGTACACATGTACATGTATCTTTTAAAGTACATGTACAGTGTGTAATGTAGAACATAAAACCTCTTTTGCAATTAAAATGTTTTTTTCTAAACAATTTCTGGTGTTTCTGTGATGATTTGGTTTTTTTTACCAAATTTTTACCAAATGAGGAACCCAACACTTGTGAAGATGGTGATGGGTTATGACTTCATTCATGCAAAGCAAGACTTGAAGGTTTGCATGGTGGAAGCACAATGTGGAATGTCTGTGGTGACACTGTGTGCATACATGTACAATACATTTACACAATGTATTTCAATGCTTTCATTTTACACAGTGTAACCAAATATACATGTATTACAAGAAAATATACAGTAATTGGCCATTGAGCAACATTTCATAAAATAGTATTACACATTTTGATAAATGATATAATTTATGCTGTACCGGTACATGTACATATGTAAATGTTGATAAATTTAGGTTTAAGGTTAAGCAAGAACGCTTTTGTACCCCAAAATGCTTTTATACCCAAGAATGTTTTTATACCCAAAAATGCTTTTATACCCAAGAATGTTTATATACCCAAAAATGCTTTTGTACCCAAGAATGCTTTTGTACCCATGAATGATTTTGTGACACAAGAACACTTTTGTACCTAAGAAACCTTACCAAAAATCTTTCGAGATGGAGTATGGCTCACAAAAGAGCCTGTAACTCAATGCTTCATGCAGTGTGTAGTCTGCCCATCGTATGTAGGGCTTTGATATTACAAAAAAGGACTGCTTACACTTGCAGTGAAGTGGAGGTGGCACAACTTCGCACGGTATAGGTTCTGGAGACAACCAAATAAAGGACTATACAGCGTACATGTACATGTACAGTCCAAATGCTGTATTCATAACTTCTATACTATACTGTACATCATGAATTGGTGGACAGTTTCAGACCCAAAAAAACAATCTTCTGCGAGGTTTACCTTTAATGCCCTTGTACCATATGAAAGACAGTGATATAATGTAATGTTACTGCCATATGTACTGTCTTTGTGCCTTTAGGCATGAACATGTAAGGCAATGCCATTGTTCGTCCCTTTTGCCAAGTTGTTATAGAAAATTCACAACTGTAACTGGACACTCACACATGTAATCCATGCTTATTTTCCCTTAAAGCCATCAAAACTTATGTATGTATGTACATTTACTATGTATCTGTATCATATGGATATTTAAATGCGGTAGTTCATGTAACACTGCGTGTTGAATGAAATTGAAAAACAGGTCAATATTATTAAATATACAGTACATGTATGCTTGAAATGCACTGATAACAAGTTAAGCAGTGCCATGCAGTGACAGGAAACCAATGTTTGATCATGGAAATAAGAGAAGCCATACATGTACATGTACATGATGTATCAAAATCTATCAACTTCCTTGTTGAGACAAAGTTACCACATGAGGGCACCATTCACGTGGTTTGCAGTCATATTATCATGATGTACATGTACATGTATATTTTTGTTTAATACAGCATGATGAGGCAGTGAAAACAAAAGATGTGACAAAACCGAGGCGAAAAGGTAATTGGGGGCTTGAACAAACTTGCACAGTAAATGAAAAAACAAGAGGCAGGGGAAAGGGTGAACCTGGTGGGGTTGGCTACAAAACAAACACTATATACCGTACTGTACCTGCCAGTTTTGCTTTGGCATTTTGTCCCATTCAGAGTCATTCATGATTTGTAGAGCTAGCAGTAGCAGCAACCAAGAGATACCAAGTGCAAGTGCAAGTACCCAAGCAAGACCCTTCTCAAAGGCAGAATTCAGATTAGAAGTTGGGTTCTTTCAGTTAGTCAGCAGTTTGAGAAAAAAATGGGTGTATTACTTTAAGAAAAAGGAACCACAGTACTGATGTACTGATGTACAGTATGTATTTATTAGTAATGAAGGGGTTGTTCATCTCGGTGGTATTGTACACCACTGCAACTTCCGCACACCGGTGCACAGAAGCCAGCAGAGCGTTTATAAACAGACACCGCAGCATCCAATCTTCAGTTGCCTGATGAAGGTTAGCAATTCCAGCAATAAAAACTTCGCTATCAGCAACGAGACATTGCGTGACTTTTATCACCCTCTTCCTTGACCTTTAGATGTATTTATTCCCAATAAGCAGTGCAATCCAAGTAATAAATGTTTCCACTAGACCCACTAGTAGAGCTAGTGTGTCTGTTATTCTACGTGTATAGATCTACACTGTAAGTAAATCAACCAAGATCCTATTGGAGAGTGATTAATAAGGGGGTATCTGTGAGCAGTGTGGGCCATGGTAATATGCATGCAGGGTACAGTAGAGGAAGTCTAGCAGGGCAGTGAAGTCTGAACTCGACCCCCAAACTTTTTTTTTTACAATATCCCAGGCCCAGGGCAGGATTATGAATGTCACTAGTCTACGAGTCATGAGCACAATGTGACATTTGAGACCCCACTACCCCCAGCACTTGGACAAGTTCCACATAAACTGACATGAGAGGAGAATGGGGATTTAACACATCGTTGGGGTCGGGGGGAAAGTTGGAGAAGAAGGGCAAGTGCAGTATCCCAAAACAGGAAGTGCAATAGATTTGTTCAACAACAAAAAACAGACTCTTTCTTTCAAGGTTTCTTTGGAGGAGGAGGGAGGGTGGAAACTCTTGTCTGTCAAAAATCAGTGACCTGGATTTCCTTGCTTAAAAATAGACTTATGATGTCATCCTGGGTGATTCAGCGGAGCTAGCAGGGGGCAGAGACAGCTCAGTCTGTGGCAATGTTAGCACATGTTAGCCCCTACACTGTATTCCTATGGTATTCCATAGCAGGGTGCCCAATGTCTATTTGCAATGCCACATTGAGGGGGGGGGGTGGCACTCTTAATATGTGCCATTGATGCACACAGCAGGATGCAGATTGGATGGCAACCCCTATCCCCATCACAAGTACTGTAGGTCACTCTAGGGCCGTTTCCACTACACCAAATAAACGTGATTATTTGGATCGTGATTTGAATCGCGATTCAAACTCCACTTCTTCTCTGTGTGTGGACACAATAAACGCGATTATTAGTGGGATTTGAACGGCAATTCGGACTCCACTAACAGTGAGACTTTTTCAATAATAATCACGTTTTTTGGAACGATCTTTGCACATAATGAGTCATAGAGGCCAGTTGTAGACTTCTTTTGCAGTGCACTACACAACGGTTGGGCAGGCCTACTAGTCCTGGTACAAATGTACAAGGACTCCTATTGGTTCTCGGGAGGAAGAGATTTCTAGAGACCTCATCCTCCTGAATACTGCGTACCGACGGCGTCAAATCCTGCTCAGGGTTTTTCCCCCTTTTCTCACGTCCGCCTGCCAAACAACCAGTCGGCCAGTTTGTCTGGTCAGCGAGCACTTCCCTTCCAAACTGCACTGGAGACTTGTTTACAGGATACAGGGTAAAGGCCAGACTGACGGCATGGATACATAGGCCTACTGAAGCTGTATAATCAATGAACGTTCAGAAGAGTCACAGTTCCTTGAGAAACAAGTCATGAATGTCTCTGCTAGTGACAGAAACTTCCAAACCAAACTACATGTACATGTACATGTACAAACTGTACACTTGTCTATTTGTTTTGTACATGTACATTGTACATGTACATGTAGGCCTACATACAAGTACGGTACATATCTGTGGCAGAGGATCTAGCTCAGTGCACAAATCCATTGATTGCACCATTTTTTTACTGGACGAATTCATGTTTTGAATACACCAGCTGCTTCAGTCAACAGGGCTTCGGTCAATGGAACCCCACTACAGCATAGCTGCCAACCTGTATCTTAAAGAAAATCAGGAATACTTCTGCTGAAAAAGAGGAATCACAGTGCAAACTGCGGTACATAGGAATACTTGTGTATTTCCAAGTCAAAAATCAAAAATCTGTTGTTAGCATGGTAAAGAGCTTGTTAAAGGTGAGAAATTTTTACCAAAAAGAGGAATGATTCCTCCAAAATAGGAATGGTTGGCAGCTATGCTATAGGCATGTTGTTGGCAGGAAGGTTAGGGTTAACCAAATCCCACACAGTCTATCCACTACTGCATCTCATCAAGTGCAACGGGTGAGGGTCGGCACTATCAACAGTATCCCCCGCAGAACGGACATGTACCCACTGCTGTGTCTCAACTACTGTAGTTCAGTAGGGCTTGGGTCAACAGAATCCCACAGAGTGCACCCACTGCTGCATCTTATTGACTGTATCAAGGTCATGCGCACGGAAATCCAACCAACTGCAAGTGGCATTGTGTTTCTAACTCATGAGTGTAAACACCATCTTGTTCACAATATACTGTACACACAGGCCTATCGGAAGCCTACTCTCACTATCAATCACAATGACAAGCCTGTGAAAGCACAAGTATACATAAAACATTCAGCCAAACTTTATTCACAATCAACACGAGCATCTGCCAATAGAATCAATTCTAATCCATCCTTTTCAACTTGTTTGGTACTGTACCTTTTCACCAGTGAACCTCATCAAATCTGGTTAAATTTAGGTTTTTTTTGTGCATTAATGAACAGGGCTGTGTCTACAATCCTTACCGTTTGTGCCTTGTGAGGGGAGATGTATCCTCGCAGCCATACTGCCGAAACAAAATTGACATAAAAACAAATTGAAAATGGCAAAGAAAACTTTGAATGGAATGGCAAATGAACCCAAGGCCACGGGTTTTGGGTACCAGCACTCTTACAATCTGAGCTACCCAGCCCTTAGATGGTGGCCTTCCCAAATTGTCAACTAGTCTTTGCCCAAGTGGGGGCACCAGCCAGAAGCTATTCAACCATTAACTGCCGTATATCTTCAGGGATCATGCCCCCACTTTCATTCAAATGCAAACAACCAAATATGTTGTAAAACTTCCTACAGCAGTTCAAGGATCACACAAAGTGGTTGCAGCTTTTTTTAATTGAAGTTTTGAAAAGAAATGTTTTCCTTTATTTGTTTAAATTAAAACATCGCAAAGAAAACCTTGACTGGACTGGGATTTGAACTCGAGACCTCTGGGTTGTTTTTTCCTGGTAAGAAAAACCAGAGGTCTCAGGTTCAAGTCCCACTGTCCCTGTCCAGTCAAACTTTCTTTGCCATTCTTCAGTTTGTTCAAAAAGTTCCCAGTCAGTTTTGGCTTGTTGAAATGCACGTGAGTCACATCTAAGCAACTGACAGTCTGCATGCACCTCACAGATTAGCAACAGATTTGTGATTGTGCGCTGTGGCACTTCCGGTAATTTTGGTCTGTGTGAGGTCATATGGACTATGGGCTACAATATAAGTCACAGGTTCAACGCGTGTACATGCAAAGTATATTTCTCTTGAACTGCAGGGCACTAGAACGTGTTAAAGCCAGGTTTATGGATTTGAGTTCAAATATTTGTCAGGAAAACGGAATGGGTTGCGTTAGTGACCCTGACATTTTTATAACTAGTGCTTGCTTTTAATTAAACCAACCTTCGCAGGATTCCAAGACAACGATGGTGTCTCCAATCACAAAGGATAATTCGGCATCTTTGGTTGCGCGGTATGTCCAGATGGCTAGTCGGCAAATGAAATCAAACAAAACAACAACAAAAAACACATAATTGGTGATTATACTAAATTGAAGCTTGCTTTTCAAAAACCATGAATGCTACAGAGCTCAATTTTCTTTCTTTTTTAAGTTGACTTGGCTACCGCTGTCTGACAATATACAATCCTTGCAGAGCCTTGAGAAAAGGCTCTTTGCAAAAGAGGCTGCTTCAATTTGAAAATGGGCTTCTGACTTCTAAGGTTGTTAATTGTTAGACAGTTGCAGCTTTAGACTGAATGATTCAATCTTGGCATCTACATTGTGTAAATGTATTTGAATAGGGAGGGCTATGGCTTCATCCCTTTGGCTTCTCTCCAGTAGGGGACCCTTATAGAGAAGACAAGGAAGTGCATGATGGATTTAAAAGTGGTAGGAAACCAGAGATTTGAGGGGGGAATCCCCCAGACAATCTGGTAGAGTTTAGAGCCTGACCACATACTGCTCATTCAACTCTCTCCAGGGACTTCCCTGTGCACAGCAATATCACCATGAACTTATGAAGCATGAACTACGGTACAGGTACATGAAATGTACATCAAGCTTACATCAATTACTGTACTTCAATTTTACTTCATTCTATGTTAGATGAGTTAAAAATCTTCACCTGAACTGAAAGAGACGATTAATTCATTACATGTAATTATACATACATGTACATGTACATGTACATACTGACATACTGTACATACATGTACATGTAAACAAACCTAACTTACTTAAATAGAAATCTAACCAAACTACAGTATGTAAGTAAAACCTATGCTAAAACTACATGTACATATCTAACAAAACGATCCTGGCAAGCCCAAGTGTTACATGTAAGCACGTGTACATGTACAGTACTACAGTGGGTTCAAAGCTTCCTTTGATAGCAGTACAATCCTTGGGACGTGACATACTCAATCGTTGGGATGATTACTGAGAAACTGCACATACAGTGTACATGTACAAATGTAACTTTGATTCACAGATCTACAGTATAGTGGAGTACAGGTACATGTACATGTATGATGCAAGACTGAGCCAGCCATGCAAGGGTCATGAAAGGAGTCAAGGACCTAAAAGTAAAAACTCTTATTGGCTTAGCTGTCAATAGGAAATAAACAAGAAAGCCTGAACCCTTCCTGAATCTGGGATCAAAACACAAAGTACATTATGTACACGTACATGTACATACAGATGTACAAGTACATGTCCATGTTTATACAATGGACAATGTAGGTTTACACACAATTGATTATAATGAAAAAGGCAATACATGTACATATTGTACAGTACATACATTGTACATGTACGTATGTGTGTTCTTTTGCATGTTCAAACTAGTCAAAAGATACATGTAACTTGCATGATGTACATGTACACTGTACAGTCACCCATAACCATGTACATGTACATGTACAAGTTCAGTGTATGTACATGTACACTGTACTGTACATATACAGTATGAAACTTACATTATGGATGAATGCAAGAAGCAGTCCATGTATCGGTAATGTATATGTACATGTAGATGTACATGTACATGTATAATGCACAGTATGCACATGTACATGTACATGTACATTTGTACATAGCACCGGTACATAAATGTAATAGCAAGTCTGTTTATTTATTCACCAATTCCCATGCATGTGCTACTGTACTTGTACAAGTTTGTAATGTACATGTACATGTACAAGTGCATGTACATGTACATGTACATGTGTGTGTACCAGGCCTCGATCTTTACCGCGGCCACCGCGGCCAATGGCCGCATGCCCTTCCAACTTGGCCGCGATGCCCCTTCAAAAAATACACTTGTCGCGGCCAACTTGGCCAGCGTGCCCTTTTGTATTTATACCTCTACATCCGTGCAAAATCCGTACGTGAATACAAACATTATTTCAAAAATGGTTTTTTTCTTTTGAATTTAAAAACAACAATGTTTTGTGTCAGACATTTTAGGCATTTGCCGACCAAATCTGCTGTAAAAACGGCTGTTGGGATCGTACTTGCCCCCGTGATTTGCGAACGCTCATCGTATGTATCTCTGCATACAGTACACGTACATTTACGTTGAGGCTGATCATCATGGTGCGAGACCGCTGTCCGATCAACCAGTGTGTGTGCACTCGGCACGTGCAGAATGATTAGCAGACTTCCACCAGTCCTTACAGTTGTTTTCTAACAACTAAACTAATGTTTATTACAGTTGTAATAGCGATGTTTCGAGTTTCGCCATCAACTGAAGTACGCACTCCTCATAAGAAAAGTATTTTCTAGAATTGTAGAATTTTTTAGATGGATTTGTCGTTCATTTGTTGAGATATCGGAAGTTGAAAATTACATATTATTTTTGCAAAATCGCTCCGTGTGCCGCCACGGAAGATCAAGCCAAAACGGCGGAAAAAAGTCAAACTCGCGTTTTTCGACCGCCAAGCGTCTACCCTGTAAACATCGTCCAAATCTGTCTATTTTACCCTTAAATTGAAGCCTGTTTTCTCTTCTTTCTATCCTTACCACTTTCAAAATTAATGACGAAGGAAATAATATTGAATTACGCGGAAACAACATTCAGAGACAAACGATGAAAGTAGCGCATTTTAGTTATAACCGATTTCCCTTTGCGACGTTAGCGTATTGGCAAGTCTAGGTTTGGTTTCCGCCTCTAGGTAAAGCCATAGTGACGCTACATGAGCAGTAGGGCCGAAACCAGCCTACGCGCGGCACATGTGACATGACACAACACTTCTTTGCACACACTGTATACTGCACAGTGCACGTGCACAGCGACCGCATGGCTGCATGGCTGCTACGCGTGCGCTGCGCTACTCTGATCGGAACTTCCAGACGTTTTAGCGAGACGATTATGCTACAAAAAAGGACAATTTATTTTACTATAGAAACAAAACATGGATTGGGATAATAATGGGGTTCTAAATTGGAATTGTGTGGGTTTTTTTCTATATATATTTTTTTATTTTATTTTGTTTCTCATAAAAAAAAAAAACGGTTCTACAGTTTCACCTCTTCTTATTTCTCCATGGTTTCACCCAGTCGAGGGTCCGGCGGTTTTTTTCTTAGGTTTTTATTTTTCCAAAACCGCCAAAGCCTAGGTGCACCCATCTTTCTACCCTTCAAAATAAAATTGATTTTTTATTTTTATTTTATTAAGGAAGGCGACATGGTGTTATGTGACCTGCACTATACAGATTTGATGTGTATACACTGGCTGTTTAAAAATGTAAAATAAAGGTTTGGCCTTTTGATTGGCCTTGTGATGCCACAGTGAGTTGGCCTCGGTGCCCCCTTGAGTTGGCCTTGGTGCCCTGTGCAATTTTGATGACGGCAAGGCCAAAGTGGCCTGCCCCTTTTTTGCTTAAGTTCGAGGCCTGGTGTACATGTATACTGTAATTGTGCATGTTAGTGGCATACATGTACATGTACATGTACAGCATACATGTACATGTATACAGTAAGGTACTGTACTTTATGTGTACATGTATGATAAAAAGACATGTATGTGATCATGTACTGTAACAGAACATGCATGGATACTGTTTGTAGCAGTACATGTACATGTACTGTACATGTAGTACACTACATGTACATGTACATGTACATGTAATGTACATGTACATGTAATGTACATGTACAGTACACATGTACATGTACAAGTATTTAAACAAGATAAACACTCTGCCTTTGAGAAAGGTCCTGCTACATGTACACATGTACATGTAGGATCAAAACATCAGGTCCACTAAATTTTGAGAAGATAAACACTTGTCATTCATTTCAGCAACCTGTGATGAAAACCTTGGTTACCTACATGTACTGTACATGTACATACTGTGCATGCGTATCAGTAAGCTACACGTATCACAATTGCTCTGACAGTGACACTAGTGACAAATTCTAAAAGTTCTTGTACATGTACATGTACATGTACCGGTACACTCTCAAGCAGGACCAATGTGGTGCATATACATGATCAATGTACAGTACATGTACATGTATCCCCAACATAAATGTATGAATACATGTACACTGTACATGTACATGTACATGTACACGTGTACAGTGTACATATACACATACATGTGCATGTAAAGTACATTGTACATGTACACGTGTACATGTATGTACACTGTACTGTACTGTACAATGTACCGGTACATTATTAAAGTATTATGACTATGAGCTACATTGTAGGAATATACGTGTACATATTTGTACACACATGTACTTTTATTTACCCGGTATTTTACCAGTGGGCAATTCCACGCAAAGGTGAACATGACACTGGAAATTTCAAATATATTCAAATTGCACAAATTTGGTGTCAAATGAAAGCTGAAAGTCTATATTTTGAAGATGTAAAATTAAAATTTGATTTTTCGCGCTTTTCCCCACCAAAGTTTTTGATTGCGCAATCAACATATTTTTTTCCAAAAAAAGGGAAAATTCTTGAAGATTGTATGCCACCTGTTCTGGGATTATAAATGCATTTCAAACTTCAAAACAATGGTAATATCAGTAATCAGGCTATAAATGAGACTACAGAAACAAGTTTTCCTGCATCATGTAAATCGTTTCACCTCAGCGATTTTGAATATTTTGCTACTTTAAATGTCCTTCCGTTACCAAAAATTACACATTTATCAATATATTTTCCAAAATTGCAGTAAAGATTCAGAGAAAAGCTGTAAAAATAGTGAGTTCAGGCTGGCAAATAATATTTTACCACTTTGGTGTCTCTACATTATTACGTTTATTAATTAACATCAATTATGATGTGTCCTTCCGTTACCAAAGCTCCGGTAACGGAAGGACAAAATTGGTAACGGAAGGACAAAATGCTATGCATCTCATCAAATTACCATGTAAATATGTGTGTAGGTTCCTATCATCAGTGTTGTCATCATTATAGGTCTCCCCAATGAGGAGGAAAGGGGTTGGGGAGGGGAGAAGTGGGAAGTGGGGAGGATGTGGGGTGACTTGTCTCCGAAGTCTCAATCATGAGCAGTGACAGGGCACAATTACACGTACAGTACAGTACATGAACTTAGATATTGTCAAAATTTTAAAGGAAAGTCTTTTGTGAACCAATGGATTAAAATGGATTGGAATATAAGTTTGCTTGGTGTAGGGCTAATGCTCAATGTACACTTGATAACTACACAGCTTATGCCAACTTCCATCATGCCTTTTCATTGAGATGCCTGCACTACAATCACTGCACACATCTGATGAGGAAATTTCCCTTCCGAAATGTGGGGATTTCGTTGTGAAATATATTTGTCCAAACAAAGTTGCCAGATAATTCAATTCAAGTACAGTATATTGCTTATATTTATAACACAATAACAAAGATTCATGACTAAGAGTTTTCTGTCATGCATCTTCACAAAAGTGACCAAAGGGGTGCTGTATTCAATGCAAAAGATGTAGCAGATACCGGTACATGTAAGTTTGGAGTAATTTCCAATGAGCAAATTCTGAAGAATCTTCCAGCACCAGTCATGGACAACAGTGAGAGATACCATTTTGCAGAAGTTATTCCAGAAGTGTTCTAGTTACAGTAGTAGTGTTGCCATTGACTAAAGCAAATTTGTGGAAGCACAAGCCTTTTGATTGTTATGTTGTGATCTTTCAAGAAAAGTCATAGTTTCATAGTTATATTTCCGATAAATCTGTTCTTGTGCATACAGCCATTAATTAGGCCTACATGTAATTAATTTTAAGTGAACAGTACATTTTGTGTAGAACAGGTATCAGTAGGCAATTTTGACATCATGCTCATGCAGTAATGCCAGAAAAACTGTACATTACTCATTCCAGTATGTTTGTTTGAAGGACCAAAAACAATTTTGTCATCTCCCATACATTGACTATGTAAATTTCGATGGTCCTTCCGTTACCGTCCTTCCGTTACCGAAACCAAATTTAGATTTGTCTTTGTTTCTCATTCACCAACTTATTTTTTTTTAAGTGGAACTGATTAGGTATTGTGGCACAGGCTATAGATTCTATTCAATACATTTTCAACATTATTGACTCTCACACTTCAGAGCGTTTCAAGGAAATACTTGTTGAGTGAAAAACCCATGTCCATTTTGCGTCCTTCCGTTACCGACCTCATTAAATATGCATATTTTGTCAGTGTAAGATTTGACTCACATTTTTTTCAGTGAAAATGAAAGATAGCACCAATGGTCACATAACTATGGTATTTTGTTTTTAATATTAGGTAAAGTCTCTGAAATATATGTTCTCAGAAATTGAAAACTGCCTGTGAATGTCCTTCCGTTACCATGGAATTGCCCCATTACTAAACACATGTATTTTCTGGATTTCAGAGAGGAGCAAGTACATGTAGGCATGACTAGACGTGTTAAGTCTGTGAACGCAACAGGAAACCGAAAGGAAGCAAAGTCTTGTCCAATACGATGACAATTTACACACATTATGCACCCCCTGGTGATCAGTGAGTCATTGTAAGGCTGCACTATAGCTTTGGAATAACTCCATTCTGCCCCACACATGTATCAAATCACAGCGGTACTCATGGAATAAAACTATACCGTACATGCCTAAACTTCTGAACTCACTGAGAAAGTACATGTGCACACTTGTAACTACAGTACATGTACCGGTACATTGTATGAAGACTTAAAGGTCAACTGAAGACCAACAATTTGAAAACCCTGATTTGGCATTAAATACGTATGTTCATTGGTACAGATCAAACATACATGTAGTTTGTGTTTCAGGCTTATTTGAAGCTTACCAGTAATTAGATTTATGCCCATACATGTACATGTACATGTTGTTATTGAGGGCGCTGTTCTTTTTTTCTCACCCCGAAGGCTGTATAAACTTACATACATGTACATGTGTACATGTACATGGCCATGCACACTGTACATGTACAAACTGTGTGTGTACATTGTACTGTACACGTATGCATTTCCCTGATACATACTGTACATGTACACGTACAGTACCTTCAGTTCGTAATGCTCATTCTGTGAGTGAGAGAGCAGTTGTTTTTTGTGGATTTTTTTACAAAAATTTTTAAAAAGTGACTGGCCGAGTGGCCGAGACGTCTTTCCACAAGCTTTCTCTACGGAATCCGATTAACTCTCAGTCGATAACAAGGACAGAGATACAATACTGAAAATAGTTTTCCAGGAACAGGAACTTTTTGCAAAACCATACATGTACATGTATGAGCACGAATACCTCGGTAGTCTCTGTAAAAACAAGCTTCAAAACGGACACCTTACTTTGACAGGTCAGATTATTTTGGTCATGTCAGCATGATTTTTGACCTCCAAATCCTAAAATCAGTTCTCTTCTAAACCATGCACTGACTGCTGGTATAAGTATACGAACATACAGTACAATGTTACACTTCCCCAACAATAGTAATATATAATAAACTGTGTTGCCCTCTCATGACATCACCAAGGACAGCCTTCAATGGGGTGTGATTGTAATGAAGCAGTACAAACATACACGTATGTTTAGCAGTATTACAGGTGTACAAGGAAATTCAAACAAAACTGAGAAAGAAAAGAAAAGTGCCCTTCACATATCAGTAGCTTTAACTGCGATCTTTCATTTTTTTCCTCAACTTTCCATGGAGTGTGTACATGTACATGTATGTGTACAAGTATAGTGTATAACACTGATAGGATGAGAGATCTACATGTATGTTCTCTAATAATACAACAAAAGGTAACCCCATTCACCCAAACATACTGTACAGTGTACTTGAAAACCACCATTTCCCTCAACAGTGTTCACACTGGCATGCAGCCAATACATGCATGGCAAATACAAATTGTATGGTATTGGTAATACAGTATTTGTTGAGAACCAATTGAGGAACTTCAACTACAGTCTACAGTGTACATGACATGTACATGTACATGTACATGTACATGTGTACTGTATACACAATGTACACTTTATACACTGTATGTACTGTACAATGTGCCTACGTGCACAGTGTGCATTGCTTTCCTTATTTTCTCATATCCTTCCTGCATGACTAGAAAATAGAAATCAATAATATTTGCTTGACTGTCCCATGAGCTGCGCTTCAACTCCTGCTACAGTACTGTACCCGACACATTTTACATTGGAAAAGTACATGTACGTACAACATACACAAGGAATGCTGACCATACACGTAAAAATATGTGCACATAACACTGGCCTACGGCCACTGCATGTTAGGCCAGCAAAGTATCTCAAAGAGACTTTCAGAGGCTTCTGTAAAGCACACAAACCGCCATTCTGGTGGTTCTGAACATGCACATGTTGTTCTGCGCATGTGCACAGCAGTTAAAAAGGACCGATATGTGTACATGTACTGTACATGTACATGTACTGTACATGTACATGTACTGTACAGTGAAATTGTAACTTTTGTAAGTTTGCTGCCATAGAGCCATCAGCATCTATGTATACTGTACATGTGTATACCACCAGTACAACTATGTAGCGTATGTACATTGTACATGTACATGTACCGGTATGTTAAATTATATACCGGTACGTACAGTACAGGGAATTTGCTTTTACATACATGTACATTGAACATTCATGATTTACCATCCGAAAAGGATCACTGGAAACAAAACGTGTGGGCTGTGAAGCCTTGCTTTAAAACCTTACATGTAACTTTACCAAATCCTACAGAATCATATTGTCCTAGTGTAGGAATGTGTAGGATTGAGGGCATGTGGTAGTTGATGCATGCAGTAGGAATTTGCAGGATTGAGGACATGTCATGTGGAGTTTTTGTCACTGTAGGAAAATGCAGGATCCAAGTTACAAGGCGCAATGTGATGGAGGGCACTTGATAGTAAAAATATACATTATCATAAAAAGGAGAGGGTACATGTACATGTACCAATGATCCAGGGGGACACTGTTGGACTGTCAGGTTTGGGGCTTTTAAGTTAAGGATTGTAGGATTGTGCAGGATTCAGGTCATGTGCTAGAAACACATCCCCGGTAGGGATAATTATTTAATTTAAGCTCATACATGTAACATTACTGCTATACTTGGACTCTTGGAGTATTGTCTACATTTTTTTCCAAAGGGACAAGGGCAAAAAAGGCTTTCTAAGGTGCAAACAGCAGAACTGATCAAATTTATTTGTCATGGTTACCGTTTATTCATGCACAGTTTTTGCTAGTTTTTCTGCACTGAGAGTAAATAAGGAGCTACGTATACATGTGTACATGTAATTTGTAGGTATAAGACTGAAGCCTACATGTACATTGTACATGTAGGTAGTGGGCACTGTGGGCAGATACATGTACATGTACACGTAACATGTACATGTAGGCACTGGTACATGTACATACATGTAGGCACTGGTACAACTACAACATGTACACAACTGTAGGCACTGGTACATGTACATGTAGGCACTGGTACATGTAGGCACTGGTACATGTAGGCACTGGTACATGTACATGTACATGTAGGCACTGGTACATGTAGGCACTGGTACATGTAGGCACTGGTACATGTACATGTATACATGTATACATGTACATGTAGGCACTGGTACACGTAGGCACTGGTACACGTAGGCATTGGTACACGTAGGCACTGGTACACGTAGGCACTGGTACACGTAGGCACTGGTACACGTAGGCACTGGTACACGTAGGCACTGGTACACGTAGGCACTGGTACACGTAGGCACTGGTACACGTAGGCACTGGTACACGTAGGCACTGGTACACGTAGGCACTGGTACACGTAGGCACTGGTACACGTAGGCACTGGTACACGTAGGCACTGGTACACGTAGGCACTGGTACACGTAGGCACTGGTACACGTAGGCACTGGTACACGTAGGCACTGGTACACGTAGGCACTGGTACACGTAGGCACTGGTACACGTAGGCACTGGTACACGTAGGCACTGGTACACGTAGGCACTGGTACACGTAGGCACTGGTACACGTAGGCACTGGTACACGTAGGCACTGGTACTTGTGGTGCACAATGTTTACACTTTACAGACCCTTTACAAACAAAAGTCGACAAAGTTCTTCCAATTTACTGTACAAGTGCACATTTACATGTATGTACACATACACTAAAACCTTGCAAAGTGTTACTACCGTAGATGTGTACATGTACATGGACGTGGCGAGTTGACAAAACCAATACCAATGTTCTTCAAATGGAAATACCATTTTTCATGGCAAACCAGGAAGTGGACTCAAGTACTATCATGGCCACATACATGTACTGTACCATACTCACAAAAGGTGATGAAAATATTGATGTATATTTTTCAGCTACAGGCTGAGCTGTATCAGGAACTTAACTATGTAGGGTGCTTCTGTGTCCTAAACTTACAACTTTTTAGAGCATATCATCCATTTCAGGACTATTAACTAGCGGTATACCTACATTGTAAGTAAGGTTGTTCGATATCCGGAATTTTTGGTTTCGATATATCGTCAGGAATATATCGCGATATTCGATATTATCGCGATATCTGGTGCGTAAGCGGAAGTCAAGGTAGTGACCTGGATTTCTATTCAATACACACAATGATTGCCTGAAACTTATATGTAGCAAATGCATCTAACTTTTAGCCATAGTTACCAATTGTTGAACCCCCCCTTAAACTCCTCATTTATCATCGAACAAAAATTAAAACAACTATCCCAGGTCACTCTTTTAAAAGTATACGCCAAAACGAAACTTTTGTTTGTTGATGTATTAAGAATACGTTATTACATTAAAAAAAGACGATATCCCAGGCGGTTTTCAGCAACTCGATGCTTACATATGACGTCACAAAAATACATGTCTGGCCAGAGCCAATGGGTCTTCAGATTAATATTCATGAGGGGAGACAAACCATCAGTACATTTACGTCGGCATAACGATCACCTTGAAGTTGAACAAAATCTGATGTCCCTTTCGGTCGTACTGGAAAAATGTCTACTGTACTTTTTTTTGGGGGGGGGGCTGCTAATAAGGAGAATAAAGCAGCAGTTCACCCTTTCTCATCCACGCCGCAAAATGATTGTTAGTATACACGTCCAAGTTGGAATCATTCAAGTTGGAATAGATCGCGACGCGACCCCCCCCCCCAAAAAAAAAAAAAGTCCACCGAACTTTGGTGTACACGATGTGCAAATGGCCTGGCCATACTTAACTGGTGTACGTTGCCTTACACGTGCATTTAGTACAACTGCGTGGCGGGTACCAGAGCAGCATGGAAGGATCGAGAAATCAGAGGTCGCACGTGCGTTATGAACAGTGACGTTTTTCCAACGTCTTTCCTCTTCGATTTTGATTTTGATTTCCTGAGATTAAAACATAATAATGTAAAGTATGTATTTTTACGTTATATTTGGCTGCATTGGGAGACATCGGTAGGAAATTGAATCTGCAATTTTTGCAGCCTGGATAATATTGTAATTTGTAAACGATCGGATAACTTATGTAGGCCACATGGGGGAAAATGGCCCAAACAGGAGTTGCTGTGCGTGCCCAGCGTACCGAGGTCGCGCTGTACGAAAAGTGTGCTACCAACACCGGAAGTGAGCTTGCACTTGCAGTGGGTATGTTGCCGACGCATTGCCTTTGTGGAGACCGCGCGCAATGCAAGAGTCAAATGGCTGGCTGGCGCTCCTCTCCCCTTGCCGTTTCGGGTTTTTCGTTGTTTTTACTAACGAAAGCTTATCGCCCTTCAAGATCTCTCTGATGGCCACGCTATACAAGCTTACAGACAGGTGATAATGGGGTTGGGAAACCAGATTTTTTTTCGATATCGCGATACTTTTTTCGATATCGCGATATCGAAAATATCGCGATATCCTGAAATGCGCTCGATATGATAATCGCCGGAAAGCGATATCGCGATATCACGATATATCGAAATATCGAACAACCTTAATTGTAAGTCCGTAATATAGACATTGAGTACTTTGAAAATTAAAGTCAAACAACCAGAGCTTCCACTTTCCAAGAAGATCCACCCTATATTTATGTGTGTGATTCATATTTTCATCATCAGATAAAAATGTAGCATCACTCTGGACCACATGGAAAGTGAAATAGATAATTTCCTGTGATACAAAATTATGCACTTTGTAAACACTGTGTGAGCAAACCTGATTGTTTGCAAACGTGTTGGTGAATGGTGATGTTACCATTTTCAAATTATTGGCCGCAACATTTATATGAAACAATACAGAATGGTAGCGACTTCTTTACATCAACAATGTATGTTACCTGAGGCGTGCTAACCTGCTGTACAGCGCAGCCAAGCGAGTGTGAGCTGTGTGCCAGTGTGGGTCACTGCCACAGGGACATTGGCCCTGAATACAATAGCCCTGCCAGGACAGTGACATGGGAGGGTGTATGTGCGTTGAAATTATAAATTTTTGAATATTATAACTTTGTATCTTCCAAACAAAATTGCATTTTACATTTAATTCTTCTTTTTTATATTAAATATTGTCATAGATGATTAAATCTGTCCTATAGGCCTATATTATTCCAATTTATAACTGGCAAATGTACATTTGTTATTGAATCTGAGATATTTTTCATAAATTGTCGAATTAGGTTGGAGAGCCCCCTGACAGAAACTAGTTTCTTTGGAGCGATCCTACGGGAGCTACATGTAATTGGATGTTGTTTTTGTTGTCATTATTCTTTAGTGCAAAAATGTTGCAAACTGCCTTTGAGAAAGGTCCTGCTAGGATCGAAACATGAGGCCCTCAAAATTTTGTATATTATTTTTGTTACTACTTTGGATTTTTCCTTTTTACTTTTGATACTACTCATTTTTTTTCTTTGTTTGTTTGATTCATTTATTTGTTTGCCCATTTATTTATATCTGTGCGTGATGTGTATATCCCGGAAATTTAAATAAATTAATAGATAAATAAAATAAAATAATAAATTCAGGGCCGATTTCCGAGCGGCGATGACCCGGACAGCTCACGCTCGCTTGGCTGCGCTGTAATGTAGGTTAGCACACCGTCGCCTCTGGTAACAGTCATCAATATAAAGAAATCCCTACCACCTGGTCAGGTCGGAGGTCGCGCACGTCATACATCACCGACAGTTTTGCTCTTGTTCTGTTTTGGCCATACTCATACAGTGCTCCCCCAAAAAATGGGCAAAATTCTCTCAATTGGGCAGACATCCACGATGAACCATATAACGTACATGTATGACTTGGAAGGAGTTGGAGAAGCCAGAGTAGGAGTCGCAACACCATACGCCGTAGATTTGTCGGTTTGTTGTCTTTTTCCCGCCAAAGTGATTAGAACGTGTCCCCACACTGTCACTCTTGCCCTTGTAGTTGTACTTGTAGTTGTAGTTGTAGGACGATCAAATCAAAAACACTTTTAAGAGCAAGTTACTGTACATGTACTATGTAGCAATCTACTACAAGTACTAGTACTAGTAGTACTACTACGTACTACTAGTAGTACTACTACGTACTAGTAGTAGTAGTACTACTAGTACTAGTAGTAGTAGTACTACAGTCTTGGCATGGCAACACATCGCTACCTTCATAATCATTATATTGTTATTAATACTTGTAAGTTGTAGTACTACTACTAGTACTACTCCGTGTATCTGTATGGCATTATTCATCAAACGAATGTGTCTGTCTGCAACTGCTACTGTGCTACTGTGCTACTGCTATTGCTAGTGGAGTAGTGCTACCTAGTGCTACAAATACAATGTTATGCTACTTGCTAGTGCCGTGGCGCTGCACACTTGACCTGCTCAGTTTCAGAACTGAAGTCAGAATTGCAACTGTCACAAACGGAGTACGTTTCATTGATTTATCCCAAACAGTGACGAGTTTTATTGACGGTTTTATTTCGTTTTGGTTTGAATAAGTTTTAAAAGGCAATGGTCGTGGTTTGATAAATATCAATATTTACTTTCCTTGAAAACAGCTCGGCAACATGTCCCCCATTTCATTTGTGATGAACCGACCGCTCCCACAAAAAAGGGGTTCCTGAAAGGCCCAAACCTCTCCCAAAAATGACCCAAATTGCGTGACAACCGTTTCAGAAGAAATCGAATGTTCCTCACCGACTGCCACCTTCTTCTCCGTCACTGGTTTCCACATTTTGGTGCAGCTTTCGCCATGAGCAAGCACGGCAAGATGACGGAAGTAAACTCACTAAATGATTTCCAACTTGTGACAAAAATTGACAAATGACAATGAGCACCGTGAACTCTGACCCCGACAAATTGTGACAGACTTTTTAGGCTCTTTCAAATGGGGTTTTGATACGTTTATAGAATATTTAGATTACTTCTTATTCTCCAATAACTTTGATTTAGAATTAATATATTTATATAACGCTATTTAATCCATAATACAAACTGACATAAATAGTTAGTATTGAAATATAAAAATAATGTCAATGGAACGTGCCTAACATGGCAGCGCGCAGTGAATACTTATTTACTTGACTTGACAGTGTTGATTCGTGTTGGAAGAGCGACTCAGTCTCTGCACACATGTATGTCAATGATTTTGTGTAAGCTTTTTTTTATCTCGAAGAAATTATGTGCTCCAAAATTCCGGGCAAGATTTAAGGGCAATATTTTAGTTTGATACCCTCGGCCTCATTGTCATGAATGTGACTGTGACCACTGACTGTGTACATAAAAATAAGCTAAATAAGTTGACTTGTACTTGTAGTTGTACTAAGTTAGTACGCAGTGGCTGTTGTTACGGCAGTCGTCCGTGTGGTTCCCTGACTTGATTGTATTTCGTCAGCATTGCAGGCTGGTTGAACCAGTCTATTAGCTGATAGTCTGGTTCCAAGAGCTAAACATCCTGACATTTAGTGACAAATACTGTGAAGTCAGGGAACCACACGGACGACTGCCATAACAACAGCCATTGCGAAGTTCGTACTGTACTGACACTGACACAGTGACAGTACTGTTTTAGTACTACTACTACTACTACTTAGTACTAGTAGTAGTAGTACTACTTAACTAAAGTTACACTAGCAGTAACACTAACACTACAGTAAAAGTAAATTAAATCAATAAATGTAAACCAATGTATACTAAAAGTTAAACAAAATGCTGGATAAATAATCCAAACCCAAATTAAACTTTAAAATTAAACCACCAATTCAATTGTAATGTAAACAACATCCATGGTCTGGTACAACCGCTTGCCGAAAAAAATACTCAAATTTGTTTGGCAAGTGGTAGCCCAAGACAGCGTTGTTTCGCTACATAAATTAATACATGTACGTAGTTGTCTATTGTGGATTATTTTAGGGTTTTTTCCACCCGTTTAGTTTTACAGTGAGGGTATTAAACCAATTTTTCTTTCCGATTTGAGTTTAATACCCACATCCACACTGTAAAACTAGTCTGAGAAAAAAACGTAAATCTACAATACAATTTTGGTTAAATTTACAATGTCAATACAATCGTAATGAATACAAGTTACAAAACTAGACCACCTGCAGTGTATATAATTGTACTTAGCAAAATAGATGTCCACATTGTTGCTGTTCATCTAACATTATAAAACTGGTTTAAATCCAGGGATTTAAGTGACCGACAAAGTTATTTCCTGAAAATCACTGAAGGCCAATAAACTGCGACTGCAAGTGAGCGCTTACACAACCGAGAAATGTGACTGCGAGTGAGCGCTTACTCGACCGAGAGATTCACGACAGGTGTGCAGGCACCCTTCAGTTTTTAGGGTTTTAACAGATAAATATGAGCAGTTTGACTTTGAGGAACCTGTTTGACATAAAATTTAAAAAAAATAATAATAATAATAATAACAAAATAAAAATCTCGAGCTACATTTCCAGAAATCCGTAAATTTCCGGAAGTCTTACATCCCTGTATATCCTGTTTTCAATCCTCTAGCCTCCCCCAGCCCCCTCATTCAAGACTGCAGACTTGCAATGGCATGCAATGCAGCCCAGTCTACTGGCAGCATGCTGGGACCTCTCCGCTTTCCCGAAGTTGGCAGCCCAGATAAATCCTTCCCGAACAGTTCAGCGGACGCCGCAGATGTAACGTGCTTGCTTTGCTCAACGACCTTTGACCTCACTGGCCCCACGGCGGACTTTCTCAGGCACCTCCAGGTCACGCACAGTCTGGTCATAGCCGAGGTCAATCTCATTTGCGATCTGAAAAGGTAGCCTTTTGGAAGTACACAATGTACCATAATTTTGGGATTATAAGCCACCCAGCGTATAAGCCGCAGCGCTCCACATTTCACATACAAACATGTTGATATCATTTTTATTCTTCAAGGCTCAGCTTATAAGCCGCCCAGTGTATAAGCCGCAGTATAAAACTCTGTGTGGTCAAAATCAACATACAAGCTGTGTTATAATTTTTGTTTTGTATTCCAGAAATTACGGTAACCCACCAAAAATGATGCGAACTGTACATTGGAAATTTGAATGACCAAATTGGAAATCGCAAACATCTCGATCCTTGGTGGGCCTTGCTCAAAGGCAGAAACAAGCAAAAAATGCATGAGCTCTGAAATGACATTTGGCATGTTAGTGGATAAATTGAATGGACTTTAGGCGTCTGATCTCAATGAATGCATAGATTTACTGTTGAGGTGTTTTGGTATCACTGATGTTTACTTCTGCCAGATACGTTGAGTACTGGAGAGCACGATTCAGCCAGGAGTCCTACACAGCCTTCTGCTCCTTGGTGAAGCTGGAGTCTGCCACCGACAGCCACGAGAATGGTCAGTGAAATGCTCACAACGATAAACTGTCAGAAACCGTACAATTTTAACAACCTAATGATAGCCATATACTCCGCCTCAAAGATGACAAGCTTGTGAAAGAATTTGCTCTATATGTTCCGCCACATGGGAAGAGGAAACCAGGACAGCCTCGCACATTGTACTGGCCGTATGCCAAGTACCTCTTGGGAGATTCTAAAGGGATATGCTGCTACCTGACAAAATTGCTTCTCTGGCCCAAGACCGTAGCAGTTGGAGAAAGCTTGTAGTCGCCTGCTCCTCAGCCAAATGATGATGAATAATAGCACTTGACGCTATTACTGCTGCATTGGTTAGGCACCGCAGTGCGTCTCAGTTAGAACATGATGTTTGCGTCGAGGAGAATGAAATTCAATGATTTGCAGTACCTGCCGCTATATTGGAATCTGCCACTCGACCTCGACCAACTCGGTGGTCAAGTGGTTAAGACGTCTGCACTAGAAAGCGGGAGTTGCGGGTTCGAATTTGAATCCCGCCCAAGCTGTCATGTCGAGCAGGGCAAACCCTCATTGTAATGCATTCTCCTCAATGCAAACACCATGTTATATCTAGATGAGTCCTGGTACATAGTGGATGTACCATGTTAAGGTTCCATGGGTCACAGAATGGATAGGGAATGAGTCTAAAGCACTGTTATATGTGCATATCCATTTAGAAACATTTTAGAGAAACGTTAGAAATATTATACACAGCCTTTTGCATTTGCTTAGGAGCTATTTTTTCAAGCATGATTTTGACCCCTAAGGTGGCAAGTTTTGGAGACAAATACCTGAGGTGGACCACCTCGCAGTTTGACATGCAGGGGAGGGAACCCTTGTACAGACAATGTGCACCAAAAAAAGCCAATTCAGTCCACTTTTACAGGGCTCAAATTTCAGAAACAAATGTGCGAGACAGCAGGTCTAGTAACTGAAGACTCTTACAGGACTCTTACTATTTTTACTAGACCTGTGCCATAAATAAATAAGAAAAAAAAATTGCACGCAGTGAAAGGAATACCATGAGAAAATGCTGTTTACTTGTACAGGTCAAAGTCAAAGTTATATTTGAGTGCCATTTTCTTCATGGTGCAAGAAAAAACCACTAGACAGACACTCCAGTGCAGTCACATTCAACACTAGACCGACGCTGAAATCACTAGATTCTAGTGGATATTTCGAGCCCTGTTTTAGCCAAGCCACGTAGGAATGCGTGTGCCGCTTGTGAGGGCGCTACTTCTGTCGCTGATGTGATGTCGTTGCGTTGCCTAGGCACCACGTATTACCTGCTGTCCGACGCGACGGAGGAGGACAAGAAGGTCCGGGCAGATCTGCAGCTGCGACGACTGGACTGGGTTCTGGGAACCCAGCAGCAAGAGCGGGAAGACTCCACTTTCTCCCGTGGGTGTCTGTTTTGCCGGGAGCACTTTGAGGGGAACAGGGCGGCCCTCTTCAACCACATGGCCTTTGATCACCACTTCAGCGTCGGCCAGCCCAACAACATCGGTAATGTTTCTTCAGTCCCGCAATCGTGACGAGTGGACTGCTTCCTTAGAGGCCCTGTAAAACATTGGTTAAAGTCAAAAGGTTGCTACAGTTTGTTTGTTAAACCATTAAACATTCCAAAAAAGAAATCCTGCGAAGGTTTTACCTTAAATGGTAATCTGAGAAGTAGAAAAAGGCAGAAAACTGTCACGATTTTTGCACCGTTCTGTAGTGTAAGAAAAAGTTTATTACTTGCAAGTAAAAAATTATTATTCGATATTTCAGTAGTTTTCCTGAAAAGTACAGCATCCCAAACCGTAAGATTTCAGCATGAGGATTCTATCATGACCATCTACAAACTGTAAATTAGAAGGAAATCTGTGAACATTGATGTTTTCCGATCTTCCCAATGTTGTATTGGGCCTTTAATTCCCCCCTCAACATTGTCACGATTTAACACCTGGAAAGCTCCAAGATTGAAATTAGTTTTACAAAAAAAAGTGGTGCAAACTGCATACTGACCAAAAATGTGATAATTGAAGGGGGGAAAGAAGTAATACGCAAAAGTGTTGCAAAATGCTTACTGACTTAAAATGACCAAAAGGCAAATATCAAAATTTAGAGGGCCTGAAGTTTTGATCCTAGCAGGACCTTTCTCTGCCTTTATTTCCAACTTATCGGCAACTTGTCAATGGATCATAAAAATATAATGCCAGAGCATCAGAAGAGCTTAGCAAAAAAATGTGTAAATCGTATGCATGTTTCTACATGTTATTGTGAGGAAGTTGTATTCTTTTTTTCTCATATATTTTCATTAATTCTATTTGTTGCAGTTTTTGCCAATGAGTTTCTAGACGTTTTGGAAGAGAAATTAAGCAAGTAGGTATCTACCTCCCCATTGCATGCAAAACCTCAGTATATACCCACTGATTACATCGCAGTGTGAGCATGTTCACCCAATACTCAGTTGAAAGATTGCCAAAGAAAACTTTGACTGGACTGGGACTTGAACCCGAGACCAAAATTACCAGCTAGAGCTATGGTATGGTTATATCCTCCTTTATGCATCTAGGTTCATTTGTTGCCCTATCAATTAATCTGATACACACTAAGGGCTGCTGCCTTCCAGTAGGGCTGCACCAAGACAAAAACGAGTCCAAAAGTTCCATTTGGCTACCAAAAGTTCCATTTGGCCACCAAAAGTTCCATTTGGCCTAAGAAAAACCCATTTGACCACCAAGTGATACCTATGGCTGTCAACAGATCTATGTGGCCACCAAAAGTTCCATTTGGCCACCAAAAGGATCATTTGACCTCCAAGAGATACCTACATGTATGGGTGCCATAAGATCTATATGCCACCAAAAGTATCATTTGGCCACCAACAGATCCATATTTCCTACCTGAAAACATTTGCTCTGCATGTCTGCTGGCCTGGATGACCACCACTCCCGGCTCCCTGAAGCAAAGGCAAAGGGAAAGCCAAGATTGATTACAGATCCTAGTTACTCTTTCTTCTTGTTTCCGCTTAGCTTTAAGTGCCTCTACTGCGACAAGACTTTCAAGGACAGGCTGACGTTGCGAGAGCACATGCGGAAGAAGATGCACAAGCGCCTCAACCCCAGGAACCCGCTCTACGACAAGTTCTACGTCATCAACTACCTGGAGCTGGGCAAGAACTGGGAGGCAGTCCTCTCAGAGGTTGAGGAGGAGGAGGAGAAGGATGGGACGAAGCAAGACAAGAGAGAGGAGTGAGTGCTCAACCATCAACCAAATCCATCAACCATGTGCAGTAAAAACAACTACATGTAGGTTACATACATTTTTGAAAAAAAAAAACAAGGATCAGTCGTTTTTCTTATCACTGTCCTTAAAGGGATAACACAACATTGGTCAAGGTCAAAGAATAGCATCCATACGTTGTCTGATCCAACACATGCATGAAATAGCACACCTGTGAACATTTCAGCTCAATCCGCCAACCAAGTCTAGAGAAAATAGTGAAAAAACGCTTCATAAATTCATTTGTTTAGCAAAAAGTTCATTTGTTTAGCAAAAAGTTCATTTGTTTAGCAAAAAGTTCATTTGTTTAGCATTCAACAAATTGTTCTGAAGAATTGTTTAGATCTAGGGGGTGACACATAAACTATTCCTTTACTCTTTTCTCCAAAAATACATCATTTTGAACAGATTTTTATTTGAATGATGATTAATTTTAATTTGTTCAACCTCTGATTCAACTTGCTAGTATTCTAGCACCAGCCCTTCGGTGAAGCCTCTCAAAAAGTAATTTCTTTTGGCTGTAGTAGCCCCGCTTGGCTCTTAACCACTTCGCGCCGGGGGGTTTTTCAGCGCCGATGACCGCCATATGGGGGGTTTTTGAACAATGCATCATTTTCGAATCTCGCTAAAACAATCGGAACAATATATATATCGATAAGTGTATACTATGGGTACAAGAGAGTAAAACCTGACACAATTCGGACATCGTTGTGGCTTTTGTCAAGAGATTATCCATTCGAAAAAGGGCCCATTATGCGTCGTCAATGGACCGTAACGGACTTGTGTGTGTGTGCGTGTAGGGCGCTATCAATCCCTGACCGCAGACTCCAGCCTCCACTCCAGGCAGTCAAATCTTTGGGTTGGTTGGCCACAACCGAGCGTACAGATTACGGTAAAGAATGTGGGGGGAATTCCAATGCCAGACCGACGACCGTTGGGCTATGTTGCATGCAAAGACAATGTCCCCCGCGTGCTTTCAGCTGCAGCGCGGTATCCCTCGATCCTCCACAGTAAAAGTCACACAATTGCACAATTACTGCTGCTAATCTTGCAATTCATGTGGCAACTTGCGACAAAAAGGGTCTTTGTACTGATTCGTATTGCTTTGATCTAAGCTGAAAAGAGTATTTGTTTAGAATGTGGACAATAGTGGTGCCCAGATTGGGAGGGCCCCGTCACATAGTCAAGCCAAAGGAGCTCTGGATTCGGAGGTCCCAGCGCGAAGTGGTTAAAGTCAATTCTTCCACACAGAGATTTGCTTTTTGGTCATTGAAGTCAATAAGTAGTTTGCCAAAAAGTTTTAGTAATTCTTTCAATTTAAACAAGTTGAGTTTTTTGGCACACACAAAAACACTTCAATGACTTTGTATGTAGTGGTTGTCAGTTTTCCATAGCAACTTTTGAGATAGTGATAAGGAAATCAGCAAATTCAAGGAAATGTTACGTCCTGGTAAAATTCTAATCATATGTTTTGCTTCAATGTGTTAAAACTTTAATGATTTTAGATCACCAAAATTGACCGATGCAATTGTTTTGCCTCATTAAGAGAGTCCCACTGAGTAAATAACTTTTCAGGAACTTTTAAGTTAATCTTGGTTCTATTCGGCTCGTGTTTCCATAGCAACTGGGCCGATTGGGAAGGGGATTGTGGACCTGGGGCTTTCTGCCTCTTCTGCACAGTCAGCACATCGGCTACTAAGCAGTTGGAGATGCACATGTTGGCAGTGCATGGCTTTGACCTTCAGCGACTGAAACAAGGTCAGTGACGGATGACAGGACAGCGCCCTCGTTAGCCACACAACCATACGGTGATAGACAAAAACCTTAACCCACTCGTGTTCTTCCAAATCGTTCCAATGTGGTCAGGTCAAAAGCTGCTGTCCTAGCTCAGAGGAGGGACAGTGGAAGGCATGGTCTTTGTGCTAATTGTTAGTGAGAATGAAAGATGGGATGCTGTCTATCACTGCTCCACTTGGATTGATACGTAATCCTAAACAGTGTACTTCCTGTAGTATCTTGCTGTTTTCAACAATCGTTCAGAATGTGCCCGTTGAATCTTTAGGGATTTTTTTTTTCATGAAAATTCACCCAAAACAAGGCTATAAAGCCACTCATTGTTAAGGGCTGAGGAAAGAAAGAGATAGGCAGGGACTCAGGAAGGCTGGAGATAGGAATTGACATTCCTCTTAAAACGGGCCAGATCGTAGGTTTTGGGAAAACGTGAATCAGGAAGGGAATTCCAGAGAGCGGCTGAACGAGGGAAGAAACTTTTCAGATACCTCTTTGTTCTACACCTTGGGATAGACAGAGTGTGTGGGTTAGATGAAGCAAGCAGCCTGGTTGCACGTTCTAAATGGCAAGAGCAGAGGAACACCTTCTATTGAAATATCAATAGAGGCTGCATCCACTTTGTGTGATCCCCGAGCTGCTGTAGCCAGGTTTACAACCATTGCTTGTTTGTATCTGAAGGAAAGTGGGGGTGCGATCCCTGGAGATATACAGCAGTTAATGGTTGAATTGCTGGTGCCCCCACCCCAGCAGAGGCTACATGTACTTGACTATTTTGGAAGGCCACCATCTAAGGGCTGGATAGCTCAAATGGTAAGAGTACTCGTCTGGTAGGCAAAACCAGAGGTCTCGGGTTCAAATCCCGATCCAGTCAAAGTTTTCTTTGCCATTCTTTTTCAATTTGTTTCTGTATTTGTTTATTGGAATTCTGATCAAAGTCTGTATTTTTTTTTTTAATTTCCCAAGGGTTGAACTTCTACCTGCAAGTCAAGCTGATCAACTACATCCGACGCTGCGTCCATCAGGGGACCTGCATGCACTGCAAGGAGGCATTCTCCGGCAAGGAGGCACTGTGCGATCACATGACCCAGCAGGGTCACATGACCTCGCTGCCGTCCAGGGAGGATTGGGACCAGCCCCAGTGAGTGACCCAGAGGAAGGACAAAGGGGAAGGGAGTGGAATGCAGATGTACGCCAAGGGAGGGGAGATCAAAGGGGAAACAAACAAAAGGGTTGGGAGGAACAAAGGGACAGGAGGGAGTTGGGAGATCAAAGGGGAAAGGGACAGGGAAGATGAAAGAAAGGAGGGATTAATGAAGTGAGGATTAGTCATTCCCTTCCTGGATTCCTGATGTTCCTGCATGGACATAATGACATGGACACGGGCATTGACATGCCCATAGTCGTCAACTGTTGAGAGCTACTGTAAACGAAGGTGTCAAGAGGGCAGAAACTTCATGGAGTGTTCAACTTGCTGACAAGTGAGCTAGGAGGAAGAAAAGGGCAGCATCTGCCTCAGCATTTGATTTATCACCAACCTCCTACATCTGTAAGAAGTGCTCTAGAGACTGCCATGCCACTCCAGCCATTCTAGAAGCTGTAACTCAACCGAGTAGCCCTACGCCATCGTCTATCGAGACAAATGGATGCCGGAGGTGGGGGGGGGGAACATATTACTTTAATATTCACTATCTAATCAAACAATTATAAGGCATTGCCTGTCTCTAAAGAAGGCGCCTTTCAGGGAAGCGCAGCTATGCTCCATTGCACTACACACAATAGGCCCTTTTAAACAGATACATGTAGTCTCTTGACACAAGCCACACTCATATCTGAATTGCGCCATGTTTGACTCACTATGTGTATATAGTATACTCTTATTGATTTATTTCACTGGCATTTATTGTTCCCAATTGTTTAAGTGAGCTTTGAAAATTTGCTCTCTCGTTTCCCAACTGTGCAGGTATTTCTTCCCGACCTTTGAGAACGATACTCTGCTGTGTGAGCTGGATGGGGACGACGAGGACAATGACGGGCCAGAGACTAGAGCAGAAGACACCCCCATCATCCCTGAGGATGCTCCGGTCCCTAGCAACAGCATCCTGAGAGACAGCAGAGTCCTGCAGGGCCTGAGGGACAGCTAGTACGAGCAAGCATTCCTTTCGACCATCCAGAAACAACCAGATAACCGACCATTTATTGCTTCATAGATATAGCAAGGTGTTGCGTCGAGGAGAATGTAATTCATTGAGGTTTGCCCTGTCCTGCTCAACATTGAGCAGGATAGGGCAAACCTGCTTGACGAAAAACATCATGTTATATCTATGATGCAACGCAGTACCTGCCACTATGTAATATCCGAATCTGCCACACGACCTCGACCAGCTCGGTGGTAAAGTGTTTCAGATGTCTGCACTAGAAAGCAGGAGTCGTGGGTTCGAATCCCGCCCGAGCTGCCTGAAATTGTTTCATCGGGCATAGCACTGAGCACTCAATGTTTATCACATCAAGCAGGGCAATTATTAAAATTACAATTATTATTACAATTATTGCTTAGCAAGTGGTGTATGATCATCCATTTTCATGTTGCTGGTTTGATTTAAAAGATGGTAGACGTCCTAATGGAAGTTTGAAGTTAATACACAAAACTGTTCAGTGTTCAAACTGTTCAGTGACTAAAATGACCTGCAATACGTTTCTCAAAGGTTCTGCTAGGATCAAAAGGTCCTGCTAGGATCAAAAGGTTCTGCTAGGATCAAAAGGTCCTGCTAGGATCAAAAGGTCCTGCTAGGATCAAAAGGTCCTTCTAGGATCAAAAGGTCCTGCTAGGATCTGAGAAAGGTCCTGCTAGGATCGAAAGGTTCTGCTAAGCTCCGAGAAAGGTCCTGCTAGGGTCGAAACATCAGACCTCTAATTTGGAGACTAATGGTAGTTTGTGCAATATTTTCGCTGTGCCTGTGATACCCAGTGCACTCACACAGTAGCGTACTTAAAAAGCGTAGCTACTCTCAATTGCACTACACACAATAGGCCCTTTTGTGCAGTCTCTCGACAAAAACCACACTGATATCTGAAATGTGCCATGTTTGACTCGCGATGTGTACAGAGTATACTCATTGATTGATTTCACAGACATTAATTGTGCCCAATTAATTAAGCGAGTTTTTTAAAATGGCAGTGTTTAAAAAAATCCGTGTGGTAGTCATGTATGCTGGAAAGGTGCCTGGCACAAAACCGTAAAGCTTCAATCATCATTTAGGTTTTGTCAATTTGGATTGATCTTTGTTGTATTTTCCCCATGATCAATATTCATGGACCATTACAATTGAAAGCACGGCATTATGAACAAGTACCTTATGACAAGCTTAGCATGGTTGAATGTGAACAAATGTAGCGAATGGTATCTTGTTTTTGTAAAGGGCTTGAGCGTGAGCAAGGCGGTCAGTCTTACATGGAAACCGTTACCCCTTTTTAAAGCTGTGTAGGGACATGCAACTCTGGCCATGAAATCTTTCTAGCCTATGATCTGTGAATATTAATCTTAGTTCACTTGTAAGTGCATGTAATACAGAATCATGTAAATAGAATAAATATGCTTATCAAAAATTTTGAAACAGCTTGTTTTATTTTCAGCTTCATCCTTTACAAAATCTTGTGAACATGATCTGAATAATGGAAAGATTTCAGAAGATGAAATCAATATTTAATTTTGAAATTGAAAATTGAAAACTGAAATTGACCAAAAAGACAGTATAGTTGACATGTTTAGCACAACGGCAAAATATTAAAAATAAATCTCTATTGACATCTACATGTACTTACATTACATGCACAAATGCATATATTAATCATAAATAGGTGTTTAATGTCATTGTGCAATTCTGTTTGAATGTCTTTTACAAATACATGTATTTAAATGGTAATGTCATCTCCCCAAAGCAGCAAGGAAGTGCACTCATTATCATGGGTGCATCCATTTTGCTTTCCCAATTAAAGCAGTGTAAATTAAATCAGCAGGGACTTCATGGGCATCGATCCAGTGCCGTCACAAGACTCAGTATTTCATTAATACTCTTCATTCATATAAGCCATGTACATGTACATGCATTATGTCTATAGTCGAGGGTGAATGTCTATTCGTGGAATTACCGTAGGCAAAATTGAAAGGTAAATGTACACTGAAATACAAAACTTCTGTGGTACCGGATCGACACCCATAAAATACTTGGCTGTGCTAAGAAATAGTCTGATACCTTTATTGAGACATGTACATGTGTGTACATTGGTGCAGTTTACAACTAGGGCATACAGGGAACCTGGTAAAAATGGCTGAAAAGTGAAGAGTATCTCTACAGCCCTTTTACTTAATCACTGTGTAGTTTATCTGTGACTTCAGATGGAATTCATTTGCAAAACGTTTATAACAAGCCCCTGCCAGCGGCTTACTAGCGGGAAGTACACGTTGCTGGAGCCGCTGTGAGTGGCTCGTCGCAGGGCAAGAGTTCAATCATAGGCCCTTTACCAATCCATGGGTCAGGCTCGGGCTCAGGCTCAAGTCTGAGCCTAGGCCTGAAATGCCATGGAGGCTGCCATCTTTACAAAAGTATATACCGTAGGCGGAAGTAAAGAGCACTGCCATGTTCGTATATATAGAAAAACCACATGCGTGCGTGAGCATCCCCGCATCAAGGAAGCACTGGCAAATTTGAACACACATAACGTCACACACCATACAAACATATGGCAGTGCTCTTTACTTCCGCACATACTTTGATGCTAGTCGGGTCCCCCATGGCATTACAGTATCCTCCCGACATTGCTTCGAATAGACACTGACCGTCTATACTATAGGATTCGATATGTGTATCAGTACGAGTTAAATAGGCACAGTCATTTCTGAAGAGCGCCCTCGTTTGACATTCATTGGCCCATCCTGGGTGCAGTTCATACACACTGCACGTCATTCATTGCTTTGGCATTTAGTAGTAGTAGTAGTAGTAGAAATCATGGATTTTTTTAAGGTCTCCGGGAGAATAAGGTTCAGCAGTCGATTTCACCAAACTCATCATTACTCACTTGTACCAATTGCAAGACGATGAGCGATACACAGAAACCATACGTCCTATCACATCTTACGATGGGTTATCCATCGTAAGCGTATTTCAGAGGCATAATACGAAGGTGAAATCTATCCCTGCATCATGCAATCATATGGGGCCTGCAGTCGATTTCACCAAACCCATCATAACTTTCTATCAATCGCAAGACGATGAGTGATGCACAGAAGCCATACGTCCTATCACAAATTACGATGGGTTATCCATCATAAAATGAGCTACGATTAATCGTGCTTTATGAAATACAGCTCTGATGTACTGCCCCGTACTAGATGCTGCACCAGTATGCTAATTTAACCCATCACCTCGCGTTGCAGGATTTTGAAGGCCATCTTAAAATTGCCCCGTTACAAATCCCAAATCCTCCCCACTCCATCCCCAAACATGGCAGGAAGTTGAAGGAAACTGTATAGAAGGGCACAAAGCCACAATAAAGTGTCTATGAGTATGAGCAGCATTGGCTTGCTGTCTTATCCCTCAGTTCCATTGCTATGCTGTGATTTCCATGGAGGTAGGAATCGCAGTAATCCACAGCACAAGTGCTACAAAGGCCAATGTCAAACACGGTCAAAACCAGTCTGAGAATGACCTCTCAAGTAACAGTCTCCATCACTGAACATTGTCTCCAATATACAGCGCTCACGCTCATCGGCACCAATTTCATTGCACTTGGTGGAATGTCAACCATGACAAACAGTGCCCTCTGGAGAGAGAGAGCACTTGCTGGAAAGTTCCGTATACAGCACTCCTCCATCAGCCTTGTCCACTGTGAGTGTGTCCACTGTGAGGCACTGTGAGTGTGTGCTATGGGAGTTGTTCAGTGTGTCACACACACACACACACCCAGGCATGTAGCCTAGCAGAGTTCAGGCAGGCCTCACTTCAAGAAGAGAATGTAGAATCCCATGAAGACGCATGACACAGCCACGGCAAGATGTAACCTCGTTCCAATAACAGAGGCTACAAGGAAGAAGGAAAAGGGGGGAAAAACAACAAGACCATTCAAGTTAAAAGCTTTGATTATGATGCCCATGATCTACATGCCCTAAGGCAGAACTTGTAAACATAAGTAGAACACAACTCAAACCAGTCCAAAAGTCGGTTCAAAAAGCTGCATCCTTTTTTCTAGATATAATGTGATTTCCCCTCGGTAAATTCACTGAGGACTTGGCTTATTTGAGGTATAATTAGCACTGCATGCTCAGCACTTTGCCCAATGGCTTATTGACGAAAAAAAATGTAAAAGAATTCACTTCAGTCTCTTCACATTTTATAAGGAACATCCCATGGAATTATAAACCAGCTAAACCCGCCTCAGATTCACGCTCGTTACTATTTGTGGGGAAATAGTAGGGATGGCAAATCCCAGGGGCTTATGGAATTCCAGAACATGCACAAGGGGGAATGTCCGTGTTAAGCGACTGCAGTGTGAAAAGGTCCGTCTCTAATTTCCAGGAACCTGATGCAGTGTGAAAAGGCCCCTGTTGTAGTTGTGGGTGTTAGACCAATCAATCTGAGACAATGGAGACAGATTTAACTCAAACTATGTCGTGTTCTAGATCATCAAAAACCATGCAGTCGACTCCGACTAAAGGGCGTACCGGTACTACATACCAAATACTATGTCTAAAATACATGCAGTGTAGTGATGTGGTCAACAGAGGGCAGCATTATGCTTGACCACAATAACTCTTGCTACAGCCCCTACATCACTTAAAGACAGCAAGAGCACGGCCTTTTTAGGCAGTGTAGGACTGGCTGTACCTTTGTAGAAGACTCCAAGAAAGCCCTTCTTTTCAGACAGGAACCACTGTTTAAGGCGAGGCACTCGCCTCATGTAGGCGCAAGTGCAGATGACCAGAAGGCCAAAGATGATCAGACCATCAAAGGAGTAGGCTGCAGGGAAAACAATCAACGGAGAATGTCAGGGGTTGCAGCCTGGGAGCAGGGTGTCTCCCGGACATTAATCTGTGAGACTTACCCTTTCGATTGAAAACCTTGGCCCTCACCTTGGGTTGTTTGGACCTGGTTCTGGGGTAGTCAGAGTAACTTGGGCCTGACGAGTCACCCTTTTTCTCGAAATATTTGGAAGGAGTCGGCTACAGTCACCCGACCGCTCCAAATTTAAAACAAAGGGTGACTTGTCAGAGCCAAGTAACTCAGACTAGTTCTGGGCATAGAGTTGCCTTGCTCTATCTACTCTAGGCCTGTTCTGGGCCCAAAAAACCTCCATTTGGCCATTTGGTCAAAGTTTTCAACTTTGTCCCACCGTGATGTGACCACCAGCAAGCAATACTTTGCTAATTTGACTTTGCTAACTTAACTAATTTGACCACCCCCCCCCTCAACTGAACTGAAGTGAAACAGCAGAAATCAGGATTCTTATTCTTAATCTTATTTAAGTTATTGTCATATGTAGGCCTACTGTGAAACTCAAATATCATTCCATATCTGGTAATCATATTATTCAATAACGAAGCTCTAGTCTTACTCTTAGTCCAAACTCCACATCCACTCAGTGGATCATCCAGTGAGCAAAACTCAAAATAAGTTTGACTACTAGTAAAACTAATAAATACTAGTAATTATCTAGTAGTAATACTAATAATAGTAATACTAGTAATAGCAATAGCAATATACTTATGATAGTAATAAGTGTAAGTAAAGTAATACAAGTTTACAAATTACAATGTTTAGTAAACAAGCCACTCCATCCACACACTGGCACAGTTTGGTCTCACAAGAAATGGGCAAGAAATGCATTGACTAGGGCCATGGAGGAATAAGACACATCCATGCTAGGACCATGCAATTACTGTATACTATCCCGGTTTACGGTTATATTATAAAGAAAAAATCTGATAACCCCCCACCCCTCCCAAGCCAAGTGTTCCACGTTGGCTATGCACTCAATGATGTGGCAAAATGTCAGTGGGCATGATTTGTGCACAGTGCATTGATGGTACCATTCACTCAGCCGTGCACAAGTGTTTATCATAATACATTTTCCAAAACAAAACTACCCCGTCCTTGCTTCTGGGCAGTTCTAATGCGTATCTGCAAGAAGAATTAATAAACACTTGCATTAAGCGAAATTATTAAACTCAATGTGCTCACCATTCGTCATGATTGCTGGCGATGCTCCTAGTCCTACAGGAGTGTTTATGTACGATCACATTCACAGCACTTGGGTGCCACGTACAAACCTGCCGCGTTTCAAGAGCTCTAAAACACATCCACTAGAAGGAGGTGCTCTTTAGGCACCTGCCCATGTAAAGTAATGACTTGCTTAGCGCTGCAATTATTTATTTATTCCTACTCCTAAACTTGGAGGAAGAATCGCTCCTTCCAACTCAGGGGCTGGCGTCTACGAATGAGATTTATAATGTGGCACCTTGTGCTTCAGACAATGTTGCTCCTGCAAGTGGGTTGACTGCTGGGCCCAATTTCAAGCGTGAACAATCTGCTTATGATTATGAAAAGTCTTCCTTATTGTGGATTGCAAACCAAATCGCGGGGTGATGTTTTGACGTGTACTGATCCTCTCCATTGCTTAGCATGAAGCAACAGTGAAGTTTTTGGTTGTCAGGGTGATCCTATAATATGAACAATGACTTCTTTGGGCTCTATCCCTAGTTTCTTGGAGTTTGTTTACAACTAAATGGTGGCTCAATCTTTCCATTTTGTTGCTCTGAATCTTTTTGATAGTTGCAAATGTCTCTAAATTATCTAGATATATCTCGTAAGCAGGTGATTGCTTGTGTCATTTGATTTAGAGATATTTTTTAAATGGTATGATAAATATACAAATATCTTTAAATGATTTAATGATATCTGGTCGGACACGATATCGAGCGTCATCTCTGGAACCCCTCTCGGCCGGTCGCGGCTCCGTAGCCAGCCCCGACCATGCAGCCCCTTCTACAGATTATTATTTTGGCAGGTCATTCCTCCATGCTCCAATGGACTCTAACTGGTAATATTGTTCCCAACCGTATCCTTTATCACACCAAACGTTTATATGTTCATTCACATCCGTACACTGTGGTTGTCCCCGAGGCAAACATCTGGGGCTAGGCCTACTCATAATTTATTTCCCATGTACCGCCTTGCTGTGTTTCGCTCCCCGCATCCAGCCTCCCTCCCACTTACAACCTGTCCCAATATAAGGGTAACATGTAATAGATGTCTTTCTAACCTTTGATCTCCTTTTTTGTTCACCTTACCCCACTTCTTAGCCATCACCTTGAGTGGCCTTTGGGCCTTGAGGTGGCATTAATAGATGTCTTTCTAACCTTTGACCTCCTCCTTGCTTGTTCCCCTTTCCCCTTTTCTTGACCATCACCTAAGCTTGAGTGCATGGCCTTTTGGGCCTTGTGGTTGGCATTAATAGATGTCTTTCTAACCTTTGACCTCCTTGTTTGTTCCCCTTTTCTCCTTCTTAGCCATCACCTTGAGTGGCCTTTTGGGCCTTGTGGTTGGCATTAATAGATGTCTTTCTAATCTTTGACCTCCTTGTTTGTTCCCCTTTTCCCCTTCTTAGCCATCACCTTGAGTGGCCTTTAGGGCCTTGTGGTTGGCATTAATAGATGTCTTTCTAACCTTTGACCTCATCCTTGCTTGTTCCCCTTTCCCCCTTCTTAGCCGATCACCTTGAGTGGCCTGCTTTGTGATTGGCGATCTCCCACCAAAAACAAATTTCTAAAAGTAAATTGTATTATATCTAATTCGTAAGATATCTCTAACCAGCGAATCATTCGAGTTTTTTTCGAATACATTTAGAGATGTATATCTCCAAAAAAAGGAAGATCGTCACGTCGTAAGTAATAAATGTTGAAACTGCTCTCCATACTGCCTCAATTGCTGCATTATATCACTACCAAAGATATCGCATAGCGACCTTAGAACGCAGTAGAGGCCCTAAAGTATAATGGCAATATAACTCCGTATTATTAGTTAGGTCCAAAACTGAGTAGCGAATTGTAGCCCATGCTTGTTCTATCTCAGCACTGGGCGCTTCTTATTGAAAAGCATAAAGGGTCCTCAAGAGTTAACGCACAACAAACACCCTAGCTCATTGTACTTTCGCGCACCTACAAGACACCACCAACTCCCCAGTATCCCCCCTGAGTGTTACCGAACCAACGCAATGAATTAGTATCGGCACGGGAAAACAAACACACGGACAAAGCACCACTTCGGTACGACAACACTGGCCGGCGGCTCCCTCTGTTGACTTTCTGAAATGGCTTCTGACGACTGCCCTATTTTCTCTCTCTCTCTCTCCCTTTCCGCCGCCGATGAAAGGGGCGCACAAAAACGTTTTGTGCGCTTCTTTGCAAACGGTTAGCGTCAACCCCGCCAGCATATCGCTTACAATTAGCCAGATCGACGAGAAAAAGGGATGCAAGGCAGCACACCTTTGGGGCGAGAAGTAAAACGAAAAGGTGGTCCAATAACATCTCTGCAATAGTGAACGGAAAGAGATTGGGACGAGCCCGAGGAAAACACACGTGGGGGACGAAAGCATTCCTGGCGGTTGTGTGCGGCCAGGCAATGGTACGTGTAGGCCTACTGTATCGATCTCGGCTTTTGTTGCAAGGAGCCGAGAATAAAGTGCAAAAAACAATCGAAGCGGCCCCGATGAACGGGGTTCCCGGCTTGTCAACCAGCTCATCTATTATTCAGAAACTTCGGAAAGTTCTTGCTTGGGGACGAAAGTGACGCGCTCATAATAGCCAGATAAGATTTGAAGGGCTGCATGTCTGCATGGATGGCAGTACAAAGTGGAAGGCTTGCGGTGACACCATAATAAGCCATCTCTTTTGAGATAGAGTTATAATACTAGCTATTTTCAGAGTCACACTCAATCTCAAAAAGATGACCTATATACATGGTGTCACAGTCGCCACAAACCTTCCACTTTCTCTTAACAGCTGTTAACAATTACCTTTCTTTCAAGTTACAAGGACTTCTCTTCAAATTCCACTTCGCCTTCGAGAAAGGTTTTGCTGGGATCGACACGTCTCTAAAGTTATGAGACAATAATAAATCGATTAACTTGTCAGTAATAAATCATTATACATGGTGCAGTTCATCAAAATGTTATCAAATTCCGCCCAGCCTAAACTGGAAAATTATCTGTTTGGTTTGTTAGACTCATGAGGGAGTTCCCCTCGAATCGATGGTTCCACACATCCCCCCCTTCCCACTACCCCTTTAAATTGGGAGGGGCTGTCGCTATGGCGACGGTCACAGCGCGATAGTCAGGTCTTACACCCGACCACCCCACCCCCTTGTGTGTACGGAGACCGCGCGCAGCTCTTCGCACGCACAACCGGCAAGAATCGGGTCCGTAAGGCCAGTTGCGGGCCGGATAGCATGCAGTGTCTGACTGCCACTTGTCGACGATGAATCAAGGCCCACGGCTGAAGGATTAATATCCTGGCCATGCGATAACTCTTTGCTTACCGAGATAAGCGGCGAGCGTTTAATACCATACAGAGTCTGATAAGACCGTATACAGGACCGCATATACCACACTCGTTGTTTGTACTCGTGAAGTCGTCGCCAGGAACGGCAGACATCCAGTATACTGCGTGCGGGACAGCTATCCATGCAGTTGGACGGTTCGGGTTATAACACGCTCACATTCAACGCCTGGTAAGTTGATCACATTCTTATATTATATCAAGTTATCAACATAGGTCTGTGATCCGTGGTTCACCCGAAAGTCCGGCAGTTTTGCCCGGTGTCATTACTGTGGTGGTGCATTGCTTTTGATGGTTCTCATAAACATGATGTTGGTTCGGCTCTGTTTGGTTTGGCGCTGATGGAAATGCACTTCGTCAGATCCAGTGTGGGCCTATCTATACCGTAACTTTAAAAAATGCCAGGGAAATCTCGCTGCCAACAGTCGAACCGATCATCGATTGTGACCGCCAAAACACACGCGTTTCGAAGTTTGTTTTGCCTCCGAACAATAATCGAACTTCAGAACTTCAAAAGCAAAGTTTTTTGTCCGGCCATCCCATTAGTTCTCCGGGTAATCTACCAATCTGCACGACAAATCCTAGCGCATGAAATATTCTCCTGGGAAAATATTTGATGTTACATGTATAGTGTGCATGCACTCTCTTCAGTACTGTTGAAATTGATAAAACAACCGCTGATCCGAAGAAGAATGGGAATGTGTTTGTCTACAAACTGGATGGCCGGTTCGGTAACACAGGCCTGTCCCTCCCGATACACAATAGGACGTGTAGTTCCACCACTTTGAGATAATTATTTTCTTCAGCAAATTCATGCATTATTCGAACGTCTTGAAAGCAATCCAAACGCATCTAGTCATGTTTCCACGCGAAGCCGCGCTGCCAAATTGTATATACGAACTTGGATCACACTGCAGTCACATCACTATGGTGATTGATTTGTATATATAGGGCGTCGCAAACGCGCCTTCTATTTCACAATTTACACACTCTGATAGTCGATACGCGGCCAGACATTAGTTTGTAGGTATCAATGTCCCCATCAGAGATGGGATTTCAGCGGGTTTGTTGACTCGTTGACTTATTACCATTCCACACCTGCACCAGTAACTGAAACCAGGGGGGGGGGGTTGTTCGGCTCGGCGTTGGCATCGACGCGTTCAGCCGTTACCGGGCAACTCTCAACTGGCTGTACCGGTATACCATGGAGCTGGGTATACCGAGACCCACGAAGCTATCTCATCGGCTGGCGGAATTGCCGTGGATGTCATGGACCCTTTTGCTCACCTTTCGGCAGTTCCGTTTGTCAAATAAACACCGCATGCACCGGTACAAAATCATGGCCAGTACTTCTGTGGTGCTATAACAACGCAGAAGGGCATTGTGCTACCACAGAAGAAAAAAACGGCGGCTTGACAGATCGAAGCAGCCAACGAAAACTGTAACACTGTTGTATACATTTTAGAGGGCCTGACTTTTCGATCCTATATTTAGCAGGACCTTCCTATGAGAATGTTCCTGCATGCTCGGGTAAAAATGTCCCCTTAATTTGGATATTCTGGATACTACTCCAACGAAAACTTTCTCAGCGAAAACTCTCTACATTTCTGATAACATCAGACCAATTGTTGGGCCGAACGATTTCGTCTGTTTTGAAAATGAGATTCCCCCTTCCTTCCTTCTTCCCTCTCCCTCTTCCCTCAGTCTTCCCTCTTCCTCTCCCTCTCCCTCTCGCTCTCACTCTTACTATTCTGCTTTTCCTCTTCCCTTTTCGTCCCTCTCCTCCTCTCCCTCACCCATCCGGGCCACCACCTCTCCTCCCTCTCCCTCTCCCTCTCCCTCTTACTCTCACTATTCCGTCTTCCCACTTCCCTCTTCCTCCTCTTTTTCCTCTCCCTCTCCCATCCCCCACTCTCTCCCTCCCATCTCCCTCTCCCTCTCCATTTCCCTCTCCCTCTCCTCCGCACCCTCTCCATCTCTTCCCTCTCTAATCACCTTTGAGTGTCCTTCATCCCTCCTTGAGTCCAACTGTTGGGGCAGCAAGGTAGGCTACGTCTCTTTGTTGCAGATACGCCCCGAGGAAAAAACGTCGGAGAATGACTCCCATTCAATCAATACTATAATCTACTCAGCGGCTTCAATGGGCGAATAGAAACCGAACAAAGGACTGTTGCCACTATTCGCGATCATCTCTTTCCCTCTTCTTCCAAGTTCTTCCTAATCCGGGAGTTGCTGTTTACTTGTGATGAAGACTGCAGCGTTAGGTGAAGTCATAGGGCGACAGAAGTTAGTCTTATACTTCGGAAGATCTGATCGTGGGTTTATACAGTGACTATCAATGAAACATCTTTGTTTTTGTCTTATCCAATAAAATGTTCTCTGCCGTTTGTCTTTAGGTTTTAACTCGAAATGTGGAATGGAGACGGCTTCATTTGTGATAATAGAATCCGCTATTGCAAGCCACAAGGAAGGTTACGTTTAGAAATGAAGGCTTAGATTCGGGCTTAGGCTTCGGTCACATTTCCCAATACCCGTTGTAGTGTCACAGGCATTTAGAAACAAGCGTTTGTCCCCAGTTTCTTAGTGAATACTCTGTAAATTTAAGTGGGCCTGACGTTTCGATCCTAGCAGGACCTTTCTCAAAGGCAACATTTTTGTATATCACTTTGAATACTCTGTAGTTAGCAAGTCAACAAGCCAGATCAATGAACCCGTAAAGGGCCATGGTAGAATATCTGCCGTTTATTTATACTCTGATTGTTTTTCTGATTTTGGCAGCTGCTCTGGTGAAAAGATTACGTGAGAGGTACCCTGGGACGGACAGAATTGGGTGGCGAAACGACAAGGTGGCGGAAGATGGAGGGAGCCATATTGAATCAGAGATCTGAGGAGGAGTTGACACTGTCCGAATGAATCGGCTACGGCTCGAGTTTACACGCTTATCTATAGAAGCCATACTCTAGCGGCTATTTACAGTTCCCATAGAAGTGTGTATTCTTTCAGGCCGTATAGCCAACGCATTGGGACACGGCCTTCGGTACGCATATCGAGAATGAGGGGCTTCCAAACGGCCCCCCGCGCCAGTCCCGCCCAGAGGGCGCCCTGCCCCAGGCTGCGGGCCTCGCCCAAGCTCAAGTCCCGGAACCAGCAGGCGGACATCAAGGCGTCCAGCCACCGCCTGGCCGTCCAGCACTCGGTGCGCTCCCAGCGGCAGGACGAGCGGCAGCTGGGCAAGCTCTTCAAGAGCCTGGACGACATGCGCCTCAAGCGGCTGCAGCAGATCGACAAGGAGATGGCGGAGGAGGAGCACATCCTGGAGAAGCTGGCCGGCGAGCGGGAGGCGGCCCGGGCCGAGCGCCAGCAGCGGCAGCAGGCCGGGCGGCGGGGCAGGGACGCCGGGGACACGGCCGAGGAAGACCTGTCCGGCGCGCTGCCCGACCGCCTCAAGCGTGGCCCTCGCCCGACGGTTCGGCGGTCGTCCAACCAGTTCGACCTGTACGCCTTCATGATGCGAAGGGAGAGCGACCATTCGGTGGTTGCCTACGACGCTATGGACAAGACGGCGGCGGGTAGACCCCAGGCCAGGTCACGAAAGCAGAGCCGGAAATCCCCGGTGCTGCACGCACCGACGTCAAACAACCGCGACCTGGCCAGACACTCCGACGGGCGGACCGGAGAGGAGCTCGGCACGACGGCGGCGGCACCGGCAGTCTCGCCCTCGCCGGGCTCCATCGCCAGCCTTGCCATGAGCGTCAGCCTCGACAGTCTGCCGCCCTCTACGCCCACGACAGACGACGGGCAGGACGCCGCACCGTCCCCCACTCGCAGACTGATCCCCAGCCCGGGCCCCGACCGGACTCAAGCCAGGGGCGGCGCGCGTGACGTCAACAGAGGGCCCCCCGGACGCGCGCGTCCCGGGCAACGCGCCGAGGCGCCGCCCGCGACTCCGACGCAAACAGACACCAAGGCCGCGATCAGAACCCAGCCCAGAGGAGGCGCCGCGTCACAAGGCAGAGTCGGTCAGGGTACCTCGGTGAGGAAGGGCGTCACAGCTCGCAGCAGCGGGCGGACCGTGAAGCGCAGGACTCCCGTGGGAAAACTCAGGAAAGAGGTGTCCTTTCATTTTGACGATTTGGACGAGGGCAACGTTCCGGGCGGCGGTACTACTACGGGCCCGGGGGAGATCATGGCGAGCCACGGCGACCTCTTGGCGCTGCCGTCCTCGGCCCCCGTCGTCCCTGCGGCTTCGCCCGACCCCAAGGCTGAGTGCACGGAGCCCGACTGCATCTTCCACAACCGCGCCGTCCTGGAGACGGCCCCGCCCCACGACTACACCATCGACGACTACTACCGGGCCGTCAGCGGCAAGCCGGCCGTCTCCCCGCTCTTCGTCCCGGCCGGCACCCCGCGCTCCTGGAGCCGGCGGGCCGTGGTCCGGACCAACTCCCCGACACCCTCCGAGTTCGTACGCGGAATCCTCAAGAAGAAGAAGAAGCAGCAGAAGAAGAAGCAAGTAGGGGAAGAGGAGGCAGAGGGGGAGGAGGGTGATGATGATGATGATGACGATGATGACGCGGAGGTCTCCGGTGACGGGCCGCCCAAGGGATCGGGAGGCGGGGAGCCGACAGGCTCCGGCGTCTTCCTGTCGGTCCGGCGACCGCTCAAGGGCTCCAACCGGGAGCGGATGCTGAGAGACAAGGAGGAGAACGTCCGTACCACCTTCAGCCTGATGCGGCAGAAGATGGCCGAGCGCAAGCCGCCCGAGTTCAACCGCAACTACGGCACGCCCACCCCCAACTGGAAAATCCTCAACCCGCTGAAGATGCGGCACAAGATCAACCAGAGCAACCCGCTACACGTCCGCTGGGGCCTCTGAGATACCAGCCACCAGCCCGACGGGGCTTGTTCACACTACAGACAATCTCCGGGTTAAATAAGACCAAAGGGTATGCACGGTGGGTGAAACGATATAGGAGGGTTTGCGGTGGCACCATGTATAAGGTCTCTTATGCGCCTTGAGCGTCTTTGCAGACGGATTCTTGCCACACTTCTTGAAAGAGAAGAGCTACATGGTGTCACCGCAAACCTAACTTTAAGTTATCACTTTTTTTCTCGAACCATACCCCGAACTTTAAGTTATCACTAAGGTTCTTTTCAGAAGCATACCTCTTCTTTAAAAGACCTTATACGTGGTATTACCGCAAACCCTCTACCCTTTATTCATCTCCGGGTTGTACACGTGGATCTGACCCGTGTGCGCTGTTCACACTGCAAGTTTTCAACACAGCATCGACCTGTGTAAATGTGCTCAACCCGGGTAGAAACTAACCCCGCTCGGGAGTTGGGTTGAAGGAGCGGTGTTGAAAAGCGTTTATAGTGTGAACGCTAACGTGCAAGTCAATTGAACAAGCAAATTTAAGGACTTTTCTGCTTATGTTCCGTGTATATGCTTGAGCGATGTGACCCGCGATCAGCGCAATACAATGTACATGTACATGTACATGAATTGAAACTTACACGTGTAGCCAACAATAATTTTATAATTAATTTTCAACACGTGTAAAATGTACTGTATTGTGAAAAGGGCCTATTGGGAATCTGGGAATCAGTTTGTTACAAAAACAGAGCTTCGAGACCGCAAGCATACTGTAGTTTGCCAAGATGTGGATGGAACGAAATGACTGGGTTGAATGGATCAAAGTTATTACCAAATTTCAGGGATCATCTAAAACAAAATGCAGAGGCTCTGACATTTCAATCCAAGCAGTTTCAGGGAGCATAAAACAAGCATTAGGCCTAACACGAAATTTTATTTCCATTGAAACTAAACAAAAGGAAAGAATCTAAGAAATACTCTTGCTGATATTCATAGGTTTCATAACGATTGCAGTGAGTGTACAGAATGAGGAAGTCTGGTTTCGAAAAAATCCCGACATAATACTTTTAGTATCTAAGTTGTGCTATTGGCCGGAAGCAGAATGCAGCATTATCAATGAGATCAGAATTTGGTGTGTGAAATGCGATACTCGAGTAATACACACGCATTTCCATATTATATTAAAATGAGTTGGTTATGTGAACTCCATTGAACTCCATAAATGTTTGAATTATTATTAGTAGGCCTATTATTAGTAAAATACTTCGCACCGAGACACGTCTCCGAGTAATCTTTTTAAAATCTTAGCATTAGACTCTGGTCCGGCTTCGCCTCCATTTCTTTCGTCCATTTTTAAGTATGAAGGCATGAAAAAGGGGGGTGTTTGGTTCCCCACCCCCGCCCCCCAAAAAAATAAAATAAATAAATAAATAAAATAAGGGACCCAAAAGCTTTATCTCAACCAAGGACGCCCAACCTTGTTTCCAGCTTTTGGAAAACAGAGACGAAACTGTAGCCGAGGCCTGCGCCATTTTTGTTTTGGTGCTGTTTGTTTTTTGTTTTTGTTTTTCCAAAAAGAGGCTCTTCTCTTCACGCAAGTTTGGTACTTACCGGTGCACCAATGATGACCACTGATGACCACAAGGTACCACTCGTGTGCGTGAGACCACTCAATTGGGACACGCCGCGGAAGAGATCGTGATTTATCCGTGCTTTAAATGTATTAGTGTTCCCTGTATGAAACCAAACGAAATTATGCCGAGTTAATCTTCCTCAAATCGCTCCAAACCTACGACTTCAAGAACGGATGCAATTACGTAACATGGACGTCAATAGAATAAGTTATTTATATGTGAGTAGGCTTATTGCTGCACTAAATTTTCACTCGGAATTTAAGTTTGGTTAAAATGTCACTTAGATATTTCACTGATAATTTCAGCTAGGTTACACTAAACACTTCTGATTTAATAAAGAGTACAGATGTTCGACGGTCTAAGCCGAACGGAAAGAGCGGAACAAAGTCTCGGCTGCGCCCGCCAAAACGCCGCCATCCAATTTGTACATGCCGGCCGCGCGCATTTGTGTAGGGCGCCCTCGCTCGAGGAACACGAAATTCGGGGTGTGGAGAAAATAATGGAGAATCCATTGGATTTGTAGAGACGAGGCAGGCAACAGCACAACTCTATGGCAAGCACTAAAGTTCGTGAATTGTTTATTTGTTTTCTCTCCAAAAACTAGATGGAGATCAGAAATGAAACTCACACAGAATTTTCGTCTAGATAGTAGATACCAGAAACAAAATAATTATAAAATTATGCAGCTAGCCGGCGCGCGGCAAGTAAGCTAGCTGCATATAAATACTTGCACCGAAAGGAAATCCCAACCGTAACTTCTCCAAAACTACCCACTCAACATTTCAAAAAAGAGTTTTGTTGCTGGTATCTAGACGAAAATTCTGTTCAAGTGTCATTTCCGAACTCCATCTACTTTTTGGAGAAAAAAATCAAATAATTCACGAACTTTCGCGTGCTTTTCAATAGAGATAAAAATAGGCCAGCTTGTCATCTATACCCATGATGCTTTGCGAACGTCGAAAAGGTTTATCACGTTATTTCCCACTTCACATGTGGGCTACATTCCAAGGCCCTTTTCCAAAACCCGACATATATAGGCTTCGACTCCGGCATTGTCTCAGTTATTCAAAAGCTGAAAACACAGATTGTAGTTCTTTGTTCAAGCTTTGCATAATTTTTTTTTTTAACGCAGGGTAACATTGATGGACGAAGCCAAAGGTCTCCCATTTTAACTCCTTGTAATTTAAAATGGATGAAAGTAATGGAGACAAAGCCGGAGTCTGAGCCTAAGCCGGGTTTTGGAAAAGGGCCCCAAAACGCACGCGCAGAGGTCACATGAACATTGTGCAAGCGCCAAAAACCAAAGTTTGTTTACAATTAAAATATCAAAACTCGTTTAAGGGGAGCTCCTAGCGGCCCAGAAAGTGGGACTAGTTTACAACTGATAATTTGTGCAGCACCAGTGCAGACGACATAAAAATAATTAGCTTAGCTGTATTATCTGACTTTATCAATGACTAGTAGTAGTAGTAGTACTAGTACTACTACTAGTACTAGTACAGTAGTAGTACTATACTACTAGTAGTACTACTACTACTATTAGTACTACTACTACTGTACTACTAGTAGTAGTAGTAATAGTAGTACTAGTAGTAGTAGTAGTAGTAGTAGCTAGTAGTAGTAGTAGTAGTAGTAGTAGTAGTAGTAGTAGTACTAGTAGTGGTAGTAGTAGTAGCAGTAGTAGTAGTAGTACTACTACTGCTACTACTACTGTACTAGTACTAGTAGTAGTACTAGACTACTACTAGTCATTGATAAAGTCAGATAATACAGCTAAGCTAGTAGTAGTACTACTACTAGTAGTAGTAGTACTACTACTAGTCCTGGCGTGTGCGTGTATAAAATCGTAGAAAATTGATGGTAAATTCACCTTTTTCGTTCCTTGAGTCACTGCAGAAGCCGTCACCGTATGAACCCATGCATACATCGATGTTGGCAAACACTTTTTGAACCCCATTTTTTTGTCGTGAACTGGAGTGAAGATTTCTGCCTCGAGTTCACGACTGGCGACCACGAGTTCCCAGACGATTGGAACGCCTCTACACGACTAGTGAACTTTTGAACACACATCGTGATTGGCCAACGCGTTCCAAACTCTTGAGGGCGCACTATTGTGAATCGCCCGTATTAGGCTAATGTATTATGTAGAAGTAATGTTTGAACAATGTTGGATTTTTCGTTTATACTTTTTTTTTTAAAGAATAAATCTAAACAAAGAAGAAGCTTGGACTGGACCAGGATTTAACCTGATAAATTATTGATAGTTCTCGTTTAACGACTTTTCAGGTCTTTGAGTTCAATTCACTGTCCAGCCAAATTGTCTTTGCAGATTTAAAGGGATTTAACACAACATTGGTCGAGGTCAAAGAATAGCATCCATGCATCCAACCAAGTCTTGAGAAAATCATGAAAACCGCTTAATTTGTTTCGCGAAAAGCCGAAAATGCAGCATTCAACGTATTGTTCAGAAAAATAATTTAGATCTCGGGGTGAGACGTAAATTATTTCTTTACTCTTTTCCCCAACAATACAGCATTTTAGACAGAAATATTTCAGTGCAAGGTTTCTACTATAACCATCTTCAAACTGTATAAGTTTCATGTAAATCTGTGAACATTTCTGTATTTTCATCTTACCTATGTTGTGTAGGGGCTTTAATAAGCAGAATCCAAATTCAGTTTTCCCTTTTCTTGGTTCTCAGAAACATCCCTTAAAGAGTACACCAATAAGGAGTTCTGAGACCACAACACACGGTAACACAGGGTGCCGGGGGGGGGGGGGAGAGACCAGCAAAGAAAGACAAAGGCTTTCATTCAATTTGAAAGAGGAATCTATTGAGAATGCATAACGGGAGAGAGAACACATGAATGTCAATACTTCATAGAAAAATAAATAACTGAAAAAGTATGAAAAACACTCCAGTGTCTGACTCCCGTACATAAAGCAATCTGAGCACAACACATTTTCTTCCCTTGTCTGTATGGCAAAATATGTCAAAATATTTACAATACATGTCAACACGAATACATTAGAAAATATGTTTACTTTATTTTAATAATTATTTTTTTAATTGATATTGATAATAATAAGCATCGTTTTTTTCTTAATAATTCACGCCCTTCTTTTCTCGTAGATATTACGAGTTCTTTGCTCAAGATGTGTAAGACATTGGAAAGTGACATTTTTTCCCTTCTTTTTTTCTTCTTTCCTGCCAAAAAATATAGAAAACTGAAGCCTATTGCTAATGACTGTACAATAATAATGTTTTATTCATTTGGCATTTACATATTTTCATATTACACAAAACTAATTCCAGCAAATAGTTTTCTCTTCTTCCATTCCATGGTTCCACAAACTCAGCAACAGGTTCTATGCACTTTCACTCATTCTCTCATCCAACCATTACGAAAAAAAAAGCCAAAAGAAAGGATTAAAGATAATTCTAAAGGAACTGGACAAATTTCAGAGGACAATCTTGCGGAGGAATTCAAGTTAAAAGTTAGGCCGTGTCCGAAACGGGCTTCCAGAGCTACGGCTATTGTCTTCGCATCTCCGTGTATTTCCAATAGGGGGAAAAAACTAGACCTAGCTCTAGACGCCCGTTTAGGACACGGTAGCAATTGAGATCACTGTTTATTTAGTGCAGCTGGTTAGATGGAGATCAGGATGGAACATCAGTAGATTTGGGGAAACGTTCCACTAAATATCTATTTGTTCAAGTTTAGAGCCTACGGAAACAATGGTCTGATTCTGAACATCTCGAAGCCAGGCACAGCGATAAGTGAGGGAAAGCCATCTTGCCTTGATAGCTAGGTGGCCTGCACTACACATTGACATTCACCAGAGTGTGACTGTGGGCCAGGCACTGCGTGGACGGAGACCAGGAGCCACCATGTCAATTCCCAATTGCAAAGGCCCCATTAGCGCCCAGTGAGACACCACGGGAAAGAGGCCTGTTGCCATGCGGCAGTGCAGTGTGTGTACTGAGTACTCAAGTAATATCAACTGACACGGCAGCTTCTGGGTTGGGACGTCATGCACAGAGTACCTGGCTTGTGGCCACACTCACATCCGCAGAGGAGCCCGAGAAGCTGACAATAAATCCTCACACGAGGGCTCACTCCAAAACCCCCAGCCTAAGACTTTGGCTCTGTCTCTGTTATCCAAAACATCTACCTAACACAGGTCCGGTTCCCTGTTGATGTTACAGTCAGGATGACTCGTTCCAAATTGGGTACCTTCCAAAATGCACAAGCAAAGAGCCTGATTTCATGGATGATAGAAATGGCCTTAGCCAGGGGGCATGGAAAGCTATGGCTACAACTGTTGCTACCAGTGACAGCACATCTGCCTGCAATGAAGCAGCCTATGCATAGAGACTCCTATCACCACAGCCACAGCCACAGCCACAGCTGTGAATTTGGACACAGCCTGACCACCAGGCAGTCCACGGGAACATTGACTTGCTACTCAACATCACAAATTGTAGGTTTACATTGAAATGGCAAAGAAAAATGCAGTTGCTACTGTACAAACCAACACAATACTCCCCCAAACCATAGAGAGCATTCCTTGCTCTATGCCCAAACAAAGTAATTCTAGTGAACCACGCAGCAGGGAGGCGGGGGGGGGGGTATGGAATCTGAGATATAGGCTTGAAAATCTGAGAAGAGTAATAAACATAAGACAATGATTGTATTTCTACACTTTTTGAAAACTCCAATATAAAAAAAAAACCACCCGGGTCCATGTCAAACAGTGCTGGGCGTGGTTGACTGTCTAACTCTATTCTATTGCTGTACTGCAATAAGTGTAACTGCAAGACTCTTTGCAGGTTGAAATAAAGATTTCTATGGAGGAATTAACACAAAAGGGCAAGAGGAGAAAGGCAGGCGCAATCTATGCTCGACCTTGGATGGGACACTTTGATTTAAGTTTCTGAAAGCTGCCTGTTCAGGGAACTACTCAGTGTGTTGTCTTAGAGTGGATTAGGCTGACATAATAAGTATTGCAACCTACTAAAGTGCACCACCGACATATTACAAAATGATCCAATTAATGACAGATAACGAGGGAATAAGTACAAGGCTAATCCAAGCTCAATATCACCATGTAACCAGAGTCTATTTGAGCTGGACAATTAAAGATACAATTCGGATTCCATTTTTGGTAGAGTTCATTTTTCAAAAAGGAATCAAAGATGAACAAAAAGGAAAGTTGGTAATCATTTAGTTTTAATTAATATTAGTTAATATGAACAATTCTTTGGAAGAATGCCACCTGTAGGGCTAGATAATACCTGGTAGTAAAGTGATTGTCCAATGGTCTCGGGTTCGCATCAAGCCTCAGTCAACAAATGCATGTATCTAACTAGTTCTTTAAATACACTTGCAAGGCAAGAAGATGTTAATGCTACAATTTGCATTTGGATTGTTTGGGGATTTTTTTTTAATGAAACAAAAAACCCATACCTCACAGATTAAAAAATTAGTGTGCTTTTGTTTTGTGTGGGGGTATACAATTTTGTTCAAACCTCTGCTTTTCAGAATGCTCATGACAAAACCGGCCACTACATGGGATATGTGTTGCAAAACAAGCAATAGCTTTTCTTTGAGCAATGACTTTCACATCATTTTGTGTTTTCACGGAGTGACTGGTACTTGTATGTCCACACAGAAAAGATGCAATTCCAGGACAGTGCTTTGAACATTCTGCCATTTTTGAAAAAATGGAAAAGAAAGTTGGAAAGGGCTGGGAATTAGACCCGAGACCTATGGCTTAATGTACCAGCAGTCTTACCATCTGAGCTATCCAGCTCTTACTGTAGATGGTGGCCTTCCCTAATAGTCAACTAGTTTTTGCCGAGGTGGGGGGCGTCAGTCAACATTTTGCCAAACAGATTTTCAACCATCTCGTGAAGTGTTAACATTTCGACATTGTAATTTGGAATATGGGGAGCAAGACAAGGGTTTCTTGTCTTACTTTCTTATTTTCCCAAATTGGCATTTCAGATAAGTATATTTCGCAGAGGGACACGTCCATGGGACTTTGAAGAGAATGGAGCGCTAAGAAAACGAAGGAAACTCTACTAGACTTCCCATTCTGGGATGGGGAAATGTTTGTGCCATCAACTCCCACCAACCAGAAATGCCTGGTGCGGACTCAAACTGAAGACTGTTTCTGTCCCAAATAGAATAAGCCCTCAGGAGAAAAACATGGTTTCTGTTCTTCAATGCCACCTTTGAAGTCCACTGAGAGAGAGAGAAAGAGAGAGGGAGAGAGAGAGAGGGAGAAAGAGAGAGGGAGAGAGAGAGGGAGAGAGAGAGAGAGATCGGGAGAGAGAGAGAAAGTGAGAGGGAGGGAAGGGGGAGAGGGAGGGAGAGAGACAGAGACAGAGAGACAGAGACAGAGAGACAGAGAAACAGAGAGACAGAGAAACAGAGATAGAGAGACAGAGAGAGACAGAGAAAGAGAGAGAGGAAGAGAGAGACAGAGAGAGAGACAGACAGACAAACAGAGAGAGAGACAGAGAAAGACAGAGAGAGAGAGGGGGGAGGAGGGAGAGAAAGAGAGCGTGAGAGAGAGATAGGGAGAGAGAGAGAAAGTGAGAGGGAGGGAAGGGGAGAGGGAGGGAGAGGGAGAGGGAGAGGGAGAGAGAGAGGGAGAGGGGGAAGAGAGAGGGAGGGGAGAGGGGGAGAGGGGGACAGAGGGAGAGAAAGAGAGAGAGGGGGGAGAGAGAGATAGATAGACAGAGATAGAGAGAGAGAGATAGAGGGGAGAGAGAGAGAGAGATAGAGGGGAGAGAGAGAAAGCGAGAGGAAGGGAGAAACGTAGGAGGCACTTCTAACCATACAGATATGCTCAGCATAGAAGTAAGTCTGTCCATTGAAGCTCACTATTTCATGGGATGTAAAGCACTCAGTTTATTGCTCCAGCGTGGAAGCTTAAACCCCGACTAATTATTGACAGCAGCAAATTGAGGGACTTGATTAAAAGTTTATCCATCTCCCAGGCTCACCCCACTCACTCTCACCAGAAATCATCTACACCTTGTTGAAAATCTTGAAACATATCATTCAAGACAATTATATAGCAAAGCCAACAGGAGTTTGGGCAACTCTGCGTTATTATCATTACCATCAAAAATTGTGGCTCGACAAACTCTTTAAGTTCAAGGTCAAAATACGCTGAGCCTTGGGCCTCAACCATTAAAATAGAAGTGCATAATTCTACTTTTGATTTCATCAATAACTTACACAAGCAGTTGTCATTTTCACAATCATTTCACATTAATTGATCATAAATACACCGGAAAGGTATCACACCATAAATAGCTTTTTAAAAATGCTTCACTGACATCCTTTCCAACAGCTAATCCCCCGAGAAAAAAATCAGCCCTGTGAAAGAGACTAAATATCAAGATGCACTTTGAGGGGGGGGGGGACTCTTAAAAAATTCGAAAAATTACCCATTCATTTTTCTTCAACAGTATGAGTTCCAGCAGACAGCTTGCTTGGTTACCCCAGCAATGTATGATTACAGAAAAAAAACATACATTTTGGCATTATAATTATACTTGTATACTGCCAACCATCGCAACTGACTACAAGTGGATTAACTCAACCTTCTTGATATGGTTAAACAAAAATGGAAATTAACACAATAATTTATGTGATATACAGAAAAATATGTGAAGATTGCGTGACTGCAGTATAATTCATAGAAGTTATTGCTTCCGAGTTGTACACGATATGAAAAGTTTCATTTTGAAAACTGTTCTTTCCAAAATGAGATTCAGCATTTATTCCTGTTGGAGAATGACAAGTTCGGACTCTTAATTTGTTTCATTTCTCAAAATCATGCTGATAATTCCTCAACTCTGACGGATCAAAGCTATTCTGTCTGATATTCTGGGGAGTTCAAAAAACTAACTTCTTCTGACACCTTTGTGAGGTATAGCAATACACAGTAGGATCAAAGTTTCACGACAGACAAAATTCTGGCAAAAAAAGTGAAATTTAAAAGTAAAAATAACCCAACCAAACAACCTTGTAAAGTGTGAGAAACAAATAGATGACAATACGTTTAGGATGAAAACAGTTTAAGAACAAAGGTGAATGTCTCATTTGCAGGGAATTTCATTTGTAAAATCTATACGTTCACGACGTTCATGAGCAGTGTCAAAAACAGAGGGGAGAGTTTGAAGAATGGTCGCCGACGAATCAGAAGCCAGAGCAATTTCTGTATATATAACTCCCATGCCTGTACAAGCAGTCAAGAGGGTAAGTTTGGTGATACTCCATACAATGAATGTACTAATGTGTGACATTTACTGGGCGTAGTGCCTGTGACATTCTGTGTACATTTGCTGGCCCTTGTATTAGGGACATTCACCCTAGGTGGTAGCATGAAAAAGTAATATTCATTTGTTGTTATTTTTGCATGTCTGTGAACGTAAACATCTTACTAGAGCTTGCTCAAGCTTTTCTTGCATCCCCCCCCAAAAAAAATACAGCGCGACCATTTGCAGACTGGTGTGTGTGTGAATGCTACGGAGAACTGAAAATCAGTAACGCATATCCCACAATTCAAGGTCAGTAGATAAACATCCGGTACCACACAGTGAGCTGATTATTATCGCACGATTGCGTGCAATTATAACACTGCACGTCAATGCGCTCTATAATACTAACACACTGTATAAGTGAAGTTTTAGGCAGAGTGTTGCGTCCTGTTCGTCACTCTTTGGGTCACATTTCAAGAATGCACAGACCGGACGAAATTGGGAAAAAATACTAATCAATCTTTTCAATAATAATCAATATTTCTGAAAATTTTGCTCAGTATGAATGTGCACAAACAAATAAAATTGTTTCAGGTTTTTTCAACCACGATTCACATTTCACACTAATTTTACAAAAGTGTTAACGCCTCTACATTGTACTGTGTCTAGTCCTGCTTACAAAATGAACCTTGATAAATCAGATAGTAAGTGTAGTCTATGCCAGAGCAATGGGTAATGACCAGTATCTGTGTGTATTGGCCATGCACTGGCTGAATGATTTCTTTACTCCAGTGAGGGCTCTGTAACAGATATCCAGTTGGCATGCTCAGATGCATTGGGATATCTCTGCAGCTGAAGTCATCTCTTTCCAACTGGCATCTACAGACAGCCGGGTTCCCTTAAGCCTCATCTCAGCAGTCCTGAGCAGTGGTAGGAATTTGGACTTTGCCATGAGACCAATCACTGCTGTTGCAGGATCGCCACTGCGATGTGACTTCCCAATGATCACTCGGTGTAACTGGTGTACAGAATGTTTGATATTGTGAGTATAATGCAGGATCCTTATCGATACAGACTATAAAAAGGGAATGGAAAGTTCTCTGATATTTGCGATGCAAAAGCTGCAAGCAAAGTTGATGCCTTCTTAATGCTGATAAGTCAACAATCAGATGAGTTGAAAAGATAACATGTCACATTCCTCTGAAAACAACAACTAAATACTGTCCTGAGGTACAAAGAAATCATTGATATGGTCAGCAGTTGATTTCACCAAAGCCATCGTAACTTACGATCACTCGCAAGAAGATGAGCGATGTACACAAACCATACGGCGTATCACAACTTCCAATGGGTTATCCGTCGTAAGCTGAGTTACGATGCATCGTAAGGTTTTGTGAAATCCACCCCAGGCAGATGAATCTGTCCTTCTATTTGGAGGGGGAAAAAAAAACCAAAACCAGGAACATTCTAACCATGGAAGATGTTACATGTGCCAATGTCGCAGTGCTGAACTGAATATTGCATCTGTAGAGTCTTAAGGAAATCTGTGAAAGACTCTGGAGTCTGGAGTGAGTGAGGTTTGTCGACATCTTCGCTTTGTATCTCCGAACGAGGTAAAGAGCAGCATCTGCTCATCAGACTCACATGAGATTGTGCAGCAGGCCTCTCACACAGCCCCATTGGCTAAGGGTGGGGTAGATTGCCATGATTGACCTATTGACTGATGATCTTTGACCCGGCAGATGGCTGTACCCAGGCTGAGGAGGTTTTTTTTTTTTTTTTGAGTCAGTATACATTGCAACGCCACAAATGCGGTAATGTATACTATATAGTATAGAATGTGTCTGGGTGAAGGTGCGCGCTTTGAGTGTGGTCGAGAAAAAGTGAGCGGAGAGTTCAAGTGGGTAAGAGAGCGTTCATCGTATCCGTCCACAAGATGAGGGATTGTTATCAGGCTGCGGTCAGCACTCATAAGAAACGTGTCCCATGTACAAAACAACCCATTGCGGAATCTCTCTAATTGCTGCACGTCCAGTAGGATCAATGGGATGGGAGTGGGTTTGCATTGCTCTAGTTGCGCAACAGAATTGCATGAGATCGTACTGGACCGAAAAGAGCCAGAGGGCCAGATTCCTATACGAGCATACGGAATAAGAATAAGAATAATAACAAGAAAAATCATTAAAAAAAATTTAAATGCTCTATTTTCACAGATATTGAGGTATGCATGAAATGATAACTGATTGTTGTATTTTGATAATCTGTGGATTGAAACAGCCAAACTTGTTTTTACTTTGTCTAATGATAGTCAACGCAACCAATTTCCAGCCATGTTCTGCCCTGTCAAATCGGCTGTGAAGGGCTTCGTGTAGCGACCCAATGTCCCCTGCCCTTGCCGTGAAAGATTAACCACAGAGGAATTGAACATGTACCAATACCTCCCTACAAGACCAGTGCATCAAGTAGCCTTCTGATAAAAAATGAAGAAAATTCACCCAACTGCGTAGATCTCACACACACATTATTGCAAATTCATCTTTGATCGAATCTGTCTGAATTCATTGGTACGATCACGAGAAGAAAGTTTACAACAACAACAAAAACCAAAAAACTAGAAAACGGAAAGCCATAGGTTCTTGCCGAGGAGAGATGAGTGCACATATGATGCCAGTCTCAATCGATAATTGGTGGAGAAGACAGAGAAAGAAAAAAAACCCAAAAACAAAAAACAGTTCATTACCGAAAGTATAGACTAGACATTTATCCCATGGTCATGTCGTCAGTGATCCTCAAAGATGGCGCCAGAATTGGGGAGACTCTTTTCAGAGTGGCTGCCTTGAAGACTGGCACGGGTCCTCCGCGCGTCCACCCACGGCCTGCCGATGGCAAGGGCAGTGCCGCCACTACTGTATGGCAGCTCCGACAGCAGCATTCCCACACCGAGCCCGTCCAAGCGCGCAGCTCCTGGTCTTCCTGCGGTTTTAGCGCAGGAGGCCGGAGGGGGGGGGATGAAAGGCGAAATGTCGAATGGACTGATTGCTCGACCACTGCTCACTTACACGCCATCATGTGACTTAATACCTTTGCATCTCATTTGCCACAAGCAGCGATGGAAATGCAATAAAGATAAATGTGGACAATATGACTTGAGTTTTCTTTGCTCATTTCCACTTTCCTGTTCTGCACCAAAAGAGATGCAAAAATACCCACTATAAGTCCCTTGATGGCATGTAAACATTGATCGCGCAATTGGTCTATTGTCGTGGGCGGGAGAGACTATTTCATCTCCTCGTGAAGTGGGCAAGGCATGGACAGGACACAGCTTCTTATAATGTGTGGAGCCTTGCAGCCACTCAAATTGGCTACAATCTTCGAGCATCAGTGACCATCATGAAAGAATCCAAACCTTGTGGTGTTTTTATTATATTAATTGCAAATTCATTATAAAAAATAATATAAAGCCATATCATTTGATGCCAGTGCATCCAAGTATAAACGACTAAATATATTACTTTTGATCCCTGATTCCTTATCATTTAAATACAGCGTGGCAAAAAATAACAATTTATTCACAAAATGCCCTCGTCCAATTGGCCAGCTGTTGGGAGGCAGCTGCCCTCTGATTGGCCATTGCAGAGCATGCGGGCACACTTTCTGACTGGCTGGGCCGTCGGGGTGCCTTTCCCATTTCATCGGCCGGTCTTTAGGATGTCGGTGGCCTCTGATTGGCCGGGCCTCAGGGTGATGGCGCTCTCTGATTGGCCAGCTATGGAGATGATGGTGCCGTCCGATTGGCTGGCTTTGAGGCCATGGGCATCCTCCGATTGGCTGGCTTTGAGGCTGTGGGCATCCTCCGATTGGCCGGCTCTGAGGCTGTGAGCATCCTCCGATTGGCTGGCTTTGAAGACGTGAGCATCCTCCGATTGGCCGGCTCTGAGGCCGTGAGCATCCTTTGATTGGCCGTCAGTGCTGCATCTTCAGCTCTTGCCTGTTGTCCTCATCCTGGCCCATGCCCAGCTGTGACTGGTCCGCCAAGCTGGCCCCCTGCAGCCTGATGGGTTGGCCGCTGCCCGGCGACTGCAGCAAGGTGATGGCGCCCTGCGGCAGCACGGCCGACTGCGACAGCACCTTGCCTGCACTGGCAGCGGCGGCACTGTGGGTGCTTGGCTCGGCGGCAGCCACTGGTGCCAGCGTCAGGCCGGCCGGCAGCGAGCCAGCCCCAACCTGCTGGGCAGGGATGCCCTGGAACAGGCCTGGCAGCAGGGCGCTGCTCAGCGGCAACGCCTTGCCCTGAGCGTCCATGGCCACCAGGTTGGACAGCTGCTGCTGGAGCTGCTGCGGAGTCAGCTGCAGCTGGTGGAACTGAAGTGCCTGCTGCTGCTGCTGCTGTTGCTGCTGCTGCTGTTGGTTAGACAGCTGCGAGACAGTCCGATGGGGATGTGGCTGGTGGTGACCATGCTTCTGGTTCAAGGTGGGCTTACTGAGGGTGTGAGAGGTGGCTTTGGGCGAGACTAGCGTGATTTTGCCTGCGGGGAAAGGAGACCAGAAAGACGAGGTTACTGCTCTGACTTCTGTAGAGATATTGAAGGACAATCTATGCTCTTTGTCTCATTCATTCTATCTACCCAATCAAATTCACACAGAGCTTATTACCAAAGATCACCGAAACCTGAGAAAGACTTTCAATTCTTACAGTATAATAACATATGACAGTTAATGGTTACATGCTTCTGACTGGTGCTCCCCACCTTGGAAAAGACTAAACTGATGATTTGGGAAGGCCACCATCTAAGGGCATCAGCACTGGTACGCAAAACCAAAGGTCTCAGGTTTACACCAAATGTATGTCCCCGTCCCTGTGAAAGCTTTCTTTGGCACCTTTGGCACCTTTCTCAAAGGCAGGACCTTTGAGAATGGTCCTGCTGGGATCGAAACGTCAGGCCCACTAAATTTTCGAAATTTGCATTTTGGTAATTTAAGTCAGTGAGCAGTTTGCAATATGTTTGTATATCACTTCATGTATTAAATTTGTTCAAAAGCTCCAAGTTTTTCCTTTCTTATTTGAACACTTCACAGAATTCAAAATACACTCGTTTCAACAACAAGGACCATCTGCCTAGTGCAGTCTTTGATGTGGCAACAATGACAGGCCCCTCTCCCCATGGTCCAGGGGCAGGTTTTCCAGGCCTGGACGTTGCTGACAGGAGGTCAGAGGATTCTCAAGGCCAGAGACAGTGGGTATCCTTTCAGGAAAACATGAGGGATGGAAGAGGGGTTAAGGAAGAGATTGATCAGCAGGGCAGATGATTCTAGAGAAATTCAGAGAGATGAGGGATGTGTCCTATAGGCAGGACAGACAGATGTACAAGGCTGGGAGCGTCTTCCATCGTGGGTTCCATCTTCTGTGCTGGCAACATATTATAGAGCAACTTCAAACCCTAACCCCCTCGTACTGTTTGCTCATCAATCCTTCACAATCCTCCATAATCCTCCAGTGTAAATCTAACCACCTTCCTCATTCCTCCCCAATCCTCCAACACAGCCCAGAGGATTATGGAGGATTGAAGAAGGTTGCTAAATTTACGCTGGAGGTAATTCAATGAGGTTTTTGCCCTTGCTCGACGTGATATACACTGAGTGCTCAGTGCTTAGCCCGCTGTCTGTTAAAAAAATTTCAGGCAGCTCGGGCGGGATTCAAACCGTGGCTCCCAATTTCTAGTACGGACGTCCCGCCCGAGCTGCCTGAAATAATTGTTTTAGCAGAAACTGGGCAAAGCACTGAGCACTCGGTGTTTATCAAGTCCAGCAAGGGCAAAATCCTCATTGCATTACATTCTCCTCGACGCAAAACATCATGTTATATCTATGTTCCACTGGAGGATTGTAGAGGATTGAGGAAGCATGCTACAATGAGATCTTGGGAGGATGGAGGAAGCATGCTACAATGAGATCTTGGTGGGTTGAGGAAACATGCTACAATGAGATCTTGGAGGGTTGAGGAAGCACGCTTTAATGAGATCTTGGAGGATTGAGGAAGCATGCTACAATAAGATCTTGGAGGGTTGAGGAAACATGCTACAATGAGATCTTGGAGGGTTGAGGAAGCATGCTACAATGAGATCTTGGTGGGTTGAGGAAACATGCTACAATGAGATCTTGGAGGGTTGAGGAAGCACGCTTTAATGAGATCTTGGAGGATTGAGGAAGCATGCTACAATAAGATCTTGGAGGGTTAAGGAAGCATGCTACAATGAGATCTTGGTGGGTTGAGGAAGCATGCTACAATGAGATCTTGGAGGGTTGAGGAAGCATGCTACAATGAGATCTTGGAGGGTTGTGGAGGACTGAGGAAGGTTGTCACATGCAGTTTCAGCGTGTTCTTAGCATACAAAATAACAATCGTGAACCAAATGAGATCCAGGATAGAGGTTTTCGGCTCTCACCACTGGTGGTATTGAAGGAGCCGGCCAGGAGTTGCCCGCCGAGGTTGGGCGCAGCCTCGGCCCCGCCCGCCACCACGCCCGTGCCGGGCGAGGGGGTGCCCTGGCGGCTGGGGCTCAGCCCCCGCTGCATGTGGTTGGCCGAGACCGTGGTGGTGGCCATGGAGGTGCCAGGGTGGGCCTTGAAGGTGATGCTGGTGGGCGAGGGAATGATGCCGTTGGGCAGTGGGGAGGTCAGCTGAGGACTGGCCGAGTTCTGTCCATGGAACGTTGGGGGGGGGGGGAAGAACGAAAGACAGAGATAAAGCAATGTACCACAATGGACCAAATCTGCTTGGAGACTTCGATCTCTAGTCAGTGGGTGCACGCTGTGCTGCTGTGACATGGATGAGATCAGACCAGCCTTCCCTATCAGCTGTCTGATTGGATGCAGCTGAGCAATTCAATCCTATAGTCTCATTCATATACATGTACAGTGTGCATATTTCTTTAGTCTTTTAGGTTGAGAATACATGTACATGTAGCTAACATCAAGGTTCTATAGACAGTTTTGGTTCACAGCGCAGTTTGCTCTGCGCTGCTCTGACATGGATGAGATCACGCCCACCTTCCCTATCAGCTGCCAGATGGGATATAGCTGAGCAACTCAGTCCTATAGTCATGTACCAGAGATGTCGGTGGGTCTTCCTCGATGCCTTTTGCCCTCTATTTTACCTTGAATAAGTGCCTTTTCAATACAATGTCACAAAAATGGATACAAAATGGATATTAAGGGACATTTTCTTTTTTTAAATGAGTGATGTACATAGCTGAATTAGTTACATTATCAGCTTCAAACCCACAGCAAATTGAAGCTGATAATGTAACTAATTCAGCTATGTACAATGTACATGTACATCACTCATTTAAAAACCAAAAATGTCTATGATTCTCCAAGGTTTTTGAAATTTCAAGAACATCACTGGGTTCTTCAAAGTGAGGAGAGGAGATTGTGAGCACTCACAGGTCTGAGTTGGGGGCTTGGTACTGATTGAGGGCTCTGCAGGGACTGGCTGGTGTTGGTGGTCGTCACTCTGTCCACTGTCCCTATCCCGATGGAGGCCACAGCCTCCTGAGACAGACTGTCCACCAAGGGCTGGCTGACTATGGCCACGTTCTGCAGGCTGGCCACGTTCTGCAGGCCGGCCACATGCTGCAGGCCGGCCACGTTCTGCAGGCCGGCCACGGTATTGCCACCCGAGAGTCTCCGGCCCTGCCTGTCGCTGGGCGACTTGCCCGCGCCGACGGTGGCAGCGCCGCCCTTAGTCCGCGACTTGACGCCGAGCTTGCCCTCGCAGGGCAGTGCCAGGGCGCCCAGGTTGCCCAGCAGCAAGGGGGCGTTGCCCAGGGTGGCGTTGATGATGGGCACGGTGAAGTTGGCCGAGGTCTGGGGCTGGACCGCATTGGCGCCGCCGGCCGCCCCGCCGCCGTTGACGCTGGGGTCAATGTTGGTCACCACGAAGCGGAGGTTCTTGAGGAGGCTGCTGGACAGCTCCTGGCCGGCGAGGGCGGCCGAGTCCAGGTTGACCATGCCGCTGCCCAGCAGCTCGCCCGGCTGCAGGCTGCTGTTGGCCACGATGGAGTAGCTTCCGGAGCCGGCTGTCAGCGTGACCGGCGTAGTGTTGGTGGAGGCCGAGAACAAGCTGGACGGGACGCTGCTGCCACCGCCGCTGCCGGCTGCGAGGCTGGCCTGCAGCTTCCCGCCGCCCCCGCTTCTCCTGCGCGCCTTGGAATTCTTGATGGGATGGTGGAGCGAGGCCGAGGCCGAGGGCTTGCCGTCGGCCGACTTGCTCAGGCTCTTGCCGCACGCCTTGCCCAGTTTCTTGCCCGAGGCCAGCCCCTTGCCCAGGTTGTTGCAGACGGCGTTCGGCAAGCTCTTAGTCCTACTCAGGCTGTTGCCGGTCACGATGCCGCTCCCGCGGCTGCCGCCGTTGCTGCGCTGCTCCGCCGAGTTCTTGCCCCCGCCGTCAAAGGGCGAGGCGCCCGCAAAGGTGAATGCACTTGAGGAGAGGGCCGACAGAGCGGCCGCATTGTTCATCTGCAGGTTGGGGGCGTGGGACGGAGGCGAGACATCCATGGGGGAGGTCGAGTCTTGCGAGGAATCTCTCGATAAGCACATTTTTCTGAAAATGAGGGGGCGTCAAAAAGGAAGGAATCTTACGTTATGGCCAAGTAAAGGTGTGCTGGTTTTTCTTTCTTTAAAATTTAGCCCCAGGACCTCAGAATTCAGAGTGGCACTGATAGTGTTGCTATGCGATGGGCCCTCCAAATCCGGGCGCCAATATTGCTCAAGTTTTAAACAAAGATTCTTTTCGGCCTACCACAAAACAATATGTAGCATGACAAAGGCCACACACATCCAATTGTGCCAGGTTTGACTCTCTTGTACACATTGTGTGCTCTCTTATTGATTTATTTTATTTATTGTTCCCAATTGTTTACCGTTTTGAAAAGGACACATTTATTTTGGGGTTTTAAACCTGTGGGGCAGTCACGAGCATTGGGAAATGGCCCGGTGGAAAGCAGCTATGCAACTCTAGGAACTTGGGCCCTGGGGCCGGTTTCACTAACGCTTTGAGATCATCGCAAACGCCAAAATCGATCACTAAGTCTGAAATCCATCGCAACTTAGCAGTACACCGATCGCTGAGATGTGATGGATTTCAGACTTAGTGATTGATTTTGGTGTTTGCGATGATCGCAAAGCGTTAGTGAAACCAGCCCCAGATGTCATGGGCTTGTATGGGGTGCGATAGATTTCAGTTCTTGACATTACATCTGCTGTGGGGAGTTGTCATTTCTTTTTCCCCCATCCTTAGGATTGAGGAGGGACAGGAGGACCTACTTTAATGGAGGTGGTCTGGAGTGTTTCTCCACTAAGGCAGCCATGGTGGATCGGAGATGGTCCAGTCTCCGGTTGAAGGCGTACAGACCCTTGCCAACCTGCCTTGCACCATAGGAGCACATCTGGGAGAGGAGATGGAGAGAGAGAGAGGGGGGGAAGAGGGGTAGATAGAGAGGGAGAGAAGGGTGACTGAAGGAATTTGCTGCAACTTTCTTGGATTAAGAACTATCTGTGTGTATGTCTGGGTGTGGTTGGGGCAGGGTTGTGGGTGAAGGGGTGGTTGGGGGAAGGGTTGAGAGTGAAGGGGGTGGTTGGGGTAGGGTTGAGGATGAAGGGGTGGTTGGTGGCAGGATTGGGGGTGAAGGTGGTGGTTGGGGGAAGGGTTGGGGTGAATGTAGTGGTTGGGGCAGGGTTGGGGTGAAGGGGTGGTTGGGGGAAGGGTTGAGGGTGAATGTAGTGGTTGGGGCAGGGTTGGGGGTGAAGGTGGTGGTTGGGGGAAGGGTTGGGGGTGAATGTAGTGGTTGGGGCAGGGTTGGGGTGAAGGGGGTGGTTGGGGAAGGGTTGAGGGTGAAGGGGGTGGTTGGGGAAGGGTTGAGGGTGAAGGGGTGGTTGGGGTAGGGTTGAGGGTGAAGGGGTGGTTGGGGTAGGGTTGGGGTGAATGGAGTGGTTGGGGCAGGGTTGAGGGTGAAGGGGGTGGTTGGGGAAGGGTTGAGGGTGAATGGTGTAGTTGGGGAAGGGTTGAGTGTGAAGGGGTGGTTGGGGTAGGGTTGAGGGTGAAGGGGTGGTTGGGGTAGGGTTGGGGTGAATGGAGTGGTTGGGGCAGGGTTGAGGGTGAAGGGGGTGGTTGGGGCAGGGTTGGGGTGAATGGAGTGGTTGGGGCAGGGTTGAGGGTGAATGGGGTAGTTGGGGAAGGGTTGAGGGTGAAGGGGTGGTTGGGGTAGGGTTGGGGTGAAGGGGTGGTTGGGGGCAGGGTTGAGGATGAAGGGGTGGTTGGGTAGGGTTGAGGGTGAAGGGGGTAGTTGGGGAAGGGTTGAGGGTGTTGGGGTGGTTGGGGTAGGGTTGGGGTGAAGGGCTGGTTGGGGGCAGGGTTGAGGGTGAAGGGGGTGGTTGGGGTAGGGTTGAGGGTGAAGGGGTGGTCGGGGAAGGGTTGAGGGTGAAGGGGGTGGTTGGGGACAGGGTTGAGGGTGAAGGGGGTGGTTGGGGTAGGGTTGGGGTGAAGGGGTGGTTGGGGTAGGGTTGGGGTGAAGGGGTGGTTGGGGGCAGGGTTGAGGGTGAAGGGGTGGTTGGGGTAGGGTTGAGGGTGAAGGGGGTGGTTGGGGCAGGGTTGTGAGCGAAGGGGGTGTTTGGGGCAGGGTTGAGGATGAAGGGAGTGATTGGGGGCAGGGTTGGGAGTGAAGGGGGTGGTAGGGTAGGGTTGGGGTAAAGGGAGTGGTTGGGGAAGGGTTGAGGGTAAAGGGGGTGGTTTGTACAGGGTTGGGGTGAAAGGGTGGTTTGGGGAAGGGTTGAGAGCGAAGAGGTGGTTGGGGTAGGATTGAGGGTGAAGAGGTGGTTGGGGGAAGGGTTGAGAGTGAAGGGAGTGGTTGGGGCAGGTTTGGGGTGAAGGGGTGGTTGGGGGAGGGGTTGAGAGTGAAGGGGTGGTTGGGGTAGGGTTGAGGGCGAAGGGGTGGTTGGGGGCAGGGTTGGGGTGAAGGGGTGGTGGTTGGGGGCAGGGTTGGGAGTGAAGTGGGTGGTTGGGGCAGGGTTGGGGGTGAAGGGGGTGGCTGGGAGCAGGGTTGGGGCTGAGCACACTTACTGCGACAGGTCTCGGGTGGTGGTGGGAGCAGGAGTACTCGGCCCTGTCCCGGTCGGCCACCCACTTGTCGCCCAGGCCCGCTCGGCCCAGACTGCCGCCGGTGCCACTGCCCGTCTCGCCCTGGGTAGGTCGCCCCAGGGGCTCGGAGGTAGGTTCGGCAACAGGGGTGGGCTCACTGGGCGCCAGCGGCAAATAGGCTTTCCTGCTCCAAACGTCAAAAGTCACAACAAAGAAAAGTGTAAGGAAGACTTCTAAGCGGTGACACTGCCTACAAATTAATCTCTTGTGGCCCCCCACAAAAAAAAGTTCTACTTCCGATTACACAGCATTTCAAAAAAGGGTAGGTGGGTAGGTAATTTTTATTTTTGTGTGTGTACAATTATATGGAACTAACTGCTGATATGCATATACATGCAGTCAAGGCTTAAGGGTAATAATAAAAACATTGGCACAAGACTACCAAATAGCAACTTCTGGAATACAGCGGTGATCTCAAGTCATTGGTTTCATTGAGACCTGTGTCATTCTTCACCATGGGATTCTTATGCCTCCCACACCACCCGGCACTCCCCTGAGATGGCTGCCAACGAATGAGTGGGGCAGGCAGGCATTTTGCAGCGCCAACCTCACTGTCCAACAGAGCCTCACTCCTCTCTCTCACATCGTATTCATATCGGTAATTCCAGGAAAGAAGACACGACCCTGGGAGACCATTGTGATATGAGTGTGTGGCTGTGAGCCAGGCACTGCGTGCATGACGTCACCACCCAGGAGCCACCGTGTCAGTTCCCAGTTTGCAAAGGCCTGATTAGCGCTCAGTAAGACACCGTGGGAAAGAGAGGCGCCTTGCCGTGCGGCAGTGCAGTGTGTGCACAGAGTACCAAAGTAACTACAATGTGGTCTACATCAAACACGAAGAAGTTTGGTTGCAAACACGCTGCTGATTCTCAATTCTGAATTCGTACATGGGCTTCACAGTGAGTCGGCACCCACTGGAGATGTCATGCCGGGAGTGTCTGGCTCATTCTAACCACACTTCTGATTTATAGGAGTGGCTTCTTCCCGGGGCTCCACATTGGAGGTGTTGGACTTACTTGGCCGGAAGAACTGAGTTGAGGTTGAAGGACTTGGCGGGACCAGGTACGGGCATTATCTTCTGGTACAGGGCGCCGGTCTTGGACTCGCCCCTGGGTGCCAGACCGCCGGCCGACTGCGGCCTGGGGCTCAGCAGCTTGGGCGTGGCCGCCTTGGGCGTGTGGGGCCTGGGCGGGGCCGTCTTGGTCGAGGCCGGCCTGGCGACGCCCTGGCCGCCGGCCGCCGGATTGTTCGTGAGAGCCGGCGCCGAGGCGAGCGCGACGGCGGGGCTCTTGAGCAGCGAGGGGTTGTTGGCGGCGGCCAGGGCCTGGGAGCGGGCCTTGTGCTCGGCCAGGAGCTCGTCAAAGGGTTTCCGGCGTCCCTTCACGGCTCTCCGCAACGACAGCGCGTGAGTCTGGGAACCAGACACAAACTCTTCCCGGTTAACGACAATCAACGAACAACAAACTAAGCTTCAAAACGACCGAGTTAAGAATGTATGATACAGGCCCCATATTGATAATACATATGTACTTGGCTGAATGCAGGTATGCTGGATAATTGAATGGCCCATTGTGAACACCCTTAATACTTTAGGGTGGGTTTTTATCAACACAGCTCTAATTGATAATGGGTTTGTGCCAAGGATGAATAGACCAATTGCGTGACCACTGTGTACATGCCATCACGTGACTTACTGTGAGTAATTTTGCACCTCAATTGGCAAAGAGCAGTGACGGAAACGTACAAAGAAGAATATGGACAGTATGATAGTCTTCTTTGCTTATTTCCACTCCTATTCTGCACAAAAGGAGATGCAAAGATACCCACTATAAGATACGTAATGGCATGTAAACATTAGTCACGCAATTGGTGGGGTTAGGAGGCTACCTGGTACGGAGTGGTTCAAACACTGACAGCTTACCTTGCAAGTAAGAGATCTTGTACACTGTCTCTGGTCAGCATCAACCCAGACCCCACAATGCCTGTTGACATCAAACTCCCGGTCTGAAAGAAAAAAAACATACACAACCACATCCAATGAAGTACATGCACTGAATTCATAGAATGAATTAATGCAAAGAGGGTTTGCCAAATTTAACGTACATGTATAACTACTGTAGCACTGTATGCTATGTTTTGCCTGATAACCTGCGGAAAAATACAGCTTGGATGGGATTCAAACCCGCAACTCCTACTTATATCACAGCAATCAGAATGAAGTGAAGAAACAACTTCAACCAATGGCATGCTCTTTTCTCCAGAGGCCTCTGGATTAACGTACCAGTGCTCTTTCATCTGAGCTATCCAGCCCTCAGATGGTGGCCTTCCCAAACAGTTTACTAGTCTTTGGAGTCAGAAGCAATTCAACCATTAACTGCCATGTACTGTATATCTGCAGGGATCACGCCCCCCGCATTCATTCAGATGCAAACAACTAATTGCTGTAAACCTGGCTATGGCAGCTCAGGGATAGCACAAAGTGGATGCAGCCTTTTTCAATTCAAGTCCAACAAACCAAGGAAAAACTGACTGGGCACTTTTTGAACAAATGGAAAAATTGGCAAAGAAAACTTTGACTGGACCGGGACTCGAACCCGAGGCCTCTGGATTGATGTGTACTGGTCAGTGCTCTTCCATCTGAGCTATCCAGCCCTTAGATGGTGGCCCTCCCTAAAAGGGTGTGAACCTACCCTTGCACAAGATGTTCTTCTTGGGCGACATCCTCTTGTTCCTCTTGACCTGCTGGGACTGGGATGGGGCCAGCTTGGGGAGACAGGTCGGGGCAGCTGCAGGGGCAGGGATTGGGGCAGCGGAGGGGGCAAGGGCAGGGGCAGGGGCAGGGGCAGGGGCAGGCTGGATCGCCGGCGGCTGCACCAGTGCCGGCTTGACGGGCTGCATCATGGCGGCGGGCAACGGGGCCAGCTGCACCATGGCGGTGGGCGCCACCAGCTTGCCCGCTGGCGGCGGCGGCAACGGCAGCGGCGGCGACAAAGCCTGCCCCGGTTGCCGGAGGACGCCCGACGCTCCCTGGAGCCCACCAGACGGAACGGGGAGTGACTCCAGCGCTATGACCGCCGCCGTCGCCGCGGCTACCTGCTGCGGGCCGGATGACAGCGACGAGGGGGAGGCACCGAGCAGCTGCAAGGAGGCCTCGTGGCCCTGCTGCGGGGACATCCTCTCCAGGCGGACGACGGGGTGGCCGGGAGTCATCAGGTTTGCCACGGCCTCCTGTGATTGGTCAAAGCAGATACCTCTCTCATGAATATCCATTACATGGAATTATAACTCAACTTCCCTTAGGCAAAGAGCTGATGAATTGACCTCAACAGAAAATTGCGAATCAACATTATCACCATGTCATTCCAGATTTTAAACATAGAACCACTTAAGCACCCAAATTTGCTCAAGAGTGAAAAGCCTCGCATAATAAAAACAGGTTGCAAGCCAAAGTTCCACTTGTATTGTATGCTAAGCACCCATGATAGGAATACAAGTTGAGGGCAGCAAACATCAAGTGAAATGTGGTTGGCAATCTTGATCAAATCAAGAACAAATGTTCACTATTTTCTCGAGACTCAGTTGGCGGATTAAGCTGAAATTTTAAAAGATCAAAAAACAGAAATGTTCACGAATTTACATGAAACTTATACAGTTTGAAGATGGTTATAGTAGAAACCTTGCACTGAAATATTTCTGCCTAAAATGTTGTATTGTTGGAGAAAAGAGTAAAGAAATAATTTACGTCTCACCCTGAGATCTAAATTATTTTTCGGAACAATATGTTGAATGTTGTTTTCACAATTTTCTCGAGACTCAGTTGGCGGAGTGAGCTGAAATTTTCACAGCTGTGCTATTTCATGCGTATGTTGGATCAGACAACGTATGACTCCTATTCTTGGACCTCGACCAACGTTGGGTCATCCCTTTAAGAGGGCACAACTGAGAGGGGGGTACAGGCAGGAGAGATTCCTAGCAACCCACCTGGAGGTCAATGGGCGAGCCGGGATTGCCCAGAACCGGTGCCGAGGTGCCGTCCCTCCCGTGGCCCGAGGAGGAGGAGGAGGAGGAGGAAGAGGAGGAGGAGGAGGAGGAGGAAGAGGAAGAAGAGGAGGAGTAATTCAGCGAGGAGGACTCCGGCCTCTGCACCAAGTGTCCCGGCAGCTGCTTGCTCAGTACTGTGTCAAGGGTCATCTCCGGCGGGGGTTGCTGCTGCTGGGGTGGTGGGGGCTGCTGCGAGGCCGGCCGTCCCGAGGCCAGCAAGAGTTGGCCGCCCGCCGCCCGGGCACCCTCCTTGTGGCCGGCCGGGGCCGCCGCCACCGCCGCTGCCCGGGAGGGCGGGTGCTGGTAGCGGTGCGGTCGGAGCGTGGCCGGGATGCGGATGGGGGGCGAGTGCATTATCTCCATCTTGCACGGGATGTCCGGCGGCTTGTCCGGGGGCTTGCCATGCCGTAACTCTGCCAGAGAGAAAGTGGAGAGAGAAGCGACATGTAAGTACTGTAATCATCCTCACTATGCATATAAGGGTGTCCCGACTAAAAGAAAAAATACTTCTCCCAATGATGTACAATTGTACATGTATACGTAGGTTTCATTAATGTACACGTACAAAATGTACATGTAGCTTAAAAGCTTGGCATAAAACCTCCTTTCATATAGGGCCTACCGTACACTGTTAGTGGTCAATACCAATTTCAAGTGTTGGGAGACAGTTGTGGCTTGCAGCTTCTTATTGATTTCGGTCTGACTTCCTTGGCTATGGCTTCGAATGACACGTGCAAAGATCTACATGTACGCAAGCCGTTAAATTGGCAGCTGCAGCAAGTTCCCATACAAATGTATACAAATGTATGGGGACTGGAAATCCGTATCATTTCCAACTGCAGCCAATGAACTTTAGACAATGGATACAATTTACATACATGTACGTGCATTGTACAGTCCAAGCTAAGATTTGGGAGCTTGAAACCTTCATTTTCACCCATCTTCATCAGGTGGGACTGGAATCTCGGTCACATACATGTATATGTCAAACTGGTCAAGACATGCAGCACTGTGTCAAACTGTCAACCAATACTCCCATGTCCAATCAATTTTCAAAATTTAGACCGCACTTTCCGAATGGCAAGATCTGAACAGCAACCCAGCCAACACCAAAGGCCAATGAACAGAGCGCTGACATCAAGGCCACTCAATAAGCCACTGCTGGCTGAATGCTGTTGACAAGAAAATGGACACCCAACACTACAGAGCATGTACTGTACTGTACACAATGTATACATGTACATGTACACTGTACTGTAAATGTAATTGAAGTGTTATAGTGGGCACTGGGCACTTGAAGGAGTGGGGCACTTCAGCTGAGACGTTGTCACTGAGAGAGACAGAGGAGGGTTTGACAGACTCACGAGAAAACACTTCATGCATGCGCTACACTGTCACGCATGAGTGGCACTGAGGAATCACATGTAACATACAGTACATGTGCACGATCCTTGCACTGTACAGAAGCCTACGGTAACTCCTGCTATGAACTTTCATATAATTTGCAAAGTTGGACAGACGCTCTGCAGTGCTGACGGACTTGTGGATATACATGTACATGTAAACCACAGGCAGCGTTGTGCACATATATACATGTACATGTACAGTACCGGTGCACATATACAATGTACATGTAACTCATGTTCATGTACAGACTAGGGAAATGCACTGTTTTACATGTACATGTAGATGGGTACATGTACATGTACATGTACCGGTACAGTACATGTAATGGTACAGGGAGTGAGTAATTTTGGGTCAAATACTGTACAATCATGTAAACTTACATAATTATGTACATACTTATGTATAAAGGCTGCTGTCGCCTTGCTTAATCGACAGATGGCACTGTTTTCCAAAGCTGCGCATAATGTATGTATACACACATGTTTGCACAGACATGCATTTTGTAGCTTCATTCCTTCATAAAGTACATGAGTGCGGTACATGTGTAATTTCCCCTTTCATAAAAACATGGTATCAGCAAGACTGTGCCAACATGGAGTGCAACAGAATGTACATGTACACTGTACATGGTTAACTGCAAATTAGCATGTTCATCACTTCATGCAATGTCCAAATACACATGTACACATAATTACACAATATTATTGATGAACCTTCTACTAATGTACTGCAATGTGTCGATGCATGGTTGATGAGCAACAGATCATTTACATGTACATGTACATGTACATGATGTACATTAAATAACCACAACTTCCTGAACATTGTGTAAATATGCACATCTACTGCATGTACATGTAGAGTGTACATGTACCGGTAGGCCTACTGTACATGTAGTGTACGTACCGGTACATATGTAAATGTACATGTACTGTACACTTGTAAATGCTCTACAAACCAGTCCCAATCTCACTCAGACCCCTGGTCCTGTGCAGCAGGTCATTGCTCTCATGATGACCCCACAGGAAAACAACTACATGTACATGTACTTGGGCCCCCGGGTGTTGAAAAAAATCAAATATCATTCTGCAGTACAGTACAGTAGTTGTACACAAGTACATGTACAGTACATGTACAACATCTACACTGTACCGGTACAACAGTCTGAGCCACCTCACCGCGAGCATGCCTATTTTGTCACTGCCAATTGTTTTCACAATTGTTTGTAGGATATAACCTGAATCCTGCAAAATCCTGCTATCCTACCTTGTTCAAAGCTCCATGTGACCTGAATCCTGCCAAATCCTGCAGTACTGGCTACTGTGGACCATTGCCTGAATCCTGCTAAATCCTGCACTGAGTTTATGGAGTTTTAGTCCACATTCTAAACAAAGACTTTTTTCAGCTTAGAACAATGGGCCCTTTTTCGAACGGATAATCTCTCGACAAAAGCCACAACAACGTCCGAATTGTTACCAGCATCCTGCATTTTCCTACTGACAAAATCGCCTTATAATCCCTCAATCCTGCACATTCCTACAGTGTGTCAACTCTCATGCGCCCTCAATCCTGCAAAATCCTTCTCCAGCACTTTGATAGTACATGTAGTAGCCTGTATCCTGCAGAATCCTGCAATGTGTCAACTCTCATGTGCCCTGAATCCTGCAGAATCCTGCAATGTGTCAATTCTCATGTGCCCTGAATCCTGCAGAATCCTGCAGAAGGCAAATAGGATTCTACAGGATTTGGGAAGGTTAGGGTTAAGCAATAAGCATTGTCCATGAGACCAGTATGACCATTCTTAATGGGACCCCATACTCATCTGGATGAGACAATACAATATTATACCGGTACATTGTGCACAACTGCATGTACAGTACTTCTAATACTATGCCCCATTTTGGGTACATTGTACGTTCAGACAGTGTTTCAAATTCGCTAAAACCATTTAAACCCGATCGGTTTGAAAAAAAAGTGTCTGAACGCTCCGACACCGTTTTAAATTAAAAACCTGATTCAGTTTAACTCTATGCTAAAACGCAAATTCAAAACTGCTCGAACGGAGGGTCTAGCATTAAAACCAATTGGGTTTAGCCACTAAAATGCTGTTTGGACACAATCGCCTTTCAAGAAAGTTTCAACATCCAGTTTTAGGCAGCAATGTTGACCTGCCTGGCTGCACAGCTTGCATAACGGGTAAAAATGCGCGATATGTGTGTGTACTGCATGCTGTACACACACATGTTGTGGGATTAAAGAAAAACACGATTCAACGGAGCTTTCCCACAACACACTGCATCGCAAAGAAACTTGAATTGGAAAAGAAAGTCTCACAAACAGCCAACACTAACAGTCCAATTCGCGATTCAACTCCACACTAATAATCAAGTCCATTGTGTACAGCACTAAGATTGCTAGATAAGGGGACTGCTGAAGTGCATACACGTGTACATGTACATTGTACATTGTACATGTAGAAGCTTCCAAAACTGCATACACTGTACGGTGTACTGTACACAGGCACTGAAAGATACAACAACATGTATGGCCTACAATGTACCGGTATGACTTAAATGTACTGTACAACATGTACTGTACATGTACACTACACGGTGACATGCAGCGCAAACTTTCCCACATCACAGGGAATTGCCAGGAGCATCTTCTTCTGTTAAACTGCTACACGGCCAGTGAAAACTGATTTGAAGAAATACAGTACATATGCACATACTGTACATGTACAACATGTACACTGTAGATGTACATGTACATTGTATCATAATCATGGAGGAATCTATTAGTACTGTGTATGTATTTATTCCTCCATGATTGTACAGTATACAGTGTATGTACTGGTAATCCACATTCTACAATCTGCCAGCAATGCTTTGGTGCCCACGGGCAGGTTCCTTGCGGGTGAACCGTCAGGGCATCATCTATCCGCTCTCTGCACAACCCAGTGAGGGCCAGGTGTGGTGTACCGTGTTATACATCATTACAAGTGATGTACATACACACATGTACACGTACAGTGTACGTGTACATGTATATTGCATATTTGTATACCAGACATGATACAGATGTACATGACAGTACAGTACATGTACATGTACATCTCCATGCACATGAACTTGCGTGCATTATCCTTCCTTAAGAAAAGAGACAAATTAGATTTGCAATCACAATGTCAAAATGATTCACTCTGAGTCGTCCTAGCAGTAGGCATGTGATGGGTCATGATTCACTTTGTCCTCTATCAACTTCATGTACATTATACAGTACCAGTACATGTACAGTTGTACATGTAATGTACATGTAAATGTGCATGTACGGTACAGTGCTACAAGAAAGGAACATTTACATACATACTGTAAAATCCTGGGTATAATGCGCACTTTTTTTCACCGCGGTAGAGATCAAAAGTTGGGGGTGCACATTATACACAGGTACAACGATGTCCTGCCAGTATGGGTTTCAGTAATCAAACAGAAGCCGACCTTACATTGTATAACATTTTAACAATGGGGCTGTCAATCATTGTCCCCATTGCAAACTCTCCTGGGGTTTTTTCCCCCACGAGGTTACTTGGGCTCAAACTGATTTTCTTTTACATGTATTAGGAGGGCGATCCTCCTGTGATCAACCTTCCCATTTTTTTTAAACAAACAAATGGAGGCATATCTGTGAAGCCACCAGGGATGTGCATTTTGTTCAGTCTGGACACTTTTTATGGAAAGGGATGTATTGTTACATTGTATCACTTTTTTTTTTAATTGGAGCTGTGGACCATCCTCCCCAATGCAAACTCTCCAGGTTTTTCCCCACTGCGAGGGAAGTACATGTTACTTGGGCTCAAAATTAAAATAGATGTTTTTAATCAGAGGGCGATCATCCTTCCCGCTGTGAGATTTTCAAGTTTTCCGTGCTTGGTTTTTCCCACGGCGAGGTAACTTGGGCTCAAATTGATGTTTTTATTCGGAGAGCGATCATCCTTCCCACTGTGGGATTTTCAAGTTTTCCGTGTTTGATTTTTCCCACGGTGAGGTAACTTGGGCTCAAATGGATCTTTTCATTGGGAGGGCGATCATCCCTTCCCACTGTGGAAGATTTTTTTCAGTCAATAGACATACTTTTTTTAGGGAAGCCGACCTTACATTGTATCACATTTTAACAATGGAGCTTTCATTCATCTTCCCACCGCAAACTCTCCCAGGTCATGGCGAGGTAACTTGGGCTCAAATGGATTTTTTATTCGGAGGGTGAGGATCCTCCCCACTGTATGCTCTCTTCTCTTTTTTTTTCGCCTGGGCCAGGCTCGAAATAATGGACTTGAGGGTGATCATCCTTCCCACTGTGGGATGGAAACAACTTTACAATGGACTCTGCAGTCCATGCCACAGATTTATTTATTTTTCCTGTCGGTGAAGGCGAAAGTTGGGGGTGCGCATTATACACGGGATTTTATGGTACACACTGTACAGTGTAAAATGGATGTGAATATACTGTACGCAGTACACTGTACATCGACTGGAGACAAATTCTGTCAGTGTTAGCTGTCAAAGCTTTAACTTACATGTACATGTACGTACTTACTACATGTAAATCCATACGTGTATACTGTACATGTACAATGTACATGTACAGTGTACATGTATACATGTATATGCAGTACTATTGCCATGGAAATTGAAGCCAAACAACAAATACATCATGCAGACATGATTTGCTATAATAATGCACACGTACAGTGTGTACATGTACGTACCGGTACACTACTTTCTCAATACCAATGTACGTGTACCAGGTACATGTAAACAGTACAGTACATGTACCGTACTCCGTAACTGTAGGCCTACCCGGTACATGTACAGGTACTACATGTAGGTGTACATGGGCATACTGTACAGTACATACGACATGTACAATGTACCGGTAGTATACAGTGTACATACATTGTACTACAGCTACTGTACATACACTGTAGTTACATACATGTACATGTACATGTACACGTACGTGTACATGTAGTACATGTGTACATGTACCGGTACACGTACATGTATGTATGTACATGTACATGTGTACGTGTACATGTACATGTGTACGTGTACATGTACACTATGTAATGTACATGTACAGTGCGCGTATGCGCACACACACTCAACCATTTGCCAACAACAATTTAATCTCCTGTAGGAATATATGGCATTACAGATTTAACAGTACTGGTACAACCCTACACTTTTGTGGTTAACCACATACATACTGTACATGTAGGCAACATTATTTACCATAGATATTTTTGTCTGATGAGCCGGTCATGACAATGTACAGTAACAGAGTCCGACAAGATCACAACGCTACATGATTGTACATGTACTGTACCTGTACTGTAGGGTACATACATGTACTCTACATGAACACGTACTATGCATGGACATGTTGCACTGATTCCTTCAAAGGTCAATACTGCACAATGCAACCCTGAACCCTGTCAGTGGCTGGCTAAGAGTGGATCCCAGACAGGTCAGGAGCCTGATTGGCAATGACCATGAAATGTGCGACCTGCTCCACTGCACTCAAGAACTTACAGAACCATGTACAGGTACATGTAGGCCCATGCATGGCGCTGCACAGTGCACAATGTGCAATGCACGGTGGCACTGCACGGCTAAACCTACATGTATGTAACGGTACACTGTACACACATACATGTACTGTACATGTACATGTAGTACCAGCTGTAAAAGTACACACTTACCCTACGATCGCACATCCCCAAACCATTGGGCTTCACTTTGCACACCCGACTACCCGACAGCCAAATACTGCACAGTGTACGTGTACATGTACATGTCCCTGTACATGTACCGGTAAATGTACGTGTACATGTACATGTACCGGTACATGTACATGTACATGTACATGTATGACAAGTGCGGCAATTGTTGAATTGGAAGGTTTGAAATTTAATGTACATGTACATATCATATACAATGTACATGTACATGTACAGTACTGTCACCGTTTCATATGGTACATGTAGATGTGCATGAGGTGAGTGCAGTTTTGGCAGTTTGTATTGCTTGCTGAAGCATACAATGTAGTAATGTACTGTACATACATGTACACACTGTACATTGTATGATACCATAATGGGAGGGGATTATCAAGCCCTATGGACTTACATGTACATTGTACACTGTACGCATAGCAAACCCTGGGGCAATAAAAAGTGCACACATACATAAAAACATTATACATTATACACCTGTACCTACAGTATACATGTACATGTACATGTATGGAGTACTCGGTGCAAGTTGAATGTGCTCATGACCTGATTATCGAAAGAGACAATTAATGCGCATAGTTTGTCTCCATAACACGAACAATCTATCAACGGCATGTAAATTGTTACCATGCAAGTGATAAAAGAGCAAGCAGCCATCGAGTGATACCTGTACCGTACAATGTACATGTACATGTATGTACACTTGCATAGTATGTAATCCACCCAAAGGAAGCATTGCCTAAAGAACTGTAAGTGGCCCTTTGTCTGGCATGTACATGTACAGTGTACAGTACATTGTACATGTACATGTACAATGTACATGTACATGTACACGTACATGTGTACATGTACATTTACGGTACACATTACCAGTATATGCCTGAATTAATTAAGCTAATGGTAGACATCACTTGTACATGTGCATGTACATGTATGTGTACACATTTTCCACAATAGAGAATCACAGGAATGTAGCAATGTACATTGTACATTTATAAATTGTATGCCTTTATGGCCATGTACCGTAAATACAGCAATATTGTGCACTGTTGACAACAGGGAACCCAACCTCTGCAAAGGACCAACTATTAAATCCAATTCTTGGAAATTGTTCACTAGTTCCAGTGTGGGTTCATTTGCATTTGGCTCTGGCATTAGGCACGCATATTATCCCCCAATAGGCTATTTAAACTACCGGGTATGTACCGTCACTGTGGATGGCCCTTTGTCTTACGCCTGCATTGGGTGATGTGGCAACAAGAATTACTTCCCCCAATAGAGTGATCACAGGTACACTGTACATACATGTACACATGTATGTTTACACATATCACGTAGGTATACCCTAAATGGGCCATTTCACAGAAGTGGCTCGTGTACATGTACAATACTACATTGTACATACACGTACAGTACTGTAGTCTGGTATGCAAATTAACTGATTACACAGAAATTTTACATATCCCATAACTATAAGAGCCAGGGGACCAATATTTGATCCTACCCATAACTTGATAAAAACATTCAAAGCACTGAATACTGGTATGGCACCTGGACCATAAAACTGGGTGATCACAGGCACCATGCACATACATGTACATGTACATGTACATGTACATACATGTACATGTACATACATGTGTACTGTCTAGTAATACATGTACCATACTGTACAAAGTGTACATGTACATGTACATGTACGTACCTGTACGTACATGTACATGTACACGTACATGTACAATGTACATGTACCTAAATGTACACTGTACACAGGAACTTGTACAATGAACCTACAATGAACATGTAGGACCTACATGTACACGTACATGTTTGTGACATGTACGTGTACATGTACATGTACATGTACATGTACATGTACGTATCTCACCAGGGTCACTGCATGTGAAAGCCTAGCCCAATAGTCAAGACTTGAGCTGAAGGTTTGCATGGTGGAAATACACAATGGTTTGCAGTGACACCATGTACCGTAATCAATGTACTGTATATAATTTGTATAATAAACCTAAGCAGGAGCTTATACTGGTACATGTGTGCAGTACATGTACACTGTCCTTACATGTACAGTACACCTGTACATGTATGTACATGTATCTGGTATTCCGAAAATTAAGGTACATGTAACATCTCTTTTGAGAAAGAGTGTGGCTCTGAAAAGAGCTCTTTTCAGAGCCACACTCCTTCTAAAAAAGAGACCTTCCACCTACCATGCACTTACGTAGCCCTATAGTCTTGTGTTACATGTACATGTACACGTATACTGTACGTGTACATGTATACATGTACATGTAGCCGTTTGTATGGTCAGTTCTACAGTTTTCTACATATCATGTACATGTACCGGTACTTGCTATTAATTCACGATTTCCATGGAAAATTGGGGGACCCATGAACTTGAAGGTGAAGATGAATTTACCAACTGACCATCTCAGTTTATCATTCAAAATGGACAGTTAGAATCAAAACCCAACAAAACAAAACAAATGTTTTGCATAATACTTTCTACGAATATGAAAAGAAAATGCAACTGATTTCTTGATTTCCTCCCACAGGTTTGAGCAAACTATGACCTTATCAAAAGAGGTCCTCTTGTTGAAGGTTTAGAGGTCAACATGACCTTTTGACAGGCTTGTGTCCCTATGATCCCTTCACGGAGGGCATACATGTATCCTTAATAATATCAAAGAAATGCGTAGTGATGTGGCCTTTAATGTGCCAGGCTTACAATGTATGTTCAGAGCTGTTTGGTACAAACTCAAGACTCACTCAATCCAATCCTATGTACATGTACAAGTACTACATGTATATGTACAATGTAGCATGATGTTTGAATCCAGGAGAATGTAATTCAATGGGGTTGAATTCAATGAGGCTGAGTTTCAACCTCACATTACATGTACATGTACATTGTACCTTCTCCTCGAAGCAAACATCACGTTATATCTACATGTATGATGCAACGCGGTACCCACCACTATACAATATTCGAATCCTCCACACGACCTTGACCGGCTTGTTGGTCTAAGTGGTTAAGATGTCCGCACTAGAAAATGGGAGTCACGAGTTCGAATCCCGCCCGAGCTGCCTGACATTTTTTCATCAGCCATCTGTAGTCAACTACAGTACATGTACACGTGTACATGTACATGTAGTTTGACTTGAATTTTGTACATGTAGTTTGACTTGAAACTTGGACTACAGGAGGACTTGAACCCACCCCAGATCTCTGGCTTGATTTACGTACATGCGCCAGCACTTGTACCGCCTGAGCTATCCTGCCCTTGAGTGAGTTGACTGAATTTGGATTCAATCCGGATGGACCTCTAAGTACCGGTAAGGTTCACTGAACATACATGTACATGGCACTTTACATGTACAGCATGAACTGTATGTATACCCACCAGAGCTTCTTGTAAAAAATGTATTACAGTACTGTAGTGTAGTGTAAGTTGAAAAGAGTCCCATTGAATCAATATTTTCCCCATTTTTGATGGAAATTTTCGTCCTTTCCAATTTCCTGAGTTGCACGTTCAATGACAGACAAATGCATCCTACACATTTAACTGAAATGCAGTGTACTCTACGAGGAACAAAAGAGAATTAGATCTACATGTAGTCTCAAGCATCAGGCGTGTCTTTCTTTCCCCGGCTACAGAAAATCACTGACTCTGTAACTCATGCACTGACAAAGGCTGAGCCAAAATCATCCATACTTGACAAAACAATTCCATGGAAGGGTAGTGTGCCATTTTTGTCAGACTGACTGCTTACAGCGACAAATGCTTTGATCTCCTAAGACATGGCCTTGGCATCAGAAGAGGATTACCGTAAATTTCCACGTACATGTATACATGTACATACATGTACAGTACACTGTACATGTACTGTACATGTACATGTACATACATGTATACTATACAACATTGTACAGTCAAGATCAATTCAATATTCGAATCCACCACACGACCTCGACCAGCTCGGTGGTCAAGTGGTTAAGACGTCTTCCCTAGAAAGCAGGAGTTGCGGGTTCGAATCCCGTCCGAGCTGCCTGAAATGTTTTCATCAGGCATCGGGCAAAGCACTGAGCAGGGCAAACCTCAATGAAGTGAACAAGTACATGTACAGTCAAGAGTTGTTTGCAGAGGAATCATGCACTTGCATAGAAAAAGTAATCACTTTTTGTGTGGCTCTAACAAAGAACCAATCACTGTGTATATGATAGATAAAGTACATGTGTGAGAACACATACATGTACATGTACATGTACAAGGAACAGTAACACAAGGGGCAATGGCAATCTTGTGGTGTGCGTCCTTCCTCTGGATGACGATATCATGTCCAGGTCACTTGCAATAACATACACTTGTCTGCCAAAGCTATTTGCCACTGGTTAATGACAAAGATTAGATGTGTCTACAGTGTACAGTACTAAAGTACTTAAAGGGGGTGTATCGTGGTGCTCGCCAGGATCCTAATGATACATGTATCATTAGCCTTATGAGGACACGCTCTAGACCCCACACTGTGCCCGCCGTGTTATCAGTAAACAATCAGATAAGAAAGTCCCCTTAGGTAATGTTTGGCTTCTGCCAGCCACTGGTCCTAATGGTTCCCATATGTAGGGTTTGGGGCTATCCCATTACGTAAGAGAGGGAAGTACTGTACATGGATTGTCAGTTCCAAGACCTGCAAGTGAGCTCACTGAATGGAGTAAATCAACAGCAAAGCAATCTCACATGATATGAAATTCAACCATGATTCAACACACCGCCTTGATCATCCATATTTCTGTAGCAGTATTTTTTAGCAGTGGATGACTACTCAATGGGTCATCAGGGCTCGACCTTAGCACCAGCCCGGTGGTCATTGTCTAGTAAAAACAGCCGCGGGGTAGTAAAATGACCCCCTTTGCTAGCCCGCCGGACTAGTAAAACTAAAAAGTACCGTTAGACAGCAGTAGGCAATGCATGCAGCACGTACGCTGCACCGCCGTCTGTAATGTACTGTACATGTACATGTACATGTACACTGTACAGTATACACTATGCAGCGTACATGATGTCTGCACCAGTCCGCACGCATTATTTTATGCACGTGCACGACCAACGACCATACATGTCCTCAAAGTCGGATCCCTGACCCAATGCCAGCATATGTTTGCGTTACGGAACCAGACTTATACTGCTAGACTCCGACTGAAAGTAGATATGAATAAGTGTGGCAAATGCGGTCCTGTGATTGGTCAGATACTGGTCGCAGTGTGGATTGCGCCCGTATACAAGACTAGCAAACCACATGGTTTGTTGTACATGTACATACAGTGTATGCCATTCACACACGTGCTACATGTAAAAGGGACCGCGATGCCGATTACGCGAGAAATAAAAAGTTTTCCAGGCTGGCCTACGATGGGAAGTTGATGAAGGAAGGAATAAATTTATGTTTTGTGACGTGTGCAGGGGAATCTTTTCTTCCACGGCACGGATAACCAGACAGCTGACAATCCAGATTCCACCACAAGCGACAGTGATTTTCATAATTATGTACATGATCATTACATGTAATGTATAAATGATGTACATGGACTCTTTGTCAAATTTCCAGATACTGACTTATTAATTAGCCTACCATTGCCAGATTTAAATTTAAATTAATTCATTGATGATCTCTTAAGTAAACTCAATGACTCAGCATTTGATAAGCCAAAAAACAAATTATAATATTATCATTAGTTTCTCATCAAACTTTAAAAAAAAGGAGAATGTGGGCACGTTTTGTTTATTTTTTCCCCTTTTCCAAAACAAGTTTCCCCCCTAAACTTTGGTAGTCTAATTAATGGTAATTATTATCTAGTCTTTTTAAAGTACAGTACAAGTGTGGCCAAAAAAATGCAGGCGGGGATGAGAAACTAGTTGTTTTACTTGACCTAATAACCCCATGTTAAATTCAATATTAATTATACAGGGCTAGTAAAACTTGCTGCGGGCTAGCAAAAAACTCAATTTACTAGCCCGGTGGGCTAGTAAAAAAAAAGTTAAGCGCGAGGCTTGGTCATGTATGAAGAGTAAAGACTAGCAAACGTTAGGAAGTTCAAGCATCTATGATACTACCTAGTAAAATAATTACTTAGAACAAGTATATACATGTAGGCCTATAAATACTTGAATTTGTATGAATAAAATGTTCATCTTTTGGTGAGAATGGTACTGGTAGCCAATTGCATAATTGAGTGCAAATCCTGATTTTAAAAGTACGGCTTTTATTGTATGTTCGAAACTTCTAGTATACACACCGAGCAGCCTGGTACAAATTTTAACTTGGCGGATGTGTGATTTCGATCAAGAAAACCTGGGTGATGAATAAAATTTCTCCACGACTGTGCAATGCAAGCAAAGTATAGGAGCATAAACATCTTTTTCTTCCGAATAGCATGCATTCACGAAGCTGTTATTTTGTGCACTCGTATTTGCAATGCATGCAGCACGCACGCTGCACCGCCGTCTGTAATGTACTGTACATGTACATGTACAAACAGATACAAGAAGGAAGGGGTAGAGAGTGAAAAGGACACAGATGACAAAGGACAAAGCTAGTAGTAGTAGGGGGCAATTCCATGGTAACAGAAGGGCATTCACAGGCAGTTTTAAATTTCTGAGAACATATATTTCAGAGACTTTGCCTATTAAAAACAAAATACCATAGTTATGTGAACATTGGTGCTACCTTTCATTTTCACTGGAACAAATATAGTTGGTGAATGAGAAACAAAGGCAAATATAAAATAATTTGGTTTCGGTAACGGAAGGATGGGTAACGGAAGGACCATCGAAATTTACATAGTCAATATATGGGAGATGAGGCGATTGTTTTTAGTGCTTCAAACAAATACAAACTGGAATGAGTAATGTACATCAGTACATGTAGGCTACACATACAGTTAAGTGGCATAACTGCATGAGCATGATGTCAACATTGCCTATTGGTACCTATTCTACACAAACTGTACTGTTCACTTAAAATTAATTACATGTAGGCCTAATTGAAGGCTGTATGCACAAGAACAGATCTATCGGAAATATAACTATGAATGCTGTAACTTTTTTGAAAGATCACAAAATAACAATCAAAAGGCTTGTGCTTCCTCAAAATTGCCTTAGTCAATGGCAACACTACTACTGCAACTAGAACACTTCTGGAATAACTTCTGCAAAATGGTATCTCTCCCTGTTGTCCATGACTGGCGCTGGAAGAATCTACATAATTTGCTCATTGAAAAATACTCCAAACTTATCCTAAAATTTAGTGGGCCTGACGTTTCGATCCTAGCAGGACCTTTCTCAAAGGCAGTGTGACAAGGACAAAACAGAAGGAAGTACACGAAGGAAGGGGGAAGAGAGTGAATAGGACACGGATGAGAAACAAATGACAACGAGTAAAGCTGGTAGGGAGAGATCAAAGGGAAGGGCAAGGAGTAGGGTAGGGATCGATTAGTGAGAAGAGGGGGAAAGATCAAAGAGAGAAGTGTGGAGGAGTGAACACAAAAGAAGGATTATCAGAAAGCTGCATGGTGTTAGTCATTACCCTCCTGGATGTTGAGACCATGTGGTTGAATAGTCCGAAGACGCTTCATCCACATTTTCTCACGGCTAAGACGGACAGCTTTACTACGGTGACCAAGGGATTCTATGCCCAGTACACTCATATCTGATATCGAATGATCAGGGAGATTGAAGTGATACCCAGTAAGCAGTAGGTAACTTATAAGTAAGTAAGTAAGCAGTTTGCAACATTTTTGTATATCAAACTTATCCGCTACATCTTTTGCAATGAATACAGCACCCCTTTGGTCACTTTTGTGAAGACGCATGACAGAAAACTCTTGGTCATGAATCTCGGCATGTGGTCCTAAAATGTTTTCATTTTTCGTTCCACGGGTCAACAGAGAGGCGGTGTCACTGAATGGGATAAGACCATCATTTTCACAAATTTTCACAAACCCTCACATTTTCACCAAGTTGAAATCAGTCCCGCTACTAGTACTAGTATACTAGACAGCAAAATATTCTGTCAATTGTGCAAAGCACATGGTAAAAGCATGGAGGTAGAGGAGCATGGTAAAAGTAACTATTTTGGCCCTCAAGTAAGGGGGTTATTTTCAGGGTTTAATTTTCAGAAAATGCGACATGTTTTTTTGAGGTAGTGTATGCCATATGGTGGAAATAACACTGAGCAAAGGATGAGTAAATTATTGTAAGCATAGTGATGAAATGCTGCACTACATCATTTCATCACTATTTATGGAATTATGGGGCTAACAAAGTAATGTTACTTCTGTGCAACTCAGATCATGTTTAATTTGGAGAATACAGCAGATTTCATGTCTAATTTAGAGTATACAGCAGATTTATACCTGCCCGGAAAAAAATGTTGAATCAGTTTGTTCCTTATAAAATATATAAACTAAGGAATCTAACATTGCAAGTGATTTATTATTTACATTAATTTCAGTCTTATTCTTATAATTCTGGTATGAACTTCGTGAAAGGACATACAGAAATAACATGTAGATGTAACTTATCAACTTATACAACTACATATATGATGTACCCTAAGATTAAAAGTCTTTTTGTAAATGTAATAGAATAGGGCCTATGTTGTCGGTTATTCTCGACAATACCATAGGTATAGTTACGTTACCGATGAAAGGATATTGCTTCTTCCAAGTGGAATACGGCACAAATGGAGAATTGAAAATATGATAGTGTCAAGCATGGTGGATCATGGTGGATCTATATATGTGAAGATATCAAAGGTGAAAGTGAAAATAAGCACTGTGCAAACATGACAACAAAGATAAGTAATTTAAGAAATGGGCAATAGTGTGGTTTACCTATGGGTCCTTAGCTTGCAATTAGTAGTCAAAAGATAAGACCTTAGTTTCAAGCAATCACTTTTACATGTATTTGCTCTTTATTTTTTGTGGTCACTATGCAAGGTTGGAGCATGATTGGAGCATAGATCAAAACGTACCGTTATGGTGACAGTGTTTTATCTTACATCTCGGTGCACTGTTGTTATGTTCATTTGTGAGGGTAAGCCCCTCGTTTCCCCAGCCGACTTCACTGATACATAAGCAAGTTCTGGGCTCACCCAGGTAGGTACGGGTTACCAAGCAACTTTCTTCATCAATGTTCATATACAATCACCAGAAAAGTTTTCCATTATCACCAGTAAGTGAAGTTGTGACTCTGACCCACATGATTTCTGGGGGTCTTAAAAATGTTGGTTAAATTAGGCCATCGGATGGTTTTGGAAAAATCAAAACCGAAACAAAAGAAAACCAACTTTTGGTCGGCAAAATGTATTCCATTTCTGATACATAACACTTTTACTGAGATGCAGTGTCATAGCTAGGGTATTTTTAGTGGTGGTTCAAATTTCACCAACAAGAAGTCGTTCTCGTGAACAAAGCCTCGCGATTAGCGGCTGCGGTCAAAATGTGATAGCAACAAAACTTGTATTACATACATGTTACCGGTAAATTAAATTAATTAATCAAATTAACTTTACTGCAAGTTTTGTTGTTAGTCATGTTCAGTACAAGTAAGGTGAACAACAAAACAAAGAATAATGTACAGTACATGTTTGAATTGAATGTGTGTGCACTCAGTACGTGTGCAATGATTAGTAGACTTCTGCCAGCCCTTACAGTTGTTTTCTAACAAATAACTAATGTTTTTTACAGTTATACTAGCGATGTTTTAAGTTTCGCGGTCAACCAAAGTGTATTTTCTTTCTTATAAATTTGAGAAGGAATTTGTCATTAATTTCTTGAGATATCGGAAATTGAAAATTGGAAAATCGCCCCGTGCGTCTGCGGTAGATCGAGCCAAAATGGCGGAGAGAAAAAAAGAGTCAAACGCCGTCCAAATTCGTGAATTTTACCCTAAAATTGAAGCCTGTATTCCCTTCTTTCTATTCATACCACTATATCATACCACAATAATAACGAAGGGAATGCTATTAAACTACGTGGAAACAACATTCGGAGACAAACGATGAAAGTAACGTATTACTATTATTTTTTAGTCATGACCGATTTCCCTTCGCGACGTTGGCAAGTCTATATGTGGTTTCCGCCTCTAGGTAAAGCCATAGTGACACTACAGGAGCAGTAGGGCCGAAACCAGCCTACGCGCGGCACATGTGACATGTCTTTGCACACACTGTATACTGCACAGTGCACGTGCACAGCAACAGCATGGCCGGCCTGGCTGCATACGAGTTACGACTACGATCACGCTGCGCTACTCAAGCCTGATCGGAACTTCCAGAACTATTGTATTAGCGAGACGGTTACGAGACAAAAAAGTACAATTTATTTTACTACCGAAACCATGATATAGATTGGGATAATAATGGGGTGAACACAGTGCCGGTCGGATGCATTGTTTTTCACCAGGAGTGGTGGACGGAAATTACCCGTGGTGGTCGGCCCCGTCCATCCACCGCCGACCAGCTACACTGCTGAGACTATGTATAAAAAATAAAAACAGATTTATGATTTTTTTTCATACGAAAAGTAATAACATTTAGTTTCACGTTTTAAAAAATGCAAAACCGAAAAAACTCGAATGCAAAACTGGAACAACTGGTGAGCCACCCTGGCCTGACAGGTACCACTACCAACAACCAGGTGAAAATGGCTGTTCTGAACACACACCATGTACACACAGTCTAGTCATGCACAGTACAGTGTACACGTACATGTACATGTACATGTACATGTACAGTACTATATAAATCAGTGTTCATGTACATGTACTGTACAGTGGTACTGACAGTGTACAGTGTTTTACCCAGGCTATTACATAATAGGACGTAACAGCCACGACCAACCAGACCAAACACCCGAGGCATTAATTAGTTTGTGGCTCTCCTGGGAGGTCCAAGGAGCAGGTTTTGCACTGGGGTCGCTGGGTGGCGCTATCTAAAAAACCGAGCAAGGAAACCACGAGAATGGGCCTTTAATGAGCTGCACATGTGCTGCACTATTTAACGTGCAATAATTTGAGAATGTACTGTATACCGTATACATGTGTATGTACAATGTACAGTACATGTACATGCTATACATGTATACCGGTACATTAATGTCATGTACTGGTACATGTATACTGTACTAAGCCCTACAGTACACACGCATGCACCCTCTATGCACTCTTTCTTCGGCATGCATTTCCAATGCGTTTGGACAATGTACATGTACATCAATCACTTACATGTATTCCAGGCATCTCCACCAAATCCATTTGAAATCCCCCGCACTCACCCAAATCAGTGAGTTATAGTTACACTGAAGCATCAGCTCTGGCTACAGTGATGGAATATTTCCTGTCTGGAGAAGTCCCCACTCAGCTCTGTGGGGGAACACAAGTATTTATTCCCCTACCCACCCACCCCCTCCCCAACAACCCTGATTGAGCTGGCACAGAGCCAGTTGGACTTGGTTTAAATTTGGAGGGGTGGCTGGAACCTGCATGTTGATTGGGGCAACAGGTGAACATGTACCCGGTACTGGTTGTACTTGTAAACGTGTACAATGCATGCTGGCAGCGGGCCGTGGGGTGCTCTACTGAGATACTGTACCCAGGAGGGATTCACACTTGCAGTGCTATAAATAATACTGCATTTGCAATTAATGCGATAAGCTCAACTCAATTTGCAGGCCTGAAAATCTGTGGGTGCTGTTGTACATGTACATGTAGGTACATGTACATGTAAATGCATGTTCAATAAGGCCAAAAAAAATAATAGTTCTGCTTCCGGTTACCCGACCGACCCTCTTTCTAGCCTGGGACTGTGACCCTAACAATGATAGTCTTATGTCTTGTGTTTTATAGGCTTGGCCACATGCAGATGCCTCCATATGGTTGTACACAAAAAACATTGGCAAAAATAATTCCTCACTTACCGGTACGGGCGGTACCTACACATGTACAGTACTCTATCTTGAAATGCCATGTAAAAGTGACCAGGTAACTTTTAAATACTAAAAGTGTGTTTCCTACATGTATGTACAGTACAATGTACTTACGTAAACTACCGGGGGTATATGTCATACATACATGTACATGTATGTAGATACAAAATGTTTTGTATTAAAAACATCTTAAAATTTAGTGGGCCTGACGTTTCGATCCTAGCAGGACCTTTCTAAAAGGCAGAGTGACAAGGACAAAACAGATACATGTACATGGAGGAAGGGGGGGGGGAGAGTGAATAGGACACAGATGAGAAACAAAGGACAAAGAGTGAAGCTGGTAGGGAGAGATCAAAGGGAAGGGCAAGTGGTGGGGTAGGGATTAGTGAGAGGAGGGGGAAAGATCAAAGAGAAGGGCAAGGAGTAGGGTAGGGATTAGTGACAAGATCAAAGAGAGAAGTGTGAAGGACTGAACACAAAAGAAGGATTATCAGAAAGCTGCATGGTGTTAGTCATTACCCTCCTGGATGTTGAGACCATGTGGTTGAATAGTCCGAAGACACTTCATCCACATTTTCTCAGGGCTAAGAGATTAAAAACATTTTAATACTTGAAATGTGACCCAACCATACTGCATGCCTGAAATGTGACCCGTCCCTACATGTACATCACATGCCTGAAGTGTAACCTGAATGGACTGCACTTGGTTGGTTTGCGCGCACAATGATATGAAGATTAACAGCTGCTTGAGGTGATGATGGAGATTTATCTACATGTACAGTGTACGCGCTCTCAATTGTGGGATGCAATTCATCAATTTTCTCTTTTCAGTAACGTTCACCCATGGTGCCCAGCAAATTATCAACGCTGTTTCAAAAAAAATGCAAGAACTGCGATTTGAGTCGAGATTGTTAATGAGATTTTAGCATTCGCCCAAGAAAAGAAAAAAAATATTAATCAATCAATCAATTTAAGAAAAAAAATTGCAGATTTGCATTTTGGTAATTTTAGTCAGTAAGCAGTTTGCAACATTTTTGTATATCAATATAAAAAAAAAATAAACATTTGAAATTGTGATTGATGTTAAAATCAAAGTGAATCAAAGCTTTCCTCGGCTATATTTTCAGGGTTCAGCTTATAAACGGTGGTCTAGATGTCAATGGCTACTAAAGACAGTAACTTATTGGGCCACGTGTAAGTGTTATGGGTCCGAAGGCTGACTGTCCCACTCTCAAGAAATTACACCGGAATAAACCTCATTGTGGCCTCCACTCTTGCACAGAAGGTCAAGGCCAATTTTCTCCCGGGCCACCAACAGATCCCTTTGGCCACCTGTAGATTTGCTTATACTGTAATGTAGCCACACTGGCTACCAAAGAAAAGTCAAGACAAACAAGTCTTCCAATTATCCATTCTTTTCCAAGAAATGCTCAATATGTAGACAATTGAACCTATTATCATACAGGGAATGGGAACAAACCAAAATAAACTTGTGACTGCAAAGGAAAATAAACAAAGCCATCACTTCTGGTTTTGTAGGCCAGAGGTGAAGTTTACACTACTATCAATACTCAAGTTGTCAACCTTCCTGTGGTGAGCCCTAGTAACTCATCCATGACAACAACCAGAGACAGATGCAACACCAGCAGTCTCATACACAAGAAGAAGAACACTCTAGGTGACTACATGTACATGTATAGGGCCATTGCTTGATGATTGGGTCTTGGGAACAAGCAAGCTAGATCCAGGCAAACTGTTTAGATACTACCAGTACCACACACAAAAGGTAATCTACAGTATGCCCCCTTGTTGGGTACATGTACATGTACATGGAGGAACAGGCTTTTGAGTCACAGTGTTTTTCACTTTTGTTCCTCCTGGCCATCTTAGATTGGATTGTCCTTACTCTGCTTGTTTACTCCTTCCCTCTTACCCTCCTGCCCAATCTCTTCCCCTTCATCCCCAGTCCTTGCCACATCTCTTCCCCTTCTCATCCTGACCTATTACATCTCTGATACATGTGCATAATATTCTCCTTGTTTGGTATTTACCGGGTATTCATCAATTTATCTCCCATCTTGAATTTCCATGATATAGACTGTATGACCTTGCTCCCCTTGAATGTACTTCTTGTTTGTTTTCCTTGGCCGAATAAATAAATAATAATAGTATGAAATTTCAGCCCAGGATGTATGTACATGTGTACATGTACATGTACACTGGCGTGCAAAAGTCTTTGTGCATCTACAGCCAAAAATATGCTACATGTTTTTTACCCGATTAAACAATGGATAATGTGTTTCAAAATCATAGTCCTGAGTGATAAAGTGTACCGTATTTCTATTGCAAAGTTCCGGTAGTGAGATTTTTTTGACACATACTGTATGCGTGATGTGTTCAGAATGTAAATTAAGGCAAGTCAAGACTCAACACTCAAGATGGCGGTATAATGTTGCAACGAAAGTGTGTCGCAAAGTTGCTCCTTTTGCCCGTAATGCAGCTAGTGTGTTTATTAGTGGAAATATGATTAGGCCTATTACTGAATACAAGAATGACTCCACAGTCAGACACAAGGTTTGATAGTTTAGTGAACAACTGTGATATTTCAAAGTGAAATCTTAAGTTGAAAATTTTGCTGTGGGTGCGGAAAGACTTTTGCATGCCAGTGTACACATGTACATCACCTACTGTACATTGTACTCTTCCAGGGGTGACTGACTTCAGTGACTTGTTAAACCCATTTTTTTCTCAAAGGAAGAAAACAACAAGAGAGAACGGCATTGACAATGACATTCACCTAAAAATAATGTTCAGTATATGTGTACATTGTACATGTCGACAAGAAGCAATATACAATGGCTGTGTGATTCATTGATCATGATACCCGCGATATAAATTTACAACTCCATCCGAAGGACCACGCATGCACACAATTAATCCACATTGCAGGAAAAAAAAAAAAAAAAATCCTGGTGCCGAGTAACATAGGCCTACTGCTGAATGCAACACTAACCAGGGCAGTAGGCTAATAAAAACATGGCAGTCACAGGCAAACACAAGACGAAAATGGGTTGGACATGACACACTTACAGGCACACGTGGCCCTCACATAGCATCCGTATACACTCCTGAAGAACTCCTACATGTACATATGTGAATATGTATTGATTCACTTGCCAGATACTTGCCAGATATACGTACATACATGTACATGTACATACACCTGTATGTACACACGTACAACAGTACAAGGTCTGATGAACGCTGATACACATTGTACACACAACGCAACTTTTCTGTGAACACTGTACTTTACCCACTCTGACGTGATACTGGGTCTCAATGCATGTGCTGCATTATTTGGGCATCCACTGTGTAAGAGCACAATTGATACATGTATAAACATGTATGCACAACGGTACATGGCGTACATGTACAATTGTACATGCAACGCTGGATGCACCTGCATCCATACAAACACACATACTGCACATGTGTACATGTACATGTACATGTACATGTACATGTACATTGTACAATGTACGTTGTACTACATGTACGTGTAGAGTGTTACATGAGTGCACTTAGCAATGTACCGGTAGTTACACTGTACACATACATGTACAATGTACATGTACTGTACATTTGTACATACATGTACTGTGCATGGTAGTACATACATGTACCTCTGAGCATACATAGATGTACAGTACATACAGTACAGTGATGTACATGTACATGTACATGTACATTTGTACATGTACCGTATAGTTTCATTCTACGGTACATGGAGTTCAGTGGGACCTACAGTACATGTACATGTACAGTGTATGTAGAACAACCTGGTGTGCTGAACTTGAGGTCAGGGAATAATGTGGGGACTTCCTGTCAGCCAAGCCAGCAAACAATCAATCAAACAGACCATCAATCAAGTCCAAGCACAAGAGGCACAGAGGTTACATGTACCTACATGTACTTATTGTACTATGTAGCTCCTGGTAAAAAGGAGCTGACAACAAGGTTGATTCGGTCCATGTGTGTGTAACTTGCATTTTGCCAATAAATTAAGTAGTGTTGCAATGTGTGTGACTGCATGAAGACTTGTGGTTGAGCTGCTGTGCAACATATACGGTTATCCTTCAAATTCTCCAATGACCAGTGACAGTAGGGCCGTTTCCACTACACTTACCGTAATAAACGCGATTATTTGGATCGCCATTTGAATCGCAATTCAAACTCCACTTTTTGTTGTGTGGACACAATAAACATGAATATAAGTGGGATTTGAATTGCGATTCGGACTCCACTAAGAGTGAGACTTTTTCAAATAATTGCGTTTATTTGCAACGTGATAAGTGTGGGAACGCTCCGCTCAAATCGCACTGTTTTTTTTTAATGAGCATTGCACACGCATTGCACACGCATGCCAGCAGCTTACTGTCAGGAAGTGCGGCACAGGGTTTGTTTATCTTTCAGGCATGGCCCATGCGCAGTGCGACCACATAGCTAACCGCAATCGGCTCACGATTATTTGCGACACAATTTTTTGGCCTGTGTGGACATGACCCATTAAACAAAAAATTTAAACCCGATTCAAATCGCGATTATTTGAGTAGTGGGAACGGCCCTAGTGACTTGTCTCAATTGAACTTTGCTCACTTAATTTCACAGAACTCTAACTTAGTTACTTACACATGAATACATGTCAGAATAGACCAATGTTTACAAACAATGTACAATTGTACATGTATAGTCATTAGTGGGTATTTTTGCATCTCATTTGGTGCAGAACAGGAGTAGAAATGAGCAAATAAGATTTATCATATTGTCCACATTCTTCTTTGTACATACATGTATGTTTCCATCGCTGCTCTGTGCCAAATAAGATGCAAAAATACCAACTATAAGTCACATGATGGCATGTAAACAGTGGTCGCGCAATCAGTCTATTACTTGCAAATACTTTGAGCTGCCCAGCTTGAGCCAAAGAGACAAATTCTTGAAATCCTGTTTTCACACTCTGGCAAGGGATAACAATTTTGTGGCATTGTCATTTAAAAACAAGAAGATTATCAGTCAAGAAATTCTAAAAAGTACCGGTACCGGTACATGTACATGTACATTGTATGTGTCAAAAATATCGAGGGCCTGACGTGTCGATCCTTGCAGGACCTTTCCTAAAGGAAGGAAATTTCTTCTTGGACTTCTGTCTTGGGGGGGACTTTCTGCCTACCGGTAGTTATACTGTATAACCGTATGTAATTGTTAGTAACAATTTTTGCGACCTTAATTGTGTACTGTATTTTAACAAATGGACAGTACGTGAACATGTACAGTGCACTACATGGACATGGTATGCATTTAAACAACCTAACTACACTTGAACATGAACTACACTGTAGTGCTATTGTAACGGTACTGCACACAAATATTACTACCGTAAGTAGTGTACCGGTACACTGTGAACATGCACATTATGTATACAAATTATGAGCATTATGCTGAGTGACTGTTGTGCAGTAGGTAAACTACTGTAATGTACGTACATGTACATGTACAGTGTACATGTACATGTACACTGGTACATGTACCTTCCAGAATGTGAAGAGTACCAGTATGACATTACAAATGTACACGTATGTACATGTACTTTATAATTGATGGTAACATTCATACTTATAAATATCACATGAACACGATGTACATGTACATGTACTGTACACCTGTACATGTACGTAGTACCACTTTTCTTACAGTGGTGTACGTTGTACATAAAATACCGGGACATGTACATGTACATGTACCATGAAAGTAGAAACGTAATACATATTTATGCATTTATGTATTAATACATATTTTACATTTAAATGTGTCTATGCACACAGTACATGTGTGTGTTACTGTACATGTTCTGTACATTGTGTACATGTATACATGTACATACTGTGCGTACATAGTACATGTACACAGTACAGTACATGTACTGTAGTAACTGTACTACATGTACATGTACATGTACATGTACATGGCATGTAATGGCATGACACATTCTGTGGATGTGCAAAGAATTGAAAATGAGATTCAAGCATGATTCAACAGCTGGGTTTGCATGTACACATGCATGGAAGTCCAATCTCGAGGACAGGCCTTCAACAATCCGATGACACAACGCAGAAGGTTGACAGAATGACAGTGAGTCACCACACTGTCCCTGGTCTGCGCAAGCGTTCCCAAGTGTTAGCATTGAATGAAATGAAGCTGACCAAACAATCAATGGTGACAAGCTCGCCCCTACCCCCCCTTCCCTGTTGCCGTCCCCCCCCCCCCCCCCCCGCTCCCCCTGTCTGTCAGGTGAGTCAAATTGACAAGATGGACACTTGCGAATGACGTTTGATTGAGCATCACAACCACTCAAGCACGGCTGACTACAAATTGGGTTATGACTACAGACCTGTACATTCTCACGAGTGCCGCTTTAAGAAACCTACATTGTACATGTACATGTACCTTTTTTCATGCATATCCACTTCGCACCAGGGCCCTGCTTAAGGGTGAAAATCTGCTAAGCAGGAAAAGTCTTCCCCGTGTAAACAGGATTACAACCCGCATTGTGGTGTGATGACCATTGCTTTGGATATTTTCCACTATTCTTTACTTCGCACAAAACAAAAGTGAATTTTTGATTGACAAACTACCGGTAATCCTACGAATCATGACTTTTAGTGCTTAAAAGAAAATGTTTGCGCTTAAGCAGGCCTACTGTATGAAATTGGCCCGAGGCCTTTTTCCAGAGCCCATGACCACCACACAGGGGGATTTTGAATGTGGAAATGAGGTATTTCTAAAACTTACAATTCTGTGAAATAAATCAATTCCCTTTTCACACACTGCTGTTACCTGGGTAATCTCAAGGAATTAACCACAAGATTACCCGGGTAACTTGGAGCATTCACACTACACTTCTCTGGGTTAGAATTTCTCCGTGTTAACTGCCTCAAAACCCCACTTAACCCGGGTAATTTTTAACCCTCCTCGCAACGTGGGTTAACCCACCAATCCCGGTGTTAACACCGGTCTTGAGCCAATTCTCCGGGTTATCGTTGGATGTGTGAATGCTCGCCCAGTTTTTCTACCCGGGTAAGTTCGTTGAGCTGGCAGCACGCTCAGCGAACATCAAAAAGTATACCGTCATGGCATGACGTCATTTCTCATCTCGCAGATTGGACTGCAATGACATATTGCCTTTCGTAGCTGTTACCTTGTTGTAGCAGGTTTCTGTCCACTCGTATTGTTTAGTTTGAAACACGAATTACAGGGCCCCAATCTTGACCGCAACCCCGCACCTGCGCAAAAATTCATTCCAGCATTCTGCGATCGACACTCAGGACAATGTCGCAGATGACCAGTAACACTGATACGGATACCGTACTAGTGATAAAATTCATCCAAACGAACAAGAAACCACATATGAGAGCAGGGCTAAGAGCTTTGAAATTCAAAATTAAGAGCAAGCTGCAAGATAAAAAAGATATATACAGGTATACATTCATCATTAGATAATACTGAGCATAAATTTCAGGGGTTTACGGTGGGTTTTTTTGAAAGTCAAAAGCATTGGGTCAAAATTTTGCCTAATGGTTTGTCTAACTGCCTGCCTGATTGTGGGAGGGCAGATGTCAAGCAATGCTCATTCTACGGGTGCGCGCCTCGATAGTGTGAATGCCATCGCAACTTTACCCGGATACGCAGCAAGCGGGTAAGCTGAATTGTGGGGTTAATATTGTTTGTGAATGTGATTCTCCAGGTTCCTTTTTACCCGGGTGCAGGTAATTACCCGGGTAATTACTTACCCGGGTAATTACAGAGCTGTGTGAAAAGAGCACAAGAGGAGTACTGTTACAATGTACATTATGACATGGGTACAAGCGAGCCAGCAAATGTGTTAGACTCACAATCAACTTTGCCTTTTGGTCATTCTCCAAATTGCTTTGTGGTGGGCTGAAAAGAGTTTTTGTTTCAAACTTGGGACAGTAGTGGCGGCCAGATGCAGAGGGCCCGGTGCATAGGTAAACACCGCCAGTGCTCAGAATTCAGAGGTCTGGGCGCGAAGTGGTGAAAATGAGCATTGGAGCTAGCGTAGTCTGCCTTGTGATCAGTGTGCAATCTGCTGAAAGGCTGCAATGTCTTCAAGGGGGAAAGGTGCTAATGGCGAGGAAGGGAGTGGGAGATCAGATCAACCAGTGGGCCCTTTTCAATGCGTGATAAAGTGTGCACGGCTTTTTCTTGTGTGTGTGTGGGTGGGCCTGAATCTAGTGCCTTGTGGATACCTACATGTACACTGTACGTGTACATGTACATGTACAGTGTAGTGCACTAGTCTAGTGGATTACTGTGCAACTTCTGTAGTTCAATGGTCTACTGGATCACTGTTAAACTACATGTACCGGGTACATGTATGTAGTCAAACAGTCTAGTGGATCAGTTCATGGTCTAATAACATAATTTGTACATGTACTACTGTACTGGCACTAGTGCACATGAAGTGCAATCCCTATGGTCCAATGGCTTCTGAGGGTTTGAATGAGAATGCCTTCCAATGTTAGCAACTTAGCATCCACTTCCTTTCCACAAATGATATAAGACTCCTTCAGAGCTGGGCATTAGGCAGAACAATTCCTGTCATTGTCGCATTCCCAGAAATTCTTGCCATTTCCATCTGCCTTTCCGTGTCAAATTAACAGGTTTCCTGTGTAGCCTACAATGTAGTATGTGTACGTACATGCATGGGTGTGCTTTGTGAGGGAAAAGAAGGCCCGCCCTTCAAGCAAGCAATAACTGATAGGGCATGGCCAACATACATTATGGACAAAAACAATAACCATGAATCATTTCTGGTTGATGTTATTATGAAAACATCTCCGTCAAGTCAATACTGATTGCTCTCTCTTTCTTCACTTTAAATTCTGGGGCACCAACATCCCCTTACATACAGTGTACATCATATACACGGACAGGTTTGACAGACAAATCAATGCAGAGTTTCAAATGAGGTTTCAACATGCAATGCTATGGTGGCCTGACTCTGATACAAGTGTACATGTTAATACCTTAAGAGTTTTTTCATTAGAAAACAGTTGTGCCTGCTTAATTTAAATTTACATGTACAGTACCGTACATGTACATGTACATGTACATCCAGTCATGAACTGTCAGTATCTGGTGGTAATATAATTCTAATACTGGTATCCATTATTCTTCTACTGAACGCTATTCATATTGACTGCAAATGGTCGGTGATTTCAACTCCAACCAAAGAACCTGAACTACATGTACATGTACCGGTACTTAAAATTGTACATGTACATGTACGTACCTGTTCATACACCTGTACATGCACACACTGACTGACAAATCTGCATGTAAACATGTACATTTTATGGGCAATCACCTACATCTGGATATCATAAGGAACTCCATGCTGGCAATACACGGTACATGTATTGTATTCATGTATCAAATTTCAGTGTACACATGTACATGTAACTCAGGGGACTGGTTGGGGCGAAAAAATACATGTACTGCTGTACATTGTATGTCAGGATGATTATCGGGGATACGGGACTTGACAGAAACTGACAAAGACAGACACATGCAAACACACTATTTCAGTGAATCAAAGATAGCATTTCCGATAAAAGAAAAAATGCTCTGGTCGTGTTGCAAGTACAGTACATGTACACAGGGTGGCTGCGAGTTCACATCTGTCAGTCCCGTTGTGCGGTCCACCTTACGTCTCCTTCTCCAGATGGTATGGTCATTCGAGGGGCGAAAAAAGGCTGGCCAAGTGTAACTCAAGATGGCATTCTGGCTACATTCAGACGGTGCTTGCGCTGTCTCACACTCTCACTAGCTGCAGATTGGGCCGTCAGTATCCCCCCCGGCAACGGTGGTCACGTGATCACTTGTCCGGCCACGCACCGAAGCTTTAACCCACAACAATGCTTGTGGCATTGACGCCAATGACTGGCACGACTGGCTGCTCAACTGGAAACGTTCCGAGCCATTAAGTACGCATGCATGGTGAGCTTGTTGCCTGCACACACACACACACACTCACAAACACACTCAACACTTCTCCAACATGAGAGGGCTTTGCCAAGCGCCACTGCACAGCGCCCTCTTGTGGTGGGAGAGGAGAGGTTTCCCCCCCCACCAGCCTAACTTTCAATTCAGAGCCTTCCAACCAAACTTTCAATTCAGAGCCTTTCAACCCAACTTCCAATTCAGAGCCTTCCAACCCAAATTCCAATTCAGAGCCTTCCAACCCAACTTTCAATTCAGAGCCTTCCAACCCAACTTCCAATTCAGAGCCTTTCAACCCAACTTTCAATTCAGAGCCTTTCAAAGTCTACGCATGCTATTAAGAGCAATAATTATGACAAAGCAATAGTGCCAATGAATGTATCCAGTGCATGAATTCTGAAACAAAGTGTGGTTGATTTGGACTTTTACACACGCAACAAAAAAAGCCCCCCCCCCAAAAAAAAAAAAATCAATTCAGAAAAGAGCAACCGATTGCTTAGGACTTGCATATAGGTGCTGTGTGCTTAACATTATATTCAAAGGAAAGTCTACTAAATTGTCAGTATTTTCAAGTAGCATATCATTTCTAAATGCAAACATTACATAAAAACACACACCATCAGTCGGAAATCAGTATCACCTCAAGTTGCTCACCTCGTAGAACAATACAGAACACCAAATCACTAAGAACACTTTTACGTTACCCAAACCCTAACCTTCCTCAATCCTCCACAATCCTCCGGGGGGTAATGGAGGATTGTGGAGGAATGAGGCAGGTATGAAAATTTCCAGTTGGAGGATCGTGGAGGATTGAGGAAGGTTCTAAAATTTATACTGGAGGATTGTGGAGGATTGAGGAAGGTTGTGAAATTTACACTGGAGAATTGTGGAGGATTGAGGAAGGTTGTGAAATTTACACTGGAGGATTGTGGAGGATTGAGGAAGGTCGTTCGATTTACACTGGAGGATTTTTCAGGATATGAAAAGCTGTGGAACAAAGGCACGTACCGTGGAGCTACCTACTTATAGCTCCATGCATGTTCTGTCTATAAACAAAGGATCCATTTACATGCACTTAGCTGTGGAGGATTGAGGCAGTGAGGATCTTGCACAAACTCACATTGGAGGATTGTGGAGGATTGAGGAGGGTTCCAGGTACGCAGCACTAGAGGGTTGGGGTTTTAAGATGGGCTAAAACCCTGATTTATTTTTTTCAAAACACATCTTCTCTGCTGGGACTTTAGATTTGCTAATTCGCGAAAAATATGGGGGAATTCAGGACCAAGGGATTTGGGTTGAGCATCTCCTCTCAGGAGTCGTCCATAAGAGAATGACGGCACCGAGCCACTGGTGGCCTGCACGCCGTCTGGCACCTGGACTTACCCATATGCCTCTCCAGTGCCTGCGGCTTGACAACCTGTCCACACTGCTCGCAGACTACCAGGTAGAACTCATCCTGTGTCGGGCAAATGCCGAAGACATTGGCATCTGAGACTGTGGGTCAAGGAAAGCTGAACCACATATGAGAGCAGTGCTAAAAGCTTTGAAATTCAAAATTAAGAGCAAGCTGCAAGATAAAAAAGATATATACAGGTATACACTCATCATAAGATAATACTGAGCATAAATTTCAGGGGTTTACGGTGGGGTTTTTTTGAAAGTCAAAAGCATTGGGTCAAAATTTTGCCTAATGGTTTGTCTAACTGCCTGCTAGGAAAAAATGTTACAAATAGGTCAGATGGGATTTGAAACGGTGACCTTTACCTTCTCGCGCAATTATCTTACCACTTTGACTAACCTCGCGGGCTCATTGATGGATGCCCAGCTCAATGGTACATGTAGCTTTATTATGAAGCTAATACAAAAAAAACTGTTGCAAACTGCTCATTGACTAAGATGACCTGCACTTACGTTTCGATTCTAGCAGGACCTTCCTCAAAGGATTTGCCTTTGAGAAAGGTCCTGCTACATGTAGGATCGAAACGTCAGGCCCTCTAAATTTTGAGATGTAGATATATTTATATGATACTGAACAGCGAATCTCACCTGAAATAATCTGCACCGACACATAAAAACACCATACATACATGATAATCCTAGATAAATCTACAACTATCAGCGTCACTTTATCAAGTTGTCTTGTTTATCCAATTAACTTTTGGTACTGACAGCCTTTAATTACTTTGCACCAGGACCCCCGAATTTGGAGCAGCGCTGGGTTTACTATGCTCCGGGCCCTCAGAATCCGGGCACCACTATTGTCCAGGCAGCTGTGTAGTGGAGTGCTTCTCCAAAGGTTTGGGTCAGAGCACAAGAACTTGGCTCTTAGTATGAGCAAATACTGAATGAGTATGAGTTGTGCAAATACACGAACAGGCTGAAGTCATGAAAACAGAAGGCTATGGGTACATTGAATCAACTTTCAAATCTCCTCCTTTTGGAAAAAAACAGTAACAGCGCCGGTCAAACTGCACACCATTCAGTCTAAAGACCTAATTTAGGTTTGGGATAAATTTTTCTAGGTTCTTTTCAGAATCAAACACTCAAGAAAGAGATTGATTCGATGTGATGACAATGCAAACCATTCTCCACTTGCTACCATTACTGTGTAAAGCCTGAAATCTCATCATTTTTTGCTTACATTGGATCGGGATGATGATCAAACAAAAAGGCTATCAGGTGATGGCAGACCCATCTGAAGTTACAGAGGGAGTAGACAGAAGATATCCCTTCACAATAAGCTTGAAATGAATGGAAAATACATATACCGGTAGATGGAGAAAAAAAGACGGGGGAATGCTGTAAAAAAAATAAGACTGTCTGACAGAAGCAGAAGAAAAAATAGGAAAATGATGAATTGGTTTGAAATGAGAAAAGGCTACTTACAATTGGAAAATGTAACTGATAATGCCTAGGATGTTTGTTAGTACGTTCACTGTACAGAGTAAGGTCACATTTGTGTATCAGGGAAAATGACATTCTGACAAATCGATGAACTGATCCTTGAACTGCAGGTAAGAGAAATTTTTCCTCAGGCCAATTTCCGTCCAGCTGCATTGCAGAATATATCACTGGTTAATTCTGATTTCTTTAGCAGCCGCATCATTTCCACTGGACTAAAACTTAACTGAGACAATGGCTAAAATTTCCAATGGTCAAATTTGACCATCATTCCCACTTGGACTTTTGAGTCGGTCAATTTAAACGAGACGATGGTTATTCAAAGTAACTGAGCTGGCAATATGTGGGCACTGTTTGACATTTGAGGTTACAAAATGATGTCGGCAGCGTACGAGATTAGGTCAACATACATGTACTCTTAGCGCGCGACACAAAGCAGATGTTGTGCACAGTGCATGTGTTCGTGTTACATCATAGGCTGGATGTGGTATTTTACCCAGTCGCATTTTACCGAGAAGTGCGTTCCCACGACTAATCGGCAAGGTTAAACTTACCTGGTCATTTTTACTGGGCATGGGTTGGTTGGTAAAAGTAACCATTCGGCTCGGTTAAATTAACTGAGAGGAAATCTAACTGGGCTGTTTCCACTGAACTTAAAATGGGAAAAGTAACCATTGTCTTGGTTACTTTCACCAAAATATGTCTAGTGGAAACGCGGCTTATGGCTGCCTAGAAACACCTTCTAAAAAAAAGAAAAACAGGAAATGGACGTTTTTGTGCATCGGTGTGATGCGAAGCACACCTTGTCAACTGCATTTGTGACATGTACTTTCACCGCTGTCTCTTCATTGCACCCATCTGCAGGGATTGCCTGAACTACTGCTTTTCTGTTTTGTTGCCCTAGCCACTTAAGGCGATGGTTAAGCTGGATGTGACGAGATGGATGAACACAAGAGTCCCAAGTGTCAAGCTCATTACTTAAGACACGTACGACTCTTGTCGACCGTCAACGTGACATTTCCTGGGAATTATTCGACGAACTCGAGTGAGTGTGACAGCACGGATGGTTTCTTGTCTCCGGTATTATCAGCCCAAGATTTTCTTTCCTTCAACAGATGTCTTATTAGTGGTACTTTGACTTGCCACAACCAAGTCACTTTCTTCCTTGTCCGTAAGAAGGGGGAAAGTCTGCAAGGTGAGTCGCAGGATCAACAAGCCTCTTATACAAATCCACAGCAGTGCTTCCAAATATAAAAACACAAATTTTGCCCACAGATGCAGGACTTTACAACCGCAGATGCCATAGCAATAGATTGTACATATTCGAGCTTGAATATTCCAAGTTCTTCACAAGGAAGAAATAGCCAAACAAAAAAATAAACAAATAAATGAAAAACTTACTGGGATTTTGAAAAAACAATTGTGAAAAAAAAACAAGTGCAAAGAAATCTTGGACTGGACAGGGACTTGAACCTGACACCTATGGTTTTGTGTACCAAAGGGGTCAAACATACAGTACAGAACATTTGGAATTTTGTACAGTTCTTCATTTAAGGAAGTTGAATATGTACATTGTGTATATATGTACAATATAAGATATTCATATTCGAATCCGCCACATGACCTCGAAAAGCTCGGTGGTCAAGTGGTTAAGACATCTGTACTAGCAAGCTGGAGCAGCGGGTTTGAATCCTGCCCGAGCAGTCTGAATTGTTTTCAGTGTTTATCGCGTCGACCAGGGCAAACCCTCATTGATTTACTTTCTGATTGTTTGCGCCCCCGATAGTGATCTTTAGAATGTTGAGCATTTAGCGGAATGTAAAGGAAACCCTTAAAAGTTCGGAAACTTGTCCAGGTGGTGAACATACAGGTGCACATGTAAGTCCAATGGTGAGCCAGCTCTTTAGCTTGCAAAGATTCTGAGTAGACATTTGTAATGCCACTGCTAAGGATGACACTTTTTTGAAGCTGGTGTTATTTCAGAGAAGCTCAATCATGTCAAAGCAAAACTAGCCTCACTCCAGTCCATTTATGATGGCCCTTTCAGTTACGCCAATAGGAAATTGCATGCCCTAGACATCATGTTGTCAAAACGTCTGGAAATAAGACCACCAGACCTAAACATGCAGGGACGTACAAGTGACCAACAAAGTCATTGCTTGAAAATCACCGATTGTGAGATTCACGGCAGGGGTGAAGGCGCCCTTACACTTTTTAGGGTTTTAACAGATAAAATTGAGCAGTTTGAGATACCAGTTTGACATAAAATCAATAAATAAATAGGCCTAAATAAAAAAGGAATCATAGAGCATTATAGATTTTCTCGGGAGGGAATATTTTGCTTTACAGTTGAAGATTTACAAGAGAACTTAGAGCGTCAGATTCAGCAAATTCCCCATTTTTAATGGTCTGTGTTTAAAAGATTTTCCGAGACTTCCGATGATGAGAAATTATCCACATTCTTTAGCGTAGCAGCGTAAGTATTACGCTAAGTATTCCCCCAAAAAAATTCACAGTGTATGTATTCTCTACATACGTTAGCATACAAATGCAGCACGTGAACTTCAAAGCGTGTACTTCAAACAGTCGTTGATATGACCGGAGGTCACCCTCGTCCAAAAAGTTTTACAAAAATTAATTCGATTTTAAGTTATAGCGCAGCTTCGCCATAAGTTTATGTCGTAAATGTAAGTATTGCGCCATAAACAGATAAGGCGCAAGTTAAGCACAGTTTCGTGAAATCAGCACTGGGTTTTCCTGGAATTTTGTGAGACTCGGATGGCAACCAATAAGTTGCTCAGTAGATGCTTGTGGGTAACCACTGGGTACATTGTGGGTGCGCTGTGTTGAGGTTCCATGGGTCACAGATTGGATAGGGAATGAGTCTACTGCACTGTGTGCAAGCAAATACAGCAATGTGCACGTGCTAAGGTGATACTATTTTTTGTGTACATATTTTCAATCCTGATTTTGACCCCCGAGGTCGCAGGTTTTGGAGCCAAACGAGCGAGGCGGTCTATCAAGTGCGAGGTGGGCAACCTCACAATTAATATGCAGGCCAACCCAGGATCAGACTGCTCAAGTTCAATAATCACTCACATGTGGTGATCAACGTTCTACTTATGGCATATAGCAAAAACTGCTACAAACTTTTCATGTATAGCAATTCCTAAATTTGCTATATATGTATATCAGCAATTTTCATTCACATTTTCAAGTCTCAATTCTATAACGTGTCCAAAAAAATGTAACTAATAATTTATTCATGACATCATTGATTGGCGATGCGCGCGCAAAACTTAGTCAAAAGTTTGTACCCGAATCACGTGGCTGGAGCCGAGATTTATGCATGAGTCTATGGTAGTGGCCGAGCCTATTCATATAAACTCATGCGCTATTTACGGCCGTAGCCAAGTGATTCTGACACTCAAAAAGATGCACTGCCAGGTAAAGGATCCGGCCACCGTGCACAGGGAAGTCAGTGAACCAGACAGAGGCCCCGCTGGAACGAAGAGAAAAACTTGTTGGTCAATTTTAGAAACACCACCAACGTTAAGGAAATATCAGCCAACAGCAGCAAACGTACTGAACATAATATCACGTATGCAAAGGGAAGATGGCAGATCGTTTTCGCAAAGTCAAGACACGGCTCACGTGGGAAACAAGTTGTGACTGCCTGTGGTGGAACACAAGTCACATGGGACATGATAGAATAGCCACAAGGCCCACAACATCACATTTTAAGGAACGTAAGATTTTGTTTTGATTATTTTTGGTTTTCCTAAGCAGCAAACAACTTTGAATGAATTGAAGTGGTCACTTTTCATCACAACTACGGTAACTGACATTTTTTTTGGCGTCGCATTTTTTTTGCTTTGCACGTTTGAAAAATCAAATCGCTAGAATTCAAAAGTGCATCGCATTTAGCGATGCGACAAAGCTTATTTTGAACACTGGTGGTGATGCAACTGAGAAAGCCGGAACGAGGAAATGACGTATACTGGAAAAAAATGGGTATCGTAAACTTTGTTAACCACTTCGCTATTAAACCGGGTGTTTTTACAGCGATTACCGCCATACGGGGATTTTGAACAATGCATCATTTAAAAATCTCACTAAAACAATTTGAAAAATATATTTCTGTGAAATAAATTGATAAGGGTATACTATGGGTATAAAAGAAGCAAACCTGGCACAATTCGGACATCGTTGTGGCTTTTGTCAAGAGAATATCCGTTCGAAAAAGGGCCCATTGTGTGTCGTCAATGGGGCGTAATGGACTTGTGTGTGTGTGTGTGTGCGTGTACGGTACTGACGATCCGTGACAGCAGACTAGCCTCCACTCCAGGCAGTCAAATCTTAAAGTTGGTTGGCCCCAACCGAGCGTACAGATTGTGGTGAAGAATGTGGGTGGAATTCTACTGCCAACAGTTGGGCTGTGTGGCATGCCAACACAGTGTCCCCCCGCGTGCTTTCAGCGGCAGCATGCTTTCCCTCGATCATCCACAGTGAAGACCCACAATTGCACAATTACTGCAGCTAATCGTGCAAATTTTCATGTGGCAACTTGCGTCAAATAGGGTCTTTGTCATGATTTGTATTGCTTTGTTCTAAGCTGAAAAGAGTCTTTGTCTTAAATGTGGAAAATAGTAGTTCCCGGATTCGGAGGGCCCCGTCGCACAGTCAAACCAACGGCGCTCCGATTTTGGAGGTCCCGGCGCGAGGTGGTTAAGAACCTGTATCTCATTCTCATTGGGTTGAGAAGAGACCGGAACATAGTAGCCTTTTAGAAATGTACACATTGTAAAGGACTCATTTGGCAGCTGTTGATTGAGACCTGCTTAGCACAGTGTAGAGATGCAAGCTTGTGATTAATATGGGCATTTGTCACGATCAGTTGGAACTTGCTACCAAAAATCTTACAAGGCACAGTGCAAGGAGGCTGAAAGCAAGGTAGAGATTAATATACACTCGGAAGACAATATCGCAGAGTGAAACCTTGAGAGAATTGGAGAGGAAGAGGAGATGGAGGGAGCTGTTTGCACGGTCATGTGTGCCATGCCCACGATCTTCCTGACCACAGGACTGATAGGACAGGATAGGATAGGATTAAGAATAATGCAATGCGCCGTGCATTCGATCTCCATAGAGTCCATCTATAGGTAAGTACCGGTAAGTGCACATGTCCGTGGCAGGTTGTGAGGACAAGGGAAGTCTGGTTTCCGGGCTCCATTGACCACGACCATATGGACATTGCTGTGTCTCCCCAGTCTCTCTCTCTAGGCTGGTGCCTCTCGGACCACTGCTGCCACAAATGTCTACACGCAGAGTACAGTTGCATTGAAATGTTGTATCACAAGGCAAACTGCTTGGGATAAAAAAAAATTGCACTGCAGAACTTCCTCAGTCAATTAAAAAATGGCCTGTAGTTTACAAACAAGAAATGAGAACTGTTAAAAAAACGGCCCCAGTATATAAAAATAATTCAACAGCCAATGCTGGCCCAATAAAAATTTCAGCAATTGAAATGATCATGTTTTTGACTTGACTTTTCACCAAACAGATTGCTCATGACTAAATCATTGGGTGCCATCACAGCAAACCTGGAAAAAAAATAGAAAGCGTGAGAGTGTGAAGAAACTAAATACTACCACTAACAACAGCCTGGGTCATATTTTCGGCGAACAAATTGTTGTGTTGGTATAAGGTACACCATGGTTTGGAAACTAAACACAGCTACTCTCCATTGATAAAGAATAGACGGCCCTTTAGTTACCGACAACTGACATGCGTTCAAGCTAACACTTCAAGCTTAGTAAATACCAAAGATCTTATAGCGTGCAAAGCGCGCAAGATGGACTACTCCGAGCAAAAGGTGAAGTACACACTGGACGCCATTTTAGTAAGCAACGGAATCTGTCGTTTGCTTTCGGTGCTCCAGAAATGAAGCGAGAGAGTCACAAACAATAAAAAAGACAACTTTGGATGCGTGAACAGAATGTGATAACTTTTGATGTGATGTGACCACGAAATGGAGAAAATGTGTGCGACTTTGCTTACTAAAATGGCATCAAGTGCGTACTTCACCCGGATGCGTGTGATCTCGCAAGATAAGGCTATCTTGCGCGCTTTGCGCGCTATAAGATCTTTGGTAAGTACACACTGAAAACAAAAAGACAAACGGTAACCCAAGTTCCACTGAAAATTATAAAATGTACTTCTGCCCAAGAGTTTCCAAACTATTTTTGAAAGACTCGGAGTACACTGTGTGGTTCAAAGGGAGCCGTTTGCAAACTCCTGGTCGAAAACTTGACTGCGGGAGAGCATCGATCTCACCGACGACATTTTACGAGAGATTCAGCGGTTTACTGCACGTTTGCCGTAAGCTAACCACTGCCTGTTGTATGTTCTGTGATTTGTATTGGCCAAGATGGAGTCCCTTACCCATAGGCTCAGCTCAAAATTTCTGCACCCTGCCGACACCCTGCCGACGGCGCAAAGAAAAAAAATGGCTGCAAAATTCACGCACCATTTGTTCACTGTGAGAAGTGAACGTTTTTACGGTGCCATTTGCTATTTTACAGAGAGGTGCCGGTGTTTTCAACTAAAAATGAAAAAGATAAATGGAACAGCAGTTGCCTTATCAACAACTCCTCATCCTAATACCATGGCAAATGAAAACTAAATCTGAGCAAGAATTATATTCACATTGAGAGTCTAAAATACGGCTAACATTTTACTTCCAGACTCGCGTCTTTGGACTAAAAAATTATCTCAAAAAGTGGGATCGGACACAAATGAATTGAATTCCATCTCCATTCTCCACGGCTGTGGTTAATGTCTGAGGGAATCGAGTAATCAGTATGTGACAATGAAGGAAGTAGGATCTGGTTGGTGTGTTTATTGTCACTCAATGGGTTGGCATGGGAGAGTTGGGTCCATGCTTGTGATACATAATGTACAGTACCACTCACTACCACCAGTCTGCACAAGACGCAGTTCAATGGGGTTTGGACACGGTTCGGACACCCATTTTCTCGGCTCCTAGGGCCATTACAGACGGGGCTGACGGGCTGCTTAGGCAAAGGATACCCTCAATGCGGAGTTTCATGACCTGTTCCTTGGCCCGGTCCCGTGTCGGCTCCTCCTCGGGCGCTTCTTCCGAGGTTCCGTCGTCCATCTCGTCCGCCTGGCCGCCTGGCGATGCAGCAGCAGCATCTGTGCAGAAACGAATAGGGGGGAAAAGACCACGGTTTTCACACACCAGGCCACCGGCCGCTCGCGCCTCGCCCTCCCCACCCGAGGAGGAGCCCCCTGGCCCGACCCGAGGGGTCCCAGAAGGAAGCTGAAAGATCGGGGCTCACCTCTCTGCCGGCGGCCGACCACTCTGTCGGCCCACGACGACCAGGGCTGGCCCACAAACTGTGACGGACTGCCGCGGTCTAGGGTCGCCATTGCTGTTCTACCGTGTTGCCTGCCATGTATCCCGTCGTGCTGTGCGCGTGACGTCACTGACAGTTCGCAGCTAGCGCACACGAGTACGAGTACACGGTCGTATAGGCTTACTTACTCACTTCCAACTTGAAGACGCACTGCTCCAAACCATCCTCAACTCTAAATCTCTTTTGATCTCGTCCCATCCCCACCGTCTCTCCTAAAAAAAGTGGTCAAATTCCCCCACAATTACTTGTGACCAGATTGTTTCCTTCCCATTTCTAAGTTCCCTCCAAATGCGATCGCCGGGCAGAGGAACATGGGTTGAACATTTTTTTTTCCGCTTTGTGATTTCGTTCTTTGTCATTGTCCGACTTCTTGGATGGAGGGGCCATCCATAGTGCACGCTGATAGGAGATTAACTTTATGTGGGCGTGTCCTCAAAAGTGGGGGGGGGTTGCGTGTGATTGATCCAAGATCTTCGCCGACCAAGTGGGTCAAATTTCTCGGCCATTTGGCGGTGAAAATGTCCAGTGACCGAGCGATCTGACCCTCTTGATGAAAAGATAATGAATATCATCTAAATAATCCAACATCGTTATCCGTAGGCGGTCGTAATTGTATAAATGTCTTACTACAAAGTACAAGACTAGAAATATCAATCTGCTTTTTTTTGGGGGGGGTGGTCTAGTGGGGTGTTGGAGGGGGCCTTATGAATAATATACCATTGTAAGTTTTCCGAGTTACTTTTAAAGCGAGAGAAATATTATTAAATTTATTGAAATTGATTGGACCGGGGTCCGGGACTTGAACCCGCGACTCTAGTTTCACTTAGCGGCACCAACTCCTATGAGGGGGGAGGGTCCAAAATAGTCTTTGCATGTTAGGAAGAATTTAACCATTAGCACCCACATATTCCCAGTGATCCCGCCCACACGCTCATTCATTCATCAATTCCCTGTAAAACGGGCTACAGCAGTTTGGGACATCTTGCAAAGCGGAGGAAGCTTTAAAAAAAAAATCAAGGGAAAACAATTTCAAGGGAAGGAAAACAGCGGGAATAATTGGGAACCATTTTCTTTGCTGTCTGAATAGTACTGTTCAATAACAATCGATCATATTATCAAAGTGTCAATGGATATCATAGATGTTGGTAGAAAAATCTATTTTTCCTCTGTATGTTTGACTTAACTTGAAAAAGCCGCATTCACTTCGTGTGATCACCGAACTGCTGTAACAATAACATACTTTATAATTGGTTTCAAATTGGTTGTTTTCATCTAACAACAGGGGCGTCATCCCTGGAGTACAAGTTGCAAGCCCCATAGAACGCAGTACCCAAAACCCTCGCAGTACCAACAATTCCACACACAAAAGTTTCTCAGGTCTTGTAACTATACTCCAGTGTAGATTGGACCTTCACCTCTCAGTTTTGGTGTTGCTAGACGATTGGATTTTCTGCTATTTACACCCAGAAAAACACTCCCAAAATGTGAAGTCGTCCAAGCAGAAATCCTGCAATTGGATAGCATCACTCCATCCACTTGCACAGCCAAATAGGGCCACATTTTCAAGCCTCATATGTTCCAAATTACACACGAAATTGAACATTGAACCACGAGTTGTCTTAAGCTTTAAGGCCACATAATAAAACAAAGATGTGAGTCCAGACTATGATAATCAGCTCGGCGGAGCCATCTTGGATTAATTTAGTGTGTTGACATCATAATGGTTGAATGTTTCTGGCTGACATGCCCCCATCTTAGCACAGACTAGTTGACTATTTGGGAAGGCCATCATCTAAGGGCTGGATAGCTCAGAAGATTAAAGTGGTACGCAAAACAAGAGGTCTCGGGTTCAAGTCCCAGGCCAGTCAAAGTTTTGTTTCTTTTTTGTTCTTTTTTTTCTTCCAAAGTTCCTAGTCAATTTGTTAGAAATAATTTGAAAAGATAACCAGCATACATTCACACAAAGACCCTTGCTGCATGTTTTTAATACCTCTTTAATCAGATCATTTTCTTTAGATGTGATTCAAGAACTTCTGAAAATAATACAAAGCGGACATTTTGGGCAAAATATCCTTCTTTTAAATTACACATAAACAAAATAAGTAATTTTTTTGTGTGTAAATTCTTAATACCATACAAGCTCTACAATATACGGTATCTGGTACAGCAGGGAAAGGGATATCGAGGTTTACTCCTTGTAATAAAAGAAGAGAAAATAGCAAGGGAAAAAAATAATTGTCAAAGGACATCAGTCTGTGTTGGAAATCTATATAACACTGGTCCATACGTTCTGAACACCAAATAAATTCAACATTCTTTTATCTTTAGTACTTTACAGAAGTCTCTTATACATGGCCATTAACTAAACTTCTTTAAATTATGTAGTGTGTATTTCTAGCTGGGTTCCAACCTTTGAACACAGCAGTTGTTGCAATGGTCTCTACCTGGGGTCAATTCCATAGTCGCTTAAGCACCAAAATCTGCTTAGGCAGAAAAAAGTCATTATTCATAGGATTAGTTTGCTAATCAAAAATTCACTTTTGTTTTAGGCTAAGTAACAGACAGTGGAATACAAGTCAACAGCGATTGACATCACACCACTGTAATCCTTCTTACAAAGGGAAGATTTTTCATGCTTAGCAGATTTTCACGTTTAAGCGGCTGTATGTAATTGGGCCCTGGTTGTATCTGATACTGTCCTCCAATGGGTCTACAGAATGATCTGCACTATGACCAGATGAGGTGTAAACCCATGCACTTCAATACAAAACAAAAATGCAACAGATTAACAGCCCGACCATGAGGGACAGTTTGTAAAAAAGTCATTTGTTTTTTCTGAAAAGGGGGGAAAATACCAGAAAAATCCCTTTTATCACCCAATGTCATGCCAACCACCCACAAATACTAAAACTCCTGGTAATTTACACATATTTAGGCTCTATCCGACAAAAAGTGGGGAAAAATATACATAAATCAATAATCACAACCATGCTTGATTCATACTTCAGGGGTATGATACCTAATGACCTAGTTTTTTTTTCTGATGGTTTTCCTGCCTGGCCTTCCCAATAATCTGCTCTTTCTCTACATTGAATTCCATCACCGTAGAATACTGAGGATAATAACACACATTGTGTGAAAACATACAGTATGCTCATGTAGAAAGGTTTGAACTACGCGCCTCATATCAAAGAAAGGAGTGGGGGACTTAAACCAGGTTAGAATTCCTTGAGATTGACGGAGTCTGTATTATTTTACAAGAAGCACAGATACTTTGCTTTGTTATGTGGAGAGTGGGGGGAATTCCATCATTCAAAGCCCTCCCTTTAAAAATAAATAAATATACAGATGGTGGTCATTTTAACATAGGATGAAAGGGAGAGTAATTCACGTTTCATTTCCTTGAATGAACATAAAGCATTGGTACCACACATACACACCCAAATGTCAATAAGTCGTTTGTTATGATTGGTTGAAGGTCATTTTCTCTTTTTCTTTTTTGAAGTTAACACACTTAACAATGTAGTACTTTTCAAGTTGCATCATAACACTGTTGCTACAAATGAGCAGTGGCTTGAAAAATCTCCCGTTGGATACGATTTAATGTAATGTACAAGCAGCTGCCAAGTTAAAGAAATAATCTCGTTTCCAAAGGAGACAGTGATTCAACATTCCCGTCGGTTGATTTCTTTTTAAGTTAAGCTAACTGAAGCGAACATTTTACAAAAAATCAGATTTTCAAGGAAAAAAAATATATCACCAGTAATTGCTCTTTCCTCGATATCTCTAAGGAACACTCGACTTCTTCTGGGCCACTCCTTCAACCCGTAACACATTTCCCTCCATGGATAGCTTCAATTCCTTCTTCCGGCTCAATGACGTTTTCTTATCTTTTGCTAGCCTTTGACCTGAAATGGCTTTACCTTATGCAGTTTTTACCACGAGCAAATATCTTCTGAAAAATCAGTTGGATTCAGAAAGATGTGTGAAAAAAGGGCATCCGATGTTTCATCTATGTGCAGGTTTTACAATATACCATACAGTGTCCAGTGGGACTTGGCCTTCTGTCTCAAAAATTCACTTTACAGTTGAAGATGATAGCAATAGATATACATGTATATATACACAGTGTCAAGTCTTGATCAACGACTGGCTATTTCCAATGGAATTGTTTGTACAATCGTGTGTTCATGCTTGCTGGTTGTAGTAACATGTACAAGAGTTACAGTTGTGGATCTGTTACACAGTTAGCCTCAACCTGTTGGCATCGTGTAGTGAAATCTGCATTGGAGAAAAGTTAAAACCATCGTTTGTCTCCAACCATATGATCACAATTTGTACAAACCACAAAATATAAATGGAGTCTATAACTTATGTACTTATGTCAGGAAATTCAATGTGTTTTGTGAATGCCTACAAGTATGTGCTGCTGCTCTTTGATTTATTGTCTTTTATAAATTTGGGGGCTGGTAGAGTATTTTTGAAGGGCCAATTATTGGAGGTGACATGATTTGGACAAGTGAGGTAGATTTATGAAATAAGAAGAAGTCAGTTTTGACCGGAATAAATACATTTAAAGTAGCGGATGGTTCAATGATACATAACAAAAATAACAAATAGAATCAGAGTGCAAATATTTAATTAGTGAATGAAACAAAAAAAGTATGTTACACATTTAGCTTTTAATACAGAACAAGCATTGATCAAATGCTTCAATTGCAACTACTTTTGGTGTGATGCAAAATGACTCTTGACGAACCAAAACAAAATTGCACTACATTTCAACCTCAGTAGGGCCAAGTCAGTAGGAGTCTTGCCGCTGCAAAAACTGAGATTTGATAGCATTTAAATGAAGCCAATCGGCAGAGATATGCACGGAATCCACCAGCCCTCAAATAAACTTTGTACTCCAAGATGGCTTGTGTGGTTTTTTTCTTCAAACTACAATTTTTACAAGTCCTATTTCTTCATCTTGTTTTTATCTTGTATGAATTCAGGGTGTCTGATAGGGTAATGGTGGCACACTGATAATTGCTGGATTTTTTTTTTTGGGGGGGAGGGGCATGTTTGCTGAGCTGTGGTAAATTTCAATAAACTCCGCTTTTTTACGATCAATCGCAAGACGATGATGAACGCACATAAACCATACAATCTATCAAAGCTATGATGGGTTACCAATCGTAGGTTGAGTTATGATGCATCATAAGACTTGGTGAAATCCACCCGTGGATGGGTGGACAATCTTGGACCCTTGACATTGTCCTACATTTCTGCACGGCACACCATGCCAGATGCTGGGACAGACACCCTTCACGTTTGTATGCTGAGCAAGCACAAACTAATGCAATGTGTCTCCTGCTCATGGGGCTCTGTATGCTGCGGCTGACATACTCGGGACTAGTCAATGGAGCATTTGAATGGGGTGTCAACTGTCAAGGCTTTGGGTTTGAAAAATCGGTGCAGTACGGACTGCACAAATCAAGGGTGGTGTACGGTATACGGTAGCGAACAGCATGAGGTATGCTGGGCACAACAATGAAGGCAATAGTGTCGAAACTCAGGACAGAGAGGTCCAAGATCCCCGTCAACCCACTAGTCTTGACATTTGTGACCGACTCACAAACATACGGGAGGCGTCTGAGATGGACTTAGAGGGATGGTCTCGGCCGACCTCTTCCTTTTCCGGTCCAACAGACTGATCTGTTTGGTGACTGCAATAGAGCCTGGGTGTCTTGCGGTGAACATCATGTGGAAATCCTTTGTGGGTACAGTGAGTGTGGTTCCCATGAACTCAACTAATTGGTTCTCTTGAGAACTCCCACAAGAGATTTCCCAGATGGCGTCACAATCACCTGACCATCCTGGCTTGCTACCTCCACTGTGAAGTGTGAACTGCCTGAAAACTCATTTGATCGTACATGTAATTTCAAAAGTTAGAGGGCCTGACGTTTCGATCCTAGCAGGACCTTTTTTTCAAAGGCAGGACCTTTCTCTTTGCCTTTGAGAAAGGTCCTGCTAGGATTGAAACGTCAGGCCCTCTAACTTTTGAGATTTAGTTATTGCAGGTCATTTTAGTCAGTGAGCAGTTTGCCAAAATGTTTTGGTATTTACTTCTTCATCGTAGTTTGCATAAACAAAATAGATTAACGGTCAAATTATCTGAAATTAGGTGTGTGTTTTTTTATCATTCTTAACAAAGATACGTCAGAAAAGAAAATGAAGCAAATCTTATTTCAAAAGGAAGTGTTTTGTTTACAAGCTATGACAGAACTTGTAGTCAACATTTTACTGCATACTGTGTAAATGCCTTATGTAATTCAAGCCTGTGTGGTTATCTGCTTAGAACTAAATGTACAAACAGCAACAATGGATGTGTTGTAAAGATATTACAAGGTTTTATCTTCTCTCTCCGGTGGATTGCCCTTTTTTTTAGTGCACTGCATTTCCTGACTTTTGGGTGTGATTTATACTTTGTATTTGATATGCAAATGTCTCGTGTCTTGTATTGGGAAATTGTTGCGCTCCTTTTCGGGCCTTGCTGGTAATCAGCGGTCTGTAAGGGAACTATTCACACTACCAAGGCAATTTGGCTTGTGATCATGTGGCGCTGGCAACGGGAGGCTCAGGGTCTGTGGTGCTGCACGCCTGGTCCGGGGAGGGATCTAGACTGGCTTGTGGGACTGCTGGCTCCTGCTGAGCGACCAGGGCTTCTGGCTGGGGGTCTTCAGGGCAGCCTCGCACCTCCCCTGGCAACATGCCTGCCGCCGGCCCCTGCTGGCTAGCCACAGGAGCCTCTGGGGTGGTAGCGGATTCTACAACTGCCAAAGGGACAGGGGAGCTAGGCTGAGACTGCCCGGCACCAGGCGCCGCCTCTACCATCTCCATGGGCGCTTCCTGAGCAGCTTCGCTGGACGAAGCCAGCGCCGGTTCTGACACTGACCCGGCAGAGAGTTCTGATGTCACTCGCTCCGGTTCAGACCCCCGGCTGTCTGACACTCTGTCCCTATTCGCCGCAATGTCAGGATCCTCCATTGGCGGCCCGCTAGTGTCCATGGGTTCTTCGCCAGCCGCCGGTGAGTTAGCCACGGGGGTCGACACGACCGAGATGATCTCCTCGGGGGACTCTAAGGTGCGGGCCTCGTCCAGTGTCTCTGTCGCTTCGGGCTGGCCCGATACGGGGACTGGCTGCGGACTGGGAGGATCAACCTCAGCCTGGGTGACCTCAGAGTCTCCTCCCATCACCTCCGCTCCCTCCTCAGTTCCCGTGGCCCGGCTGGCTTCCCCGTTGTCTGCGCAGGGCATCGGCTCCTCCTCTGCCCCCGCAACCTCTCCGGACGCAGACGTCTCGCTCCTCTCTACCGAATCGCCCGCCTCCCCGCAGTCCTTCCTGCCCTCCCCGGTCTCCATGCCCTCCATGGGCTCGCCGGCCATAAAGTCCAGGCTCAAGTCCAGCGGCTCGGCCTTGACCTCCTGCGGGGTGGAGGGCGGCGTGGGCGAGGCCGCACCCCCGCTGGACCTCCGGCTGCCTGCGGCCCGCTGGGCGGCGTGGCGTGCCTTAGCGGCCACCGACTGTCGCTGCCGTTTGATGCAGGGCCGGCAGATGAACTCCTCGTCGTCTGCCGGCTCTTGCGTCATACCTGCAGTGTGCAAACAGTTATAAAGTCACATCAACAAAAATGTTACCTTATCTGATGAGTTACAAGGAGGCTTCTCCCAAAACCCAATTTCAACGGAACTGGGCATTCTTATATTAGATTCAAGCTCACTTCAAGGGCTTCAAGAACATTCAAAGAATGACCGAATGAATTGTGTCGAGTGCAATGTTGGGACGGATACACAGCCTGTGATTAAAGCCTTTTGATCGCTTCACTGAAGTTGAGAAAACAAACACCCATTAGTCCAAGACTCCTGGGCATTTATCTGATGAACCATTCCGGCATAGGTCAATTTCCAACCCCCAATGAAATTTCCTTGTCAAATAATCATTCCCATTTCCTTGTAACGAAAAAAAAGGTGCCGACAGTACCGACAGTGAGCAGGCGCTAAGGTGAGGACTCACCAATACAGAGTAGATGGTACCACTTCTCACACTTGTCACACTGAACCCAGCTGATGTCATCCCCCGTGGGCTGCAGGCAGTGTTTGGCCGAGCACTGCTCATCGTCCTCGTCCCCGTCCACATTCACAAATGCCTCTGCGTCCGGCTTCTTGCCCTTGTCCTTTTCATCTTTCACTGTTGGGCGCACCAAATGACAAACACAGCCGTCATTTGAGTTCCAAGAGGACCCCAAACGATGAGTGGGGGCCAATTTCGTGGAGCTTCTCAGCGTAAAAATTCTGTCTAGCGTGAAAAGTTGTCCTTGTGTAAAGCAGGATTACAGACCGAATGGTTGAGTGAGGTTAGTTGCTTTGGACTTGTATTCCACCCTCCTTTTCTTTGTATGCAAAAAAAAGGGGACATTTTGTGCTTAAGCAGATTTGGGTGCATAAGTAACTCTCATGAAATTGGGCCCAGGTCTAGATCCGACTCGGAAAACTTGACGGCATCCTGAAGCACACACCAAGATATGGTGTAGCATTGCTGTGGTCATTCAGGTTTGCATCAGACAGCTTTGCTTTCTAGTGCATTTACAATTGACAGCGCTCTTATTCTTAAAAGTTAGAGGGCCTGAGGTTTCGATCCTAGCAGAACCTTTCTCAAAGGCAGTACCTTTCTCTTTGCCTTTGAGAAAGGTCCTGCTAGGATCAAAACGTCAGGCTGTTTGCAACAGTTTTTGTATTAACTTCATACTTAAAATTGGGGGGGGGGGCTGCAATACAGAGTTAGTGATTTTTGGACACGCTGCTCTGTTCTGCATAATTTCTATCTGACATTACTAATCAGCTTTCTATCTGTAATGAATGGCCTAAACAGGTAGTGTGTTCTCAAAAGTTAGAGGGCCCGACATTTCAAAAAGGTTCTGCTGGGATCGAAACGTCAGGCCCTCTCAACTTTTGAGATTTTTGTACTGCATGTCATTCTAGTCAGTGAGCAGTTTGCAACAGATTGTCCCAGACTGTCTTACCCTTCTTCTTCTTGGTCTTCTTGTGCTCCTCCTTGACCTTGTTCTCCTTGCCCTCCTTCTTGATCTTCTCCACGGAGCCTGGCGGCTCCTTCTTGATGATGGCCCGGCCTTCCTTCTCCTTGCTCTTCTTCTTCTTCATGCGCTTCTCCAGCTTGTAGGCCTCCTCCAGCATGGCGGCCCGGAAGGTGCCGGCCGCCTCCCCGCAGGCTCCGGCCTCGTTCTCCCGCTTGCGCTTCAGCTTCTTCTTCTCCTTGTCCAGCGGCTTGGGGTGGACCAGGAGCTTCTCAGAGACCGACTCCTCTTTCAGTTGCTGCGGAGGGGGTCGGGATAGGGGGGAGAGAGGTGGGGGATGAAAACAAGAGTTGGGGATCAGGGTTACGCTCTACAGAGGTTGGGGGTGGGAGAGGGATCTGCATGGATGCATTAACAAAGAGGGGCTTATTTACAAGTCAAGGTTTTTAAGCCCGATGGCATGACAAAAGGTGAATTGAAAAATGCCAATTTTCCAAACTGAAAGAAAAAATTGGCTATTGATTTTCCCCCTACTGTGATTAAGTCACTGGGCTTCAAGGCCGTTTACGAAATGAAGGCTTAAGCTCGGGCTTAGGCTTCATTCATACTTCTAGAAACAAGCGTTTGGCCCCAGTTTCTTAGTGAATGCCCTGTACAACACACTTTCAAATTCGGTGACAAACCACAACCCTGTTTTGTCAGGTTTTGTCAGACGAAGACGAAGCCTGAGCCCGAGCCTGATCCACGGATTCGTTAACAGCCTAAGAGTGCCCTCCAAGGTACTTAGAGCCACTGGTTTTAGGATGAATACAGACGTGGGTACCTGCACAAAGTGTTCCAGAAAGCGCTCCTCGCGCACCGGCTGGCAGGCCTGCAGGATGCGCCAAATGTGCTGGGTCTCGTCCAGCGACACCTCCAGCAGGTCCCCCTCCATCATCAGGTCCTCCAGCTGCGCCTTGACCATGGGCGACAGCTCCAGGACGGGCGACTCCAAGGGCCTGGGCACGATGGGCGACTTGCGGGGGTGCTTGCGCTGCTGCTGCTGCTGCTGCTGCTTCTGAGGCTGCTGTGGCTGCTGTGGCACTGGTGCCGGTGTTGTCCCCTGGTCGGCTTTGGGAGCCGCGCTGTAGGCGTGCTCCGAGCTATTGGCCACAGCGCTGTAGGCGTGCTCCGTGTCCTGAACGGGATCGGGGGAGGCAAGGTCCGAGTCAGAGATGTCCGGGGGAGGGTAAATGTCCTCCTGCTCGGCACAGGCGTCCTGTATTGTCTCCTCCTGGCCAACAGCAGGCAGTGGCTCCATGGTTTCGGCCTCCATTGAGCCGTCCTCCGGGTATGACGCATCCTCCGTCTCCGGATGGGTGGGGACTGGCGGCATGCCGTGAAGGATAGAGGACATATGGACATCGGCGGGAGGCAGGGTGGCCTGCGCATCCAGATAGTCACTGGTGTCCGCCGAGTCCCCCTCCGTCTTGTCCTTGGTGGCCTGCTCCACCAGGCGCTGGCTGAGTGCCGAGAGTTTGGCCAGGGCAGAGGCCAGCTCGTCGGTGGCCAGCGCCTGCCGGGCCCGGTCCTGCCAGCCCATGCCTCTCTCCGTCAGGCACTGGAGGGCCTCCCCCTCGGGCAGCCGCACCGGCAGCTTCTGCAGCGACACCAGCAGCGACAGGATGGTCTCCAGCCGGGGCCTGCGCGACCGCAGGCACATGGGGCACAGGAACTTCATGTCGCGCACCTGAGGCTGCTGGGCGGAGGACCCACCACCGCCGCCGCCAGCCATGACAAACTTGCTCTTGCCGCCGCCGCCGGCCTTGGGCAGCGGCACGCAGGTGTTGTGGAACCAGTCCTTGCACAGCTCGCACTGCAGCATGAAGCCGCCCACGCTCTTGCGGCAGACGCAGTACTTGCCCTGCTCCGTGCCCTCCTCCTCCGTCTGCTGCTTGCGGCGGTTCTTGTCCCGCAGCAGGCGCATCAGGTCCACCTCCCGGCTCTCGTGCTCCTTGTAGCCGGCCACCTGGTGGGAGGAGACAGCGTGCATGTCAGGCCGGACCCACATGGATTGACTACGGCCCTTTATGGCACTTGATCCTTGGCTTTCATTTCTCAAATTTATTAGTGTCATAGGTATTTAAAGGGATAACTCAACATTGGTCAAGGTCAAAGAATAGCATCCATACGTTGTCTGATCCAACATATGCATGAAATAGCACGCCTGTGAAAATTTCAGCTCAATCCACTAACTTCATTTGTTTTGCGAAAATGCAGCATTCAACGAAACAGAGTGTTTTTTTTCAAACTCATGGCAAATTCCTACAACTGCAGGATCTACAAGTCAACCCAAAATGACTGGCAGTAAAGGCTAGCAGTAGTGCCCCCCCCCCCCCCCCCCCCGTCTGACAATACCACATACCACATGACGGGGTCTGACAATACCACATGCCACCTCATCAGTCTCAAATCATCTCCCTTCCCTCAATTCCAGCTAAAACCAACCGTTAGCCAACATCAGAATAAGGCTGACAAAGTGACTCCTCGTCTGCCTGACTGTCCACCCTCCATGTGTACTCACAAAGGCGACTGGGTCTCTGATCTCGTCCGTGCTGACTTCCACGGCGTACTCCTTCTCCATCTCCCGGAGTCGCTCCAGGTCCTTCTGCTTCTTGCGGCGTGCTTTGCTTGACTGGTAGATGCCTATGTCGCGCCTTGGTGACAGCACCTAGTGGTGACACAGAGAATACAGACTCATTGCCAGGATCACTGCAAGGAATGACTCAAATCACCTCACCTTTACCAGGGATTGAAGGGACCGACAAAGTCATTTCCTGAAAATCACTGAAGGCCAATAAATTGCAGGATTAATAGGTTTGCAGTGATGCCATGTACAATTCTCTCTTGTGAGTATGTGTGGTTCTGAAAAGATCCGGAGGAACTCGATGTTTCAAAAGAAAAAAAGAGAGAGTTGTACATGGTGTCACCGCAAACCTAATTAATAACTCCTGCTATTCTCACCATGAAAACCTTCAAATCTCATTTGGCCAATAAATTGTGCGACTGCGAGTGAGCGCTTATGCAACCGAGAGATGCAACTGTGAGGGCGCACTTATGCGACCGAGAGATTCACGGCAGGGGTGCAGGCGCCCTTCAGTTTTTAGGGTTTTAACAGATAAAAACGAGCAGTTTGAGATACCTGTTTGACATAAAATAAAAAATAAAATAATACTTTTATTTAAACAAATTACGCCATTTCCAGAAATCAAGAAATTTCCGGAAGTCTTACAACCCTGCTTTACTTTAGATTTTATTTGAAGCTCCGTGCTTTTACTGATTTTCTTTGGGGGGAAAAATGGGAGAGCTTGGGCAGGATTTGAACCTGCGTCCCCTGCTTTGGAGAGCAGACGTCTTACCCATTTGACAGCCAAGATGGTTGAGGTTGAATGGTGGAGTCAATTTTATTTCTTAAAAATCCTATTGTCAGCATTTCCACTGAGACAAATTTAGAATGGGCCCCATGGTGTCGACCTACTTGGTGGGCCCTGCTAACTGGTCTCGCTCTTCTGATTGAGCCAAGGAAGAACGACAACAACTTGAGACAGCAGAAGATTGGCAAAGAGTGGCGAATTTCATGTCTATGTGAAAAATTTGCCTATGAGGAAGGTCGTGCTAGGATCGAAATGTCAGGCCCTCTAAATTTTGAGATTTGTGTATTGCAGGTCATTTTAGTCAGTGAACAGTATGCACAAGTTTTTGTATTAATGTGACAATATCTTAGATATGAGCCGGTGCCTGACGCTGGTCACTGATGCCCACTTACCTCCACCAGGGAGTACGGGGAGTTCTTCTTGAGGAAGGTCCTGGCCGTTCTCTCCCGCCAGGCCCGCGCCGAGGTGACCTGGGACTCCACCTGGGGCAGCTGCTCCAGGCGGATGGGTATGGGCCGGCCACTCATCACCATGCTCTCCAACAGGTCCAGGTAGGGGAAGTGCTCTCCGTTCTGTAGGGAGGGAAGAAGGGAGGGAAGGAGGGAGGGAAGGAGGGAGGGAAGGAGGGAGGGAAGGAGGGAGGGAAGGAGGGAGGGAGGGAAGGAGGGAGGGAAGGAGGGAGGGAAGGAGGGAGGGAAGGAGGGAGGGAAGGAGGGAGGGAAGGAGGGAGGGAAGGAGGGAGGGAGGGAAGGAGGGAGGGAAGGAGGGAGGGAAGGAGGGAGGGAAGGAGGGAGGGAAGGAGGGAGGGAAGGAGGGAGGGAAGGAGGGAGGGAAGGAGGGAGGGAAGGGGGAAATTGGGATGGAGGTTGGACGGAAAAGGATTGGGGATGGAAACAAACACAAAAACCTCTTGAAGCAAAATCGCTTGGTGATGGATATACAAATGCCACATGCATCACCACTGGTACGGTGAAAGTCAATGGGTACAATTCTGAACCAAACATGTAGCACTGTGATTATTTCGGCCTGACATAATCATCTTATTTTGTGGGTGATAGATAGTACAAGGCTAATTTCAGCTGGCTGGGGTGCCTGGGTAAAGCTAAATGCCGGGACTGCAACTGTCCATTTACATTCTAATCAGGGCCCCATTTCATGGAGCTGCTTCAGCACCAACATTTCATAAGATCACCTTGCCATCCAAAACAAGTGGCAAACAAGTCAAGAATAGTTGACGTCACATGGCAATGTGGTTTGTAATCCTGTTAACACGAGAGACAATGCTTATGCTTTGAAGATTGCCATGCTTAAGCACAACCATTCATGCTTCACAATATCACTTTTCCAAAACAAACTTCATTTTTGTTTCATACAGCAGAAAAAAACCAGTGGAATACATGTCTAAAGTTATTGGCATCACACCATAATGTGCACTGCAATTCTGTTTCCACATGGAAGACTTTTCACGCTTAGCATATTATCATGTTTAGGCAGCTCTATGAAATTGGGCCCTGCTGGTCATAGAAACAACAGTTGATGTAAGTGACCGACAAAGTCATTTCCTGACAATCACTGAAAGCCAATAAATTGTGCGACTGCAGGTGAGCGCTTACGCGACCGACAGATTCACAGCTGGGGTGCAGGCGCCCTTCAGTTTTTAGGGTTTTAACACATAAAAATGAGCAGTTTGCGATACTTTAAAAAAAAAAATGTAAACAAAATTAAATAAATAAAAATTAAATAAAAAACATGCAATTTCAAATTCTGTTTGACATTATTTTTATTTTTTTTATTAATTCAATCACGCCATTTCCGGAAATTTCCAGAAGTATAACATCCCTTGTAGTGGACCCCCTTGGTAGCCAGCAGTCATAACAGCTGTAAATACTTGAGTTATCCGAGTGCAAGGCAATGAGGTCACGGTCTTGCAAGGAGAGGAGGGTTTAACGGGAGCGCCACCTACCTGAATCTCCTCCATCTTCCTGGTCCACTCCTTGGCCCTCTTGAGGGCCTCGTTCAGGGCGGCCATGTTGGGCAGGTAGGCCGGGATGTTCCGGGCCTCGTTGATGATGGTTTCCAGCGTGGCCATCGCATGGCGGGGCCTGCAGACACAAACCGCACAACAAAGTCCAGTAAAACACACAACATATTGCAAACCATTTACTGACTAAAAAGTCCAAAAATACAAAACTCCATGTTTCAATCCTAGCAGGACCTTTCACACTGAGAAAGGTCCCCCTAGGATCAAAACGGCAGGCACTCTGAATTTATGAGTAAAACATGAGGTTCCCAGTCATTTTTTCCTTTGTTTGCTTGAAACATGAAGAATAAGTGACTGTACGGCCGTTGCTATTCGCAATGGAAGGTTTGCCACTGCTAAGGCACTAGCCGATCCAAATTAACGTCTATGGATACGGCTGTTGCTATTAGCAATGGAAGGTTTGCCAATGCAGAGGCACTAGCCGATCCGAATTAATGTCTATGGATACGGCTGTTGCTATTAGCAATAGAAGGTTTGCCAATGCAGAGGCACTAGCCGATCCGAATTAACGTCTATGGATACGGCTGTTGCTATTAGCAATGGAAGGTTTGCCAATGAAGAGGCACTAGCCGATCCGAATTAACGTCAATGGATACGGCTGTTGCTATTAGCAATGGAAGGCTTGCGAGTGCTGAGGCACTAGCCGATCCGAATTAACGTTTATGGATACGGCTGTTGCTATTAGCAATGGAAGGTTTGCCAATGCAGAGCCACTAGCCGTGGGGAGTAATGCCCAAAGCCACAGTCAAATAGCGGTGAGATCGTACTTGGCCTGCAGGCATATCTTGGCCTTCTCCTCCCAACGCTCGCTGACTGTCAGCAGCTCCTGCAGCTCAGCCATGGCCTTCTCCACGGCGGGGTGAGGCACCAGACTGACGCCCGAGTCGATCAGCTTGCGCAGGGTGTCCAGGGTGACGCTGCTGGGCACCAGCAGGGTGCCGCGCACCTCGTCCAGCCAGCAGGCCTGCGATAGCTCCTAGGGGTGGATGGCAACAATGCAGCAATGTTCACATCTCTCACTGCAGTGGTGATGCACTAAATACACACTGGGGCTATACACACACACTACAGTCCAGCTTGACCTCGGCCTCATTAAAAGCTACAGCAGGCCTCCCTCCTCCAGTCCGCGCACAGCTGGCCTATCAGGAGTCATTATCTCCTATCGTTCAAGAGTGGCACCAAATTCCATGTGGTGACATGAACAATAGGGCGCGAATCTAGTGCTTTGTGGAGACCTAGTCCAATAGGTTGAATAGGTCTCCACAGGGAAATTGTAAAGGTGTATAGGTCTCCACAAGGTTTTCACGAAACTGGTATTTGGAAATAACTCAAATGCAGGAAAATTGTGATGGTAAGAATCACAAATTGAAGTGTTATATTGGACATACAATCTAAATTTCTACCCAGGAAAATGATTGTGGTTGAAATGGGAGCATTTTTAAAACATTGTTTCTCACTCGGTTGTATACTGCACGATAACAAAGCAATGTCTCTACAAGGATACAAAAATCGGTATGTGTGGGGAGGTGGGGGGGGGGAGTGTTCAACCTACCTGCTTGAGTTTGGGCATTTCCGGCAGCTCGATCTCGATGCTCTGGCCCGCCTCCAGCAGTCTCCTCAACTTGTCCGAGTCCGGGATGGCGTCGCAGAGGGCATCCTGTGCCTCTGCCTGGAAGTTCTCCACCTTGCTCAGGAGATCCTAGAGAGCCAGACGCGATTGCACCGGGTTACATTGGGGGAAGGCTCTTAGAGACAGCAGTTAATCCATCCGTTTAGAATATAGCTTCCAAATGGAATACTGAATACATCATGCTGTGCATCGGGGTACTATTGCTTTTACTTTAATAATGTATGTTTTATCTGCTACCACAGAAACAGTGGAACGTCACTATAACGAACACCGATATACCGGACATTCGATTAAAACGAACACAACCTAAGCTGCCTGGTTAAAAAAAAAAAAGTATGGCGGTCATGGGCACAGGAAAAAAACGCCCGGCACGAAGTGGCTAAGGCCGTACCTGGATCAGTTCAGCTTCTTTGATGTCACAGGGCAGAGCCTGAACCTCCTGCATGAAGTCCCTCAGCTCCTCCATGGTCAGACGAGTTGCGTACTTGGAGTCCCCCTGCTGCCTCTGCCTGCAGGAGAAGGGTGAGAGGGAGGGGAAGGGGTTGGAGGAGAGGTCTCTTGAAAACTGCCGAGGCTAAGCTTCAGGCAACCTGGGAGGGGTCTACCATTTCTTAAACACAAGTGCCCTTCTCGCCTCTTCTGCCTCAGAGGAAAGATCCTGCTCGGATTGAGAACTCCAGGCCCCTGTTACCTTATTACTGTATATTGTAGTGGCTGGTGTCACAATGCTTTACAATCTGAACTTCACATAATATGATAAACCCTCCCTTATTTGTATAGTGTAGCTGTGCACCATTCATAGTCCCAGGATGGGTCGTAAGATCAATAAGTTTTGTGAAATCGATCTTGGGTCACTTCAATCAGAAAACAGCTTGAAAACCTTGTGCAGGGTGAATTTTCAATTTCTGATGAGTTTTACTGGATGTTCTACAGGATTTTTTTCGGAGTTGTATGACGGCGGAATCGCTGCCTGACCTTGTCCGGTGCTTCTTGCTGACTAGCTGGCTGGCCATGTTGGCACAGCGCTCTGCCTCACTCACGGCAGACACCAGCCTCTGCAGCAGCTCATTGTCGGGGAAATGTTTCTCGTCTGCCTCCACGATCATCTGCTTGAGTTGGGTCACATCTGCGAAGCAGGCGACCGAGAAACCAAGATGTAAGGGCAACGTGAACGTTGAAGTTTGAAGTTGTTGACAGTCAATTCCCTCAGTGCCCCTGGTCATTGCCTTGGTGTCCCTGGTCATTGTCACAATGCCCCTGGTCATTGCCTCAGTGCACCTGGTCATTGCCACAACGCCCCTGGTCATTGCCTTGATGTCCCTGGTCATTGCCTTGATGTCCCTTGTCATTGCCTTGATGCCCCTAGTCATTGCCTTGGTGTCCCTGGTCATTGTCACAATGCCCCTGGTCATTGCCTCAGTGCACCTGGTCATTGCCACAACGCCCCTGGTCATTGCCTTGATGTCCCTTGTCATTGCCTTGATGCCCCTAGTCATTGCCTTGGTGTCCCTGGTCATTGCCACAATGCCCCTGGTCATTGCCTTGGTGCCTCCTTGTCAATGCCTCGGTACCCCTGATCATTGCCTCAATGCCCCTGGTAATTACCTCGGTACCCCTGGTCATTGCCACAATGCCCTTGGTCATTGCCTTGGTGCACCTGGTCATTAACACAATGCTCCTGGTCATTGCCTGTGTGACTCCTTGTCAATGCCTTTGTACCTCTGGTCATTGCCTTCTTCCCTTCGGTCACTGCCTTAGAGCCTCTGATTAGTGACCCTTAGTCCTTCCCGTTCAGCCTTTGCACACCTCCAATAACTCCCATTCAAGTACCCCCTTGTCAGGGCAACAGACAATCCCCCTATTAAAGTGGGGTTTGATGCTGCTACAAACCACTCACCTAACTTGGAGTCTTGCGTGGCATTCAGTGCATTCTTCACCTTGTTGGCCCAGTTGTCAAACGACTCAGCCCGGACCTTCAATCTGTGCAGCATGGCTGGCAGTTCATCCAAGGTATATCGATATCTACCAAGTAAATCAAACAAACCAAGCTTTCCTTACTGGGCCAGCCTCCATTACCCAAAAGCTGATAGAAATGATTGAACTTATTCAGAAAGATTGGTGCTTTTTCCTGAAGCCTCTACACACAATTGGTAATGGTCTAAGAAATGGTAATGGTCCTAGAAACGCATCCATACTTTGTCTATTCCAGCATATGCATGAAATAACACACATGTGAAAGTTTCAGCTCAATCCGTCAACCATGTCCCGAGAAAATGGTAAAAAACTGGCAATTTTTTTTTTCCAACTGTGTCAGCTTTCCGGATCAGAAAATGCACGTAGCAGAATTTTCAATAGCACCAACGTGCATTTAAACTGGAAAATTACGAGTTGTCGGTGATCGCGAATGGACCATGTTGGACTTGTGCAAATGGTATGTAAAAGGTTGGTACGCATGGTTTTTTTTTCTCCAAAAGTTGTTTTAAAACGAACATTGGAAATTCATACAAAATCCCATTTTTCATGAAAAGAGGTGGTAGTCTCCCTAGCGCCTTGCCGTCCTACCTGAGGCAGTGCTTGGAGGGATGGCACTGGCAGAGCTTGTCGGTGTGGTGGATGCAGACCAGCTTGTTGGGGGTGCAGGGGCAGGTGATGGCCGACAGGAAGCAGGTGGTCTTGCAGAAGTCGCACTGACGCTCGTCGTCCGGCAGGAGCTCAAAGGCCTCCCGCTCAGCCTCAGCCGTGCCCTGCACCAGGGATGTAAGTGACCGACACAGTCATTTCCTGAAAATCACTGAAGGCCAATCAATTGTGCGACTGCGAATGAGCGCTTACTCGACCGAAAGATGCTACTGAGAGATTCACAGCAGGGGTGAAGGCGCCCTTCAGTTTTAAGGGTTTTAACAGATAAAAATGAGCAGATTGAGATACTTATTTGATACTTATTTGAAAAATAATAAATGAAAAAAAAAATCTATTTTTTTCAATCATGCAATTTCCGGAAATACAGACTTTTCGGAAGTCTTACATCCCTGCTACAAAGAGAGGTACAGAGGTACAGTATATTTGTTTGTCTGGGAAGGATCCGGCATCTACACATGTAAATTCTCTCAAGATTAAACATAACCACTCAGAGTTTGCCAAGGCGAACAGTCAATCTTGTTTCATTGTAAAATTGTAAAACCTGTAAATAAGAGAACTGTAAATAGAAAAAAAAAATGTTCAAAGGTTACTGGGAATGACGTTTTGATCCTAGCAGGAACCTTCTCAAAGGCACCTTTCTCTTTGCCTTGCCTTTGAGAAAGGTCCTGCTAGGATCAAAACATTAGGCCCTCTAACTTTTGAGATTCACGAATTGCAGGTCATTTTAGTCAGTGAGCAGTTTGCAACAGTTTTTGTATTAACTTCAAAAATTTAATTTGAAATATCCGTTATGTATCTTGCAACTTTGTTATTTATTTTAGAAAAGTGCTTACTGGATTAACCCAAAATGCGCAAGATTTCAGTTAAGTCAAGGGTGATTTGTGGTGACACGTGTGAAGTGTGTCTACCTGCTTGCCTGCCTGCCTCCTTCCACCTCCCCCCTACTACACCCCTTGGGCTTTTTTTCTTCAGGGCTTACACTCTCCAGCAGCTGTTTCCGCAGGCGTTTCTCCTGCTCCACCATGACCAGCATCTCCTTGTGCACGGCAGCGGCCAGGTTCAGTTCCAGGCTGTCCGGGTCTGCCGCCATCTTGCACACCAGCTCCTCGTGGGAGAAGACGCAGTAGCGCCGCAGGTTGCGGTAGTGCTCAATGCTGGCCCGACCACTGGGAAGCTGGAGGGACAAATACATCGGGAATCCTCACAGAACTGCGTATGATGTGGGAGTATCTGTATCATATCTGTATCACTCCAAGATGAGCTCAGCCTTGGCCTCATTAAATGCTATCGCTCCCTCCTCCAGTCCTACCTCAACTAACCTACCAGGAGTGGTTATGGCCTGTCAATTGAGAGTGGTGCCAAATTCAAACACAGTGACCTAAACAACAGCTGACACTGGTGTTACGAATAGGCTCGAGCTCTTCTTACTGTGAACAAACTGTAGTTCAGTTGTCAAGTCTTTATGCTGACAGAAAAGAGGACGTCAACGCTGACATCACATTTTCCGCCATTTCATTCTCCTACTCAGTATATTTAATCTATTTATTCTCCTGACCGACAAGTAAACACTGCCCAAAATGTTGAGTTACCGGCTCCTCTCAGAGCCTCACTCCATCTCACAAGAGATGAATTACACATGGCATCACCCCACAATCCTTCCACTTGATAGTAAACATAGTTTACTCTTTGGCAGCCCCAACATTAGAGCGGGATAGCTCATGTGGTACAGGCCTTATACAACTCACACTTCAGTCAAATTTTGTTTGCCGGTAGTTTATCTTGCTGATCATGGAAATGTGCAAAGTAAGACATCTCTGACTGAGCAGCTTTGTGGAGTGAGGTGTTTCATTTGAGTCGGCTCACCCAGTCTGTTGGGCAGAAGTTGACGGCCTCAGCAAAGTTGTAACCCTGGTTGAAGCCGGCATGGTAGGCCCGTGGGAAGGTGATGACAAACTCTCCAGCACACTGATTGGTCCTTACCAGCTGTCCGTCAGAGAAAAAAATAATAATAATACCCAGGGGTTACCGAGACTTCCTCATTGGAAGAAGGTCATAGCCGAGACCAATCAAGGAATGCCCCGAGCACCTTGATATGGCCCAAATAGTGCCAGCAATTGAGAAGCAGTATTAGTTATATTTAAGGCCCAATACAACATTGGGAAGATCGGAAAACATCGATGTCCACATACTTCCTATTTGTAGATGGTCATGATAGAATTCTCATGTTGAAATCTTACGGTCTTCACTCAAACATCGACAAATAGTTTATTACTTGCAAGTAATAAACTATTTCTTACACTACAGAATGGTGCAAAAACCCTGACGGTTTTTGACCTTTTTCTACTTTCTCAGATCACCATTTCAGCTAAAACCTTCCCAGGATTGCTTTTTTTTATGTTTAATAGTTTAACACACAAACTGTGGCAATCTTTTGACCTTAACCAATGTTGTATCATAGGGCCTTTAAACTCCATTATAAACTAATATTAACATGCGCATAAATTCACACACAACCCCTCAGCAAAGGAAAAGCCATTTGTTCTGTCTTAGACAGACAACAATTCTAGTTTTCTTCTAACATTATGTTGGACTCACCGGTACGTTGTTCTTCATGAGGATGGTGGGGGACAGGATGGTTACCAGCTGTTGCAGGAGATCGGGCTGGGCGCTAAACAGCTCTGGGGCCTGCTCCCGCATGACCTGCTCAAACTGGTCCGCTGCCCCGCCAGGAACGCCATACCAAGTCTTGGGCTCGCCCCTTTAAAGGACACGGGACAGACGCAAGATGCGCATGACGAGAGAGGTCTCATACATACCTACACAGGGCTTAACTTTAATAGAAGCCTTAAAATTTAGTGGGTCTGACGTTTTGATCCTAGCAGGACCTTTCTCAAAGGCAGACTAAATTTTAAGATTTACATTTGGGTAATTTTAGTCAGTAAGCAGTTTGCAACATTTTTGTATATCACCTTTAATAGAAGCCCACGCACCAATTGTAACTGAAAACAGCATCAGGATGTCTTACACAAAAAAAGGAACGAGAAATTAACCGTGCGACACTGGCAGAAGAGGGCGCTTTGTATGTTGATTACTCATAGTCGCGGCCCTGTCAAGTTACCGAGACTGAGCGGAAAGTTTCCGCGACGTCTCTCGCCCTGTAAGTTGACAGGGAGGGTAGGTTTTTTCCGCGTGTCCGCATTAGATTTATTTTTGTCATTCTCCCACTCAGCCACGGTAGTTTGGAGAAAATTACGTCCAATGCAAACACAGCTTTAGACTGCTATGTAAAATTGGGCAAGGAGCAAATCTGTTTGCTTACCAGTGCAGATAGTTGATGGAGTAGCTCCAGTGGTCTTCGTTGTGCCAGCAGAAGGAGGAGAAGCACATGCCCACGTACATCCAGGGCACCTTCATGCCCGAGATGTCCGCATTGATGTGGCACAGCACCGAGCCATCCAGCACCGGCAGGTTGTTCAGATTCCAGCCCGAGTTCACGTACTCCTGATCAGACCGAGACAAACAGAAGACTCCATGTTTATTCATGGCGGCATAATCTCGTGCATAATTCATGCCTCATGGATAATTCATTGGCACTCGCATGACTAACAACTAATGCAGCTCAACTCCAGTACTCGAATCACGTCTGCCTTAAAGCCCCTACACAACATTGGTAAGACCGAAAAACAGAAATGTTCACAGATTTACATGATTTACATGAAGATGGTTATAGTAGAAACCTGTCACTGAAATATTTCAGCCTAAAATGCTGTATTTTTGGAGAAGAGTAAATAAATCTTTTACATCTCACCGAGATCTAAACTATTTTTCGGAACAGCACGGCATTAAATGCTGCATTTTCGCGAAACAAATGAAGTGGTTTTCACAATTTTCTCGGTTGACGGATTGAGCTGAAATTTTCACAGGTATGCTATTTCATGCATATGTTGGATCAGACAACGTATGGATGCTATACTTTGACCTCGACCAATGTTGTGTAGAGGCTTTAAGCAAGGTTAATGTACACACTAGACTGACATGGCAATACTTCACAAGAACACAGTGTGACTAGCTCCTGGATAGACAGACAAGGCTACAAAGAAATAAGCAAAGGACACTATTCAATTCTTTATAATGTGAATAAAAAAATTGAGGCTGTTGAAACTTGGAAGCTGGCAACAAATTTTGAAGCACGGCCTTAACTTTCAAGGAATTCCGTGGTTTTTGGGAGGTTCAGTTAGAGTTAGGGTCAATGCAACTTTTTACGGGCCTAAACCTGACTGAACAATGCTCCAAACTGGAAAATACCCTAACTCTGCAAGTAAGAGTGCAGCCTGATGCTTAAGGCACTGACCATGTCCTCTTCACAGACAGACTTGCTGTTCTTGTTGGGGAAGGCACTGCCCAGTTCCAGGGAGTGGATGTCGGCTCCGTACTCCACCTTGACATCCTCATCGATGGCCGTCACCAGCCGCCAAAACTCCTTCTCAATGGTCTCAGGTGGAACCATCTGTCCAAAGGGAGAAGCGGAGCGGTTGTGAAAAAATTACCATACCGGTCAGTGGATCGGACGCAAACAATATGGCGCAGGATGGAAAGCTCCAAGCTCAATGAACATCCAGCAAAAAAAGAGGAAAGTGAGTGACTCACATGGACAGGCATGGAGAAGTAGTCCCGCTTGAACTGGTCGGCCATCTCACCAAAGGACTGCAGGCTGTACTGCCTGTAGGCCGACTCAAAGCCAAAGCTTTCCGAGGGTTTCTTACACTCCTAGTAGAGAAAAACAACCAGAGAGTCAAAGTCAGCTCAACTCAAGACAGGACTCTGCTCTTAGATTAGAGGCTGGCAAATGCTTGAGAAGAAAACGTTGTAGTGACATGAACTCCCAAGATGTTTAAGAAGTCAGGTCTGCTGATAACGGGCAGAGCACACACTACACGAAACGTTGAGTTACCGGCTCTTTCCAGAGCCACACTTCTTGAAAGAGAAGAGATACATGGTGTCACCGCAAACCTTCCACTTAATCTTTAAAGACTTTGAATTGGTTGGGTTAACCCAGAGTGGAACCCCACCATGCTTGAGTGAGCACCAATTGTTAGCTCCCTTTTGTGTTGCTAGTGCCTCTGCATTCCTCCCTAGTTACATTGCTTGCGTGTTGGCAGTCTTGTTGTAGCTATTATTGAGTGCAGTCACTGCAGTGAGCACCAGTACTTGAGGGACACCCACATTAAAGCATTACAAAAACGCGAGTTATGGCAATGTAATCTGTCCGGCAAGTGCCGAGAATGCCAGTGTCAAGGAAGTTCCTCTCACACTGAACTATGGAGCACAGGATACTTGGCATTAATGTCAAGATTAATTTTTGGAAAAAAAATGAATTATTGACCAAAAAAACTTTGACTGGACCGGGACTTGAACCAGAGACCACTGGATTAACGTACCAGTGCTCTTCCATCTGAGCTATCCAGCCCTTAGATGGTGGCCTCACAAATAGTCAACTAGTCTTTGCCATGGTGGGGGTGCCAGTCAGAAGCAATTAAACCATTAACTGCCGTAAAATGCTCCTGTAAGCCTGGCTATGGCAGCTCGGGGATCACACAATGGGGATGCAGCTTTTTCAATTCAAGTCAAACAAACCAAGGAAGAACTGACTGGGAACAGTTTCCTTGGTTTGTTTGAAGATCAGTTATTATCAGTTATTGACTGCAAGGAGGTTTGTTTTCCCCCTTGCTGCAATACCAGGGCGCGACCTTAGCACTAGCCCGACGGTCATTGTCTAGTAAAAACAGCTGCGGGCTAGAAAAATAGCCCACTTTGCTAGCCCGGCGGACTAGTAAAAAGTAGACAGCGATGTGGCGGCAAAAAATTATGCGGGCGGGAACGAGAAAGTAGAAACAAAAAATTGGTTTTACTTAACCTAATAACCTTGTTTTAAATTCGATATTAATTTTAAAGGGCTAGTATAAGTTGCTGCCGGCTAGCAAAAAACTCAATTTACTAGCCCGGTGGGGCTTGTAAAAAAACACAGTGGCTGTTGTTACGGCAGTCGTCCGTGTGGTTCCCTGACTTGATTGTATTTCGTCAGCATTGCAGGCTGGTTGAACCAGTCTATTAGCTGATAGTCTGGTTCCAAGAGCTAAACATCTTGGCAAATACTGTAAAGTCAGGGAACCACACGGACGACTGCTGTAACAACAGCCACTGCGTAAAGATAAACCTTAAGCGCAAGGCTGCAATACCAACCTGGACAAGGCACTTGGGGCAGCGCCAGTCTCCCTTGGGCACCTCGTAGAGGGGAGGGATGAGGCAGAAGGTGTGGAAGCTGTCGTCGCAGCCGTCGCACAGCAGCAGGCTCTCCTCAGCATCTCCGCGCCCGCATCCCCGGCACATGTAGTTCTCAATCTGTGCGGAGGAGACCAGACCCAGAAGAGTCAGCGCCAGTATTACCCAAAACCCGTTCACACCCCTTAAGGGCTCCCTTGAGGCGTCTCTCGCTCGGGCAGCTCCAACCTCCAACACGACGCTATTGCACACCCGCCCTTACTCGCACTTACGATGAATTAAACTTTTGGAAAATACCACAACGGTGTAAAGCTCGTAAGTGTTAGGGCTCTGCCTTCCAAGAAAGGTCCTGAAGGGAAAGAGACATCTGGCCGTCTCAACTTTGGAGCCCATTCAGCAAATTAGAGAGATTCAGAGAATGCACCACCACTTACGAGAAAAAAATCAGCCATATATCAATAGTTCGTCGGGTGCCCTGCGAAAGGGCATACGTGCATTCAGACACCAACATCACCTCACGCACTTCTACTGGGAACAAATTCCGTCAGAGCTGTTTTATGGCTTTTTACAATTAGTTTTTACTGCATCATGACGTAATACTTGAACACAGAATGTGAGGGGATTAAAGCGCGTACAAAATGGAAAATAATGAGTAATTAAAAAAAAATGAGCTGAGTGACTTATCTTTTGCCTTTATGCCCTTCTGCAAGGTTGGCTGTGCTCGTCTAGATAGAATGATACAATGACGTTCACACTTTCCTCAGTGCTTGGCAGACATGGTCTGCTCTATGTCAATGCCACAGAAATACTACCAAGCTCCTTAACATAAGTGAGTGGTCCCTCCCCACACTGGCAAAACACCGAGCACACAGCACACACACACTGAAATGGCTCTCAACACTATTCTGCGACCACTCACAAAGCTGGCACTGAGCACATTGGAGCGGTCCCTCATGGTCATGGTGCTTCCCGTGGACTTCTCCTCCTGCTTCCTGGGTGAGGAGCGCTTCTGCTTGGACTCTGTCTCCTTGCACAGCTCTGCCTTGGGTGGCCTGGCTGTGAAGTCCTCCTCCCTGAATGTGCCATCTGAACAACAGGCATCAACAGACCAGTCAGGGGAGGGCACGAGTGAGAGACAAACTAGCCCAGAGCAAGACGAATACCTCGATTTGTGCTCGTATAAGCACTGACTTGATTTGACTCAGCATTAGAATTGACAAAATCCCCCCCAAAAAAACTAAAAAACAAAAATTTAAAAATCTCCAAAAAGTAGGGGGCCCGACATTTCGATCACGGCAGGACCTTTCTCAAAAGAAGAATCAAAACGTCAGACCCTCAACATTTTGGAGATTCGCATTAAAATTCATTAAAGCAAATTGCAACATTTTTTTTTCAGAGAGAATTGAAAGTAATTCACAAGTGGAGCTTTTAGGTTCTGCTAATATCTTGGGCATTCGATTGATTTTATGGCCTCCAAGGCAACTAGTATTTACCCTCTTTGAAACTGGAAAGTATCATGACAATGCTTGATTTCTTAACTGCTTGGGCTATGTTTTCAGTGGCAATTTATTTTTCAGCTACAAACAACAAGCATTTGTTTTCCTCTTTGAAAAGCCAAAGAATGTGCGAAAGCACAGCATCAACATGACTGGAGTCAATCTCCGAGTCGAGCTAAATGACACTGGAAAGCAGTCAGGCATCGCTTCCCTTGATTTTGCTTGTGAGCGTTCTCACCGCATTTCTTGTCTGATCCCGCCACCAGGCCCAAACCTTGGAACTTGGGGCCGGGTCCGTACAGCTGGAGTTTCTTCAGCTCCGGGTTGTTGCTGAAGTCTATATTGAGCGGCTCCTGGCAGTGAACAAGACAAGTGGAGTGCAGTTCAAGTCCATTCAACCAGCTCACGGCGTGGACGGCAACGCCAGTCCACTCTGATTAAAAATGCAACTAATCTCAGGGCCGGTTTGATAAGACTTAAAGGTTCGTGCGGTGCAAGTACTAAGTTGGAAGGTTTGCAGTGGCACCATGTAACGGATCTCTTTTGAGAAGGAGAGTGGCTCTGAAAAGAGCCGGTAACTCAACGTTTCAGGAAGTGTGTACTCTGCCCGTCTTCAGTAGCCTGACAGATCAGTCAGTGACTGACAGTGGTGTCACTGCAAACCTTCCAATCTGGGCTGGTTCCAAATAAACAGCTACTGCTGTGGAAAACAGCTCTTCGGCCAGCACTGAATCATTGAAATCACATAGAATAACGTTGATCACTGTTAATTGTAACCAACTGCAATACTTTGAAAACCAAGGGTCTTTTGGCCTACACAATTCTAGATCAATTTTGAAATGGCCAGCTTCAAAACGAGGACAAAGCACCAAACAATAGTTTCATGAACCACACAGGAAATCACAAAAGAATTTCTGAACGTGGTGCTACAGCAATTCTCTGACGCATGCATTTCAATGGACAACAGAGCAGTGACAAAGGTTGCCCAAATAAAACCAAAATCATTAGGACTGCAGTGTGAGGGATAGGACCAAAAAGACCTACTTCTGGCTCAACGTAAACTTGGGCCTGTTACTAATGATAAGAAGTCATGATAGAGTGTGGCAATCAGACAGGCAATCCGTGCACGGCATCACTGGTGGTGCCGCCTCTCCTTGACGCCCGTGTACGGTGGATTCGGTCTTGCCTGGGTGCAACCAATCTTCTTCAAGTTCAATGTACACCACATTGTAATTACTTGAGTACTCGGTGTACAAACTGCACTGCCGCATGGTAACCGGCCTCTTTCCCATGGTGTCTTAACCGGGCGCTAATGGAACTGACTTGGCGGCTCCTGTGTCGTGATGTCATGCACGGTGTGCCTGGCTGACAGCCACATACAGCCGGGATATCTGCGCTACTCACCTCAGGCGCCTGGCGTTTATATCTGCGGCTGTAGCCAGTGCTTGTCACAGGTTTGATGGCCTGGCGGGAGACAATACCATGGGGGACGTAATCTTTGTCCTTAGAATCACCCTCGGGGAGTACCTTTGGAAAGGGAAAATTTATTCTAAGTGCAGCTTGGATCTGACTAAAGGTGGTTTTGTGGGAAAATCATTAAAAAAAATCATTAAAAAAAATGGTGTCTAAGTGGCAGGTTTCTGGTGACGCCATGTAGCACTTCTCTTTCGAGAAGGAGTGTGACTCTGAAAAGAGCTGGTAATTCCACATTTCGGGTAGTGTTTCAGGAGACTCGATCTCCTGTTACATGGTGTCACGGCAAGCCTTCCACTTAGCATTTCCACCATGCAAACCTTGACTTATCTAAAATTGTTTCCATCAACATATGGTTAGGCTTGAGATAAAACTGTGTATCAAAATGAGCCTTCAGGAGGACAGATTTCTTTGTGGCAAAGCTTATGCTATTGGAAGAGAGGTTTTTTATTCTTATTTTAAGGAAATGAACAACTAGAACCCAATGTGATTACATACGAAAATAAATAAAAACTGAACTGTTGATTTTGTGGCACCCTGTTACCCATGCCAGCAACAATGTAAGAAGCTTTTTTTAAGGGACATTTTGGGACATCAAATGGATGTACATCTAGTTCTGTCCCTGGCATGGGTAAGGAAGACTCTTCAGATAGAAAGGCGCTTGCTTACCACGGGCGTGTCGAGGGTAGCCCCTGCCTGGAAGATGTCAAAGGGCCACAGGATGCGCTCATAATGCTTCATTAGCTGGGAGCCCACTGCCTTGGACAGAAAGCCCATCTGTGAAGTAGTGGAAAGAAAGAGACTTGTAATCAAGGCTAGGAACTCCCTTCCGAGAAGGATGTGAAATTCCTACCTCACACAGGAAACTCCTACATGTGACACAGAGATATGGAATAAGAAATTACATTCGCCACTTCTTGAGTGTCGTGCACTGCCTATGAACTCTGAAACCTAGGTGATCTTAGCTTGTACAATGGAACATCCCGGGATCCATGAAAATTGTTCGGTTTAGCGGTCGTTCGTTAGAGCAGTTGCGGCCACATATTTCGTACACAAAAATTGGGAGCCAAAGGGCATGTTCATTATAGCTAAATATTCAGCATATCTGCGTTCGTTACAGCGACGTTCCACTGTACTAAGGACATTTTAATGTTGATATTGTAGCGATCAATGTGAATCTGGCTTCTCTCTGCTTACCAAAATAGGTATTTGTTCTTTTTTCAAAGAGGTCAGAGAGTCATTTCTCTCAACTCTAAATACAGACTATCTTTGAGGATTCAGCTGGATCCAGGCATATCAATATTTCCACCATACTTACTCGGGTAGCCACTTTGCTCCATTTCCGTTCTCGTACGCAAGTCTCAAAGCCACCCTCGTCATGGACATTCTGAACATTGCCATGGAAACAGAATGTCATTTACAGTGGGTCCTGGTTACAATAATCTTCCAAACGTTGTCCAAACCTTTTTAAATACTTTTTATAAGGACAAGGTACATGTAATAGAGATATGAAAAGCTGGAAAATGTCTGAGGAAACAGCCAAATTGTTTTCATAATATAAGTATAACAGATTTTTTTCTTCTAACACAAAAAATTCTTTTAACAGAAAATTTCCTTTTAACAGTACACTTTTCTTGTAACAGAAAACCTTTCTTTTAACAAATGTTTTTCTTTTAACAGAAAACTGGAATTGCATATGAGTATTTTCTCAGTGGTCATACTCGTACCTTAAACAGGCTAAACAAATCCAGAGATTTTCCGTAGCAGTTGGGGATTCTTAGACGACAACCCTAAATTCAAGAGACAAAAGGAATGAGAAATAAATATCAACACTCCATTCCAATACCATAAATGATTCGGAACATCGTATGTGTCGGAACATTGTATGTGTCGGAACATTGTATGCTTAGTGCTTTGCCTAGGGTTACCCTGGCATGATTCTATACCATCTCTCCTGCCTTCTAGTATATATGTCTTGCCCACTTGACCATTCAGCCTCTCAGGGTCAAGTGGCATAGTCAGGCAGCAGATATGCATGCGCGATTTTCAATCAGTGACAAAACAGCTAAATGAGTTGTCACCAATAAATGACGGTGGAGTAAAAAGCATAGTGAGAGTGGAACTGTGGGGTATTATGAGAAAATCAGGGGGCCAACTTGTGACATTTTGGAGTCCCCACTTACATATGAAACCATTCAGCTTTCCAGAATGTAATATTGTAAGATTTGTAACAAAGTAGTGAAACATTCTGTCTATTAAACAGTATGTTATATTGGTCATGTGTAACATACTGATTTGATTTACTACACATTGTTTCATTCCTACATTGTTATAATATTACATGACGGAAAGCTGAATGGTTTGGACCCCTGATTCATGGAATTACCCACATGTTTGTTATGCGCTCTGCCACAAACAACATTTGAAAAACCATTTGCTAACACACGGCATACCTGGAGCTCCCAATACTTGGCAATCTGATCCAGAAAGTTGAGCTTGATCCGAGTCTTGGCCTGAAAAAATGAGACAAGAAATCATCCATTTCAAATGCTGCCAAGTATTGTTTGGTCAATATATAGACCCCTCAATACTCATTCAAATAGGCAATGAGGTAAGAACACATATAAAACAGGCTTGACATATCTGCCACACACAAACGAAAATAAGTTACTTAAGATTTCTTACAAAAACAAGATTTCTTACAAATGTTCTCTTAAATTCTGGGAAAAATAAGATCTATTTCCCAAATAAGATCTTTTGCTTACCTCAAGTTCATTCAACCTCTGTACTCTTGGCGTGAACTTAAATTTGTCAACATCAACGGCAAAGGGTGGTTGCCAATCCTAAAATGCAAAAAGGAACAAATTGACACATTTCAGAACAACGGTATTTACAGAACCATGACATACACATGTTAGTATGGCTGCTGGGAGTCAGAGGCAATGTCTCTGAACCTGCCATAAACGTATCTTCTAAATATGTCAAATGTGGAAGGGCATCAACGGACCACAAGAGACAGATGCAGCACTGCTGTCATTTAGCCAGTACTAAGAAATTATATCATCCTCTTTAGTACATGTACTGCCTTTTATTTTTTATTGAAGCATTTTTCAGAGTGAAGTGAAGAGTATTGAGCCGCAGTGCAGATGTACATGTACATATAGAGTTATGGACTGTATATGAATAACACTTTTAATCAAATTAAATTTCACTTGTCCAATGGGGGCTTCGTTGATATTGATTGGTTTACTGTACCAGTCTTTCAAAATCATCTCCCGGTGAAAACAATAAAACAAAAAATATTAGAAATGCTCACGTCAATGGCAGCATCTTTAAAAGTGTGGAGTGTCGAGTAACATCAATAAGACCTCCATGGAGAGGTTGGTGAATTAAGATTTTGAACCACGCAGACTTCTGTCTAGCAGTTAATTTCCCCATTTGTAGCAGTTTTTCCCCTCCTCCCTCTAATTTAAGTACACTTACACACATGTACATGTACAAGACCTCCAGCATGTGTTTGTGGTCTAGAAATACAGTCATATAGGAGATATGGCCAAATACACTGTACATGAAAGGAGATTGTGGCGAATTGTGGAACGTTATATTGACGCTGGCATATTTTTGGTGAATTTTTTTTCACAATTTGTTTTTCTTCTAGCAATAGCACTAGTAAATTCACATGAAAACACTGAAACCAAGTTAATTGAATAGTCTTGAAATAAGTACATGTACAGTAAATCAATAGCACATCAACGTTCACAAATGTACATGTACATCCGTGACAGGGATGTACGTGTAGATGTGTACCGGTACACATTTCATGTGTAGGGAATGCATCATTGAGACATGTATGCCCAACTGGTGCGTCACCAAGATGACTCTGCCTTACATGTAATTAAGAGATACAATATGGTGGGTCTACAACGTATGCAAATGATACAATGTAAAGCCTTGATAATTGGTTTGTTCAATATAAATATGTGTAGTACACACTGTAGCAGTAACACGTGCAGTATACTGTATGTGTGTGCATGTAAATTAAGTACATGTGAGTACAGTACATTGTAGGTACTTTCAGGTATTTTTTACATGTTTTACAGACATACTGTATTCAACATGGTCTACATGTACATGTTTACCTTTGATTGCAAGGATGTACATGTACACGTACATGTACGTACTACTGTACATTGTACATTCACATGGGGAACTGTTCACATTATTCATGTAAATATACATATTTCTGTACATTTTGCATGTATTTACGTCAAACAGGTTAATGTGCATATTTACAAAACTACCTATGCCAAGTGAATACATGTACGTACATGTAACTTGTAAATGTTCTATTTGTTATGTACATTACCTATTAAGGATACATGTACATCTGCCTGTTCTGCCACCTAACTTTGCAACTAAAGATAAGGTGTGCACAGGTCATGGCAGGCACAAAGGCATGTACCGGTACAAGGAGCTCAGTTGATTGTGCACATACACCATAAGGCAAGGGTACAGCTACATGTACATTGTCTCCCCTTGACCCCAATGAATATTTATCTCCTCACAATACAGGCATGTACATGTACATGTACATCTACTAACTTGTAAATAATGAACAAATACCGGTACATTACACAATATGACATGGTTATTTTGCAACAATAAATAGTAACTTAGAAACCATCCAACAGTTTCAAAGAAATATCAGAAATTGTTCATAATACATACAGTACACTTAATTCCTATCCACCAGGCTTTCTACATGTACATGTATACAGATAGGGTAACCAGAAATGACAACAATTTACTCAATATTCAAATGAGCCTTACATATAATTATGGGGGTACCTTATCTTATCATTTGTATTATTACATTCTGGAGAACCTCTGGCTACTAGTACTATTGGTAGTTCTACACATCCTCAATCCTTCCCAAGTATCCGAAATACTCCTAAATCCTACATGTAAATCAGCACAAGAGCTTAACTGCAAGTCAGCTGAAGGATACCCATTGGCCAAGTCCTTTCAATATCATCAGACATAAAGTCCTTCACCATTGCACTCAACACTTGCACACCTTGTACTACATGTGTGTAGTAGTCCACAACTACAGCAAGAATATCGTCTGCAGTTAGCACTGGCGCCAGCTTTGCTGTTTCATACTGTGCAGTGCCAAGAACAAAATGAACTTTCCATAGGGGGCAACAGTGTAAGGGTACTTGCATAATTGCCAGGTGCTGACTGATCAACCTACATGTAACGTACTAGAAGTGCATTTCATTCTTTGGCTCATCTCTTTTCAATAAGAATATTCCTGATTTCCATTCCATTATTTAATAATTATGGCTAATCAAACCTAGTAATAGATGTCATGGTTTAACAAACTTGCTCCCTACTGAAATTTGTCTTTTAGACTAATAGACTTCCATAATCTAATGAGTGTTCCACATCACTACAGATCAAGACACTAAACTCACATGAAACAACCATGTGGAATTTCACTGCAACAGTAACTGCACTGAGGCAATATGAAGGCAAGACCCTTGCAGCTCCTGGTTTAGACACTGCTTTGCCTTGGTACATGTACCTCTCCATATAATCTCAGGCACACTTCAGTCTTCCTGACAGATGTGCTCCCAAACACTTCACAGTCAGGACATAATATCCCTGGCCCTGCAAGAATAATGCCCCCCCACTCCTCATAGGCCTAGAGGCATCTATATTGCTTTGTATTTTGTTCTTTGTTAACGCAAATGCAAATGCAAATGTACGGACCCACAGTGGGGAACGTGCACAACAGAACTTACTCATATGCATATAATCTGCAAGTACTCATTCATGTGCAGATTGTAATGGCAGTTCACACTAATCCAGACTGAAATGATTGGCACCAAGAGTACATGTACAATACACAGTACACGTGTACATGTACTACAAGCAGTTTTGCACATGAAAGCATTATTTTGCCACAGTCATGCGTAATTTCAAGCCGCGAGTATTTCTGAACAGTGTGGTCTTCAGGCAAGACATTACCCGGATGACTGTCATTCAAACACATCCCAAACAAAATGGGATGACGATACTGGATCCAAAATATCATCTCACTTCTGTTCATTGTGTTTGACACATCATCTGATCATCATAATTTGTTCTTTACAGTCCCTGAAATATTCAACAGGAATGTAATTCCATAGGCATTTCCAATCACTGGGGACTGTAATTCTTGGCCAGAAGATTCAAATTCAACATAATGGTGTGCACAAGAGCTTTGTTCACAATAACAAAAAGAGATGCTAACCTTCCAAGATAAACGGGCAAACAGTAGGGCCTATGACAGTGGATTTGACAAAATGGCAAACCTCAGGACCTCATTTTAAATGAAGCGTTAGGCTGCACTTGTATGCACAAGATTCCTAATATCAATACCAAAAATGCAGGCACACAACAAACTGCACGAAGTCCGATTGGTTTCGCATTACACATATTACAAAGCTTGATCAGACATGTTTCAAAATGAACCCAGTGCAAGCATAAAAACTCAACTGCCACAAAAACTCAACTGCCACACGTAAATTGCATTCAAGCTTAGCAACTTCTAAGTGAACAACATACACGTACATGTACATGTACGTACATGTAGAGTATCCAAGCATTCACTGTGTACATACATGTACACATATTCCAAATCAAATATTAGATTATGTAATTATGCTTCAAAATGGTGCCTGGATTTTTATGAATCTGTACAAATATCACACAAAGGAATTATCCAAACCCAGTTTTTCTCCAAGCTCTCAAAGTAAAATTGTGTACTGTACTACTGTTAAATTAAAACAATTAAATTTGACTGGAAATATTAGAACACCACCATTTCAGAAAACAAGCTGTGGTGCGTCTTCTAGTGTTGGGTAAGGGGCTCAGTTAAAAAGTACCTGCATGTACCTGTATCTAAAATATATTAACATGAAAGCGATAGCAACCTTGAATGATTTTTTTTTTCTGAAATGTTGGCCTCCAGCCACATACATTAACAAAAGAGCATTCCTGCGGCAATGTCAGGCTGTGTGTCATCAACAGCTTTGTGTACATACACGGGTGTATGTGTACGGTATGTTGGTCTGACACCTGTAACACAACAACCTTATTATCTATGTCATGTACATGTACTACCATGTACATGTACGTACATGAGCAAGGCTCGTTTTACAAATCAGAAACTTGTATGTACTATGTACTATTTAGGCCTTTTCACACTATAACGTTCAACACGTGTTGAAACTTACACGGGTCTGACATGGGTCTGACATGGGTCTGACATGGGTCTGACCCGTGTTGAATTCAACACGGGTCACTCTCTCCCCGGTTTCACACTACGCAATGCCACACAGGCATTTTCTCAACCCGTGTAATGTTTCGACCCGTGTAATGCGTGATCGTTTCACACTACACACGGCATCGAACTTTCAACACGGGTCCAATCTGAAAACCCCCATAATGCATTGCGGCGCGTCACGGCACTGTACTGCTGACTTCTTGAATCTGGCAGCCGCAAGCGCCTCGCTTATTTTCGCGACGCAGTGGCTATTGATTATTTGTTGCCACTGTTTTATGAAAGAAAATTACAACGTTGATTTATAAGTACAATAGTTTTAAAATTTGTATAGTGGTCTTTTAAACCTCCCTTACTCCTTAGTAAAATCGAATGACTTCTCGTATTTTCTGCCGCCACATGCACGCACGCAAAGTCGACATCGTAGTACAGACTATAGTGCATCGCTGACGACTTTGTTAGGGACCCGTTTTTTTGCCGATCTCACCCTGCGAGAGCTTCTTATAAAAATTATACATGATTGTAAAAGACACCTTTTTCCATTCCGATAATGACAGGGATATTGCTTCAAGATAAGCAAATTATGTGCCTACAGCCAGAGAAGTTGTCATGTTTCTTGTGCCTGTACTGAACTCGAGGCAGCGCTGCCTGTGCATGGGGGGTTTAATACCCCATGCAACCACGGACGTATAAATATACGTCCGTGCATGCAACAACAAAATCTGACATGTTTGTTCGTTGCACAGTACAATATCTACAGTGTGGCGCTGCCACGCATGCGCACTCGGCCGTATCCCAACACGGGTCGAACTCAACCCGGAGACGTTCACACTACGGCTTTCAACATGTGTTGAAATTTTCAACACGGGTCGAGAGCTCTCAACCCACCTCCCGAGCAGGGTTGGTTTCAACACGGGTCGAGCGCTCTACACGGGTCCGACCCGTGTTGAAATGTTGTAGTGTGAAAAGGTCAGTCATTTCAACACAGGTCCGACCCGTGTTCAACACGGAGATTTTTCATAGTGTGAAAAGGCCTTTTGACTATGCGTTGCATCTACATTGTACATGTACATCTGAAACTTGAAACCAATGAATTCCAGTTTTACATGTAGGTCAAAGAATTGCTGCCAGTGCCATACTTAGTCAAATTCAACGTATAGTCGTATACATATAGTAACACACCTGTGCACGTTTTAGCTCAATCCATTAACCATGTTATCAGAAAACTGTGGAAACGAAATTAAAACCCTCTCTTCTTGAAAACTGCAGATTTTGGAGCGCTAAAATTTCACAGAATAGGCCTATCTGATATCATTACAAACTTCCCGATTAGAAAGTAATTTCTCAAATTTGGAATATCCAGAAATTAGGCACTTTACAAATGGTGTATGTACCCTCCCTTTGAGCGAAAAAAACAAAATATCATTCACGGATTCCCTGAACATGAAATAATGTGAAAATAGTAAATACGCAAGTGAGCAACATACAGTATTGCGGATGAACACATGAATCTTGGAAGGAAACAACCTAATATCTGTCGACAAGCGGACAAGGCATTTATCACATGTAAGGGGCCACTCAAAATTGTCAATGTTTTTAAATTTTGCCTTTTTCCCCCGAAATAGCTACATGTGTAGCTTTCCAAAACTTGTGCAAAAGGGGGAGACCATCAGCTTCATCATGCCATTACTAAATTGCACGTACACATGTATCTTTCAGCATGCATAATCAATTCTTCTCATTATCAGCCATCTCGCCATACTGCATTTTAATATATTTGAATTATATTGTACAGTTTGCTAGAGAACAAAAATTACTCCTTTAAAATTAGGGGTGGGTGGGTGTGTCAAACAAATTTGGGAAACAAGTCGAAATTTAAAAACATTGAACATTTTGAGTGGCCCCTCAGACTTCTACAGTTATGTCCACTTTTGTAACTGAGAATCTTGTATTTTTTATAAGGGAGTGGTACTTGACAACAAACTTCATATTTGAAATACATGCAGTAGGCTACATGAATACGTACTAAACTGTGATTGTTCCTAGATTACAGGTATGTGGACTCAAGTTCAATATCAATGAAGATACAAAGACCAACAGAAATTAATGCCAACAAACAAACAAAATGCAATTCAGTATTTCAATGTACATTCATGTACATGTAGGCCTACCTTGCCAATTGCCACATATACATTGTAAGTGTACATTTTCAGTTACACATGTGCTACAGTATACATTTAGGCCATTCGTTTTGATATTTCGCCGGACATACCTAAATCAATGAACATGTACTGATACATACATGTGCACATTTTCACAGGTACAGTGGATGTGTGTTTCTGCAAGTTGTAAATAACCATGAGCATTAAAAGATGAGGTCACACAAAAGAAGCAGTAGGGTGTCGCAATACAAAGATATCTGGAGAATTTTCTTCTCTGAAAATGTAATATCACAATTTACACAAAATGCAACACAAATGCTACGGTCTTCGGACACTGAAAAGTAAGATTTCAAGGATGCCATCAAAGATAATTCAGAAAAGAATTCACATCATAGTCATACACAGGCACAACATTAGGAATGATAAGTGGAAATTACTAATCTACACGTACATGACTAGTACACAAAATCTAAATATGTGGCATAACGTGGGGTTTTTTTAGATTGGGGTCAGTTAAATCCATGAGAGTGAGGAAGAAATTAAAACTCATGATGTTGAAGTCTTAGCTTGTAAGTTTAGCAGTCAAATCTCTTCTGACATTTTTGCTAAATTGTTAGGGTGTGGCACTTAAATGTATTGCACTCTTAGGTAATGCATTGCATTATCTCATTTCCAAATAAAGGTAGACTGTACATTTTATGTAAATTCCACACTGACATTAAGGATTGCCAAAACAAAAGCTATCAACATATTTAACAGATAACTTCATGCAATTTCAGACTGGCCACAAAATTAAATTTTGAAGCCAACTTGTGTGGTAAGTTTTAAGCAACTTTCATCTAATTTTTTTTGTGGGGCGACAATGACAGCTTCCACAGTGCAGTCTCAAAAATGCCTATAGAGTCTCAACTTGGACAGGCAAGGCTGCCAAAACAGTAAGTTGGGTCATGATTTCATGTTGGAAGAGAAAACCTGAATGCATGTACATGTAAGTTGATTGCTCATCGCTTTCTATCAATTTGGGGACAAAACACTTTGGCCAAACATTTCATCGGCACATGAAAATCACATTTTGTGTGCTCATGTATCAGCACTGACCAGGCCTTATTTCTTTTTTATGAGTGTGATAATTTGCCAATTCTGGAGGGACAATGTGTAAGGTTCATAATTCCTGTAGTCATCGATCATGATCAATGGTCATTTATCTTTATGTGATCGAAAACGCTTTAATTGGGCACAAATGGGAGGAGCAATGAGCAAGTTGATGTCACAAATATTTAACTAAATTTGTCGTTTAAATATCTTTCTCCAAATTTGATTCAGAAGGAACTTAAATTCTTTCTTTTATTTTCGTTTTTAATTTTCCAATCATTTGGCGTGGCATACAATTGTAAGCATGAGTTTTTTTCTGCAATCTGTTTTATAAATGTAAAGAGAAATATTTGAATGTTTAATCAGTAAATTCCCCTTAAAATAATGCATCTCCTTCGCTGCCATCACAATCGATGGTCAGTTAGCTCATGTCGTCAATTGTGATTCTCTTTTGGGGAAGAAAAGTCATTTCCTATGACCAATTAAGTTTGGGTTGAAATTCTTGATGTGCAGCAAGGTACACGCCTATGTTGCAAAGTCGACATGGAACACAATGGAGAAATCGTGCGACGCATGCTACATACCACAAACCATTGGGGTGTTTTGTCAGGAAACGTAAAATTTCCTTAGCTCCAACTCTTCACATATTTCCCCATTTCTTTAGGTTCGACCGACAGAAACCGGCCAAAAAAGGGAATGCGCCCTAGAAGAGGTCCACGCGGACAATCCTGGCACGGAGCCGGGGGTAACAGCTGGCCCTTTGCCGGGGAAAAACGCTTTAAAATCTTAGTGTCTCACCGAAGGAGGCTTGATTTTGCAAATGCCGCTCTTCTCTGCAATGGGACGAATCTTGGCGATGTAGCCGAGTGGATCGACAAATTCCTCCTCCGTCGGCTCAAACACGGGAGCCTCCGGTGGTGGAACGAACGTCTCCGGCTCAATCATTATCTGCCATTTACCGGGCCAAAATTATAGAGCAACACCGCTGTCAAAAAAGGTGAAGTTATCAGTTAGAAATGTGTCGGTGGTCGCGGAGCATACGACAAACCCCCTGTGTTTTCCTATGTTGGGGAGGCTTTCCTATATGCCATGCCACACAGTTAGCAGACTTCTCACGAATTGCTTTCATAAACACACATTCTGCACGTACGCCCCATCACGCCAGCCATTTCTCCCTTCCCCACAACAGCGACCCATCATGTAGTCCCTCCATTTACACATTAATCGGAGAGCAAGTCTCCATTTCACGCGGCAAGAAGCCGTATGGCCATCATCTAAAGCTGGAAGGGCAAAAATTATAGATGTTCGCGTTTAGCGTGGCCACCCAGACGCCTGCTCGCGAGGAGTATCGGAGTAATATATTTCGATTCAATTTCGTAGACACAAAATTTGGCTTTGAAAGTAGTTACGGCATTCAGGATACGTCCGTGGGGTCAAACCACAGCTGGGATCGGGAGCTCGCGGTCATTCGTGGGTGCGCGGCGGCTGTCGTGCCTATACTGTATTGATAACAGGGACCAGCGATATTGTCGACTGCACACTTACCGTACCTGAGCAGGCTAAGCCCTAGCCTTGACTTTTATCCGACAGCTATAAAGACTACTACAGTGTGCAGTAAGAGATATACACATGTACAAAATGTATAGTACATGTCACCGAGTACTCCAAGAAGTGACGACGAGACGAGGTGTGTTGTCTTCTCCCTTTTTATTGCACGCGGCTCGTGAGGGTCGAGCCGGTGAAAACTGATGAAATAAATAACACATTACATATAAATTAACTCCTTCACCCAAAACACACTTAAACAACGATCATAACAAGTTCCTGGTCGCACACATACTTTATCGTCAGCAATAATGATGCACATGCATGTACATGTACATGTACATGTACTGTACATAACTTGTACATGTGCATGTACATGTACAGGTACATGTATAATGTTTCTCGTTGAAAGTTGAACTCCGTTCCGCAATTCCAAACGGGTTCTTGAATTGAAACCGTGGCCATTTTTGAATCAGTATCATTGAAATGAATGCAACCAAAACGATGAATCAAAGCCATAATTATATAGAGTGATCGAGGAATATAGATTATGACCCAAGTGAAACTCATTCGGACTTGGGTATTCATGGGTAGTATCGCAGAAAAACTGCGGCCGGGGCCCAGTTGAGGTATACTATTATTGGTCGAAGTTTACTGGAGCCTCGGGCAGTGACCGAAGGAAATGACACTCGTGGCCAATAGAGGCTCTGCGCGGAATGCCGACCGCTTGCACAGACTCCATCCAGTAATACTTGAATCCATATAATAATAGGCCCTATATAGCCAACTAAATCAGTCCTTCAAGTTGATCAGTGCGCAACTAGACTATAATAGCCAACTCTTGAAATTATAACATACGAGCTAGCACACATTATAATCATAGTCAAATCCAAGTGCCTCTGGACCCACAACCTTCTTTTATAATTAAGGGGCCTTGAACGTTTTAATCTATTAATTTAAAGAGTCTAACTAAAAGTGATAATATAGAATGCTTATCACTAAGATAATTCCTAGCTGTGGGCTCAATGTTGTTCAATTCCGTGTGTAAATTGACACAATCATGGGGCTTTAAATGTGGCCCCATTCATGGTTGGGGAACTGAAGTGGATGCTGCCCCAAAAATGCTGAGAAATTCGGCTTGGACGACTCCATTATTTTTGGGCCGGAGGTAATTAGCAGAAAATCCAATCGGCTAAGAACACAAAAATTGAAACAAAAACGGGAGAGATTGGAGGTCCAAACTACAGTTACAAGTAATTTGGCTCGAGATATTTTTGGTTCGGACTTTTGAGCCTCAAACGATCGAGAGCTTTTGTACTGCGTTCTTGGGGAGATCTGCAAACAGCGCCTCCAATCACCCCCATATCTTTTACAATCACCCAAACGAGGAGGGCGCCACCATGAAATCTGTCAAAGATTATTATTTTTTGAGAAAATTAATGATTACACGGTATGCTTGTGTTGTTTAGATTGGTTTGGATTGAGAGAATGACGGCCCAACTAACGTTCCTTCTTCTAAATAGACCCTTGGCCTAGATTAGTGGTGTGACGTTTCTCCCCGTACATATTTTTTCCCTAGCTTCGTTGCGTCAACCGAAAACTTAGCAAGGCCAACCCATGCGTTCGTCTGTACATGCCGACTCGCGCGCGAACTGGTGAATTCGGTCAGTCGGTATGCGATCGACAAGCACGGAACTTGAAAACCAGCCGACAATAAGTTGTGTGCACGAACCTTGCCAACTCATTCGATCGCTCGTCAACTCGGCCCACAACGCTGTTCCAATGGGACTTTACTACATGTATCTAAAATCTGGCACAATTAAGCGGTCGTCAAAAAATGTTGTAACATAAACTAGTGTATGTTGAAGGGAATAGGTCGACGCATTGGTCAGACATGTTATCTGCCCTCAAGCTCGTGTACCTGGTGCAAGCAATCGCTCAACCCGAATCACCAATTAACTTTTTATTGGAATAACAGAAAACACGAACATTAACATAATTATAACAGGTAACTGAAAGCGACAACGGGTTGTGGGAGTATGAACAACATCACATCTTATAGTAATACTAATAGTAGGTCTAAATCTAAGCGGGTATAAGGCCGGACAATTCAATATCAAAGGGCACTCCAAACTGATGATTTGGAAGTGAATTAGTTAATTGGTGGTGTACGAGTTAGCATTATAAGAGTTGACTGCCATTCATCCTGTGAACGTCTTTCAAGAAGTTGCACTAGAATGCACTTTTCTTATGCGAAAAAATATCTGCAGCTTTACATGTAGTAGTTGCGGTAACCGTAACCCTCATCCACCCGAGTGTCGGAGACCTGAGGTAGGATGAGGATTACGGTTAACGCACTACAGCGTTCTAAACTGGAGAGTTCTAACTTGTATATTTCAACTTGAAGTAATTTGGAACTTTTATTTGATACGCATTCATGTTTAACCATGGAGCAAATAAAAATAATTTTAGCGCCTATAGCGCAAGGAACTTTAACCAAATACTTGCATTTGGACACAACCTAGCTCTCAAATGTGAGTTCTTGCTACTTGGCTACTAAAATATTACACATGAGCCTATAAATTGTCCTTGCTCACAGCTTCAGCCACAACCAAGTGACTTATAAAAAAAAACGTCATTCCAAAAATTAATAATTGATTTTGGGCACGGCCGTACAGTGGACTGGTAACTTGTCTACTGCTATTTATTCAACTGAACTGCGCCCTCATGTGTTCGTTGATGGTAAATGATCGGTTCCCAGACGCATTTGAGCGACTTGCAATACTTCTACAAAGCGGATACCTGTTTGGAGGCGCACAATTTAAAGAAAAATAAACTCGACGAACCGTAGATGTCCGTCATACATGTATTTCGACCTATGCTTATTGCTCACCAAATGAAATGTCGGCGAAGAAGGGGGCATCGTACACGAGCAGGTAGGTTGAGCTTACCCATGGCAGTCAGAGAGAGTGGATTTTAGGAGCCGATCGTGCGTTTTGCTTGGGGTTAACTTGTGACTTTGTGCTGTACTGAACTTACCGTTCTTACAACAGTCGTCGGCACTGCCAATGCTAGTTGCGGTAACCGTAACCCTCATCCTCCCGAAGGTCGGAGACCTGAGGGTTACGGGAACGTATGTACAAAATTATAGCGAGGTTTTTGTTTTTACCATTTTGGAAACACCACTGTCCCGATCGCCCCCTTTTTCCACCCTTTTGAAAATCGCCACACACAATCTAAGGACATGCACTTGATCCCAAATGTATACTGAATGTGATCAGATAACTCAAAACATCGTGGGTAAAATACTTTTCCGAAAAACGGGCAGAAACTCACCAAAATACTGTCTGTAAATGTCCCGTCAACGTCTCCGCCAGGTTCGGAATCCGAACCTGGCGCCTCGACCAATCAGCGCTTAGTCTCGTGACGTATATCCCGCACGACGGTTATTTGCTGTTTCGCAATAACAGTCCACACTCGTGGTGCGCGCGCATATCCAAGGTTGTATACAGTACCAGTCGGCTCTTCACAGGACGATGACCTGCGCGCGCACCACGAGTGTGGACTGTTATTGCGAAACAGCAAATAGCCGTCGTGCGGGATATACGTCACGAGACTAAGCGCTGATTGGTCGAGGCGCCAGGTTCGGATTCCGAACCTGGCGGAGACGTTGACGGGACATTTACAGACAGTATTTTGGTGAGTTTCTGCCCGTTTTTCGGAAAAGTATTTTACCCACGATGTTTTGAGTTATCTGATCACATTCAGTATACATTTGGGATCAAGTGCATGTCCTTAGATTGTGTGTGGCGATTTTCAAAAGGGTCGAAAAAGGGGGCGATCGGGACAGTGGTGTTTCCAAAATGGTAAAAACAAAAACCTCGCTATAATTTTGTACATACGTTCCCGTAACCCTCAGGTCTCCGACCTTCGGGAGGATGAGGGTTACGGTTACCGCAACTATGCCAATGCAACAGTGTTACTTTGGTAACGGCAACGCTTTCCGAAGCTCACTTCTCTCTAGATTCTAGTACTACTACTAGTAGTAGTACTAGTAGGGGCAAACATGTTAAGGTTAAGGTGCGAAGGAAGTGTCTAGGATAGGAATGAGGTTGACTTGGGGACATGGATGACAAAGACTAGAAAGACGAAAGCTGATCGATAGATTAGATAGACAAGGTCAAGGGTAAATCCTGAAATAAAAAGGGAAGGGAATTCCCAGCCCTGGAAGGGGCAAGGGGAATAAAGCCTTAAATTAAAGGCCCATCATTTGGCCATTGTTGGAATGCCGCTATAACTATAAGTATAACGAACATCTCAAGATCCATGTTCAGTATAGCAGTCGTTTGTTACTGCCAGTTGCCAGCCAGCGCATATGCACGGATGTATACGTCGGGAGCCAAAGAGCATGTTCGTTATAGCCAAATGTTTGGTACATCGACATTCGTTATATAGTGACGTTCCACTGTAATTCAATAGGGTGTTACACAAAAAAGAAAAACTAATTAGTTAACATTCATAGCCATTGATGATTGATCCAAGGATATTATTAATAATTCCCCTCCTGAACCTCCCCCCCCCCCCTCCTCCTCCTCCTCCTCGCGCAGACACGAGGCAAACTCGGTCTTTCGCTCGCCCGAGAGAACCTTTGCCCCCGCAGAATCCTCGGCCCCGGGCCCACTGAACAAATCCCGGCACGGTCATGTGTCCTTCCTCGGCGATCCGGAGGATGGGGAGGACGTCGCCATGGCGATCCCCTCCGTCAACGAGCGACTGGGCCACCTACGGCCGTCCCGTGAACTCTTGGAGTACTACCGCAAGAAGATCGCCGATTTTGACGGCGAGCATGAGGACATGGTCAATAGGCTGGAGCAGTACAAAATGACCTACGAGCAGCAGGTAAACACCGATGTCCAACTCCATTTGGAAATAAAAAGAAGAAAAAAGAGAAAACCTTGATTGGGTCGGGACTTAAACCCAAAACCTCTGAGTTTGCATACCAGCCCTCTGAAGAATTTGTTTGGCTATTAAAGTATTATTCCTTCCCTCTCTCTCCCCTCTCTCTCTGTCTCTCCCTCCTTTTCTTGCCCCTCTCCCTTACTCCTCCCTCACTCTTCCTCTCTCTTCCTCTCCCTCTCTCTCCCTCTCCCTCCGTCTTTCTCTCTCCCTCCATCTCCTCCCCCTCTCCCTCTCCTCTCTCTCTTCCTCTCTCTTTTCTCTCTCTCCTCTTTCTCTCCATCCTCACTCCTCCCCTCTCCCTCCCCTTCTCTCTCTCCCTCTGTGTGCCCCGCTCTCTCTCCCTCTCTCTTTCTCTCCATCCTCTCTCCTCCCCCTCTCCCTCCCTCTCTCCCTCTCCCCCTCTCTGTGTCCCCCTCTCTCTCCCTCTCCATCTCCCTGTCTCCCCTCTCTCTCTGTCTTATTCTCTCTGTCTCATTATCTCTGTCTTTTTTCTCTCTGTCTCATTCTCTCTCTTAGCATCAGCTTGAGTGGGAGTTACGGCAGCGTGAGGAGGAGATAGCAGAGCTGCAGAAGGCGCTCAGTGACATGCAGGTCTACCTCTTCCAGGAGCGGGACCACGTCCTCCGACTCTTTGCCGAGAACGACCGGCTCAAGATCCAGGAGCTGGAGGATCGCAAGAGGTCAGGAGGTCAATGGCCCCGCTGCCCCATTCGTCACCCCAGCTTATTGTAGACAGTACCTCTTTATTTTTCTCTCTCCCTTTCAATCGCCATACACAATCCAACTCAACCCAACCCCCTCAGAATGCCACAACCATGCCTGCATAGCGAAGTATAGCAGGGATTTGAATTGTATTGACTCAAAGGTATGGTTGGTAGTAAGGAAGTTAAAAAATTGAGGGCCTGACGTTTCGATCCTAGCAGAACCTTTCTCAAAGGCAAAAGGCCTTTCTCAAAGGTCCTGCTAGGATCGAAACGTCAGGCCCTCTGAGATCTATGTATTGCAGGTCATTTTAGTCAGTAAGCATTCTTATTTACTTCAAGTAAAAGGGTGATCAACTTATGGGTCATAGAAATGATAGGATTTTGCATCAAGGAGAATGTACATTGTACTTCAACAATGGTTTGCCCTTCGTGTAATTAAACACTATGCTCAGTGCTTTGCCTGATTGCCTGCCGAAGAAATACCGGCACAGGCAGCTCGTGTGGGGTTTGGATCCCGCCCGAGCTGCCTGAAACGTTTTCATCAGGCATTGGGAAAGCACTGGGCATTCAGTGATTATTACATCGAGCAGGGCAAACCCTCGCTGAATTGCACGGTAATCATGTTGCCATGTCCCTTGTCCGCCTCGCAATTCTGCTCCAGGATCCAGCACCTCCTGTCTCTGTCCAGTCCGGCCGGCCCAGAGGTGACCTACTTCCACAAGGATCCCCCGGCCAGGGCCCTGGTCAAGCAGAAGCATCCGCAGAAGAGATATCCCAACAAAGGTGCCGGAGACATGTCCGTTTCAGTCTCTCATTTTTTCCACCAGGAAAAAAAATGATGGTGGCCTTGGGGGGGGGGGGGTTTAGAGGCTGCTGCCAACATGGTATTCTACTTGCCTTGGAGATCAGGCACCGGTCTCACAGAGCTGCAAAAGTCCCGACAGGAGTCCTGACTCCTGACTCGTCCTGACTCGTTGGGTCATCTTGCCGACCCAAAGTTCACTTTGGATTCGCGCCTAGCCACTTTTTTGCCGGGACCTCCAGATTTGGAGTGATGATGGCGTTGCTGTTGGCCAGATGCCCCTGAATCCGACCACCACTACTGTCAAAGTTTTAAGCAAAGACTCCTTTTCAGCCAGCCACAACACAAAATGTAGCGTGGCAAAAAGCCACATAGACATCCGATTGTGCCAGGTTTGACCCGCTTGTACACATAGTGTACCGTTGCTGCTACTCCCAGTCATTTAGTAAGTTTTGAAAATGACATGTGATTGAAAACCGTGTTGCGGTCATGGGCACTGGAAAATGGCCCTTCAGCAAGTGCTTAAAAAACTTCTATTCAACTACAACAACTTCAGACATGGTTTGGGAGATTAGGACTGTAGGATTCCACGTGGAACAAGGCATGAAGCGAAGCTGAAGAATTGCTCGGGGTGTGTGTTTGGATTCATTTGAATGGTTTAGGTGTAAACTAAAGAAGTGTGCACATTTTTTTATAGGGATATGCCTGAGTACTTACTGTAGGTCAGTCACATGATATAAGGGTGTGGCACTGAGATATGCCAAAACGTACAGCGCACAAAGCTATACGTATGGCCAACCAAACCAACAAAATTCATTTCATAATAATAATAATAATAACGGACATTTCTAGAGCGCCAGAATCCGTCTGCAAAGACGCTCAAGGCGCTTAACAACATTATACAGAATCAAAGAAAAAGACTTCATATACTATTGATTAGGAAAACTATGATCGAACAAATATGTTTTGAGAAAGGATTTGAAATCCGATATGGAGGACATACTATGGACTTCCTGAGAAAGAACATTCCACAGGGTAGGACCAGCATGGGAGAAAGCCCGCTCACCCCATAAATTATCATCACTTACATTAGTGGGCTTGCATTAGTCATTTTGTTCTTGTGCCTTTTTGATTCCATATTCTGTAGAGAACGAAAGACTTGGCTTGAGGTCGGAAGTCCCGCAAAGACCTCAGAGCAGCAGAGCGAGGAAGGAGGCGCAAGATAGGTTGGCGGGCAAGACAGCGCAAGGTAAAGGACAGGGCAGGGTCATGTCCGATAAAGATTGACCTTCTCTTAAAGGCCCAATACAACATTGGTAGAGGTCAATAGATTGCCACAGTTTGTGTGTTAAACCATAAAACATCCCCAAAAAGCAATCCTGCGAAGGTTTTAGCTGAAATGGTGATCTGAGAAATAAGAAAAAAGGTAAAAAACCGTCACGATTTTTGCACCATTCTGTAGTGTAAGAAATTTTTATTACTTGCAAGTAATAAACTATTTGTTGATGTTTGAGTGAAGATTTCTAGGGAAGTACAGCATCCCAGACCGTAACATTTAAACATGGGGATTCTATCATGACCATCTACAAATGGTGTAAATTAGAAGGAAATCTGTGGACATCCATGTTTTCCAATCTTCCCAATGTTGTATTGGGCCTTTAAGGAATGCAGTAAAGTGAGAAGAATCTAACAGACCTCCCTGACATGGCTGGTCAATCTTCTTCTTCACGAGACCTTTCTCTCACTTAAACTCTTAAGTAGACCTAAAAAATACTGTACACAGGCGACCCCATTAGGCGTGAGTGTACTGAGGTCAACTTGGGTACAGGGATTGGGCAGAAGTGGGCATTCCAGGAGATGACTCATGGTCTCCTCCTCTCCACATTCACATACTGCTTGACCTTCAGTGTTAAAACCCCATTTGGCCATTAGGGCTTTGCACCGGCCGACTCCAGCACGCAGATGATGGAGACACAGCCAGAATGGCCTTGATTGGTGGGATCCTGGTGAGAGGGACTCCTTTGGGCTGATGTTGACAATGCTCCTCACCTTAGAACAAAAACAGCTGCAGTCTGGTCCAAGTTACTTGGACTTAACTGACTCCCTTGACATAACATAAGCCCTATTGATGTCAGGTTTGACTCGCTCGTACACAAGTGTCCTTGTATTGGTTCATTTCACAGCTACTTATTGTTCCTGATTATTTAGCAAGTTTTGAAAATGGCACATTATTTTACAAAACTCTGTGGAGCAGCCACGGACACTGAAGAGTAGCCCGGTGCAAGACGGCTAAGAATTGAAGCTACTGGTGTTTGGTGCTCTCTCATGTGATCACCAGAAGTGGGGAATGACGATGCAATAGAAATCCCACTCTCCCCCCTCTCTCGTGAATCCAGGGCTTGCGGGCAAACAGCGCCCCCGCAGTGCCCTGCCGAAAGCCAGCAGCGGCTCCGGCGGCGGGGCCGGCAATGGCAGCGACGGCGCCTCCGCTGCCGCCGACCAGCCCCGGGCCGATGCGGAGAGCCTGCTGCTGCACATTGAGGCGCTGCAGTCGCAGATGAAGGAGCAGGCCGAGCTGTCCAGGGAGCAGACCGAGGCGCTGCTGGAGGACCGGAGGGTCAGGGTGGACGAGATGCAGACGGTCATCGAGCGAGACCGGGCCAAGATCCAGTCCCTGAACGAAAAGTAAGGCCTGAGCTCACTGCAACAACAACTTCCAATAGATGCCTAACATCTGGTCTCTCTGATTTGAAACAAAACGACGTAAGATCCAGTCCCTGAACAAAAAGTAAGGCCTGAGCTCACTACAACAATTTCCAATAGAAGGCTAACATCTGACCACTCTGATTTGAAACAAAATGTACCAAGATCCAGTCCCTGAACAAAAAGTAAGGCCTGAGCTCACTGCAACAATTTCCAATAGAAGGCTAACATCTGACCACTCTGATTTGAAACAAAATGTACCAAGATCCAGTCCCTGAACAAAAAGTAAGGTCACTCTCATTGCAACAACTTCCAATAGATGCCTAACATCTGACCGCTCTGATTTGAAACAAAAGGGCCAAGATCCAGTCCCTGAACGAAAAGTTAGTCTTGCTCCTTCCTGCTAGATTTCAGGAGGAGCTTAATTTGGGGCATTCCCCCCCCCCCCCCCCGATATGGGAAAAGAGGGCCACGATCCTCTCCCTGAAGGAAAGCGAGTCCCTCGTTGACCAATTTCTGGTCAAAGCTTAACTTCTGGCTTCTCTGATTCGAAAGAAAAAAAGGGCCAGGAACTCTCTTTTTTCTGAATGAGAATTAAGTCCCGCTCCTTCATGTCAGATTTTCTGGAAGCTTGACTTCAGGCTGTCCCTTATTGGAAGTCCCACATCCTGATGCAAGATTAACTACCAGCTCTACTCCTGCCTCGATTTCAAACCCCAAGGCTGCACCGCACCCAGCAGATGCTGTACGACAGCACCAAGGACTACCTGGAGCTGAAGTACGAGGGCCGCTCGCAGGAGCGGGTCTGGATGGCGGAGAAGGACCGCCTGCTGAGGGAGCTGGACCGCTGCAGGGAGCTCCTGGACGTCTCGCGGGAGGACAGCGCCCCCGCCCTTCCCGAGCAGAGCCTGGAGGATCGGCAGACGCAGAGCTTGGAGATCGAGGTAGGTTGGGAAAGAAAGGGGCCTGTCTCCTTAGGCGTTGCCACGGCAGTTCACTCTGCATGAATCCTGCCTCAGTGCAGAGTCACCATCTACCGTCCCTCGGATATGGGTCCCGAACTCATCACCAGCCTTGGGAAATGGCGCCCTCATTGTATGGCTGTGACTGCCACAGATTGTTTGTGTGGATAATTTGCCATTTCCAAAACTCGCTACACGATCAGGAACAAGAAGTACCTGTGAAATAAATAAAAAATGCATACAGGAGAGTCAAATCTATCACAATTTTTGTTTCCCTACATATTGTTTTGTGGTAGGCTGAAAAGGGTCTTTGTTGAAAACTTGGACTAACGTGGTGCCCGGATTCGGAGGGCCCGGTGCATGGCAAGAGCACAAAAACAAAAGCAGAGATCTATGGCTAGTCGCAGGACACGTCTTGCCAGCTACTGTTTTCGCACCAAGGATCAAATCATATCTGATGTGATGTCCTTGAGACTATACCCTGCCCAACCAGAGGAGGATGACCTCTGAACTATCTATTGACTGCATTGCAAGATTTATTGGGCATGATAGGCCTAGGCTATATATTAATGTTGGACAGATATTTGAAATCTATCTCGGATGCGTCCGCCAAGTGGTAGTAGTAGCATGGCAACACCATACGATCGGCACTCCAAATTTGGAGGTCCCCGGCGTAAAGGGGTCAGTAAAATCAGGCGACCAGCAGAAGTTTCCACTGTGCAATGAGTTCACTGTCTGGTGTCTTGCGTTTGATCTTTGGCAGTCTTTGGAGAACCAGCTTCATCAGGCACAGAAGATGGCCGACCTGTACCGAGAGCAGGTGATTGGTCTGGAGGACGAACTGGCCAGGATCCGGGAGCGGGACGACGTCAGCAAAGACGCCTACAAGGTCAGAGATTGCCCTCGAAAAAGAAAGACGAAACAAATAGCTCTGAGATTTGTGACAATTTGGCAGCCGCGTGAAAGCTATTCAACAACGGTCTGCCCTACCCGTTGCATAGTTTAGGACTTGGCAGACTGCAAACAAAAGCATGATAGGCAGCTTGGGCGGGATTTGAACCTGTGACTCCTGATATCTGGTGCAGACATCTTGTCCACTTGACCACTGAGCCTGGTGGAGGTCGAGAAGTGCATCGCACCTTGCGATCAATCGCAAGACGATGAGTAGTTTAGAGAAACAATGGGTCATCCATTGTAAGATGAGTTACGGTGCATCGTCAGGCTTTGTGAAATCCAGACCAGAAGTCGCAACTTTGAATCATGTCCAAGCTGTTTTTTTGGACAGTAAGGAAATGCACTGAGCATGCAGGGCTAAATACAAATGAGGTAAGGCAAAGCCTCATTGAATCAGTTCAGAGATGTGCTGGGAAAATGAGAGAAGGTTTAGTGTTAAGGGGAATGAACACACTAATTTACTCTTGGGCTGAGATGGCGGTACAGTATTTTATTGATGTACAAGACAGTGTACATGTATATGTACAGAGCTATGCTTGAATGCCCAAGTTGAAAGGTGGAGCGCTAAGAAAAGTGATGTGGCTCGAATGAAGGTAGCAGGAGAAGTGAGAAATAGTCTTAGGAGAAAGAATTGGTAGATTGAGAAACAAACAAGTCAGGGTAGCTTTCTAAGAAAAAATGATGACTCATAGTCAGGAGTGCAACACTGGACAGAGCACTGACCACTCAGGGTCATTGGTCAGCCTCACTGGTGTAAAACAATGTGTGCAAGTAATTGCTTGAGGCTGTACAGTGTAAGTGTAGGTCCAGGAAGTAGTGAGTAACAACAATTCTATGAAATGGTGGACATGTGGCAAAACAATTACACGGTGTCTTATGTGGAAATAAGGATATACAGTATTGATCAGCAAATTGAAAAAAGTAACAGAGGAAAATGCATATAAGGAAATATAATCAATGTCTGTAATGAAACGCTACAAAGGTACTTATTGTGGATAAGTAGATAAACTGAGACATTATCCTTAAACCCTTAATGTGCCTAAAAAAAACCCAGAGGGTCTGGTGTATTTTAATCCTGTTTTGTCAATTGTAGGCACCACATGAACAAAACCAACCCCTAACCTGGCTTATTGAGTCAGCTCAGAGTAATGCTAGAGAACTGAGAGAAGGGTTATAAGCCTTTCTTAATATTTATGCAAATTGTATGCAAATTGTGAGGCTATGGGTGCTAGATTTCCAAGATTAATTGCTGTTCCCCGCTGCTTTTTTATCTTTCCTTGACATAATCTTTAACAAAAACGAACGTTAACTTACTCTGGTCTTAGGAACAATGGTAAGGTCCCTTAAATTTGCCGCCATCTTGGAAATCTAGCGCCCATAGCCTTGTTTTAGGCTCAATGCATACAATTTGTATTAATATTAAGAAAGGCCCATTGTGGGTTAGTAGAAAACTGTTAAAGAAAAGAGACATTATCCTTTAAGTTCCTTAATGCAACTCAATAAAATCAGAGGATCGGGTGTGTTTTAGTCCTGCTTTGCAAATTGTAGGCACCACGTGACCCCAACCCCTTAACACAACCCCTAACCTGGCTCACCTCTGGTTGGGCGCGGTCTCTTGTTTGACAGGACCGGATGGAGAAGCTTGGCAAACGCCTCCACCTGATGAACCAGCGCTACGAGGCGCTGGAGAAGAGACGCGGCCTGGAGATTGAGGGCTTCAAGAATGACACGCGCATCCTGCGCACCCGACTGAAGGAGGTGGAGAAGCAGCTGTACAAGGTACAATTGGTATTGTTAGGATCTTAAAGGCCCAATACAACATTGGGAAGATCGGAATACATCCATGTCCACAGATTTCCTTCTAATTTACACAGTTTGTAGATGGTCATGATAGAATCCTCATGATGAAATCTTACGGTCTGGGATGCTGTACTTTTCAAGAAATCTTCATTCAAACATTGACAAATACTTTATTAATCACGAGTAATAAACTATTTCGAACAAACGAATGAACGAATGACTTTTCAAGAGGACACTTTATTCAACTCAATATATACCAATCTACTACAAAAACATAAAAAAAACCAAATAAATGAGCAAGACCTCTACACAATCAAGCTATCGGGAATTGGAATGAATGTATGAACGAATGAACGAACGAGTGAATGAACGAATTAACAAATGAACGAATGAGGAAATGAAAGGACTCGGTATTTCTCTGAATCTGTAGGTGACAGTGGGTGTAGGGGAGGAAGGTGACATGTACATGCTGCATGACATCCACCAGACGGCCAAGCGCTCCAAGAAGATGCAGGGAGAGCTGCACCGCTTGAAGGCTGCCATCTATGGCATGGAGACAGACCTCCGCAACCTCTGAAGGGCCGGCTCCCAATGCCCCCCCCAAGACCCAGCCTCCAATGCCCCCCCCCCACGACCCAGCCCCCAAAGCCCCCTCACAACGCCCCTTCACAACCCAGCAGGCCAGCCCCCAAAGCCCCCTCACAACGCCCCCTCACAACCCAGCAGGCCAGCCCCCAAAGTCCCCTCACAACCCAGCAGGCCAGCCCCCAAAGCCCCCTCACAACCCAGCAGGCCAGCCCCCAAAGCCCCCTCACAACGCCCCCTCACAACCCAGCAGGCCAGCCCCCAAAGCCCCCTCACAACCCAGCAGGCCAGCCCCCAAAGCCCCCTCACAACGCCCCCTCACAACCCAGCAGGCCAGCCCCCAAAGCCCCCTCACAACGCCCCCTCACAACCCAGCAGGCCAGCCCCCAAAGCCCCCTCACAACCCAGCAGGCCAGCCCCCAAAGCCCCCTCACAACGCCCCCTCACAACCCAGCAGGCCAGCCCCCAAAGCCCCCTCACAACCCAGCAGGCCAGCCCCCAAAGCCCCCTCACAACCCAGCAGGCCAGCCCCCAAAGTCCCCTCACAACCCAGCAGGCCAGCCCCCAAAGTCCCCTCACAACCCAGCAGGCCAGCCCCCAAAGCCCCCTCACAACGCCCCCTCACAACCCAGCAGGCCAGCCCCCAAAGCCCCCTCACAACCCAGCAGGCCAGCCCCCAAAGCCCCCTCACAACCCAGCAGGCCAGCCCCCAAAGCCCCCTCACAACGCCCCCTCACAACCCAGCAGGCCAGCCCCCAAAGCCCCCTCACAACCCAGCAGGCCAGCCCCCAAAGCCCCCTCACAACGCCCCCTCACAACCCAGCAGGCCAGCCCCCAAAGTCCCCTCACAACCCAGCAGGCCAGCCCCCAAAGCCCCCTCACAACCCAGCAGGCCAGCCCCCAAAGTCCCCTCACAACCCAGCAGGCCAGCCCCCAAAGTCCCCTCACAACCCAGCAGGCCAGCCCCCAAAGCCCCCTCACAACCCAGCAGGCCAGCCCCCAAAGTCCCCTCACAACCCAGCAGGCCAGCCCCCAAAGCCCCCTCACAACGCCCCCTCACAACCCAGCGGGCCAGCCCTCGAAGCCCCCTCACAACCCAGCGGGCCAGCCCCCAATACCCCCATGAACCAGCCCCCAATCCACCCCCCCCCCTCACAACCCAGCGGGCCAGCCCCCAAAGCCCCCTCACAACCCAGCGGGCCAGCCCCCAATGCACCCTATGACCCAGCCCCCAATGTGCCCCCCACGACCCAGTGGGCCAGCCTTCAAAGCCCCCTCACAACCCAGCAGGCCAGCCCCCAATGCCCTCACGACCCTTTGGGGTTAGTGTTAACCTGGCCCTTGAAGCGCGTAGTGTCATTTTAAATTAAATTGTAAATAGCATTATGAAATGATAGCCATGGATGCAAGTAACTAGCCAGTTGTCAGCTATTTTTAAATCTTTTAATTCTATATTTTCAAGACTGCTAAAGTTTAGAGTTGAAAGTGAAAAGAATAAAACAGTCTATGCAAGTTTTTTTCAATTGTGACTTTTGTGTCATTTTATTGTTTTATTTTGAGGCTAGAAATTCAAAGAAGACTTCCGACTTAAATAAATGTATATACTATTTGCGAGAGATATAATGGGTTGTCATTTGGGGAAATGTTGGTTCTAAACAAACTCTAAATGTGTGAAACTACATCAGGAAGAATTCAATGAGGAAAGTATAACAGCTTGTGGAATTTGAGATGAACTAATGCACGAAGAAAACGTGACTATGGATTAGTAGCCAGATCCCCTTCAAAGAAGCAGAAGTCTACCTCATGGGCTATCCGGCAATCGAATGGGGGCTATCCAGCACCCAGATGGGGGCTACCCAGCACTCGGGTGGGGGGCTATCCAGCACTCGGGTGGGGGGCTATCCAGTATGACTCAGGTGGGGGGGCTATCCAGCACTCGGATGGGGGCCTTCCCAAACGGTCAACTATTAGGGTCGGTCATACTAAAAACCGTTTTTAAATCTGTTCTAAACAATGTACATGTACGTTTCAGCATCCAAAAAGATAGCAGTATAATATACCACCTCCAAACTCACATTAATTAGACATGAGACTTGACATTAATGTCAAAAAAGTGGATTTTTGGACGTGAAAACTTATTTCTTCAATCGAACTTGTATTGGCAGCCATCTTGCCCAAATCTTCTCATGAACAGTAATCCCCCCATGATTAATAGACTGGTCCAAAACTTATGGTAACAAGCAAGATGGCGGGCAACAATTCTCAGGCACGAAATGTTTAATTTTTGTGGCCCCGAAAAACTTTTTTAGGCCATTTTTCCCCCCTTAAAGCCCCTACACAACATAGGTAAGATCGAAAAACAGAAATGTTCACAGATTTACATGATACTTATATTAAAAACCTCGGACTGAAATATTTGTCTAAAATGCTGTATTGTAAAGGAATTGTTTATGTCTCACCGAGATCTAAACGATTTTTCATGAACAATTCATTAAATGCTGCATTTTCGTGAAACAAATGAAGCGCTTTTTCACTATTTTCTCGAGACTCGGTTGGTGGATTGAGCCGAAATTGTCACAGGTGTGCTATTTCACGCATGTGTTGGATCAGACAACGTATGGATGCTATTCTTTGACCTCGACCAATGTTGGGTTATCCTTTTAAGATATAGATCTGGCTTTAAATCATAACTTGGCAACTTACTTTTTTGATACTGGTAAAGGCTGTCAAAGGTCAGTTGTTGGTCACACGAGGATGCAACTGTTTTCCAGTGAGATACTGCAGGATTGAGGGACAACACAGCAGGCAAAGGACACAGAGGAGACAAGATTTGCAACTCTTACTTTAGTGTTATTACACTCTTGGGGGGAGGGCATAGGGCATTACATACTAATATTAGATACATTACAGAATTCATATGTTACAGGTACATGCACTCTAAATAACCAAGCTGTGACAAGCCCGGCCCGTCAAGTTGATTGTACAGGACAATAATTTATGGCGAATCGCTTCATTCTACCGGCAATACCGCCCTCTATCAAGAACAACCAAAGACCTAGCCAACTAAAAAAAGTGAGTAGTCCTAACACATATACCACAGCATCCATGTACGGCAATTGTGAGTGTGAATGTCACACTTATTGTTACATATCAATCCAAGACCATACGCTAATACTCCAATTCGATTTCTGGTCGTGCCTGTTGTATCAGCGTATTCCTCAACACCAATTTACATCATGGATAGTGACAAACTTCAAATCCACCAGACTGGACCATATGCACGCCAGAATATATATATATATATAAAACAACAATCACCCACCATGAAAAATAGGGCTGGATTATCCATTCTTGTTAGTTTTTAGTTACTTTTTTTCTTCATTCTTCCTCTCTTCTGAGATTGTGCATGTTGCAAGTTTATAAAAAATGCTTCCGTTTGTACCAATTAAAAAATAGCAACTGCGGATAGGTGCACACACTTTGAAGAAGCTAAAGTTCCCTGACTGAAAAACTGCTAAAAAGTTGGCAAGTTTCTTCTTTGGGATTGTCTGCATCCCTTTGTAAATGTTTTCCCCCTCTCTTGTATGTTTAAATCTTAACTCCTCTTCCAATTGCCTTGCTTCTTCCTGGAAGACTAGTCAGAGACTAAAAGCTACTCTCCTGAGCCAAAGAAACGAGAGCCGTTACGATCAAAAACATCTACTTTTTTTTCCCCGCGGGTTCCACAGTTGATCTGTTTTACTAAAAAAATAAAACCGACACCACAGAGGAGTTTGCGTACACTCCATGCGAACATATTGGATCGGTCAAACTTTGCACATGACCTGGGGAAAATGGACACGAAATTGCAAAATTCACAAACCATTTTAAAGCAGTCGTGAGAAGAAGTGCCCCAAAGGCCTGATATGCTGGTATGCATTGATATATTAAAGTGTAACAATAAATCAAGCCTAATGTGAACATTAATGCTGACTCTGAGTCAATGCTTGGATGAAGGTTGCATCAACTTATGAGCTTAGACAAAAAAATTAAGATATAAAACCATTTTTCTCAAGAAACCTAGAGATGCAAGAATATACTGGTGTGCATTGGCTTCTTTTTGCAATTGGATTGGCCACAAGACATGAAAGTGCATAGTGCTATCTACTTGCTCTGGTTTCAGTTGCACATTTTTTATTTTTGTTTGCATTTCGGTCACGAGAAAATTTGTCTGGAAGGAGGCCAAAGTCTCAGCCTTTATCAACCGAAACTCTGGAAAAAACGCTTCAAAATTTGCAGAGAAAAAGCCCACAATTTGGAAAACTAAAAAAAATGGAGGATTTTGTGGCTGAGAAAAAAAATGAATGTATGCAAAAAAAAAAGAACAGAAATTCAAGACCTTTTATTCTGTGTACAAGGAAGAGGGCCTCCAAGAGATGCCTGGTACCCAGACTCTATAATATAACTACTACTGCGCTGCTTGGGAGCAGTCTATGCTCTGTGCTTTCAAAACTAAAAACAAAATTCATGTGTATTAACCTGAGAAAACAAAATCTGCATGGAAACACAGGTTTATTTGTTATTGCTATGACGAAGCACAGTAAGCAGAAAAGCAAATGACTAAACTAAACAAAAAATTGCGACAGACTTTAAGGAGCTAACACCCGCAGTCTCTCTGTCGCATGCATTGTTACATCTAACATGGACTGTCTTTTGGTCGACTCCTGGATTTTCTTGGGTTTAGCATCCTGAAAGCGCCTACCTTCCCTCAACACAAAATTGCACAATTTCAGAAATGTAAATTAACTCAAGTCATTTCTAATAAAAGTGTTGTTTTTCTTCTTATATTTGCATAGCAACAACAGCTTCAAGTTCAATTTCCCGTAAGAAACCACTTTTGTTTGAATGCAAATTTATTCAGTTCGATACCTTGTTACACAAAGTTTAACATCAAATTGGTTTATATGTATATATAATTCCTTCTTCTATTTTCTAAACAATTGGACGTCAAGAATAAAACCAAGATATTTGTTTTCATTCATTATGCAGGGATTTTTTTTATATAGCAACTTTAACTTTACATTGCTGAAAAAGAAAAACAAAAATGAAATAAAACCAAACACGATTTAGATCATTTAATGATCTTTTCCTTGCTCTCATTAAAACAGAAAACAATCCAAAAAGAAAACAAAAAGATTTTTTTTCCCGAAGCAGATATCTTGTTCACTCTAACATGATAGCAGCTCTGCTGGGTGCTTCAAGCCCCTACACAACATTGGTAAGATCAAAGAAAAAAAAAAACCCCAGAAATGTTCACCGATTTACATGAAACTTATACAGTTTGAAGATGGTTATGGTAGAAACCTCGCACAGAAATATTTCTGCCTAAAATGCTGTATTTTGGGAGAAAAGAGTAAAAGAAATCGTTTACATCTCACCGCCTAGATCTAAACGATTTTTCGGAACATTTTATTGAATGCTGCATTTTCGCAAAACAAATGAAGCGGTTTTCACTATTTTCTTGAGACTCGATTGCCGGATTGAGCTGAAATGTTCACAGGGGTGCTATTTCATGCATATGTTGGATCAGACAATGTACATGTATGGATTCTTTGACCTCAACCAATGTTGTGTTATCCCTTAAGTGATGGGCACAGAAATGAACCTAAAATTACTAATTTTAATAAATAATGCGCCTTACACTTTCCAACCAAGCTCTTGCTCTCATATCACCCTTTCAACTTCCTAATCTGATGTCCTAATCACGTCTGATAATGCTCCGTTGTTAATTTGTATCTAACAAAGATATAGGTATTATATTTATATATACTGTATATATAGGTATTCCTAAGAGGAGTTTTCTACCTATGAGTTGTCGGGAAACTAAAAAGGCAAAAACCACAGGCATCTTTAGTGTTGTCATGGGAACACAACATCTCGGGGCGTAGGTCATTACTGGTACGTGCCGACTTCAGCTTGGGTGAGCAGTGCTGTGCTGCACACACACACACATGCGGGGGTGTGGAGGTGGATGGCTCAGACTCATCACGCTGTGTGCATCAGGACTGGGACTGGGATCGGAGAACAGCGCCCTCGTGGGGTGCGACCGTTACATGAGGCCAAGCAGTGCCCATCACGATTCTGGCATGAAATGGGACAAAGCGCCGGCGAAGCGATTGGTCCTTGCTAAGGGCTTACAATCGTATCTAGGAGGGCACAGTGGGCAACAAGATGGCAGCTCTTGGTGTCCATGGCGACACAACTTCCACAGGGCCTTGGCAAAGTAGACTCTCTTCAGTGGTTCCTCTGTGGTGTGGCAGGAGGTCTTGTTTCCAGGTCCAAGTGCTATGTAATAGAATATGCGTATTAATGTGTCCAACCGGGTTACCAGACTGGCAACTCCGGGTGCTGCTCAGTGTGACACACAGGCGAGCAGGTTTTGCCGGGGAAAGTGGCTTTACACAGTTGGCTATGCATCATGACAGATGGCTGTCCACACCAAATGGACTGACCCAGCTGAAGAGTGATCTCCTGAGTCCTTGTGAATGTGAACGAAATCAACACAGCGCCCTCATGGGTGAGCCATTCATTGTGGTCTCACGCGCTACAGGACAGCATGCATCCAGTGCATCGCATGACAGAATTCACAAAACGTCGCTCAGAAATGTCTCCGTATCAGCGGCACAGAGCCTGCGTCTCTGCTAACACCCACACGGGGGTAGTCACGTACAGCGGAATCCATTGACTCATACAGGCGCCGTTACGCATACACTTCTCATCAAGTCTGTACAAAAAAAAAAGGCTTCTGGAGTCCAAACCCAAGGATTCCAGTTGTCCAGTTAAAAAAAACCAAAGGTCTGCATAATTTGCATGAGTGGCCAGCTAGAGCGCCCTCAACATGCATCGGAGTATCTCACAGTAAGCATTGGGCGTCCGACAAAAGTACCCCCTCCCCCTTCTATGAAAATCAAAGACAAAAACTGAATGTGAGAATTAAGGTCTTCCTGTGGGGAGGAAGGATTGGGAGGGGAGGAAGGGGGCAGTGGACAGTGGACGATTCCCGCCGTTGGTTCACACCAGCGTGGAGTAGGCCGCATCACGAGTCCGAGTTGTCGCTGCTGCCCGCTGTGCTGAGGTCGAGGCTGGGCTGGGTGACCTTGTTGTGGCGGGCGTTGAAGACGGCGCTGACTGGATTGCTGCCGCTTCGCTTTTTTCGGGGGAGGGGCATTGTGGCGTTGATATCCAGGGTCTGTGAGAGAGGGGAGGCAAAGACCGATGCAGAAAACGCATGAGAAAAACACGCACAAAGCAAACAGATTTTTTTCTTTTTTCTTTTCTTTTATCAGCGGACTGATCTGTCCTACATGATCTCATGCGGGTTCCATGTTCAGCAAGGCTCGGGGAAAAGAGTTTGTGCGTCAGATTGCCAGAGTGGAACCGGGCCGGTGAAAGCCTGTCACCACTGATCCAGACACAAAGAAAAGAAGAGAGATGCATCTAGCTCACATTCTCATACAAAGAAAGCAACACCAGGCACTGACCATGATGAATCTATGGAGAGGATCTATGGTATCTACATAGCTACAGGACAACTGACAAAAGACACGGCGTTGTGTGGGGGAAAAAACAAGCAATGAAAAGCAGACACTGAGGAGACTACCAGGAGAAGATCTAGCCGAGTCAACTACCAGGGTCTACTCAGACATCTATCCAAACCAACAAGATAGACATGCAAGCAGTACAGGTACCAGACTCATTGGTTGGGACAGTACTGTCTTTTACACCAAATTGATTCTCCTCCCATACATTAACATTATCAACCATAGAGCACGGGAGCCACCCTTACTTTCTTGTATTAACAATCTTTCCTTCTCTTTTTTAACTGAACAATCTTTGCTTCTGTTTTCTTAACAATCTTTCATTCTTTTCTTTTTTTCTTAACAATCTTTCCTCTTTTTAAAATGGTTATTCCAATATCTAGTTTTCCATTGTGTAGTTTTGTGAAAGAGAGACGATGCAGGATATTTCTAAACAAAAGATGTCATATTTGGCATTCCCAGTTAAATTTCTGACATTCACTGAACGGGTGCAACAGCCATACACATATTTGTAACCAGCAGCCTTGTAGAACCCATGCATGACAGTGAGATTGGAGACTTGGGGGTCTCATGGACAACAGTTAGGCTTAGGCTCGAGGCAGAGGCAGGGGCAGAGGCAGAGGCAGGGGCAGGGGCAGAGCCAGGGGCAGAGGCAGAGGCAGGGGCAGGGGCAGAGTCAGGGGCAGAGGCTGAGGCTGAGGCTGAGGCTGGGGCAGGGGCAGGGGCAGGGGCAGGGGCAGAGGCAGAGGCAGGGGCAGAGGCAGAGCCAGGGGCAGAGCCAGGGGCAGAGCCAGGGGCAGAGGCAGGGGCAGGGGCAGAGGCAGGGGCAGGGGCAGAGCCAGGGGCAGAGCCAGGGGCAGAGGCAGAGGCTGAGGCTGGGGCAGGGGCAGGGGCAGGGGCAGAGGCAGAGGCTGAGGCAGAGGCAGAGGCAGGGGCAGGGGCAGGGGCAGAGGCAGAGGCAGGGGCAGAGGCAGGGGCAGAGGCTGAGGCAGAGGCAGAGGCAGGGCCAGGGGCAGAGGCAGGGGCAGAGGCAGAGGCAGAGACAGGGGCAGGGGCAGGGGCAGGGGCAGGGGCAGGGGCAGGGGCAGGGGCAGAGGCAGAGGCAGGGGCAGAGCCAGGGGCAGAGGCTGAGGCAGAGGCAGGGGCAGAGGCAGGGGCAGAGGCAGGGGCAGAGGCAGAGGCTGAGGCAGAGGCAGAGGCAGGGGCAGAGGCAGGGGCAGAGGCAGAGGCAGGGGCAGGGGCAGGGGCAGGGGCAGGGGCAGGGGCAGAGGCAGGGGCAGAGGCAGAGGCAGAGGCTGAGGCAGAGGCAGGGGCAGGGGCAGGGACAGGGGCAGGGGCAGAGGCAGGGGCAGAGGCAGGGGCAGGGGCAGGGGCAGGGGCAGGGGCAGGGGCAGGGGCAGGGGCAGGGGCAGAGACAGGGGCAGGGGCAGGGGCAGGGGCAGGGGCAGGGGCAGGGGCAGGGGCAGGGGCAGGGGCAGGGGCAGGGGCAGGGGCAGAGGCAGAGGCTGAGGCAGAGGCAGAGGCAGGGGCAGGGGCAGGGGCAGAGGCAGAGGCAGGGGCAGAGGCAGGGGCAGAGGCTGAGGCAGAGGCAGAGGCAGGGCCAGGGGCAGAGGCAGGGGCAGAGGCAGAGGCAGAGACAGGGGCAGGGGCAGGGGCAGGGGCAGGGGCAGGGGCAGGGGCAGAGGCAGAGGCAGGGGCAGAGCCAGGGGCAGAGCCAGGGGCAGAGGCTGAGGCAGAGGCAGGGGCAGAGGCAGGGGCAGAGGCAGGGGCAGAGGCAGGGGCAGAGGCAGAGGCTGAGGCAGAGGCAGAGGCAGGGGCAGAGGCAGGGGCAGAGGCAGAGGCAGGGGCAGGGGCAGGGGCAGGGGCAGGGGCAGGGGCAGGGGCAGAGGCAGGGGCAGGGGCAGAGGCAGAGGCAGAGGCTGAGGCAGAGGCAGGGGCAGGGACAGGGGCAGGGACAGGGGCAGGGGCAGAGGCAGGGGCAGGGGCAGAGGCAGGGGCAGAGGCAGGGGCAGGGGCAGGGGCAGAGACAGGGGCAGGGGCAGGGGCAGGGGCAGGGGCAGGGGCAGGGGCAGGGGCAGGGGCAGGGGCAGGGGCAGGGGCAGGGGCAGGGGCAGGGGCAGGGGCAGGGGCAGGGGCAGGGGCAGGGGTAGGGGCAGGGGCAGGGGCAGGGGCAGGGGCAGGGGCAGAGGCAGAGGCAGAGGCAGAGGCAGAGGCAGAGGCAGAGGCAGAGGCAGAGCCAGAGCCAGGGCCTGAGCCACAGAGTCCAGTTTGAGAGGCATTAAGCATCATGTGCTGCAATGCACAACCCCATTCCCTTATCAAACGATGGCTCGACTATAATCCCATCCACTGCAGGAATAATCCCATCCACTGCAGGGATGTCAAGGAATGGGGAGAGTGCATATCAGCATCCACCGACTCCGCCCACCCCCTCCCACTGATGCATGGGTTCAAGGCTGCTAGCCAACACCATCAGACATGGCAGTCCAACTGGCGCTCTGCTTTTGATCTTTGGCCAGAGGGCTATTCAAGGTGCGTCAGTCACTGGAGACAATAGGTTGAGACTCACACAGCCACAATGCGCGTGATGGCCCACTACAAGAGATCGTGAGAGAGGACAGTGTGCGCAGATAGAAGAAGGGGGAGAAAGCAGAGATATCATTGTGCATGTGATTCAATGAGGGTTTGCCCATCATGTTATATCCAGGATTGTGCATGTGATTCAATGAGGGTTTGCCCATCATGTTATATCCAGGATTGTGCATGTGATTCAATGAGGGTTTGCCCATCATGTTATATCTAGGATTGTGCATGTGATTGAATGAGGGTTTGCCCATCATGTTATATCTAGGATTGTGCATGTGATTCAATGAGGGTTTGCCCATCATGTTATATCTAGGATTGTGCATGTGATTGAATGAGGGTTTGCCCATCATGTTATATCTAGGATTGTGCATGTGATTGAATGAGGGTTTGCCCATCATGTTATATCTAGGATTGTGCACGTGATTCAATGAGGGTTTGCCCATCATGTTATATCCAGGATTGTGCATGTGATTCAATGAGGGTTTGCCCATCATGTTATATCTAGGATTGTGCATGTGATTCAATGAGGGTTTGCCCATCATGTTATATCCAGGATTGTGCATGTGATTCAATGAGGGTTTGCCCATCATGTTATATCCAGGATTGTGCATGTGATTCAATGAGGGTTTGCCAATCATGTTATATCCAGGATTGTGCATGTGATTGAATGAGGGTTTGCCCATCATGTTATATCCAGGATTGTGCATGTGATTGAATGAGGGTTTGCCCATCATGTTATATCCAGGATTGTGCATGTGATTCAATAAGGGTTTGCCAATCATGTTATATCCAGGATTGTGCATGTGATTGAATGAGGGTTTGCCCATCATGTTATATCTAGGATTGTGCATGTGATTCAATGAGGGTTTGCCCATCATGTTATATCCAGGATTGTGCATGTGATTCAATGAGGGTTTGTCCATCATGTTATATCTAGGATTGTGCATGTGATTCAATGAGGGTTTGCCCATCATGTTATATCCAGGATTGTGCATGTGATTGAATGAGGGTTTGCCCATCATGTTATATCTAGGATTGTGCATGTGATTCAATGAGGGTTTGCCCATCATGTTATATCCAGGATTGTGCATGTGATTCAATGAGGGTTTGCCCATCATGTTATATCTAGGATTGTGCATGTGATTCAATGAGGGTTTGCCCATCATGTTATATCTAGGATTGTGCATGTGATTCAATGAGGGTTTGCCCATCATGTTATATCCAGGATTGTGCATGTGATTCAATGAGGGTTTGCCCATCATGTTATATCCAGGATTGTGCATGTGATTCAATGAGGGTTTGCCCATCATGTTATATCCAGGATTGTGCATGTGATTGAATGAGGGTTTGCCCATCATGTTATATCCAGGATTGTGCATGTGATTCAATGAGGGTTTGCCCATCATGTTATATCCAGGATTGTGTATGTGATTCAATGAGGGTTTGCCCATCATGTTATATCTAGGATTGTGCATGTGATTCAATGAAAGTTTGCCCATCATGTTATATCCAGGATTGTGCATGTGATTCAATGAGGGTTTGCCCATCATGTTATATCTAGGATTGTGCATGTGATTCAATGAGGGTTTGCCCATCATGTTATATCTAGGATTGTGTATGTGATTCAATGAGGGTTTGCCCATCATGTTATATCCAGGATTGTGCATGTGATTGAATGAGGGTTTGCCCATCATGTTATATCCAGGATTATGCATGTGATTCAATGAGGGTTTGCCCATCATGTTATATCTAGGATTGTGCATGTGATTCAATGAGGGTTTGCCCATCATGTTATATCTAGGATTGTGCATGTGATTCAATGAGGGTTTGCCCATCATGTTATATCCAGGATTGTGCATGTGATTCAATGAGGGTTTGCCCATCATGTTATATCCAGGATTGTGCATGTGATTCAATGAGGGTTTGCCCATCATGTTATATCTAGGATTGTGCATGTGATTCAATGAGGGTTTGCCCATCATGTTATATCCAGGATTGTGCATGTGATTCAATGAGGGTTTGCCCATCATGTTATATCTAGGATTGTGCATGTGATTCAATGAGGGTTTGCCCATCATGTTATATCCAGGATTGTGCATGTGATTCAATGAGGGTTTGCCCATCATGTTATATCTAGGATTGTGCATGTGATTCAATGAGGGTTTGCCCATCATGTTATATCTAGGATTGTGCATGTGATTCAATGAGGGTTTGCCCATCATGTTATATCTAGGATTGTGCATGTGATTCAATGAGGGTTTGCCAATCATGTTATATCCAGGATTGTGCATGTGATTCAATGAGGGTTTGCCCATCATGTTATATCCAGGATTGTGCATGTGATTAAATGAGGGTTTGCCCATCATGTTATATCTAGGATTGTGCATGTGATTGAATGAGGGTTTGCCCATCATGTTATATCCAGGATTGTGCATGTGATTAAATGAGGGTTTGCCCATCATGTTATATCTAGGATTGTGCATGTGATTCAATGAGGGTTTGCCCATTATGTTATATCCAGGATTGTGCATGTGATTCAATGAGGGTTTGCCCATCATGTTATATCTAGGATTGTGCATGTGATTCAATGATTCATGTTATATCTATGAGGAAGCCATCGCTAGGAATGGCTGTATCTTAGCATGAGGCTTGCAGTATTAGTTCACCAGACACTACCAATGATTGCACACAGGCAGTGTGTTGAGATACACCCGTGACATTCACAATTGTAGCGTTTCCCCCAGAAACGGGACAATAACCTCCCATATGCCAAGACATTTTCTCAGGCTTTCAGGGGGGACTAAAGAAGTATAAACTGTTTCTTAACCCCTTTTTTTTTTAATGAAAACTAGATACAAATGATTAGTAATTTTTTTTTTTAAATGCCAAATTCAATTGTTCAAAACAGGGTTATCAAATCCTAATGCTAGCATGATTTTGATTTCCACAATTTCTCTGCAACTCAGTTTGCAATTCTTCATGTAAAAAAACAACAACAATTGTGGCAATATCGTAGAGACACTTGATTCATAATTGACTTTTTAAGGCAATTTATCATGGATTTTCGAAACTGAGAGAACCTCAGAGAGCGTGTCTACATACAAGTGGAACCTTTAAACTATCGTAATATGCAACAATGTTGCAAACTGCTTTCTGACGCATATGCCCTTGTCATTCTGCCTTTGAGAAAGGCCCTCCCAAATCTAAACTATCGTTGTTCGAGCAGCGAGGGAGAGGCAACAGGAAGCAGCCCTATGAGACCGAGACCTGTCTACATCCATAGGCACTCCTCATGAACCCTGACATGCTTCACTCTGGAAGTACAAGGCAAGCCTTCTACCAAGACAGCCCAATAGAATAGTATGAGTGAGGTTCCCATACAAAAGGATGCAGGGAAAAAAGGAAGTTTTTCGGAACTTTTTTTTTTTTTTTAGAAAACAAGCTCAAAAATCATGCCTCTTCAATTGAGATGGCTGTAATAATATATTTCTTTCTCAAAGTACTTTTCAAAATCACTGCAACACATCCAAACCCATTTGAATGAGAAAAGGAGTTAATGGAAGGTTAGGTGCTGTATTTAAAAGAAATCAATAGATGATCTGGGGGAAAAAATGTAAAAGATACCAATGCTAGAAGATACATACCACACCGCTGTCTAGAGAACTGGCACTGTTACGGTGATTCTTCTTGGCTGTAGAAACAAAGACGTTTATTTTGGTGAGCTGAGAGAACATTGAATTCAAACCCTCTCTCACTCTCTTCTCCCTTAGACACGTCCTTCCCGCTCCCCTTTTCTCTCTCCTACCCTTCCCCAATTCTTCTTACTTTTCTGATCCCCTCTCTCCATCCATCCCTCCCTATTGCCTCCCTCACTTTCTCCCCTTCCCTTTATCTCCTGCTCCCCTTCCCTCCCTCTCACACTGTAATCTCTCATCCCTTCCCTAATACCTCCTACTCCTCTTCCCCCTCTCTTCTTTTCCTCCTACTCCCCTCAATTTCTCCCCCTATACCTCCCACTTCTCCTTCACCTCCTCCTCCTCCCTTCCTACCTGCCCATCTCTCACTCTCTCCATTGCTTACTTCCTCACTATAACTCCCATATGCCCCTCCCACACCTTCCTCGCTTTCTTCATCCTTGTCCTTCCCTTCCTATCTCCTCAATCCCTCCCACTTCCACCCCCTCTATCTCCCTCTCCCCCTCTCTCTCCTCTCCCCCTCTCTTCTCTCTATCCCCCTCTCTCTATATACATGTACATGTATATCTCTCTTTCCCTCTCTCTCCTCTCTCTCCCCTCTCTCTCTCCTCTCCCTCTCTATCCCCTCTCTCTATATACACGTATATCTCTCTTTCCCCCCTCTCTCTTCTCTCTCTCCTCTCCCTCTCTATCCCCTCTCTCTATATATACATGTAGTATATCGCTCTTTCCCCCTCTCTCTTCTCTCTCTCCCCCTCTCTATCCCCTCTCTCTATATACATGTATATCTCTCTTTCTCCCTCTCTCTTCTCTCTCCCCCTCTCTCTCCCCTCTAACTCTACTCTCTCTTTCTCTCTCCACCTCTCTCTTCTCTCTCTCACTCTGTCTCACACTATCCTTCCCCCTGTCTCTCATACTCTCTCTCTGTATGTCCGTCTGTGTCTCTCTCTCTCTCATCACTCCTCCATCCAACCTACACGAGGCTTCCTTCAGGTCCATGAGTGAGTTGGAGAGAGCGCTGCGCTTCAGGCTGCCGGTGTCTGCGGGCTGGGGTGCCAGTGAGTCCATGCTACCGCTCAGGTTCTGCGTGCTGGCAAAGCTCTCCGTGTCCAGGCCAAGGCCTGAGTCTGCGGTGCTGGCCTGGCTCTTGCGGGCAATCTTCTGGCGCTCCAGCTCAGCTGCTTGCCCAACGAGATGAGAAAACAACCCCATGGAAATGAGAACCAAAGAATAAAGGACAACAACGGGCTCCAGCAAGGCTCAAAAACATCAGACCCTCAAAATGGTTCAAATCTGCGTTTTGTTAGGAAGAAATTGGCAACGTTTGTGAATTAGATTCAGATGGAGGCCCTTTGGAGACCCTTACATTGTGATCCTAGCAGGACTTTTCTACTTTGAAGAGAATCATATCTGCTAGGTCCTGCTAGGATACAACATCAGGATCCGCAAAGTTCAGAGATTTGTCTAATTTTGGCCATTTATTAGTCAAGCAGTCTCCCACAATGCATTAGGCAAATGTGTACCCAAATATGCTTTAAAAGTCCATATTTCAAAACACTACATAAGATTTGAAGGTTTGTAGGGTGGAAGTACCAAATGGAAGGTTTGCTGTGACACCATGTAAAAGGTGGCTCTGAAGGAAGCCGGTAACTCGACGTTTCAGGCAGTGTGTACTCTGCCCGTCATCAGGAGACTGCTGACATTGGGCAGAGTACACACTGCCAAAAACGTTGAGTCATCAGCTCTTCTCAGAGCCACACTCTGTCTCAAAAGAGATGTTTTACACGGTGTCACCACATACCTTCCACTTAAGACACTACCAATGTGCCACATGTCACCAGTACAGATGTCAATAACTTAACAATTGAAAAAAAAAAAAAAAAACAATCCTGGAAAAAAAGAAAGAATGGAATTGTAGCTTGAATTGCATGGATTTCTTTATCTATCTGGCCTTTTCTTTTGGAAGATTTTCTTTGGACTTGGCCTTTTCTACTTTGGAACTTGTTTTTTTGGCAAGTGGAAAAATCTGTCGTTCAATTGGACTTGTGTTTCTTCATATGAAAAATTAACAAAAAAACAGGAGAAAAAAAACCAAGCATGAAAAAAATATATACATCTGCAAAATGAACCAAACTGCTGAACTGAATTTTGTTTACACTGAAGTTTTAGACAAAATCTATCTCCCTTGAGAAACTTGGAACAGAAGGCTTATTAGCAGAAACACATGAACAAAATATCTGTTTACTTCAGGAAGGGGTAGAAAAGAGGGCGGCTTTGGTGAGGGAGGGGGGGGGACGAATCGCACACCAATTATTTCAACAAATGTCACCAATCAACACAAGATAGAAGATCTACAAAAATATGACAACCCCAAATTGACATGCGCATCTGAAAGGTGGGAAATCACCATTGGTTGAGCAGAGGAGACCGTCCAATACAACGAGATTGTGAAAGCTAGTGTTTGGTAAAACCAAGCCAAAATAACACTATGTTCATCTCTCCATTCACATGAAGGTTAATTTCTTCTCAATTGAATGGCATCATTTTTTTCCCCCAAGAAATGTTTTGGTGAAATTGAGTAGGAAGCATTTGAAAGCAGGACCAGTGTTACTGTAACAGTCACTACTAAGTTCACTTCCAAACTAAAGGAAATTTATCGGGAATTTGCTATCAATCTGTGAGTTCTCAGGCTGTTAAGATAGCGATGCCAGTTTCACTTGGAACGGGACTTGAACCCGAGACCTGTTTTTCACGTACCAGCACTCTAAGAGTGCTGTTAGCACTTCCAGAGCACTGGGGTACGCCGTTAAACCAGAAGTCTCAGGTTCAAAGTCCCGCTCCTCTTAAAAAGTCTTTGCTAGAGTCATGACTTGATAGCTTCTTAACAGCTTTCGCATGGGAAGTCAGTGATCATTTGTTTTGGGGCTTTTGTTTGTGACTTATGGTGCACTGGTCTCCACAAGACAGATAGGACATGTTAGAGTAACATCAATACTGCTCAGGTGGTGAGGTATTGTAACAATGAAACTAGAGGAACTATCCAATACGCTGCCATCGAAAAAGAAGCAACCCTCACTTGAACTGTGAATGAGACTAGGATGTGAGAATGCATTCCATGTCACTCAGTGCTCTGACGTTCCACGCATGCAATTATGTGCAATGGTGATGCTATAAGGGCTGAAAACTAGGTTCAGTTGTACGGGGTGACCTTGTTGGTAAAAACCCACAAAGAACCGGCCAGAGGTGATAGATTTTTGACTGCTATTGGCCTCCACCTTGTTCGGATTTAGATCTACATGTGTACACTGATTGGTGTGGTTTTAATTGGCTTCCTGAGGCAGAAAAAACGAGGACGCTTTCTTCAAGGATGATAATGACTGCTGCTTATCGCTTGCAGGAACCCTAACTTGAAATAATGCTAGCCACAATAGAGTTGCACCGTTTGCCGTAGTGAGCTGTGAACAGTTAACACGACTAAACATAACTCTGTGCAAATGATGAAGGTAAAAAAGCAGCACAAGAATGAGTTCAAAACAGTTTCCAGTGTCACCATCTACAAATAATCTCGGTTGTAAGTTTGTGCACTTCCTGGAAAGAACAGGGGAAGACTCACATGAATTTCTGGACCGGAGACTAAGGCCCTATTTTATCATTCTTTTTTTGTTTTAATAGGGACGACACAAACTCATGAGAAAGATTATTTCTACCAGTCACCATCGCACAACGTTCTGCACTTTCTACCTTCACAATAAGCAGCGAGAAATCTCAAATGCGGGCTAATCTTTGTGTGAAATCGTGGGAGGAAGCCTTTTCATGCCGAGAGAAGTGGCTTTATTTGGGGTTGCTTCTGAGAAGCTTCGCAAAAAGCTGGCCCGATGCGTGGAGCGGAGAGTGTTATGGATGAAATGAGTACATGAACACCGATCCTATTCATGCAGCATTAATGGATCTGTGGTTCAATAGCAATGAGCAGACAGGCAACATTACACGACGCATTGCTTTTCAAATGAGGGTGGCAATCAAAGTGAAGATGACTCCCCAATGTAAAATTCTGATCCCCGAGCTAGAGCCTAGCGTTAACATCTCCAGCCTCCAATGAAAAGAGCACCGGCAACCAAATCAAGGGAGCAACTAAAAGCAACCAGAAGTTATCAAATCAAGATTTGTACGGACAGGGTTGTATACTGTCTCAGTGCACGGTGAGCTCAAAATGAAGTTGGCTTGGTAATGGAAAGGATCTGTTTAGTGTGAGCTATGAGTGAATTTGAGTCTTAGAATGGAGGTGAAGCATGAGACTTACTGCATATAAAAAAAAGTTGAAAAATGGCAAAGAAACTTTGAAAAAAAAAGCTGCCTCCACTTTGTGTGATCCCTGAACTGCTGTAGCCAGGTTGACAACCATTGGTTGTTTGCATCTGAATGAAAACGTGATCCATGGAGATATACGGCAGTTAATGGTTGAGTTGCTTCTGACTGGTGCCCCCCACCCCGGCAAAGACTAGTTGACTATCAAGGAAGGCCACCCCACCATCTAAGGGCTGGATAGCTCAGATGGGAAGAGCTCTGGTACATGTACATTAATCCAGAGGTCTCGGGTTCAAGTCCCGGTCCAGTCAAAGTGTTAATTGCCATTGTCCAAAATTGTTCCAAAAAGTTCCCAATCAGTTTTTCCTTTATTTGTCTGACATTATATAAAAACATATTAGTCTTTGCTTTTGTTCTTAAAAGAGTCAATGTTTGGTGCCTTACTGCCTTGGTATGGCATTTCTATGATCAACTTTTCGTGAGAGGGAGGTTGGATATTTTGTTTGGGGGGGAGGGAGATGCTGGGATCTCAGAGGTCATGATCACATCTAAAAGACATTGTATGCATTTGGATTGTCGGCAGTGAGCGAAACGAGCTAGTACATGAACCATGCACAGTGTCAGCTAAGATTTAGATTCAAATGCCACACACGGCAGTGTGGCACATGAGGTTAGTATACGCGGCCTCACTGCTTTAAACCCCGCTTGCCCTTGTGCTCAGATCTCCTAACGGCTTGTGGCTAGTCTTCTCTACACTGTCCAAATATGCTGGCGCGATGTTTGGACCCACATCGCTCCCATTGCCAACTGGCAGTGATTGGATAAGATTTGATGGTCTGCACGGCGGATATACCAAGTAGGAGGTTTGTGGTGACGAGTACGGCTCTTAAAAGGGCCGGTAACTCAATGGTAGCAATTAGCAATTAAAAACTGCCCAAACGGTCGGATTGTGGAGGCCAAACTCCATCAACAGACTCCCAACGGATGAAACCAGACAATGTCGTGGGCTTAGGATGATTTTGCCTGACACCAATTTTCCACAGTGTCCACTTGGTCTTCGCTATGTGTAGAAACCAAGTAGGAGGTTTGCAGTGACGAGTATGGCTCTGAAAAGGGCCGGTAACTCAATGGTAGCAATTAGTAATTAAAAACTGCTCAAACGGTCGGATTGTGGAGGCCAAACCCCAACCAGACCATGTGGTGGGCTAAGGATTTGGCCTGACTCCAATTGTCGCTCGCCATTTCAACAGTGTCCACACGGCCTATAGATGCTATGGTGCAGGCAGCTAGCGGGCTGTTACCCATAGGGACCAGCAAGAGCCATGAAGAGCCCAAGACATGGAATGAGAGGCGAAAAGACCAAGCCGTCACGAAAAGTGGCTCAGACATTTCAAGGACCTCTCGCTGTGCACTGGGCGTGAGGTGGGTGGGCACGCGATGAATCAGGCGACTCTAAAGCCCCAATCTCGCCTTTTTCCTAATCCTCCCACGAGGGCCACGGTTCTATCTGTAGGAGGAGGAGGAGGAGGAGGAGGAGGGGGGGAGGATTTATCTGGCAAGGACAGAGCCGGGCCTAGTGCCTCATCCTACCCATTCCCAAAACAGGAAGTCACTCGTCATGCTCACCGAGCCAACAAACCAAGCACAGGTGTCCGGTTTGAATGGAGGGGAGTGGGGGAGGGGGGGGGGAACTTAACCAATATGCCGCAAAGTTAGTGTGGGAATCTTTCTATTTTCAGAGCGGTGATCAATGGCAAAGCTGCAGCGTCTCATCCCTTCGCTGTCTAGTGCCTGACCCTGGCAGACGCAGTTGACTATTTGGGAGGCACCCACCTATGGGCTGAGCACTGTAGCTAAGGTGGCAGAGTGCATGAAAACAAAGACATAGTGTGAGATACGTGTGTGCTAAACCGTACCGCAAGAACCATGCTTCAGTGGTTTCTTGGGGGTCTTACGCCAAGCCTGCTGGGGCTAATTTGCATTTCTATGAATGAAGGAATGATCCATTTTCTTCAAAGGGTGGTGCAACCCGTATTACAAGGGACAATAATACAGAGTGCGTTTTGACGACAAGGGCGCGATAGAATTAAACCAGGTGCTTGGGTTCCAAGCATGGTCCAGTCAAATTTTCATTGCTAGTTAAATAAAGAAACCATCCCTACTTGTCACTACCTACTGTCAGCCAATGCCAAACAGCCTGGATCTTTTGAACCCTGTGGAATGAATCTCTGGTTTGGTGTATGCACAACGATACCAGGCGGGATTCTTAGAGGGGAATGAGCCAGGATAAGTGCTCAGCTTATAAGAAGTGTGCCTTGAATGGCCAATGGGACAATGTACAAGAAAATAGAAATATCTATTCTGCAGTCAATGTGACCAAACTCATCGTAACTTACTATCAATTGCAAGACAATGAGCTACGCACAGAAACCATATGGCCTATCACAACGTACGATGGGTAATTATCCATCGTAAGTTGAGCTATGATGGATCAAAAGCCGGCTTTGTGAAATCCACCCCTAGGGTAGCATTCTAATAAGCAATTGGCCAAGCAAAATATCGAGGGCAGTATTTGGTGTTAGGCGTAAGTTTTGTTATACATGTAGCTTCTTTGGTTTGTTTAATAATCAGCGCTTTGCACATTTTTGGGGTAATACTTTGAAAGAAATTGGTTGGAGGCATTTACGTTTCTGAGGGGAACCCTTGTTCATTTTCATCCAGTTAACATGTCCGCAAAGAACTGGAAAAGGGAATGAATAAGAAAGATGAATGGTGAAACAATAGGAACAATCATTGCACTGTTACATAGAGTGACATACTCCTATTCAACAGCACTGCTGACAATGAGCTGACGCATTGTGGTCAAGATAAAATTCTTGCTTGGGCGGCCCGTTTAGCATGGCTCGTTGTAAACCTGCTAGCTTCAGTGCACATATGCAGTGGGGTTGACAAACCACCAGCGACTACTTAACTTAATAGCTTATGCCAGCTTGACCCATTGCAGCTATGATAGGCTGTGCGCACACATACTGTATCATGCCTGCCGTCACGGTGAAGCCCATGTCTGATCGTCAAGGGCCACATTTCTGTGAAATCCCCCCCCCCCCCCGACAACAAGATCCAAGAAATTTAGACAAGAGGCAATGAGATGGGAACAGCAACATGTTATAGAATAGTCAGTCGGGCTGCACTGCCACCAACTGCACTGTCCATGCATGCATGATCAACACCACACCACAAGGTGTACAAAAAAAAAAAAAAAAAAAAAAAAAATGAAACTGATGACCTGGGGGAAATAGGCCAATAATAATAATAATACCAATACACACCATAGATACCAGTATGCACCAACACACAGGGGAAGGGTTTTGGTCCAGCAATCCATGGAGGGGTAGGGGAAGAGGAAGGGGGTGTTCGGGGATGTGAAATGAAGGGGAGAGAGGGGGGGGGAGGGATAACTGGTCAAGGATGGATACATACCTTCCCAGGGACACATTTCCCTTGGGGGATAAACTGATGGTGGCGTAGCCGAGGGGGAATGGGAAAAGGGAGCCGTAGGAAATTGAGTGGAAAATATGATAATAAATCAAATAAAATGTAAAAAAAAAGAACAATCACACAAATGGGGAAGGGGGGGGGCAAAAAAAAGTAGAATTAGTGATGAACTGAGGGCGTCTGTTTCTTGAGACACACTCAGTGATAGAGAATAGGTGATGGGAGACACCCCCCAAGCTTAACGTCACTTAAGGTCACACTCAATTCTTAGTGCCGGTTCACGCAATTTTCCACGAGAGCTCAAACCCTTTGTTTCGGTAGTGCCTGAAAACGCTCGTCTTCATCGTAAAATCACACGTTAACGATTGCGATCAAGAAGGGTTATAGCTGCCTTGATGCAGCGCGAACCCACATCAGTGAGTGTCATCATCATGGGTATATTTGTTGGAAAGTTGACCTTGTTGGGTTTTTTTTTTAGAGCTTTCCAAAACGCTCGGTAGAAAAGTTTTACCAGTAGCTACAGTTAGCAGTCAACATTGACCTTGATGTGTGACACCGTGGCTCTGACAAGAGTCTAGTCCCGGATACTGTTTGGGACGTCTGGATTCGACCGACCCTGTGACGGTGAGCCGGGGAGGCAGCTCAGCAAATGGATCAAGAAACTGTGCAGGGCATATGCATGACACCGCGTCACCCACATCCACCATACAATCCCATGGGGGTTTAGAATCTTCTTTCAATAGATGCTCTGAGTGATCACTACCAGAGTGTGGACAGATTGACAATAACAGGCTGGCTGGTTTTTGTGTGTGTGTGTGTGTGGAGGGGGAACCAGAGGTTATCAATACAGCCTGATTATAAACCCTTCTGTCGACTGAATAGAATCCTGTCGCACCTGCAACGAGTTGACAAGGAATGAAGAAATGAGTAGAGTCCTCAAGGTCTTCATTTTCTTGGTTTCTTTTCCGGGGCAAGGAAAAAAATAGGGGGTATGGTACCGGCATCCGTTGGAATTTGCCAGAACCGGGCCCTGTGCCGAAATGCAGAGGAGATGGGATTGACATTAATGGAAATGGCTCGTGCTTTGGGCCAGGCAAGAGTGGCCACAGCCCTAGCCACAGCCACAGCCACAGTCAATCCCTCCCCAAGAATCAGCCTCTCACTCTCGAGGGCCATGCAGGCAATGCGGGCGCCAGACTACTGCGCAGCCTCTGCACTTGGGTCCTTTGATACAGCACTGGCAGAAAAGCAAAGGGAAGTCTGGGTGCCAGCACACCTTTTCCTAGGACCTTTCCCACGATCAACAGTCAGCCAAATTTTTTTTTGGGGGGAGGGGGAGAGGAGAAAAGGGAACATCATGGGAGGACCACAGAGCACTTTTCATTTCTTGCAGATGCGCATTCGGGGAAATGCAATTTTTTGGGGGTACTGTACTCAGATATAGGGGGCACATGTCGTGATGATACTACGTTCAGAGGATAGATACAGGAGGATACCAGTTTATGCAGGCAGAGATGATACTGGTGCATGTTCATAGCATAGGACCACCGATTCCCCCGTACAAACTGGACGGCACAATGCCTGTGAGAACTGAAGCCACCCGTACGCCATGTTGGCACTCCGAGGAGAATGGCGCTGCCGGCTTCACTCCCGGGGGGAGGGTCAATACACCGATCCAATAGGGCACGCCCACCATAGCAACCGCGCACATACACACGACGTATCCACGGCACGCACGCAACCAACCGACAGCACTTCTCTCCATTGGAGAGGTTTTTTTTTAAAGGCCAAAAATTTACATTTCCTCTCTTGCCATGGTATCGAGAGTCAGAATTACAATGAAAATTTAAACACCGCTTGACCATAGCCAAGGATAAAACTCATATTGCAAAGGAATTGCCTGGGACATTGTACTTGCTGTGCAAAACAACAGTAAACACCACGAAAAGTGTGTAGAAAAGAATACAAAAAATGAAAACATTTTATCAGACAAAATGGCCGCAATTTGTCGGACCTTAAATTGTGCGTGTGGCCTACCGGTACTGGATCGGTCGTATTGGGAGTGGTAACATGGTGGCTACTGGCTTCAGTTACATGTACAGAGACAGGCAGAGAGTACCATGCCCACTGAGCACAGTTGGAGGGAGGTTAGAGTTTGAAGATGATGACGGGGAGAGGGGGGATTGGGGAAGGTTTGGGTTATAGGGCCGGCGCTGAACATGATGATGACTGAGAGCTTGTTACGGTTTCGTCATGCACAGAGGATGTCCCACTCCGCATGTGTTAAACGGCATGAAGACTTTGCTAGTGTGTTTATCTGCACCGCACCAATGGATAAATGATGGATACTCAGTACTTATCATGTGCCTCCACCACTAACAAAAACTGAATTTCTGTGACTTTAACAGCATAGTAGAGTGAATACACATAGTCTCTCATCTGAGGGGGGCAGAACTGTCATTCATCATTCATGAATATTCAGAGGGCTTTCTCAATGGATATTCATGAGCATGAATATTCACGCCGAGGGGGGGGATACAGACCTCCTATCCTGATGTCTTCCATCTCGTTGACCTCCATGACGGTCTCGCGCAGGTCGGCCACAAACTTCATCTTCTCCTCCTGCGAGTTGGCACAGAAGGTGATCAGGGTGCGCTTGTTCATGGACGCCACCAGCCGGATCCCGTGGGGATAATCTGCCGCGGAGAGAGATAATCTGGTCTTTAGGCCAGACAAAGCAAGTGGGGGGGGGGGGCATCTTGTTTGGATTATCTGTAGATGCTCACAGTCAGATGAGCCAACCAGCCACGGATAATCTAATCCATTTGAGGGGATAATCTGTCAGGAAGGCTGCAAAAAATCCAGCCTTGGGATTAACTAAATCCAAGTCCAGTCCAATAATCCATCAGAAGTAATCCTGACTGCGGTTTGATTACGTAGTGGGGAAAAAAACCAGGAATAAGTATACCATTGCGATCTATCAACAAGTAAATCTATCTGCAATGAATCGCATCAAACTGCTTGCTGAGTGCAACGCCATGAAATATCTGAACCACTTCGCACCAGAACCCCCGAATTTGAGTACCAGTGGTGTTGCTATGTGACAGCAAGCTGAATCCGAGCACCACTATTGTCCAGGTTTTACACAGATCACTTTTTCGGACTACCACAGAACAATTTGCAGCATCGGGCAAAGCACCGGGCATTCAGCATCCATCACGTCGAGCAAGGGCAAAGCCTCGTTGAATTAATGTGCATCATGACAAGAGCCGCATTCTCTTGTATGCATATTGTACTCTCATTGATTTATTTCACAGGTACTTGTTGCTGTTCATTGTTTCGCGGGTTTTGGAAATGGCAAATTATTCCGAAAACCTGTGGGGGTCCCGAGAAGTGAAAAAAGTGGACCTGGTTAGAAGTGGCTATACAGACAGAGAGCCTGGCTTTCAAGTCTGCTGGATAAAGACATGGATTCGTGGGCTTGGCTGCGGGGTTTCGATCAGGATTTGAGAGATGAGAGATGAGAGACTCACGCTGAGAGGAGAAGTCTAGCACACAGGCCGTGTGGAGAGGGAACGACTTCTTGAAGCCATATATGCTGCCTGTCTTCTTCTTGTAGAGTTTGGTCACCTGGGTAGAATGAGGGAAGGGTGAAGAGAGAGAAAGAGAAGGAAGGGGAGGAGGGGAGGGGAGCAGGAGGGGGAGCAGGAGGAGGAAGGGGAGACAAGGGAGGGATGAGGTAAAGGATGAGGGGAGGAAGTGGAGATTGAGGAAGAGGAGATGGGGGAAGAGGTGGAGGAGGTGGAGGAGGGGAGGAGGAGGGGGGCAGGGGAGGAGGGGGAGGAGGGGAAAGAATGAGGAGAGGAAGTGGATATGGAGGAAGAGGTGGAGGAGGTGAAGGAGGAGGAGGAAGAGGCAGAGAAGAGGGAGGGATGAGGTAGAGGAGGAGGGGAGGAGGAGGAAGAAGAGGGGAGGAGGAGGCAGAGAAGAGAGGGGGATGAGGGGGAGGAAGTGGATATGGAGGAAGAGGTAGAGGTGGAGGTGGAGGAGGAGGAAGAGGAGGGAAGGAGGAGGTGGTGAAGGGGAGGAAAACGAGGGAGAGGAAGAGGAGATAGAGGAGAGGGAGACGGAGATGGGGAGGAGGAAGGGGAGGAAAGAGAAGGAGGGAGACGGTGAGAGATGATTCACAGGGTTGTCTACCACATGGGTTGGGTGTTAATAATATGCCCAAATCATTAGCTACAAGTAGGCAGATGAATGCTATTTTCCTATTTATTCATTTTTTTCTTGAGGATTGTCAGGAAATGACTGTCTGTGAATTGCCCTGTACGACATGCCCTTATGATCACTGTGGGCTCGATGTTATTGGCATTATCAGGAAAAGACTAACACATCCATGCAGCAGAAAAGATGTGTTTGGACAGCAGCACTTTGATAGCTAGCAACATTTTTTGCAACACATACTTTATCTTCCATCATCTCTTAATAGATGGTGTACATACATGTACCTACAGTGTACATGTATAGAATTGTTCCTGTGATACACAGGTCTATGAGGCTCACAACATGCAGTGATGTGCAATTGCCAAGATCGATAAAGATTCATTGGGTTCGTGGAAGGCCCCACGATACGGCTATAGAGGTTTTTCACATGACGTCACTTGACCGCCAAAGGCTGATAAGCATGTCTACAGGAGCGTCCAAATACGTGGACGCACATGCAAATATCGAATCTGAGTATTTCCATTGGACATTTTGACGACTCGAAGGCGCGCACGTTCCGCGTACATCCCCGTGAATTTAACGCTGGCCGGCAAAAAGCATGTGACTGAAAAACCTCTATATATACCACAGTGACAGCCTGGGATGGTGCTCTTCCAAATACCGTGGTGCAACTGGTTCCCTGCGTGTGGCAGCCATTGGGCAGGGAGAGGAGGGGGGGGGGAGAGAGAGATGGAGGTCGGTTACCAACCATGAGCATGTCGTTGAAGAGGAAGACATGTCGTGGATGTTTCTTGTCCTTCTTGGTGGGGTCGTAGACCTCGGACAGACTGCAATCGCGCACCAGTCGGCGGTGCGTCTCGGCAAGAATCTGAAATGTTTGACGAGAAAAAACCCAAAGAGAACAAATTCAAAACTCGATGTTTTGCAGTGTGCACAGTGTGCACTTTAAAGGCCCAATACAATATTGGGAAGATCGGAAAACATCAATGTCCACAGATTTCATTCTAATTTACAGTTTGTAGATGGTCATGATAGAATCCTTATGCTGAAATCTTATGTTCTGGGATGTACATGGGTGTAGTACGAGAAATCTTCACTCAAACATTGACAAATAGTTAATTACTGTGACTTTTTTTGCCTTTTTCTACTTTCTCAGATTACCATTTGACCTAAAGCCTTCGCAGTATTGCTTTTCTGGGAATGTTTTCAAACAAAACGACAAAGATAGGGGTCATGAGAACCCAAACATTTTGAGCTGTTTCCTGAAAATGACCAAAGAAACGTTTCCTGATGTTGATGGGAACAAGTTCCACATCTAACTCCGCAAAGGTTTTGGATTGCGAGCACCCAGTACCCACCGGTCGGTTGCCAGTGATGTTCTGCTCAATCTTGAAGACGATGCTGGTGTGGTCCATGCCGGGCTGGAAGGGATGGTGCTGGATGCGGTCGTAGATGCCGCGCAGCAGCTCAGGGTCCACATCATGGCCGTCATCGATTCCTGGACAACCGAGCAACGACCAACGCTTGAGTTACATTACCAATTGAAAACTCATCAGAGACTGCTCCAAACTCCTAATGATGCTACTACAACAATTGAAAACTCATCAGAGACTGCTTCAAACTCCTAATGATGCCACTACAACGATTGAAAACTCATCAGAGGCTGCTCCAAACTCCTAATGATGCTACTACAACGATTGAAAACTCATCAGAGGCTGCTTCAAACTCCTAATGATGCTACTACAACGATTGAAAACTCATCAGAGACTGCTCCAAACTCCTAATGATGCTACTACAACGATTGAAAACTCATCAGAGGCTGCTTCAAACTCCTAATGATGCTACTACAACGATTGAAAACTCATCAGAGACTGCTCCAAACTCCTAATGATGCTACTACAACGATTGAAAACTCATCAGAGGCTGCTCCAAACTCCTAATGATGCTACTACAACGATTGAAAACTCATCAGAGACTGCTTCAAACTCCTAATGATGCTACTACAACGATTGAAAACTCATCTGAGACTGCTTCAAACTCCTAATTATGCTACTACAACGATTGAAAACTCATCAGAGACTGCTCCAAACTCCTAATGATGCTACTACAACGATTGAAAACTCATCAGAGACTGCTTCAAACTCCTAATGATGCTACTACAATTGAAAACTCATCAGAGACTGCTTCAAACTCCTAATGATGCCACTACAACGATACGGCAACTCATAACGTAGCCTCTCCAATGCCACTCTCAATACAACCACAGCCCCATAAGTTCCAAGTCATACCAAGCAAAGGTAGATTGTTTATAGTGAAACCACATTTGGGTCCCTAATCAAACCACATCCACTGTAGGTTCTTAAGCCAGTCCATGCCCATAAGTTCTTATTCAAACCAAGCACACATAGGTTCTTATTTAAACCATGCCCCCATACACTGTACATGTATGGGCTGTATAAGAAATGATTACTAGCCAAACATGTTCACTTGTGAGACCACAAGTACAGTGTACATATCTACATAGGTTCTTAGTCAAACCCTGCCCGTATAGGTCCCTACTCGAACTTTGCCCACATGTATACAAGTACATAACACTGTACATGTATATGGACTGTGAGAAAATGATGATGAATACAGTGGTTTAGTCAAACCACAGGTAGATTTCACAAAGCTTTACGATGCATCCTAACTCAATTTACGATGGATAACCCATCATGTGGTTTCTGTGCATCACTCATCGTTTTGCGATTGATCATAAGTTAAGATGGGTTCAGAGAAAATGACTGCAGGTCCACCTGTGAGACTAGTGTATCCATATACATGTGTACATGTAGATTCTTAGTCAAATCATGTCAATGCATGGGAATCTAAGCACATACATGTACTTGTAGGTTCTTTGGCAAACTGTGTTCACCTACATGTACAATGGTCTAACCCCGCTCATCGGGTGCCGGCCCTTACCACTCAGGTTCCTCATGAAGTCCTGCAACTTCATGCGCCTCTCCGGCTTGACGTTGGGACTGTGCAGGTCCGTGTTCAGCATGATGATAGCAAAGGCCAGGATGAAGATGGTGTCTGGCTTCTGGAAGGCCCTGGCCACGTCCCCGTTGCATATGCAGTAGCGCTGGGCAAATGCCTGCAGAGGAGGAGAAGGGACCCAAATGAGATGGAGGAGGAGGTGGAGGAGGAAGAGGAGATGGAGGAGGAGGAAGAGGAGATGGAGGAGGAGGAGGAGGAGGAGAAGGAGGAGGAGGAGGAGGAGGAGGAGAAGGAGGAGGAGGAGGAGGAGGAGGAGAAGGAGGAGGAGGAGGAGGAGGAGAAGGAGGAGGAGGAAAGGGAGGAAGAGAAGGAGGAGGAGGAGGAGGATGAGGAGGAGGAGGAAAGGGAGGAGGGGAGGAGAAAGGGAGGAGTGGGAGGAGGAGGAGGAAGAGGATGATGAGGTAAAGGAGGGGAGGAGGTGGAGGAGGAAAGGGAGAAGGGGGAGGGCGAGGAAGAGGAGGGATGAGGTAGAGGAAGGGAAGAGGAGGAAGAGTGATGAGGTAGAGGAGGTGAGGAGGAGGAGGGGAGGAGGAGAAAGAGGAGGAGGAAGAGGAGGGATGAGGTAGAGGAGGAGGAGGAGGAGGATGAAGAGGAGGCACAAAAGGTCACAGAGTCTCATGAGATGGTGGTGTGATGATATCAAGGCAGGGTGCCTATAAAGCCAAAATATATATATCCGATGCTATTGATGCAAAGACATGTGCAGGGCTCTACCGGTGTCTATAATGGAGCTGTGTGACCGAGGGCATGCCGTCCAATTTAGGTCGGAGCTGCGGGCCTCGGCCGAGGAGCCGTGACAGCTCGTAACGGCGGCGACAAGAAAGGGGGAACGTGTCGAGGAGGCTCGAGGCTGGGCCTCTGAGGCATCTCACCTCCATGAGTCTCTCGATCTTCTGGGCCTCTCCAGGCAGTCGGAAGGCCGTCTGGAATTTCCTCAGTGCATCATCGATGCACATGTCCCTGAAGTTCATTTCGTCCACAAAGCACCTGCAGTGAGAAGAGTGCAGAGAGGCCATTATCAGAAACTGCAAAAATGTTGTATTTTGAGAGAAAAGAGTAAAAGAAATAATTTACGTCTCACTGAGATCTAATCTATTTTTGGAACAGTACGGCGTTGAATGCTGCATTTTTGCGTAACAAATGAAGCGGTTTTCACGATTTTCTCGAGACTCGGGTGGCCGTCTGAGCTGAAATGTTCACAGGTGTGCTATTTCATGCATATGTTGGATCAGACAACGTATGGATGTTATTCTTTGACCTCGACCAATGTTGTGTAGGGGCTTTAAAACAAGACAAATAGCCTTGGCAGTGTTTACATGAAATGCATGCAGAACCAAAAGGAAGTTAACAGTCAGATCTATCCTTGAGGGTATACAGTTTCAGATTCAGACGTCACTTCCTGTTGAGGTCACACTCGTTTCCGTCACGCCCCTTCTGTGCTTGCTCAATAATTCATACTGTATGCCTAGTGCACGTAAACGCTCATAGTACATGAACATGTAAATTCATCGGAATAAAGAAATGGTGTTAACTGTTAATAAAGATTGGTTGGCTGCTTTGCCACATCATGTTCAACCTGTACACACAGCAAGCCGTTACAGTTTCCGTTTTTCCGTTTCCCAAACCCTCAATCCAATGACTAAGGAAAAAACGTTCCTACATGGTTCGTTAACAATTAATCATTAATTTTTCCAAACTGTTATTGTTTCTTATTTTTGTGGATGTCATCAGTGGTAACCTGACTCAAGATCCGGCTTAATTCTAATAGGTCTTGCCTTTAATCTGTGGCCTTAATAATGTATGAACATGAATCACCTACATGTACATGTACATCTAGTCACTTTAGGTACACTGTTTTGTACATGTATATTGCAATGCCATGGTGGAAACAAATGTGATGTGCTGCCAATGCCATGACCCAGTTGCCATGGTTGCACCTGATTGACCCTTGGAGTGATGTCATGACTACTGTGGGATGGCCAACATGTGGGCAAAACAATATGACCTTGGGGCAAAACAATATGACCTTGGGTCTTCGGAAATTTTGGTTCAGTTAACTTCAGTGAGTTGAGAATTCTTTTGGAGGGTTTGGGCAAAGAGGGCGTAGGCCGATTGGCCGGTTTAAATATAGCTTGGGGGCGATATCAGGGGCATTGCGTCAGCCTGGCTAAGAGTAAGACTTAATACACGTTTAAATTTAGAGTGTTTTCATCCATTATCAAGGAAGTGAATGTCAGTGCTAACTGTTGAACTCGACCGGTGACAGAGAGTGGATCCTGTTTGCGGGACTGCTTGCGTGGATCGTGCACCTCAAGTGTGGGGATGGCTGAGGAGGGTTCAGGGAGTGGCTCATGCTGAGGGGCAAGCAATGATACATCAAGGAGTTTGGCGCTGCCCAGACAATGTCAAACTGGATTCCCTTGTTGGACGTCACTTCAAATCTCTCCAATCATTCAGCATCAGATATGAGGGTACATTGTACATGTACCGGGGCCTGGAATGCTTGCCCTTCCCTTTAATCTCATCCTAGTCTGTCTACCAGCTTTTCTCCCTTGATTCCTTCCCTAATGCTTGCCCTTCTCTTTGATCTAACCCTGGTCTGTCTACCAGCTTTCCTCCCTTGATCCCTTCTCTACTGCTTGCCTTTCTCTGATCTCACCCTTTCCAGCCAACCAGCTTTTCTCCTTTGATCCCTTCCCTGCTGCTTGCCCTTCCTTTTGATCTCATTCTGGTCTGTCTACCCGCTTTCCTCCTTTGATCCCTTCCCCGCTGCTTGCCCTTCCCTTTGATCTCATTCTAGTCTGTCTACCAGCTTTTCTCCTTTGATCCCTTCCCTGCTGCTTGCCCTTCCCTTTGATCTCATCCTAGTCTGTCTACCAGCTTTTCTCCTTTGATCCCTTCCCTGCTGCTTGCCCTTCCCTTTGATCTCATCCTAGTCTGTCTACCAGCTTTCATCCTTTGATCCCTTCCCTACTTCTTGCCGTTCCCTTTGATCTCATCCTAGTCTGTCTACCAGCTTTCCTCCTTTGATCCCTTCCCTGCCCTTTGATCTCATCCTAGTCTGTCTACCACCTTTCCTCCTTTGATCCCTTCCCTACTTCTTGCCGTTCCCTTTGATCGCACCCTAGTCTGTCTTCCTAGATGTCCTTTGTTTCTGTAATTCATCTCCTACTGCCCCCTCCCCTCCAATCTGTTTTTGGTCTGATATCATTCTGCCTGAGAAAGTTCCTGCAGACGATTTCACCAAACTCATCATACACGATCAATCACAAGACAATGAGCGATGCACAGAAACCATACGGCCTATCACAACTTACAATGGGCATATCCATCATAAGTTGAGTTACAATGTATCGCAACGCTTTGTGAAATCCACACCTGCTCAGATTGAAAAGTCAGATCCTCAGTCCTCTACAATTTTTTTTAAGTAGACTGATATGACACTTCGTCAGGGCCGCCAGAAGGCGGATATACACAATGAATAGGAATAAGTGATTAGTCAATCTCTGACATCACTATGAGGTGATGTATGAGGGGAGGGAGGGTAATCTGTGCCAGGGATATCATCGGCTTTATCTATTAACAGCTTCCGTATCTGGTCAATGGGATTATGTTTGATGCCCAGTAAGGCCCACCTTATTTTTGGAATATTTTATTTGTGGGCTATCCACTCCTGGCCATTTTATGGCCCCCCTCCGTGTACCAGGGTCTCAACACTTGATGGCATTAATCATCCGAATGCGACTATCAGCGATAAGCCTTCGATGGCATTATATTCAGGTGGAGAAGAAAATTCCAAGGTTTTGATATGCCGTCTTGAAATGGTGTGAGAAGCCAATCTGATTCTCATAAAATTGAAGGCTAGATATATAAACGTGGTTCAGAAAAACAACTGCCGTCTTTTGCAAGGACGTTTTGGAGGGGGGGGGGAGGGTCAGCTGATTTGGGCTTGTAATAATGAGAGCTTGTGGGGTCACAAGGCTTGGACGCAAAGACGTTCAAAGCTCTGGTGACAAAATAAATGAAGGCATGACAAGTTGTCATTTCAAATAGGGCAGAGCTTGATCATGTCTTTTGAAAGCATGTCAAGAGGTGGCATCTTCCCGGTGAAGAAAGCCTGTCAACACTGAAAATAAACATTGCTCCTGGTTTGGCAAATGTTTGGCAATGCGCACATATACATGTACATGTACTGTACATGTACATGTAAATGATACTGATTTGCACATACAGTATATGTGTGCGCTGTGATATGGTGAATCATGCACATATACAGTATACATGTACATGTACATTTTGTACACTGCACATACGAATGTACAATGCAATAAAATATCAGTAATACATTGCATGCATAGGCACACCTCAGTGGTTTGCTTCTGTGAACTTTACATGTGCGTGTACAGTACCATATACATGTACACGTACATGTACATGTACATGTACATGTATCTTCAAGCATGGAGGTACATGTACATGTACGGTAGAGCCTCTACCTCCATGCTTAAGTATATCTTCAAGGTACACACTGTACAATACGCATGTTCTCTGCATGCATAGTGCAACCATGGCGCAACCAACAGAATAGGGTGTGGCAAAATACAGGTACATGTACATGTACATGTAGATGGTTTGAAGCACGTAATGTTATGGCATTGAGACAGTTTCTGTACATTACACAAATACTTCACATTATACCTGTACACGTATGTACATGTACGTACATGTTCAAGCGGGTGTTTTATGTACTGTACCCAGTCAAGCCAACCAGAATGAAGTGTACCGGTACATTATGCAGTGCCAACAGGCCTCAAGGATGTGACAGACCGGATATGGTATGGTAGGCTGCACAGAACTTCACATTACTGTACATGTACATGTACAATGTACCAATCAGGAAGTTCCATGTATGCGTGCATACAGTGCAATGTACACAACACAATGTGTGCACAACAGAAGCTACTGTATGGAGTTGCATAGGTCCGCTGAAAACATGGGTGTGTCCATGGTGTGACAGACTGGCCAGTTGACAGGAAAAACCACAAAAAACGTCATCAACACAATAGTTTCAGTAGCAACAGTTTTACCACAAGGTCAAAGCACGAAACTCAAAACGTGGAGGGCGCGAGGTGGTTTCGCACAGGATCCTTCCTTGACGTAATCGAGCCATGAATAATCCTGTGTCTTGCAAAATAGCTGTTTTCATTTGTTGTTTTTTTGGTTTTTTTCAAAGGAAGGGCGAGGGAGGGCAATCATTGTTGTTCAATCACATCAAGTGAAGTCGGACACACCAGAATTATTTTGTATCGTTTTTGTCAGGCTGGATGTGTGGAGTGTTTTTTTGAGTGGGGACGGCAGTTGTGAAAGACGGCCTAACAGGTGAATCCGCCTCCGTCCCCACTTGAGCAACAGTATGGGGACCGGGCACGTTGGCGTCAGAGCTCGCTGACAATTCGGGAAAACAGACGGAAAGGTGGGAAAAACACAATAGAAGAGCAGGGATCGGCACATCAGGGCCCAGTAACAACTGGTTCGGCAACAATGGGACAAACATTGGCTGGGCAGACAACAAACTCCTCTTCGCATCAGATTTGATTAGGTTGAGAGAGAAGATTAGGGGGGAGGGGGGCAACAGAAACAGCGTTGACGGGACAAAAACAAAAGACGACAGCAGCAACGAGGGGCTATGTCGGCGACGGCGAGAGGGGCAGACTTACTCCAAGACGAGCATGTTGAACTCCTTCTGGAGGTTGCCGAGGTACTCGCCAATCTTGGACTTGCTCAGCCCTGTTCGGTGCAGGAGGAACTTGGCCACCTCATTGGGCGAGTTCTCCACAAACTTGTTGTCCACCAGAAACTTGATCCCCTTCTCTGGTTTCCTGCATCCAAAATGGAGGGGGAAAAGAAGAAGAAGAAGAAAAACAAAAAAAATCACTCAGATTTTCAAATGAAATGATTTTCAAATTTCAGCATACAATGTACAATGTACTCTACGATGAGCAAAGATATAGAAAATGATCTTTTTTTGTTTGTATTTTTTTTTTTTAAATGGCAAAGAAAACTTCCCGAGACCTCTGGCTTACATACCCGAGTTATCCTGCCATTAGGTGGCGGTCTTCCCTAACAGTCAACTACATGTACATGTACATGTATATGTACCTTTGCTTTATCTCAAGTTGTTATTGGTTCAGTATTTTTCGTGTTATCTTTTAGTAACGTCTAACCAGTCTGTTATTGGATAAAAGGGATGCCTTCATCTAAGGGCTGGATCTATAGCTCAGTTGGTAGAGTGCTGGTATATATGTATATCAAACCAATGGTTTCAGGTTCAAATCCCGGCTCAGTCTTCTTTGCGCAACTGAGGAACAGTTTCTAGCTGACTTTCTTTCCTTTGTTTGTTTAAAATTGTGGTAATTTCAAACCAGTCGCCAAATCTGCTGGCATTATGACCAAACCACCCTGAGTGCCCAAGGTCGTGACCCTAACATGAGCTTCCTTAAAGACAAAGGCAATGGGTGTGTCAGTCTTCATTGGAGATCGGGCACCATTTTTCTTTGAGATTGGAGATTCCCTCTTGGCAACCCGATCCTAGTACATGTACATGTACATTGTACAGTGAAGCTTGTCATGATAATTCTGAAGGGACACATCATGCTGCCGGGCAAAAGGTCAAGCCTCTTGGAAATGATTGGATTGTTCTCTTTCCCCCCCGCCCCCCCCGATTTTTATAACTTTAATGGAAAATTAGGGTTTGTCCTGCTCGACGTAATAAGCACCAAGTACTTAGCCTGATGCCTGATGAACAAATTTCAGGCAGCTTGGCGGTTAAGTGGTTAAGAAGTTTGCACTAGAAAGCGGGAGTCGCTGGTTCGAATCCCGCCCGAGCTGCCTGAATGTTTGTTTTCATCAGGCATCGGGGGGAAAGCACGTGGAGCAGGGGAAAAACCCGCATTGCACTTTAATGGAGACAAAATGGCCTTGTGGGTAGTGGGGGGGGGGGAGTCAGTCCCATTGGCTGACATGAAAGACTCATGTTGTGAGTGGGCCACTGATTGAAGGATGTGCGCAATTAATGTCAGGACTGACAACGATTGAGGCATGCGGCTTCAAGGAATCGCCAGTGGTGAGGGAAAGCAAACACCAACTCCGCCAACTGCTAATGGAACTGCAAGTGAACTAAAGAGGCAGCGAAAGTGCAATGGACCCCTTTTTAGGATCTACATGTAAACTTCATGTACCCGGTAGTTTGTTTCTGAATCCAAGACCTACCACAACACTCAATATTATGAGAAATATATGAGGCTTGAAGAGGAATTCCAGTAGAATTTTCTTGGCATTTTTTTCTTCTTCAAAAATCCCCACAGTGTAGTTTCCTTTTCACTTCATTAGTTTTCCCTTTTGATCCCCCCTCCCTTTGTGTACAGTACATCTATCTGCATACAGTTGTACCACTCCCTTGCCTTTTGTCCTTCCTCTGTCATGTGTATCAGGGCTTTCCTTCCCCTGAGTGTCTGTGTATGTCCTTGTCACTTTGCCTTTGAGAAAGGTCCTGCTAGGATCGAACCATACGTCAGGCCCTCTAACTTTTGTGATTTATGCATTGCAGGTCATTTTAGTCAGTGAGCAGTTTGCAACAGTTTAAATTGTATTAATTTCACTTTGTTTGTTTGTTTGAAAGTCAATCTAAAATAATGTTTAAGCTGACCCACATCAGGGGAAAAAACACACACACTGGATTGCATTACTTCATGTGGATTAAGAGATTTGCCAAGGAATTCAAATGTATGAAAATGTTCTGTACACCGTGTGTGACGTGAAAGGACATTTGTATACCGGTACATGTACACATCTACATGCTCCCGTGAAAAGACTACCGGTAATCATCACTGAATGAGAGCTGTAGGGTTTGGATCAGTACTTGGTTGAACCAGAAAAAAAAACACGACTCACGACTAAGTTCTGTGAACATGTACATGTTCATGTGGGTTGTAGCACAGACAGCATCATTTTCTTTGAGGGTCATTGGTTAGCACTAACGTCATCTGTGGGGTGAAAGGCTTTGGGTGTGTGGAAGAGGGTCTCTCTCAAGGGATGAGGGGTGGGGGAGGATTTTGCGGTGAGCATCTTTGGAAATGACATCCACAGTTTAAGGTGATAGGGAAACTGAGTGGGCACAGAGTGGTTTGTGGGTGGCTTGTGGGTGAGTGGGTGGTTGGGGGTTAGGACACCTAACCTGCAGCTCTGTAAAAAGAAATCTCCAGATGCCTTTGTACTTGGAAGAGTTTGATCCACCAATTGAACCATCTCCAACTTTCCCCTACCCCATAAGCACCCTGATTATGTCACTTACTATTCCTCCTTGTGAGAAACATACCACTACATGCCAGAAAGCCTGAATTGTGGAGTGAGAAGGAGAGAGGGAGGGAGAGAGGGGGATAGAGGGAGAGAGAAAGGGGAGAGAGAGAAAGAGGGAGAGAGGGAGAGGGGAAGAGAGGGAGAGAGGGAATGTGGAGGAGAGGGAGAGAGAGATAGAGGGAGAGGGGAAGAGAGGGAGGGAGGGGGAGAGGGAGGGAGGGAGAGGGAGAAAGTGGGGGAGAGGGAGAGAGGAAGAGAGGGGGGAGAGGGGAAGATAGGGAGAGATGGAGAGAGAGAAAGGGGGAGAGGGGAAGAGAGGGTGGGAGGGAGAGAGGGATGAGAGGGAGGGAGGGAGAGAGGGAAGAGAGGGAGAGAGGGCAAGAGAGAAAGTGGAGAGAGAGAAAGAGGGAGAGAGGGAGAGGGGAAGAGAGGGAGAGAGGGAGAGAGAGAAAGAGGGAGAGAGGGAGAGAGAGAAAGAGGGAGAGAGAGAAAGAGGGAGAGAGAGAAAGAGGGAGAGAGGGAATGTGGAGGAGAGGGAGAGAGAGAGAGGGGGGAGAGGGGAAGAGAGTGAGGGAGGGGAAGAGAGGGGGGAGGGGAGAGGGAGGGAGGGAGAGAGAGAGAAATAGGGGGGAGGGGGAGAGGGAGAGAGGAAGAGAGGGAGGGAGAGGGGAAGATAGGGAGAGATGGAGAGAGAGAAAGGGGGAGAGGGGAAGAGAGGGTGGGAGGGAGAGAGGGATGAGAGGGAGAGAGGGAAGAGAGGGAGGGAGGGAGAGAGGGAAGAGAGGGAGAGGAAAGAGAGGGAGAGAGAGAAAGGGGGACAGAGAAAGAGGGAGAGAGGAGGAGGGAGAGAGGGAGAGAGGGGGAGGGAGAGAGGGAGAGAGGGAGAGAGAGAGAGAGGGAGAGAGGGGAAATGATCTGACTAAGTTGGTGTGAGCAAGCGGCAGGAAGCAATTGATTGTGTGATCGTCATTGTTGGCGCCTTTTGGTGGTGTGAGTCAAGGTTGGTAAAGCTTCGGCCTACGAAGGGGGTTTACTCTTTGCTTGGAGTGTGCGGGGAGGGGCCGGTTGCCAGCACCTGGTTGAGTCTGCTCAGCCAGCCTGAGTCCCTGGCTGCCTGTCACTATTGTTTATAATGTATATTCATCCGGGAAGCATTTGCTTGATTCGTCCTGAACAGGGTTGACATGCTATGTGCGTGCTTATATGCAAGCTGCATCTGAATCAATGGCTTAGGCTGCTTCTGTTAGTCCAAGTACATGTCTGCTGTTAAGGAAGCATGTGTTTGTGCATAGAAAGGCATATAGCCATAACCCCATCCGATAACCCTGGTAATGAGTAAAAGGTTGTTTCTATCTTGCAGCTCAGTGTTTTGTACGGTAGACATACATGTAACATGTAGCTGCCAATCTATCTTCAAGGAAATCAGGAATACTTCTGCTAAAAAACAGGAATCACAGAGCAAACTACCATACATAGGAAAACAAGCACATGTATTTCCAAGCCAAAAATTGGAATCCGTTGTCAATAGCTTGTAATAAGTGATACATTTTTTTAAAAAAAGAAAAAAAAGAAGAATGATAACTCAAGACTTAGACTAAAACTTCACTGCATCCAATTAAAATCCATAATATCGTTGATTAATGTTGAAATGATCCAAATTGATGATGAATGCTGAAAAATGAAACGTGCAGTGACGTCACCCGCACAATCTCTTTGGAGAACCTGAGTGTGGGTCTGCAGTAATGCAGAGGTCGAGAGCTTGTGGGCATGGTGTGTGGCGGAAGATTACTGAATGAGCTTGTGGAAGAGATTGCGTCCTGTTTTATGTTATTTACGTGGGGGGGTTCCAGAGTTAAGGGAAATTCCGGGTCTATGCCTTCCAGAGATTCCCCGGAAATGTGACCGGCTGTGGCACAGGAAAATATTGGTTTTTCGGGCTTCTGCTATTGTTGCGTGAGCACGGCGGAATGACTTCTTGCCAGGAAATTGCCTCATCAAACATGCCGGGAAGAGAGGAGTTTACTTACACGTGAAACTTAAGTAACTGAAGTACTTCTGCTTGGCATTGTTTACAGGCAAATGAAAATAAAACTAAAGTGTAGTCCAGTCAATGTGTCAACAAACTGTCAATGTGTTCTTCACTTTTTTTTTCTTACTTTACTGTTAACATTTTAGGAGAACCTTTGGACATTGATTTTTAGTTCGCTTTTAGGCAATCCTTCAGGGGTGCTTTCAGACTGTTTGGTTGTATTCATGTTTCTGTCTCTACTTTTTGTTTGGATTTGGTGCTTGTGCCAGTTGACTAGGCCTACATTTGTACCTGAGAAATAATAAATGAAATGAAATGAAATACAGTAAACCACCCCAGACAAAAATTATTAAAATTTGATACATGAGTTTCCTAGAGAATGAAAGGATTTGGAATGACCTTTTCCTCAGCTTTCAATGTCACTGATATTTTAATTGTAGGATGTGAATGAGGGAAGATAGCACAATACAACTAATTGCAACAATGATGGGTTAGTAATTAAAGTCGCGTTTTGGAAAATGAGTAACTGCTCATTCCCAATGTGGTCTATGCCACGGCGGTGATGCAAGACAGTGACGGACTTACTTGTTGAAAAGGTTGAGTCCAATCCTGTATCGCCTCCACCGGACTGCGGTCATGGGTATGCTCAGCATGGTGTCCATGGGTCTCTTCTCCATGCACTCCATGAAGCTGGACTCCAGCGAGAGACTGTCCATGCTGTCCGTGATGCTGCCGTCCTCGCCCACCATGAAGCGACTGGACGAGGTGCTGCTCTCGCTGCTCATGCTGTCGCCGGTCTCCGAGCGGGCCAGGGTCTTGGCCGGGGCGCCGGCCGTGCCGTTGACCAGCGTCCCGTTGCGGGCGCCGGTGGCGGCAGCCGCGCCGGCCACCTTGGTGGTCTGGCTCTTGCGCTTCCAGATGGGCGACTCCATGCCGCTGGCGCTCTGGACGCGGGACACCAGCTGCTTGGAGGCGGAGGCCGGCGGGGAGGAGGCCGTGTGGCCCGACAGGCTGACGTGGGGCAGGGAGGCCCGCTTCTGCTGCGGCGTCCGCAGGTCCTCCTCCTCCGAGTCCGAGTCGGCGGCCCCAATCTTGTCCAGCATGGTCAGCGAGCCCTCCGGAGTGGCCACCGTCACGGCGGGCACGTCCTGCACCGAGTCCTGGTCAAAGTCGCTGGTGGTCAGCGTGGAGGCCAGCGAGATCTGGTCCGAGCGGTCCAGGAGGTCGCCCCCGCTCAGCGAGTTGGAGCGCAGCTTCTCCAGCTCCTGGGCCGACTTCTTCCGGGCCAGCGCCTCGATGGAGCCCACGGTGTGCACGCGGGGACGGTCAAAGGCTCCTCCCTGCTGGGCCGCTGCCACAACTTGGTCTGGCTCTGCGGCAAACACGGCTCCCTGTCCGGAGGAGGAGCTGGCCTTCCGGGGCTGCGGTGGGCTGTCCACGCCGGACTTCCCCCGGCCACTTCCCTCCGCCGCTTCCTCCCGGGCCGGGCCCTGCTTCTTCTTGGGGCTCTCCCCGGCGCCCCGGGAGCTGTGGCGCTGGAGCTTGGGGGAGTTGGTGGGCGAGCCCCTGCGGGTGCGGTCGCCGCTCTTGCTGCGGGAGAAGGGCCAGTTCTTCTTCTTGGGCGAGATCTCGTCCCCGCCCTTGCCCTTCAGGCTCTTCTTGGACCGCTTGGTGCTGGGGCTGGCTGTGCCCGAGTCCTTGATCACGGCCTTGGACAGGACGGTCTTCCGGCTCTCTGTTGAGATTGGCGACACCAGGGAGCCGTCTCCCTCCATCGGCGACGTGGGTGTGGAAGGTGCCGGGCTGACGCAGGACTCCTCCATGGAGCTCTCTGCAATGTAGGAGTCCTCAGCCTGCTCCATGGGAGCTTGCTGATCGCTGTCCAACAAAGCGTCTCTCTTGAGTTCAACTTCCTTTGCGGCCGCTGAAAGGTCCTCGTCTTGCTCAGCCATCTCCTCCACTGTATCCACTGCTGCGGGGAAAGCCTGGCTCGCTGCCATACTACCCATGCTCTGCGACAAGTCTGATTCCTCGGTCACAATTGTCTGGCTGGTATCCAGTCCACCAGTGTCCAGTCCACTGGTATCCAGTCCACTTGTGTCCAGTCCGCTGGTATCCAGTCCGCTGGTATCCAGTCCACTGGTATCCAGTCTACTGGTATCCAGTCCGCTGGTATCCAGTCCACTGGTGTCCAGACCACTGGTATCCAGTCCGCTGGTATCCAGAGTGCTGGTATCCCGTACACTGGGCTCTGCTGCGCCGGGTTCTGGTACACTGGGTCCTACTTCTGGCTCTGCGGCCAGCTCCTGTCCCAGCTCGTCAAAGTTTAGTTTCTTGGTGCACGCCACCTGGCCAGGGCTGGCCGGCGCGATGGGCCCGCCGAGGCGACAGGCAAAGGCCCTGCCTCCGCCGTCCCTCAGCTGCGTGTTCTGCACCACCATCTTGACCGTCCGCTCGGTGGTGGTGGTGATCTCGGTGGTGCTGGTGGTGACGCCGCCGGCCGCCGCCGCCTTGGTGCTCAGGTCGTCGTGCGAGCCCAGCGGGGTGGAGTCGGCGCTGGTGTGGCTGGCACTGTCACTGCTGCCCTCGTCCGACTGCCGGTGCATGGTCAGCGTCAGCACCACCGTCTTGGAGGTCTTGCGGGCCCGCTCCGCCGACGAGGCGTCGCCGTCGGCCTTGATGCCCGCCGCGGCCGCCTCTGCTTGCTGCTGGGTCTCACCGGGCAGCGGCACCCGGCGCTTGGGGGTGACGTTGTTGCTGTTGTTGCTCTGGTGGTGGTGGTGGGCCTTGTGCTTCTTCTTCTCCCCGCCGGCGCTCACGCCGGCGATCTCCCGCAGCTGCTCCACGGCGCCCAGCTCTTGGATGCCGGCCAGCGTCGTCGGAGGCGGCGGCGGCGGCGGCCGCGGGGAGGTGTTGGGGGAGGCGGGTCCGGCCTGGCCGATGACCATGACCCGGGCACGGCTGCCGCTCATGCCCCACTGCTTGGAGTGGCTGTCCAGGTAGCGCGAGATGCGGCTCTCCGAGGGGGTGCGACGCAGGCGCTGGAACTCCTTCTTCATGCTGTGCTGGCGAAAGGCGTCCTGGATCACTTTGGCGGCGTGCTGGGCTCGACGGCGGCCACCGTAACGCTTCTCCAGCATTTCAACCTGGCCAAAGAAAGAAAAAAAGACGTTGGAGAATTTCGTTCACGGATCTCTCATTGCTGGATTTCATTAATGCCAAGGGTTAGTGACACCTGGCAGCTGAGGTTCCCTGATGTGCTGAGTCACGAGTGTCATGGTGGCTTGACTACGGTAGCCCTAGTCAGTAGGACCTAGCCCTTGTCAGTAGGACCTAGCCCTTGTCAGTAGGACCTAGCTCTTATCAGTAGGACCTAGCCCTAATCAGTAGGACCTACTATACATGTAGACCTAGTTAGTGGACCTAGCTCTAGTCGGTAGGACCTACCGGTAGCCCTAATCAGTAGAACCTAGTTCTAGTCGGTAGGACCTAGCCTTAATCAGTAGGACCTAGCCCTAGTCAGTAGGACCTAGCCCTAGTCAGTAGGACCTAGCCCTAGTCAGTAGGACCTAGCCCTAGTCAGTAGGACCTAGCCCTAGTCAGTAGGACCTAGCCCTAGTCAGTAGGACCTAGCCCTAGTAAGTAGGACCTAATGTACATGTAGGCCTTGTCAGTAGGACCTACTGTACATGTACATGTACATGTAGCCCTAGTCAGTAGGAGCCTACATGTACATGCAACATGTACCTGAACGATCACATTCCACTACCCGGTGGATATGATTACTGTATATTAGGGCTCCCCTGTCAGAGGGGTTTGTGCACACAATCAGCTAGTCACTCTACGTGTACAATGTACATGTACATGTACACTGTACCGTGTATGTGGCACATGATTTCCAAATCAGTACAGAGACTCCAGACACTTAACATAAATGTACACTGTACAGTAGTTGCTGAAAAGCTTTCTCAATACACGTACCCCAATCACGTTCAGAGAGAAGTGTATGCAAACCTCCTGCCCTAATATTCACTTTGGACAGTCAAAACCATCACCATACAGTCCAGTGTCCACTCTTGAGGCGTTTGAATGGCCCTTTATAGACAAGAAGAAAAGTTCTGAATACCCTCTTATTTAACTTTAGATCAACACCCACTACATCGAAGGTTTGAATTCCTAAAATGGAAGTCTATACCTTAAACAGCTTTGCTAGGAACAGTGTTAGTACATGTACAGTATGTGGCTTCAAATTGTGGTATTACTTCCTATCAATCACATAGGCATCGGGGATTTGGGATGTTTATTTAATATGCGTCAAAGAATTGTGAAGGCTTCAAAAGAAATTTGAACCGTGCCAGAAAAAAGTACGAGCCCTGTACTCTGTCTCACAGAAATAGTGACAATTGGACAGAGACCAGCTGACATTTACAATGTACACATGTATAGATCAAAGCAACAACACGACACCTGCAGATGCAATAAAGTGCAACACAGCAATGGTCTTCTCTTTTTTCCTTCTAAAACCTGCAGGTCCCCGTTGTACAAGCTACCTGTCTCGCCGAAATGCCAGAGAACATCCACAGGCTGATGCAAACATCACCCTGGGATATCTGTCGCTCTGACAGAGTCTGGCTACAGCACAAGAGGCGGAGAGAAAGCAAAGTTGTTTCCAAAGTAAACATTTTCTCTGGGTTTGCTCTTAACAGTCCATTGGCTTTGTGTAGTTTGTAGTTTGACGCCATTACGTTTGGATGCTTTCAAAGTGCTCAAAGATAAGACAAACAACGTATCTGTTTTTAGAAGACATTTATACGAACTTCCTGAAATCAAGGAAGAGGGTTAGGGAAAAATAACACGCAAACAAATATTTGCTGTGAATTGGGCATACACACATGTACGTGTACAGTATTAAGCTACAGGAAGCACTTCTGTGGCATTGTGACAACTTAGAATTACTCAAAATTTAGTGGGCCTGATGTTTAGATCCTAACAGGGCCTTTCTCAAAGGCAGAGTGTCTTTGAGAAAGGTCCTGCTACATGTAGGATCAAAACGTCAGGCCCACTAAATTTTGAGATTTGCATTTTGGTAATTTTAGTGAGTAAGCAGTTTGCAACATTTTTGTATATATCAACTTAGGATTGGAATATTAGGTGTATGCATATATATGCCAATTGGTTCACTGTACCGGTGCATGTGCATGAAATTATGTACTTAAATGTGACCCAAATCTCAAAAATTAAGAGGCCCAAACATATTGATCCTTGCAGGATGTTATTCAGAGGCAGAAATGTGTAACAAAATTGTAAACTACTGTATACTGTAAATGTACTGTATTATGTACATGTACTGTACAGTGTACTGTACATGTACCAGTACATGTACAGTACATGTGTACAGAATGCCATTGATGTAAAACCATACTCACGGTCATGGTACTGTACATGTATTTTGAGGGTTCAATGTACTTCAATATGGGGTTAAAAGAGGTGATACCTCGTTACTAAAACTAGCGGCTGCAAACAGTAAAGATCTAGCATGCACAATGTACATTCTGCCTTTGAGAAAGGTCCTGCTGGAATCGAAACGTCAGGCCCACTCAATTTTGAGAGATGCACAATGTTGATTACCGGTAAGCACTGCTGGGCTGTGTAGTGACACCAAAGCAGGTACCACATGTGAAATACATTATGAAATGCTTTTTTCTTTTAAGTCTGACATTTCAGGGCAGACCTCTGACAGAGTGCAGGGTGATTACCGGTAAATACTTTCTGTGAAACCTCTCACATATTGTTTTCTGATCTATGAAGTCTGACAACAATCACTGCCTTCTCTGCCTGGCCTTCAGGATTCAGTATGTCTGTGAAACACAACAGTTTGTGCAAATAAATAGTTTTAAGGTGAATTTCATTGTCAAAATTAAGCCTTAAGGCTACCGGTATGCATGGTGGTGGTACTAATTAAGAGTCCAGGTTTGCGGTGACAATAGTCTCTTTTGTGAGGGAGTGTGGTTCTGAAAAAAACTAGATTTTTGTCTTCCTCCTGAAGACGGACAGAGCACACTGTCCGAAACATCGAGGGCCCCAAAAAATGGTTCTTTTCAGAACCATACTCACTCACAAAAGATATTATTGTACATGTACATGGTGCCATTCGAAACCTACATGTATACTCTGTAGTCATTGTAGTACAAATACATCTACAGTACATACGTGTACATGACTGTAAATGCTATTTGTTACAATCAATGCTCTTCTCAAAGTCATCTTTCATCTTGAAGCAAGTCACATACAAATGTAGAAAACCTATACAGTAATACAGTGTATTAGACCAGAGGCTAACAAAAAAAACCTGAGAGTACTAAGCCTGTATACAAACATGTTGCAAACTAATAACTGACTAAATTGGCCAAAATGAACATGTAGGCCTACATGTGTATCCTATAAAAGTACATGTACACATGTACAGTACATGTACATTGTAGACCTTTCTCAAACGCAGGTCATTTTGCTTTGGAGAGGTCTTGCTAGGATTGAAACTGAAACAATAAAACTGCTAAAAACATTTAAGCTTCTAAATTGAGCCCAAACTTGCCCAATGAAATCAAACCTAGAGTGTAGCCGCACTTTTCTTAATGTTAACCAAACAGCGGTCTCAGAGCAATGAACGCCAGACGAGAATGGTCGCTATAATGCTTTGTATCAACAGAGTGCTGACGTCACTTTTTGTACTTTTGTACTTTGCATCTATATGGTCCTGCTGGATAAAGTTATTGCTTACTGGAGCTCAATACAGCCACTGATTGAAGATTGCACTTAAAGACATACTGTAGAGCTATCATCACAGACTCGATTTAGGGAAGTGCTAAGGGATGACTGATTTAAGAGTGCAACGCTGTAGGTGAAAAAAACAAACGCGCAATCCACTCACCTGCTTGTTCTTGAGGTCCGAGGACAGCTCGTAGGAGTTGGTCAGCTCCCGCGACTTCTGGATCTGCCGCTCCTCCTCGCGGCGCTGCTGCAGCGACTTCTCTCGCCGCAGTGAGGCCCGGCCCGGCTTGCCGCGGGGCGTGGTCTCAAAACGGGAGCGGGCGACCTCGGAGGGGATCAGCCGGCGCAGTCCCGTCTGGCCGGCGTCTGGGATGGAGGAGGACCGCTGCAGGACCACATTGGGGTGCGGGTGGCGGGGGTGCGGGTGCGGGTGCAGCGGGGGCGGGGGCGCTGGCGAGCACTCAAGCGTGTTCCAGCGGACGATGGGGACCTTGGCCCTGGACGAGTCCCGTCTGGCCGCTGCCTCTCGCAGCTCCGTCTGGATGGCGATCGTCCGCGTCGGGGTGAGGGCCGAGGGCTCCGGGGACTTGCTGGACCGCTTGGTCGACTCCGAGACCTCCTCCACCTTCAGGTTGAAGTGGCGCGCCTTCTCGGCCACCGAGCGCGAGCTCAGGACGTCCTCCTCGGTCTCGGCCGAGGGCCGGTCTTGCACCGGCGTGGGTGGGGGCGGTGGCGGGGGCCCTCTGGCCCGGCTGGCCTCCGGAGGGCAGCAGGCGGGGTCCAAGTCCACCGAGCTCAGCGTCTCCACCTCGTGCGGCTCGCTGGAGTCGCAAGGGACACAGGGGAAAGGGCAAGAGAGCTTGGTTAGAATGCGGCGCGAACAACGCAGACAGCGCCACCACAGTCGCCCAGACTTGGGCAACAGTCTCCGATAGGGAATCATGACGAATCAGTCGTTCACTTCGGGGAAAAAAAACCCCAACAACACTTGACGACGTACATGTATCAGAAAGTATCAGAAAGTAGATCCTCTTCGATCTCTGAAACCGAATGAAATAAGTCCAACGCTCGAGAAAGAGAGGGGGTTATTCCAAATATTGATATGCACTGGCGAACAGGAATGTGCTTTATTTTTTATTGGGGGGAGGAAAACATGTCTTTTGTCACAACCTTGTCAACAACAGGCCTGCACACAATGAGTTCAGCGTTTCAGAGGCAAACAAGCCCACACTGCCCCCAGTGCGGGGGACGGGATTCCTGCTGTGAAACAAAAGGGCGGTCCTTTGCTCTTCTCCGGGGGGAAAAAAAGAATAAAAAGAGGTGTCCTGTCCTGGCTGGGCGGGGGCCGGGCAGGGGTACATGTACATGTACATTTTGATTGATTTTTCTAACGAGATTTCACTTTAACAAGCACACAATAAGTGTTCAAATGGCAAAACAGCCATTGGGTCTAAATTTGAGGCACTTCATGAGGACACTAGGCAGAGGAAAGTTTTCTCGTCTGGTAAATCAAATACTTCACATGCGCACGCACAGTGCACAATACCATGTACCGGTACATGACTACATGTTTATATACATGAACATACTGACATTGGTTCTGTTTGAGCAGAGCGAGTCGATTCCCTGAAAGTGGTGAGTCACTTGAAAGCCGGCAGACGATTCAGCTTACGAAAATTGCCACGGCAAACTGCAACACAAAACCCACTCCCTTTCCTCCATCAATATTCATTGTGAGACCACTTGGCTATTTGGCAAGTGCAGACATTGATTGCCCTAACACTCTAACGTGCACAATTGGATTTCCACCCTGTACTTCTTCCCCGCTGAAGCGGGCATTAAACTCCAAAGTAAAAAAACAAGATTCACTTTTTGGGTAGTTACACAATATAGAAGAACTACGGGTTACTAAGACAAACTAATTCCTAATGAAAGTTGCATGAACATACATGTACATGTGTACATGTACACTCTACATGTACACGTACATGTACTATATCGCTACTGTACTGTACTGTACATTACATGTTCATGTACAATGTACATGTACATGTACATATCACTACATAAACATTGTACATGTACAGTATGTACCGGTATGTTACATGTACAGTGTAGTTGATTTGTGACACATGACACATGAAACTTCAATCAGACAAGAAGAGTAGGGCTTGGTCTGAGGTCAAAGGACTAAGGTCAAAGGGTAGAGTCAGGACTTTGGAGCTACATGTATATGCACACTTATAGACAACATTTGCTTAACTCCTGGCATTTCATGGGTACATTGAATATTGTATTTTATATGCCACTTAATGTACAATGTACAATGTACATGTACGTATGTACGTACATGTACATGTACACGTACATGTACATGTATGCATGTACAGTACGTGTACATGTACATGTACATGTACACTAGAAATGGCGGGTGTCAAAAACCCACCTTTTTCTGTCCATTTCCTGATCCTTGCCTTCCTTCGTTCTAAATATTCTGACGGCGACCTTCAGGTCTTACAGGAGAGGGTAGGGGAGGGTGTGCTGAGGTGCAGATAATGGAATTAGAGGAACGTGGTCGCTGCAAACTGCAGCGGGTGTGGAATAATCACATGTCTTGCCTCGCTGCAGCACGAGACTGTGGTGCTAGCGGACGACCGTGAACGATCTATTCGGCAGGCGTTCTGAAAAAACACGGCTGCCGGAAACTTTTTTTTTTCCCCTTCTTCCAAGGAAGGCTTTGCTGCGCCATTGGAAATGTTCAGTTCAATATATATCTAAAGTGCAAAAGGGGAGATGCTCAAATTAAAGGCTTGAGTTCGAGGCTGGAATGACATTACTGATTACATGCAAAGGAAACATGTTAATCAAAGCCAGAGATTCTTTGACCAGCTGTGTAAACAAATCTAAGCTGCATGAACATGTACACGTCAGTATTTTGAAAAAGGTTCCTACCGGTACCGGTACCGGTACACCTACACTGTACATGTACATGTACATGTACATCTAGGCCTATTTCCACTGTCCAAATAATCGCCATTTGAATCGGGAATCAAAACCTTTTTTTCCCCTGCTCGCATTCACACAGGCCAAAAAATCGCGAGGCGAGCTGATTGTGGTCAAACGGCAGGGCCGCAGGTGTGTTCTTGAATTTGGCCCATGCAGGGAGACACAATCACGGCGCTTCCTGTCAATCAGAGCACGAGTGGTGCATTGTGGAATAAAAAAAAAAGTGCGATTCAGCGGGGCGTTCCCACATTCATTGCATCACAAATAAACTTAGGAATTTTTTTAGGATTATTAGGAAAAGTCTCATTAACTGTGGAGTCAGAATTGCGATATCCCACTAATAATCATATTTATTGTGTCCACACATGCAAAAAAGTGGAGTTTGAATCAAGACTTAAATCGCGATCCACATAAACGTGTTTATTAGGGGCAGTGGAAACGGCCCTGATATGTGTGTTTGTGTGCAAGTAAGGGTATATGGTGTTTACATACGTGTTCACGTGTACAGTGTGGTACATGTACATGTACAAGCACAATTTACGTATGATACACTGTATCACTGTACTATAGTATACTAGTGTACACACAAAGAAAGCTCTTGGATTTCTAATGCAGTTGAATAACACGTGTGCTAATCCTTTCCATTCGTTCCTTTTTTATTTGATCAGCGAGGGACCAGAGTAGGAGAAAAGGGCATCAGATACATGTAGCTTAAGGGCTAACTAAGGGACATTTTTTCCTTCGAAGGGACAATTTGAAGGTAATTAACTGGGCTGCGCAGGCAATGCTTTGGTGAAGAACATAAAGCCATTCCTTTCCAGCAGTGTCTCACTCTCTCCAAGACAGACCAAATTCTGGAAAACAAATCTGACAGGTGAAAGCATCGACCTAATCACTCACATTGTACATGTACAATTGAACAGACATGCTGAGAAACCAGCACATACAATACTATCCAAGTACTGTAGCAAGTAGCAAACAACTCTACATGTACAGTGTACATGTACATGTACACTGTACCGTACATCTACATGTACATGTACACTGTACACAGTACACACATGTACATTGTACATTAGATTCTGGCATTCTGTACATGACTGTACACATGTACATGTACTGTACTGGTACATTGTGTACATGTACATGTACATTGTACATGTATGCGCATATTGTACTGTACATTGTACACGTACATGTATGCATAACATGTAAGCATCAATTATACATAACATCATGTACAGTGTATCATACATTAGACATGCCCATGTAATTGTTATTGTAAATGTACATGTACATATACATGTACATGTACATGTACATGTACATGTACACTACATGTACTGTATGAGTACAGTTTATGTAATGGTACAACACATGTACATGTACATACATGTACACAATGTACATGTACACTGTACTAAACATGTATAGTACAGTAGATGTACTAACTGTATAGTACATGTTCATGTACATGTACATGTACATGTATGTACCCGGTACTGTAGTCCACATAAAGAATGGTACAGTGTGTGTACCGTACACATGTATGTGTACATGTACATGTATAGTTAAATACATGTATGTACAGTAGAGTACACATGTGCAGGTGTACATTGTACATGTACATGTACATGTGTACACAGGGATACAGTATACAGACAGGTGTCTAGCTCTCCAAACAATTAATAACTGTTTTTAACACAGTTTCTAAAGTGTCTAATTGTGTGGACCCAGTGAAATACATGCCCAGGACCCGCCCCAAACACTCAAGGCACTGTCCAAACATCACTAATGGGAGACACAGTTCCAGCACTCTTTATGCAATGTAGAAATTAATGTCAATTCATTTGGGGTGAGTATCTGGGTGTCTCGATGAGCATGTTTACAATGGACTGCCTACATGTACAGTAGTTTGAAGCGTCGGTTGTAATCACGCCGCCATATTGATTTCTGATGTGGTCAGATTCAAAAGAACTGCTACACGACACAGATGCAAAGCCAAATTTGCAATTCATGCCTTTGGCTGCAAAAACATATGCTAGTAGTATACATACATGTACAAGTACATGTACATGTACTGTACATGTACACGTACATGTACATGTACATGTACTGTACATACCGGTACAGTATAGTACATGTACATGTATGTACATGTACCGTACACCCACATCCACCCACACAAATATCAGGAGACTAATAATGATGAGCAGAGCATTAACTACATGTACATGTACGGTACCCGAAACATTGAGTTACTGACTCCTTTCACAGCCATACTCTTACTCGAGATGATGTACACATAGTGTCATCGTAAACCTCCTATTTGGTACTGTACACAAGTATACATGTACATAGTACTTGTACCATGTACATGTACGCACAATGTACATGTACGTGTACCATGTACATGCACATGCACATGTACATATACATGTGCATGTACATATTTCCACCATGCACCAAATAAACGTGATTATTTGGATGGCGATTTGAATTGCGATTCTAACTCCACTTTTTGTTTGCGTGTGTGGACACAATAAACGTGATTATTAGTGGGATTCGAATGATTTGGACTCAGAGTGAGACCTTTTCATATAATCATGTTTATTTGCGACATGGTGTGTGTGGAAACGCTCCACTGAATCGCACTGTTTCATCTTTAATCCCACAATGCACCGCTTGACAGGATTGACAGGAAGTTCCTTGCTTGTTTATATACTCTCTGCATGGGCCACCCTCAAGGACACACCCTCCATTTGACCACAACTGCTAACCACAATCGGCTCGGGATTGTTTGGCCTGTGTGGAGTGGACGCAACCCCCCAAAATACAGTTTTTGAATCGCGGCTCAAATCGCGATTATTTTTCGTAGTAAGAATGGCCCTTAGAAGTTAGATCTCCAGGGATTAATAACCTTTCTCATTCAGAATTCAGATGCAAACAACAATTTGGTGCAAACGTGGCTACATCACACCTTAGATCACACACAGAGTGGATGTGGCTTTGTGAACGTCACTTTCTGACTGCAATCTGACTCTATGAATGCTGGTACCAGTACATGTACAATGTACATGTGTGTGTGTACACAAATCAGAATCCACTCCAGACAGATTTTCTCTACTCTTACATTAACTTTTATAATGTGATGCATACACATGTACATTGTACTTGTACATGAAAGTGGGCAGGTGTTTCTGAGGATCCCAAGGGTATTCACTGGCTGGCCATAAACATCCCTCTGAACGCCCAAACCACCCCCTTGGGCTGATATGAAGATTGTGCAGAAACTGCATAAGCATGCAGTCATGTACACACTGTATGTTTAGGTCTACATCATTTACAGTAGGTATGTACTGTACATATAGCATCTTAGCAATGTGCAACATGAAGGGGGTGGGAGGGTTTAGGTTATACGTGCATTCTCACGAGCCTGCTTTCTCAATTTCAGTTGAGAGGCTCGTGAGGGGGAGGCAGATACCGGGGTATGGCGATTTTTCAAGACTGAGGAACTAAAAAAAGGGAGTGGGGTAGGGCATAGCTCTATAAATAAACTAGAGTGCGCATTCCCCTATCAACATGTGGTAAGAACGTGTGCCGACATGGACGCTCATCCGCCATTACCAAAGAGGGCAACTTCAGCTCAAAGTGCCCGGAAGTCAGTAGCAAGCACGCGTAATATGAATAGGGGAAAGGTATAGCTGAAAGGTTGTGAATGCGGAAACTAAAATGTTATAGAAATGGTTTTAAGTAATGAAAGGAAAGGCCATCAATACCTCAAGGGATTGGCGAATTTTAATGTCCAACTTTCTTTTGGAAAAATTGGGATTTGTTTGCCCCATACAGATCCATGCATTTGTCCTCTTTGGTAATGGCGTCATAGTCCCCTTGTCGGCACGCGTCAAGCGATGAGTGCGCACTATAGTTTATTTATAGAGCTCTATGGGGTAGGGTCATCATCATTGTGGCCATCACCATCCTCCTCTTCCTCCCATCATCACCATCACAACAGAGTGTGGACTCTGCTCAATCCTCTGGAGACTGCTGTACTGATGCCCAAAATAGTTTCATTCTCTGAACTTTTTAAAGTCCACACAATTTGCTGTCCTTGGACAATGGGTTTTTTCCTTGAACTGGCGGCTGGAGAACTGGTTGTCTACATGCATACATGTACATGTCTTCTCATCTTTTCATGAGGAACAAGGGGATGCAGAGAATACATGTACATGTATGACCCCCCCCCCTCCCCCCACTTAGGCACAGTATACATGTACATGGTACATGTATAATGTAGGCACTCAGACATGGCAACCTACAGGTCTGTCACCATAGTTACCACCTACTGGTACAAGGACAATGGGGCTTGTTAACTACATATACATGTACATGTAGATGCTAATGCCCCCTCACAAACATCCCTCAAATCAGCCCTACTTCATGCGCACAGGGGGGGGGGACGACTGGCTTTACAGTAAAACAAGTCATTTACATGTACATTATATTCATTGCTTTTCCTAAATTGCTGAAAAACTCCTCTAGGTACAGTACATGTACAGACATGTACCGTTAGTTTACAGGCATTTCCCCAGACTTTTCTGTGAATATGTACTGTAATGTACTTTACACACATGTACTACATGAAGGATTGGAAGAAAACAGGAAATGGATTCCTTATCCATTCCATGGTTTAAAAAAAAACCAACACTTACTGTATTCTTTAAAAAGATCTCTAGAATGTCATTTTATGTGCATGTACAATGTACAGTTGTACAGTACATGGACATGTAGAGTACAGTACATGTACATGCATGTACTGTATCTATTTCCGTCTCTTTCTACCCCACCCCCCAGCAGATAAAGGTTGACTTCTAAAGGTCATAATTTATGAACATGCAAATTAAAGTCCATGTGTACATGGTGTACACTGTACAAATGTACTGGTACACACATGTACATGTACAAGGAATGTTACCTATTTCTACTGTTGTCCATGTAATACAAAAACTGTTGCAAATTGGTCACTGACTAAAATGACCTGCAATACATAAATCTAAAAAGTTAGAGGGCCTGATTTTTTCTATCCTAGCAGGACCTTTCTCAAAGGTCCTGCTAATCTCTGATTTGGCAGTTGCTGAACGATATGAGAAGGCGCATGTTACACATACAACACATGTACTGTACATGTACACTGTACATGTAAGCAAATGGCATTCACACAAGGCAAATGTCAGTTTACATGAATTTATATGTACCGGTATACATTCATATACATTTACATGCATTTACATGCAAATGGAATTTACATGCATCTCAATTAGAGAATAGACTCATCAGATGTGTAAACTACACGTACATGTACTTGCTTTAAAAGAGAAGGGAGAGGCAGTAAAGAAAAAAAGGGTCTCACAGTCAGATTGTGACGTTTTCATAAAAAAAAAATGAGTCAAACTCTCAAGTGACACAGCTGACCAGGCCTCACTGGTACCCCGCACGCCCGGCCTGCCGTCACAGGCAAGAGTGGGGGCTGATAGGGCTTGGCTTTGCGGTCGCCGTGGTTACGGGCCGGGTCACCAGCCAAGGAGGACTGGGTGAGAAGGTGCCGGCTGATTCACAGGATGGTGGGGTTTCTGATGCTGATTATGGATCGTGCTGCCCATCTCTAGAGACAACTTGGAGCTACATACATGTAAAAAAACAAGAGCCTGACTTAAAGGGCATCAACCAGCCAGCATTGTGTATACGTGTACACGTACACGTATACACAATGTACGTGTACATGTACTGTACATGTACATGTACTTTGTATGTGACTATACAACATTGGCTTGACTTTAACCAAAGGCTGGGAATGATCTTACTATGCCCATCTGAATTCACTGGCTATAGCTTTAATTTACACATGAGTCTATGGAAGCCGCTACCAAGCGGCTGCAGCATCTTCCCATTGATTAGTGTGCTATCTCCTGCCATCGCTGATGAATTTGAACAGTTTTATCAGTCTTAGCTGTCCAGCAATGTGATACATGCAGTGTGAATTGTGCAATATGAATTTGCTCAGCAATTAACATTGACATGTACATGTATGCATAATTTGGTATGAGTCACAGCCAATTGTGATATTGAAAGAAGTGTGGTTACAAGAGAAACAAAAGACTAGCAACCATATTTTTGACTTTGCATACATGTACATACACCTGTACATGTATGTACTGTACACTGTACGGTACATGTACATGTACAGTGATTGGGATAATTAACATTAAAGCAGGTCTTAGGTGGGCAATATGATTTCATTTATTATGCGATGCTTTGTGCTTTTCTGCAAATTGGAATGCAACATTTCCACCAGTTTCAGAAATAAAATGCACAGGCACGTGTGGCTACTGTGAAGGTTTAGGTACTGTTGGGGTTACGCAGCCCTACGGCATAGGTCCCAGATGTCTTTGGGTGAAAACCATTACCACACCTATCTCTCTGTCTATTCCCTCACCTTCATTTAATCTGATTGCTTAAGGTTGTATCACCATGCTGACTGTTGACTGTCAGTATATAATGCCGATGATTCCTTGTAATCATTTCGATGAAAAAGAGAGTGGAAGGAGATAGCAAAAACTGATGGGCAAGATTCCTGCCGCCAGATTACACTGTAACATGTAATATCTGACCATAAGAGTTCTCTTTGGGGTAACGGTGTACTGTACCCTGTTGTAGAATGAGTTACTGTTTGTAATAATGCTTAGCCTCTCTGCTTCTTTAGAATCAAAGCATGGTTATGGCATTTTGAAAGTTCAGACACTTTCAGAGTAAAAAGCCTTTGAAACTGCTGGCTTGGAGTCCTAATTTTTTTATATTTGGGGAAAGTATTTTTGTGGTCGTTCATTTTTTGTATTTAGTTTAAATGTACATGACTAACAGATGTGATTTCCAATCGTCCCGCACTAATTTTAAATGGATTCAGTCAGACACAAATTATCATAATCACTGTGACCCCAGTAATAATTGGACAAAAAAACACCACCCAAATTGGCAAGCAGTCATGTCATTTCAAAACGGAAGGATCCAAGGTTGTTTCAACTGTTCACTGGCCCCAAACCAATCAGTGCATATTATTTTTACCCGCTTTCCTAAATTTGTGGGTTTCTTTTTTTTCTTTTGTGATTCCGTGCTGGCAGTCTTTGGCTCTGCTAACCAATCTAAGCCTGGCTGTGGGCCGTACACAAACACTGTATGTGGAATGGTTCATTTGCGATTCCTCCTGTATAATTCCCAGACAATCGAATCCCCCCCAAAACACACCCCAACCTGGCGCCCGGAATTAACATTTGATGACAACTCCCAGTTGCAAAAATGATGGAATCGTCAGGAATATAAAAATGCGGCCTCATTTTTGTTTTTAACCACTTTGCACCGGGGACTCGGAATTCGGAGTGCCGCTGGTGTTGTTAGGTGCTGACTCCTCCGAATCTGGCCACCACTATTTGTAGCCTACCCCCCACAAAAAATTGTATCTACAGTACATATAGCATGACAAAAGCTACACTGTGTTAGGTTTGACTCGCTATACACACAGTGTACTCACATTGATTTATTGTTGCCGATTGATTAGTGAGTTATGGAGATGGCCATGGCACATTATCAGGAAATACCTGTGCAGTGGTCATGGGCAGTGAGATACCCTTTTCCCACTACAAACAGCTTAACCCTGAGATTTGCCGCCCGGGTTAAGCATTTCTTACAGTTCTGTTCCCGTCTGTCGCATCAACCTAAAATTTTCGCTAAACCTGGGGCAAGGAAGATTCCACGCATTTCAGCCGTTAACCCCCGAGATGTCCATCCTTAACCCTGGTTGTGAGCAGGGTTAACGAGCCCCGGAATAACGGCCGATTTTGATTGTCTCAACCCAGGGGGCGGGAAAAGTGTAGTGGGAAACCTCCTGGCAACCGTCTCCAACCCGGGATATCTCGGGGTAGAGGCTTGCCGTTACCCCCCGAGATAACCCGGAGATTTCATAGTGGGAAATGGGGTAAAAAGTGACCGCGTTGCAAAGTGGCTATAGACAGCCTGGAATCCTTCGGATAGACCGAGATGCTGGGGTGGTGAAGGGGCTGTGAAACCCAAATGCACATGCACTATAGAAGAACAGCCTTGGTGATCACACTGGCTGTGTGGAAACAGGAATGATGTAACAGCGTCTACATGTGAATCTGCCTCTCCCCCAATCACAAACCTGTGCCCATCATTCTACCCTCATTAGCTCATTGAGCTGAGCTGGTGTGAGTTTTGTTCATCTCACAAGAGATGATGTGTGGGTGCATGGTGTCACTGCACTGCACAGTCCTTGGATTGTCTGACAAAGAGCAAAACCACCAGTTGCATCTTTCACCCACACATCCTCATCAACGCAAAGCTGAATGTGGTCACGCCAGTGTGTGGGGATTCTCATGCAATCACTTGTCATACATGTATACAAGGCAGTGAAGGCACTAAAACTGTCAGTGGCCAGGTACTGTAAGGTACATTGTACAGTGTATCGTGTGACATGATTTAATGACATTATCTCAGCAGAGCATTGAAGTATTCTGCAAAACTGTAAATAGGTGATGCATTTAAGTCGTTACTCTTGCTGCGGACTGATGGTGAGATTTCATCCAGGAGTTGACACACTATAAAAAACAGCTCCACACATGCCAAGTACCGGTACAGCTGTAAGTGCATGCATGTACACTAAGGCTGGGTCGGTTCGGTCGGTCACACCGGTTCCCGACCATCCCGATCGGGACTGGTTCCGGTTTTCCAAAACCGGTGTACCGATAAAATAATAAAACACATAAAAAAATGCGGCGAAGTCGGTTGGATTTTTTAATGCTCAACATGAAACCAATTATGGTCGGAGAAAATCGGGACACCGCGGTTCCCGACAGGTTCAGCGACACCAGTTCCCGGTTTTGAAAATAACCAGGATGTCGCAATGCTAATGTACACACATACATGTACATCTTGTTAGAAAACTTCAATTGGTGCCAGTTTTATGAATCAAATGATTTGGGTCCTTCACGGGAACCCGTATCGGGTGTCCATATTTCATGTTATCATCCCGCCTTCAAGAATGGTCTTATTGCAATTGAAATGTCAGGCCCTTTCAAATATTAGTGACTTGTTTGAGTTGGGTCTGCATGCAAATATACAGTTGTATATATGCAGTCCCAACTGATGCAGTAGGACATGTACATGTACCAGTACATGTATCTACATGTACTTATAGAATAGGTAGAATAAGGTATTCCTCGTATCACGTCATACCCCAGACAGCATTTGTTTTTTGTTATCAGCAGCTTTTGGTTTGAGACAGAGACCAAAAGAATGCAGAAATACCGGTACTCCTGAAGGTGAGCTGCACGGTCTGTTTACTTGTTAGATTATGTTGCAATCCATCTTAGGAATCGCAAAGCGATAGACAAGATTACATGTACCTTTACACTGTACAATATGTACACTGCACAGGGAGTGTATGCTAAGAGTATAGCACATGCACATGTACAGTACATGCATGATGCTGCAGAAATCAATGAGGGGTTATCGGAGAAGGGGGGGGGGGAGGTCGTGACATTGGTCTGTTGGCTGGGCGTTCTCAGCCAAATCATGGCCGCTGTGAAGATGGTTACCGTACACCATCTACATGTACGACATGACTACTGTACGAGCTAAATTGAATCTCCGGGGGGCTGTCAGTCTACCGTATACCTAATCAGGATACAATATACTGTACACGTACATGTACATGTATATTGGGATAGACCAGTGACTATTATGCTATATTGCGGATCTGCCGCACGCATGACTGGTTCAGTCTCTTTGCACTAACATGTCAGTAATTGGTTCCTCTCTGTGGGAACTAACACAACCAGAAAAAAAATACATGTACTGTATATATCAACCCACCACGTGACAACTACGTTCATCTTCCAGGAGTAGAAGACCGAAAACAGATTCCCATCACATACACATGTATGTACATGTACAGTACATGTATCCCTCTTTGGTTTTTGTTTTAATTTAATTTTTTTGTTTAATAAAAATTTACAGTGAATCTTACCAGGGCGGTGACATGTTGTAGGAGCCACTTCGGCCTAAGGCTTCTGTTACTGGTATATTCCCCATGCTTGTATCACTCCCATGCAGGCGGCAGTTGCCGCGCTAGTTCAACAACCACTTGTGCCTATGCATCCCATCGTGGGCAAACGTTGGCGCAGACAGCGCGGGTGGGTCGTCTAAATACAGCCGGCCAAGTGATGGGGGGGGGGGGTAGGTTAGCTGGCAGGAGAAGAGTGAGGGCGGGGGTGAGAGCAGGCAGGCAGGGAGGGAGGGGAGGGGAGGGGAGATGACGTCAGCCGAACCGATCCGCATAATGACTCGACTCCATCCCCGCTACCGCGTGTTGTAGCGTACGCCGTCACCTCTGCTACACACTGATGCACTGCTACCCTGAGCCCACGTATGTGTGATGATGCAGTCCTGCACTCTCTGTCTCGTAACACCTCCCTCTGTCTCTTCTCTCCCGTTGCTCTGCCCCTGTAGTCCCGTCGGCCGCGGGGAAGAGTGGGGGGGGGGGACACAGGGCACAGGAAACGACAAGACAGGAGGGGCGGCTCTCCGTCGGCCAGGGGGATCGATACAGGAATTAGTATGGAATCAAAGTGGACGCTGATTATTCACTGGTTGGACACTGGTTCCCCCCCGCGCGATGCACTCCTTCATTACTAGCGGGCTGCGTGCGACCGTGGACATCATACCACCACTAGCAGGACTGACCGTACACGATTAATTTTCTGCATACATATATGCAGAGTGCATGTCAATCGTCCATAGGGTGGCTTAATTGTTTAATTCTAACGAGCGGTGCCAATGGCTGTTTGTATGTGTGCCCACTTGTGTGTGCTGCTCGGTGCAGGCTGTATCCTCTAGTGGTGGCGCCTATTGGGGGAGGGGAGTTGTGCCTGCACGTCTTTTGCATCACTGCATTGCTCACCCCGCTGTGTTGGTTTTTATCAGCAAACACAAATTTATGATGGGTTATCAAAGTGGACCGAGTGTGATCACCGAAGGTCGCATATCAATGATGTGTGTACATGTACAGTATCAAGCTATCAACACTGTGACTGCACCACAGCAACCTACATGTACATGAACATGTACTTGTACTTGTACAATGTACACGTGTGCATGTACATGTACACACTGTACAGTACATACACATGTACATGTAATGTATATGTAGATATGTAGCCTAGGGTCGTTTCTTCAAGCATCAAACCAAACTCAATCACTCATAAAACAAAACTCAGTTCTTTTTTGCCTCGAAAATATATTAATATTTTTGTGCTTCAATTCTGAGACTTTTGCCCTTTATTTCCAGAAAAATAATAATTTGAATCGTACAACAACAGGGAGAAATAAGTGTACATCGATAATATACATGTACATGTATATCAACATTAGAATGTCATTGAGTTGAATTATTGCCCAGCGCTAGAATCCATAGATCAAGTGGCTGGTGTGGGGGACTTGTATGTATGGCAAAGGTACAGTATGCGGGCTATTTTAATCATTTAATATGCCATACTTGGCCACAATGTCAGATCAACCAAGATCCTTCTCAATGACTGACAAACCCAAAAGCCAATAATATACTGTACACACATGTACATGATGTACCAGTAGTCTAACGGTACTGTACAGTACATGTACATGTACATGTACATGTACATGTACATGTACATGTACATGTTCATGTACATGTACATGTAGATATGTGCAAGGAGCCAAGGACCACATACAGTGTACATGTACATGAACATACACTGTACATGTACAAATACAATGTACCGGTACCGGTACATGTATTTAATTTGATAGAAGACAGGCCACTGTACATGTACGTACTCTATCTTTCAATGTCAACAATGTGGGTGAAGTACATGTACACATGTACAGTACATGTACAGTAATAGGGCGCTGACATGCTGACAGAAAAGGAATATAATGTACATGTACACAAAAATGTACATGTACATTGATTGCATGTGCACAGGTACATGTATTTACATGTACCGTAGATGTTGAAAAACAATGTACATGTACATATAATGTACATTGTACATGTACATGTACATTGTACATGTACAGTACAGGTACATGTACATGCATGTACATGTACACCTACCCGGTCCTGTACATGTACATGTACATGTACACAAATGTAGTGTACAGTACGGTTGTACCGGTACATTTACGTCAGTGTGTGTGCAATTGTATATGTACATGTACATGTATGTATCTGTATGCACACCTGCACACCGGTACACGTACACGTGAATGTACATTGTACATGTATGTACATACACTGTACATACCAATATGTGTACCTTTGTATGGTACATGTGCATGTACATGTACATCGTACACTGTACATGCACATGTACAGTACATGTACATGTACCGTACATTAAAGCATGGAGGAAACAGAATATGGACATTGGATCTGTTCTGTCACAAGAGGGGGCTGTTCAACATTCTCCATAATGATTCAGCCCCCGAAAGTTGATTCTGTGAACAGCTGTCAGTACAGATTTGTGGTTACTAGTACAGTACAGGTACTTCTTACTGCACTGAGCTGGCCCAGGATGATTCTGATTGGTCCCACTTGAAGGATGTTCTTCATGGGACACTTCTCTAAAAAATAATGTTATTACCCGTATGCTCAATGTGTAACCTCATTGAAATACATGTACAGTACTCGGGCTGTACATGGTCACAGTGCAAAGTCAATTGAAGAAAGATTGATTTAATTTGTCAAAAACTTATAAAACTCCTTTTCTCTAAAATACTGTACTTTCATGTAGATGTACATGTATGTACTGTACAATGTACACGTATGTACATTAGTACTTTGGACAGGAACACTGAATAAATGCACAAGTACATTTGTACAAATGTAGTCAACAGTTTAAAATAATTATGTACATGTACTGTACTGTACACGTACACATGTGTATATACATGTATGTACATGTACCCGGTATGTGTACATGTACATTACTTCTGTCACAATGTATTGCAAAGCTTCACCAGTGTTTAAAGCCCCTTCATAACACTGGTCAAGGTCAAAGAATAGCATCCATAGCTCAATCCGCCAACCGAGTCTCGAGAAAATTGTGAAAACCGCTTCATTTGTTTCGCGAAAATGCAGCATTGAACGCCGTACTGTTCCGAAAAATAGTTAAGATCTCGGTGAGACGTAAACGATTTCTTTTACTCTTTTCTCCATAAATACATCATTTTAGGCAGAAATATTTCAGTGCGAGGTTTCTACCATAACCATCTTCAAACTGTATAAGTTTCATGTACCGGTACATGTAAATCTTTGAACATTTCTGTTTTTCGATCTCACCAATGTTTTGTAGGGGCTTTAAAATGGGGCTGTCAGTGGTAAATTTCATGGGCAGGGAGCTCCTGGAGAGGAGATGACTAGGCTTTTGCCCGGGAGAGGACATGTATGCAAACAGCTGATAAACTGACTTGTGGCCCAGCGTTCTACAATATCCTACTGTATCACTTGACATGCTGGAGGATAATGTGAAGGTCATAGGTGGGGGACATTGTGACAGACACATGTCCCAACAGGTGCAGAGAGAGATGTACATTGTGTATGTCTCTTGCTGGGACAACAGAACCCAAAAGTTCAGGCTGGGGATTACTACTGTACCCTCAAGGCTAAATGGCCATTAGCTACATTGTACATGTACAAAAATGTATGGAAGCTACATGTAGATCTACCTACACATGTACATGTATCTTACATGTACATGTACATGTACCATGCATCCTCTACATGTACCTCTTGATTGGCTTGATTGGCTACTGCTTGCTTCCAAATGATTCGAGTTCGAGGTTTTTTTTTAGTAATGTACACAAGATACTGTATACCGTGAACTCCTGAAGCAAGGCTACTGAAGTGGAAACGTGGCAGCTTATTACACGCACATCATAGTACAGTAGAACCGGTACATTACGGACTCCTCCCTTGCATACATGTATGTCAGCGTTTAATCATCATCATCATCATCATTCCCTCGACTGGATAGTCGTCGGGGGGGGGGGGGGGATCTGAGCGCAAGAGGCTGACATCTTTTGCCAGCGTTTAATACAGCATCTCAAAACAGAAACGCTTGAATAAGTGACTTTGCTTGTGTAAGCATGAGTGTACATGTAATGTAGTATCATGCTGTACTTTGTCAGTTTATTGTGACCAAAACTCCCCAAATGGAATTAATCTGGCTGGGGATAAATTAAGGAGTTACAAGCACTCCTCTTACTCCTCAGATTCTAATCCTATTCATTATGACCAGATAGGCTTAAAAAAAAACCTAATGAATACTGATGAAGCTCGAGCATTTCATATGTGAAAAGACAAGAAACCGAGACGGCAGAATCTGTCATTGGAATTCACGTGTGATGCCACCTGGATGCCCCGAGAACATATATGCACACTTGATGGCGGGGCACCGGTGGCTGGCTGGTGTCACAGCCCAACCCCCTGAGTACCTGAGTAGCTGCCATGAACTCCTCCTAGTCTAGCGCCTCTGAGCAAACGGTACATGTACGTTAGTCAGTTGCGGGTCAGGCAAACAACAGTGGCAGAGGCAAGGCAGCTGAGGCAGAGACCAGACTGTCAGCGTCCCCCCCCCCAGTCCAGATCAGACACCAGCAATTAACCCACTTGCCCGCCGAAAATCAATTAATGTAAATTGATATGACGAGCGAGGTTGGGGTTACTTTTTTTTTTCCCTTGTTTTTTTTCCTTCTCTCTCCCCATTGGGATGAGAGACCCAGGCCAAGTGGGAAGTGGAGTTTGCACATCTGTCAGGTGGGGATGACGTGTTGACACTAAGGAAGGGGGGGGGGGAAGCGATCAAAAAATAAAATGTCAGATTGGTGTTTTCCCTTCCCCTTTCCGTAGCCTTGGTAATAGCCACTGGACATTATACACATTTTCTGGCACTTATTCTGACAACTGGGCTAGGCCGGTGTCACGATCGTAAGTGGGTGGTCGTGCTAAAATGGGTGGGTGACGTCACCACCCATCTGAGCACGTACAATGTAGCGACAACCTGCTTAAATAGGCGAAATAGGCGGCGTGCTAAAATGGGTGGGTGAACTGAGCGCGTGCGGGCGCCTTTTACGCTAACCTGATTGCCCATATATGGCAGCCCACCCATTTGATCATGCCGCCCATTTTAGACTGTCACACCAGGACCATACAATGGGTGCTCTTTATGGCAAGCACCACTATGTACATGTACATGATGTACATGTGTACATGTACATGTAGAACTTTTCATGTGAATTCTGCATTTCTTTATTTCTGTCTCATGCTTTTCTTTTTTCCAATCAAAGCTGTACATGTACAGTACATGTACCGGTACCTGGTGTACATGTACTGTAGGTACACATGTACATGTACATGTACGTATACATTACATACGTGTATGTTTAACTTCAAAATCAATTTACAAAATTGTAATCTGCATGTACATGTATTTGGTATAGGCACATGAGTTTTTACACACTTTAAACATCTTAGAATGCTCAGTAAAAAATTTGAATGAATGTAGAAATGGAATACACATGCTGTACATGTACACCGAGAATGGTACATGTACATGTACATGTACAGTGTACAGCCTGTATGTACACTGTATACATGTACAAGCAGTGTCTCCATACTGCACATACTGTATGTACCGGGTACATGTTTGTAATGTACAGTAGGCCTTCATATTTATACATTTATTTTACACATTCCTTTTACAAAACTTTACATGTACTGTCCCATACTGTACAGTGTGTACATGTACAGCACATGTATATATATACAGTACACTGTACATAATGTACATGTACATGTACCATACATGATGTGTTACAGAATAATGGAGAGGTTTACCATTGAGCATTTCCTGCACAGGTCAAACCGCATGCCGGTATACATGTACAATGTACGTACATGTATGTGTACCATTCCACAGAAAGAATCACAAGTACCGGAAAACAAACAGGTTTAAAACAGAAACCAAAGCAAAGGTACATGTACGTATGTATAACATTGGTTTCTCTTTTGGACATCAGAGACATCTGTGAAGTACAGTGTACATACAGTATGTGTACATGTAAATTACATGTACAGTACATGTACATTACATTGGTACATGTACTGTACAATACATATATGCATGCAACTCCAAAGCTTCAGGATTAAAGCAGGGTTTCAGTTGCGTGTCTAAGAAATGAAATGAATAAAAAAAAATTCAACAACTAACCACATCATTTTTTAAGACTGAAACTGAAGACGATAAACTGCCCGGCATTACACGCTGACTCAAGTTTCCCCCCTGTCCTCGTTTTTTTGGCAAAGTTCAGGCCTTTGTTACCAGAAAAACCGGAGCGAGTGATCGAGTGGAGGCAGGAAATAGAGATGAGTGGGAATGGGATCGGATGATGCAACGGTCTCTCGCCAGCGGTCACTTCTTGCGACACCCTACACCGCTGCCCTAAATGGCCATGCTAGCGTGAAATATCTCCCGTCCCCCCCCCCCTCTAAAAAAAAAAAAAAACCTGGAGAAATATTAAATCAGGATTACATCTACCAGTATTGGTTCTTTTGTTTTGCCTTCGGGGCTGAAAAAGAAGAACCTGCATGTTTGACGAAGCAGCTGGGGGTTGAAGTGTCAGTCGGATTCAGGACGGAGAAGCAGATTTACTGGTGTCAAATTCTGCCTGGCAGACTCGGGGACTGTCTCACAGGTATTCTTCCCTCATCTCATTCTGGCGCAGGATGTGGAAGCTGAGCCGGTGGGGAGGTACATGCACATGTATGGCGCACGTTATGGACAAGCTTTGTTTGTATTTTGGATTGGGCCACTGCATGCCTTTATGGCAAGATGGGCTCCCGAGGTATTTGCTCCTTTCAGAGCAAGCGGGTGACCTCCAGATGCTTGAGATGCTACAGTATGAAGACACACTGTAGACAATTGCAAGCTTGGTAAAGAATGTGCCTGCACACAGTCACACATAATCAAGAACTCAATCTGAATTACACACATGTTTACTATCCTACAATATGTCAGTATTAAGTTAAAGCCCCTGTACAACATTGGTAAAGGACAAAAGATTGCGACAGTTTGTGTGTTAAACCATTAAACATTCCCAAAAAAGCAATACTGCGAAGGTTGTAGCTCAAATGGTAATCTGAGAAAGTAGAAAATGCAAAAAAACCATCATGGTTTACACACCGTTAAGTAGTGGAAGAAATACAGGGGGTACAGTAGTTTATTACTAGCGAGTACGGTAATCAACTAAATGTACAGTACAAGTATTTGTCGATGTTTGGGTGAAGATTTCTTGGGAAGTACAGCTTCCCATACCGTAAGATTTCAACATGAGAATTCTTTCATGACCATCTACAAACTGTGTAAATTAGAGGGAAATCTGTGGACATCGATGTTTTCCGATCTTCCCAATGTTGTATTGGGCCTTCAAAGGTTTTCACAAGGAATGGATAACTCATTGTTAGTACTACCGGTAACTTGCGGTAAGTAGTGATAGGCCGTATGGTTTCTGTGCATCACTCATTGTCTTGCGATTGATCATACCGGTAAGTTACGATGAGTTTGGTCAAATTGACAGCTGATCATATAGCAAGACCTTTCTCAAAGGTACTATGCTGCCTTTGAAGAAGAGTTCTTGGCGGATTGAAAAATCATGCCCTGTTGTGCTTTGTCATACTATTCACTGTATAGCAAGTACTTTGAGTCATTTTTATATATCAAAGTACACTGTAACGCAAAAATGCAACAAAACTGCTCACTGATTTGAATTAAACCAAATCTAAATCTCAAAAAACTACAGGGCCTGATGTTTCCATCCTAGCAGGGCCTTTCTCAAATGCAGAAAGTCTGCCTTTGAAAAAAGGTCCATTTTCATTATCACTTTGTGCTTACCAAGGTTTGTGAAGAGCTGGGCTACGAAAGATACCGGTAACTTCTCTTGTCAGTGGTGCTACCCCCGACATGCCCGGTATGTGTGGCCAACATTCGTGACTGAGGTTGATAACCTGCCTCCTTCAACAGATGACTGCGGGGAATCCCTACAACTTACAAGTGCTACACGAACCCCCTTCACACTCCACTACTTTCCCCCCTGACATTCGCCAAGAAATCTTCTCCGAATGAAAAAAAAGAGAAGGCGAAAAACTCCCAAAAGATTCACACGAGTCGTGAGTCAGTGAGTCGGATTGTCGAAAATGCCGGGGCCATTATTGGGAACAAATTAGCCCAATGGGTGACTCCAGGCTCTGTCAATGCCGACAAATAGAAGAACACCTTATTTGCACCCGATAAATACAGGGCACCACAATACAGGACCTTGTTAGCCGCCCGGATTAAAGTTACAAGGGAATGTGAGAGGGGTTTGGGGTGGAGGGGGGGGGGTAGTTGGGTAGATCAGGAGGGCTTACTCGGGTACAATAAGGGCCAGAGATGGATAGGCAAAGGACTAGAGGTCAGACAAAGAGAATTAACCCTCTCTGTTTGGTCCCCAAAATGGGACCTCAAAGCGACCTTCCTTCACCGCCATCAAAGGCCGCCACTGTTTAACAAGATTAGATGCAATCAAATCACAGTCTGGATTTTGTGAGGTTAGGGAACATTAGCGTGAAAGTCTGCTAAGCAAGAAATTCCTTCCCTGGTTAAAACGGGATTGCCAACCATATTTCACTTGATGCTTGTTGTACCCGGCTTGTATTCTACATGTTACATTGGGTCCTTCATGTGAAAGGCTGATGTGGAACTTTGGCTAGCAACCTGATTCTTTTCAAGACAAAATTGCATGGTTTTAAGCAAATTTGGGTGCTTAAGAGGCTCCAGACATCCAGACAACAGGATTAGAGAAAACAGCGTAAACACTGATCTACATGTACATGTACTTCAATAAACTAACAAAACAACGATTAGAAAAGAAATTACATTAATTCCTATCAACAACGATGAGGACAATGATGGAAAAAAAAACCCAAAAAATGAACCTTTACAAAGTGCATCATTTCACCATCCACATTAAAACTAGAACAGCTCTGGTATCCATAACAACACTGTAATGTATCACATACCTGGTGCTGGTGTATACTACATGTACGTACATGATGTGTACTGTAGGCCTACCGGTACCTGTATGTAAACCTATTATGCTATTAAAGAAAAATGGGATCTGTGAAAACTGAATGCCCGTAGATCAGACGAGGTTGTTTCTTTCCCTTTTTTCTCGCTTTTGTCAAAGAATTAGGTCCAGGTATCATTAATCATTAACAAACTCTGGCAAATGGCACGTCGCATTTTGTTATGACTCACGCTCATGACGATTGCACGAGCCTTTCCAGCCCCTGTGAAATTAATGACACAGCTGGAACCGAAGGATTGTGCTCTACAGCCGAGCAAAAGAACCCCACAAAATAATGGCAAGGATGCTGCAAATGCTCAATTCATAACCGGTATGATGCAACTGACTTTTCCGGTGGAAAATTAATTGCGTCGGACACGCACACAAGGACATGAATCTGCTCAATGCAGTGGAGGCAGGTGTTTCTGAGCGCTCGGTCCAATTTCTCTAAGTGGCAGACTAGCGCCTGAATTAAACGAAATCCAGTTGGATCTGAACAGAATACTAAAGAACCTACATGTACTGTACATGTACACTGTACATATACACACTATACATGTACAGTACAATGTACCTGTACATGTGTACGGTACTGTATTTATATTTGAGAATATGACAGAATCTGCATGTTACATGTACATGTACATGTACATGTACGTACATGTGCTGTATTATGTACATGTACATGTATGTGCAATGGTGTGACAACAGAATTCACACACAACCCCACATAGTCTGACAGGTTCCAACACAATTACCTACACATGTACATGTACATGTACATGTAACATAATTCAATAGAATTTCACAGAACCAAAATAATGAGACCCACCATACATGTACACAATGTACATGTGTGTACATTGTACAGGTACATGTACATGTACATGTACATGTACCTGTACAATGTACTGTACATACATGTACATGTACAGTACATGTACACATGAACACATGTACAACACAAACATGTACTTCCACAGAACCCAACGTACACATGTACACGTACAATGTACAATGTACATGTATACATTTGTACAAGTATACATGTACAATGTATGCAGTTCAGCAGAACCAAACATACATGTACATGTTAGTTCAACAGAACCCAACATACCATACCAGTAGTTCAACAGAACCCAACATATATACAGTACATGTACCGGTATTGTACAGTACATGTACGGTACATGTTCTTCAACAGAACCCAACATACATGTACATGTACATGTACATGTACAATGTACATGTACATGTACAGTAGTTCATCAGAACCCGATACATGTACATGTACCAGTATGGTACATTACATGTAGTTCATCAGAACCCAACATAGTTCAACAGAACCGAACAAAATTCAGCAGAATCCAACATACATGTACATACTGTATGTACAGTACATGTACATGTACATACATGTACATATAGTTCAACAGAACCCAACCTGCTTGTATTTAATTCAAAAGAACCTCATAGAATTCCACAGACCCAAACACACCCTAACAGACCATGGCTTATTCCTCCATGAACAGACTGAACAAAACGGGACAAAACACAGAAGTCAATAAACCCCAAAGAAACAGCCCTGAAGCCTCTACCATTCCCTAATTAATGTTCAAATGTGCAGAACAAGACAGTTTGCTCTGCATCGTCGGCAAGACTTTTGCAACCGGTGGTACATGTATCTGTTTGACTGAATGCCATTCAAGTAATAGGCCTACTGTACGTAAATTGTGGGATGTTGCACTAGCACTAGGGAAGGAACTTAACTCTAACAAGCTCCGGCCAGGAGAGATGAAATACAATCAATGCCACTTACCTCCTGTGCTGGAAGCCTTTCTTTAATACGCCCCTATCCCCCTCCCCCTCCCAAATCCAGCAGCTCCCAGGCTGAAGGAGAGGCCGCTTCAGATCTCAAGGAAACCCAGAAAGTCTTGAAGCACCGCAATATCCTCAATTCTCTCTGAACCGGATTTTCCCCCCGTCAACCCAGCTGCGCCGAGTGCGGCTGAGAACCAACTCTCTCCTCTCCATATCACACGACCCCCTATTCATCCTCTCCGGACGGCATCCCACAAGTACGGTAATTAAAGGAGAAAAAAAAAAGAAAAAAAGAAAAAAACAGAATGCCTGTAGGTTTTTCTCCATCGGCTTGGATACTGATGAATGCGGTTGCATGGCCCTACACTCCACTCAGTAAATAGATTGCCAGTACCGGTAAGTGATATCCCCGTCGTCCAAAATGACTGGGTCTTTTTTCTTCTTCTCCCTAGTAACGGAGAGCCTCCAGTCTAATGCAGATACACTGACCCCATTTGCCTGTATATCTCTATGCCAAGCCTACCTCTCCTGTACTGATTGAATTATACAATACTTGTTACTTTAGCTATGATCAAAGTCTACCATCCACCTCTCTTCCCCTGTCCCCCCTCATCTCTCTCTCTCCCCCCCCCCTTCTCTCTCTCTCCTCTTGATAACATCTCACCTTGCCCCCTACTCCCCACTCTGCTCATGGGATACAGTCTGTCCATGTGTAGGTCCTCAACAATCGGGAGACCGGAACCAATCTCCAATGCAGATCGGGTGAAAAATGAGAAGGAGGGCAGTCTGGTACCAGACTGGTCTGCGAGTGGCTGTTTACTGATCTCGTATTGGAAGAACGTCCATGCACCTTGCAACCAACCACCTGCCCCATGGAGACCATTAATTGATTGCTTCTGAAGTACATGTACAGTTGGACAAATAAGACAAGTTGGCAGTGCATGGCAATAATTGGGCCAATTGGAAACAAATTCAATCAAATTAAACTGCTCAACTGGCCTGGTCTTTCCTCGTTTGACATTTTATGCCTCATTCCCATTTAAAATCTATGGTATTGACTATTGAGTAAATACTCAATTAACTTATTAGCCATATTTCCATACCGGTTACGGTATATGTCGAATTACTGCAGTGGTACTTTCTTGCTTGCAGTAATGGCTTCCAGCAAGGTCCACAGAAATTACCCGGATGGTGGTTTTCAATGAGTTGCAATTTGTCAAACACTTTGTGCCTGTACACAGTAAAATCACATGTACATGTACATACATTAAAAGGACTTCACCCAAAAGCACTTACACTGTGTGGAAACTGACAGGTAACAAGGCCGTTCACACTGGAATTGTGGGGCAAGGAATGCCATCTTCTCTTTGAAATGTATCAGTCAGGACATCTTTCTGGCCAGCTTCCCAATAGCCTGACTGCCAGACCCACTGCACAAAATACATGTACTGTACATGTGGACTTGGAAGTGATTATTACCAAAATGTTTGCACAGACTGATAACTCTCAGTCATCAACTTTCAGTGGGAGGTTTGGTTATGAGTGAGAGGATGGGCGACTCCCTTTGTGAAACTTTCAAGAACCATGACATTCACCAACTCCACACTGAAAGAAGAAATCCTTACACTGCTTTGATCTGTAAACTTGTGCAATCCACATATTGATTGCAGTTCATGACATTGGTGCACCTAAAAATGTGGGAATGAAACAGCAACAATGGAAGTTTCATGTGCTTAAACTACGGTACATGTAAAACAAAATTGTAGCCCTGCTCTGTGGTACTACAGTACTATAGTTGCAGATGCATCTACATGTAGGCTGTATAGTGTATACAAAGTGAAGGCTTAGCCCCAGTCTTGGACTTGGGCTTGGGGTTTATTGTACCGTACACACCTGTACATGTATGTAGTTGCGTTGTTGTATTATTCAGTTGCCTGTTACAATGACAGAGGTACTGTACATTGTACATGTATGGTAAATTAAACAAGGTTTGTAGAGTGAACACGCAGCATGATTTACCCGTGTCAAAATGTACCGCTAAGTTTTGACCCGTGTAAAAGTTGCTGCAGTGTGAAAAACCCTAATGTCTCTAGAAAATTCTGCCAAATCACGGCCAGCATTCTGAAGGCAAGAGTAAAAGGGGGGGGGGGGGGTGGAACAGGGGGGTGGGAGGGGGATGTCTTATGAGTGACCACTGCTGCGAGCATAATCCAACTGGCTCATTGTGCGTTAGTCATTTCATTATTACCCATGACTTGGGTTAAAATAAAACCAACAAACTATTAACCTGAAGTTTTGTGTTTCACTTTGCCTTGCCCTTGGGGAAAAAAAATCCCCCCGGCTGTACATGAATGAAGATGGCTTTCAGCAGGTTTGGGCGGTGATCTAAGCTTCGGACTGAAGCCGGGATTATGTAAGAGGCGACTCCACGGTTCGCTCTGCTCCCTCGCAAGTGTGAAGTTAATCGAGGGGGATGAGGCGGAGGAGGTGGGAAGAGGGAGAGGCCAGGAAATCGCCGCTCCGTGTCGGATACTCGGGTTCCCCGTGAGTCACCCGGGGCCATGTTCAGACTGCTGGATACCAGCGAACACTTCCAATTTCCTGTTTTTAAATAATGTGCTTGGGGGTTGTGCGCTTCCCCCCTGCTGCGTCATGCACATACACTGTACAACTGTACCGTATGTACCGGGGCACTGAAAATGATTTCCAGGGTGGGAGCCCCCAGCGATTTAGACACAAACCTCTCCTAAGTGCATCTACCCGGTACCAAGCCTCTACCATTTCCTGCTGCATGTGCATTGCTCAAACTGCAGAACCGATCCATTTCCGAACAGATTTTGTTTTGGTTTTTTTGTCCAAGTCCCAGTAGCATCTCTGGTTGCAACACACAGCCACACACAATCTACAGTGTACTTCATGAAGACCATTTCCATGTTTACAAATGTGTAGAATTCCAATGCTACCATTGCCTGCCCTGAATTGAAGGGCAGGGTGCTGAGAATGAGATTTGGTCTGAGATTCACAGAGTTCCTTGAGACTCTGGCTAAAGCCTCGCAGTGATGCTAGCCTCCTTCACCAGTCTGCCGCCAAGTGGGACAACTCTTGAGCCTTGGCCTTCCAACAGTGGGCAGGGCACAGCTGCACTGGAAAGGACCGGGACAAGTGCCTGGAATCACCACCGCGGACCTCCGGGCTTGGGCCAAGGTTATACCCTTTTCCCACTAAAAAAAAATGCTTAACCCCGAGATTTGCCGCCCTGGGTTAAGCATTTCTTACCTACGGGGTTCGTTAACCCCGAGTTCTACTCCCATCTGTCGCATCAACCCGGAGTTTCTGCTAAACCCGGGGTTTCTGCAAAGATTCCACGCATTTCAGCCGTTAACCCCCGAGATGTCCATCCTTAACCCTGGCTGTGAGCAGGGTTAACGAGCCCAAGGATAACGACCAATTTTTGTTTTGTCTTCACCTCGTTACTCGGGAAACCTCCTAGCAACCGTTTCCAACCCGAGGTACATGTACTTACCCCCGAGATACAGTAACCCAGAGATTTCATACATGTAGCGGGAAAGGGGTATTAGATGTGCTGAAGGTTGGTGAAAAGGTTGTTGCATCGTACAACTCCGTCAAACTGCCAGACTGCCCTCTCCAAAGGGTTGAGTGTCAATGGTATCAGACGACAGGCTTACAGTGGGAGGCTCTCAGGAGCAAGCACTGGATTAAGCGTGACCCCAAAGTGCCAACGGAGACTGGCAGGAAGACCACCAATCCCGGCAGGAAATGTGGGAAATTGACAAGCTCTCCGCAGTCTGGCAAATCTTGTAATCACATACATGTACATGTTCATGTATCACCCTTTGGAGAATTCAGAATACCCAAAACTAATGTAGTGTGTGCATTAACATGTGCCTCGGTGCTTTCTGGAAGAAAATAAAAGATCCCCAAATTGGAAGGCTGCCAAATATTATATGGAGACTGAATCACTAATCACACATTACATTTCATAATTGAAATGTGCACTGTCGCTTAATACTCACCCTGGCTTTACTACATGTAGTACTGATGGTTGATCTCTGAAGTGTTACTGTGTTAGAGAGAGCGGTAATAAGACATCTACTGCAAAGAAGCAAGCCGTGTTGAAGACAGAAACTGGATGCACAAAATGATAGTTGGCTCACAATGAGTCTGGCATGAAACAGCAATACTGACAGACCAGTTGTGTTGGACAGACATTGTACATTGTACAAGTAATGACTTCTGGAGCTACTGTACATATGTACATGTACATGTACATGTATGTACAGTAATGCACGTGCACATTGTACATGTACATGTACATGTACCATGCCTCAGGGCCACTTACATTGTACAAACTTACATGTACATGTACGCATACATACTAAATGCTTACGAATCATCAGTCTACTGACTGTATTTTCAGTCAGCTGAGGTGAGCTGATATGGGATTGGAATGTGATACGGCTGCACTCCCTGTTACATGCGTATGTGTACACACATGTGTACACATACACATGTACATGTACACGTACATGTAAAAAAATATGGCATGTGCAGTTGTGCACATTGCCTTAGGCTGCCTGTGTTACATGCACATGCAGGTTGGGCCTCAGCTTCAAGTTACCGATTTGAGATCTGTCACTTTGGAGAAACGAGCAAGAAATGAGGGAAAGAGGCAACGTGTCTGTGGTAATGGAAAGGAGATGTCGCTAGGAGCATGTTGGAGCGATTCATAATGTTCTCCCCAGGCGACGTGCTGAAACTGGAATGGTTAGAGCTTCAATTACATGTATGACACCAGCTCCTGATATCACCGCGCATCTCCCAGCACAGCCGCCCACGTGCGACACTTCTACACTACAGCCGGTGCACAGCCAGCGTGGGATTCTGACACCAATGTCTGCCGCACGAGGTGTCCCATGCCTCTAAATCACACAGGCTAGGCCGGGACTTTGCCAGCTAAAACCGCAAACGCTTAGACCGCAGCCCCTGTGCAGACTTGAAGCAGCGTTTTTAGCCCCTGGCAAACTTCAAAATCATCGGGGTCGGGCATTTTTTCCCCCGTGCCACTGACGCGTCATTCGGCGACAACTGACGTGTCCACCACATCGCACCAAATAAATGTAGTGACAACTTGTACCGTACCACCCCGCACGCTTGACGAACATATGACAGGTTAACTCGATGGGCTGGGTGATATTTTTTCATTTTCATGCTTTCATTGATTTTTCCACGTACTGGCCAACACCAGACACTATTTTCACAGTGCCACCAGCAGCCATCAAAGTGGCCTAGAGGCCTGGCATCTCCATTGAATCCAGCAACGTTCCAAACATCCAATCTGGCGATCAAAGCAAAAACCGATGATGGGGCAAGGCCACATGGTAACAGGGAGAAGTGCAATGGTGCTTACATGCTCATATACACAACACCACCCCTTCACTTGGGTTGATTTTTTTTTTTTTCTTGGGGAGGGGGAGGGAGAATCTCTCTGTCAGTCTTTTAGTGTGTCTTTCTCTCTCTGTCCCTCTCTATGTCTCCCTCTGTTTTGCGATGTACAAATGTATGTCTGTCTGTTTCTTATATTTTCTCTCACACTCTCAGTCTGTCTCTCCAAGACTCTCGCTGCCTTGGTCTCTCTTTCTCTGTGTCTATCTCCGTCTCTCTACATGTACAGTACATGTAAATGTACTCTCTCTGTCTTTCCCTCAATCGCTATCATTCTACATGTACATGTATCCCTGTCTCTCTCACTATCTCTGTTTCTGTTTCTCTACGAATACGTATATCTCTCTCTATCTCTCTCATCTCTTTCTAACTGTCTCTCTGTCTCTCTTTCTCTCTCTCGTCCTGTCTCTCTTTATCTCTACAGTATTTCTGCCACCCAGGTATTTCCTGACACGTAATTGAATCACGAGTCCCATCTAGGCACTGGATAACAAATTGCTATCTTCTCCTTCATGACTGACAGTTCGCATGGTTTAAACAGAGGCCTCAAGTGGTAGGCTGGCCAAAGCCACGCATGTAACAATGCTCTCTGTTTACATTATATATGTACATGTACATGTACATTGTACTATACATACCGTATGGTACATGTACATGTACATGTACATGTATGTGGAGAGATGACAGGTAAAAGGTTGCCTGTCTGCATCACTAATCATGTCTCTGTGTGGGAGACCAGACTGCTGTTTGTTTTTGCAAGCCAGGTAAGGTTTGCTTTTGTCTGCCAAGCACAAATCATATTGGTAACATCTGAAATGCAATATACATGTACATACAGTACATGTACTAATGGCCTAGCAAGGCCAACAACTACAATTCATTTCCAATTATGTCAAGCTACAATGTACATGTACATGCCTATATCAGAAGATTTCTCAAATTTCTGTTTTTGGTTTTGACAAGAGGTAAAATGTATGACATTGTTATATATTGTCCATGTTAGTGTTTAAACAGCACATTCTATTTGACCTGTTCACAATCAGCAACATGTACCGTACATTTACATGTGCACCATGCATGCATGTCTCTACACCAGTTTTGGAAAAAAGTGAAATTCTATATTACATATACCGTACAGTATATGTACATGTACAGTACTACACACTGAATGTACACATGTACATGTACAGTTTGTACACTGTACACGTACCCGGTACATGTACACGTACTGTACCTGTTAATACATGTAATTGGGCAGAAACAATTGGATGTTCATGTTTATGTACATGTACCGGTACATACCTGTACATGTACATGTAAATATGTATGTACTAAGCAATATTAAATTGCCTGCAAACAAGGAAATGGCAAAGAGATGGTTGAAGTGACCGAGTGGCGAGTGCTCAAGAGTTACTGTACCGGTAATGAATCCCACAGCCATGGAACAAGCTCGGTCTCTAATGAACCTACATTGTGTACATGTACATGTACACCTGTACATGTACAGTGTACAGTACGTTGTACTACATGTACGTGTGCAGCTTTCCTGCACGTAATAATTATTATATTTATAACAACGCAAGGAACCCCTTTATAGATTGAATAGTACGGTACATGTACGTTATACACTGTACATGTACATGAAAAGTACATTGTATAATATACATATGTACATGTACATGTACTGTTTAATTGACAGAATGTTTCATTTAGTTGTTACAATATTACGAGTACAGTAGGAAAGCTGAATGGTTTCATATATGTAAGCGGGGACACCAAAATGTCACAAGTTGGACTCCTCATTATAGAATTACCCACATACACAAATACTTACATGTACATGCGGTTACATGTACCAGCCATACTGGTTACTGCCTAGGAACGCACGCTTTCATGTACACGTACAACGAAGTAAAACCTAGTCGAACAACCGCAAGCCTGCCCACAGCATACTGATGATGCACGCTGTCATCTCAGCACAGTTTGCAATATCCAGACGACGACGGGACAGACAGACAAGCGGCAAGCTAATATTGTTTACTTTCGAAGGGCGGCAGACAAAAAATACCTCACAGCATCACAAAGTCCAACACCGTGGTACAGCACCATGATTCCACTTGAAACAAAATAATTAAACACTCTTTTTTTTTCTTTCTTTTTTTTGGGGGGAAGGGGTTATATTATGGTGGAGAACTATAGCCAAGAATCATCTTAATGCTACACAAATGTAGGACTACACGTGTACGTGTACACTGCTCATCAATAGGACACAGAGCTTTGATAACCAAACAATGCCGGTGAGAGAATGTCATTTTTCCTTGTGATAACACTATCTGCCAACTCTCCTTCAATGATTAACTCCAAACTGATTGTATATGTCCATGTACATGTATATGTATACTTATCATATGTATTGATGCCAATGAAGTACATGTAGAACAAAAAATAAGTTTGTTTTTTGTAGGCTTGGAATGCGGGATATGTACATGTACATGTGTACATGTACATGTGCACTATATCAGAAATAAGCTCATGAATGTTGTTGATGCATGCATGTGTGGACAGATGTTCGTATATACCGGTAGGTACATGTAGTAGATTTCAATGTGGCCAAAATGAACACAGCAACACAGCATGAATACCCCTTTCCCCATACCACTTTTGGCAAGCTTTTAAATTGATTCACAGTCCTCCCCCCCCCAATAAAAAATATATAAAAATTGCATACCATAAACAAAACAAAAAATCCCCTTGTATACATCATTAGGGAGCTTGCACTCTGCCTGGGGTTGGGGCAGGGCAGCTCAGCTACATGTACACTATCATCCATCATTGATCAGCATGACAGGTAACTATCTCTCCAGAGTGTGGTCTTATCTATCAATGCTGCATCATGGAGACAGTTACATGTAACTCCAACTCCTCCCTCCAGAGCAAAAGAGACAAGATCGTACAGGGATAATTGATACTCTAAATAAATGCTGCAAAAGCTCTCTCTCCATCTCTCAGAGAGAGAAAGAGAGAGGGGGAGGGAGAAAGAAAGAGAGCTGTGGGAGGGAGAGGGAAGGAGAGAGAAGGGCGAGAGAGGGGGAGAGAGGGGGAGAGGGAGAGAGGGGGGGGGGAGAGGGAGAGGGAGAGAGAGGGAGAGAGAGAGAGAGGGGGGAGAGGGAGAGAGAGAGCTAGAGATGGAGAGAGCGAGAGATGGAGAGAGGGAGAGACAGAGAGAGACATCCATGTAGAGAGAGAAAGAGAGAGAGAGAGTGAGAGGGAGGGAGAGAAAGAAAGATAGAGGGGAGAGAGAGGGGCGAGAGAGGGAGAGACAGAGAGACACATACATGTAGAGAGAGAAAGAGAGAGAGAGTGAGAGGGAGGGAGAGAAAGAAAGATAGAGGGGAGAGAGAGGGGTGAGAGAGAGAGGGAGAGAGAGACAGACAAACAGAAGGAAATCATTCCTAAATCTTGTCTTCTTTGGAATCAGCACGATTCCCTTCTCAACTTCTCCGATATACAGTATGCCTGGATTTTATGATGCTAATGCTTTGCACACAAGGGAAAAGAGAAACACATCACCTTCTCTACTGTAGACTGGTACCGGTGTGTCTGTCTCACCGAGGATAGGGCATTGAAGAGAAACACATCACTTTGTGTTACATTAGACTGGTATGTCTGTCTCACCAAGGACAGAGCATTGAAGAGAAACAATTCACCTTGTGTTACATTAGACTGGTACACATGTACATGTACAGTATGTCTGTCTCACTGCGGACAGGGCATTGAAGAGAAACAAATCACCTTGTGTTACACAAGTACATTAGACATGTACATGTACATTAGACATGTACATGTCTGTCTCACTGAGGACAGGGCATTGAAGAGAAACAATTCACCTTGTGTTACATTAGACTGGTACACATGTACATGTACAGTATGTCTGTCTCACTGCGGACAGGGCATTGAAGAGAAACAAATCACCTTGTGTTACACAAGTACATTAGACATGTACATGTACATTAGACATGTACATGTCTGTCTCACTGAGGACAGGGCATTGAAGAGAAACAATTCACCTTGTGTTACATTAGACTGGTACACATGTACAGTATGTCTGTCTCACTGCATACAGGGCATTAAAGAGAAACAAATCACCTTGTGTTACACATGTACATGTACATGTACATGTATGTCTGTCTCACTGAAGGATGGGGCAGGTAAATGAAGGCGTTCTAGAAGCGAAAGCCCCCGCCCTTCTGTTAGCTTTTCGACCCAGCAGTCGATTTCCCATCGTAACTTACACAGTACGATCAATCGCAAGAGGACGAGCAATGCACAGAAACCACATGGTGGTATATCAGAACTAACGATTGGTTATCCATCGTAAGTTGAGTTACGATGCATCGTATAAGGCTTTGTGCAATCCCTCTCCTGTTCCTAGCAGCCAGCAGACAGAATGAGAATCGCTGGGGACTCGTTTTACCTCTTGTCTAAGCTTCTTGGAGACTGCGGTGAGTTGGCGGCGACAAAGCCTCCTGTGCGCCGAATATAGGGACTGGGAGGGGTTCCAGCCATCCTTCTCAAGACTTCTCAAGAGCAAAAGAAAACGACTCGCTAACTCCGGTTCTGCGCTTCCTCTCGGGAACCCACAGCCGCATAAGACGAGTCCCTTCAGTGCACCAAATTGGTCGGAGGATCTGATACTGGCAGGGCCTCTATACGATTTAGACAACTGGTCTGATCCACTGGTTCCTGGTTCCACGGAGGGTGGGGCTGTATCCACTTTGGGCAGTTCAGTCCAGCGACTTCAATCCCAGTTCCGTCAGTGCGCCTTCAAAGGGCGAGTCCTGATCTCCTCTCCTCTACAGAGAACTGCTTTCTGCGGCACGCAATGGAGAGGTGAAAACACACACAGCGGATCACCTGCGAAACTGTGGCGGATCTGTCAAGCTCTCTCCCAAAACCTGCCCCACCAAAACAACAACCAACCAACTGCCAGAAAGAGTTTCTTCACTTCCTTCCTGTGTTGCGTCAACTGCAGTTGGGCCTCCATAACTTGCTGGACAGATGCATGTACATGTACACAATGTACATTATACATGTACGTGTACATAGTGTTGGTAGTTAGTGGAGTTTGGGGGTTTGAAACAATGCTGTTTAGCCTGACCCTTGAGGAAACCATTACCTTGGGGGGGGGGAGTGGGGGGGGGTACCAGTCAGGCATGATCAATTTTGCATACCGCATCCTGTGTGCCAATCATCACTGGTAGTTGGCGCTGGGAGGCAGCTCAGCCCCGGGTCATATGGGTCACTGCGGAAGCTCTGATAGGCTCGGGAAAAACAATCAGGAAGTCAAGGCACAAAACCAGAAACTGAAAACCAAATCAGAGCATTTTATAGTTTCTAGTTTTTATAGGCCATGCATAAATTGACATACTGTAACATGTATCTGGTTGAATCAAGGTTGAACTGGCATACTACATGGTGTGTATTTGGTTGAGGTTTTGTTTTGCAAAGTTTCAATGCATGACTTTTTTTACCAATTACAATACGTGCATGTAAAGCAGGCCATACAGAATAGTTCCTGTGAAAGTGGTCTACCTTTGTTGAATGTACTGAAAGTATTCAATTCACAGCTGATACAGGAAAAGTTTGACATACATGTACATGTATAACTTCACACTGACAATTGGTATCTTGAAATCTCCTGATGAAATGACATTCAGTCGATGGTGATTAGAGGTGGCAAAGAGAGGGTTGGATAGATAGTACAATGCTGGACACCAAGCTGGAATACAAATCAACAAAGCCATTAAGCTTGGCCCAAGATTAACCCCCAAAACAGACCCAAACAAAACAAACAAAATGGATACATGCACATCCATTTTAATGACTCTTGGTAATGGCTGGCCTTTTATGCTTTTAAGGGCATAGGAATGCAATGCTACAATGTACATGTATAGTTTCAGCCTCTCAAAATGACAAGCCAAAGTACATGTACATGTACATGTACAATGTACAATGTAGCATACATGTACATGTACATGTACATGTACATGTACATGTACATGTACTTAGTACTTACACTGTATGTACATGTACATGTACTTTTACACATGTACAGTGTACAGTGTACAATACATGTACTGCACATACAGATGGTGAAGTACGATGTACATGTACATGTACATGTACCCCGGTACTTGCTTCTTTCACAAGGCTTTATCATCTGAATGGGACAATACAGCCTAACAGGTCAAGCTGGATGTACTGTACAACGTACATTGCTGTGAAATAATGTTTGAGCGCTGCGCTCCACTGCTAACTACAATGTACAGTACATGTACTGTATGATGTACTGGCCTCCAGTTGGGGAAGGGAAGTGATGCACCAAGCACACACACCCGGACCCACACACTGCCAGGACATGCAGTTATTTGATGACTTCCTTGCACTTGTACATGGCATGACCACTTCCTCTGTTCCCCCCCCTCCCCTGTCCTTTCCCTCATTGACTTCTAACCAAAATTCCAAGATCGCACGGTCAAGGGTTATTTAAAGGAGGGGGGGGGGGGTGGCGGCTACAACATGTATTGTACCTGTACACTGTACATGTAACTGTACATGTACATGTACATGTACATGTACATGGTACCTTCAAGGTCTTGCTATGATCCATACCTGTTGAGCCAAAACAGTTAATTTTTTTCAAAGCCATGCTTCATTAATGCCAGTGTTAGGTTTTTTTTCAATACAACTTTACAAGTTTCTTAATCTGTGATACAATTGCACTTGCAGTACCCGTTGCTTTACAGATTCAAATCACTCAACCAGCTTGATGGTCAAGAGCTTGCGTGATTCAAACATCTACACCAGAGAGCAGGAGTAGCAGAACCCCTGACAGTGACAGAGCAAAACACTTAGCATACAGTGCTATAATGATCATACACGTGTACAATGTAGACCCATACCTACACTGTACATGTACAGTGTACTTAAATTGCATCCTTGTGGAGACATTGCTTTGTTCTTGTGCACTAGGCCTATACAACCGTGTTTATAGTACTTATCCCAAATTTCCCGTTTTTTAGTTACATGTATTTCCAAATACCAGTTTTGTGAAAACCTTGTGGAGAGCTACACAATGTACATTGTATATGCCTTTACACTTTCCCTGTGGAGACCTACATGTATTCAACCTATTGGACTAGGTCTCAAAAGGCACTAGATTTGAGCCCATGTGTGCTGGGCAAACCCTCAGTGTCTTGGACTTGAAGCGCTGAATAATCCAGCTTTATAGTGAACAGTGTTAAGCCCGGCACAGAATGATACAGTTGGAAGTTATAAATTGCTGCAGCTACATGTGTACATCTGTCAGCAACTTTTAGGTGACCTTGTTGTCAATCTTGTGAGACTTGTAACTAGGTGTAAGTGCAACACCTTTCTGGCTCACAGACACTTGCCAGGGATTTCGGAAATGGGCAGTTGTCCCATTGGGGCTTTTTAGACTGATCCATTGCCCCCTCTAGACAACCAACAATGATCAAGTTGCACAGGCCCAAGGGAAGGAGGGTTGGGCCACTGTGGATGCTAGCTAGACTCCTAAGCCGTGTCCGCACTGGACTTATTTTTTACCGAGCCCATGGGTAACATTCCAATGGGTAAATCTTCCCAGCGTCCGCACTTGGACTTTTCGACTCGGGTAAACTAACCAAGACGATCGGCAAAACTAACCGACTCATGTACATGTACATGTACTCTAGGTACACAAACACGTTGTTACCCTGCGCCCGCACGAGTCTTGCATACAGAAACGTAACGTGCAGGGCACCGGATGTGGTTTTTTACCGAGTCGTTTACCGAGACGTCGTGTCCGGATTGGACTTATCGACTCGGTTAAATTGACCTGGTCAATTTAAGCGGGCAGAAGTTGGTTGGTTAAACTACCCACTGGAGTCGGGTAAGTTACCTGGGAGGAAAACTTCCTGGGCTGTCCGCACTTGACTTAAAATGGTCAATTTACCCATTTGCTCATTTAGTTTACCCATTTTAAGTCCAGTGCGGACGCGGCTCTGGAGAGAGTCAAGAGTCCAAATGACCATGGAATGACCACGGAGGAAGAAGTGGGAATGACTTCAGTCTTTTGTACCCTGGCCTGAGGGGTGGGTCATGTGTGGGTGACTTTCCTCTGTGGGGTCTGGCACCCCTAGAGGCTGACTGGGCAGGCCCTTTCCCTCCCCTCAAGTTAACACCTAGCCAGACAGTAGAGTAAACACTCACCAATGAGCCACTCAGCAGGGACTGCCCTGGACAAGTTGTTACACTGGGAATAATTGATGGAGGGTTTTTTTGGGGGGGGGGAGGGAGGGGAGAGGAGAGGGGTGTGGGATGGAATTTTTGTTGGTATGGGGGAGAGGGAGAATACCATTACTTCAAGCCAGATGCTGTGCAGAGTTGCAGATCTTTTTAATGGTTTGCTGGGATGGTGCGATGCAGCTGAGAACCCACAGGCTGTCCAAATGAAAAATTGGCATCCTGGGGTGAGGGAATCTATTAACTACGGTAGTCCTCCAGAACAACACACACATTCATCTGTTGGGAGTCTAAGAGTCTGTTACCACTGAAAGCACCATTGACACAGGAGATCCTTATTGGGTGAAGATCACTTGACCAACCCCAACTCCTACAGTACTGAGTCTAGTGCTTTGCTCACATTTGCAGAGTGCTGATCAAACTATTGAAAATCAATTGTGGAAACATTTGTGAGTAATCTCACATGTACAATGTACATGTACACATATGCATTTTGCAGCATTATCTTGTTGAATTATGACAAGTCTTTGGGATTGGCAGTTATGTGAAATCTATGCATGTACTGTACATGTACATGTACATGTACATGTACATGTACAATGCACTGTATACATGTCATGTACATGTACAATTGTACATGTACATGTACATGTATTGTACCGTACATGCACATACCCATTCTGGTATCAAGTACATTGTACATGTACACTACATGTAAGTACAGTGTACATGTACATATGTGTACAATGTACATGTAGTGGGTGTACATGTACATGTACATGTACATGAACGTGTACATGTACATTGTACAGTACATGTAGGTCCTATGTATTGGTAACACAAAGTGAGAGTTTGGAAAGGCATACCCTAAATGTATCTTTCCAGAACACTGCTTAATATTTCACTGAGTCAGCCATGTTTAATCAATTGGATGTCACCTGCTTTTTTTCTCCCCAACTGTGCATTTTCCACAGGGACAAATTGGGGGGGGGGGGGAGTGTGGAAATAATGAGCCAAATGCACAGCTCAGAGAGTGAGATTGTGCAGCCACTGCTGGACTCCTGGAAGATGCTGAATATTCACACCTGAGGGAAAAGGAGCATAAATCTTTCGGCAACGGGACAAGAAGGAGGGGGTGGAGGGCGGCTGAGGGGCCCAGGGAGGGAGTTGAGGGCTGGGGCCAGGGTGCAGGCGACAGTTTTATGGTCCCAAAGAGAAGTCAACTTAAGACAGCGTGATTTCTTGACCTATTCACACAATTTCAAGTGACTTCAACCAATGAGCCATTATCAGGTGTCAAAATGCAGGCAAGTGCTTTCTCCATCTCAGACTGCCAAAATGCACCCCAGATAATTGGAGCAGGATCAGAGGATGCATTTGTTTTTTTTTTAATGGCTTTAATTTTCAAAGGCCCAATGGGGGCCTACAGCATTGGGAAGATTGGGAAACATCGTTGTCCACAGATTTCCTTCTAATTTACATAGTTTGTACGGTAGGTGGTCATGATAGAATCCTCATGTTGAAATCTTACGGTCTGGGGGTGCTGTACTTTTTGAGAAATCTTCACTCAAACATCGACAAATACACATGTAGTTCATTACTCGCGAGTAATCAACTATTTCTTACACTACAGAATGGTGCGATTTTTTTTTCATTTTTTACTTTTTCAGATTACCATTTGAGCTAAAACCTTTGCAGTGTTGCTGTTTTGACCTTTACCAACTTTGTATCTATAGGGCTTTAAAGCATCTGGCAGGCATTTCTCAAACTTATTATTTTGAGAGGATGGGAATGGGATTTGGAAGTGTCTACCCTTCCTGTGTGCCTACCACTATACCAATGTTTGTGAAAATGTATTCCTCAACAAATCAGCATTCATTGTAAAAGTAACAAAGCAACAGCAAAAACCACAAAACCATGAGGGACAAGATGGCTACCACATTGGTATACTATTATTTACATTTAAGGTACAGTGTACTGTACAAATACAGTGCATGTATGAAGTTTCCCACAACAGGATTGACCCCAGACAAACATTAGCCTCTTACTCTTAGGGACCCCAAATCAAAAAGGAAACAAAAAAGACCACATCCTGATTGAAGTGGTAACATTTGGTGCTGTGCAAGGATTTATATACACGTGTACATGTGTGTACATGTACATGTACATGGGTATGTACATGTAAGTTTCATAAGTGCCCCTCCATTTTCTATATCAGTCTGGAGTGGCCGGCACTAAAGCATGGATCCTTGGCAACAAATGGTTCCTTGGTTACAAGCACTTCCTTAGCAAGCAGCCAGTCCTGTCTTTGGGAGTGAGATACATGTACACATACATGTACTGTAGGCCAGCTTTTTGTATCAAATGGCAACAAGATGTACATGTACATGTGTAGATGCGAAGTCCCTCAAACAAAATTGATGCAAATGCTACATGTGTGTACGTACATGTATGTGCTGACCAGATGTCTACAGTGAGTTTGAAAAGCAGTACGATTCATCATAACTCAATTGGCAAGGGTGTGGACATCAGACTTGCAGTTACCGGTGCACTGAATACATGAACAAATACTGCAATTTGTAGGAGCTCTGTAAAATTGATGCTCAGATCAATACTGTACCTTTGGTGAAACTGACCCCCAGATTACCTTAATTGAAATTGTAAAGATGAAATTTTAATAAATAATAACTATTGGTTGTGGGCATAATGTATAGGCCCTTTACAAAATACAGACTCAGACTCAAAATTCTTATTTTATACTTATTATAATGTCACAGGGATTAGAGAGTAGGCATTTGACTGTACAAGTGTGCAATGTACATGTACAGTACATGTACACAATACACTACATGGACAGTACATGTACATGTACATGGTGAAGGGCCATGGCATTTTGAATTGCATCAAAAATCTCCAAGAATGGTCCACCATTTTGGGCAGATTGTAACATGCAATCCATCCCAGTTTTGAAACAAGTTTTATATTGGAGTGATATACAAAAATGTTGCAAACTGCCTACTGACTAAAATTACCAAAATGCAAATTTCAAAATTTAGTGGGCCTGACTTTTCAATCCTAGCAGGACCTTTCTCAAAGGCAAAGCTACTGTACATGTACAGGTACATAATATAAGCATTTCTTGCAGCAGGAAAGTAAAAATATATTTTTTTTTAGGGAAGTACTGCCACAACATTTTCCTCACTTTCAATTAATTAAACAAAGGAAAGGGATGCTGACTGGGATTTTCTTGTTTACATATACAATTTGGCAAAAACAGTTTGACTAGACTGGGATTTCCATGTAAACAAGAGACCACTGGCTTAACACAACGTACATGTACATAATGTACATGTACTCAGTCATATTCTCACCACAGGTTTCTAACTTGAAATATACATGCACATGAAGGCAATACAAAAACTGACATTGCAAACTGCTCACTGACTAAAATTACCTGCAATACATGAATCTCAAAAGTTAGAGGGCCTGACGTTTCGATCCTAGCAGGACCTTTCAGATCTGATCGAAACGTCAGGCCTTCTAACTCTTGAGAATGAAATATACATGTACACATGTACATGTACATGTATGTACCTAATTGTACGTGTACCTAATCTCCTGGTTTGTTGGTGGGGAATACACTGCATAGTTGCTGGTGTTGTCTGCTTGAGCCTGCAAACATGGCTGGCTTCAAAGCTGCGTCACAACGTCAGAATGCGACTGATTAAAATAACCCCTCCCCTCTCCCCCACAACCATTGCAATGAAATCTGAGGCGACAGGAGCAGGGGTGGGACAGGTCGCGCCACCACTCCTGATACCTGGCAAACCTCAGCAACCTCGGGGGAGGTGCAGGAGGGCAGGTGCAAGGGTTCAGGCCGTCTGTGGATCCACTTGATTCATGCGGACAGTCCTGGCCAGATTAACGGACACAAAAAAACCAGTACGAGACTTTGCCAACTCTCGCCGACCCAAAGCCATTACTTTTATTGAAAGACAACATGACCGGCGGAGGGGGATTGAGCCAACTTTATCCAAAGAGCAAAGAGGAATGGGTTTGCGAGACTGGCCTCGCTAGGAGGGTGGTGGGATGGGACTGAGAGGAGGAAGTCATTCTCATTGTTTGTTTGCAGTTGTCAGGAGTGGACATCTTAGGGCAAGTGTTCACCCCCAACCCCACCCCCCCTAAACCCATCCCACCCAACACAGCCTAGCATTTCTCGCCCAGAAACGCAATTGGCTTGCGCGCCCATGGGCGATCACACCCTGGGTGTTGCCTGCAAAAGCAGCAGCCTTGTTTTCTCTCTCAATACGGGTCCGGTCAGGTTGACTAGTGGGCCATTCAGGAGACTGGATCATAATTGTCTGGCTTCGCAATACTGGTACATGTTTGTATGAAGCCATTCCTGCTGGAGTTTACTAACATGTACCATAGAGCAAGGCATAAACAAAGTTCTGTCTTTCCCTTGCTGGCAACTGTATTGTAAACATGCAGCCATCTCTCATTCTTCTTGTTAGCTGCACTGTACCGGTATACATGTACATGTACATGTACATTGTAGAAGGAGTACCCGGTACATGTACATGTACATGTAGGTTTGCGGTGACACCATGAAACAAATTTCTTTTGTGAGGAACTTGACGTTTCGAGCAGTATACATGTACATGTACATGTACATTGTACAATGTATCAGTACATGTACGAACATGTACGGTAGGCCGACTCAGTCTGTTCTGACATCTTCAGGGGCTCTTACATGTAACACTTACATGTACAGTACATGTACATGTACACTGAAGGATTGTAGGATCTTGCAGGATTTGGGTCATGAGCAACAAGAAAGGTGTGGGAGTTAGGGTTAACATTTGCAGGGAAGAATTCTGGGTGTACACACATGTACTCCATCATACCGGTATGCACTTATCCATCATATAATAGAGGCATAGGCTGGTATAGCCACAGTAACCATGCAGTAATTATCATTAGACCTTGTACTTACGGTACATACTGTACATGTACACATGTACGTGTACATACATGTACATGTAAAATTTTTGATTTTGATTGTCGTATGAGGATCAAAATATCAATTTGGTGGTGCTGATGCATGGCAGCGCACCAGTTGGTCAGGTGATGGCCACCATGTACACATGTACAGTGTAATTAGCCCCGCTTTTAATTAGATAAGCTTCGATTGGTGTGAGCAGGGCTGAGCTTCAGGGGAGCAGGAGGGAGTGAATACAACCACCTCGTTCAACGCCAATCTGTGGGCTGCGGCGACTGACAGCATGCACGGAGCAACGGCCAAGTCATGGGCCAACGAGCTTCCCTCCCTCCCCCTCCCCCTTCTCCCCAAAGACAGATCGATGCTAATTGCGTGCGCCACGCCGACTGTGCCGTACACAAACAAACACAGATGGCTGCACTTTGGGCATTTCTGCGAACTGTAGATTGCCTCCCTATATATATGTCTGTGCATCAGTGCATGTAGTCAATGCTCTGTGCATTTTTGGGAACAATTTCCAAACTCCCAAATTTACTGGTTTTGCTGGCCTGGGAAGGAAATTCACCGGCCCCAATTCTGCTTGATACATGTACATGTACCAGTACTGTACACACATGTACGCTACATGTACTGGTACATGTATCTCCTCCATTACACATGTACATGTACGTGCACACGTGTACCGGTACTGTACATGTACATGTACATGTACATGTACATGTATGTGTAATGTCATTACTAGTACTGTTCATGTACATGTACAGTACATGTACACTGTAGTTTTGATCAGGATACACGTAGTTGCAATAATCATGACTAGACCCCCAGGGTCTTTGCCCGTAGGGAGGAGGGGATGTTACGATTAGTGCATGATCAGGCCATATCAACTTAAGGGAGGACCTGATTGCATACATTGTACGTGTACATGTACATCATGTACATGTACAAAATGCCAATGTTCTATTAGAAATAGAAAAAGCCAATGTTCGAATGATCGTAATGACTAAGATGATGGATCGAGTTAAACTGGGAACTGCCTACAGCTTTTCCTGTGCAAGGTATAAATAAGTTAAAGAACACTGAATCACTTGTGAAATACCATACATGTACGGTACTTTACACTGCTGCACAGTACATACATGTACATGTACATGTATACTGTCCAGGTACATGTATTGTGGGCTCCATCCATCACCTACACTGTACATGTACATTATGTACATGCACATGTGTACATGTACAATGTACATGTATACTGCATATATGTAGTTTGTACAACAAGGCACATTAATCTATTTTTTTTTTTAAACAGCTCTAGCACAAGACCTTTTATGGAAGATAGAAGATACCCAGGAAGATTTGATATTCATCTCAGTTTCATAAACCGTACATGTACATGTACTTTCAATACACTGTGTACACATAACCATTTTCACATGCAGTACATGTACCGGTACATGCATGGGATCAGACTGTCATTGCCAAGAATAAAAAGATAAAGCAAGCTTTGTTGCCGTTGGGAAATGTGGTTGGTGCGGCAGGTGTTCACCCGCACCAGGTTGCACTGGAGATGCGATCACTGATTGAGACTATTCAATGCAGAGGCTGTGGCCATACATGTACATGTACATGTAGCTGGCCTATGGGTTGTCTTGGCCCTGCCCTGACCCTCTCCCTTCCATTAGCTGCCCCCTCGTTTCCATTGGGGGAAACCTTGCTGAACTTCACGGACCAAAATCCCCCAGTGTCACTGTCAGCCGAAGCAGGTTTGTCAATCACCTGTGGGGAAATCCAACCATGAATCCTACCATGCTGGCCCTTTTGTTCCTGTGATACTGCTGCATTCTTAGAACACATCCTTTGACTCCCGATTTGTGTGTGCACAATACGTGTCCACAACTGCTATAACGAATGACCGCTACATGTATATCAAACAATTTTCATGGAGCCGGGGATGTTCGTTATACATTTTGTAGAAGTGATGTTCCACTCTATCGGTTGGCCGACATACATGTACACGTGTACATGTATACATTGTGTATGCATTGATGCACTGCAAGCCTAGTGGAAGGCAATCTCGCACAATGATGCCATTTATTGTTTCCCCGTGAGCTGTCATGACAAGTCATCCCATTCAATCCAATTCAACCCCCTCAGGATCACTTGAGCTTCGAATGATACCATTCAACACAAATTTGACACATTGACAGACACAACGCACAGTTAAAAACGTGAAAGAGTTTGAGGGAGACAGTTCCTTCCCCTCTACGACAAGGGAGAGTGTAATTCAATTTCCAGGTCTCTTGGCTGAGCCAAGGAAACCGAGCACTGTCAGAGTGGACAAAGACTTTCTGAACAAATGAAACCATGCATCACTCAGACTGAGAAACACTGCTCTGACTCTCCTACGTTGGGTACTACTGTACATGTACATTCAGACATTATTTCAAATTTGCTGAAATGACTGTTTTAACCCGATCGGTTTTTAAAATGTGCATCTGAACTCTGAACGCTCTGACACCGTTTCAAATTTTAAATCGCTTCGGTTTAACTCGTCGCTAAAATGCAAATTTAAAACTGCTCGAGAGGTCCGGTCCGGTTTAGCCACTAAAATGCTGTTTGGACACAATCTCTTTTCAACATCCGGTTTTATAGGCAGCGATGTTGACCCCGCCTGGTTGCACAGCTTGTGTAACAGGAATAATGTGCAAAGTGTGTGTGTATAGCGCGCACCTTATGCATATAGGCAGAAGTCCCCACTGGATGTAGGGCAGAGTGCATGACCTTTTTAAACCCCAAAATAAAAACCGAACCGATTTTAACAGCTTGCAGTAGTACGCTGTATGAACACACGCAATTTTATATTTACGGCTTGCCCCCTGTGGTTAGAAGGCGTTTTAACTTGATTGGTTTTACGTAAACACACTGTCTGAACGTACATGTACAGTGTACATGTACATGTACTGTACATGTAGCCTCTGAGGCAATATACACTACAGTGTACATGTAGTTTCAGGTCCATCCCAGTGAGCAAGTACGGAAATTTTACACCATCATGAAAATCAATAACCGGTACAGCTTTATTCACATTCTATTATCATTGTCCCTATCTTTCTATCTTTCCTAACCCCCCCCCCCACCCCAGAGATGTTAGTGCACTTTAGCAAAAGAGCAAGATGCCATCGTCAGACATGTACATGTACAGTAGTGGATCAGGAGGTCTCCTTGCAAATTGGTATCAAACATTCATCACTGCGCACAGAAGACCCAAGCTCAGTCAGTCCACCAGAGGCTGTCCCGCCATCTCTCAATAACACCAGTAAATCTCTGCCTTTCCGATGGCCTCTGTGACAATACACTAAACACATTGCCTCTCCACACCTCCTCATGTTATATTCATTAAAAAACAGGGGGGGGGGGTTGGGGTTTCCCGTATTGCAATCTGGACATGCCCCCTTTTCCCCCCAGTTTCTGGCTTGTGAAAATCCAATCAGATTCTTCAGTGAACGAATGAATGAATGGTTTCGGCTTTCAAGGGCCAAAGAAAATGAAAGGGAAAGGAATAAAGGGCAGGCAGAGGCAAAACAATTCCATGGAGGGCTGGATCTCCAAATAAGGTTGAGATATTTGTGGCCGCTGCGGGAGAGAGCGAGAGAAAGAGTACTTTGGCTGGGTTTGAATGAAATGTCTGGAGATGTTTTCTCTTCCCTGACCACAAAATGGCCTGGCCAGACCGCACCGCACATGTCACTTGACTGACTGCATTTATCAACTTCAAAATGTTAAGTGGTTGGATATCTCAGGGATATGCATGTATATCACTGTCTTTGGCGGACGTCAATAAAACCAAAAAAGTGTAGCCCACTTGGGTCTGTGGGCTGGAGTGATGAAGAATTACATTAAGCTGTGTCTGTCATGTCACAAGCTGAAAAGGGGTCTACCAGTACATGTAGTTCAGTTTCAACTTTCAAGTGCAAAGAACATGTACATGTACATGTATACATACATGTACAGTGTACCTGTACATTGTACATGCATGTACATGTACATTGTACATGCACCAGTACATTGTACATGTACAGTGTACAATGTTCAGTACATGTACAGCCGAGCAATGTACATGTACATGTACATATACATGTACATGTACCGGTACTGTACAGTACTACATGTACATGCATGTATTTGTACAGTACATACAGTACATGTACATGTACACGATGTAATTACACATGTAATATGTACACCCAGTACAGTACATGTACAAATGTACAGTGTACATGTACATGAAGTTGTGATGGGTGCAATTTTTTCAGTGCACTGCTCATCGTCTTACAATTGGTTGAAGTTTGGGTGAGTTTGGTGAAATCAAACCCCTGGCCCATTCCAAAGATAATATCTACACCTGTACATTACATGTACATGGTGTACATGTACATTATGTAAAATCATACTGTACTGTCTGATTTTGAGAAAGGTCCTGCTTGGATAAAAATGCCAGGCCCTCTACATTTCTCAGAATAAATGTTTATCTTGAGTGACAACTGACATCATAAAATGTGAATAATAAAGCATGATAGCCAATGTACATGTATGTACATGTACATGTACATGTATATATGTACATTGTACACAATACACATGCACACTGTACATGTACATGTACACAATAGTGTCTGTGTAAAATGTTGCAAACAAATATCAAAGTTCTGTCTTATAAAATGCAATGTGATTCTCTAATCTAATTGAAACAACTGACGTAAACCTACATGTACACATGTACAGTACCTGTATACTGTAGGTACATGTACTGTACATGTACTGTAGTACACTGTACAGTGGATGTACCGGTACATGTACATGTACAAACTGCACTAGCATTTGATCAAAGAAGATTGAGAAACGAACAGTTGATCACTCTTACTTTTTCAATCATTTTCTTTCAATATTGTAATATACATGTACGTGTACAATGTACATGTACCGGTATACTGTACACATACTGTACATTTATGTATTTTACATACATGATTGACATGTATACGCCTAAGTGCAATTTAGTCAAACCATGGAGCTCCATGGTCAAACTCAACTTCTCCCTCCTCTTCACCACTGCATTTGACCTCAGGATACATCCCCATTTAGAGGCAGGGCGATGTCTTTTAGTCATCTTTAACAGGATTACTGCACTAACATTCCGAGGTGATGCGGACTGAAGTGCCCGGGAGTGCCACAACCTCTTGTGCAAGCCGCAACTTCAGCGCTACACGTACATGTACATGTATAGTGTATAGTGGTGTTACGGGCAGAGGCCCAACACTAGCATCACTATCACATGGAGGTCAATTCCTAATATATCGCTGGAATTTATTTGATTTCCTTGAGACACTTACACGTAAGCCTACTATACCAATGGGGGAATTCAATCTACCGTACTCAAGATGTACATTTGCAATGCATACATGTACATGTATGCAGAATTGTGTTAAGGGTCCAGCAGATATATACATTGTACAGTAGGTATTGGAAGGTTATGAGTACTTATAACAACCTTGGAGGAATAAGTTTAGAACAACCAACAGACCCAAAACTTCAAAATCTCAACAATGAAAACGACACGTACATTGTACGTACGTGTACATGTATGTGTAGGTGAATGATTCTTGTCAAAAACTACAGCTGTCCACACCATAGGTGACACTAATAGTTTATCCGGGTAGTCATGGTTACTTTTGGTTTCTTAGCTGTCCCACCCAATCACATCGCATTGAAGGGGGAGGGGGTGTTTGACCCAATAAAAACTTCCCTGACCAAAACCTTGTGAACAGGCAAGGACACTTGGGTGCATACAAATCAGAGGAATGGGCGAATGCAGAACAAAATGGAAAAGATGAAAATTAATCTCATTTGTCAGTCCTTGTGAGGGGGAAGTATTCCGACAGCTGTCTAGACCATTTAATCAATAGCTGTAACTAGCCTGATATACATGTACTGTATACATACAGTACTGTAATGTATGTATCACTACATGTACGGTACATTGTACATGTACTGACTGGAGGATGGGTGCACTGTACACATGTACATGTACATGTACAGTATACCGGTAAGTCTGTACAGTGGTTTACAATACACGTGTACATGTACCTGTACTGCATGTACCCGGTACAGTACATGTACCGGTACATGTACCAGTACAGTACATCCACCCACCAATCCCACCCATACAGATCTAAAGTGCACATGTACATGTGTACATGTACATGTACGTGTATGTACATGTACATGTATACACACTTGTACATGTACATGTACCGGTAGGTTGATGTAGGCTGATGCAACAGAGTGAACACAAATCTGACCAGCAATAATGTCATATTGATTCGGAGACCAGACAGGAAGTGGTACTGTACATGTACAGGCATTTTTATTAAGAATAACAACCAGCGACCTTCATTGGATTATGATGCCTGGCAAGTTTACCTCTCAAACCTTACAAATTGGGTACGATTTGAAAGAGAACCTGTACATGTCTTTGTAGTCTTGTACTGTTTACAGTACCTGTCCATGTACATGTACATGTACGTGTACATGTACAGTGTACCGGTATGTACAGCGAACATACTGTACAATTGTACATGTATAATTACAGTATGTACACATACATACATGTATGTACATGTACTGTACGTGTACAGCGATGTACTGTACGTGTACAGGTATGTACATTACATTTTTTACACTCACTGAATTCACTGAGCATTGTGAATCTTAGGACACATGTAAATGTCATCGCAGCCTGTATCAGCTTACACATACACATGTATGTATGGAGATTAAGAACGAACAAAACAGCAAAGAAACATACATGTAAATGTACAGTACATGTACATAATTATGTACAGTACATTAGTACATGTACATGTACAATGACACATGTACAGTACATACATGTACGGTACACGTACCGGTACACATACATACTGGTCTGGTACTGGTACAATCACAGAGCAAGGAAAGGCCCTATGGCACAATGTGCATGCAAAATCAGACTTTGAAAAAACTGCAGAACAAACTGGACTTGGGTTTTTCTTTTTTGTTGATTTTTTTTCTCTGCCCCCCATTGATTCCAGCACCAGATCCCTGGAGGTATGAGGCCACTCTGGTTACTAGCCAAATATTATTTGTTTTTCCTGGACCCACAAATCCTGCAATCCTTGGCTGTCATATCAATAGCGCTGACTAAATGAGGTTTGACAGAATTTCATCAAAGAAAACTGTGGATGTCCTACTTCTAGAGGTTTTACCTTACAAGAGGAAAAAAAATGCTTTTCTCCTGGGACCAACCATTGAAAAATTGATCACTGGAAAGTGCAGTCTTGGGCTGTCAATTAGAAATCAGTGCACCGTCTTTTTTTCCCCCAAAAGGCATGCTGGTACTGGATTAATTTGAACCCATTTTTCTTCTCTCCTATAAAAAAATAACCCGGCTAGGGCTCTGGTTTGGTCTGCCTTTTTTCTTCTTCTCTCCATTCATTTCAAAACAGATGATTTTGGCTTCGTCTTTGAAGAGGATACCTGATACCTAGTCTTGGTTCAAGAGGTTGTTGGTTTGGACTTTGGACAGCCGACCAGGATCCGCAGTGTATACATGCATACACGTACGTACTCGCACAGAGATCTGCACACACATTCGCGCTGAACTGAGCTTGTTGAGCAGTCTGCGTGGGTGCATATACAGTGGTATGTGTGTTTGCGGATCATTTGGGGATACCATATTCAGTATACATGTATCTCAACCAACAACATATTGAACCAAGACTAACTGATACCCTGTTCTGATCCAGAATCGGGAGCTTCACCTTTCAACCAACAATCACAGTGTTTGTGTTTCTACATGTACATGTACATGTACAGTGTACAGTGTACATGTACATGTAGCCACGTCATGTCACGTCCAGAGCCCCTCAGCAAGGTTTGGGGGAAGAGGCCTCTGCATGTACACGTAAAATGTAAAATTACCATCATCCTCCTCATCATCCTTAAGATTGCACTGTAGGATGGCAATTCCCATCACTTGATGGATTGTACCGAGCTTCTTCTGAGTTAAGAAAAAGGCCAAGTCAAGTGTATCATAACTGACCAGTTTCGTCCAGCACATGACCTATAAACTTTGTGCCAAAGTACATGTACATGTACAGTGTACATGTACATGTACATGTACATGTACATGTACACTGTACATGTACAAGTACTGGTAGGAAAATACAGTGCATGTACATGTACAATTGCCTACTCTTAAGGAAGTACCGGTAAGCTCTGGGGCAATCTACATAAAGCTGCTTGAGCACCAATATTTGCCTAAGCACAGGAAGTCATGAATCATAGGATTAGTTTGCCGATCCAAAATGCACTGTTGTTTTATTTTATTGTACATGTACCGTATATCAAGAAAAATGAGAGGGCCTGACGTTTCGATCCTAGTAGGACCTTTCTCAAAGGCAAAGTGACAAGGACAAACACACCCCCCTCCCCCCCCCCTAGACAGTCAGGGAAAGGAACCGTCAGGCCCTATAATTTTTGAGATTTATGTATTGCAGGTTATTTTAGTCAGTGAGCAGTTTGCAACAGTTTTTGTATTAACTTCACAATTACAAGTCGAGAGCAGTTAACATCAGACTTTGTGGTTTGTAATCCTGCTTACAGCACACAGGGAAGACTTTTCATGCTTAGCGGATTTCCGCGCTTAAGCGGCTCAATGCAATTGGGTCCTGGTTTGGATCATGGTGAGAGCCTGCCGGCTTCACCTCGGATTGCAGAAAACGACCACCTCTCGGATGTTTTTACCAATTGGGCAAATGGAGAGAAGAGCCCCAGCCAGAGCCCATGGCACTGCACGCAAAACGTGGAAATGCACAGGGATGGACGGCCCTGCCAAGTTGGCAACTCCCCTGGGTTCAATTACAGGGGACCAGGCTTCCCCTTTGCAGAGCATTGCCCCAAAACTTACCGCAGAATAATTCAAGCCGGGTATACTGAAGGATCTACTCCAGTACAGCGAATTCAATTTACCAGTACCCACTCCCTTGAAAAAAAAAAAATCCATTGAAACTGGCCAGTGTTCGACTCAAATTTGAACAGTTGCGTCAATACCGGATGGGGTAGATACTGTAGGGGGCTACTTACTGTACAATAGGACATGTATATTTTTTTTGGAAATGCGGGCTTTGATAAATTGAGTAATAATCCTGCATTGTGAATCCTCACATTGCTATATTTTCTAAGTGATGAAGCACAGGGGATTTATCATTCAAATTTGCGGATCACTTTGACAATATATCCTTGGCTGGTGTATTCTGTGAATAGTGAGACACCATGACCATTGTGGATAGCCCATGGGTGGAGGGGGATTACGCTGTTCATACAGATAGCCAACTGCACTTGTGGGAGCAGTGCTCTATCCATTTGCATGCTGCTGAGACACTGATGGTTAGGGGGCATCTGTCTACTCCTTGTTCTGGATAACCCAGTTCTGCCCAGGTCCTACAAGCATGCTCATGCATTATTCACAACGGCTTTGAGAAGCCTGGCCCGCCGACATACCAATACTCCTGTGTCATCGCCTTCTAAGAACAACCGACCACAACACTTTCCCCCCCTTCCTCCCATACACTTGTAAATACAGTAAATTGTGGCAGACAGAGTAGGAGCAGCCAGAGCAGGGGTTGGAGACAGGGGAGAGGAGGAGGGCCAACTGTCCAACAACAACAATTGAATTACAATGAAACGTTGACCAGGTGGAGGTCACTTGAGAGTTCACTAGCCAGGGTTGGTGGGGCCACCGAGGTCAAAGGTCTTTTTTTCTATAGTTACTGCCCAGTTTAAGTCAAGATTTATTGGCATTAAATATAAATAATGCACCCAGAGTGATAAACATACAGGAACTGACCCGATGTGGTTAGAGTAGTCAGAAAAGCTCTATTCACTGGTACCATGCTGTATTTATGAGTAAATGTACACTGTACATTAAATCTTAGGGGGAGCGTAATCAATCGTTGACGTTGCGGTGACATAAACTGAGAAATAAAGTTCAAATGGGCAAGGTTTGCTTGGGCTGGGGACTTTGGGGCATACTTAAAATCCCATTTTGGACAATGGTTGTTTTATACGCAAGCTCCAGTGTTCTGCCGAAGGAATTGCCAGTACCACACAATATATTCTGGAATGTGAAAACAACAGCTGAAATATCAAAGACAAGCAGCCTTTCAATGAAAAAAGTCCCCATTTTAATGAATGCAGCTTAAAATGACATGTACATGTACTGTCCACAAAGTGGAACAAGTTTAAGCCTCCCATTTAGATACTGCATGACCTTTCTCAAGGCAGAAAGGAAAACAAAATAATGTACCGGTAGGCCTATACATTCCACGTGAACATACATGCATGTGTAAGAATGACAATCAAAAAGTGGCTTTGGAAACAGACAAATTCAACAGACAAATTCCATGGAAAGATGAGAATTTCTGCAGGATAGGCTGCTCCTACCTTGTTTGGTCAGATGAGGTTTTCGCTCAGAAGATAACAGGTAGCTGAGAGTGAGAGGGGCAAGGTGCAATACAGTCCAATACAGCAGGTGAACAAAAATCCGGCAACCCAAGGCTGATCCTAGCAGGGCAGCGCCGGATCCAAGACGAAGACAGAGCTCCCCCCCCCAAAAAAAAAGGGGAAAGAAAACAAATCCGGCAACTTCACAATTAGCGAAGACAGCCCTGCTCAGTTCCCTCGGGGGTCTGCGGGAAATTATGCCACACTGCTGATTGGTCGGAAAGCTACAACTTGTTTGTAATCGGAGAAAATCCGAACGGGCTTGCGCCCTCGGCAAAATCCTGGTCGCGATCAAAGGTGTCCTCTGAGCACGGATGATCGAGTCGTTACAAAATCTCACACAACACACACTTTGTCTTCAGATACTCGCTGGTCACAACTCTCGAAGAGTAGTGGGCAAAAAAAAGGGTCTTTGATTCAGAATCGCTTTACCGGGTAGTTGTTTGTCGCTGCAGTTGTTTTCACACAATCAAATCTTGTCCATCCTTTCTGGCAGTTCTTCGTGTCCATCTGGTTTGGCTTCAGAGACTGGAGGGGGTGATGAGGTCGGAGCACAGGTTTTCCCTCCCACGTTTCCGGGCCAACCCCACAAACAAAACCACGAGAGCGATTGCGTAGTAGGGGTTGGCCGTGAGTGGATGCCTGATGGAGATATTAACGGCCCCCACAGTCCTGTCCAGTTATATTGATTGGTTTTCACTCTCGTCTGCTGCTCAGCTGCAGCAGCCACAGAGCCGTCTGATTCGGCGGCGAGCGGCAGGGGGAGGTGGGGGAGAGTGAGGGAGGCCACTTTAATATCACTCCCCCTCTCTCTCTCTCTCTCTGCTGGCTCAGAAAAAGCCTGACAATGCACACAGTTTCCTCTCCTTCACCAGGCGCAGACAGTATACTGAGATGCCAGACTGTGCATGGAGTGGGCAGAAGAAGAAAAAAAAAACCCCGCCGAATAACCCTTCTTCGAGGCGTCTAGCCCAATGGCTGGAAACAGCTCCGGGGAAAACTGCACTGCATCATGTCGGACAGTTTTTTCCCTCACTCCAAACCGGCATGTACCTCCATGACCAAACTCTGCAGGCTCAGTGACTCACATTAAGTAGTGGTCTCTCAACTGAGAGAGAGAGTGTGTGTGTACGTACGTGTGTGTGTGTGTGTGTGGGAGAGGGAGAGGGAGAGGGAGGAGGAGGGGCCCCCCTGCAGGATAGCACTTGAAAAAATAACCGGCGTCTGGGCAAAGTACACAAGCTCTGAATCCACAATCCAGACAAGGGTTGATACCATCCTTATGAAACCCGGTCCACTAGGACTATTGCCGACTGACTGCCTCTGCCTGGAAATCAGGGCCCCCAGACTGTGCCGCCTTGCCAGTGCCACACTCACACACACGCTGAGTCCCCTTTAGCCGACAGACGCATCTGGAATATCAATCGAGCAAAAGCTTCACACCGAGAATCCTGGCTGATGTTATTTTCATGCTCGGTGTAGTCCCGTGCTGGCCGACTGACTGCAAATTAAACTTCTTCTTTCTTTCTTTCTTTTCACTTTTTTTTTCTCGCTTTCTTCACTCACTCTCTCTCTCTCCTTCTACATCCAGTCTTGTAAGAGTGAAATACCAAAGCCAGTAGCCCCAAAACCCGTTCCGAAGGCAATTTCAAGGCTACGCGGCTCCAGCTTCCGTTAGAATCACCGCTTTTGGCTAATCCTCATTCTAATCTGCAGCCTGACACCGTTTCTTAATCCAATCGATTATGGACAGTTTTTTTCCCCCCTCTATTCCTTTATTGGCTTCTCCTCATCCACGGGCAATCTCGCAGAAGTCAGGAGGGGGGGGGGGAGGAGAGAGTTGGAGATCGCTGGAGGCACTGCAGATACCCATGCAGTCTCCACCGCTAATTCCTAATCCAGTGCTGTGGCGGCCCCTTGTCCACAACGGCCGGCCGTTCCTATCCTGCGCCTGCCACTGATTACGCCAGCAATGATTACGCCAGCCAGCCAGCCAGTCACCGCCAGCTCAGTCCATCCAGAGGGGTCAAGCCCAGTCTTAGAGTCAGTGGAGTGGTTGACCTCTCAAAGAGGCGCCCGGGACTCATCCCAGGTTCATCCGAGGCTGGGGCTTGGTCAGACTTGGTAGTCCTCAAACTTTGGCTGGACTGGCTGACACATCCAGGCAGGTGTGCAAAGGCTGTCCGGTCCGCTGGTCCGCTCAGGTCTCACTCGGTCCTTTCCCCCGCCACCACCCACTAATTTCTGGTTAAGGGGAGATTAAAAATAGGCCCTTGATGCCACGGGCGTGCTGCTGAGCCTCCTATCCCGAGACCAAGAGACACTCCTGGCTGCTTGACTCTCCTCAACTTGAAACCTCCCTTCTCCTCCCAAGGCTGGCAGACTGGCGAATGGACTGACAATAAAATACTCTGCACTCAGCTCTGCCTCTGGTCAAAGGTAAAAAGAGTGGCCCAAAATGTATGGCATGCCAACGCAATGCTATGCTCGCATCCTGAAATCCGCATACTGCACCATGGAGAGAGGGATGGCTTGTTTCTTCTTCATCGTCATCAACTCCCTCTCCCTTTCTCTCTCTCTATCTATCTATACCCCCACCCCCAACATACCTGTCTGGAAATTTATCGCTTTGATCTCCGCTGGTGATCTGAGGCACCCCTAATGTTGACAAATGGGAGCAGGCAGACCACAATGCTGGCTGCAAGATTCGGGCCATTCCATCACCACAGAGGGGAACTTTACAGGGGAGGGGTGAGGTATACATGTATATATTTTTTTACCGAGCTGGAAGAGGACAAGTTGTTTTTCTTTCCCGGCCAGCAATTAGTGGATAGTGCCAATCAGGCCCGCTGGTTCTCACCTTACCTGCCACACAGTGACTCAGTGTCACCGCACACACAAACAGATTGGTGCGTTTTGTCAGACAGAAACAGACAAACCATCATTCACTCGTGCTCCCAGTACGCTGTACACGTATTCCCCAGATGCGTGGGGGGGGGGGGGGTTTCATTCCCGTGACAGGGCGAGGTCTACGGTCCCTCTCCATGTTACGACTGGGACAAGCTGGTACCGCTTTTCCCTCCTGCTCTGATCCCATTTCCACAGACGCGATCTAATCATTGGCGAAATGTTCCCCTAGTCTGTGACATGAGTCACATCATGAGAGGAACATCTTACGGCGTCCGTTCCAATCCAATGTCCATTATTACTGCAGATGATCGCTCGGATTAAATCTGCGATTTGGATGTGGCGTGGCCGTTACGCACACGAAACAATTTTACGGTTCTGAATTCGTCCTGGAAGCATTTCATTAGCGGCGTAATTTCTCTTAATCGGATTTTTTTGATTGGGCGGGATATATTTTGCTTTCCATTAATCTAATACATTATATCCTACCAGCCACGCCTGAAATGCTGCTACAGTAATTTAAAGAACCAAAACTAAATAGCCTAATACATCTATCAGAATCGTTGCAATCAGTCGTAGCGGAATGAACGTTTGGGCAACGCCTGATGAGACAATCAGTTTGCCTTCAAATTGGACTTCCCAGTTTTACCATTGCCAGGCGCTAGGCTTATCCTGCGCTAAGCAAACCAATCACAGACGTACCGGTATATTTTGCCAGCTTGGACTTGGAAGTGGACTGCCAACAGTGGTCAGTCTCTCTCCGACGAGAAATGCCCCGTTCAAAACCATTCCTGAGCATCTTCTGCAGTCAGGGCATGTACAGTGTATATGTACAGTATGGCACATCCGGCAACAGTCCCCCCCCCAGCTGAAGTGCCCCAAGCAATCTGCAAAGAACCTATGAAATGGATTCCGCAGATGCGAGGTCCAGCCAGCAATGACGTACAGTACACCGCAAAAAAACCCAGCCATTGACTTAAATGGAACACAGGCCAAACAAAAAAACACCCAGTGCATTCCTGACCTCGGCTATCATTCAATCGTATTCAAAGCATTACACCCTCCACATTTTCTCCGAGACGGACACGCCATTATTTGGGGTACTGATGAGAGCACCATTCGGTGTGCTTCATATCCGCGTGCTTCATATCTGCGTGCTCCATGTACATGTATAAGTGTAATTCCAATTTTGGGGGTTTTGAACTACAGTATCTGTAACCTATTGTACTGTAATTCATTGTAGATTTATAGAGGGCCTGACATCTTGAAACTCTGTACCTTTCAACATTTTACATACATGTACATGTATGTATCATGTACATGTACATGTACATACATGGGGGTATACATGTAGGCCTATGGAATGCAGATTGCTGCCTTTGTATAAATAGTGTACTACATACACTGTACATGTACATTGTACATGTACATGTACATGTACATGTATGTACATTGTAGTTTGTACACTGAACAACTACCGGTACAAGGTCCTCCTACATGTACAGTAGTTCTACAATTGAAATGGCATACCCCCAATTATCTTCATGATTTGTTTACATGTATTTTGGTTCTTTTCGTCACGCAGACAGTTTTGCAAACCTTGCAATATTTCTGTATGACTTAGAGAAAAAGTAAGCACTGTACAAGCTGTGGCTAAGTTATCAAGGAACTTTGAGGCAACCAACTCCACTATACCGTATTCACTATTTGTACATAGTCATTGTACAGTACATGTATGTACTGTACATGTATACTAGACATGTACTTGTACAATTTTTTTTACATATATATACAACACGTACATGTACACTGTACATGTGTACACATGAGCATGTAAATTACTGCACATTTTACAGTTGGAAGAAAAACCAGAGAAAGGAAAATGGCTAAGAAGAGAGTGAATCACGAGCCACTGATCGTGGCTAGTAACTTACCCACTCACAGCCCTGGTTTCTGCAAAAGTTAGCACCAAGCGGAAATGGGGGATTTAGGTGAGTTTAATGTTATCTGGCGGGTGAGTGCTGTGCTGTTGGGGAACCTTCCAGCAGGCCCAAGAGAGTGCACTGAGGTGTCTCTTGTGCCTAGGGTGGGGGGGTGAACTGGAGTGGGGGGATTAGAAGGGTGGGGGGATGGAGAGATCGTCAGATGGGGCTGATAGGTGAATGCCTTTGAACTCTGATGAGGAGAAATAGACATTTAAACAAGTGGGTCCATTGGTTGGTAGAGAGCCATGGGGATATAAGTCCTGGGCCTTTTGGGAGCTGGTGACTGTGCCCTGGCCCTACTGCCTGCCTTTGCCAGCTTTCATTTCCTCCATAGTGGAGAAAACTCCCAGTGCACTGGCTCCTCAACCAGGCAGAGGTTCAACAGCTGCCAAGCAGTAGTGTGTGGACCCAGAGCTACATGTACATGTACAACCTCTCCCCCTTCAGAATCCACAAGAGCATTTATGGGATATAGCAGTCTGAGCAGGGCTGGATTTCACAAAGCCTTACGATGCATCGTATCTCAATTCAATTTTACATGCATGTACAGTATCGTACATGTACAGTATATGTACATGTACATTGTATGAGTACATGGTGTAAGTGGAGATTTGCTGCTAAAAGAAGTCCGCAATTTCTTTTCCATTCAACTACATGTACCGGTACATGTACCGGGGTAAACATGTACATGTGCATATTATTTCTTGTTGGGATTATACATTATTTGTCTTTGACATTTTTGCTCATTCCTCCCTGGAGTTACAGTACAGCTGTACCGGTACTGTACATACTGTACATGTACATGTACCCGTTACATGTACACGAATACATGTACAACTACAAGTATTGTACTGTATGTGTGCAGTGCCATGCCTTGGCAGGGTGTCCACTAACTAAAGTCTCACTCACTGACACCAAAATGGCCTCATTCCTTTCACAGACAAGATTGCCAATGCCCCTGAACCAAGACCCCATCATCTCTGATCCCAATGGATTAGCCATCTGGATTCCATACCAAGTACAATGTACATGTACATTGCACATGTACAGTGTAGTGCCTGCAACCTCCTGATAAAAATCCACCTAATACCTGCTACCACTTCCTGGTAGCCAAGTGATAGGCAGCGGGGAAAACCTTCCAAAACAAATCTCCTTCTTCCCCTCCTGGCTGGATGCCCCCATTGGGAGGGGACTGCATCCCACCACCTACAGGGCACCCATTAGGCAGACATTGTCATCTGCACTGCATAGTCTTCAGTGTACGGTCCCAAACATGTAGAGTCAGAACGAAACCCTGCAACCCCACAGGGGTTATGGTGAAACCATTAGACCCCGGTTTATACACAGAGTGGCCATTTGCCAAGGGTTTTGGGAAGAGCAGAACCAGAGCCCACATACATGTACGTACATGGTAATACCCCGTTTTTCCCCAGATCGGACAGAGTATACAATGGATCAGGACCAATAACAGCACAAATCCAATAATTGGTCAAACGCGTGTTAATACATTGTACATGTACATGTACATTGTAGCTTCCCCTTTACTGACTTGTAAAACCCTGTGGCTTTTCTCAGGAGGTTTGAGCAATTGAGACCAGACTGACCAGTGGTTTTATGGTCAGGGGCTTGTCCCACATAACATGTACATGTCATGTACTGTGCCTTTCCTGTGGTCTTCTATGTGACACAGAAGGCAATGAGGATCAATGCTACTGTCCATGTACATGTATACATGTGTAGGTCTGCTAGGGATACATGCACCAGCAGCAGTTGAACATGGACTGGAGTCACGCATGATCTGTGGAGCAGTGGAGCGATGGAGAGATAGTGTTACAGCGATGAGGTTGACTGCAGGGGCAGCTGATAACAGACCGATGCCGGCAGATTTACAGCGCATTACATAGGCCAGTGGAGCACCATTGGTTGGAGGAGACAACAGATGAAGATGATGCGGCTGTCAATGAGGGGAGGGGGGGAAGGGGTTAAGAGTGGGGCAGTTGATGGCTGGTTTGAAGTCGGCCAGATTTACGATTCATTTCAAGGTGTCATGCACCGTTGGTGGAGCAGACCGCAGATGAAGATATGGTGTCAAGAGTGATTCCAGTGATTGTCTGTGCAACTGATCACAGACTGAAGTTGGTGGAATGATTGCATGCACGTGGATGGAGAGCATGTACATGTACAGTACATGTAGCGTACATGTACAGTACATGTACATGCACATGTATACATGTACACATGTACATCATGTACTGTTACATGTACACATACATGTACATGTAAATGTACATACCCGGTACTGTACTGCAGATGAACTTGACGTGAAAGTCTTTCTTCAGCTTTCACTTTCAGTTTCTCTGTATCTTTCTACATTGTACATGTAAATGTACATGTATCTCTCTCACTCTTTACCTCTCTTTCTCTGTCTCTCCCTATTTCTCCATTTGTCTCTCTGTATCTCTCTCCCCCTCTGTATATATCTCTACATTGTATCTCTCTCCCTCTCTGTCTCTCTCTATTTTTCCATTTGACCCTCTCTGTACATGTATCTCTTTACATTGTATCTTTCACTCTCTGTCTCTATCTATTTTTCCATTTTTCCCTCTCTGTATCTCTTTACATTGTATCTTTCACTCTCTGTCTCTCTCTAAATAAATTTCTCTGTCACTGTCCCTCGTTCAATCTGCTTCTCTCCCTCCATCTCTCCCTGTATCTCTCTATTCAAATCTCTCTCTGTCCCTCTCCCTACCCCTTACTCTCCATGTTATTGCCACTGGGTTGTGCCTTCAAATGCTACCCTCCTGTGGCCTTCCACCTGGGGTAGATGACAGCGACAAACACTTGTTATCGGTCCTACTAACTGTGCCACACAATGACCTTTAAAAAAACAAACCCACCTCTCCCTACTTCACTCCGATTCATGTGTTGCGAATACCTCCCCTACATGTACTTCCAATCTATTTCCCCTTGGCTGCATTTGTCTCTCCCAATATTGGAGAAGTGCCCCACAACTCAGTAATGTTTCCTCCCCCACCCTCATCCCCTGTCTCCCCCCCCCCTCTCTCTCTCTCTCTCTCTAGAATCACGTTAGCCCAGATTCGGCTTCCTCTCACAGAGGCCAGTCGGAGAAGCCTTGCAAAATGCAATATCCTCTCCAGTCAACAGGGTCACTCTCCCTACGATGTTCCCCCCACTCCCTCCTGTTCGCATCGGCAAGATTACCAGGTCCACAATAAGCAAAAAACTAATAACCTGAATGTCATCCGCACACTGTACGATATACGAGATGCTATTTAATTGAAAAAAAAGGAGAGACGATGATGGACAATTTCAGTGGGTAAATGTAGACCAAGGTCAGAAACTCTGTGTGAGATACCAGCATTATTATAGAGCTGTTAAGCCTTGAAATTGAGGACGATAATTGATCACTTTGTGAGACAGGAAAAAGTGATGTACATGTATCAGAAGGGGCTCAAGATTTGGAGAACAGTGCACTGAACTGGCAGCGGGCAGACTAATGAAATTGCTCAGTGGCTTACTACTACTGGTAGTTTTGTTAATAATGATTAAATGTAGTCTTGTAGATAATGGGTTTATGAGGCAGACGCAATAAACGATCGTCCTCCTTGGGCACGGCTCACATCAGAAAGGATTGTCGGCAGAGTTATCGTTATGACTAATTATTGGGTGCAGTAAATTAAATTCATTCCTAAATCCAAATACCCTACTGTACCTTCCCCCCTAAGAAAAGAAAAAAAGGAATTCAATATCATATCTGCTTCGTAATATCAATCACACTGCCAGATTAAAATTTGGAGGACTTTTTATGAAAAAGAGGCAATCACTTGCACATTAACCTATAAAATACATTTAATGTACATGTACATGTACAATACACACATGTGTACAGTACATGTACAGTACTAATACGATACATGTACATGTACTGTGCATACTGTACAATATACATACTGTACATGTACATACTGTACATGTACATGTACATACTGTACATGTACAGTACATGTATTGTACACTGTACACTTTTCGGGTGTTTTGGTTTTTTCGGGGGAAATACGTTATCTATTCCATTTTTTCCATTTGTTGCATTGGGAGTGAAACAAAGTAGACATGACACAAGTTGTTATTTTCGGGGTTTTTTTTTTAAGAGAGCGGTGGAATGTTTGTGAAAAGGCCATTTCCTGGGAAGGAGGAAACTGCTGTGCTGGTGCAAACCTTGGTGCAAAGTACAATGTACAGTGTACATGTACATGCAGAATTACATGTACCGGTATACGTAAATGTACAGCACAGTACATGTACAAACCCAACAAATCACATCCGTATTGGAATACGGGAAACTGTGGCCAAGAAGACCAGAGGAGTAATGACGGTCATGGCCGGCCGGGAAGTTTCAGATTTTGATAGAATGGACATCAATGGGCTCAGTGGATTGGGACAATATACAATGTAGCAGGGCTTGACTTGAAGACGTGGCCTGAGTTGTGACCGCAACTGCTATAACGAATGACTGCTATACCCGAACCATTTTCTGTAGTATCGTGCAATATCACTATAACCATGGAGGCCTTCCGAACATTCAGCTACATGTATAACGAACATGCCCTTTGGCTCCCAATTTGAGGAACAAAGCTTGAGTAACGGACATGATACATGTACATGTACATGTACAGTGTATACATGTACATGTACATGTTAGGGAGTACACAATGTGTACATGTAAGGCCCTTACTGTATGCTAGTGCCTTTTAAATTGTTCCTTGCTTGATTTTCAAAAGCATCTTAAGAGTGCAGGCACACTGCCTAGGATGGCATTTGCCATGGTCAAGTACCGTACTGTAAAGGCTACGGGTACACATACAATGTACATGTAGACTAGTCAGACTATGCTCGGTAGACAAATCCCTGTGAGCCAACGGTTCCGAAACCATTGGCCCAATCATACCCCAATAGAGGCCAGACCATTAGTGCTAAACCACACACACACCATGCATCATGGTAATGCCAAGCCTAAATTAATGTCGCCATGCAGCTTTATAGCTTTTGTCCTCAGTGCAGGGGCAGCGGGCACAGATACATGTACATTGTACAGTACAGTATGTACATGTTCATGTACATGTACATACATGTACATATACCGTACATGTACATGTACTGTATGTACATGTACTGTACCGTTAGATGTACATGTACCGGTACATGTACACATGTACATTGTACATACATGTACATGTACAGGTACATGTACATGTACATGTTCAGCACAGTGTAAATGCAATATACACCAAGAGAGGGCGCTCTTCAGTCTCCACATGAACATTGATGTGATTTGATGTGATTTCACTGCACAACACTAGTACAATACATGTACGGTATACATGTACACCTTTATAATGTACATGTACATGTACATGTACACTGTACTGTACAGTGTACCTGTGGCGCAAGAGTAGAACGAGCGTGACTCGAGAGTAGAAAGAGAACGCGTGTTCAAAGTATTGGGAGATGAACGAGCCTGGCTCGAGAGTAGAATGTGTGTACTACATGTACCGGTACATGCACAGTGTGCACTGTACTGAACAAGTCATGTCCAGTATGGACTTTGTACATGTATCTGATGTACTGTACATGTGTATACGTACCGGTACATGTACATGTACATGTACAAACATGTTAAAGTGCCTTGCACACAGATGAACACGAGATACAGCAACTCCACTTAGCCTATTCCCAAATGGCCAACAGAGGGCAGTATTGCAAAAAAGCATCAATCTCTCAATGAGTGATTCCCTTCTCCCAGAGTGGCTTCAGCGGGTTTTATGTGCAGTACATTGTACATGTACCGGTACAGTGTACATGTGTATGTAGCAGAAAGGCAATTTTCCAATTGGCTGAGCCATCAATTACACTGCACCTGACAGACAAGTGTACAATACATACAATGTACATGAACATGTACACATGTACAGTACATGTACATACATTGTACGTACATGTACATGTACATTACAATGTACTAATGTACAGTGTACATGTATTTAAATGCATGTTAAAGGCTTGTCTTCAAAAAGGCTCTCTCAAATGCTGCTGGACATGCCATAGTCATACACTAAATAAAATTGGGATGAAATTAAAGTGAGGGTTTGGTGAGGAGCTACACACATACAACGTGTACATGTACAGTGTACAATGTACATGTAGGTAAATCTGCCTACGAGAAAGATCCTGTATTAATGTATTGTTGTTGTATTCCTCCAGTCTGTATTGATAAACATGACTTACATGTACATGTAAAGTCCATTTAGACTCAGTCCATTTCTGTGTGTGCCATATGCTCATTAGCTCATTGGCGCTGTGTCGAAAGGTGATGCATGTTTGATGTACACATGTATTTTTGTAAAAGATGGTGTCAGAAGTTCAGAACTAATGGAAAGGCTGAGGGGTTGCACAGATGTCTACAGGACATCCCCCTGGCAAACCCAATGCTTTACACTGTGCATGTACATTGTACATGTACACATGTACACGTGTACTCGCCTCTTGGACCTGTGGCCGTGCACCTGATGTCAAAGAAATCATTGTATTGGCGAGTGACAAATTGACTCCTAAATACACGTGTACGTTTTTTATTCTTTAATTGACACGTACAGAACAGCATCAGAAATTCCGACCAAAAAACTGGCAGACCAATAAACTTGATGTTTGATTTCGATACATGTTCTGTACTTCAGTCATCAAAAATGCTCATGACCACAACTTGTTTGCAGGTTTAGGTATTATGACGCTTAAACCTATTGCAAATAATACCTGGTGTTAATGTATTGTACAGTTGTACATGAAATGGAGAAAACCCATTTGACGAATAGAATGGTGATAAACCAATGTTCGACAGATGCATGGTGACACTGACCATGTGCCTAATCTCTCCTGTGAGCGCGTTGTGGCTCTGGGACGAGCCAGTGACTCAACCATTCGCACAGTGTGCGCTCAGTCCGCCATCAAGAGACGCCACTGGATTGGGGATCCTGTTTTCATGGAGGCTGGCTAACGTTTCCATGCAAACAAATTGTTTTCTCTCAAAGCGGCACTGTGGGATTAGCATCAGACAAGGTTCAACGTACATTACAACTTGCTACTGGAGATGGTTCCTTTCAATGATAAACACAGAGGCAGATGACCCCAGCATGTTCTCCTGATGGAACACTGCGTGGGATATAATGTAAGCAGCTAAGATCTTTAATTGCCACGAGTGCCTATCTCAGTGGATGGGCAAACATTCATAAGTCCCTTGGGGAGCCGCGTGGAGCCCAGTCTACCAGACAGTCTGACTGGCTGCTACCGTAGCGTATCCATCACCCACTCACAACCATTACCGTCTACTGTCATTATGACAACTACTAATGCTCCCCTCTTATCGTGTAATGGCACAAGACCTCGTGCCAGTCCTATAAGTATAAGTACCGGTACACCGTGCAATTGAGAGAACCAATGTCTACCAGGCTCCAGCTAGCCATTGGTGAACACAAAATACCAAATCACTCATGCTCGTGAACATATCATTTTTTTATGATTGAGAAAGCACCATCAGGCCCCGTCAAAAGGTTAAAGCTACAGCTTCAAATTACCCGTACACACGTTTCTATGGAAGCTGTCAACTACTGTAGCGGCTGATTCCCCCAGACTTCATTCTGCGAAAACCCAACTCCTGCCCATCCCACGCTCGCAACTCTCCCGGGGAAGCCGATCATTCTCAACATCTGGCCCATCACTTTGGAATACACTCCCTACTGAACTCAGAAATGAAAACTGTACTCCCACACATGTACAGTGTACAGTACTGTATACATACAATTCAAACCTCAGGTAAAACTTATACAGTATGTACCTCTTCCAAAAACTTACATGTTTGATAACTTTGTTTACAGACAGTTGTTATGCTTGATTGCCTGTCTGCAGACCTTTCAAATGCACCAGGAGTGTCACTTTTGACAGACATGTACAGTACATGTACACATGTACCTACAGCAGTGTATTATAATTGCCTATTAATCAATACAGTAATGTGCAAAAATATTGCCAACTGCTTATTGACTAAAGTGAACAAAATGCAAAGTATCAACAATAAGGATGGCCTGACGTTTTTAATCCTAGCAGGACCTTTCTCAAAGGCAGATTGTTACCGGTAGTTTATGTACATAAACGTGTACACGTGTATTTCTTCCGTCTTGCATCCAGTCATACAGTAGGCACAGAGTTCTGACCGGGCCTCACAAAGGCACACAATCAGTCCCCTTTGATGAAGATCAAGCAGACTAACCATCAGCATTCACCATTAAACTCAGTCCAAGAGACAGATGGCCTCCAACCCAGGCCTATGGTACTGTACATGTACATGTATAAATATTCATTGGGCCTTGTATGCAGACATGAAAAATATTCATAGTCCATCAACCAAATGACTGTGGCCTACTTTCCATGCAGTCATCAGTTAGAGTTTACTCTCAGTTAGGCTCAGAAGCGGTTTCATTTCATGCATTCAATATGCCTTGCAGTCTTGCACTGCACGACCATTTGACAGACTACTGTACATGTAGTACATGTGTACCAGCATGTGTATACAATAGAGCAGATCTTTTGCCATGCTAACATATTTTAATGAGCAAACATTTCAAATAATTTTGCATTCTTGTGCTGGCTACATGTACATCTGGCATGTTCTGCCTGGGTGTCCTTCATTACCTTGGTGCCCCCTGGTCATTGCCTTGGTGCCCCTGGTCATTGCCTTGGTGCCCCTGGTCATTGCCTTGGTTCCCCTGGTCATTGCCTTGGTGTCCCTGGTCAATGCCTTGGTGCCCCTGGTCATTGCCTTGGTGCCCCTGGTCATTGCCTTGGTGCCCCTGATCATTGCCTTGGTGCCCCTGGTCATTGCCTTGGTGCCCCTGGTCATTGCCTTGGTGCCCCTGGTCATTGCCTTGGTGCCCCTGGTCATTGCTTTGGTGCCACCTGGTCATTGCCTTGGTGCCTCTGGTCATTGCCTTGGTGCCCCTGATCATTGCCTTGGTGCCCCTGGTCATTGCCTTGGTGCCCCCTGGTCATTGCCTTGGTGCCCCTGGTCATTGCCTTGGTTCCCCTGGTCATTGCCTTGGTGTCCCTGGTCATTGCCTTGGTGCCCCTGGTCATTGCCTTGGTGCCCCTGGTCATTGCCTTGGTGCCCCTGGTCATTGCCTCGGTGCCCCTGGTCATTGCCTTGGTGCCCCTGGTCATTGCCTTGGTTCCCCTGGTCATTGCCTTGGTGTCCCTGGTCAATGCCTTGGTGCCCCTGGCCATTGCCTTGGTGCCCCTGGTCATTGCCTTGGTGCCCCTGGTCAATGCCTGGGTGCCCCTGGTCATTGCCTTGGTGCCCCTGGTCAATGCCTGGGTGCCCCTGGTCATTGCCTTGGTGCCCCTGGTCAATGCCTGGGTGCCCCTAATCATTACCTGAGTGCCCCTGCTCTTGGCTGTTCGCAAACAATCCTGTTCTGATTGCAGCGTTCCTGGGTTATACAGGTGTATGTACATGTACATGTACGTTCATGTGGTTCAAGTGTGAGAACAAGGTTTGCGTGTGAAGAACAGACCGCCAGAACTCTACCTGGGAGTATGTTGCAAAATGATCCCAATGCCCTGCCCCTTTAAGTTAAAGACCAAAGCCCCGGGCCTGATACACTGTGATACTAGGGATCACTCATTATTATGACATCAACAATAAAGGGGGACGTCTCCAGCGAGTTAACATACCGCTGACGAGCTGACAGCCGATACAACCCCCACAGCCCCGCAATGACAAGGTTGGCCATTCCACAACTGTTAGTCACTACCTTGACTTTGCCCGGGCCGATGACTAGACAACTTCTCGGACTGCGCGCTTGGCACTGACTCGTGAAAGTGACACTCCTGCGGGCGACAGAGACAATTGACGCCAGCTATGGTTGCTGGACAACCGCTCAGTAATGACAGGATAGTTTTGCGTCAGTCAATGATACCAGCGGTGAAAGGTGACCTCGTGATTACCCAGTGACCTCCTTCCTCACACTCCTGGTTATTTCTTTTTTTTTCTTCACAAACTCACAATGTTACTTGCATCCCATGTGGCAAAAGGCACAGTGCACATGCTGTGACAGCACACAGAAGCCTGACAAAAACAAAACATTGTTGGTCATCTGTATGCCCCTAACTATGGGCAAGACTATTTTTGGTCTCAGTCAGTAAACTCAGTAAAACAAAAATGGCCAAGATTGGATTCACCTTTATTTATGAGAAGTAAACGTTGTGTACAAAACATCGGTTGCCTTCACACATTAATCACATTGAAATTAAAATAGTTTTTAGCTGGATGAAAATGGAAAGAAATTAGGTCTCCCTCAACTTCATCCATTTGGTTTCAGCTACAGTACAGTAGAGATGCTGGTGTACAAGAATTCCTTGTTGGTTTCACTTTTTGGGGGTTATACCGCAGGGCTCTGGTGGGATCCTAAATCAAATTTATCTTACTGATAAAGACAACCAGAAAATGGTTGCAGCTTGTACACACTAAGTATTGCATACTTGTAAGCAAGCCCCATTAGTACGACTGTAGACAAGGGTCTTCAATGGTTCAGTGGGGCCCATGTTGTTGACCTCCTAGTTGGTGGGCCCTGGTAACTGGTCTCTCTCTTCTGATTGAGCCCAGGACGAACGACAACAACTTGAGACAGCAGCACCTTTAACTGCTGCTTGCCTCATACGTAAGAAGAAGAATAGTTCAATGTGCTTTAAATCACAAGTCACTTCCTCTTCATGTTTTATCTATGAGTCAACGTGGTACCTGCCTCTACACATTATTCAAATCCACCACACGATCTCGACCAGCTCGGTGGTCCAGTGGTGAAGACGTCCGCACTAGAAAGCGGGAGTCACGGGTTCGAATCCCGCTCGAGCTGCCGGAAATATTGTTTTATCAGGCATTGGGCAAAGCACTGAGCACTCAGTGTTTATTACGTCGAGCAGGACACACCCTCATTGAATTACAATGTACATTCTCCTCAACGCAAACATCATGTTATAATCTATGACACTTTCTCTTCTCCAAAAAAAAAGAAAAAAAAGAAGAAGCAATGGATCGGTACGCAAACAAACAAGGTTTTAAATCTTAAAAATCTCAAATAAAAGGATGTTGACAGAATGGAAACTCACCAACTACTGCCGCTGGCCTGACAACTTTTGGGGAGTCTGGAGTTCTGGGAATGGAGGCTCCCGCTAAGAAAGAGGCCAAAGAGAAACGATGATGGAAGAAGGTAGAATACCAAATGTGTGAAGGCATGCGAACATCCAAATGTAGAGTAGAGACGGGGGAGAGGGGAAGCGAGGCCCGAAGCCGCCCAAGGAAACAAAGCAAGGAGACAGCTCCGTCAGTCCAGCGCTGGTTGGCATGCACACACCGCTTCAGACGCGCCTGCGGTGTTGCACATGTGCAAGTAGGCAATTGACTGGGCACAACAAAAGATTTGGGGCGACTGCACGACCCACCCACCCCTAGATGGATATGACTGGGAGGGGGAAGTCGGGAGGGAGGGCGGGAGAGAAGGAAGAAGGCTCGGGTTCTAGGGCAGTGGCATCACCAGCCGGAAAGCCAAAGGACCATTGGGAGAGCGGGTGCTGCGTGCACGCTCCGCATACCACCATCACCAGCACAGCGGATGGGTTTGGTGAGAGTACAAAAGGGTTAAGGTGGGAAGGGGAGAGGAGAGAGGGAGTGACGGATGGGGGGGGGGATGGGCTAGGGGGTGAGCGGGCTGGGAGATGATGGCGATTTTAATGATAATGGCAAAGCAGGGGGCGTGCCTACGCAAACCAATCTCGTCCAGAGAGTCAGAGCGTCGTGAGTCGCCTCTTTTGGCGTAGTTCTGACTCTGCCGCTCCCTCGGGATCGACACCTCCAGGGGATGTGGAGGAGGAGGTGGTGGTGGGGAGAGAGAGAGAGAGGGAGGGGGAGGAGGAGGGGAGGTTGGGAAGGAAGGAAGGAGTGGAGGTGGAGAGAGAGACAATGATTAATGCTTGGGATTGATGGCTCATCGACGTGTTATGGTGTTGTGTCAATACGGGAGACAAGAGTGAGCGTGGGGAGGGAGGGAGAGAGAGAGAGAGAGAGAGAGGGAGAGAGAGAGAGAGAGAGGGGGGGAGAATGAGGATGGTGGAGAAGGAGGAAGGCAATGGGAAGTACCGAGAGGAGCTGGGTTGGTGCAACCCGAGCCGACAGCGCAATCCTAGGACGGGGATCAGTGAGCACGGGGGAGTTTGGGACCGCAGGGTGGTTGGGACATGTAATGGAACTGGGTCAAAGGCAAACAAGGCATGACCGGATGAGCGCTGTGGAATTACATCTCAGGGCCGAAGCACTCTCACCCTCCGACAAGCCCCACTAACCACCCCGACCACCAATCCTTGGCACCACTGACCACTGCAGCCATGGAGGGTCACTCTGGAGTATGGAACAAAGCGTCGGCTGATTAATTTGCAGACCGACATCTTTGGCCTAATGGAGAGGGTTTTGTTGGGGGGTCGGGGTCCTTTGGATGGCTTCCTTCTTGTGGCCTTCTTGTGGCCGTCATCCAATCTTCTGTAACCCCGGCCAGTGTACGAATGCCACCCACTTCAGTGGCCCTCCAAACCAAGCCAGTCATATGAAATCAAGATACCACTTGGGCGTCCACGCACCGTCCACCGCCCCATCCACAGCCCACTCAATAATATTCCTGTGCATTGGAAATGACTATTCATGAACGTCTCACCCAAGCGGCCACAGTTAAGACCCCTGCATACAAAACAGGCCATCTTTAGTCACCGGACTACAAACTGAATTCAAAACTGACACTTTTGGGAGTTTTGGGTGAACGTACTTCTGTGGAGTTCACTTCAAAGGCGTAACGTAAGATCCCGAATCCACGGACAACTACATCTTGAAATTCGTTGTACTTTTCTCATTCATGCCAGTCAATCCCAGAGTAAAATAACACTGCTTGCAAGTTACAGAAAAAATAGATTTTTTTTTTTTTAACCCAATACGCATGCATCTGTGGCACTGCATCCCATGAATTGATGACAAAATACCATTGCAGACTGAACCGATGTGCCATACACATATATGTACAATGTACATGTACAATGTATGAACTGTACAGTGTATGTACTGTACCTTGCCAATATAAACCATACATGTATGTATTCATAAATACATGTATAAGCACACGTACAGTGCATGCAATGCCTCTGGCATACATTGTACATGTACATGTACATGTACGTATACACATGTTGCTATTGATACCAGTACAGTCTACCCCCGAGCAAAGGACCTGTACAGGCTGGATGGTGGAGCATTGTCACTTTCTGATGGCTATTTCCGATAGGAGCGTGGGTGGGTTGTTAGCCCTGGCTGACTCCACCATGCGCTGCCTACAGGTACAAATGTAAATGTGCAGGTACATGTTACACTCAGTCAAGGTGTCAAAGGATAATCTTCCTTAATGCCAAACAAACTCGGCCTCTCTCTTTTCTTTCTTTCTTTCAGTTTCTTTTTCCCCCCTCTCTTTTCTCGCCCCCCCCCCCCTGTCTGGTTCTACCAAATGAAAACAACACAAAAAAGGGGGGGGGGGGGAAACGGACAGAAACCCCAAACAGCTGCAGCAGAAATCCCTTTAGTGGCACGTAATTTCCCAAAGTCTGTCAGTGCGTCATACATGTACAGTACGTACGGTACATGTACATTGTACATGTACAAATGCACAGTATCATACGCATGTAGCTTTGTCGGCGGAAGTCTGCAAACTACAGTACACAAAAGACCAGCAGGTGTTGACTTGCGTTACATGTACATGTATATTGCCCACTTCGACATGTCTTCTCTGTCTTGGAGCTTTTGGGGAAGAGGGTGCTAGGGGGGGGGGGGATTGCCGGAGGGTGTTGTTTGCGCACTTGTAAATGGTCTAGTAAGAAGTATTTGTAAGACAAGGACAGAATTCAATGGATCCGTTTCTCGTGCAGATGGTGTCTGAATGCAGTCTGAAGCCATCCATTATAGACCCAGACCATTTGACATCCATTTCTGGAAAAGTACATACATGTACGGGTACTGTATTTCATGACAAGCTTTCTTCTGCCTTTGAAAAAGCTTTTACTGACACTGATACCATTGACCATACATGTACATCAGGCCCTTAGTATTTCAAGACCTGTACATGTACACAACATACGGTACAGTACTTTGGGTCATCATACATGTAGTCAAATTTTGTTTTGTATTACTTTATTTATGTTTCTCAAAAAGATGCCCAATGATGCCCAACAAAAAATTCCAACATAAATTTTAATGGCAATCATTTTTGATATTTAGTTACTGCAGTTTAAGGAATCTTAAAATCTCAGTATAAATTAACAAGTACTGTATACAAGATTCTGGAAGAGATTTTACCATTTTCAATAGACAGGATGATGACTCAAATTTTAAAATTTCTATTTTTTTTTCACATGACTTATGAATGAGTTCCTAATTCATACAATGAATTCTGCATGCACAATTTCCCAAAATCTAAAATATAACTGGAAGGACTGATGGTAATACATGTACTGTACTGTACTGTTCAACATGTACATGTACATGTACATGTACATGTACCGTACATGCACTTAAAGTTATGACTTACATGTACACACTGTACATGTACATGGGAGTTGTACATGTACATGTATCTGAGCAGAGAACAAATTTGATGCACCAATTTACAACATGTACATGTACATGTAAATGTACTGTGCCTTTTTCATTTAATGCCCCTTTAAATAAAAAAAATAAAAAATGAGGGAGGGGGGATTCAATCGAAAAATCAATGGGCCAAGCCTTTTCACTACTTCCTTCCCTGATGGGCCAGTATCGACCAAGCCAGTGGAACGTCCATATCAGATTCAAGTACAGTGTCTGTATGCACACAATGTCACACTGCACTAACATCAGGCTGGGGAACATGATGTGGGATCCAATGGTGATAACACGCACAGCTCTGGAGATGGAAGTGTTTAAGCGCCATGTTAATAATGCGTTTATCAGGGATATGGAAACGCTAGTTCAGGGTTATGGTTAAGAACTTAAGACTGGCTATGCTGAGTTATGCAGGGATATGGTTTTGCTGGTTTGGGGTTATGGTTAAGACTGGCTATGCTGAGTTATCCAGGGATACGGTTTCGCTGGTTTGGGATTATGGCTAAGACTGGTTGTGCTGAGTTATCAAGGGATATTGTTTCGCTGGTTTGGGGTTATGGTTAAGACTGGTTGTACTGAGTTATCCAGGGATATGGTTTCGCTGGTTTGGGGTTATGGTTAAGATGGCTATGCTGATTTATCCAGATACATGGTTTTGCTGGTTTGGGGTTATGGTTAAGACTGGCTATGCTGAGTTATCCAGATATATGGTTTTGCTGGTTTCGGGTTATGGTTAAGACTGGCTATGCTGAGTTATGCAGGGATATGGTTTTGCTGGTTTGGGATTATGGTTAAGACTGGCTATGCTGAGTTATGCAGTGATACAGTATGGTTTTGCTGGTTTGGGGTTATGGTTAAGACTACCGGTACATGTACAGTAGTTATGCTGAGTTATCCAGGGATACGGTTTTGCTGATTTGGGGTTACGGTTAAGACTGGTTATGCTGAGTTATCCAGGGATATGGTTTCGCTGGTTTGGGATTATGGCTAAGACTGGTTGTACTGAGTTATCCAGGGATATGGTTTCGCTGGTTTGGGGTTATGGTTAAGACTGATTATGCTGATTTATCCAGATATATGGTTTTGCTGGTTTGGGGTTATGGTTAAGACTGGTTATGCCGAGTTATAAAATCCAGGGATATGGTTTTGATGGTTTTGGGTTATGGTTAAGACTGGTTGTGCTGAGTTATCCAGGGATATGGTTTCGCTGGTTTGGGGTTATGGTTAAAACTGGTTGTGCTGAGTTATAAAATCCAGGGATATGGTTTTGCTGGTTTGGGGGTATGGTTTTGGGTGTATGGTTTATTGTTAAGAACTTAAGACTGGTTACGAAAATGTTGATCAATTAAACCAGGAATACAGTGGTATGATGGTTCAGGGTTATGGTCATGACTGGTCATATGCTGAGTTAATGAGGGATGATACTGGTTTGGGGTTATTGTTAAGGCTGGTTATGCCAAGTTATCAAATTTCACTGGTTACCAGCCAAAAACTACATGTATGTATGGTGTACATGTACAGGTGTAGGCCTACCGGTTAATACAAATTGTGTACAATTGTGTACTGTATAGTGTATACACCATGTGGTGAAAATGTTTGTTAATTGTTGAAAAGTGACTCCCTTGGAAAGCATATAGAATCATTTGGCTTGGGCAAATCCATACAATTTCCTGTTAAAACCAATAATGCACATGTACATGTACCGTACGTGTTCTCCACTTGCACTGCTGTGGTACATGTACATGTACTTGTAATCCTTACAGGTGGTTGTCTCAGAGGATGCGCTGCCACTCATCTTTTACACAAGGGCTGCATGCAGATGACTGACTGCACAGTGAATGGTGCTACAACCCAAATATTAGTTTTAATAACACATGCAGGTATTGGGCTCATATACCGTAGTGTAGGCTGGCCATACTGCATATTATACAGGGGCTGGGTGATGGGTTGGATGGAGGGGTGAATAGCCCTGTATCCGGTACTATATTTGTACAAAGTCCCCTTAAAATATACGAGGTAAGGAATGTGCAGGTACATGTACATGTACATGTACATCATGTGTGTACCTCTACATGTACACACGTACATGTGTACATGTATTACGTAATCAGAGGCTGGTTGAAATTAATTTCCTTTCTTTTAAAATTCTGAACATACATGTACTGTACAGTGCATGTACATGTGTACATTACTTGTACAGTATATGTACTGTACATGTACAGTGTAATGTACAGTACATGTACATGTACACACACATGTACATGTACATGTACATGTACATTGTATGGGTGCAGTCTACAGAACTGAACTCAGTTTTACAAGATACATGTACACATGTACATGTATCACATCTTTGGTGTTACAATATACTTGTACATTGTAGGTGAATAAAGACTTGGGGGGGAGGGGGTTATTGATTAATGTATGACTCCAAATTGGTCTCTGCATAAATTCGAAGGTACATGTCATGTACAAGGTCATGTGCACTGTACCGGTACATTACATGTACCCGGTATGTTACCATATCCGGTACATGAATTGTGTATGTGTACACGTACGTAAATGTACATGTACACGTCTGTTTATGAAAATTTGCCCTATACCATGCTTTAACACATACGATGTACAATGTTCATGTACATGTACTATACATGTACATTGTACATGTGGTAATACATTGTACATACTATACATCAGTGTACATGTACATGTATATTGACAAACTGTGGAACTACCGTATAAACAGGCAGTCAATGTACGAAAATGCATACATCACTCATGCAGCCATGCCAGTATGCCACTGGTTTGATCATACACGTACATGTACATGTATGTACATATGTACACATGTACATACATGTACACTGTACATGAAGGTTTGATGAAGAAATCGCAACCCGTTTATATTGGACTGCTGATTTGCCTGTGAAAATACACGTTGCCTTGATTTATTGATTTATAAACAAACTCTTGGCCTGTACAGCACTTCAAGAAATGCACATGTAGATGTACCTGTACAGTATGGTACCGTAGACCTGTAATGGTACATGTACATGTACATTGTACAAATGTACATGTACATGTACCGGTACATGTACTTGTACATACATGTACATGTACTGAACATGTGTATGCACTGTGCATGCTGAAATCCACTTTGAGCTTGTGGCATTGTGTGCTGGCCACTGCTTGGTCAACTGGCTGTATGCTTGCAAATGTGTACAATGTTGAATCCATGTACATGTACATGTACATGTTATTTGTACATGTGTACAAACAATGTACATGTACAGTACATGTAGTCTACATATATATAATTTATGTTCATAATACACACATACACTAGACAGTATATAATTGTACATCATATATTTTGTGTAGCACAAAATAATTCATGAAAATTTATTACTAAAATCCATACACAATGTGCAATTATGGATACACTGTACTGTACATGTGCAGTACATGTACATACCGGTCCATGTGTACGTGCCGAGTGTCCTTGCTCTATGGTACGACCAATTGGACAATTACATGTAAGCAAGCAAAAATTGTATACACGTACATTGTACATGTACATATGTGTATAGTTATTATGATCTTTAAACCTTAGACCATATGTGAAAAATTGATTCACCTTTGTGGCCAACAACACAAAATTCCTGGCAAATTATTCCCAGTTTGCTAATAAAAGGATCGATCTGAAGAAAAACAATGGCAGTTCAGCAGTGTGGATTAACATCTGATCGACACACAAAGTTTTTAAAGCTATGGTATTGTAGGTTCATGTACAGTACATGTACTGTACATGTACACAACTGTACATGTACCTTTAATTCATAATGCTTACACTCTCCAAACAACACGGGAACAAATACGATAGAGAAGACATTAAAATAAAGTGCACTTTCCACTCCGTTGAATCTCAATCCCCCAAGACAACGATTGAATGAAAAGAGTTGCCTGACCAATGACGAATGCCCACCCCCCCCCTCCACCGACCAACCGACCGGGGAGGGGTCAGCCTAAATTGATGTCCACCACGGTTGGGTGGGTTGAAATAGGAATGACTCTCACACTTTCCTTAATACAGAGCTACCACCACCCCATCCCACCCACCGACCGCCACCATCACCCACCGCAGGCTCTGACTCATTCCCATCCACTCTGACGACTGCCGGACCCTTACCTCAATCCATACCCGACCCCCCCCCTCCCTCACCTCCCCCTTCTCCTCTTTCTTGGTTTCCTATCAATTCTCAGAATGGCTGCGAGGGAGATGAAAACGTGCTTCGATCGAATCATCCCGCCGCCAAAGCGTGCTGATTTTCCAACAATGGGGATTACTACAGCCAGTACAGTGTGCGTGTACATGTATCTTCTTCGGAGGAGGAAGGGGGGTGGCGGGGTTAAAAAGGCAAACAATTAAACACCCCCCCAACCCCAGAAAAGGCAGTCAGCATTGATACATGATATCTTATTGTTGTGTAGCAGCTGGGAGTGTCAAATGTTGAATTTTTGGTGGGGGTAAGAGGAGAGGCACGATTCAGTGCTGGGCGTCTATCAGTCCATTCGCTTCTTTCTGGGGATTGGTAGTGTCATGGCCGTTAGTGCTGAAAACTCTTCTTCCAAAAAGTGATCAGTCTGTAGAGCTTCGCTGATGAGGAAGAACGTTTGCAGTCACACAGTGCACAATGTCTTCCAAGAATGTGTGCTGCTCTTGAGATGAGCCGATAGCTCAATATTTGGGTAGTACTGTCTGCACTGCGCACAATCAGGAGACTGCTGGATACGGTTGGAATCCAGTCGTCTCCTGGCGACGGGGCAGGGCATCAACTGCATTATGACTTTCGTGAGCCCACTGTGCAAACCTTCAAATCTCACCTGAGCCCTTGGTGGAAACGCCGGCAACAAGCTGCAGAGTAAATTGTGGTGTGTTTTTTTCTTCTCCACAGAATGAATGTTTTGAGGAGCAATTTTGGCAGTGAGCACTGCCAAATACTGGACATGATTATACAGCAACAACAACCACAACAACAAAGTCCGTCCACTTTTTAAAACGATGAATAATCAACAGTACCCCTCAGGGTAGGTGGAGGGAGACACCCACCCCCCCCTCTCCTTCCTCCAACTCTCCTCCACAGCCCCGCCCCCAAATCAGCCAAACGGCTTGCATTCTCATCCCACTAATCTTTTAAGCAGACAGTCATGTCACCCATCGGACACACGCACCAAGGAACCAAATCGCGGCCAAATTAAGGCAACTTTGGGTCAGTCAGCACAAGCAGAATGTACACTGCGCAGAGTCAGACACCACAACATCAGGCGGTAATCTGGTGAAAGTATCAAAGCACGGTGTTATTGGATTGGCTTTTCTTCGTCCAACGCCTGCGGACAATTATCGACTTTGTGCGGGCGCCTAAGAAAAATTGGTACCCCCCCCCTTTGTCCCTTGGTAATTCGTCTTTTATCTCCAGCTAAATGAACCAGCCGCTTAATAGGATGGTGGATGAATCATATCACGGCGCATTTAAAATTGATGTTTTTTCGGAGACACGAGGGAGGGGGGGTGGAGGAGGAGGAGGAAGAGGAGGAGGAGGAGGAGAGGGTAGAGGAATCGGGACGTGGTGTCCGATTGTAAAACCCAGACAGATGGTGGCTCCTTGGATGAGTAGGCACGCGATGAGAACTCGATGAGAAAAACTCGGCGAGAGACTGTAATTAAGGCTGGGGCTGGGGCCGGGCTCTGACGGTGACACCATCGGTCTGCAGTCAATGACTGGTGTCACATTGCACATTGCAATGCTATCTCACACATGTACATGCTCATATCCTCCAATAGCACATACATACAGTGTACATGTACACACAATGTACATGTACATGTACTGTACACACACATACATGTACAGTGTACATATGTACATGTACATGTAGATACATGTGTACATGTAATGCATACCACAGTGTGAACCTGGGCCTTGTACAAACTGGTACTGGTAGGCATGGGTTAAGGGGAAAGAGGGTGGCAGATAATACATGTACATGTACATTATGTACATGTGTACATGTACACGTGTGTACATATGTACATGTACATGTACTGTATGTACCAGTACTGACTGTACAATTAGATGCTTTTAGAGCATGGAGTGTATTCTTGAGATGCATTACTACATTTACATGTACATGTACAGTCCATGTATGCTTGGAATTGATCGGTTGACCGAGCGTGTAAGGCATGCGCCCAGAAACCGCATTAACAATATTACCAACCACCCATCCAGGAAATGCGGCACTCGTGACGGCAACATACATGTACGTACATGTACATGTACGCCCTTTCCTGCTTGTCACATGGTCCCATCTAAAGAAACACGTAACATGCATGTGCGATTTGCCAAGATGAATGCATTACACAGATCCATGAACATGTACACGTTAGTACACATGCACTTCAGGAACCATGCATCCATTGGTGGCAGATTATGGAGAGGAATTCTGATGCACAATCAATGAGATGGTACACATTCAATAAGCGGAGTACAATAAAAACAAAACAATAGATACCGGAAATATGGACAATTAATTTCAAGAGCAAAGAACATGTTTTCTTGGCACTTTCATTATCTGTGTGAAATTTCCTGAGCAATTCCCCTTTCCTTTATTTGATAATGTACATGTATACTGTACATTTGTATGTACCGGTATGTACATGTACTGTACATGTGTACAGTAATACACTGTACCAGCCTAGCATGAAATGTCTTCAGAGAGGGAATTCGGAAAGGATATATCTAAAGCATAATCTACCAGAGTCAAATGTGGCTTGCTATTTATGTACAATCCTGATGCATGTTGTACATTGTGGCAGTGTCACAGCAGATCAAAACTCATCAAGACGCTTGTGTTATTTTTGTGTACATGTACATGTACATGTACATGTGTACTGGCAAAACTTATCAAGACCCTTTGTGTACTGGCCGCTGAGTCTGATTTCAACTCCCTGGCCTCAGCTACCGTAGAGTGGCAATCAGTCACCAATCCTTGTGCGATTGGCTCTGGCATACGACGGCGTATGATGGTACACACTGTAGTCTTAATGCCGGACAACTCATCACAGAAACTGAAAAAAAATCACGATGGCAGTGCTCGAGCAGTAAGTGCAGCATGGCAGAGTCTGAGGTCCAACAATGTCACCTGCATTCAACGTACAGTTTTGTGTTTTTTTAATGCAAAAATCGCCCAAAACAAGGCTGAAAAGCCACTCCAGATTAAGGGCTAGAGAAAGAAGGAGATAGAGAGGGACTCAGGAAGGCTGGAGATAGGAATTAACATTCCTTTTAACATGGGCAAGATCGTAGGCAGGGAAAGCAAGAACCAGGAAGGGAATTCCAGATGGAGGCAGAACGAGGGAAGAAGCCGTTCTGATACCCCTCCGTTCTACCCCTCGGAACAGATACCCGGTAGAGTGTGTTGGGTGGGATGAGGCAAACAGCCTGGTTGCTCGCTGACATGTCCTAACTGAGGGGGACCAGGTCGGCAAGAGCCGGGGAACACCTTCAAAGTGCATGCACTCAGACTTTGGTGTTTGGATGCGCGCATTGCTTGTCACTGACCGCAGTGACACCCACCCTCTTGAAGCAGTTCAGTGCCGAACAAATTTAGGTCAGGGAATCACAGGGATTAAAGAGAAGCACGTGTTGGGGATAGCGCAGGGAGAGAGTCGGCTCTCCCCTCTACTCCTGTCACTGATACAGGGGTGCCCTGCATGGTGCCGTCTCTGAGATCGCATCTCCACGGCGGGATGCTGACGGCACTGAGTCTCTGTGAAGACAGCACTCACGATCCACTTAAAGAGACAGAGAGACAGAGGGGCACAGATAGAGACTGAAAAGGATGCAGAGAGAGAAATAGAGAAACAGGGATATGGACAGACAGAAAGAGATGCAGAAAGAGAGAGGCAGAGAGGGACAGAGACAGAAGCAGAGAGCTCTAGATAGAAGCAGAGGGAGACAGTGAGAGACAGAGAGAGATGTAGAGGAAGAAGGAGAGAGTCATAGAGACAGAGAGAGATACTGTATATAGAGGGAGAAGGAGAGTCATAGAGAGACAGAGAGATGCTGTATGTAGAGGGAGAAGGAGAGTCATAGATAGACACAGAGAGATACTGTATATAGAGGGAGAAGGAGAGTCATAGAGAGACACAAAGAGATACTGTATATAGAGGGAGAAGGAGAGAGTCATAGAGAGACAGAGAGATACTGTATATAGAGGGAGAAGGAGAGAGTCATGGAGAGACACAGAGAGATACTGTATATATATAGAGGGAGAAGGAGAGGGTCACAGAGAGACAGAGAGAGATACTGTATGTAGAGGGAGAAGTAGAGGGAGAAGGAGAGTCATAGAGAGACACAAAGAGATACTATATATAGAGGGAGAAGGAGAGAGTCATAGAGAGACACAGAGAGATACTGTATGTAGAGGGAGAAGGAGAGTCATAGAGAGACACAAAGAGATACTATATATAGAGGGAGAAGGAGAGAGTCATAGAGAGACACAGAGAGATACTGTATGTAGAGGGAGAAGGAGAGTCATAGAGAGACACAAAGAGATAGAGGGAGAAGGAGAGGGTCATAGAGAGACACAGAGAGATACTGTACATGTATATAGACTAGAGGGAGACAGAGAAAGTCACAGAGAGACAGAGAGATACAGAGGGAGAAGGAGAGAGTCAGAGAGACACAGAGACAGAGAGAGACATAGATGGAGGAGAGAGTCATAGAGAGATAGAGTGATATACTTAAACTCAGATAGAGAGACAGAGAGAGATACTGTATATATAGAGGGAGAAGGAGAGAGTCACAGAGACAGAGACAGAGAGAGATATAGAGGGAGGAGAGAGTCACAGAGACAGAGACAGAGAGAGATATAGAGGGAGGAGAGAGTCATAGAGAGATAGAGTGATATACTGTACAGTACTTAAACTCAGATAGAGAGACAGAGAGATAAATGTATACATGTATACTGTACATGTATATAGAGGGAGAAGGAAAGAGTCATACTCATAGAGAGAAAGAGAGACAGATATACAGTGGGAGAAGGAGAGAGTCATAGAGAATGAGATAGAGGCAAAGAGACATAGAGGGAGAAGGAGAGAGTCATATAGAGACAGTGATAGAGAGACAGAGAGAGAGAGACAGAGAGAGATAGAGGCAAAGAGACAAAGAGGGAGGAGAGAGTGAGTTGTCAAAGAGAGATAGAGAGACAGGGGCCCATAGAGAGGTAAGATTAAGAGAGAGCAAGAGAGAGAAAGAAGAACGGACACAGGCCTAGTGCTAAGGGTTCAAATTGCGGCCGGTCATCAGGCATGCAGACTTGAATTCCAGTGTCTGGTGTCATCATGCAGGGGGTAATCTGAAGTGTTCCATCCAGGAGTAAGATAGGCCCTATTGATTTGAGTTTTTTGGGTTATTTTTTTCAAATAGGCCTACTTCTCCTCCTCCTCCGCGAGGCAAACGATGGGCGCACAGCTTAGAAACGACAGGTAAGGTGACATACATGTGTGTGTACCAGCCTGGGGCATCAAACTGTAGAAGCCGCACCAAATTGGCCAGTTCTTGGCCGTTTCTCTTGACACTCATCTACAGTAATACAGAATGTGTGCGATACATGTACAAGTGTACTTCTTTTTCCCGAAGGATATTTTTGCACAATTTGAATGTGTTTGGTGAGTACACTGTACAGTACATACTGGTATCTTGCAATGTACACGTACAGTACATGTACATGTGCATGTAACATTTATATATGTGTACATGTACATGACACATGTACTTTACATGTACATGTACATGTACATGTACATGTACCGGTAAATAAACAAAATTATCGGGTTAATACCAAAAAACTGTTGCAAACTGCTCACTGAGTGAGATGACCTGCAATACATGATTCTCAAAAGTTACCGGTAGAAGATTCTAGCAGGTCCTGCTACCGGTACATGTACATGTACATGCATGTACATGTACATATTGTACGTGTACATGTATGTACACGTACATGTACATGTACATGTAGGATCGAAACGTCAGGCCCTCTAACTTTTGAGATTTCAACTACATGTAATTTGCAGTTTGCAACATTTTTGTAATATCACTTTAAATTAAATTAAGCATAAAAACCCTGAACTCCGAAAAATTCTGATGATTTTCACAATTTGTTTTGTACACAATGATGACATCATTAGAAATAAGAAGTACTGTTACTTGGTGCTAAAGGTAAAGTACATGTATCTTGTGTTCATCAATAATAATCACAACATGTTTTCTGTTTGCTTTATCCATCAAGAAGTACTACAATATCTTTATGCCTACCGGTATTCTTAATTTTCATTCATACACTGTACACATGTACCGGTTCATGCACATGTACCGGTAGTAACACTATAATTATCGAGTTCAAGTAATACATGGTTACATTCTTACTGATACAGTACATGTATGTTCAGTGCATACTGTATTGTACAGTACTGGTAGTAAAAGGGATAGCTACGGTACAGTACACTGTACACGTACAGTATATAAAATGTACATGTACATGTACATGTACATACATGTGTGTGTGTACAGTGTGTACACTGTACATGTAAACGTACCAGTACGTGTACATGTACAATGTACTACATGTACATGTACATTCAGTACATGTACATTAGCGCATCAGTTCATCCATAGATCACCTTTGAAGTTTGCTTTGAGCAGAGAGAAGACACACAGAAGGCTGTGGCATAGAGTTTAGCATGAAGTTCCATTCCTGAAATACACAGAATATGCACAGGGCACTGTCTTCAAAGCCCAGGTGATTACTGGGGGAACAATCGCTAAAGACAACAGCATTGCCGTGTCCAGTGTCGCTGTACGGTTTGAATAATTCATTGGTATAGGCCTGGGCAGCTCTGCACAGGACCCACTGGAACCTCTCAGTAAGGCAGTCCTGGCTAGTTCCAGTAGACACTAAACTGATTGCTCATCACATGCGGGAATACAAACAGGGATCCGCTAGAGATCGCAGTCCGGGAGCAGACAGGGAAGTGAAATACTACCGTATACCGGTATCTCTTATATTATACAGTATTTACATGCAGTAGACACTGCTCAGATGCCTGTTTATGCAGGGGATGCACATGTGTACAATGTTCTACACATGCACTCTGCATTATGGTCTACTGTTTTACAGTAAAGTACATAATAGTATGTACATGTACATGTACATGTACATGTACATTGTACATACATACACGGTACATGTACATATATACAGAGGTACAATGTACAATGTACATTGTGTACATATACAGAGTGAATCTACGTGTATTTCACAAGTTCATACATGTACATGTACACTGTATGTACATGCACAGATGTACATGTACACTGTACCTGTACATGTACATGTATGTCTGTACTGTACATTGCAACAACTTTTCTTCTCTGTACACTTACATGTACATGTACATGTACAGTATACATGTACATGCCCATGACTAGAGTACTGACTACAGTTCTTGTCCGTACATGTACATGTATGTCTGAACCTTTTCTGATGAGCTACATGTACATGTACATGTACGGTACTGTAGTGCAACACTGGTGAAATACATCAGTAGGTTTATAGTGAGGAAGCACACGTACCGTACATGTACTGTACATACTGTACAAGTACAATACATGTAAATGTACATGTACATGTACACGTATGTATGTATACGGTATAAATATTAATTTATATTTTTATTAATTGTACACCTGTAAAATGTACATGTCCCGGTACATGTGCACACATGTACGTATAATGTACATGTGTACACGTATGCAGTTTCACTGTTATTTTCAGAAAGATAATCATGGCACATAATGTGCATACATGTACCCGGACGGTAATGTACCGGGGTACATGGTGGAATCAGTACTTACAGTTCCACATACCACTGGGTGTTACCGCTTTTCCGATGCGACATGCTGTGGGAGGGAGAGTCCGGTGACCTGCGGACAGTTGAGAGAGATCGGATGGGCAGTGTGAATTGGCTTGGAGGCTGAAGGAGGGAGGGAGGTGGGGCAGGACCCGAGACCACTCAAGTGCCGCTCCAGTGCCTAGTGAACCCGAACAAATGTCTAACTAATTTGGCAAGGATTGGTTGATGATGTTGATCACGGCCAAGCTTCGTTGCTCTAGTTGCTGAAATGGAGAGTCCCGTGGGAGTTGTGCCTGAAGTGAGACTTATGTACATGTACACATGTACGTGTGTAGCTTGCTTGGCACACTGTTTGTGTTTTGATTTCGATCTTCCATCCACTGCGGGTCTCCGTTTCGTCTGTCCAAGGTCAATGAGGAAGTAATGTCCACTACCAATTATCCACCCAATCCATAATTTGTAATTGGCCAGCGACAACTACAGTATGAGTCTAGGAATTCCAGTTATTGCACCATGAAAAATCAAGTGGGGAAATCAAGTCTCCAGAGCAAATTGAAAGTCAGTAGGAAACATGCCAGGTACGTGTACCATGTACTGCACAATGTGCATGTACATCCTGGTACATGTACATGACCGTAACCTGTATGGAAAATGATTGACCGCAAATTACTTTGCAAAAACTCCCTTCCTTGAATTATGTACATGTACTGTATACAAGGAAGTATAATATGACTTTTAACAAGTTTTAAGTAATGTGATTGCAACACTCTCACTTGTTTTCAAGTTCAAGATAAAGCTACATGTACATGTAGAATGTAACGTAATGTACATGTACATGTACATGTACATGTAGATTTCAACAGTTGAACAAATGAAGGCACTTTTGAAAAATGGCAAAGAAAACTTTGACTAGACTGGGACTTGAACCCAAGACTTCTGGTTTTGTCTACTGGTGGCTCTTAGTCTTACCAGTACCACCCAAACTGTAGATGGCGGCCTTCCCAAATACAGTAGTCAACTATGGTAGTCTTTGCTGGAGTGGGGGTACATCTACATGTACCAGGGATCAAAGCTACATGTACATGTAGTGTACTGTACATACTTGTACCATGCTTGTACTGTACGTTTCCATTCAGATGCAAACAACCAACCTGGATGAAGCAGTTCGGGGATCGCACAAAGGAAGGAAAAACTGACTGGGAACTTTTGAACATGGATATCATGATGGGAGATTGGGATACCAAAGTACAGTACTGTAGAAATGTACATGTACATGTACATGTACCGGTACATGTACTGTACCCGTGTACATGAGTACGTACATCTACTGTACCCGTGTACTGGTATCATGTACATGTACAGTTGTACATGTACATAAGCATACATAAGCATACATACATGTACATGTATGTACATGTATACATAAGCATACATGTACAGGTACAGTGTACATGTACATGTACCGGTACTATACATGTACAGTACATGTACCGGGTATAATGTACATGTACCGGTACATGTTACATCATGGTTACATGTAGCCTTATTCCTCCACGGATGCATGTACTGTAGGCAGGTACATGTACAGTACATGTACATGTACGTGTACGATACAGTACATGTACATGTACATGTACATACTTGTACATGTACATTTACATGTATAACAAAACTGGTGCATTGGTATTTGGCCTTGTGGTTAGTTCCAGTTGGAGCCTGAGGTTGTGTTGAGGGGTGCATTTGCTCCTTTACATAAACAGGTACAAGTGTATTCACATGTACATGTACAGTACATCCTTGGCTACTCCCCTCTTCAAACATTAACTGCTATAGAGCTATAGAACAGGAATGGCTGTTGTACAAATGTACTGTAGCGGGTCGCCTACTGTACATGTACATGTACATGTATACATACAGTTTGTAGAGATTCTCACCCTTGTGCTAATTACCCCATAAGGCATAACAAACTGTGTACGCTATACGTGTACACAATGTTTATAAATGCACAATTGCACATACACCTGTACATGTACATGTATGTACATGTATGTAGTATGCCTCGTCTATTCCTGTGAGTGATTCGTGTGAACACAGTAGTCTGCGTGATCCTTTCCAGTCAGTCACAAACTCATAGAATAGTGTACATGTACAGTGTACATGTACATGTGTACACGTGTACAGTACACTGTGCATGTACATGTGTACATGTACATCATTGTACATGTGGCGGTATACAGACTGCTCAGATACACTCTACATGTACATTTTGTACATAGGCCTACAGTGTACAGTACATGTGGCAATAGTGTCTAGATACTGTTATACTGTACAGTACAGTAGATGTAGATGTAGATGTACTCACTTTGCAAGGAATATGTACCGTATCACTATCAGTCACACTGGAGAAGATGAAAACCTGGAGAGCCACTGTTTCCTTCTATAGTGAATGCAGAAAGTTTTTGCCAGTCCAACACACCGGAACATATAAAACAATTAATATGCAGGTACACATTGTACATACATGTACATGTACATGTACTGTTGTACATGAACAATATACCGGTATTAGTAATAGGCCTATATGTAAATCCTATGGCAGTGAGTCCTCCCAGTTCCATACTGATTGTGCACACACAGTGCACATAATGATTAATGTACATTGTACATTGTACATGTACACGTACTTGTGTGTAGTCTGCTGAATTGCAGGGGAACGAGGGAGAACTCTCTAACCAGATGTGAACTCTTAATGGAATATGCAGACAAAAAAAAGCAAGACTTCTGCCCAAATGCACTGGGAAAATGCAGAGGGGAAACTCACACATGGATGGATGGCCAACCAAACAACCCCCTGGGATGTGTGCTGTGTTCAATCCAAGCAATTTCTGGCACATGCCAGTGTGTATACAATGTTTTTTGTGTGTACATTGTACCATACATGTACTACGGGGTCCTATGATTGGTGTAATGGAAAAGCATTGCAATGTCAGTTAACAGCGTAGACTTTAAAAGTAAATAGCAGCGAGTTACTTGATCATCTGATTGTGAAAATAAACAACAGAATTGAAATGACCCTCTCCCCTCCATTAAATCTGAGCTTCTGTACATGTACATGTACTTTACATGTATACATGTAAGTATACACACTGCATGTGTACAGTACATTGTACATTGTACAATGTACATGTACATGTACATGTACATGTACATGTACATGTACAATGTACATGTACAATGTGTGCGTTTGCAATGTACATGTACAGTACATACGTGTACATGTACATGTACACGTACATGTATACGTACACGTACATGTATACGTACACTGTACACGTACCGGTACATGTACATGTACACCTGTACATGTACATGTATACTACATGTACATGTACTGTACACATGTATGTAAATTGCGTACATGTAATTACATGCGTACATGTATTCTGTACTGTACTGTATATGTTGTGGAATACGTAAGTAAAGCCTCTCTTCAATAATATGTAATGCACCTGTATGGTCCGCATCACAGTACACTTGAGTGGGCTCAATGCAGTAAAGTTAAATAGCCCCCTCTATTGGTTGAAATTGTCCATCTGGCTCACATGTGGGTACAACTCAACTTTGGAAAGTACATGTGTGTGTGTGTTTGTGTACCTGTACTCTTAGTCTTACCAGTACATGTGTACCGGTACATGTGTGTACCGTATACATGTACATGTACAGTACGTACCGTACTTCAACTTCATGTACATGTACACACCTGTACATTTGTACATGTACATGTGGTATGTACATGTACGTGTACACACAAGGTTCAGAGTGCAGACCATAATTCTCAAACTACATGATGTACATGTACACACACATGTACATAGTTGGTGAGGACTTACATACATGTACATGTACACGAGTACATGTACAATGTACATATGTAGTGCATGCCAAGGACATTTAAGGCCAAGGGTTCACATGGCATTGACAATCTGTTTGCTTGACAGGTGAGACTAACAAAATTCTGAAGAAAAAAAAAAAATTTGAGAGAAAACTGTCTTTCCTGACAAGGTCAAAGCCATTTAATACGGCCATGCACCTGAACATACCGGTACATGTACAGTACACTGTACATGTACCTGTTCTTGTCACATTTTTGTTTTAACCCACTTAAACTTTGTCCCTCTTTCGTACACTGTAAACTTACATACACCTGTACATGATCCACGCTACATAATTGTTAGAACTTAATGTAAAAATCCTTTTCCATGTGTGTATTTCTTACCAGTGTCCAGGTACTGACTACTGTAGCGGGTGTGACCCTAGTCGTGTCCTAGCACTGGCATAATCACTATCCTTCATACCCGGTACCTTAGTACACATGCACAGGTGTGCTGCAAACAAACGATGAACTTAAAATGCCGCATCCTTGCACCCGCCACAATCTGCATTTATTTATGGGGCATGTTTGCTGCACCTTGGTTATCAAAACAAATCCTTTATGATTGACAGAATGTTGCTACATGTACATGTACTTCCACAGTTTGATTGTTTTTTTAAAGTTGCACTTGACAAACAGACAGGCATGTACACATGTACATGTACATGTACATGTACATGTATGCAAACTGCCAAATCTTATTAACCTCTGTGACCTCAGGCAGGATCTACATGTACAGTACATGTAGGTCTACACTGTACATGATGTATGTATGTCTGTCTGAGAAGACATGATGGTGTCCATAGCCCTATCTTTGTACATACATGTACTGTACGTATGTACAGTACAGTACACGTATGCACATTGAACACGTTGAGCATGTTGAGCATGTAAGTGTACATGCGCATGTCTTGTGGGGGTGTGTTTCATGACATATGATATCCTGGGCGTAGCCACCATCTCAGACTGAATGTACATGTATGATGCACACATGTGAATGTGCATTTGGAGTGCAAGGTTTACAAGGGTTAAATTCAATAGAACTCAACTGGTCTGGCACAAAAAAAGGACCTCAACATATCAAATCTACACGTTCACCATGTGTACAATGTACATGTACCAGAACATGGGACTTCTGATATTTCCTGTTTTTAACCAGTATGTATCTAAACATACTCTTACATGTATATACTGTACAGTTTTCTTCTTTGAAAACGTATCATGTACATGTATATCTTCATAAAATTTGTTGGTTGGTTAACACTCACAAATGCCACACATTCAACAATTCTTAGTGCTGATCTGAGGCCTTGGCCCTAACATGGGCAGAAACATTAAGAAGAGTGGTTGTAATACATGTAGTTTGAATGTTCAGGCAGAAGCTTTGGTGCTTGAGAGCAGACCAATGAATAACATGCAGGCCCTTACACTGTACATTTATTGCTTATTTCCTCTTAAATACATGCATGTGTTTCGGGTAATACACTGTACATTTGAGGGTACATGTATAATGTACATGTACATGTAAGTGTAGTGGGAAAGCCTGATTTTTTGTTCTGTTTTTTTTTCATACAGTAAAATCTTCTTCGTCTTCTTCTTCCTCTTCGGCCTAACAGTCCAACAAAGCACTTTGGGCATTCTGCACTGATTATGTATACAAAAGGTTCATCATACATGTACATGTGTGTACATGAACAAAGTACTGTAATTCTGCATTTTTGTAAGTTCACTATCTACTGGCCCCATGCAAGGATACTTTGAGTGCCATAACTTTTGCATGATGGTGCATCAGAAACATATTTTTAGAATCTGGTTCCCATGTGCATCAAATGCACAGGTCTGGATTTGTTTTCAGAGAACTACAGTGTATTCAAATGGCAGCTTGAAATGGGAGAGTACATACAGTGTACATGTACATGTGTGTACATAGACATACAGTGTACACACTGTACCATGTACATGTACAGTATGTAGAATTTTTCCAAAAGCAATTAAAGTACAGCCAACTTGAGCAAACCAATGAGGGCCCCCCCCCCCCCCAAAAAAAGTTGGAAAATCAAATCTGCTGATTGCAAACATCAAGCAGATTAGTCTAAACAAGGGTGAGGGGGCTGGCATTTTGACTCTAGCAGGATGCTTCCATTCTAGCCAGTCCTCTCAGAAATCGTGATTCCGACTTTCGGAAAGATCCAGCAAGTCTTAAAATGTCATGCCCCCAAACTTCTAAAGGCTTGCACTGTCATAAACATGTTAATCTGTATGGCACTTTGCTTTCGGTTCATATTAGGAATTAAACATTATCATTTGCTTCATTGTCTGATTTCAATTTCAAACGTTCCCTTGGTAATGGTCTGTGTTTTACTTTTATAAGTTAAGAGGTTTGGGAAATGAAAGGCAGGATTCCTTTGAGAAAAGACCCTGCAATGATATCAGTGCTTTACATGTACACACACTGTACTTCTTTGGCAGGGAAGAGTTTCTCATTTTCATCGCCCCTTTAAAAAAAAAAAAAACGTTCAGATGGTATACCGATACATACAATGTACAAGAGATGCATTTCAGAGAGCAACATGAGCTACATGTATGGTTAACCATTATGGCAAAATCTGTTTTCTTTTTCTCTCTACAATTTAATAGAGTGGTTTATTTACTGAACCCTACCTGGCTGGAATGAATGCCTTTGCATAGACAAAGTGTTCATAGGCACGTGTACAAGACCATGTCGTCCTCAAAAGGAGATCATGCAGTGCATGTAAATATCGTAGAGAACGCATCTGTTTTTGTCCGCTTATTCTGTGCTGCTCAAGTGAGTTGCAGTCTGATTTCTGTCTCTTGTACATGTACATGGTAGGTTTCTTAGGGCTCTGTCGACCTTGGCTTATTTTCTTCTTCTTTTCTAAGAAGGAGATGTACACTGTACAGAGACTGATGAAAGGTCAAATGCAGGGCTTTTACTATCGGCAAAGCTCTCAGGAGCATTCAAACTCAAACATCAGAAATTGATGTATGGTTTGCCTTTGAACTTTAAAATCGTACACGTGATGTACACGTTATTGCAATCATGCATACATGTACATTTTGAATATTTTTTTCTAAGCTCTCATTTTAGGATTTTGCGGGATGGTGTGTGCTGTGGCTATCTGCAGGAGGCCAAGGTTTGTGTGGAATGCAAGGGGACTTTGAAGATGACCAGAATGGGAGAGGGGAAGGGGCCTGCATAATGCTACATTATGCGGCATCTGTGCTTGGCTGGGCCAGATTACCAATCAGACCGTGATCAGGCCGCCGACAGATCCGTGAACGGGAATCTACCGGTAACTGGGAAAGACAGAGCGAGAAGGAGGTTTCATATTTCTGAATCTATAGGCAGGATCCTGTACATTGTATAAGCACACACATGTACAGTACATACACTGTACATGTACATGTACTACACGAATGCTTACTACTGGGGTATGATTTAGTAAAAAACATGTTTGTGTTGTACAGTGCATGTTTACAATCTACATGTACGGTACGGTACATGAACAGTTCACAATCCATGTGAAGAGTTTGAATGATCTACCCGGTACACATGTACATGTACATGTACATGTAAATATTGTACATACTGGGTATACTGTACATGTACATGTACCCGTACAGTATATGTGCCGGGACATGTACAATGCACATGTACATGTACTGTACACATACATGTACAGCACATGTACCTACACTGTACAGTGTACACACATGTACATGTACCGGCACATGATGTATGTGTACAGGTACATGTACATGTACATGTACATGTATGTGTACAGGTAAAGTGTACAGTATTTGACAAGCAGGATTGCATGTATTGAAAATTTTAAGTCAAATACATGTACACTGTACATGTACACTGTACGTACACTGTACGTGAACAGTGCAGGCAATTAAGCAACAGCATCACACATGTACATGTACATTGTACATCAATTCATGTACATGTACATGTACGTATACAAGTACACTGTACATGTACAGTACCGTACTGTACAGGGTACTGTACATGTACATGTACAGTGTACATTTACCTACTGTAGATACTGTACATGTACTGTACATAGAATAGTACAGATTTTGAAAGGTGCACTGTATTCAATGGACATACACATATGCAGACATACTGTACTGCATCTCGCAAATGATGCATGATAAATTTCTGGTCGGCTAGTTTGTGAGTCCATCTCAAAATGTAATTAAAACACCAACGTGACGGCGCAAGGCATTGCTGCAAGGAACTTTGTGGCAGCCGAGGTGGGAAGGGGGTAGGGGAGGTCAGGGCAGAGGAGAGACCAATAATGTGTCTCTGATTGAAGACACGTTTCCTGCGCACACACAGGGAGCAATTAGAATTCATTGACACTCAGAAAACGGTGGTGTGTTCATAATGGAATTATCTGATGCTTTAATGTGTGTGACTTTGATTGTGAGTGCTGGCCTGTGTAATTGAATTCTATAGTGCGGGTACGCCTATCGTATTGTAGCTGAAGTACATGTACATGTACTGTACATGTACATGTACATGTACATGCGGGAGGGCGGGAGGGAGGGCGGGAGGGAGGGAGGGAGGGGGAGGGAGGCAGACAGCCAGGGAGGCAGGGAGGGAACCAGGGAGGCAGGCAGGCAGGGAGGGAGCTGAGGAGGCAGGGAGGCAGGGAGGCAGGGAGGGAGCTGAGGAGGCAGGGAGGCAGGGAGGGAGGCAGACAGCCAGGAAGGCAGGGAGGGAGGAAGGGAGGCAGGCAGGCAGGCAGGTAGGCAGGCAGGCAGGTAGGCAGGCAGGCAGGCATGGAGGGAGGTACAAAACTGTAGGGAGGCAGGCTGGCAGGGAGGCAGACAGGGAGGCAGGCAGGGAGGCAGGGCGGCAGGCAGGCTGCCAGGGAGGCAGGCAGGGAGGCAGGCTGCCAGGGAGGCAGGCTGCCAGGGAGGCAGGGAGGGAGGCAGGGAGGGAGGCGGTCAGCCAGGGAGGCAGGGAGGGAGGCAGGGAGGGGGAGGGAGGGGGAGGGAGGGAGGCAGGAAGAGAGACAGGGAAGGAGGCAGGGAGGCAGGCAGGGAGGCAGGCAGGGAGGGAGGCAGGGAGGGAGGCAGGGAGAGAGGCAGGGAGGGAGGCAGGGAGGAATGGAGAGGCATGGAGGCAGGCAGGAAAACACTACTCTCTTATGATTTGTGACTCGGCGACCCCGGTAACGGTTTGACGTCACAGCCAGTCGGCTAATTGCCGAGAGTGCCGTTAAGGAGATTATCTGCTGAATACGCAATGTCCAGTCAATGGTAGAGACTAGAGTCAGCAGGAGTCTTAGAGACATTGGATGCTTCATGTGCACACATGTATACTGCACAGTGGGGCTGTATACTGTATAGGGCACTCAGTTGCCATTCTAAATGACAAAACTGGTGGTGACAGGCACTGATGCCAGTGAAGGGGTTTCTAACAGTTTTGCAGTGAATGTTGGGCTCATAAGCTGAGTGGGTTTCTGAGGATATTTTGAGGCCCTACAGTATTTCAATAATGTACTCAGCCTTGGCTTGATCTCATCATGCTCTATGATTTCACAAAGCATTTTAACAATCCATCATAACGCAACTTGCAATGAATAATCCATTGTTGTTGCAATACATGTACGTATACATGTACATGTAATGTACACTATGTACATGAACTGCATGTACTGTACCGTACATATGTACAGTCTACAAGTAGAGTATACATGTACATGTACATGTACATGTACAGTACATACATTAAACATGCATGTACTGTAGGTACATGTACATGTACATGTAGTATGGGTTTCATCCATTGTTTAATCGTCTTACATGTTGTATGGTTGGTTGTAGTTGCTGTAAGATACATGTGTTTGGCAAAATCAAAATCATCCTGTTTTTTATCCTTTCTGCTATGCTCAACTTATATGTGTATACACGATATACATTGTACATGTACCGGTACATGTACTCTATATGTACACTGTACATGTGTAACTTACTGACTTGAATAGTACACATGTACTTGAATAGTACACATGTAGACATGTGCAAAGATGAACTGGGTGTTAATTTATTTAGAAGTTTTCATTGTGTGTATATTTACTGTACGTAGTACATGACGTACACTTTACCACTACAGGAATGTGTACATGTACTGTACATGTACTGTGAAAGTACTGTGTGTAGGTCTACCATGTACATCCAGACCATGTTTGGATAAAAGAGCAAAAGGACTCTAATGATGACGGTGGAGTTTGATGATACTGACATGCACTATGCACCGAGGTACTGACAGGAGTTATTCATACGCAGCGAGAAAAAATGAAGACCATATGTGCCAAACTATGCATTAAATTTAAATTACGTACTCGTGTGCCAGGAAAATTACCAAATGTCTGCTTGACAAGAAACAGACCGGAAATCAACAAAGACTTCTTGTTTCAATGTAAAATGGTGTGGTTGCTGCACATGTATGGTTTGAATTTTACAGTGCATGGACACATTTTGTTAGAGGTGGGGGAGAAAAAGCAATTTCATTGTGACAAAGCAAAAAAAAAACACCTACGTGTAAATCACAGTGCAAAGAGATCTGAGGGACCCCAAATAAAGGCATTTCAGAGCAAAAGAATGGAGTGTGTTGTTTGGTTCAATTGGGAAGGGGGGAAAAGGATTGGGCATTTTTGGTCCTGCTGTTAAGAGGCAACCACATCCTTGTTGTAATTATTGTACTTCGCTATTTGGTCACAATTGCCTTGCACTTTTTGCAGCGCTTCTCTCTGCATAGGCCTATACATGCACATGGACACACATACACACAAGTACATGTATTACAGTTCAATAAGATACTAGTAATAGTAATAATACTAATAAGTACTGTACAAAGTGTACATGTGCAGTGTACATGTACATGTACATGTTCATGTGTACATTTACAATCAAGCATGAAACAACTACAGCGTACAGCCATACATGTACATGTACATGTACATGTAGAGGTACACATGTACATGTACATGTACAGTACTGTACACACATACATGTACATGACCTGTACAAATAAGGCTGCATATGTCAAAAGTACAAGTACAATTTTGTACAATGTACATGTACATGTACAGTGTCATGTACATATGTACATGTCATGTACCGGTACAATACTGCATGAAAAAGTACATGTACATACTGTACATGTACACACACATGTACATGTACAGTACATGTACCAGTTCCGGTCCACTTCATGTGTGCATACCGATATGCTGTATGCGCATGCGAATGCACGTACATGTACGGTATACTGTACACAGTATACATTTACTATGAGTTATGACATGTATACATACACATGTACATGTACATGTGTGTGTACACGTGTACAGTACATGTACATGTACATGTACATGCAGTATGCCTGACTACCTGCCAAATGGCACAGCGGCCTAGGTCCTAAATGCAGCCATTTATTGCTCCAATGAGTCGCGAGAGATGCGCCATTTCCTTTCCCACTGGCACATATTGAAATCCACTTGCATCCAAGTTTCTGTCATCATTGAAGGTGGGCTGTATGCATAAAGGTCCCTGGACCTGCTGTGCACAGTAGAAGGGACAAGGGGAATACTTATCTGAAGTAGTACCTGTACCGGTACTTTTATCTCTTTCTCATTTATTGAATAGTGCCCTTCCATAGCTGTTACCTGTATATCAAACCAGATTTTTGATATGAGGTTCTTGGGTACATCATGTACATGTATATGTACATGTACGTGTACCTGGTGTGTACAGTACATGTACTGTACTGTACCGTACTGTACTGTACTGTACGGTACTGTACATGTACATGTACATGTGTACATCATTTATTGTTTTTTTTCAGGATTTGATCCTTTCAATTTCATGTGTTTTCTTGTGACATTTCTCCTATTATTGTTAAGAACTAATGCAAGATTTGAATTCATTGAGTCCATTTTTATACATGAACCTACATGTGTCTACATGTATGTACATGTATGTACATGTACATGTACATGTACATGTACATGTACACCAATGATAGCACATGTACACTGCACATGTACATGTACTCTGTACATGTACTCTGTACTAGCTGTACATGTACTGCACACTAGGCCTAGTACAAACTGTATGTGGAGAATCCATACATGTACAATGTACAAGTACAACTGTACGTACATGTACATGTACATACATGTACATGTACATGTACTGTACATACAGTACTGTACCGGTTCATGTGTACTGTGTGCATCTACATGTACACGCATGTACATGTGTACTGTACTGTACTGTAACTGTAAAGTGGAAGATTTTGTGTAGATGTGAGGATTTTCTGCATCAGTACAGTACTCCCCTGTACAGATAATTATATACACTGTACACGTATGTACATTGTACACATGTACATGTACATTGTGTAATGTACAATGTACTGTACAATTTACCGGTACAGTGTACCTTATGTAGCTTGTTTTTGCATGCCTCAATCATGAGGGCAAATATTGAAAAGTTTTCAGTCAATAAAAAGCAATTACCGATAATGGACAGGTGTGTTATGTACATGTACATGTACATGTAAATGAACAATACTGCACATAGGATTTCATTGTGGACCATACATGTACCGGTACATTACATGTACATTGTACTTGTACCGGTACTGTACCTGTACATTGAGGAGTATACACTGTATACAGAAAATGAACCACCTTCATGCAAATAGACTAATAGAGTGAATTATACATTTGCATACACTGTAGGCCTACATGTAGTGTGGATGTTAATCTAATGTACATGTACACTACATGTACATTATTATTATTATTATTATTATTTATTCATGCCATTCAATTTACAACACATACAAGATGGGCAAGGGAGAGACAAAAGCAAAAACAATTGCTGTGGCCAGAGACCTGTCACTCCTCATCGAGCTGTGATCGAGCTGTGATGCATACATGTACATGTACGTTCTGACTCATTGTACATATACTGTATACTGTGTATTTAAATACATGTACACTGTACAGTACATGTACATGTACAGTACATGTACATGTGTACATGTACCGGTATGTGCAATCAAACCCTTACATGTGCATGTACATGTACATGTAAATGCACATTACCAGTCAGAGGGGTTGCCAAGTGCACATTCACATGCTTACAGTTCACATGTACACATGTGTATAAAATGACTGACTTACATTGTACATGTACATGTACAAATATATACCGGTACTCCTAAAATTAAGTTCCTAACAGACTGAGTGACTAATTGACGTACATGTATTTGTGTAACACTGCAGTCATTTATGCATGGACATGCACTACTATAGATTGTACATGTACCGGTACCGATAGATCTTTACATGTATAAATGTAATGTCAGTACATGTACAGTAGCATACTGTATCAATGCCGCTACCATTTTGATTTACGTATGATGGGATCAAATTCACCACACACTGTGCATACACAGTATGTACATGTTCATGTACCAGGTACATGTACATGTACATGTGCCAAAGCAATCAATGCCACATTCTCTTTCAATCCATACCCTATGCATACAGTATGCATCGAGTCACAATATTGTCTCAATGTCTAATCCACTGGCATTTTCTTGTACTGTACTCCCCTTGAGAATGAGATTGCCCTTGGTGCTTGTGTCATCCGCATTCAAAGAACCCACTACACCTGCAACAAAAACAACATGAGTCACTGCAGGGATGTACATTAAGCTTGGGCGGTTCTCCCGGTTCCAAGTGGAACCGCGGTTCCAAAATGGGAACCGGAACCGTGGTTCCGCTTTTTTTTGGAACCGGGTACCCGCTTTGGACGGTTCCCGCTTCAGAGGAACCGGTTCCAAACTCTGTGGCCAGCGCGGCCCAGCGCACATTTAGCGAACACGCAGTCACGCAATGGCCTGGCCCCAACCATGGATAACTTATGCAATGTTGGTTTGTACATGCACAGTGCAATGGGTGCATGACACATGTACATGTACAATTTACTTTGTATGCCTGTAAATTCACACCAATCGAACGCAGGCTGCTACTGTGGTACTGCACGTGGCAGCAATAAGCAACGCATTGAATGACCCCATTCGATCGTGGATCATTCTGTACGCATACATTGTACTACACCCTACACGCACTGTACTTGTGTTGCCGTGCGGCGCAAGTCTGAGTAGGGCTCCCAAGCATGTGTGATTTCATCAGTATTTCATCGGCTACCAATGCCCAATCACGCGATTCTTTTACAGACCACATGGTTGTGACGGGTTCACTTGGCTCCCTAGGCAGAGATATATTTATCTCGTCTTGTTACTTGTGTTCTTACATTGTTCTGCACGTACATACGGCCGGACTCGCGCGGCTCCAGCGTAGGACTCGGCTAATGCACGATTGCATTGGACTCGGACCCGGTTCCTTCGCGGGGGGGAGGTACCAGATTTGGAACCGGGTATTTGGCTCGGGAAGTGTCCCAGCTTTGGAACCGGGTATTTGGCTCGGGAAGTGTCCCAGCTTTGGAACCGGGTATTTGGCTCGGGAGGTGTCCCAGCTTTGGAACCGGGTATTTGGCTCGGGAGGTGTCCCAGCTTTGGAACCGGGTATTTGGCTCGGGAGGTGTCCCAGGATTGGGACCGGTCCCAAGTTTGGAACCGGGTAATTGGCTCGGGAGGTGTCCCAGGAATGGAGTTTCGGTACGGCGTGGCGTGGGGTGGGGTTCGTGTATTGCTATGGCAGCGGATTCGGTACAGCGTTGTGTGGGGTGGGGTTCGTGTATTGCTATGGCAGCGGATTCGGTACGGCGTTGTGTGGGGTGGGGTTCGTGTATTGCATGGGAGCGGACTTGGTATGGTACGTACGGCGTGGGGTGGGGTGGGTTGGGGTTCGTGTATTGCATGCATGGCAGCGGATTCGGTACAGCATTGTGTGGGGTGGGGTTCGTGTATTGCTATGGCAGAGGATTCGGTACGGCGCGCCGCGTTGTGTGGGGTGGGGTTCGTGTATTGCACGGGAGCGGATACGGTACAGCGTTGTGTGGGGTGGGGTTCGTGTATTGCATGGGAGCGGATTCGGTACAGCGTTGTGTGGGGTGGGGTTCGTGTATTGCACGGGATTCGGGACAGTGTTGGGTTCGAGTTTTGCGTGGGATTCGGGACCACGTGCATCTCGGGGTATTGCGTGGGATTCGGGACCACGTGCGTCTCGGGGTATTGCGTGGGATTCGGGACCACGTGCGTCTCGGGGTATTGCGTGGGATTCGGGACCACGTGCGTCTCGGGGTATTGTATGGGATTCGGGACGCCGTGGGGCTATGATGTTGCACGGGATTCGGGACGGCGTGGGGCTATGGTGTTGCACGGGATTCGGGACCGCGTGGGGCTATGGTCTTGCACGGGATTCGGGACCGCGTTGGGCTCGGGATCGCGTACGTGGGGCCCCGGTGTTGCTCGGGATTCTGGACTGCGTGGGGCTCGGGTATTGCTCAGGATTCGGGACCGCGCGGGGCTCGGGTATTGCTCGGGATATGGGACAGTGTTGGGTCCGAGTTTTGCGTGGGATTTGGGACCGACACTGCTATTTGCGCTAGCTGTCGGCTCCAGCGATTGCTGGTGTTTGAATCGGGGACTGCAGGCGTTGGAATCGAGGACTCGGGAAGTAGCCACGTGGTACATTTTGTCTGTAGCGTACCTGCCGAAGTTATCCATGTTACCTGGCCAACCATGCTGGCGCGCGTCCAATAAACAACCAAAAGGTAATGGCTTGACCCTTCCACTTTCTACGGGTGAATTTACTCAAAGGGTTTTATTCCCTGTTCTTAATATGCCATGCAGAATTGCTTTTGAATAGAGGATCGTAAAATCTAAACATGTTTTCAATTCTAAATCTATATCAATCTACGGTTTATTCATCGGTCTACAGAAATAAAAAAAAATTTCCATCGAAATGAAATCAAATCACCCCTTTTTTAAGAATGGGAAGACCCGAGTTTGGGTTCGGATGATTCCATTCGTTTAACGGTTTCGTTATTGAACCGCGTTGTATTTTCCGTTAAAAATATTGGGCAAATGAGCAGCCAAACAATTCAAGCAAATCTTTTAAACATGTCTCATACATCCTATTGATACATAAATGACAATCAGACTGCCAAACCAGCATTCGGTATACTTTATCAATGCATTGAAGCAAAATTAAGTCGCCATAAAAGACGCGCATGTAGTTGAACCTTCCAAGCTCATGGCGGCGTCCGCGAAACCGCGCTCACTGAGGTCTTTTTGTTTTTTATTAAATCTTATGTTTTTCTTTGTTTTTTAGGAACCGGTTCTATCTCGGAACCGCGGTTCCTAACTGGAACCGGAACCGGTTCCCAAAATCCTGGAACCGCCCAAGCCTAATGTACATGTACATGTACATGTGTTGTATTATACATGTACATGTACAGTGTACATGTACACTGTATACCAGTGCAAAGAGAAAAGAGGAAGCCCTTGGAGGAAATACTGTGCATTGTAGAATGGATACCGCCAGCCTTTGTTACATGGTATCTGGGAAATGCAAAAATGGGAGTCTGGAGTCTGCGGTTGATTGATTCAAAGGACTAGTCTGCTGTATGGATATTCAGACACCTGCTTGAAGGTGATTTCTATTGGGGTTGGCTGACCATTCAGGGAACTGTGGCTTTCCTTTATGGAGCAAAAAGGGTTTATTTTATGGGGCTGTAGTGTTGCCTGAACAGTGTGATTACCGGTACCATTTTTTTAATGTTCCAAGAATGGAAAATTCCATGTCTCTGTATTGAAAGACTGTATAGGCCTATGAGACTGGTTTGCACATGCTGCGCATACTGTAGAGTGTACAATGTATACATGTGCATGTACATGTACATGTATGGTACCGGTACGTACTGTATTTACATGTACATGTACGTGTATAGCAAGACCAGTCATACAGTACCACATGTGGCATGTGTACCGGTACTCTACATGTACATGTACACCGTACATGTACACCGTACATGTACCGTACATGTACACCGTACACCGTACATGTACATACGGGTACATGTACATTATGTACACGTGTTTACAGCAATATTGTGATTTACATGTAGGGCCTACTGTATATGATTGATACTGTACACCAACTCGGTCCAACCAACTCTGTATTGTCCACAACCAACTCGGTCCATAACCAACTCGGTCCCAGTCAACTCAGTCCGTAACCAAATCAGTCCCAGTCAACTCGGTGCGTAACCAACTTGGTCCCAGTCAACTCGGTCCGTAGTACATGTACACATGGTGACTTTACCCTTTTGAAAGACTTACATGTAATTGTAAGATAAATTGAAGAGAACTTCAGTATGATAAATTTAAGAGTACTGTACAGTGTACACGTACGGTACACATGTCCATTGTACATGTATCAGTACCTACAGTAGGCCTACACAATGTACAGTACTCTGTACGATGTACAATGTACATGTACATACATGTACATGTACACAATGTATACATATGTACGTACAGTATAGAAGGTACAGGTACAAATGTACATGTACATGTACATGTACTGTACATGTGTACATGTACATGTACGTGTACGTAAATGTACTGTGTACATACATGTACTGTACACTGTACACAACATGTACTGGCATGTACATGTACATGTCATGTACCGTACGCTATCCATGAACACCTAATGTACAGGTACACATGTACAACATGTACATGTACATGTGTACATGTACATTGTTGTACTGTACCCAAGTACAGGTGTTAGGGCCTACATTGGTGATGAATAGTGATGCTTTCAACACCCACATACACATGTATACATGTACATGTACATGATGTAACTGTACTGCCTACATGTATACACACTGTAACAATTCTTACACTGTATAAGTTCCCACTTAAAACTTGCACAGACATTGTTGTCACATCACTCACATTGTCACATGTTTTAAGGCCACAGATTGAAAAATATTGATTTAGGCGTACTGCACAACTCTGCAAGTACTGCACAATACATGTGCAAATGGAGGCCTACTGTACATGTACATTTACATGTACTGTACATTAGGTATGCACATGTAACACTTAATAGTAAACAACAATCCACAGACCATGGACAGACTGTTCAGAAAAGCTCCCATAATAACTGGCCAGAGCAGACACAAATTTACATGTCAATCGTGTTTGTTTTCTTAATGTTACTGGAAAAGGTAACAACAGAGAAACATCACACGCTACAGTGGTTCAGCATAGTACTGTAAGTGCAAGGGGTACACACATGTAGCAAATACGGATTCCTGTGCTAGAGGCTACTAGTACTACTGTGTACACAATGTACATGTATGTACATGTACATGAACCGGTATTATGTACATGTACATGTACACATGTACTGTATGTACTGTATGTACTGTACATGTACATACTGTGTACATGTACATGTACATATACATGTACATTGTACTCAGTCTGATTGTACTGTACTGTACAGTACATGTAGTCATGTACATGTGCAAGGTACATAAATATGTTCTGGTGTGTATATGTACATGTACATGTACATGTATACATGTGCTACATGTACATGTGCTACATGTACATGTACATGTGCTACATGTACATGTACATGTACATGTACATTAGTACATGTACTGTACATAAGTATTACACATGTACATGTACAGTACATGTATGTACATGTACATGTACATGTAATTTCTCAAACCAGATCGTCTAGTTTCTAACAACCAAGAACAGGTGAATGTGTATGCATCACTGGACCGACTGGAGTCAGTTGGTAAATGGCAGACAGTCATGGCTAGACGTACATGTACCGGTAGGGAATTTCCCTTACAGGTGTGTTTGAGACCATGCTGCATCATGTACATGTAGTACATGTACAGTGTTTGTACATGTACATGTACATGTAGTGCCAGTATTTGCATACCGTAACCTCCAATCGACATGGATACACAGTGAAGCCAGTCCAATTACTCATCCTGACTGCCATAGAGGAGTACACTTTTGGTAAAGTTACTGATTTGCTTAGTGCCAGACAATCAACTTTCGCGATCAGTAGGGCCTAGTGGTTCACTTTGAATAGTCAAAGATGCAAGTGCTGCAAAGAATGTTGCTCATGCAATTCATGTGCATGCATGTGGCATTTCAATACATTGTAGTTCCTGAATCACTTTTATCAGTGAATCAAATCCTCAATAATGGACATTTTTGTACATGTACATGTACATGAACATGTACATGTACATGTACATGTACGTGTACTAGTGTATGTACGGTACATGTGTACATGTACAAACTGTACATTGTACATGTACATTGTACAATGTACCTACATGTATACATGAACATGAACATGTACATGTACATGTATGTACATGTACACATGTACTGTAATTGTATGGATGCAATGTATAAACGTGTACATGTACATGTATACGAACATGTACGTGTACTGTACAGTAAACAATAAACATGTATACAGTAAACATGTACATGTAGTACATGTACACTGTACACTGTACTGTGTACATGCATGTGTGCAAATGAAAACCTTATGTACTGTACATGTACATGTACACGTAGTCAAGAGAGAACTTGCAACTACTGTATGTACATGTACATGTACATGTACTGTACATTTTCTTGGCCTCGAAAGTGAAGATGTCTGGAGTATTTGCATTTAATATGGTTCCAGGACCAAGCCCATCACTGGGCATGTTTTCAGCACTGGGCATCCACAACACAATTCAAATGGCCTAGACTAGATTACGGTACTTACATATACGTGTACATTAACGGCACTACATGTAGGTGCACTGTGCTGTACAACATTGGACAAGGTCAAAATAAACATTCATAGGTAAACATGGACAGTATGCATGAGGTGTACATCCTTACATGCATAATTTTTGCATACATGTACAATACATGTACAATGTACATGTACATTGTACAATGTACATGTACATATATACTATACCCCTGTACATGTACTGTACATTGTACAGTACTTACATCCTTGCATCAAAGTTGCATGTACATGTGTGTACATGTACACGTACAGTACATGTATAATGTACACACGTGTACATTTGTGTATAGTACTGTACATGAATTTACTTGTCTCAGATTAACTTCAAGCAATCCAAAAAAATGCAACCCGCTTTAATGCTGAATTAAATGACCAAAATGTATGCAAATTCACAATAAAATAGATGTTCTAGCACTGGCAGGGCTGCTCTCAAAGTACATGGTAGGTTTCTTTTTCTAGAGGAATCAAACTACATGTACACGTACATGTACATACATGTACATGTACACAATGTACGTGTACATTGTGTACATGTACCGGGTATGTCACAGCCACAGGAGCCAATTTTGTCTTAAGTAGCAACTTGTAGGCAATAGTTATGAAAGGGTTGTTCATCACGGTGGTATAGTACAGTACATGTAAGGAGAAAGGTGATCAAAGTCACGCGATGTCTCGTTGCTGTTAGCGACATTTCGGTCACTAGTGTATGGTAGTACTGGCTCTCCTTCATCAGGCAACGGACAATTGGATGCTATGGTGTCTGTTTATATTTGGTCCGCTAGCTTGGAGGAAACTACTGTACAGGTACAGTACATGTACATGTTCATGTATGTAAGTGATGTACATGTACTGTAACTGCACTGAGTGCAAAGGGAGCAGCCCATTAGCGACAAAGTGATTTTTTTAATGGCACTGTCTCAGTTACATGTACTGTACCTCAAGGAGACGATCGAATTATTGTGGAAGGTCAATGAATTACTTCTCAAATATTTTCTAGAAGTAGAACACACAAGGATACCTAAAATGCCCCCATTTCCTCTCATAGTACAGCACATGTACATGTACATTGTAGCAATCCATGTGTACAGGGAGTCTGTCATGGACAGACAGCAGACACCATGTTTATTTACAGCCATCCATTCTGGACTGTAAGGGCAGCATTTAGTGGGCTATACATAAGTTTCAGTTGCAGACGTGCCAGTGTTGTTTGTCACCTTAGAATATACCGCAGTTGTATCACAGTTCACCGCAGCTCACTCACAATACGGCTTTTTGTCTCGGCACATATTAAGCAATTGTCTGGTCCTTGAGATCAATGGACATTGTTGTGTGAAGGGAATTCTGCTCTGTCTAAGAAGTGGGGGTTTTTTTTAGCGGGGAGGAAGGAGCGTCGGCCAGAGTGGTCCAACCGTGTTCTTCACTAATGAGGCAGAGTTTGTCGGTGAATTTCATTCATGGAACATTTTTGAAACCCTCAAGCATATTAGGCTTTTGTATTCTTGCTATAGATGCAGCATTGCATTATTATTTCTTCAAGGCTGAAGAAACCATTTGAAAGTTTGGTGCATAAGCAAAGGAATTGTGATCGGATACATGTTAGGCCTAATTTGGGACTGGCTGACATAATGCTTGGCATAATAATCTGTGGAAGGATTTGAAAGCCCCTTTTCAGACAACACTTAAAAAAACTTGCAAGACTTGAGAGAGAATACATGTATCTGAGGGAGGTTGAAGATTTGTCGGAGGTCCAGACCTACACATGTACTGTACAGTGTATGACTTAATCTCTCAAGGGTTCACCAGGGACATACATGTATGTCACTCTCAAGCATTGGCCCTTTCACACGATAGCACTTTTGTAAGAGTTGTCATGCATAAGACATTTTTTCAAGCCTTGAGAGCTTTTTCAGCGTTGTGTGAAAAGACTTAACATGTACATGTACATGTACATGTATGTACAGTACACAATGTACATTGTACATGATGTACAGTATGTACAGTACATGTACCCGTATGTACATTGTACATGTACACGTACATGTATAGATGTACTGTACAAAATGTACATTAGAGCATGGAGGAGGGAAAGTAAGGATGTTTGCAATGGTTCACAGACCGTTCCTTCTGTACTACTACATTGTACATGTACCTTCCTTACTACCAGTAGGCCTACAGGGTGAATCCCCGGGGAATTCCAGGGGATTTTGTACCCACCAACACCCCTGCAACCATTCACACTGGACCCATTTGGAAACTCCCGGGGACCCTACACATGTATACACATATGTACAGTATGTACATGTATGTATTTCCCCGTGGAAATCGTAAAACCCCGGGTTTTTATCCTTCTACCCTACCTACGAGCAGGGGTAAAAATTCCCTGGGCAATAGCTTATCCCCGGGGATTTCTTCGGTAGTGTGAATAGACAGACCGAAATCCCCGGGGAATTTTCGAGAAATCCCCGGGGATTTTGTCTAGTGTGAAAGCCCCTTTTTGGGACATGACTTAACACTGCCTGAAGTTGAACAAGGATGTTTTTTGAAGAATTACTCAATATGTACCTTAATTTTTTGTTTTAAATTCACACATTAGGGTTAATATTAGTTAATGATAAGAGTAGACTACTGTACTGCTGTGGACAAATATGAATTAACAATGCTTCCTCATTTTTTCACCTTTGTGAATGATTTATAATAACATTAAAAGCTGATGCCAGTATGTGCATACTCCATAATGGCTTGAATTCAAAATGCTTCATCATCATTTAAAATGAATTTTCTCCAAAACATTTCCATTAAATATGTTAAATTGGAGTTAAATTCAATTTCCACTGGCCCCCTGAGAGCGTAATTGGGGGTTTAGCGCTAAACTCTATTCCCAAATAGTAAAACACAGTAAACGTATACTGTAAGTGCTTTATACTGTGTACATAGGCAACCGCAATTAACCCAATACATGAGTACAACTCAGATAAGCTCATTAAAACCAGCCTGCTTGTTGGAGATTCATTTCCAGTGAGCCAGGGGTATGGTCAACTTGCCCCGCATAATGTGTTTACTGATTCTGCACTGTGCCCAAATTGTGCAGGCAGTGTGAAAAGACAGCCCACCGATTAGTGACAAATGGATGTTTCTCTCTTAAGCCCTGGCAATGGGAGGAAGGAGGTGGGGAGGTGGGGGAGGTTGGGGAGGACTGAAAAGAAGAGTTACTGGTGAATGGACCCCACAGGCAAATCCAGTTGGCAAATATTGGCTGGCGTTGACAGCCAGGCCAAAGGCTCATTGACATACTCATACAGACACAGACACACACACACACAGACACAGACAAAAAGGGAAGCACAAGAGTAGCCACATGCGAGCGCGATAACAGCATCAGAGCACGCTCAAATTGATACTACCCGAGCCCCAAGCTTCTACAATATGATGACTCATAAAAAAAAAAAAACACCCATAAACTGCATGGGCGTGTGGCGTACCATGCCCGGCGTATAGAGTTACTGGGAAGACTTTGCAGAGCGCGGAAATAAAAAACCTGGACTATTTCTTCTCCCCCCCCCCTGCCTTCTGTACGGAGAGAATCGCTGTGTTAAGTGCACCATTGAAGAGGCAGAACATAACAGCGTGTAGGACAACAATCTTTGGATTACATTTCCCGTAAGACGATCGCTCTCAAGTGTACTGCAATAAATGGAGATTTTTCTTTTGAAAAGATACACATATATCCATTGTGGAATCTGATTAGAATTGACAATGGATGTAACGATTATCTTTTTTCTTTTTTTCAAGTGGCATTTCTGATATGCCAAAAAGACAAATTTGGAGTGAATCCATTTTGATTGAAACCATCTTTTCTTCAAAAATGTTGCATATTTTAGGGACCACAATTTTAGGAAGAGTTGTAAACATAATACATGTACACATGTACCTGTACGGGTACATAATGAACAGTACATGTACATGTACATTTTTAAATATAAATGCTGCATGCATACATGTACATTGTACTTACTGCTTACTCACCACAAATATGCACAATTCACAATATTAGAGGGTCTCATGTTTGAATCCTATCTTTCTCTTAATGTCAGGCCCTCTATAATGTACATTTTTAAGACCAGACATTGCACAACAAGCCCTGTTTAATGCTTCCTTGGTACAGTACTGTACGTGTGGTACATTTGAACATTCATGCACCGGTACATGTACACTGTACAGTACTGTACCATATCATTTGTGTAAGCAATTGTCTGTCTGCCCTTGGGTTGAACTGAACATAGAGACACACTGTAAAATGTTTGGAATTTAATATTTATTTTATACACATGTGCATAATTACATGTATGTACACCCTTCCTCCATGTGTACACATTGTACATGGACATGTACAGTACATGTACGTACATGTACATGTACATGTACATGTACATGTACATGTACAGTACTGTACATACACGTACGGTACATGTACATGTACTGTACATGTACACACGTACATGTATACTGTACATGTACACATGTACATGTATATGTACACATGTACACACTGTATGTACAACACACGTACTGTTCATTAACATGTAGGCCTACATGTACATGTGTGTATAAATGTAGTGTACACACTGTTCAGTGTAATTTATACCCCGAGGAGATTTGTTATTTTTTCATCTGGCAAATTGGCAATGTGACACATAATACAACGTACGGACTATGCCTTGAAATCCACACTGAAATCCACAAGACATGTGGTACACATGAGTGTACATGTACGTGTACACATGTACACGTACTGTACATGTAATACTGCCAGGCTCTCCTTCGTCCACATGTACGTGTACACGTACACGTACACGTACATGAGTACAGTACAGTACATGTACATTGTACATGTACATGTGTGTGTATTCTGTGGACTTGTTGGGCCTCACTGCCTAGCAATCCAGTTCCAAGTATACAGCACATACTGTACATGTACATGTACACGTGCATGTTCATGTGCATTATTTACATATGTACATAATTCTGTGTATTATGTACATGTACATACAGTATGTGTAAAAATATGTGTAAAAATTGAAATAAAAAGTCAAGAGAAACCCATGTACATGTACCAGTGTACAGAACATGTACAGTCACTACAGTGTACCACTACCAGTCTGGTACATGTACATGTACATGTCCATGTACATGTACAGTGTACATACCGTACCGGGGTACAGTGTACATGTAAATGTACAGTACATGTACACGAATACATGTACATGTACAAGTAATAATACATGTACATGGTACATGTAATAATACATCTACAGTATGTGTACAGTAGATGTACATGTACAATGTACATGTACAATGTACATGTACATGTGTACATCTTGCTTTTGAGAAAGGTACTACCAGGCACCGGATACATTTTTGCAATTTGCATTATTTTGGTCACTTACAGTTACACTTCAGTAACAAGTGTACACAAATACTGTACAGTTGTAGTGTACATGTACATGTACATGTACATGTGTGTACATGTACATGTACGTACCGGTACAAAGTCAGCAAGATACATGTACATGTACAGTGTAAGACTGTACGTGTACAATATACATGTATGGTTATAAAAATATATTGACAGTTACCGGTAATCCATCAGGAGATCATACACATGTACATGTACATGTATATGTACAGGTACATGTACAGTACAGTACACATGTACAGTACATATAAATGTAGAGACGGCACAGCTAATAATGGCATCATTATCCACATGAATGAACTCAAGTACATGTACAAATGTACATGTACATGTATACATGCACATTATACACTACAGTGTGTACATTACACACTGTACATGTACATGTACACGTACATGTACATGTTACATGTACGTGTACATGTATACCGGTATACATGTATGCAGTATGTATACCGGGTAAGTACATGTATGTACAACGTACATGTAGAAAAGTAAAGTTACACTGTACCGGTAGTCCGGTAGTACCGTACATGTAAGCATACATGTACATGTACAGTGTAAATGGGTACGTATACATGTACATGTACGTGAACATGTACATGTACTCACTGTACATGTACATTGTACGTGTACATGTACTGTACCGGAAGTACATGTACACTGTACAGAACACATGTACATGTACAATGTACCAGTATGTAGGGGTGGGTACACTGTAGTGTACATGTACATATGTACATACATGTACATGTAGGCCCTACACTGCACTGTGCATGTTCAGCATGCTTCACAGTTGATGGCACCAGTCTGGATGCACCAGTCTGGATGCACGTGTATGCACTGTGCAGAAAGCGATACAAGAAACGCGTGAACCAGCTCACCATCCTCTCGCTTAAGAAGTGCAGAAGAGGCGTGGCAACTGATATCCCCAAGGTGACCATAGCAGCCGAGCCCCTGTGCCAAAATGGCACGATTGCACACACTACTACAGTGACCTGTGTACATGTACTATGGTGTACTGTACTATCAGTCAGGCTGTGCTGCAACTATTTGCGCAATGCTGCTTGGGCCCACTGGTTTTGAGGCACTGACTTACTGACATCAAAAAATGCAGAAATGACGGCTTCATGGAACAGCTGACTTTAAAATCGATATAAATAAATCATTGCAGCCTCAAAGGCCTATCATGGGCTTCTGTGGCTATACACTGCACCGTATAGTCCACACATCCAATAGGAAGTCATTCGCCGCTCGATAAATGTCAGGAGGAAAAGGAAATTGGAGCTGCATTCATTCGGGGAGAGGGAAAAACTTATATCTAGGATCAGAGTAGGATAAATCAGTAAACTACAAAAATGTTGCAAAAAGCTTACTGACTTAAGCCGTGTCCGCACTGGACTTATTTTTTACCGAGCCCGTGGGTAACATTCCAATGGGTAAATCTTCCAGGCGTCCGCACTTGGACTATTCGACTCGGGTAAACTAACCGAGACGATTGGTAAAACTAACCAACTGGCGCAAACAAACGCATGAGGGCACTTTCGTGGTGACCCTTCACCGGATGTCTGTACACAATCTACCGGCCATGTGTGTACATTTACTACATTAATATGTACAGTACATGTGCATGTACTGTAGTCACGTTGCTACCCCATACCCCATGCCCGTCTTGTGTACAGGGACGTACACGTCACGTGGTATCGAGGCAATGCGGGGCGCCGGTGCCGGACCGGATGTGGTTTTTTACCGAGTCGTTTACCGAGACGTGTCCGGATTGACCTTTTTGGCTCGGTTAAACTGACCTGGTCAATTTAACCGGGCAGAAGTTGGTCGGTTAAACTACCCATTTGAGTCGGGTAAGTTACCTGGGAGGAAAACTTCCTGGGCTGTCCGCACTGGACTTAAAATGGTCAATTTACCCATTTGCTTGGTTAGTTTACCCATTTTAAGTCCAGTGCGGACGCGGCTTTATAGGACCAATATGCCAATCTCAAGAGAGAAAAATAGCAGCCCTGTGCCCCTGACGTTTCCATCCTAGCAGGTCCTGCAACTACACTGTACAACGATCAAAATGCCAGGCCATCTACGATCTGCATGTCCGTGTACTTTCATTTTACATGTAGCTGAAAGTGAAGCATGAACTTGAGGCTTTGCTACATGTACTTTGTGGAAAAATGCACAGAAACAATACTTACAGGCATTATAATTTTGTGAAGTCAATAAACAAGATACCGGGTACATGTAGGCCTATCGCTTAAAATTCAGAATTACACACATGTATGTATAGTGTACATGTACATGTACATGTACTGTACAGATTTCCATCCACAAGAAAGTGTTTTCCATGTTCTTGGAATGGGGGCTGTGGTCTACAGTGTACACAAACATGTACACACACATGTACATGAATTGCCTGCCAGGTGTATGGACACACAATTTGTGCATTTAAAATTTTAAATGTATCCTCCAATAACCGGTTTTCGACGATATAAGGACTTTTCTTCAAACTGAACAATGTGGACGAAAGTATCACACTAAAAGAGGTCCCAGTCACTTTGTCCACACCACAGACTATTAGAATAATCATAGAGAAGGTTGATCAAGCCTGTCACTTCCGTAAGATTACCGGTAAGATTACACCGCGCAGTAAGCATCGTCACCTATTTTCGTCAGTGGTGTTTAGTAAGGTGTTCCAGTCAGCCAAACGCAAAATAAATTCTTAAAATAACTCAAAATGCTGTGTGGCACTGTAAAATTCTTCCCTGTATGTTTTTTTTGTATTCATCTTTGTTTTTGTTTGTCCACACTGCTTCTAACACTTTCCTCAAATCATTCATAATTTATGCTTAAAACGTATTGGTCTTGTTAATGTCTTCTTTTGTGACGTTTAAAACAAACTCCACAATCCTCTTTCTCACTGCTTCTTCAGTTATGACCTTTCCCAATGTCACTCCAGAGACACATTTCCTCCTTCTTGGTACTTTCTCTAGCTGCCCTTTTATTTTTTTTATTTTTTATAAAAGCCTATTGGGCCATGTTACTTTTTGTCTTTAAATAATAATAAAAAAATAAATTAAAAAAATTATATAAGCGAGACGCCCTATAGTAGCCTCCATAGTTTTTACTCAGAACGGACTGCCTCAAGTTGCGTGATATATTTTTTTTCTACGGATGTTGGGGTTTGTTATTGGTACACTCAGATTTTTTTTAGGACCAACAATAAAGAAAACTGGAGCTTTGAAGCAACTGCCAATTTTGTACCTAGGAAAATAGACCCCAAAAGAGCAACTTTTTGAATTACACGAGTTTGGCCTACTGGAAAAGCCTCAACTTTCCACATTTTCGGTGGCGGACAAGAGCAGGAAACAGTCTGTAAGATACGAAGTCTGAGATCGTTATACGGAGTTGTTTTCATCGTGCGATGTGAGTTAGAAGGCTAAGCGTCGAAAACGTGTAGCGTCGAAAACGGGGGTTCCCACGATACATGTACCGGTACATTTGTACATGTACATGTACAGTACTGAACATGTACATGTACACTGTACATGTACAGTACTGTACATGTACATGTACAGTACTGTACATGTACAGTTGTACACTTATGGGTGAGATCATAGTGGCCCAGACAAATGAAGGCCATCAGTGGCACAATTGCATATCAAATGACAAACAGTCTCATGACTCCATGAGGTTGTGGCATTTTAGGTGGTGCTTGTGATGGTATGTGTACAAGGGCAATGTAATCTCTGAGCCATATCTTACAATTAATCAACTTCCTGTACATGTACATGTACATACATGTATACTTAGTTACATGTACTATGTACTTGTCATTGGATCTCTATAGTTTATCACTATTAAGTATTAGCTGTACTTAGACACTCTCTTCTCTTCTCCAACAACCGATGTCCAGAACAGTCAGAAGGACCTGAACCAATATGGGACAGGGTGCATTTTGTACTCTACTCACTTGCTGTACTCCTTAAAAGAATTTAAACAGTACATGTCTGAAATTCTTTAAACTGGGAGTAGGATTTAAAAAACAACAACAATGTACTGTAATACTGTATACATGTAGGTCCAAGTCTTCAAGACTGTACATGTATCTCATCAGAACTCACTTATCTTGCATCATATTGTACAGTGTACACTTCTTGTAATTGTGTTTCTCTTCACATTTAGTCACGATCAAAGATCCAAGGTCCAAGATCAATGATCGAAGATCGATGATCGGAGAACGAACAGACCGGTAGACACACAGACACAACATGGAACAAATAAATATTGGATTTAGTTCAGTTGATGGTCCCGTGTTACCTTTTCTGTTTCCGTTTGTGTCACGTGGTCAAGATCGTCTAATACTTGCTCAACTACATGTAGGTCAAGAGCAGTAACACAACACACATGAAAGGGCAAGTTTCCTATTTTTTAAAAATCTAAAATTAACTGTCTGGTAAGTGATATCTAAGTGTTTGATCCATGGCCATGTTTAAAACTTTAATCCGTTGTTAGGTTTTTAGGTGCTGGTCAATGACCATGCACTGTGAAGTGTGCTGGCACACTTCACAGTGACGCAGGGTAAGCCATTCAATCACACTTTGAACTGAAGAGTAGTTTATAACAACTGATCAATACCTGCGCTCCCATTCCTACATAACCATTAACCACCATTATTGAATCGGACAGTGCATGTACTAGCCTAGGCGCAAACTAATGAGAATTGAGTACAGAACAGATAGTACAAGTAACTTGGACCCTTACAATCGCCCTTTTTAAAAGAAAAAGAAAGAAAGGGCGACTGTAAGGGTCCAAGTTACTCAGTCTACAGAACAGAGTATACTTTATACTTATAATTATAGTCTTACTCTTCTTAGGCACTGTCAGTACATGTACATGTACTGTACATGACTAATGAGTAACGTAATGAGCACAGAGAAATTAAGTGGGTCAAGCAACCATGCAACGGATTATTGAATTATTTAGTCCGAGTAACTTGGACACGACAAGCAACCTTTTTTAAAATCAAAATTTGGAATTTGGAGGGTCGGGTGACTGTCACTGTCAGTCACCCCACCCTCCAAATTCCAAATTTCGATTTAAAAAAGGGTGGCTTGCCGGGTCCAAGTTACTCGGAATATGAATTATTATTATTTGTTTAATGTCATTTTAACTGATTCAAATAATTTCAAGTCAACTACTGAACTAGTCTACTCTAGTCTAACTAAGGCTACTCCCTCACGTTGGGTCACGTCCCGGTTTCCTCCGCATGGCCGTCGGCGAACCGTCCAGGTCTCGGATCTCCATGCCTCCGCCCCGGCCGCTAACAATTCCCTGGGCCCCGTCTCCGGCCGGCTGTGTCCTCGGGTCCGGGCAGGGCGGATCAGCTGGCGGTGCTGCCAGCTGATCGCCTGCCGTGGATGCGGCCTCCATGACGGTACCTTCAGACGGCGGCTCACGGTGACGATTCCCCCGTGGAGTACTAAGTACTGCTACTGTGCTAGCACGAACCAGTTCGTTAAAATTCTCGGTGAAATCACGCCCACGGTGCCTTCAAAGTTGCCGGGCCTGCCAGGGATAGCACATTGGAAGTCACTGTTCATACTTTGGAAACATTGACAAATTTAATGGATTTCAAGTTGATGTAGAAAACTGGGAAGCAATGTCGAAGACTGCATTATACTGTAACGGGCCCGATAATCTTGCACATTATTTTTTTTGGAGGGGGGGAGGGGGGGCTGGAGTGGTTTCCCTGGTTTCCGCCTTAACGGCCGCGCTCTCTTCAGCTGTGCTAGACTGTTCTGGGCACCAGTGACATTTTACCGCAGTCGTCTGCTTGATTGATTTTGTAAACTTTGTCGAGGCTTGTGTCAAAAGAGGGCGCTATTGAACAGCGCAGCTGGCGTTATGGGTTTTTTCCTCGCATCGTTCACGTCGAATAATTATTAATATTTTATTATTACATGTATTGCAATCTTCGCTCTACATATACATCATGTTGCAAAAATCAATACCACGCTTACATGAAGGAATATCAAACTAAGTTATCCTTATCCGAATCACTCCATCAAGGGGGAAATGAATGCCTAACTACATAATTATACTTCGCCCCTTTTCTGCATAAGATTAATCAAAATCAAAGCATTTTTGGTATTGTTGAATTGTTTGACATTAATTTTTGGTTCTTATCCTATGTGGGCTGAAGGCATGGGTCGTGACCTTCAGACAATGTGCCATTTCATGCAGGATATTGGCAATAACCGATAAGACAGAAGTCGGATCTTCATCATTATTGCATTGACTTTTATACTGCACTGCTGGTATACTTAATTATACAGCATGCATCTGTTGAAGTACATGTAGTTCTTGCTGTGGCGTTACCAGCGCTTTAAATTGGAAGAAGGTGAGGGCAAAGAATTTGTTTTTTGGGAAGAGTCAGTGCAAGCTCCTACCCCAGCCCCCCCCCTCCCGTACCAGCAATTCAATCCTAAACTTTTCTGTGATGTCAGTGTCATGGGTGTTGAAGGCGCAGTGCAGTGGAGGGGTCCCTCTGCTAACGCCGTTTTTGCGGGTTAACCGTAACCCTCTCAGGTATCCGACCCTCGGGAGGATGAGGGTTACGGTTACCGCACTGACTAGTAACGCTGCTGCTTCGGAACCTTGGCGTTGTCCTCCATGTGGTGGATAAAGCTGTGACCCTTCTCTCCTGCATGCATTGGATACCTGACGGCGGGTACCAGTTTTTGTACCGCGCGCGATACTATAGTAAAATCGCCCGCACGTTAATCTGAGAAAGAGACTATTCCCCATCTTCGATCAAAGGCTGACAGGAAAATATTATAGCATCAAAGCCAACAGCCTCCGGCGCAAAATGGGCGAACTCAATTTTAGGGCGGCAACTTTCTAACCACATGGTTTTCCGTCCCTTTGCATCCGAGGCACAATTTCATGGCTCTGTTTAACACAGAATATTTTTCACCGACGCACGTTTTGGGCAAGGATACAGTTTTTAGCCCCTAAACGGTGTCTACCCCCTTACGGCTTTACCTCCTTTGCTTGAATTATTTCGCAAATCGCGTCAATTAGCAGATGACAACGCAGATTTCCTTTGCATTAAAGGAAGGGAATTCAGGCATGCGCTTATAGTGAATCACTATTTGTTTGGGGTTACGGAAACAAGAAAATTCATACTTAATAATATTGCCCATGAAAATAATACGCTTACGGGTTAAAGGCCATAATTATTTACAACATTGGTAAACGTCAAAAGATTGCCATTCGCGAGTAATACACTATTTGTCGATGTTTGGGTGAAGATTTCTCGGTAAGTACAGCATCCCAGACCGTAATATTTCAACATGAGGATTCTATCATGACCATCTACAAACTGTGTAGATCAGAAGGAAATCTGTGGACATCGATGTTTGCCGATCTTCCCAATGTTGTATGTTTGCTTCCGTGAGCGTCGGTTATGATGTATAATCTTGTCCGGTCTGGGAGTGATCACCCACACGTCTTGCGTATAATGATTGATGCTGTTGCTGCTGTCTTGGTTGGGACCGCACCAGTGGCAGGAGTCCGAGGGGTATAGCTGCAGGCAGAGCCGACGGCAGGGGATAAGCCGAGGACACGCGCCATCACTCCCGCCAGCAAGCTGCGAGCTATAGCCGGCCGTCTCAAGTCAGGGAAGATGTCTCTTGGATTGGTTCATGCCACTGTCTGAAACCCACACAAGCTAATATACCAGACTGCACTGTATGATGAAAATCAGAAAATGAAATGTAAACATTATAATGGTCTGTATTAGTGAAGCTAGTGAACAACAGCTAGCACTACACCTCGATGGGCTGTTACACTGAAGCTCTATCGGACAAACATAATGCATGCATGTAATATTTATACGAGAATAGATGCCTATGGAGAGATAATTTTGTTCTTAGGTATAATCTTAGGGTGAAATGAAGGACTAGGTTTGCGGTGATACCCGTGCCAAAGTGAGTATTTTGTGTGGTTCTAAAAAGAACCGGAGGAACTCGACGTTTCGAACGGTATACTCTGTTCGTCTTCAGGGGTCTGCTGGATTCTAACTGGGAGTGGGGTTTATGTAGAGAGGGATCCTGGATGCGGGGATAAGCCCAGTGAAGGCGGGAACACCGAAGGCGGGAACAAGTATGCGATCGGAAGTCGGACCATAGACCTAAGCATAATCATATAATTATGGTGGCGCAGAAGGGACATGGTAAATCACCATACAATAATTTCTTTGTATAATATTGTGTGCAGTGCATTTTGCGATAAAATGTCCAAATCGCAAATTTCTTCACACATTGTGCGCAGATGTTTGCAATTTTGTAAATTTCTAATATCTTTGCAGATTTGAGAAGTCCCTTCTGCGTCACCATAGGCCTAATATTTACATGTTTTTGATTTTTTTGGAAACACGCGGGGTATCTTGCTGTGTTCCAATCACGTCGTGTTTATCGTGTTCACGACCAGCATCACGAGTGTGCTGCATTCATATGTAGTTTTTATTTCTATGGCTGAATTCCATAATATACAATGCTACTCACCAACAAATTGCGCAAGATTGCAAGCGCAAAGACCGAAGAGTATAATCATTATGCTAGTTGCTTGCATGCTACGCGGCTGGTTTTCACGAATCCCGTTTTCACTAACGAACGCGAGTCGGACAACTCGTACGGCGACGACTCGCAGCTAATGTAAAGGAAATTATCACTATTACAAGACATCCTGACATGTTCGTGTAGAGTAAATTCATGGTAAATTCACATTTTTCGTTCCTGGCTGCAGAAGCCGCCACCGTATGTATCGTAATCTTATTGTAACTCATGCATGCGTCGATGTTGGTAAAAACTTTTTACCCTTTGACCCTAGTTGACCCCATTATTTTTGATGTAAAGTCGTGAACTGGAGACAAGATTTCTGCCTCTAGTTCACGACTGGTGACCACGAGTGACCAGAAGATTGGGGCGCCTCTTTACGACTAGTGAACTCGTGAACACGGTAATCACGACGCGATTGGAACACGGCATCTCCTAGCTACAAAGTGCCCTCGGGGTGCAGCACGCAATGCCATCCAAGATGGCTCCATCTTGGATGGAATTTGATTATCATAAAGTGTGGACCCATACCCTTTTTTTAATAGGGGGTCTTTGGAGGCTAATTAAATGAATTCATTGTAGAATAAGTAAGACAACATGGGGGTTCACTCCTCAATTTGGTATGTAATTTGGACTATATCTGGCTTTAAATGTGGTCCTATTTGGTTGTAGAAGTGGAAGGGTCCATCCCAAAATCCTTGTAGAAATTCGGTTTGGACGGCTACACAAAATAATGTTAAGGTGCGTTTTTTCTGGGGTAGGCCTAATAATAAGCAAAAAAATCTAATCGCCTATAAGGGCACAAAAATTGAAAAGAATCTGAGAGATGAAGGTCCAATCTAAACATTTCAGTATAGCTACAAGAACTGAGAAACATTTGGGTGTGGGATAATTGGCTTCGACAGTGACTGTTTTTGTACAGTGTTCAATGTGAGCTCGATTCAGTGTTCTGCACGGCTGGTCCTCGGATCCTGGTCCGATCCTCGGAGTGAGAGAGTGAGAGTGAGAGAGAGAACAGCGCCATCTAGTGACGGGCCAGACAGCTAGCTTGCCCCTGATCGGAAACTCAACGATTCAGTGATTACCACAAAATACCAGACTACCAAACTGCTGCACCGCCTTTTCGCCCCCTTATCGACCCCGATATGCCCGGGTCTTGTACGAGACACACCCTTCATAACACCCATCAGTGACTCATGGAATAAAACCCCCTTTTTCATCCATACAGACCTACCAATTTTGTGAATCCAACATAATGTTTCGTGTAACTGTAAGTTGTATACATGTACAATACCATGGATGTGATTTTGTTTTCGGTATTACCATACAACGAAAAAACAGAGACGGAAGATAATAAAACAAAAGTACTAAAAACAAACATTGCACAATATACATAGAAAATTAGGTGTTACCAGGGAGATCAACCAGGGAGTTGCTCAACTTATTACCAACGGGGGTACGTCCCTATTTATATTACAATACTATTGCACTAAATTTAAAACAGGAAGTTAATACAAAAACTGTTGCAAACTGCGGCTTGCTCGACGTTCACTGACTGAAATGACTTGCAATACATACATCTCAAAAGTTAGAGGGCCTGACGTTTCGACCCTAGCAGGACCTTTCTGAAAGGTTACTTATAAACGTCAGGCCCTCTAACTTTTGAAATTTAAATTCAGGTTGGACATTATTTTGATTTAAAAAATAATTTATAATAACCCCATCATTTTATTGATGGCAATAATATACTTTACGGCAAAAACAATAACAAAGGATTGTACAACAAAGACAAACCCATATTTTCGTGGTTTTCTTGAAACCAAATTCAATTGCATGAATAAGTCAGTCAGTTGGTCGTTGGTTGTCATGTTTCTTTCTCACTTACTTGAATCTTTATTGTTGGATGAATCATACAAAATCTTGTTTGTGCGTTAATAAAGTGGGTTATAGGATAAAGTACCCCAGCACAGATAAGCCTCAGTTTCAGCGTCAGTATTATTTCTGGATCTGGCTGTCAGACCGTAGACCAGACGGATTATTGCTAGTCCCTCCCCACAGCCCCCGCCCCCAAAAGAACCCCCACAAAACAACATAACACTAACTCAAAGCACATGCTGTTCATATTTTTGTTTTTCTTCTGTTGAGATATTGGCCATGCCTCGTTCAAGGCGTGGCGGTCTGCTTTGTGCTCTGCAGTGGTCGAGCTTGGCTAGAAAGTTGAGTTGTCCGGCAACTGCCACGGTGCCACGGTGCTAGTCTAGTTTTTGAGTTCTGTCGTCTGCTCAACTGGCTCAACACAGTGCGTGTCACTCACGTCTTGACCTCGCATGCTGAGGACATTATTTTGTATACGGCGTGCAAAATTGACATTTATTCCAATAATGGAGACATCTCTACTGTTTTTAGAAAAAACAATACAATAGTCTTTATTTTCAATAGAGAATTCTGGTAATAAATGTTAATTTGGCACGTCTGTTAAATCCCCTACACAACATTGGTAAGATCGAAAAGCAGAAAATGATTTACATGAAACTTACAGTTTGCAGATGGTTATGGTAGAAACCTCGCACTGAAATATTTCTGCCTAAAAGTGAAATGCTGTATTTTTTTAGAAAAGAGTAAAAGAAATCGTTTACGTTTCACCCCTAGATTTAACAGATTTTTCAGAACAATACATTGAATGCTGCATTTTGGCGAAACAAATTAAGCGGTTTTCATGATTTTCTCGAGACTCGGTTGCCGGATTGAGCTTAAATTTTCACAGGTGTGCTATTTCATGCATATGTTGGATCAGACAACGTATGGATGCTATTCTTTGACCTCGACCAATGTTGTGTTCATATATCTCAATTTTAAAAATAAATGTCAATTTTGCACGCCATATTATGTGGGTGCGCTGAGCACGAACATGTACATGTACATGTACTGTACGTGTACATGACATGTACAGCGTGTACATTGTATAGTGTGTGCTAGCGTGTCAGCTCATTGCAGTGCGTTTTGTGCACGGTGCATGCAACATCCGGGACACTCTTTCCCCACTGCCCTCCACTGAACAAAATGGCGGCATCGGGCCACAGTGCACAAACGGATCGGGAGCTCCGGGCCGAGCTGAAGCGTCTGGGCTTCACGGCGGGGCCCGTGACGGACTCCACCCGCCAGGTGCTGCTGAAGAAGCTGGCCAAGCTCCAGGCCGACGAGAAGCGGCAGTCGCGGGCCTCCCTGCCGTCCTCGCAGGCGCCGCCGAGTCGCAAGCTGCTCGGCTTCAGCTCGGACGAGAGCGACGGCGAGGCTGCGGCGGCGGCAGCGGCCAACAGGCGTCGGTCCATGCCGGCCCTCGGCAAGAATCTACGGCGGAGGAGCGTCAAGGCACGGCCGGCCACCGCCACGCCGCACAACGGCACCGCCGAGGTGCACGCCGACGCCTCGGCTCCCCCGGCCGCCCCTCCGACGACAACAAAGGCCAAGCCCCGTGCATCGGACACCGCACGCCCGAATACGGCCACCACCACCACCACCACCACCAGTGCCAAGTCCAAGCGGTACTCGACTGGTGCTCTGCCCAGCAGTGCGGGCAAGTCGCTGACCAGCAGGGCAAGTGAAGGAGGGACGGGTAGCAGAAGGGAGCACACTCGCTCCCGGCGGGCTACCTTTGCAATGCCGCCGTCCCGGGTAGCTCCTAAGAAAGACGAGTTCTCAGATTCGGACGTAGACGGGGAGGAGAATGACGAGGAGGCGGAGATGGATGCCCCAAACGGGCGGGGGGAGAGACAGGATGAGGCGGCATCGCACGGCGGCCGCTCGCTGAACCAGACTTACTCGGTGGACGGTGCCACCACCAAGGACGCCTCGCTGGCTGCTAAGAGTAAGACGCCGACCGGACCGTGGTGGTCCACGGCCAAGCCTTCCCCGCGCCGCAGCCTCCAGGCTTCCTCCCCCCGCACCAGCACACCGCGCAAGCACAACAACCGCCTGAGTCTGGCTGACGTCTACAATGAGGAGGAGGAGGAGGAGGTGGCAGCGGCGGATGCCAGCAAGGGCACCCCGGCCCGCAACAACAACAGCAGCGCCCTTGCCCCGGTCTCCCGGAACAGCCTCAACTCCTCCAGGCACGCCAACCCGGTGCACGGCGCTCTGGGCCCTGGCCTGCTGGCCAACAACAAGCACGGCTCCGGTTCCTTCGCGAACTCGCGGTCCGACCACTCGCTGGCCTTCCGGCAGGCGGCGGCGGCCGGGTTCGGGGCCGGCAAGAGCCGTGGCCAGCCCGGTGAGGGCCGAGGCAAGGAGGAGGAGGAGGAGGAGGAGGAGGAGAACCTCTTGGAGGAGTTTGCCACCGAGGACCACTGCGCCACCGGTCTTGGGGCCCGCATCGGCCACCATGTCCCCAGGATCCTCTTGTCCTGTGCCTTCCTCTTCTTCATCATCCTGGCCATGGTATACATGAACGTCGGCGCCAGTAACCTGGAAGGTGAGTTGACTAAGGCTTGTTGACAGAGGTGGACTGTCTCGAATCCCATTACCCCTCAGACTCGTGCAAAAACCTTGTCCCACTCCTCTGAAACGATTTGTGTGTGCGACAGATAAACACACAAAGCCTACCCCTACGTGTACGACTGTACGCCCTAGTATTATTTCCCACTCCTTAGTCCTAACCCTAAAGCTCCGTACGCACTGGACTGTTTTTGGGGGAAACTAACTGAGCTTTAGACCTTAGCCATTTGAAATCCAGTGTGGAAAGCCCAGGAAGTTTGCCTCCCAGTCCCAGTCCCACGTAACTTACCCGGCTTGAATGGGTAGTTTAAAGAAGAATGAAACCCAGAGAAAAATGTTGGCTTATCTGTCTGATTGGGTGTTAAAAACAACCTACAATTACCTATGTGCTTCTCACCTACGAGTTTCATGAAGAGGGAAAAATCATGGAATTCGGTGGTCGAATTCGTGTTCCCCCAAACCGCCACCATTTTGAATGGCCCGCCAGTCACTGCGGGGGGTATGACATAATGACGGACAACTCCCGCATGGGCCCGGACGGATGTACCCCTACTACATTCATTGTATATATACCGCATGCAGTTATACACTCACGAGCTGAACGATGGTGCACTGCCAGGCTTTTGGATGTCAAAATACCAGCGGGAAAAAGCTGGGGAAATCTTTCCATGCAGTTCTCAACAAGGACCTGAGTTGTTTAGGAAGTGGGCTGCGGCCATCAAAGTTGAGAAATTTCTACATATAACATGTATGATACATGTACATGTACGTACCGTGCCTTATTTTTATTTGTGCTGCAATTTGCACGCTATCGGCGATGCGACTGCAGTCGCCCTTACTGTTTATTCCCTGGTCGCTGACCGCAACGAGCTGTCCCAGCACTATTGTGTGCATGCATAGTACCATGCGCTGCATGCTATGTGTGCAGTGAGGTTTCAGGGAAGTGCATGACCCCTGACCCCAATAAGCTACACACAGCTTCGCTAACATGTGTAAAAGTGTTTGTAGATCAAGACTATACGCATTACGTAATCGCCACGGTACAAATCACGTCATTTCAACTGTATTTGTAGCCGACGTTGAGACATTTCTCAACTTTGATAGCCGCAGCCCACTTCCTAAACAATTCAGGTCTCTTGTCCTTGTTGGGAACTACATGGAAAGATTTCCCCATAATTTTCCTGCTGACATTTTGACATCCAAAAGCCTGGCAGTACACCATCGTTCAGCTCGCCAGTGTATACAAACTGCACACAGTATAGTATTAAAGGGGTACATCCGTCCGGGCCCATGCGGCAGTTTTCCGTTGCATTGTCATACCCCCCGCAGTGACTGGCGGGCCATTCAAAATGATGGCGGTTTGCGGGAACGGGAATTCGACCATGATTTTTCCCTCTTTATGAAACTCCAAGGTGAGTAGCGCATAGGTAATTGTAGGTTGTTTTTAACACACAATCAGATAAGCCAACATTTTTCTCTGGGTTTCATTCTTCTACCGACTGACTTCTGCCCGGGTAAGTATAAGCCAACATTTTTCTCTCGGTTTCATTCTTCTTTAACCGACTGACTTCTGCCCGGGTAAGTTGACCAGGTCAGTCTAACCGTGTCGAAAAGTCCAGTTCGGACGTGATGTCTCGGTATAAGTCAGTCCAGTAAAAAGGCACATCCGGTGACCCGAACAACAAGACTCTGCTGTGACAACAACGTAAAACAATGTATAACGTGTGACTGTGTGTGTGTGTTGCGCACGATCTCCTATAAACTAGTATAAACAACATCCGGTCAGAGGTCGCCATGATAGCACCCTCATACTGTACGTTTGTATTTAATGTAGTCAGTCGGTTATGCTTATCCATCGTTGTGGTTATCTACAGTACCCACGTCGATAATCCAAGTGCGGATGGCCAGACGCCGGTAAGATTTACCTATTCTGTGACGGTAAAAAAAAAAAGAAGTCCAGTGCGAACATGTAAAAATTGTGTAAGGTTTGTATACAAACTTTACGATAGTGCCAGCCGGCAACTGCAAGGCTTAAAGTTTTGGCTCAACATGCACAGTACAATGACCGACATTGGCAAGCATTGACATTGTTTGTGAAATTTTGACCCAGTCCAGTACCGAGTTTAGGCTTTAGCCTAGGCATCAGAAAGAGCCTGATGGACATCCCCAAGCAAGTCTGGTACGTATCTCTGTCTCAGTGCTGTTTGCACAGTTGATTGCAGCCATTGAGCTTCCGGGGTTTCTGAAATTTCATCCTCCTGTCTTTGCACAACTCTCTAGGGACATGCAATGCATCCTCCCTAATCAACCCACGGTATGCAAAGAATTCGAAATCGGATTCATGCAATTTTCATTTATTGCATATTATGTATGTTTCCTTCCAATAAAGAGTGTCTGAGTGTTGATGAAGTGTGTGTATGCAGTATTGCAGTATGGTAATAAATTAGTGAAATTAGAAATGTGACTTGACTCCCATTGTAACAAGGTCTGCTGGACTTAAGCAATTCCAACCGAAACCTCGTTTAAACCAAAGCGCAGCTATCCCCATTTGCCGCAGTGTGAGTGCCCATAGTTTTCAAAGGAAGTTGTTATTTGAATGGGTCAAGCACAATTCATTTCTTGTTAGAACTTAGAAAGTACGTTGTCTACAGCTCCACGTTTAGTGTACAATGTATGGTGTGTACATCCCAGGGGGTCAAGTCCGGAAAGCCCAAATTCATGGAATTTGGAAAGGGTAGGCCTACAGCTACACGTACGTACATACCTTTACATGTACATGTATACAGAAATCTAAGGCACAGATTTTGTGCCACAATCTTATCTTACTTTGCACAGTCTTAGTGCAAATGCAAAGCACCATTTGTACCTTTGTTGTGCTTGTACATGTACATACTGGTACATGTGTACAATACTATGTACCAATGCACATGAGTTATTATTATGTTGGAATTATTTTGGGTTAGGCCTACTGGTATGTATGTAGTTTGGGTGATACACCAGCCAACTGTGACATGAAATTAATTTTCTTTTGCAGACAAAGCGTGTGGTGGCTGCGGTGCAGTTATCGCATGATAGAATGTCATATTACTGTAAATGTGACTGGAAGTGGAACAACGGGAGTGCCATCTGTCATTGTCGTAAACACCCACGAGCATTGTCAGTTTGGGCGGAGGTTCTTTGCCCCAACCCATCCTGATTTGTACATGTATCCTATGTGCAGGCATGCAGTGTCAAGGAGAAATCCTGCAAACATAGTTTGACTGGGGATTATTTTTGCTGGATGGGTGCCAGCATTGTTTAGTAACTTAATACCTTAGCTAAGCAAAAGGTCAGCAGGGGGTGCATTTTACTGCAGTGCTGGGCTGGGGTGTTCACCCTCCTTGGTTCACCTTTCACTGTCTGCTTAACAACAATAGTCTACATGTACATGTAGGCTACATTCGTGTGGGTTTGAGTCTGGGTACAGTGTATCTTTTGGACTGAATTCAAATCGCCTTAGTTTGTACAGGTGTACACTGTACAGGTGTACATGTACGTCATCTGCCAATTGCAAAAAGTGTGGCAGGTGATTTTTTTTTGAAAGCTCACTCTTAAGTTTGACTTTGAGCATAATTTGGATACGTTGCTCAGGCCTGTCTAGAGGTGACTGGAGTTGATGGTACTGGTTGTTTTAAACTATACTATCCGGTAGTCAGTGTGTCATCCAGTAGTATTATGTAATATGTTCTCTAGGGCTTTTTGATACTGCTCTTGCTTTTATGTATACTATTTTATTAGGTTTTGTGGAATTCATTTTTTGTAATGCGCTTTCGAACAGGCTGGTCCTGGAGCGAGCGCAATATAAGTTGAATAAATTATTATTATTATGTTTGAGTCATGAGCAAATTTTGGGGTTTTACTGAAATGACAAGTTGGTTTAAGCAGTTACTAACAGTAGCTACATGTACTGTACATACTTGTACTGTACATGTAGAGGCCCCTTTTCACTGTTCAGTTAAATACACAAAACATATCTATTCTGTATATTATTGCCAGTTTGTACAAAAATGTCAAAGAGCACTTTCTCCATGGTATGCCACTGGCCCACCAGTTAGACCAGACATAAAGAAAGCAGTCTGTTTGGGCACACTAGGTTTCTATGCATAGACCACATGCTTTTGTACACGTGTAACTTTATACATGTACATGTACATGTATCGTGGGAACCCCCGTTTTCGACGCTACACGATTTCGACGCTTAGCCTTCTAACTCACATCGCACTATGAAAACAACTCCGTATAACGATCTCAGACTTCGTATCTTACAGTTGGTTTCCTGCTCTTGTCCGTCACCGAAAATGTGGAAATTTAAGGCTTTTCCAGTAGGCCAAACTCGTGTTATTCAAAAAGTTGCTCTTATGGGGTCTATTTTCCTAGGTACAAAATTGGCAGTTGCTTCGAAGCTCCAGTTTTCTTTATTGTTGGTCCTAAAAAAAATCTGAGTGTACCATAACAAACCCCAACATCCGTAGAAAAAAAATATATCACGCAGCTTGAGGCAGTCCGTTCAGGTTAAAAGCTATGGAGCCTTCTATAGGGCGTCTCGCTTATATATTTTTTTAAATTTATTTTTTATTATTATTTAAAGACAAAAAGTAACATGGCCCAATAGGCTTTTTTTTTAAATGAAAAAAATAAAAGGGCAGCTAGAGAAAGTACCAAGAAGGAGGAAATGTGTCTCTGGAGTGACATTGGGAAAGGTCATAACTGAAAAAGCAGCGAGAAAGAGGATTGTGGAGTTTTTTTTAAACGTCACAAAAGAAGACATCAAGCAGACCAATACGTTTTAAGCATAAATTATGAATGATTTGAGGAAAGTGTTAGAAGCAGTGTGGAAAAACAAAAACAAAGATGAACACAAAAAAACATACAGGGAAGAATTTTACAGTGCCACACAGCATTTTGAGTTATTTTAAGAATTTATTTTGCGTTTGGCTGCACTGGGACACCTTACTAAACACCACTGACGAAAATAGGTGACGATGCTTACTGCGCGGTGCGCCGCGGACGTCAACAAAACCAGGTAATCTTACGGAAGTGACAGGCTTGATCAACCTTCTCTATGATTATTCTAATAGTCTGTGGTGTGGACAAAGTGACTGGGACCTCTTTTAGTGTGAAACTTTCGTCCACATTGTTCAGTTTGAAGAAAAGTCCTTATATCGTCGAAAAACGGTTATTGGAGGATACATATGTACACATGTAGCTACATGTAACAACATAGTAATGTTACAACTTAGTAATGTTACTGCTCCTTAATAATGGCTATAAGTGGTACATGTACAGTACATTTACAGTATGTACAATTGTACATTATACTGTACCTTTGTACAAGTATACTGTACACATGTACAGGGGCAATTCCACGCAAGTGCGACACAAGGGTCAAAATTTCAAAATTACTTTTTTAAAAATATCTTTTGCAAAATTGATAGCCTGGATTTTGTAGTTTCTAGAAATAATAAAACAATTGTTTTGGGCCAGTTATTTCAAACGTTATAGCCTTTTGAAAATGTGGCTACATTTATGCTGCCAATCACAGGTAAGAACACAAAATTGAATTATTTTGGTATTTTCAGTAATCAATTGTTATGTAATACATTCTTGTGCTAAAATAACAACTCCTAGTATCTATTTTGAGGAAAATTAGTTTTATTCAGATTATATTAAATGTTACATCCCCAGGTGGTGGCATCAAAACAACGCTTAGGCTTAACGTAATATCAGTCACAAAAAACGATGATTTTTTCCATTAAAGCATACAGGATAACAATTGAAATCTGTCTTTCATTATTTTCTTGGTATGGGGACTGGGTAGTGCTATGATGGTATCAAGAGGGAAATCATTGTTATTTTATAGATTTGGTCAATTAAACAAAAGTGTAATGTCAGTCACATGTAATGTCAGTCACGATACTGTAATGTCAGTCACGTCGTATGCACCGGTCACCATGGTCAATGATAGAAATTTTGAACAGTGGATGGACTGACAGCCTGTCTAGACATACATATAATGTAACTTCATCCTAAAACAATGCTCTTGGATCCATCCTGAAGCCATCTTTAGGTGAATGATTTATGGGAGTTTTGAACACAATTTAAGGCACACTTTTTGACTGAGTGTTTTGATTTTGATTGAATTGAAAGTAATTTTTGACAACTTTTTTCTTTTGTAATAGGAGTCATATACCGGTATCTGTGCAATTACAAGAAACTCATTGGACTGAAGGTTTTTCAATTGAGTGAGAAGGATGTCAAAGACAACAGCAGAGAGACAGGCTGAACGGAGGAGAAAATTAAAAGAAAGGGGATTGTATGATGCATACAAGGAAAGAAATGCAGAAGAACAAAGGAAAAGTAGGTGTCAAGGTGTCGCCATCTGAAGAAGCAGAGAGCAGCACAATCATCTATATAATCCATCTCCTTCAAAGTTGTAAATCTACATGATTTACTAAGTGGTGTGGGGAAGAGTGGATTTTAAAGTTTCTTGGAACCCGACTGCTACATGTACACTGTTTCTGACAGTGTTAGTGCCTATTTTGCTGTTAGTAGTAGAAATAGTTTTGACTGTTGTCACTATTAAAGTACATTTTAAAGTTCTATAAAGTAATAAAAGAATTCTGTGAAACAAATGGGATTTTCTCAGTGCTGTAAATACCACATGGTGCACTGTAAATTGATGGAGCCAAACCCTCTTAACTGTATATGTAGCTTATTTAAGGGCGGATGGAAAAGCTTGTATTTTTAGTGTACATGTACAGTGCTTGACAATTTTGAAATAGTAAGGCTTTCCAAATGTACCGTACATGTCTTTTTTAGTGAGTCAATTATTTCATCCATGTGAAAAGCAACATCAGAAACAGACTATTTTATAAAACGGGGAGCACCATTTCTCCATTTTGTTCACATAACACAAACTGCCTTCCGACTATCAAATGACATAAAGGCAACTTGTAAAGTGACTGTATGTACATTGTATGTTTAGTGTTGTTATACATATGCACCTTGTGTAAAAGTATGGTAAAAGTAAGTTGTACATTACATGACATTTAATGAACATGTTTCAACATTTAAACATCTTAGAGTTATGATTATTTCTTTAAATATAACACAATATTTAATTGATATTTCTCTTTTTGACAGAAAGTTTGCAATTTCAGTGATTAATTGTTTCTATTGTGAGCAGGTGTTATGAATCTAATGCGTAATGTCAGTCACGGTAATGTCAGTCACAGAGGTTAATTTGCATATTTGTTTAAAAAAAGTCTTCAAAGGTTTTTCATCTGACTTCATGCATTTGTTACTGTATGGGCTAAAATGTTCATATAGCTTCATATCTGCAGCACCTTTAACTTGAAGAGAAATGTGTAAAACATTTTAGTGCTATTTAGGTTGCGTCGCAAAATGTAACGTCAGTCACGGCAATAAACAACCAGCCTAATTGGAAAAGCTGAACATGAAATTTCAAAATTTGAGGAGTGTATTTTGTATTTAGGACCTAGTAACCTCCATGCAAAAAATGGTTTGAGTAGCTGTAATTGTTAAGACACCAGACTTGATTTGATATTCAAAATGATTGAAGAATGTAATGTCAGTCACAGTGGAATTGCCCACATAACCCTATACATTTGCCATTGTACATGTACAGTAACTGAGTAAGTACATGTATGTTCTGTACAATGTACGTACATGTATGCTGGTCAATGTACCCGTACATGTACGTGTACATGTATGTACATGTACACGTACATGTACATTTACATACATGTACACACTGTACATGTGTATGGGCTCTTTTTGAGGCCGTTTATGAAAAGAAGGCTTAGGCTCGGGCTTAGGCTTTGTCTCCATCTGACAAAATCTGACAATCCAGGTTGTGGTCTGTTTCCGAATTTGTGGTCTGTTTCACGTACAGTTTGTACAAGTTGTATGCCCAATACTGTCTTGTCTGTATTCTTTAGGAGTTTAGCATACTTGTTTTCTGTGTCTGCCAATTCATACAGTAGCTAACACTTAAACCTGCTCCTTACTAAATATTCATAAATCCTGGTTTAGTGGGGAAGTACATGTAGATGAATTTTGTAGTACTTACATGTATGTATAATATTTATTTATTATGTATAATATTTATGAATAGTACATGTACATACTTGTACATTTTTCATGCACCCCAGGCCCATGTGTAAGGGGTCTGTCTGAGTGAGCCATAATTATAGACTCCGTAGTCCATAGGCCCTACTCCATACAATACAAGGTGCTGTCTTCTGTAAACTTGGTTTACTGCAGTAATCATTTTAGTTAATTTGATAGCCATTGGGTTTGGGTACCACTCAAACTTGCTTCTTAATTGTGGGTCCTGGTTAAAAACTTTGGATACATACATGTACGTGTACAATACATATGCGGCGTATATGTACATGTACATGTATCTCTTACAAAATACTACAATCCTAAGGGCAATGGGTAAGGTGTCCTGGTTGAGCCCCAAAATACAAGGTCTTGTCTCTAGCCTACATGTACTGGTACTCACTGCTTTCTGTGCCCTAGGCTTAGGGTGAGGTCAGTCAGTTCAATTTGGTTGGGTCTTGGGCAATGTTGGGTGGGGAGTATGGTAAATGTACATGTACATGTAAGCCTAATGTTTCTTGTTTGTTTTTAGTGGGTTTCTGTTTTCAGACTCGCCATAAATGTCTCACCTTTGAAGGATGGATTCCAGTGACCTAAGATCTTAGAGGACAGTTGAACCCTTGCCCTCCCATTCCCAAAGTAAAGAACATGTAATAAAAAAGAAAATATAAAAGCAATGCTTTACATTTTTTATTTTGGAAAAATTAAGCAATTTCTCAATACTACATGTTGTTTGCATGGTTTTACTATACTTGTAGTTGCTGATTTATTATTATTTATTGCCTTTGAACATATTTGATTGCCTGATCCATATTGTATGTAAATTGTAATGGACAAGAATAATACAAGATTATTCCCAAATCATTTGTTTCGTCTTGCTACTTGTGTACATGTAGGCACAGAGAGACATCCCATAATTAGAGGGATCTTTAAGCTGCTTAAAATGAGACTTGGTAGGGATTTTAAAATCAGGTTATGGATAAAGCTGCACGGTTCGTTTTCTTTGGTTATTACAACTTACAGTACACCGTACATGTACTGTACATGTACACGTGTACATGTACAGTACATGTACACGTGTACACGTGCCATGCCCTGGTGATGTTGAGTCAGATGTTTTCATTGTTTGGCCGGGATACACATGTACAGTGTATGTAATTATTGCTACAAAGTTACACCACATGTACATGTACATTAAGTACAAATTACTACAATACATACGTGTACATGTACATGTACCTGTACTGTACATGTACATGTACAAGTATGTACATGTACATGTACACTGTACCATACTGTAAGTGCTTCATGTACATGTACAGGTGTACATGTACACATCCGAAGAACCTTCTGTCACAGAAATGATACTGTGTCTTGTCCATGTTATGGTCGCATGCATCTCTATTCTCTACAGTACATGTACGTACATGTGGGTCATGAACATGTCTTTTGAAGCAGTCTTCAGGGTACTGTGCATGTACATGTACATGTACAATGTACACCCGTACACACGTACATTGTGTACATGTACATGTACAGTACAACTGTACACACGTACATGTACATGTACATGTAGTTGTGGCAACTCAAGGCAGTGTTGCTGTATGAATTGAATATCTTGTGACTTGAGACTGGACTTGGGTAGGGTACGGGGCAGTTTGTTGCCAGTTTTTCTAAGGTGACTCAAGAGGAGCCAAGGGACACTTGAGACTTTTATGATTCAAGCTGACTTTAGACGAGTAGGCTCCCCACGGAAATTTGATTTTTGATATCTGCTTTCTCTTTTTTTAGTGGCATACAATAAGGCTGTTGTCGACAAGGCTTTTGTCGACATTGTCGCGACAAAGAAAATATTCCGACATGTCGACAAGGTTTTTTGGTTGTCGCGACAAAAACAATAAAATACATTAGCCTACATGTACCTCTACTCATAATGGCCAATCTCTGAAAAGAAGGGAATAAAAAGGGAACAAAAGATCCTAAAATTGTGTGCTGAGCATTTCATTTTTGCTTATCCACGCCGCAAAATAAAAGTAACTAAATATGTTGGAATTTGGAAGGGATTGCGACGCGACCAAAGAAAATCGTTCACCGAACGCATTTTGCCATTACGATGTACAGTATATACTGTATAGCGCACGTTTCTATGGCCAGTCGACAGCAGTACAGTAGCTGGTATACGTTGCTGCATCGCATGCATTTAATACACGTGCGTACGGGATACCAGTGCAATGCAGAGATCGGGAAAGATCGTGGACGTCCGAGGGAAGGATCGAGAAATGAGATCGCACGTGCGTCGCGGTCGGTACCTAGCTGAAAGTAGCCGCATGTTTGGGCCCCAAATCCCGGCGGCCGCGGATTTTATTTCGTTGAAAAACGGACCGGAAGTACATTATGTACATCGGAAAAAGGCCTCCTTTGCCGCATACATGTACGTTCTAGGTTTGTCTGAATGTATGGCTGAATACGCGGCCTCCTCCGTTTTTGGGCCCAATACGCGGCTGGTTTTTGGGTGCCCAATACGCGGCTACCTTTAGCTAGGTGCGGACGGTGACGTATTTTCTTTTCATCGAAACTATCTGGTTCTCCAACTTCCATGTACCGTGATGTGTACATAGCCAATAGGAAAACCACTGCAGCCGCTGTGCAGCGAATTCATAAATATTCATTATTTCTTGCAGTGAGAACGCACGCATCTTAAATACGAAAGCCATTAAAATATGAAATTTTATTGAAATTAAGATTATCCATGAAAACTAATTTCACAAGTTCACAACTATGGCGGTTTGACATGCCCCATTCGTTTATTACCTAAAAAAATTCCGACATTGTGACTACAGTTTTTTGACTAAATCGAGTCTCTGTCGCGACAATGTCGACAGTCGGCATAAAATTCTCGCGACATGTCGACAAGAATTTTTTCTCACGACAACAGCCTTAGCATACAATAATTTAAACCTAAATGTACTGTACTACAACTGTACATGTACATGTACCGGTACATGTACATGTACGTGTACGGTATGTACATGTATACAGTTGTGAACACAAGTTGTGTTTTAACTTACAAGTACATGTACATGTACATGTATACAAGTACATGTATCAAACTCTACTGCTGTCTGCTCGTGAACGCACCACACTTGGTCTGCAGGCTGCCTTGCATGATCAAGGCATCCCACGCCGACACGACCCACTGACTCAGCAGCAGTGAGGGAGAACAAGGCGATGCTCTTCTGTGAGACAAATCTTCAGTACCAACTTCCTTCCTGTATCCCCTACAGCTGTCAGTTGGGCTGGCCGACATGCAACGTTTGTGTTGAAAGATATCAGCAGTTTGGACCCTGGGTTTTGAGTACCAGTAATGGGAAATGAGCTACATGTACATGTACATGTACAACTGTACATAATACACTGCTACTGTACACTGTACAGTACATGTACATGTACATGTACTGACATGTACAGTTGTACACATTTGTCATTGCATACCCAGCACCCTTCCGTCTATTTTTAAGTCCTACAGTACGTGTTGTGGAGTGTAAGGGAGGTTTGTTGGTGACAAACAGTTTTGGCAGTGGAACAATTAGTATTTGTCACGCAACCACTGACATTGTTATTTTCCCTTGTTCAAATTACATGTACTCGTCTGCGATAGTGTGTACATGTACCAGTACTTTTGCATGTTTTCTTCAAATATGCAATTTTCATAATACAGTACTTGTACCTGTACATGTACATGTACATGTTGTACATGTACATGTATACATGTACATGTACCTATGACTTACATTTGTACATGTACACGTACATTGTACATGTAGCTGACTCCTTTGTCTGAGTATCTTGTGTTTTGAAATTGTCCTCTTTCTGCCAGTCATTTGCAACTATGTACACGTACATGTACAGTACATGTACACCTGTACATGTACAGTACATGTAGTGTACAACACATACAGTTCATTTGGGATATTGTGAAATCTGTTAATTTTGAGCACCAAAGCAAATCGATAAATTATTTTATGGATTTCTAAGATTGTTATATACAGTTTCCCCTCCATGTTGTTGTAAATCCATGTTCTGCAAAGTACAGACTTGTGCAAGTACCGTTTGCATTTTATGAGTCTTGCAAGTGGTTATGATACTTATGAAGTTTGTTGGCCAAGCTTAGGCCAGAGGTGAAGCCACCCAATTACTGCCAGGAACTCAAGTCTTAATGATGTCACCCTAAGCTCCATGGGATTTGATAAGCGATCAGAGGATATTGCTTCCCTTAAATGAGAGCATTAACCCACTTTGGTGGACAACTGACCAAGAACTTTGCTACGAAAACTTTGCATACAGTGGAAAAAAGTACAGTGAGAAGCTGTAAAAGTGTTATGCGGCAATGTTGATCAAAGATGGGAATATATACATGTACATGTATGTACAGTACATGTACAGACATGTACATGTACAGGTGTACTGTACATGTAGTCTACCACCAATTTATTTTACTTACCGGTAAATGTGTACCTGTACATGTACAATGTACATTGTACAGTACACTTGTACATTAAATTGTTGTTTAAGGTACATGTGCAGTACATATTGCACAGATTATTGCGCAAAACAAGTTGTGTTGAGCTCAAATATGTACATGTAGCTACATATGTAACCTACATGTAGTATACTCTACTAGTACTACTGTACATACATGTACATGTACATTTGTACATTATGTACAAATGTACGTACACTGTACAGCCTACTACATGTACAGTGTGTATGTCCTTGTACAGTAATATGCACATTTACAAAAATACATGTATACATGTACGTACATGTACGTGTACACTTTTGTATAGTATTCTATGCAGATTTTGACTTGTGCTCAGCTAATTTTCATTTAAAGTGAAGCTTTGCTAGCAGGCACTTCCCGCAAAGCGCTTCTACAATTGTTAGTCTCTGGCAAATTGCACTGGATCAAGTCTAAGTCAGTGACACTCACTTGTCCTGCGACTGAATCACCTTCACTTGTACAATCTACATTACTTTGAAGTCCTTGGTCTATGGTCTAATGAGGATGAATTTATCGCTGCATGTGGGAGCCAGTAGCCCTCCTGGTTTGGAGGCAGGACATTGAGGCATGTGCTGTCTGTCTGTCAGGTCTCCTATGGGGCTTATGACAGGACAGCAGACTGAGCAGAGTCCCAATCCCTCCTGTTATTGAGATGATAACAAGATACATCCTGCAGGATTTTCAGAACTGGGTTGGACATGTACCTACAGTGTACAGGTACAGTGTGTGCACTTAGGCTGTGGCTGTAGACTGACATGTTGTTCAGCTACTGCATAGCGTGCAACAGTGCATTGACTGCATGCTATCCCAATGTACACTGTACGGTTCTGTGCACTAGTGTACATGTACATTGTACGTGTACATGTACTGTACATGTACATTATTGTACATGTATTGTACATGTACATGTACGATTGTACATTGTACATACATGTACTGTACATGTAGCACCTGTAATTGTACATGTATACATGTACATTTGTATACTACATGTACATGTAGCACCTGTAATTGTACATGTACCACAAATGTACCGGTACATGTACATGTACAATGTACGTGTACGTTTACCAGTACCGGTATACTGCACAGTGTCCACACATTGTACATGATATGGTTGTGTACTGTACATGTACATGTACATGTACATGTACATGTACTTGTTCTGATAATGGTATGGTACATATGTACATGTACTGTACGTATTCTACGTACACATGTACAGTACAGTAGTACAGTTTTTGTACCAAACGACTGATATACATGTATACAATTGAATACATGTATGCATGTACATGTACGTGTATACATTTACATGTACATGTACATGTAAGGCACTACTGTATACCAGGTTATGCAAAGTCATTTACATGTACACTGTACATGTATTTTCTTATAAACACCCTGAATAAGGCAGGCATGCATGGATACATGTACATGTAGGATCACAGATTTGTGATTCACTCATTTAGCACGTATCCCATTCCTGTTCATGGGAAACAAATCCTCAGCTACATTACAGTACACATACACGTGTACATTATACATGTACATGTACATTGTATTACAGTACACATACTGTATACACGACGTGTGACTGTACACACTGTATACATGTACATGTACATTGTACCATGACCGCAATAAGCTTGTCTGGTGGTTTCCACCAAATCAAGCCCTACATTTACACACATGTACATGTACCCTCCCACCTCCCTCCAGAGATACATGTACGTGTATATATACCCATGGGCAGGCACACTTGACCCACTTTAATATCATTGAAGAATGTCAGCGATTCCCTGGGGGAAACGGATGACTTTTACAGCGTTTGCGGTTGGTAAGCTGATGATCCTTGCCCACTAAATGTACATCACTGTAAGGCGCTCTCTGGGTCAATGCTATCCTACCTCCTGTCTACCACTTGCATTTGGTTTTCTATTCACACAATTGCATGAAATGTCCTTTGGAAACAGACATTAGGGTTTCGGTGCTGACCCTGGTTTTTAACGACAGAGATCTGTCTTTGTGATGGTTGAGGTCCAGGGTCCATAGCGAGTTACATGTGCTGTAAATGTGCGAGAGCCCAGGCAGGGATTTGGGAACGTTGGCAGTGTGGCCATATCACCTTTGACAACGGCAGACTTTAAACGTTAAGCCCCGTTGGCGCCCCCCATCAGAATCAATAAAGTTATTGCGAGTCGGAGAGGAAGTTCAAGGAACATGTAATGGTACCGGGTAGAAGCGAAGTCAATATTTCCTTGGTGTCCCAGTCCACTTCCACGAAGCCACTCATTCAGTTACACCGTACACTGTATTAAAGTGTACCGGTATATTTATATTGAAGAAGTGTCCCTGGAGAAACAAACATTGGAATTTCTCATTAACAAATACTCTACGGTACATGGACAGTACATGTACATGTACATTGTACATGTGTAGGCACTGTGCAGTGTATCGGTACATGTACAGTACATGTACATGTACATGTACGGTACATGTACATGTACATTACATGTACATGTGCACACATGCAGTCACAATCCTACCGTAGGATGTAGTGTCCAAGCCAGGAAAGCCCATAGACTAGCTTATCCTGGCCTGCAGAACCACAGCTAAGTTGCTATTAATACCGGACCAGGCAGTCCGGGCAAATTGCAAACACATGCACAGGCTGTGGCACTTGACAAGACTTAAAACTGTGAAGGCATCAGTTCTGGTCATCTTTGGTGCGTTGATCCAACAGTTGGGATCAGATCTTTCTCATGGTTCTCTGTTAGTTGGAAGCATTGCACATGTTAAATGTTTGTACACTGTACAGTGTGCAGTACATGTATGAGTGTGCTTGTTTGGTTTGCCATTGTGCCAGGGTACCGGGGAAGGAATTATAAACAGGGAAAAGATACATGTACATTTTGTACATGTATGTAAACACACGATATCATCTGTCTAATCAGTCATGTGATGTCTGTCTGAATGTCTGTCTGGTTACGGATGGCTGATGCAGCCTTGCCACAGACAAAGTACTGTACATGTACCGGTACGTACATGTACAGTGTATACACGTACATGTACACTGTACATACATGTACATGTACGCATCTAGACACATGGTCCATTTTTAAGTGTGGAGTGCTGAGTGCATGTGGGTTCATGTACTTGTACATACATGTACACATGTGTAAACATTTACATGTACATTTCATGTGGATTTCTTCGCTTGAAAGTTTGCATGGTTTTGACTTTGTCTTGCCACACTTGCTTTCAGAAAATTATCTCTAGGTACATGTACATGTACACAAGTAATGCACATGTACCGGTACAATACGTACAAGTACATGTACTATACATGTACATGTATGTACATGTACAATGTACAGTGTGAGTACCGGTACTGCGGTACATGTACTGTACATGTACCGCATTGTACCGGTACATGTACAGTATATAGTGTACACCTGTACGTGTACTGTACAATGTACATTGTATTGGAACCAAGCAGCCTGTATTTGCCAATGACCATAGCAAACAACCTATAAATTATCATTGACAAGTTATCTTCTAAAGTGAATGACTCCTTTCCATTCCAATTCACCAGGCTTAGGCTATATTGAATGACTGCACAGTACTACATGTGCAAATGCACACTGCACAAATACTTCTCTGCTACATGTATCCCTAGGTTTCGGGCGTAGTGGAGTCATGCGTCCAACCGTGCACCTGTATGCTATTTTCAGACTTGTTTGACGCTGGCAACCAGTGGAAGCTGTCTTCAAACCGGTCCCCACTCCTCTCTGGGCTGATGCGGATAATCCCGGCTGTCGACTTTCATCTGGCGCACCGGTGTCCCGCTAATAGGAGGCTGCACGGTGTGCCGCGCACTGGCAGTGTGTGTGTGCCGCGCACTGGCAGCACCTGTCATGGGTGCTTGGCAGGATTTTGTCAATTCGGTGTCCAATTTGGTTGCAAATTGACAAAGAGGGCAGCCCTAAACTGTTCGCCCGACGACACGCGTACAACATGCACGTGTTGCAAAGGGCAGATGAATCAGGGGCTCCAAAATTGAAATTTACAAACTTGCCGTAGTATTCAGTATGCATACATGTACATGTACATGTACATGTACATACATTGTGCACTGCATGTGTGTTATTCCGAAGCCATCCAAAATCTTGACACATCTGTAGCAGTTGAAAACCATCATAAATAAAGGTACACATGTGTACATGTATGGACTGGTACATGTACAGTGTGCACATGTTAAGTACTTGTACAATTTAATGCATGTACATGTACATGTAATTGTATACTGTTACATGTAAATGCGAATGTACAGTAGGCCTACATACATGTACATGTACATGAATACTGTATAAAGCTGTACTGTTAAACTTTTTGTACAAACGTCAAATGATGTACATTGTGTACAATAACATGTATACGATTTAGGTATTTGTACATGTACATTTACAGGTACATGTACCTGTACATGTACGGTACACGTACATGTACATGTACGGTACATGTACATGTACATGTACGGTACATGTACATGTACATGTACGGTACATGTACATTGTACATGTACATGTACGTACAACTGTACATGTACATGTACAGTTGGTACATGTAGTTACAGTGTATTACATGTATCAAACCTCTTCACCGGTTTCCCAACTTTCACTCGGCCTTTTTGTCTGTTGATTATTGCAGATGTGAAGTACATGTACATTGCAGACCACAGCAGCGCTGCCAACCAAATGGTAAGTCAATACATGGTTTTGTGTAGCAGCAATCTTGTACATTTGTAGGCCTTCATGTACTTGTACACATGTACATGTACCGGTACATTCACATGTATGGTACCATCAGAGCCATCCAGCCCTTACCCACTGTAGATGGCGCCTGACGGTCTTCCCAAATAGTCAACCAATCTTTGCAGTCGTTATCAGTTTTGTTAGGAGTCTGTAATAGATTTGCACCAACCCAATCCAACTTTTATGTACCCAGGATGTTTACCAGTTGATATTTTGGCCGGTGTGTACAATATACAATTTACTGTACACAAAGTTCTAAAATGTTGGTTGAACATGATTGCCCAACATTATTTTATTTGTTTTCAAACAGTGCAGGCACTCGTGATAATTGTGTGTCACTGTGTAAGGCTATACCTTTATGGGCCCAGTCCAGCCCACCCATACCCCCCTTATTGCATCCCAGACTCCAGACGGTTGGAACAGGGTCCGGACGACATCCAGCATCAGATAGGGAATGGGACAGACTTTCCTGCATCTCTGTCTGCCAGTGGCTGGCTAGTCTGACAGAATTTCTCCCACTCTAGGGCCGTCTCCACTACACCAAATACATGTAAACGCGATTATTTGGATCCTGATTCAAACTCCACTTTTTTGTGTGTGTGTGGACAGAATACACGTGATTACTTGGGATTTGAATTGCAATTCAGACTCCACTAAGAGTGAGACTTTTTCAAATAATCGCGATTATTTGCAACGCGGTATGTGTGGGAATGCTCCACTGAATCGCACCGTTTTTATTTTATCCCACAATGCATCGCTCACGCTCTGATTGACAGGAAGTTTGGTGCTTGTTTATATGTCTCCCTTTGTGGGCCACCCTCAAGTACACACCCACCATTTGACCACAACTGCTAACCACATATCGGCTCGCGATTTTTTGCGACGTGACGTTTTGGCTTGTGTGGACACGACAAAAAAAACCCCGGTTTTTGAATCGTGATTCAAATTGCAAGTATTTTCATTGTGGGAACGGCCCTATTGACTCTTTTCTTTCGGGTTTGGGGAGCTCTCAAAAAGAAGACTTTTGACGTGGGCTCCAATGGATTCCTCTTCTCTCCCTCTCCCCCTTCCCTCAAAATGGCCAGAGTCTGGTAAAATTGAGAAGCTCGGAAGGGCTCGATGAATCATGCACAAGAGCAACTGGTGGGTTATTTTTCCTCTTCCCCCCCCCCCCCCCCGGTACGATTCAGATCGTTCCAGTCACGAGATCTTGATGGCCATGTTAGATGCAGTGCACCCGGGATGTGGCCCCTTGCAAGTTTTTTTGGGCTGCTGCCCAGCTTGCGCCAATGCCCGTGTGTTTGATGGGTTCAGGTGAAAACACCACGGAGGAGGTTTACACGTGTATGTTCGAGGGCTGAGGGCTCGGACTATTTCCCATGTCCTAAAATCTAAAGTACGGTACACTGATGGTGACTATCACACCAGATGATACCGATCAGGATCGTTTTTTTTTTTTTTTTTTTTAAGCGGTGGCCCAATGAAATAATAAAACAACACATGAAATATACTGTAGCTCTAGCTACACTGTAGCCCTATCCCCCTCACTGTTAGCCTAACTTTATCCTGCTGATCCCAACAGTATCCAACAAACATAAAAGTGTGAAGCCTGCTGATCCCAACAGTATCCAACAGTGGATACTGTTGGGTTCAGCAGGGTCCTGCGATGAGGGTAATATTGCAGTAACTTTGCATACGATGCCAGCCCAAACAAAATCCAACTGTATTGTACAGTGTTGATCCCAACAAAGACTAACACTCAAGTAACAGACAATTGTTAGGCCTTTTCTCTTGGGCCTTTTCTTTGGGGTCTTTCCCTTTAGGCCCTTTGTTTTTGGGCTAATTCTATAGATTTTTTTTACTATCTTCAATTCTTCATTATGTGGCTGCTCCTGCCCAATAGCATTAACACCAGACCAGACAACCATGCTGACCCCAACAATCCTCAACACATTTTTTAGTACTGAACAGTGTACACTGCTGAACCCAACAGAGGACAACAGGCCCCAAAATTTGTTGGCTTCTGTTGGAGTCAGCAGGGTTAGGGCTAGAGATGATTGCGTCAACGACTCAACGGCAACGTCTTGAAGGGTGGAGTGTGGGGAAACAGTGCCCTTAGGAAACACCCACGAAAACCTCTGTGAAAATGTTTTGAAATAAGACATCTTACATGTATGTACAGTGTACATGTTTATTCAGGGTGGATTGACAGTTGATAATAATTTTGCTCAGCCGACACACGTTGGTCCGGCCATGTGTAGTACTGTACTGGTTGAGCTCACTCTATGTGCTTTAGTCATTTTAGTGAGGCATTTCCCTCAATGTATTCTGCCTCATCCGATCATTCATTTTATTTCCCTGGCAGTGAGAAAAATGCAGTTTAAATTTTAGTCCAATATCTTCCAATATCTAATACATGTTTATCAATGTACATGTACATTACATGCAGTAAATTCCCACATGGAAGTGAACACAGCTTCTAATCTACATATATATGTGTAGGGAGACATTGATGGTGCTTTCCATCACCATACATGTAGATGATATTGCTGATAGCTGATATACGATGTACAGGACCTCTTTTTCATCTTTGTCTTATTTGGATCGCCTTGTTTATTTGCATGGACCCCGTCTGGTCAAACTCCACACTGTGCAGCCATCTGAGGAGGTCCAGCACACGGAAGCCATGAGGATTGTGCAGGCTCTGTATGACAAGCTGTCTGAAGTCGCTGGTGAGTCCTAAGCCCATTTTACACGAGAGCTGTAAACAGGGGTCCCTTGCGAAGGAACCGCATCGATGTCAAGAACACACGGATACCTTGTCGTGTAAAAGTGTATCTCTGTCACCAGACCGCAAGGGTCCCTTGGGAATCTTGACAGGGATCGAGACCTCCTCCAAAATTTTGCATCGATGCGAAATCCTTGCGATAAACATAGAGATAGGTCGTGTAAATGCACCCATGCGACGTTCGCAAGGATATTCGTTGGAGCATCACAGAGAAGTACGGTATGCGTTGATATTTCCATGAGGAGCAAACGAACGATCAACAATGTCATCAAGATTAAAGGCAACAGTTTGCCCACTTTAAAAAAAAAAGGACTTTTTATTAGTTTTCCATCCAATCGTACAGCATTTCTGCTCATTGCTGCTAAGAGTACATGTAGTTCTGCTTCGCTCAAGTTCAAGAACCGTACAATTTGTGTATTCTTCTTGCACTTGCTGCCATTCTGCAGACAAAATGGCACCACAGCATGGGTACAAGTACACGTGCACATGCTACCGGTACATGTACTTACAAACGTACATTGTATTTGTACCGGTATGCTTTTCCACAGGCACATGTGGTACATGTACATGTACATACACCTGTACATGTACGTGCATGTAACTTTGAAGTACATGTACATGTACATGTACATGTACATGTACAGTGTGTACTGCAAGACTTTTAACCGCTAGCCTACTGTACATGTACATGTACATGTAACAAATGCAACGAGCCTGATATACACATTTAGACATGTACATGTACCAGGTACACATGTACACATGTACATGTACCAGGTACACATGTACACATGTACATGTACCAGGTACACACGTACACATGTACATGTACCAGGTACATGTACATGTACATGTACATGTACATGTACATGTACATGTACAGCCTCCACAGTCTCTCCACAAGGAACTTTCATTACTTTCTCATTCTGCCTTTTGAAGAATGTCCTGCTGGGATGGAAACATCGGATCCTGTCAATTTTTTTTTTTTAAACAGTTTGTGCCATTTTTGTATTTCAAATTGAGAAAATTGCCAAAGAAAACTTTGACTGGACTAGGACTTGAACGCGAGACCTCTGGATTAGCGTACATGTACATGTACATGTAACAGTGGTCTTCCATCTGAGCGTGCTATTTGTTGATATCCGTTTTTGTACTTTTGTTTTTTTATTTCTAAGGCAAGCATGTGTGCGGATCCGCGGATGTTACCAGCCGGAACATGTCTTTGGATGAAGCGCGAGCGTTTCTCAAGCATGAGTTTGTAAGTGCTACTACTGTGCTTTTGCAAGTATTCCCTTTGGTAGGGTGATTGGTCAAGGAATATGCCAGTGCTAGTCAGTGATGAATCTGTACCAAAAAAAAAACCCCACAACAACTCAAATTGTCTCAACAGTATTCTTTTTGGTATGTTTGTAAATGTTTTTTATTTGGACCTATGGATGGATTGAATTCCACCTTCTGTCAAAATTTGCCCAAACCAGGTATTTTGGAAAAAAAAGAAAAAAGTACAGTGTAAGTGTTTTATCTTTTTGTTTTTATGAACAATTGGAAATACACCCTATACAGTACATGTACATCCTAATGAGCAGATTTGGTAAAGCCAAAGGGTGTACATGTAGCTTTATTTTCATAGTGGCGTAGGATACTGACAAAAAAAAAATGGATGACAAAAAATCTAATTTTACATGTATCTTGTTGAGCAGGTGCAGTGAAAGTCCCTCTTTTGTTAACTTTGCCTACTGTAGAGGAATGACAAGTTGATAAAGTCTGATTTGTCCACAATGTGACTTGCTGGGGGATAGTGCTTTTGTGCACGTCTTGTGTGTGTGTCTGTCTGCTTGGGGCTGTCAGCATGCACAGCCTGCAACTGATATGTGCTGGGCAGGTGTCGTCATTTACAACTTGTTGCCGCATACATGTACATGCTTTGACCGGTCAACATGCTGCACAGACTCACGGACATGTAAATATGCTATTGATATGTACATGTGTACAGTGTACATGTGAGCAGGTGGATTGCCACAGTATCTCATGCCATTTTAATCTCTTTTTTTTTTTGAGTGGTTTGCTAGTCTGCTGCGTTTACCATTACCTCCACCGTCTGCTCGTCCCCCCCCCCCCTCACAGAGAGAGGACATCAAGTCCAACAAATTGTGGCTGAACTATCACCTGGACCGGGCCCTGCAGAAGATCCTCAACAACTCCCAATGGGGCCTCAGGTAAGGTCAAGGGGCAGAGGTCGGGGGTCGTGCATGGTGCCCTGCCCCCCTCCGGGGTGCCAAAATCTTGCCCTGACCTTGGTGTATGCAAAAAAACAAAAAGGGGGGGGGTGGAGAGGGGTCATGCTGTTCTGACAGATGCTTGTGTTATTTTCTACCTTGTGGTCGCCCAAGAATAGAAACCAATTGCTGTACTGAATTGAATTGTGCGGAATTGAATTACGCATAGCATGGCTAAACCTGTCCAGCATTCTGTACACTTTACGTTCACACCATGTTCTGTTCTCACTCATATGATTTGTATACTGTACATGGGTGGTACCGTAATCTGGACATGTACATGTACATGTAAATGTTGCTTGGCATGATGAACAAATTGAAGAAAAAAAACCCCATTGCAAATGCAACTACTTCATGTAAGAAATTTATTTATCTATTGGTACAACGGGTTTGCCTGAGATGATAATATATGGAGCGTGTCTTTGGGCGAAAACCAAATCTTACCATAAAAATCAATCATTTGCTTATAAAATTCATCTGTTGCTTTATGAATGAAATATTATTGTAGCTAACCAAATAACTGTCTGAATTCTTGTCTGAATACCATGGCAGGCACATGGGTGATTCACCCTGCATAGTTGAGTGTGCATGTGTACATGTACTATTCTCAACCCATATGCGTACATGCTAATTGTCATACCGCATGTGCAGTTAATATAATAAACTTGCCCACAGTCAGCTACATGTTGGCTACCGTAGATGTCTAATAGTAATAATGGTTTTATCTTCTGAACCAATTTCATGCACTAATAGAATGCACTACAATGTACATGTACAGTGTGTGTGTACATGTATATTTTGTGACCTAATACATGTATGTCGTAATGAGGCATCTCCTTCAAAAGTCCTTTTCAAGTAAACAGCGTCAAAAGTTAAAGTACTTTTTTTCATTTTCGGAAAGCTTACATTATGTACAAGAGAATCATCTGTCTAAATGTTTCAACAAATATCTGTAAATATTGAAACATTAGGGGATTCTGTGTCTGCGCGTATGATGCAATCACTATCACTGTCGGCGCGATTATCTTTGGTCTTTAATTGACCCCTCACCACAGTCGTGAAATTTTGCCTAAAGCAACCAGATATCTGAGAAGCGATGCACCAAATGAAGTTTCCTGTGTATTGGCAGAAAAACATGACTGCAGGTTCTTACACTTGGTCTACAGACATAACGGTGATGCTTGGGTTAATACAGCATGAACACCGAGCCAATTTACTTTCTTTTGTTAAGAATTGAAGTTAATACAAAAAACTATTGGAAACTGCTCACTGACTAAAATGACTTGCAATACATAAATCTCAAAAGTTAGAGGGTCTGACGTTTCGATCCTAACAGTTATGTACATGTACCTTTCTCAAAGGCAAATGCTTTCTTGAGAAAAGTCCTGCTAGGATAGAAACGTCAGGCCCTCTAACTGTTAAGAATTGAAACAAACCAAGGAAAAACTGACTTGAACAATTTGAAAAATAGGCAAAGAAAACTTTGACTGGACCGGGACTTCAACCCGAGACCTCTGGATTAACTGCATATTATCAATGATATGCCCTGTCTCTCTGAACAATTGAATTGAATTGAATTGAATTAGATGACTTGAGTCAGTTGTTGATTTTGATTCCGCAGACTGTTTGAGGCAAGTGGTGAGCCTCTTGTGGGTGCGGAGTGGCAGGACGGTGTGGGGACGGAGACGGCACAGGAGAGGACAGCCTGGCTGGAGTCTGAGCACCTGACCATGTCGTGGCTGTGCCGGGTGCGGCGGTCGGCCGCCCTGGTCCTCTTTCGATTGTTCCTCCTCTTTCTGGGTGAGTGGCGGCATGGGAAAGATTGCAGATGGGATTTGGATTGGGGCAGATGGGATTTGGATTGGGGAGATGGGATTTGGATTGGAGCAGATGGGATTAGGATTGGAGCGGATGGGATTTGGATTGGGCAGATGGGATTTTGATTGGGCAGATAGGATTTGGATGGGGGAGATGGGATTTGGATTGGAGCAGATGGGATTTGGATTGGGGTAGATGGGATTTGGATTGGGGCAGATGGGATTTGGATTGGGGGAGATGGGATTTGGATTGGGGCAGATGGGATTTGGATTGGGGGAGATGGGATGTGGATTGGGAGAGATGGGATTTGGATTGGGGAGATGGGATTTGGATTGGGGAGATGGAATTTGGATTGGGGGAGATGGGATTTGGATTGGGGCAGATGGGATTTGGATTGGGGAGATGGGATTTGGATTGGGGGAGATGGGATTTGGATTGGGGCAGATGGGATTTGGATTGGGGCAGATGGGATGTGGATTTGGAGAGATGGGATTTGGATTGGGGAGATGGGATTTGGATTGGGGAGATGGGATTTGGATTGGGAGAGATGGGATTTGGATTGGGGCAGATTGGATTTGGATTGGGGCAGATGGGATGTGGATTGGGGCAGATGGGATTTGGATTGGGGAGATTGGATTTGGATTGGGGCAGATGGGATTTGGATTGGGGCAGATAGGATTTGGATTGGGGCAGATGGGATGTGGATTGGGAGAGATGGGATTTGGATTGGGGCAGATGGGATTTGAATTGGGGGAGATGGAATTTGGATTGGTAAAGGCACCAAGATAGTGACCAGGGGCACCAAGGCAATGACCAGGGGTACCAAGGCAATGACCAGGGGCACCAAGGCAATGACCAGGGGCACCAAGGCAATGACCAGGGGCACCTTCTATGAGATTCTTGCCGATTAAGTTCTGTCTAAATGGTTGTAAATCTTACCCATGTCTTTCTTCCTACCTTCAGCGGTTTTATTTCTGTGGCTCGCCTACAAGTACATGCTGTACAGAATGAGACGAGAGAAAGAGGTCAAGACCCAAGTGCACCAACTGGTAGACGCCATCACAGGTAACCCAAATTATCAACTGTGCGCTTATTCCACATTCCTGCTGACCATGAACTGTATGACCTGGCACATTCAAGTGCTTGCCATGTGATATCAGGTCACCAGCTAAAATACATGTACACCCATTCTGTGACTGGTGCTTGACTGTATTCAGTCATTTTTGGCCAGTACTGTGAGTGATTGCAGTACAGTTATTACACTTGTACTGTTGTCAGCATGAATCAGGTTTTATGAGCAAAGGACAGTAAATACATGGCTGAGATGCAGTGCTCATACATGTAACTGGTTTTAAGTTGATTCTCTTGGCCGATCTCTCTGAATAGAAACTTTAAATTAGCGTACCAGTGCTCTTCCATCTGAGCTGTCCAGCCCTTAGATGGTGGCCTTCCCAAATAGTCATTAGTCTTTGCAGGGATGGGGGTGCCAGTCAGAAGCAATTCAACCATTGTTATACTTGGTTTGTTTGACTTAAATAGAAACTTGAAATGGAGCCCAATATCTGGTAGCTTTCTGAAGGATTAACACAGGTGAGATTGGTTTAGTGGGCCGACTTTCCGATCCTATCTGGAGCTTTCTCAAAGGCCGAAGAGAAAGGTACTGCTGGCATTTAGATATCAGACGCCATAACATTTTAGAATGTGTATGTGCTTATCGTTCTAGTCAGCGTGCAGCTTGCAACATTTCTGCACTACCTTATGACTGTTTGTTTAGTGGCTAAATCCAAACCAAATTGGCTAAATCAGTTCCTGGTGCACAGGGCATTGCCAGTCATAACATCGAAAGCTGTTTCCAGTTTCACTTTGCCAAGCCAAGCACGTGAAGCACGTGGAGACTGATGGATATATGCCTGTCAAGAGGAATTTGGACCTCGAGCAAGGGGAAGGTGTTGGGAGTGGGGGAGTAGAGGAATGAATGCTTGTACTCCAGTAGGTCATCTCATGGGCCAAAACCAAGAAGATGGGGGAATGCCAGTAGTACAGTATGTTCACAATAGATTTTGGCACACTTGGTTTTGTGCTATACAGAGTGATATGTCTTGCCTTGTTTCTGTGTTGGAGACACAAAGCCAACCCTTCTGTGTCTCAATGTTGCCCTCATGCGCTCCACTTCCCCTCCTCTGGGGCATTTCCTGTCGGGGAAGAGGTTTGTGGGGGGGAGGGGTGGTTCGGAGCCAGACGGTCCCTTCCTCCAGGGCAGGTTGCCCTCTTGTTGTTTGCCAGTGCTGCGGGCACTCTTGCACTGGCCTCCCAGTGAACTGTGTACATGCCCGTAACAAAAAAAACCAACCCCAAACCACAGTTACACAGCATAAAGTGGCAGCCTCGCGTGGAAACCAGTACTTAGAGGTGGAGAGTAACCCGAAAAAGTTGCAAATCGCTTGATGGGCCTGATGTTTTGACCTCTTTCCTTTTTCAGTTTGAAGAACAAATCACAAAGGAGTACGGCTGTAAAAAGTAACTCAACGTTTCGTGTAGTGTGTACTCTGCCCGTCGTACACACCACCCAATACTTTAAGTTACCGGCTCTTTGTATATCTCATATTGTGTACTCTGCCTGTCGTACACACTATCCGAAACATGGAGTTACCGGCTCTTTGTATATCTCAGATTGTGTACTCTGCCTGTCGTACACACTATCCGAAACATGGAGTTACCGGCTCTTTGTATATCTCAGATTGTGTACTCTGCCTGTCATACACACTATCCGAAACATGGAGTTACCAGCTCTTTGTATATCTCAGATTGTGTACTCTGCCTGTCATACACACTATCCGAAACATGGAGTTACCGGCTCTTTGTATATCTCAGATTGTGTACTCTGCCTGTCGTACACACTATCCGAAACATGGAGTTACCAGCTCTTTGTATATCTCAGATTGTGTACTCTGCCTGTCGTACACACTATCCGAAACATGGAGTTACTGGCTCTTTGTATATCTCAGATTGTGTACTCTGCCTGTCGTACACACTATCCGAAACATGGAGTTACCAGCTCTTTGTATATCTCATATTGTGTACTCTGCCTGTCGTACACACTTTCCGAAACATGGAGTTACCGGCTCTTTGTATATCTCAGATTGTGTACTCTGCCTGTCATACACACTATCCGAAACATGGAGTTACCGGCTCTTTGTATATCTCATATTGTGTACTCTGCCTGTCGTACACACTATCCGAAACATGGAGTTACCAGCTCTTTGTATATCTCATATTGTGTACTCTGCCTGTCGTACACACTTTCCGAAACATGGAGTTACCGGCTCTTTGTATATCTCAGATTGTGTACTCTGCCTGTCATACACACTATCCGAAACATGGAGTTACCGGCTCTTTGTATATCTCATATTGTGTACTCTGCCTGTCGTACACACTATCCGAAACATGGAGTTACCGGCTCTTTGTATTTCTCAGATTTTGTACTCTGCCTGTCGTACACACTATCCGAAACATGGAGTTACCGGCTCTTTGTATATCTCATATTGTGTACTCTGCCTGTCGTACACACTATCCGAAACATGGAGTTACCGGCTCTTTGTATATCTCAGATTGTGTACTCTGCCTGTCATACACACTTTCCGAAACATGGAGTTACCGGCTCTTTGTATTTCTCAGATTTTGTACTCTACCTATCGTACACACTTCCCGAAACGTTGAGTTACCAGGTCTTTTTAGAGCCGGACTCCTTCCCTTAAGAGATGATATACATGGTGTCACCGCAAACCTACTCTGTATTTCCACCATGCAAACCTTATCAAATTGCAAAGAAATTTTGGACTGGACCCTCTGGTCTTATTGAATCACCTGATATACATGTATTTGTCTTGATTTTACTTGATTTATTTTCAGTCCATCTTCGATGTATTTGAGCAGTCCCATGAGGAGCCCAGTGTTGAATCCACTTTTGTCTGTTTTCTTTTGTTGCTGACAGAGATGCTGGCCAGTCACCACAAGGCCAGTGGCAAAGACAAGGATGTGGCCCCTTACCTGGCCATTCCTCATGTCCGAGACACGCTCATACCACTCAAGTACAGGTACCAGACACCACCCTTTTTGTACTCATTATAAGCCCATGTTTACCGGGCTTTTTTTTGGTTTTGTTTTGTACCCATTGAACAGGCTTCATCCCGGTCATGCTAAAGCTGCAAATATGGGCAGTGCTTCATGTTGGATCTGAAACAGACGCCTCAGTCTGAATTAAATACCGGTTGTGTTGGACATTGTTTTATTATCAAAAAGTACTCATTGAGTGGACCAGCAGCCGATTTCAAGAAAAGTTGCGTAAGTTACGCTACGTACAAATGGTGCGTACGTCTTGCGCCTCAATGGCTTTTTTTTTGCACTATTTAGAAAAGGTAGCAAAATGTTGCGTAAGTTACGCAACAAAATGTTGCATACGCAAGATTTGAAGTTTCGTGAAATTGGCTGCAGGACTTGAACCCAGGTCTCTTGTAACATCAGTGTGCTACCATCTGAGCTATCCAGCCCCTAGGTTGGGGCCTCTCCAACAAGTGAACTGTCTTTGCTGGGGTGGGGGGCGACAGTGAGAAGCATTAAACTTTTTAACAGCCGTATATCTCATTCAGATTCAGACAGCAGCCATTGTAAATCCTGCTATAGCAGGCAGCCAGGGGATGGTACAAAGGGTATGCAGCTTTTTCTCTTTTCCTTATAATTGGAGTAACGAGTAGTCACTCCAGCAACGAAAGTCTGAGCTAAAGCCGGAGCTACATGTAGACCCTAAGCTTGAGCCTAAGCCCGAGCCTTGTCTTTTGTACTGAAGATGGTCTTAGAGGAGGCAATGGCTAATTTGCTCTTCCTTCATTCTCTGTTTGAGACTCTGAACAGAGATGTAGCGCAAGAGTTGAACTTGTCCTGGCAATGTATCTCGTGAAGATGGGGAAGAGTGGGGAGGGGGTTAGTTGGCTGGGTATCGGGGGAAGTTAGTGAGCGATAGACAGGGTTAGGTTTCACCGCAGAACCTTTCTCCCTCCCCCTCTCCCCGAGCAAGACGGGTTGCTAGCAGGGGCGACATCTGTCAGGGGCTGTGTCATGGCATGACAGGATGTCTTCAGCCAAGGCATGGATCCCGTCGACACTGACAGACGGCTGTCAGGATCGTCTCGCTGATAGATGCCTGCCTCAGTCGGATCCGGGATCCCGCCCTCCCCTTGTCAAAATACTGCGGACTTAATGCGTAGGAGGGTCTGAGGAGCCCTAAATCACCTCAGAGGTTGTCGAACAGTCATTACACATGCACAAGTTTGTATCACGTCACTCAGGAGATCGAGAAGAATTGCTCTCTGTCACAACTGTGAGTGTACTTTTCTCAAAGGCAAAGTGACAAGGACATACAGTGTACATATGTACCTAAACAGACAGTCAGGGGAAGGAAAGCCCTGCCACACATGACAGTGGAAGTACATGAGGGAAGGGAGTGGGATGCAAATGTACTGTACAGTGTCCACACGGTGGGAGAGGGAGATGAAAGGGGAAACAAACCAACGGGAGGATCAAAGGGACGGGAGGGAGGTGGGAGATCAAAGGGGGGAGGGACAGGGAAGATGAAAGAAAAGAGGGGTTAATGAAGTGGGGATTAGTCATTCCCTTCCTGGATGTTGAGGCCATGAGGTTGGTATTGCAGGTCATTTTAGTCGGTGAGCAGTTTGCAACAGTTTTTTGTATTAACTGTGTAGAGAAGATTTTGTGTTTGATCAGCCTGTATGGTACAGTGGCAGCAGACTGGTGTACTCTTCCCAGGAAGTTGAGATGGGCTTCAATCTCCAAAAGTGTCAAACCAGGGTTTTTACATCCTGTAGCACATTGGTATTTCCTTTGCATGCAAAACGCTTCCTACAGGTAGTAGCACGCAGCATTTACTGTTACCTGTTTTGCCTCTGAGAAAGGTCCAAATCTCGCTAAAGCAATCGGAAAAATATATTTCTGGGAAATAATCAATAAGTGTATACTAGTTACGTGTATGGGTACAACCTAGAGTAAAACCTGGCACAATTCGGACATCGATGTGGCTTTTGTGTTTGTGTGTGAATGTACAAAATGTATGATACTGTCCCTGACCACAGACTATCCTCCACTCCAGGCAGTCAAATCTTCCAGTTAGTCAGCCCCAACCGAGTGTACAGATTGCAGTGACGAATGTGGGTGGAATTCCACTGCCTGACCGACGGCCGTTGGGCTGTGTGGCATACCAACACAATGTCTCCAGTGGCAGCTTTCTATCCCTCAATCCACAGTAAAGGTCCCACAATAGCGCAATTGTTTCCGCTAATCTCGCAATTCATGTGGCAACTTGTGTCAAAATTAGTCTTTGTCATGATTCATATTGATTTGTTCTAAGCTGAAAAGTGTCTTTGTTTAAAATGTAGACAATAGTGGTGCACGGAATCGCGGGCCCCCGTCGCATAGTCAAACAAACGGCGCTCCGATTTCAGAGGTCCCGGCATGAAGTGGTCAAAAGTTTTTAACGAGTGGAATTCCACGACCATATACATGTATATAGGAATTAGGTTTGTATGGCCTCCTTGCCATCACTGCATCTGATAACCAGCAGTGAAATCTTTGGGCCTTCTTCCACATGGCTAATCCGGAGGTCTTTGAGCATGGGTCTGCCCCTGCCTTTCGTCAAATGACACCTCATGGCCCTAATCCCCTCCCCTCCTATTTCCCCTCCCACCCCCTCCCCTGCCACTTGATCAGGCTTTTAGGGAGAAGAGGAGGGGCTGAGTTTAAGGGAAGGAGGGGTAGGAAATTTGAGGGGGGGGGATGGGGGGAGGGATAGAGAGAAAGAGAGGGGGGGGGTTGTCAAATTAGTCCGGGGAGAAATTGTTTCTGACAGTTGGATTTGGTTGCCGGATACCCTGTTTTGTGCTGAGCCGAAGCGAGCAGGCTAGAAGGACTGTGTGTGTGTGTGGGAAGAGAGAGAGAGGGAGAGAGGGAGAGGGAAAGGGAGGGAGTACTATGTAGGTTGGGGGCACAGGCCGTTTGTCTGTGAGCTCACTGCTAGCTGCCTCTACTGCCCATGCTTAACCAGCCTCTACCTCTCTGTCACGGCTCTGGGTGTAGCCATACGAGAAGGAAGTCTGTCGTTATGCTGTACTAGTTGAAGAAGACGACGGAAAATAATTATTGCCACTGTGTATTTTGTCAAGTGTCTTTAGACAACTCTCTCCAACATTTTTAAGATTAGGAACGACATGTAGAACTCAAGAATTACGTGCAGGTTTTGTTTATTTTCACACAAAACCCTTTTTTAACCCTGATGGCAGCAGACATTTTTGCTTGTTTTGAAGCCCTTTGGCATGCACAGAACTAGAACTGAAGTTGTGCTTTCATTGGAATCTTGACAGACTATCACGACTTTGCTGAAAAATGACAAATTTAAATCCAACCTTGATGTAACACTAACAGGCAGAAAGTGGTCTGGGAAATCATTTGCTCAGCCATGGCAACTTAACCACTTCGCGCTGGGATCTCCGAATCTGGAGCTCCGTTGGCTTGACTATGTGACGGAGCCCTCCGAATCCGGGCACCACTATTATCCACATTTTAAACAAAGACTCTTTTCAGCTTAGAACAAAGCAATACAAATCAGTACAAAGATTTGCAAAATTAGTAGCAGTAATAGTGCAATTGTGGGACCTTTACTGTGGATGATTGAGGGTTACCGCGCTGCCGCTGAAAGCACGCGGGGGGACATTGTGTTGGCATGCCACACAGCCCAACGGTTGTCGGTCAGGCAATGGAATTCCACCCACATTCTTGACCGCAATCTGTACGCTCGGTTGTGGCCGACCAACTGAAAGATTTGACAGCCTTGAGTGGAGGCTGGAGTCTGCGGTCAGGGATTGTCAGTACCATACACGCACACACACAACTCCGTTACGCTCCGTTGACGACGCACAATGGGCTCTTTTTCGAACGGATAATCTCTTGACAAAAGCCACAACGACGTCCGAATAGTGCCAGGTTTTACTCTCTTGTACCCATAGTATACCCTTATCGATTTATTTCACAGAAATATATTGTTCCGATTGTTTTAGCGAGATTTGAAAATGATGCATTGCTCAAAAATCCCTGTATGGCAGTCATGGGCCCTGTAAAACCCCCGGTGTGAAGTGGTAAACAGCGTCCACAAGGTGTGACATTTGACCAGCCATTCACTCTAAATAAACATTCTGTGAGTGAAGAATATGTCCAAGTTGGAACGCAAGGTCGATTTAGTTTTTGGAATGGAGTGGTAAGTTACATTACCAAAGCCACTGTTTAAGGGACACTGTTTAAGTCTCGCATTGAAGCTCTTAATGGCAGGCATTGCCCAATTCAGAATCACTGCCAAGGTTGGAATCAAGCCTCAACCCCCCTCTCCCTTTCTCATGCCTTGAAGGTTAGTGGAAGAGTCATCTGATTCCGTCTGCCATGCATTCAATCATACTCACGCCTCGAAATTGGGCCCTGTCAAATTTTCTTTGCCATTTTTCAAAACTGTACTAATGACATTGAAAATCTCTTTCCTTTTAAGTTCAAAGCATTACAAGAAAAATTGGAAACAAAAAAAGAGTCTATAGAATGAAAACGGAGAGCTTCCTAAAATAGAAAGTGAGTTTCCATTCTTGAAAACTGGAACTCGAAAGAGTTGAAGCTCTATTTTTTGAAACAATGAAAACTGGGTGACCAACCCCCTTGTGGGTCGTGCCCGATTCACCTCTGAGCTTCAGAGGAAGAGGGGTCTATCTTTGAAAGGCCCAATTAAGGAATAATGGTGGGGAGGGGGAAGGGAGTGGGGGAAATGAGAGACACTTGAGGGGAGCCCTCACGCTTCTGATAAAAGAGGTTCTTTGGCCTCCCAGCAGACGTACATGTAGGGGCAAGGCCTGGGGGACTGGTTGACAACCCTGCCTCCGAAAATCCATTTTTTCAGGCCGCGGGCTGGCTCGGCGAGAGCGCGATCGGATGGCTCATGACGCGCTGCGTGGTGGTTGCCCTTCTTTGGGGAATTTTGCAACCTGAAACGGATGTGCTCTGCCTAATGCGTAACACAATAGACCTTTATTTTTGGAGCATGACTTTTTTTTGTCTCAGTCGTATGCCCGTGGCTTAAAGGGTCCCTGCAATAAATATCACAGTCAAGCTCATCTTCTGCTGTCATCTAGGGATCTGAAGTCTACACATCATATTGGCAGGCTTCTTTTCCTTAGTGGAGTCAGAAATTGGTCATCGATTTTACCCTTGAAAAAAATATCTTTATAAATAAAAATGAGGGTGCTATTGTAAGGTCATGCCAGGAACCCACAATTTAAAAATGCATTAACTTTCAAACTGCAAATTAATCCCTCTGGATTAGGTTGGATGGAAAACTCCTTTACTAAATATTTACGAAGCGTACACTTTGGCAGTAAAACAGGGATTTAGGGATAGGTCTGCGGGAAAATGGATTGGGTTTCTGTTGCATGATCCTATGATGACATGAGTATATTTTGAAATTCTCCAAAGCATAAAAACTTAAAACTTGCAAATACATGTACACCTCCAGAAAATAGTTTGATTGTTAGCAACATTGCAAAACGGTTCTGTAGCATGGATTTAAAGGGATAGCACAGATTTGGTCGAGGTAAAAGATCCATATGTTGTCTGATCCAACATATGCATGAAATACCGCAGCACACCTGTGAAAATTTCAACTCAATCCACCTACCGAGTCTCAAAAAAATAGTGAAAAAATGCTTCATTTGTTTCGCGAAAATGTTTAGATCTATGGTAAGGGTGAGACGTAAACAATTTCTTTACCTTCTTCTAAAAAAGTACAGCATTTTAGGCAGAAATATTTCAGTGCAAGGTATATCTGATATCTTTAAACTGTATAAGTTTCATGGAAATCTGTGAACATTTCTGTTGATTGATCTTACCAATGTCGCGTAGGGGCTTTAAGTGATAAAATGTCTATAGCAGCAGCCCTTTAAGGTCAGTGCAGGCTAATGCAGTCCATTGGAACATCCTGTGTGGCATGCACGCTTAACCCAAGGAGCTTTGACATTGTTTTATTGTTATTTTGGCCTTCTAAGATATATGCTGGGGGGATGTGGTGACGTCAGTGGAAGAGGCCCATCTGGGACTAGGCCTTATTCTGAATTAGATGGAGAGGGGGGGGGCTAAGATTTACACAGGCCCAGGATTGGTTTCAGAAGCTGAAAAAAAACCTTTGTTCGAAGTGAATGTACTTTGCCAAATGTTTTTATGCTGCCATTTACATGTATCTGAGTATTTAAACAAAGGAAATTGTGATTGTTCCTTATTGTAGATTGCCTTGTTTGCATTCCTTGCTAAAAAGTTAATGCAAAAACTGTTGCAGACTGCTCACTGACTAAAATGACCTGCAATACATGAATCTCAAAAGTTAGAGGGCCTGACGTTTCGATCCTAGCAGGACCTTTCTCAAAGGCGAAGAGAAAGCTCTTTGCCTTTCTTGAAAGGTCCTGCTAGGATTGAAAAGTCAAGCCCTCTAACTTTTGGAGATCCTTGCTATAAAGCTGACTGAATGTTGATGGGTAATACACGTTGACCGGAGTTGTCACTGTCATTCTAGAAGGAGTTGACCTGAAAGTCCCAGTTATTTTGAGAAATGAACCTTGTTTTACATGAGTAGTGTATGGTTTGTCCCAAATGTCATTGTCACTCTTCTCTCCGCTCTCTCTTTTCCTTGATCCGTGACACAGGAAAGAAAAGCAGCATCTTTGGGACCGGGCCGTTCACTTCATCAACACGCATGAGTCGCGGGTGCGCGTGGAGACGCAGCAGGTGTCTGGCGAGGAGTTTCTGGTCTGGCGATGGATGCTGCCCTCGCCTGTCGTCGTCCGCCAGTCCTCCTTCACCCCCATCACCGAGTTGGTGAGTGGACACACCCCACGCTAAAATTTGAGTACAAAAAAAAGTTGCAAATCTTCAGTCCGAGTCCAATGCCAGAGTACTCTGGGTCGAGTTCCATTCGCGAGTCACAATTCACAAATGTCGAGTCTTGAGTCACAATTCACAAATGTCGAGTCTTGAGTCACAATTTACAAATGTCGAGTCTTGAGTCACAATTCACAAATGTCGAGTCTTGAGTCACAATTCACAAATGTCGAGTCTTGAGTCACAATTCACAAAGGTTGAGTCTTGAGTCACAATTCACAAATGTCGAGTCTTGAGTCACAATTCACAAAGGTCAAGTCTTGAGTCACAATTCACAAAGGTTGAGTCTTGAGTCACAATTCACAAAGGTCGAGTCTTGAGTCACAATTCACAAAGGTCGAGTCTTAGTCACAATTCACAAAGGTCGAGTCTTGAGTCACAATTCACAAAGGTCGAGTCTTGAGTCACAATTCACAAAGGTCGAGTTGAGTCACAATTCACAAAGGTCGAGTCTTGAGTCACAATTCACAAAGGTCGAGTCTTTAGTCACAATTCACAAAGGTCGAGTTGAGTCACAATTCACAAAGGTCGAGTCTTGAGTCACAATTCACAAAGGTCGAGTCTTGAGTCACAATTCACAAAGGTCGAGTCTTGAGTCACAATTCACAAAGGTCGAGTCTTGAGTCACAATTCACAAAGGTCGAGTCTTGAGTCTGAGTCACAAAGGTCGAGTCCTGGGTCTGAGTCACAAGTCGCACTTAAATGCAATACTCTACACTATCTAAAACGCATTTCCCCTTTTTGTGACAGTTTTCTTGAATTGCATTTACCGGTACATGTACTACACATAGACGCACTCAGAAAGTATATCAAATAAAATAGTCAAATAAACCCTTGAGACATGAGACTCAAGTGATACTCAAATTTACCAAGAAACAACATACCGGTACAATGTAATGCCATACACTGTACACATAATACATTTATTTAAAAAAAAATATTGATAATTTTTGGAATCTCTTTTAGGGCCTTACATACAGTATGTTGTACATGTTCATGTATTTGTCTGAACCAGATGGTTAACAACCTACATGTATGTGTATAAATGTACATGTACAGTATGATCTCAGTATTGTTAGATGTGCATGTACATGTACAACATGCACAATGGCCATCAGGCGTACCATCAATCATGTATCCTGCCTATAATGAGATGGGAACGGGGCAGAAACACAGTAGCCCAAATCAGTGACACACCCCTACGTGGTCGTGCAGTACCAGGTGGTCCTGGTTGCTGTCCCCCCATCCCCTCCCCTCTCGCCCTCGATATGCTCCCAGTATCCCCCTCTCCTTCCTCTTGTAGGGGTGCAAAACAGGTCACAGTGTCTGGACAAGGCCTTGTCTGTTGGGAGAGAGAGAATGGGGGAGAGGGGTATTGGTTTGTGTGCCACCCTGTGACTCTTTCTATGGGAGGTCATCCCTTAGTGATCATTATCACTGAGGGTAGTGGTCATGTCCTGCCATTCAAGCCACACTAAATCCATTTAATTGGTTTGTGCTTGAGGCAGACGTTTTTTTGTGGTGACAGCATGCGAATCATCTCTTGTGAGATGGAGCGTGGCTCTGCATTGTCAGCAAAGAGACGGCAGGTCAACGTATTGGGCAGTGTGTACTTTGCACCTAGGCAGGAGACAGACATTCGTCGGGTGCCCTGTGCCGCAGGGGTGGGGGGAAGTAAGTCTAGATTGCCTTTGAAAATGTGTCCTTTTGAGTGTCTTTTTGTCTGATTTTCGTTTTCTTTCTGTGATTGCATTGCAGGAGCTCAATCCCAACCGGGTGAAAGTGTGGCAAGGAACCGGTGAGTGCAAGAGGGGTCTCTTTCTTTTTGGGTGGGGTATCTGATGGGTTGGGTCTCCTGTCCTCCCTTGCTCACTCCGTATGGAAGGAGGGGAAATGGAAGGATTGTTGCCAACAGCACACGACATGTGAGGGATCCTGGGGAGGGAGGGAGGGAAGGAGGGAGGGTCATACGATCAGACAAAACCCCTCCTCGTCTTTCTCTCCGCCTTGTCGCATCTTTTATAGTCTCGTCTGTTCCCGCTTCCTCATCGACGTTAACCTCTCCCACCCCTCCCTTTCCAGTGACCACCCCCTCTCTCCTCACACTTCTCGCCCCTAGCCAGACCTTCCCCTTCCCACTACTACCCCAGCCTGTGACTCTAGCCGTATGTCAGACGACTTGAAGGTCTCTGCCCTTTGGTCAAATGTTTATCAACAGCTGGCTGACTCGAGAGAGGTCGAACTACATGTACATGTAAGACTGAAGGAGGAGAGGGGATGTATCGAGGGAGAGGATGGGATGCATAGCTCCCCCCGACACTTGGGCCATCGAGTTGTTATTCGGAGCCTCCTCTCTCTCCCTCCCCCCTCCCTCCCTCTCCCTCCCTCTCCCTCCATCTCCCTCCCTCTTTCTCCCTCTCCCTCCCTCTCCCTCCCTCTCCCTCTCTCTCACCACCCTCTCCCTCCCTCTCCCTCCCTCTCCCTCCTCTCCCTCCCTATCCCTCCCTCTCCCTCCCTCTCCCTCCCTCTCCCTCCCTCTCCCTCTCTCTCCCTCCCCCTCTCTCTCTCTCTCTCTCTCTCTCTCTCTCTCTTTCTCTCTCTCTCTCTCTCTCTCTCTCTCTCTCTCTCTCTCTCATCTCTCTCTCTCTCTCTCTCTCTCTCTCTCTCCCTCTCTCCCTCCTCCCTCCCTCTCTCTTCCCTCAACCTGACTGCCGTTTCAACCCTCCCTTCTGCAGACGTCGCTTTATTTGTCAAGTTGAGAGAGCGCTGTGCGTCTAGTCGATTGTAAGGAGTGCATTTTAGTGGGTTGGGCGGAGGGGGCAATGATTGCGAGCCAGTACACTTCACTCTTGTCTGGAGATAAAAACTTGAAACGGATCTATCCCGGAACGAGGCCGGGGACATCTTGTTCCTTCTGGGATACTGTCTGTCAGAAGAACACTCTATATTTTTTTTTTTTTTTTTTTTTTTTGGGGGGGGGATTGGGTATTTGTGTTGGTGGGGGGGGGGATTGGATATGTATGTGGGTAGGGGTGGATTTTTGCGATGATTTTATGAACATATGTCTATACTTAGACACACAGTTTTGAAGCACCATCCAGCCAGACTTTTACTTGAATGTGCGTTGGGACTGGGTGAGGTTTGCCCCGACATCCGGGCCGGTCTGCAGACAGTGGTTTAGCAAGGGCTGAAATGGGCTGGATGCAAACTGAACAACATCAAAGGGAAAAGGGACTATCATGTTCAAAGTAGACAAGATTCATGGTCGAAATCAAGAACAAGGAAAAGTACTCAAGGGCAACGAAAAACAAAGCTGTATTTAAACGCATGCAGTGACATCAGTTGCCAATTTGAAGATTTCACTCGTCTTTATTTCCCCAAAAGGCAAAATGATTCAGACGTTTAGAAAGTACATGTAGGATCGAAATGCCAGGCCGTGTAAGACATCAGGTCCTCCTAACTTTTGAGAGTTGTATTTTTGGTACATGTAATTTCTAGTTAGGCCAAAAAAAGAAATAGTTGTGCATCTGGTGGCCCGGCTGACCCTATTTTGACGGTGCGACCCTAAAGTTTTTTCGGGGAAAGTGTGTTTCCCGACCGACACTATTTTGACTGCATGTCGGTGCGTCCCTATTTTGATGGGGCAATTTCTTTTTTCTCAAAGGCCTTTGCCTTTTAGAAAGGTCCTGCTAGGATCGAAACGTCAGGCCCTCTAACTTTTGAGATTTATGTATAGTAGGTCATCTGAGTCAGTGAGCAGTTTGCAACAGTTTTTTTGACTAACGTCATAGTCTCTGACACAGCCAAAATACATTGTTTACATATGTACTTTATCTGAAACATTAAGGGATACAGTGTAGGTTTGATCTTACACTACAGACATACATGTAGTCTCAGACACTTTTTATGCACATTTTCTAAATAGTTGAAAGAATTAGTTTGATTTTGTTTCTACATTTTTTTTTTTGGGGGGGGAGGAGAGGGATGGGGGATTGGCGTAGTGTAGAGGAGGGTCCATATTCTGTTCAGAGATCCGCGATGCTGGGCATTCTTGCAATTAGGTCAGCCACTTGCGAGCTAAAAACTCCAGTTGATACGGCAGTAGCGCCTTAAAAATAGCCAGCATCCGGCCAGGTAGACTGTTGACAACTTGGGGGCCAGCGCTTGCACCCCGGCCCGCCGGCTAATGGCTCCTGTGGGATGGCGATGGCAACAATACCCCACCGAGCGTGTGTGCCAGGCGCCCAGGCCTGACCCATGTCTCAGTCCTTCCGTTCCCCTCTCTCTCCTTCTCCTTCTCGTTTGCTCCCCCTCTCTTTCTGTGTCTTTGTCTTTCTGTCTTTTCCTCCTCTCTCTGTCTGTCTGTCTGCCCCTCTCTTCCTTTCTCTCTGTTTCCCTCTCTCTGTGCCCCCTCTCTCATTCTCTCTCTGCTTCTCTCTCATTCTCTGTCTCTCTGCCCCCTTTTTGTCTTTCCTTCTGCACTTCCTCTGTGTCTCTGTCTGTCTGTCTGTCAGTCTGTTTGGATGTCTGTCTGTCTGCCTGCTTGCCTGCCCTCTATCGCTCTCCCCTCTCTCTTTCTCTGTGTCTCTATCTCTGTCTGTCTCCCTTCTGTCTCTGTCTGTCTGTCTGCCTGCCCTCTCTCGCTCTCCCCTCTCTTTCTCTCTTTCTCTCTCTTGGTCTTTTTCTACTCCCCCCATTCAACCTCCCCTCCCCCCACACAGCCATCAGGCTGTGTCTGGTGTGTTAGCAGGAGCCCACCTGAGGTGAAGTGAATGGCGAATTTCCTGATTGGGTTAGCCTGGCCGGGATTAGCGGCAGGCGGAGGGGAAGCATTGCATTGATTCACCTGTTACAGTCACCTGTTGTGAATTGGTGTGTTTTGTGGGGGGGGGGGGAGAGGGGGGGGGGGGAGGGTACATGTAGGTAGTTGAATTGGGGGAATTGGCTGGTTGTTGGACTGTAGATACTGACTGTAGCCGTAACTCCTTAGCACAGGTGGCTGGGTCGCCAGCCAAGCCCAACCCAAACAAACCCTCTTTCCTCTTTGGGAAGAAGGCACATACATGTTGGGGAGGAATTTGACAGTCCACCATTACCTCATGGCATTGTCTAATTAGATTACCATTGCCAAGCCTTCCCCTCCTCCTCTTCCTCCCCCTCCCCTTCTCCTCCCCTCTGCCCCTCCTCCTCCCCCTCCCCTTCTCCTCCCCCTCCCCTTCTCCTCCCCTCCTCCTCCCCTCCTCTTTCCCTCCTCCTTCCCTCCTCCTCCCCTCCTCCCCTCCTCCTCCCCTCCTCCTCCTCCCCTCCTCCTCCCCTCCTCCTCCCCTCCTCCTCCCCTCCTCCTCCCCTCCTCCTCCCCTCCTCCTCCCCTCCTCCTCCCTCCTCCTCCCCTCCTTCTCCCCACCTCCCCTCCTCCCCTCCTCCCCCTCCTCCCCTCCTCCCCTCCCCCACCTCTTCTCCCACCTCCTCCCTTACCCCTTTCTCTACCCTCCTTCCCTCCCCCACCTCCCTCTCCCCTCCTCTCCACCTCTCTTCTCATCTCCCCCCTCCTCCCCTCCCTCCTCCCCACCTCCCTTCCCATCCTCCCCCTCCTCCCCACCTCTTCTCCCACCTCCCTCACCTCCTCCCCTCCCCTTCCTCCCCTCCTCCCCACCTCCCCTCCCTCCTCCCCACCTCCCTTCCCATCCCCCCTCCTCCCCACCCCTTCCCCAACCTCTTCTCCCACCTCCCTCACCTCCTCCCCTCCCCTCCTTCCCCTCCTCCCCACCTCCCCCTCCCTCCTCCCCACCTCCCTTCCCATCCTCCCCCTCCTCCCCAACCCTTCACCCACCTCTTATCCCACCTCCCACACCTCCTCCCCTCCCCTCCCCCTCCTACCTTCCCCTCCTCCTTTTCCCCATCTCCCCTCCTTCCCCTCCCCTCATTCCCCTCCCCTCCTTCCCCTCCTCCTTCCCTCCTCCAATCTCCTCTACTCCCCCCCTCCTGTCCTCCCCCTCTTCCCTCCTCCTCTCCCTCCTGCCTCTCAAGTAACCCCAAATCTACCAAGCTGGTCAAGGTTGTGTGGTGGATACGAGTGTGGTGGATATTGCGACTGGTCAGAATGTAATGAGGATTTGCTATTCCTGAGTATTATAGCTACACTGTAGATAGCACTGTATGATTAGCAGTAAACTCACCCATTGAACTGTATGTGATCTCAGGGACTCCACTCTGCGCAGCGCTCTTGCAACCGGTCCAACCCACCCCCCCCCCCCCTGACTCCCCACCCATTCCGCCCCACCATCTGCCTTCCTTCAATCTCTGATGTCTTTTGTTTTGTCGCAGCCTTTGACAACCTGGACACGGCCATCAAGTCGCCCCGCTACATCCCGACGCCTTGTCTCAAGATCAGGAACATGTTCGACCCCACACTGTGAGTCATAGCAGTTTGTATTCTCCCCTTCATTTTGTCTGTCTGTGCATGTGTGTGGAGGAGAAGAAAGGCATCCTTTGTTGGACTTGGAGCGAATCGTGAGGAGCTTCCGTTTGGAACAGCAGTCCTCCCTTCAAGTTTTTTGAAGACACTCAATTGCTTCCCGGGGAAGCTTTAAGGGAAGCTTACTCCGCTGTTGGGCTAGTTCATTCTGGGCTCAGAACATTTAGCTCTTGATGCTAGCCTTGAAGAAGTCCAAAGAGATTGGCTGGTTCAATCCCAGCTCACTGTCTTTAGGGAACCAAAGTGAAGTTCCATGGTTGCCAACCATTCCTTTTTTGGAGGAATCATTCCTCTTGTTTGGTAAACCTTTATCACTTTTTACAAGCTCTTGACAACAGATTCTGATTTTGGGCTTGGAAACACACCTGTATTCCTATGTAGTTTGCTCTGCGATTCTTCTTTCTTTCGAACCCGCGACTCCTGGAATGGTTAAGACATCTGCACTAGAAAGTGTGAGTTGTGGGTTCAAATGCCGCCCTGAGCTGTCTGATTTTTTTTTCATCAGGCATTGGGTAAGCACTGAGCATTCAGTGTTTATCACGTCCAGCAGGGCGTAACCTCATTGAATTAAAACTGTTTGCTTAACCCTAACCCTAACCCCGAATCCCAAGATTACCACAACCGTGTTCAATTTACAAATTGTTACAGATAGCCCTGACACTTGTAAATGGAACATTTGTGGTACTTTGGGATATGTTACCGGTAGTCAGAATTGGAGTGATATACAAAAATGTTGCAAACTGCTTACTGACTAAAATTACCAAAATGCAAATTTTAGTCAGAATTACCCAGAAAGCAATTTACAGTCTTTAGTCTTCCATTATGACTTTCTAAAACTTGGGGGAAAACTAGTCACAAGCAAGTGTAACCTTTTCAAGGAAGAAAGCGTTTCAACTGCACTTTCCCGCCGTTGGAAAACAAATCCTCCCGAAAATCTCCACTAGATCATGGCATTACACGCTAGTTTTGAGGATTCCATTTTAAGCCAGCAGCCATAAATCATGCCCCCTCAAATCCAACCCTGTCATATCGTTGCAAGTGCCAGAATGCCGTTTCACATTCTAGACTCCTCGGCTCATACAAAGAGTATTTGGAAAGTAAATATTTGATTTCAATTTTTTTTTTTTTTTATCGCAAGACCGTTTCCTGCGGTTCAAAGTGGCTTGATATAGTGTTTCCTGTGCCATCTTGCCCCCTTGCTTACAACACCCCCCTCCTCCTGTGAAGCAAACAAAAAATCTCTGAGGATCTCTTCAGTTTGTTTGTGGCCACGATGTGACTGTGATGCCTAAGACTTCCTCCTTGTAAGCAGGAAATGACAGCCGCAAATAAGTCACCACATCCCCCAAAGGCCTGATTTGACGTCCCAAAATGAGGGGAAAAAGTTTCGTTCCGATATCCTCCATTTCTACGTCTCGGACTGCAGTCACTTTGGATTCTCCAGACCTAAAAAAGCCCCCCGAAAAAAAAAAGCGCTAAAAATGCTAGCAGGACTTTCTCAAAGGCATTCTGCCAAGGCTCTTTGCATTTCGATCATGGCCGGACCTTAAAGGTCCTGCTAGGATCAAATTGTTGGCCCTCTACATTTTGGAGATTTGCATTTTCATTTTTTAATGGAAAGCAGTTTGCAAAAGTTTTTGTATTTTGTGCTTTTTTGAGAAAGAAAAAGCAAGGGAAAAGATGTGTGATTCACCATCAACCAAGTGTACTTTGTTAATTTTATTTTCTGTGTGTGATGGCATTTACAAGGGATACTGATGTCTCGTTTTTCGTTTCTCTCACAATCTGCTTCCAGTGAGTCGGATGGTGACTGGCACGTGGCCATTGAGGACGCCATCTTGGAACGGTGCGGTGAGAGGGGGGCCATCACTCACGTCGCTGTGGACAGGACCTCACGAGAGGTGTGTGTGCCTGTGTGCCGCCTGCAGGATCCTAGCAGGAGCTTTCTTAACCCCTTGACGGCTGGATTACTTTACTGCCAATGGCCGGCACAGTGCCATTTCAAAAGCTCGCTAAACAATCAGAGAACAAAAAACCTGCAAAATAAATCAGTACGAGATGAGCCTTCTGTGTGTAGTCCTATGGAGCGTCGGCTATGCGACACTACTCAGAGAACTGTGTGTGCTGCTACCTTTTGACCGCAAACATGCCTGCACTCCAGCGGACAAAGGATCCAGCTGGACGGCCTCAACAGAGCGTGCAATTTGTGGTAAAGGGCAGCGGGTGCATTCCGTAGTCTGTACGGTGACCGCATTGGTTGAGAGGCAGGCTAGCACACTGTCTTTCATAGTAGCGCGCAGACCCTCAATCGTTCACAATGAAGCCCCTCAATAACGCCATTGTTACCGCTAATCTGGCAATTCATGCAGCAACTGACGTCAAAAAAGGTGTTTGTCATGATAAATATTGCTGAAAAGTGTCTTTGTCTACAGTTTGGACAATTGCGGTGTCAAAATTTGGAACTACCAGAGCGGCTATAGACATCATCCGTACGCAAGGGTTTAAAGACATTCTGCCAAGACTATTGCCATTTTGATCCTAGCAGGAGCTTTTTCTCAAAGACATACATAAATCTCAAAAGTTAGAGGGCCTGCTAGGATCTGCTAGGATCGAAACGTCAGGCCCTCTAACTTTTGAGATAATTACATTTTGACAAAATGGCAAAAAAAGCTTTGACTGGAACCGGAACTTGCAACCGTACCAGCGCTCTCACCATCTGAGCTATCCAGCCCGTAGCTCAGTTTTTCTGTCCTACAAATTGCCACTCTTCCAGATGGATGTTTGTTGTGAAATGGGAATTTAGTATCTACATGTAGGCCTAGGGTGAAAGTTGACATTTCATGTACAGTGTACATGTATGTGCAGCCAGTCTGTTATTCCAACTCTTATTTCCACTTTCTGTCCTTCCTGAGTTGGGTAACCGGACTTCTGTGCCTTAAACCCTAAAGGGGAAAGGAATGCAGGGCTCACGCTGCCGCAAATTCGGCACCAGGCTCAGTAATTAGAACCAGTGAGCTTCTGGACTGGGTGTGTAGCGCCCGATAGTGGCTGTAGCCACGAGCAGTGTGTGGTGTCGACAAAACACTTTCAGTGCCCCCTACACATGGTCTGCAGTCAGGTATCACAATCAGTGCCCGCGGCTACGACTGTAACTGTTGCCAATAGCATTCCAAATTCCCTAGGTGTGCTTCACTGTGCACAGACAGATTGGCCAATTAAGCTGCAGCTGTAGCCTTTCTCCTCCAGTATGGTCTTACTTTGTCCACACCATGGGTTGCGCTCAGCCCTGGGCAACCGTCAGATGTGGGGCCCCCTTTCATAGGCCCACTGCTCTTACAGGCTGCAAAGCGCAAGGGCCTCAATGGGTTACCAGCAAAAGATTGTATGCCTTGGAGCAGTTGTTGGTCGATTCTTGCTCAGCACAAGCGGTGTTTTTTTTTTGTCTTAAGGCCAAAACGAATGAGAGATGATTGAGATGCTTAGCGGCTGCAAAGACGGTGTCATCATGCTCATTCTTGGGTTGGGAATTGCTTTACACCCACATCGTCCACCCCTTTTGGGCTTGTGGAATTGGCAGCAGGCTGTCAACGTTAAAACAAGGGTTATTTTATTATCAGACTATCAGACTACCTTATGACCTGAAGTTCTCTATATTTTGATGAAAAAAAATGTGCCTGTAGAAACTATTGAGCCATTAATACACCAACCTTGAATCTTGAATCTCCTTTGCCTTGTCACCATGGCAAAGGAAAAGCAAAAATAACAAGATATTCCTTTTTTGTAGAAATGAAACTTGCCCTTCATCTTTCATCAAAAGATTCTCCCGAGGACAGATCAAGAATGGACAAAGCTGTGTGCGGTAGTGACTGATTGCTTGTTTTCTCTTCTCTTTGCGGTTGTAGGGATGCGTCTACGTGAAATGTCTCACCAATGAGAACGCGGGCCATGCCTACAAGGCCTTGCAGGGCAGCTGGTTTGATGGTAAAAAAAAAACTCCCACAAATTCCTTGGAATTCCTTTACCTTTCATATTCATTCAGTGGTAACATTCCACATCTGTTGTTTGATTGGAATTGCATGCACTGGCCTACGTTCAATGTCCTTACAACTAGGCTTTAAAATCACCTCTTTGATTTTCGCGCCATTTGTTGATCCATCCACAAGACATGCTTATTATCATATCCCTCTTGATGTCCCAAGAAAATGTAAATTGAGTTCTATGTCATATTTCAAGAAGGGTTTGCCCTGCTCGATGTGTAATTAAACACTGCTCGGTGTAGTGCCTGATTGCCTGCTGAAAAAAATACAGGCAGCTCTGACGGGATTTGAACCCGCAACTCCTGCTTTCTAGTGCAGATGTCATAACCACTAGACCACCTACATGTATGTCATAGTTGACATGAGAAGTGCTCCATTGTTTTAAGTTTACAAAGCGGCACTTTATCGTACAAGAAGTTTTCTCCTGTAGAACCTGTGGCGTCTAAGATCTAGAAGTAGATTTGCCAACCTTTGTGTCAGATAAGACTTGAAGGTTTGAATGGTGGAAATACTAAGTGGAAGGTTTGTGGTAACACCACGCAACATTTCTCTTTCGAGAAGGAGTGTGGCTCTGAAAAGAGCCGGTAACTCAATGTTTCTGGTAGTGTGTACTCTGCCCGTCTCCTACCCGTTGTCTCCTGACGACGGGCAGAGTATACACTACCTGAAATGTTGAGTTACCGGCTCTTTTCAGAGCCACACTTCTTCTCGAAAGAGAAGTGTTACGTGGTGTCATCGCAAATCTTCCACTTGACCTTCGTGTCTACATCTGGTTTGAATGGCCTTGTGGCTTTAAAAAGACAAATATGGATTTGTGGGGGGATTTTGTGGAAGTTCGGACAGTATTTGAGTTCGAATTAGAGTCAGACTTGACTGTAATTGTACTCTGATGATGTTGTTGTCTTTTGCAGGGAAACTGGTTACGGTGAAGTACCTGCGGTTGGAGCGTTACTATCAGCGGTTCCCTGGAGCCATCAGCTGCAATGTGGCACTCAGGCCGTCCAACAACCTCAAGAGATCCTTGTCCCACCATAACCAGTCGCCGGGCCTGGAGTGCTCATAGGGTCAGGGGTCAAGCAGAGGTCACCAGAGGTCGCCGATGCAAGTGTTCTTGTCGTTGTAGATGTCATTTTTTTTTTTTGAGGGGAAATTATTCCGCAGGACTTGCCCGTGTTATTCTGGTTGTTGCCAAGGTCGGAGGTCATGGTTGGGGGCTAAAGGTCAAGCCACCTCATGGGTTCATCCTCTGATAGTGCTCCTCCGTGTTATTGTAATATTAAATTTGTACATGTACATAATGCAGGTGTGGATGTGTGCACCGTCCGTGCAGTGGATATTGGGCTGGGCAATGGTGATGATTGATTTTGCACAGCCGTAGCCATAGCCCTGGCTGTGTGTCACCTAGTAGGGATGCGGCTTTCTTGGACTTGTTTTCCAATTGAGCCGAGTTGCTGCACACTGAGGGCTATGAGCAGAGTTTGTCATGGAGTCGAGCCCTTGAGAGAAAAACAGTACCCTTTGTTTTACCGCTGAACAAGTTATTACAGTTCAATTGCATTTTGTTTAATAGTACAAGCTCATGATGAGTTTTGATACCAGCACTAAAATCTCATCCAAGCAATGCCATACTATAGCTATAGTTACCATAACTATGGTAAGCTGTTCCCCCAGCGGAAAGCACTTCTCCCTAATCTGGTGGTTCGCAGTGCTAGAACCCCAATACCCTTTCAAGCATGACCTCCCCAACTCGTTCACAACCTCACAGAAACAACTGGAGGATGCTGGCTTAAGGCATGGGGAGGCTTGGACAAAATGTGCCGTCAGTCTTCCTTTGGCAAAAAACAGGACCACCAACGGGACGCTTATGGATGCCTGATGAGCATTTGTGTCTCTTGCTCTGTATAGCATGACCTCTACCTGGTGCTAAGGCTTCTCAGTCGTATCTGGTGGAGCAGAGTGCATCCTGTGCAGGAGGCAGATTTGGATGCATAAGCCGCTCCTTGTAAACGGATTGCGAGGGCCCCGGTCCCCACGGAATCCGTCGTGGCTACGAAGAAAGCTCCCCTTCTGCGCAATACGCAAACTGAAGATTCTGCCAGCCTGTTTTCTAGGCAAGCGGCGCTGGCGCAGTTCCCGAAACCAAGGATCTGTTCGGCTCACGGGGGCCAGGTCAAAATGTCTTGATACACGCACTGTATAAGCCCCCCTCCTCAAACAAAATGTTGCTGATAGCAAGAAATATGCTGTAACCGATTCCGTGACAATGGGACAAGATCCGAAAGCCTGTGTAGTTGGCTGGTCACTGTCACAACCCCAGAAATTAGCTGTACAATGGTTTGTCCTGTTATTCCAACCACACTGAAGCTGGTGCTGTAAAGTCCTCTGCATTTTTTTTTTTTTTTCTTCTTCTTTGACCTCTCCCCCCTTATTCAGTCATCGGAATTTAGTTACTGTTGAATATACTGTACAGATAGTTTTTCTTTCTTGTTTTGAAAAGTACTTGTCCAAACTGTTGCGTAGTGTGTAAAGGTTTAAAACATGTAGTCGATACTCCTGTACAGTTTTGTTAGATTGGGCGTGGGAAAGAGCTTCCCAGACGTCTCCATTTTGGGGGCGACCGGTAAGAATGCAAAGCGCACGGAGGGATCTGTGCCCCGTCTGCCATGATTGGATTAAACCAAAAGAAGAAAAAAAACACCAACAACCCACTTTCAAAGAAAGGAAATACTGTCTGGGAACTCTCGAACAATTTGTTTTTGAAAAATGGCAGAGGAAATTTGACTGGAGTGGGGACTTGAGCCCCAGTTCTCTGGGTAGACGCACCGGCGCTTTTACCACGTAAGCTTAGTATCCAGCCCTTTCAATGGCGGCCTCCCCATATTGCCAACAGTCTGTTTAAAACCATGGTTAAATGCTTCTGACTGGCACCCCCTTTCCCCGGCAAAGATAACTTTTTGGGAAGGCTGCCATCTAAGGGCTGGATAGCTCAGGTGGGAAGAGTGCTGGTGCGTTGAACCAGAGGTCTCAGGTTCAAGTCCTGGTCCAGTCAAATTTTCTTTGCTTTTTTGGGGGTTTGTTTTCAATAAACATTTCGATTATAAAAATAGGTGATTTTGTTTGCTTGCATAGGAATGCATTCATTGCCATCGCATTATTTGGCATATAGATGGGATGAATGCTCCATGCCGGTCAAATGCTGTGGTTTGCTTTTGGGGGATATTTATGCTGCACTCTATTATTTGAATGTCTCCATATTTGAGTTCTCTGTACGAAAAGGGCATCTGAGATGATACATTGTAAGTGTCACTCACTAGGGTTTGAGTGTCACCAGAGGTTTGAGTGTCACCAGAGTTTAGGTGGAAACTCGTAGGCCTATACGGTAAGTCATCTTTCCGAAGATGGTGGGGTCTCAACTGCTGAAGTGAACGCGGCCTCACTCAATGGTTTATCCGTTCTCGGTTCTTCTCGTGCAAATGAGAGGATTTCGTTGAATGTTGGATGCAGGCCGGTGATCATTTGAACTTCTGAAGTTGGCGCAAGATCGGTCAGTTTGCTCTGGGTCTTGAAATCTTACAATCACCAGTCCCTTAAATCCGAGATCCTTCCGTTGTGATCAACGCTATGAAACTGCTGAAACTGTCGACCGTACCCCCCCCCCCCCCTGATAAAATATTTACCAGGACAAGTCTTCCTACACATATGTATGTACAGAACAGGATTCCTGGCTGGATCATTGTATTATGTGCGTTGCTTTTGACTGGTACTCGGCCGTTGTGGCTCAGATGTGAGATTCACAAGGCGGCCTCTGGTTTGGACGTTGCCAGGCGTTTTTGAGCAGAGCAGAAGTTTGGTGGCCGAGGAACTTTGTAAAACCAAATAGTCCCTCTTTTGTTTGAGAGGACACACGGTCTCTGGAAATGGTTTATACACAGCCTTTGTGTTTTGGTTGCAAGGATGCGGTTTTCTCTTCCCTTCTCTTGTCTCTTCCCTGCTGTCTCTCCTCTATCCCCTCTCTCTGCTCTCTCCCCTCTCTCCCCTCTCTCCCCTCTCTCTCCTCTCTCTCCCCTCCCTCCATCTCTCCTCTCTCCCCTCCCTCCCTCTCTCTTCTCTCTCCCTTCTCTCTCCCTTCTCTCTCCCCTCTCTCCCCTCTCTCCCCTCCCTCTCTGCTCTCTGCTCTCTCTACTCTCTCCTCTCTCCCCATCTCTCTCTTCTCTCTCCTCTTCTGTCTCTTCTGTCTCTCCTCTCTCCTGTCTCTCCTCCCATCTCTCTCCTCTCTCTCCCCCTCTCTCCTCTCTCTCCCCCTCTCCCCCCCCCTCTCTCTCTCTCTCTCCTCCCTACCCCTCTCCCCTCTCCTCTCTCCTCTCTCCTCTCTCCTCTCTCCTCTCTCCTCTCTCCTCTCTCCTCTCTCCTCTCTCCTCTCTTCTCTCTCCTCTCTCCTCTCTCTCTCAAAATAATTTTCTCTATCTCAACATGCAGAAGTTGGCGTTTTATGAAATGAGAGCTTCTGCCGATGTCGTTTGTGATGAGCTCCTAATTTCTAAACAGACGGGTGCCAGGCAATAGCTCCATGCATAGCTTGTAGTTATGACTGGTTACCGCTCCAAGTCATTGAAAAAAATTGACAAAAGAAGAAGAAGTTGAACAGAAATTAAACTATGAGGAGACTAAGACAATGTAAGGTGTGAGATATTTTTGTGGCCAACCATTTTTATCAAAACAAAATTGGCCATGTAAGGAAAGGGGTTAGCATGATGCCTAATGGAAAATATTTGTGAACCAATTTTGTCCGTCAAAGTATTTGTATTATTTGCTCGTATTGATTTTTGTAATGGATCTGTAAAGCACGTGTTTTGGGGATGAGGTCACAGGGTATGTTTGCTGTCTTCTTTTGAGATTCTGTGTTTTGCAGCTGGGGTTTGTTTTGTGGCCAGTATGGCATGTGAAGAGTGCACATAGTTACACATTATTGGACCAATCGGTTTTGATATGAGAGAATTGTGTGCATAGTGTATCAGACTCGCGCTGGAGGAGCTGGTTTATAAGTGCGCTTTCACGTGGCGGGGACCAGGGAAGAATGGGCACGTGAGAGGCTTGCGTCAGCGTTAACAATGCCTCTCAACTAGTAGTAGTATACTGCATGGATTTGATGTAACGGCTACCGATTTGGGTTGTTGCTATGGGCAAGGGCTTGTCCACTTGCAGTGAGGTTGATATAGACTGCACAGAAGCATTCACTGGTGCTGGTAGCCAAAGACATAGCCGCTTACATCTGCCCATGTATGATTTGAGTAGGATGCTTCCCAGCTGGACACGTGTCTCTATGGCAAACACTGTGCACCAGGAATGCGTACTTTCATCACTGTTGGGCCTCAGATATTGTAGCATGATGGCATCAATGCATAAGGTCTTATGTTGTAGATGCTGCTTATTTAGCAAGTGGCTACTTCGTTGTTGTTTTTTTGGTTAGTTAAAACATATACCTTGGAAGGAGTTACCAAATCCGGGCTGGGTTGTCATATAATGGAAGGATCGGGGCTGTACGCACGCTGTATATTCGCAATATCTTGCAGCGGTGGCTCAATTATAAATATTAACTAGGTGGGCCTATTGTTGCCAACTCTATGAATAAACTTAGTCGAAATGTTGCTGTTTCCAGATGCTTGTACGTACGATCCCTTACCCAGTCCACAACCACAGGTTTCGGTGAGTTTGCTTTTTCGAGATGTCTCCGAAAACGTCGTGTGGTTTATGGATGGAGGAGTTTGTGGGAGAGTCTCCTAGGAACGGGTTGAATTCTCTGGGCCAAGGAAGAGAATTTTAAAGGACTTGAAAGCATGGGTTCGTGCATGCAACCCGGTCCCAGTCTTCGCCGACGTTTTAAGAGGTCTGTTTCCCGCCAAGAACCCCTACTTCAGCTGTGAATGTGCGCCAAGTGCACAATTTCAGATTTCTTCCAAGACCATGGGGGAATGAGCAAACGCGGTATATAGCCGCAGTTCCCATCCGAGCGAGGGAAGTAGGCTTACCGCAATCACCTGGTTGCGGGCTCGCCTGAGTGCGGGTGCTTCCCTCCCCTCCCCTAGTCATCACTCTTGTAGTAGATGATCCTTGGCGGTGGGTCCAGGGATTTTCATAAGATCGTTAGGTAAGGCGTTATATCAACCCCGACGAAATATCCGAGCTATTTCAGTGTTTGTTTTTTGACATTATTTCTGTCCGTCGTGAATGTTCTCATGGGATATGTCCCGATGCACTGTTGTCTGGTGATGGAGTGGATCTTATTTGAAATAATAATGTGAGCTTACGCAAACAGTAATGACACAATCCCCCTTTTTTGCAAATTGTAAAGATATGAATTACTGCAAGTCCCTTAAAAAATGTAAATAAAAAACAGAAAAAGGAAGAGAAAATTAACCAAAAATATGTTGCTTTATGGTTGGCAAACTTAGTATTTTCCCATATTGGAAATGTATGTATTAATTACAATCTGAAGTATTATGCCCATTTAATTAATTTGTTCTTTTTGAGGATTTCGTCCGAGGATTTCCCACTTTGTTCCACGTTTCAAAGACGAAGCATCACCGTTTTGTGTTACAAGAAAAACAAACAAACCACAAACTATTAATGGTACTGTATTTATATTTACTACTAATAAATGAATAAATAACTTTAGTATTACTTTATGTGTTGGTTTAAGTTGTTTGGTGTGTCTAAATGTGACCCCTTTCTTACATACATGCAGTATCAGTTTGAGGGCATCATATTATGTTATGATGATTATGAGACAACTTGTTTCCTCGTTTTCAACCTCGGCTATAATACTTCCTCACTGTGATAAGGTTAAACCATGACAAGCGAGGTTTTATGTTTTAATATAGAGGGTCTGAAGTTTCGATCCTTGGGGGACTTTTGCAGAATGTTCTTTCTCTGAGACATTCTGAAAGGTCTTGACAGGATCGAAACGTCGGGCCCTTTGTATTTTCATAATTTGCACTTTGGAATTTGGAATCGGCCAGCAATTTTCAAAAAACAAAGAAGGTTTGCAACATTAGCATACTCTTGGATTTGTTTGAGGTAACTCGACACTTTACAACATATCGTTCCAAGTTTCAGGCCGGGATTGTATCTCTATCACATCCGTACACAAACAACCATTAACGGCGGGAGTTATAAGTAAAATTGTCCCGGATTTGTTTGAACATAAACGTCTTTCTACTCATGAAGGTACTACAACAACCTGTTGCAGACTGCTCACTGACAAAAATGACCTGCAATGCATACATCTAAAAAGGTTAGAGGGCCTGACGTTTCGATCCTAGCAGGACCTTTCTCAAATCAACTTTTGAGATTCTTTCTACTCAGTGACAAGGCTTGACACACGGGTAAGACTAGCATTATTCGTTCCAGAATTTACCAGAAACGCAGGCACCTCTCCCCTGTAATGCAAATTGATAGGCTTCGCCAGTAATCAGAGGTGGGTACGGTTGGTTGAAAAAACAACAACCCCAAAATTATTTTCTGACCATCTTTGGGTGTGTGTATGAACCAAAGATCCTATAGCGCGCGAAGCGCGCAAGATAGCCTACTCTTGCGAGATCACACGCATCCGGATGAAGTACGCACAGTACTGGATGCCATTTTAGTCGCACGCATTCTCTATTTCGTGGTCACGTCATATCGAAAGTTATCACATTCTGTTCACGCATCCAAAGTTGTATCTTTGTTGTTACTTTGTTGTTACTCTCCCGCTTCATTTCCGGAGCACGGAAAGCAGACGACAGATTCCGTTGCTTACTAAAATGGCGTCCAGTGCGTACTTCAACTTTTGCTCAGCCATGCAGGCTACATGAATTGTTAGCATAATTCTTGCCGAGGGAGAATCGGTCGCGTCCAGGTATTGTGAAGGGGAAGCTATACGCCGAGCATTTTGCGCTGGAAGACATTCTCGACATTATAGACAATAGAAGTAAATTGCCTACGAGAATCGGGGCTAGAGTACAAGACCTTCCAGTCAAGGTATTGGAAGTTGTCAGTCGTGTGGAGATCGACAACAGCGCCCCCTGTCGTTACCACCACCTGATCTTTTTGTGGAGAGGCTAACGATATTAAAAGAGGTAAACTCGTACCACAACTTCTTGAAATTTAATTTATATTAATGGAATGATCTTCCTTTGGTTACTTGAAATATAATATCACCTAGGCCTACGGTTCTTCTCTTGGGTAATCATGTAATCCCGTGTGCCTGTAGTATTGACCATAAAACAGAACATTGTTGAGTACTAAGTACAGGTTAGGCCTACTTGGGTAAATATCCGACAATGCATAGCAGATTACTTGCTTGGAGCACAGCCCCCGAAAGCGCCACTAAGTGACGTAAGAGGTAGATAATGCGCAGTCGCACTTACTCTGTCAGCTGGAGCGCAATGATTAATACAACCATATTTCCTTCCTCCATGATACAACCTATCGTTTATTCTGCTACTCCCACCATGAAAACCTTCTGATCTCATCCGACGAGAGTTTGCTACTCAAGGGCTGCCTGTGTAACGACCGCTTCGTACACGCTCGTACACGCTCGTACACACCCCACGTACGCACACTGACACTGTTGTGTATTCATGGGGTGGCAGCGGCGAGGTCCACGAGCCGTACGTGTACAGCTTGGATCCGGCGTGGTATAGTGCCGTTGTGCCGTGAGTGGCCTTGATCTCTGCCCGGTGCCGTACCGTAGAGACAGCCTTGGACAAGGCAAGACTAATTCATGTGCCCCAATATACGAGCTTGTAAAAACAGCTTGCCGGTGATTGAAATCTATATACATTGTATAACATGCTCAAGTGTCGTAATGCCAACTATTTGACGGCATTTTTCTCCCCATCAAGTTATAAGTTTCGCCCGCCGAATCCAAGTCCGAGTCCGAGTTCGAGTCAATAGGTCCGAGTCCGAGTCTGAGTCATTTTGTTATCGTGACTCGAGCCCGGGTTCGAGTCACGGCAAATCAGACTCAAGACGGACTTGAATCCGAGTCACGACTCATGAGCTCATACCGTATCAACCAGTTATCAATTATGACTTTATTACCATATGCAACTAGAATATACACTCGTTGGGTAATGTAAACGAAAAGATTAGTGTGGAGCCAGAACCTAATGGAAAGTTGAAACAAGAATCTCATGTTGCGTGTCGGCCTGTCAAGTTTGTTGAGATGTGTCAGGCACCTATATAGGCCTATATCTGTCCGTTTGCATTCACGCACCGTGCCGTTATTGGCAAGATGGGGAGTATGTACACAGACTGCTTGTAGGAGTGCCGGAGGGTTATTATCGGTCAGCGAACGCAGGCTGTAACCCACTGCATTCGTATAGCAAGCGCATGGGATCGCATTGGGCCCGGTGACCCTCAACATGAACCACGAGGCACAGTGCAGCTGCTTCGGGCGACCCCTGAGCTGCTCCGAGGCTTATAGCTTCAGTTTGTCCAGGATTTACACTGGAGGCCATGTACTTCTCCAGCCCACCTATACAAAACCCCCACCAAAACACATAACACACACACACCCACACACCACAGAATCGTGCGGGTCATCTACAGATTCCAACCTCGCCTGATCCAAAGCCCGCACCACAAAATAATAAACGACCTACGAACTTTATGCTGTGCCGGAAAACCGCATCTGACATTCTCCCTTGATACATTCACAATCCTAGTTTTAGGCTTTAGCGAGTTTGAAATCCTCGATACTGGAACTATCCTTCGTGAAGGAAGGGAAAAATCCTACTAGAATCGAAAAGTCAGGCCCTCTATAATGCCCCCCTTATAAATTCAAGGTGATTATATACAGTTATTCAATGAGAGTTTGCCCTTGCCCTTGACGTAATAAGCACTGCTGTGCTAAGTGCTTTGCCCGCTGAACAAGAAAAAAAATCCTTCGTTCCCTGAACTGAAAATCGCGACATGACAGTCATACTTTCATGTCATGTTCAATGTATGGAAAGCCGTTTGAACATTTTGTGACTTAAGCGACGATCTTTTCGATTTATTTTAGGATATCTTTAATTATTTACAGATAGCTTTAATTACTTAGAGGTAGCTTTAATTATTTGATGATATCTCTTAAAAACAGAATCGTCGAGTCGCTTGTGTCATTGGATTTAAAGACATCTGAAATGAAATGCCAGTAAAATTCTGTCTTTGAAACGTCAGGCCCTCCGAATAAATGATGTGATTATTCGGTTTTTGGTCATCTTAGTCAGTAAGAAGTTTGCCACATTTGTTGTATTTTACTGTAAGAAGGAAATCTGAGCAAACATCAACGTTTCCTATAATCTTCCCGAATGTTATCCCATTTTTCTTTGTCCGGTTTTATCACGGTCTCTCAAAGGCAGTTTCTATCAAGCTGTTCAAATTCACGCAACAAATTCTTCTCGTGGTAGGCCGTGCCCATTTCTTTTGTATACTTAACCCAGTACCTCTGCGCCCTTGCGTTCCACGCACCGCGTCGCCTCATCGGTTTGGGCTGCTCCCTCAATGCAAACGACTGCATAATTCACTCTCTCAAGGAGTGGAAATCGCTGTATAAAAAGACAAAGCCGCTCTAAAAGACTGAAGTGAAATCCCACTCTTGTAAGGAGCCGGCCATAATGGACGCAAAAAGAGTTGTCCTCCATATGGCTCCTCTATAATGTAGAGTGGTGTATGACTTCATTCTTAACGGTTTCCGCACCTCTTGCAGTGATTTTCACTCTTTTTGAGCGATTTTGGCTTTGCTTGAGGAAATTTCAACTCTTTGTGCGAGTGGATTATTTACTCTTTTGCATTTTAGAGAGTGCATGATGACCAGGCGATCGTGTGCTCGCAATTACGGCATTGAAAAGAAGTGTTGAATGGAAACTCTGTCGTCGTGACCGTCACGTTTGCTGTACTTAGTGCATGTTCGTGAGGCTCTGATAAAAAAAGGAACAATTCCTGGTGTAAATTCTGGCTGTGATAGTGGTGGATCGGTGAAGGCAGCGTTGCACATTGTATTGAGATTCACTACTGACCCTATGCCATTCCCCCATTTGTTTGATGTGTCCATCTGCCGCACGATGAAATGATAGACGTGACCAAAGGCCACGCCCCCTCGGCCCCGTGTCTCATTGTGTGTTTTTTTAAATTGTACGTGCTCCGATCGGAAATGCAGCAAAGCTAACAGGTAACATCAGATACGCATTTTGCTGACGATGACCGACCGTTACGTGGACAGGAAGTTCATCTCTAGGAACACGAACATGTAGTCTGTTTGTACGTCTACTGCGATTTTCAGCAGCACGGAATTGAATTCAGAGAATTTATTACCACCACCAATTTGTTATGATACCATCAAGGACTTGTTTGATACTAGCCCCATCAACTTTGGTTTTTCCTTTGAAATTAGCGTTATGCGTCGTTACACATCAATTACTGTATTATGTATCAACTACTGTAGCTGTATATGTATGCAGATACGTGCACTTCGGGTCGGATGCCCATCCCAGGTGGTTCCATGCCCATCGCAGCACTAAGCCATTGGCATGAAACGTACAGTACTCTCGTGTAGTGCGGTATTATAATGCCTGGTAGGCATACACGGCCAGAAATACTGACCGAATAACGAGTGGAGCTTACCCCAGGCTTGTGGTACTACTACTACAGTACTAGTACTACTAGTACTATACTACTGTACTAGTAGTAGTACTAGTGGGAACATCCCTGCGGTTGGTCGGGTCCCGGACCCTCCCCCATAGTGGATTTACTATGGTTTCCGTGGCTCCCATCTCCCAACCACTGCCTCTAGGCCAGGCGGGATGGAAAGGTGTTTTCTTGTGAACCGTTCCATCCATACACAGTGCTGTATCAGTGACATGGCCTACACGCTGTTCATCCTCGAGGTCGATCGTTTGACATTCTCTACTGAGAGTCTCGACAATTACTCGGACTCCAGGTAACTGCCATCGAGAATCGTTGGACTTCAGAATGTCTCTCTGCTTGTGCGTGTCCGTGGATGTGCGAGCTTGGTGAAAGGACCCTTTGCGATTGGAAATTATCGGTGCGTCCCTGGCCCTGGGCCTTCGGTTGGGGGCTGCTCGTGTGGAGGCGTGGTGGGACCGGACGGGTCGCCATCGGGCCCCCGTGAAGATGCGCCATGCTGCCGGTGGCAAGGAGAACGCAGTCCCTGCCCGAGTACACCGATGACGGTCGCGATTCGGCCCGCGGCATCGGGCCCCGGACGTCGTCGGCCCGGGCCGGGGCCGGGGCCGGGGCCGGGGCCGGGGCCGGGGCCGCTGCGGGTCGGTGGCCGTTGCCGCACTCGCCCGGCCACCGGCCCTTCCAGCGGAGGTACACCCCCGTCCGGCGGCATCACCGCGGCCTGCCTGCCTCGCTGTCCGCGGACTCGTGCCGTCGCCTAGATTACAGCATCAGAAGTGGATACGGGGGTGAGTACTGGCCTGCTGACAAAAAACAAGCAATCCGAATCCTTGACACAATCCTCGGTAGTTAGGAATTATTTATGACAATGACTGATACATTTATTTAGCTGGACGTGGACTGAACTCAGGGCTCAGGCAATCCGGTAAAACAGAGGCCTGAGTTCGAATCCCGATAGTCAAATTTCTTTTTCTAAACTCTTTACTTGTATCCCAATTTCGAAATTAGCTTCTCTCCACTTCGGTTTAGATAAGTACTAGTGGTAGTACATACATATAGTAGTAGGAAGACAATTTTTAGTGGTTAAGTACTGTACAGTCACCTCTAAACCTGCAATTGTAGGCTATTTGTAGATCATGGTGTAACTCAATGCTTGATTATTTTTACACTGCATACATACGCTGGAATATTTAATTGCACTGGACGTCCAATGATAGAACGGAAGATATAACTATAAGCTGTTTCAGGTTCACATTTTGGTTAACCCCCGAATAATTATGTCAGACTCGTCCATGCTGGTACCCCCGACACGCAGCTATACGGTTTGCATAATATGATAATTATGACAAACGTAATTTATAGGCAAAAGCAAGAATTTGTTACATAAGACTTGAATGTTTGCATGCCTTCCTCCATGTACTAAGTGGAAGGTTCGTGGTTTGCATGTAACGTTTCTCTTTCGTAACTCAACGTTTACCTCCTGACGAGGGGCAGAGTACACACTATTCGAAACGTTGAGTTACCGGCTCTATTCAGAGCCACACTCCTGTTACATGGCGTTACATTTTGTGGCAATTATGATTAATAGCCCTGTCCGATTTTGTTGGCATTGACTTATTCGCGGATCAATGGCAGCCGCCAGGCACTGTGTCGGTTCATAACACTAATAGTAACTCGCCCTTTATAGCAGCCCCATTTCTGGTTACCGGCGTTGTATTGATCGACATTGACTTAAACTTTTAACCCCTTTCGGTGCGATAAGCACTTGTAAATTAGCCTGAAAAGTGTCCCTGCGATTGTGAAGTGTGCCTCCCAGGGTATTCTTAGCTGTTCAACTGTGCGGTTGCGTGCTCAACACAAAGGAAAATGCATCAGTGAATGAACCTAACACTGAATGCCGTCATTGAATTAAATTGAAGTAAATGGAATACGATTGCAATTCGATATACTTTCCCTCCAAATTTAACTGTTTTAAACAGTCTGCATTGGGCAAGTATAACGTGCATGATCGTGATGTCACTGCGACGGTATAGGTTCTGGTTGGGGAGGGTGTTGGAAAGGGGACGTGATTTGAGCAAGACCACTGCCACCACGGGTCTGCCAATGTTTAACTCAACTGTCTGGACACGAAAGAAAGGTATCGGACCCCCACCTACGTGACCACGTCTAGACACACGCCACGTGCCCGCGTTCCGTTTGGGAACATTGGGGAGGGGGAACCCACCCCAAATGTTCGAGACGCCCATTGTCACTGTCTGCCCTGCCCCTTCCAATGTATCAATTATTATTTCCCGGAATGCGGTCTTCACCGACAGCTGTGCCGGCCAATAACCACCCATCAGTAATTCTAATTATAATCACGTCCAATCTGAAAGTCAGGAATGTGTAACTGGTCTGTGCCATAACCCAGGGTGGGTGTTCCATTGTGCTAAGCCAGCTGGTCCCACCACAATGACATTCCATTAGCTGCGTTGCGAGTCCTTCCCCCCTGTGTCTGTATTATTTCTCCGCGGTCGACATAAAACAAATGATAGCGCAGTCAAACTACCAGCAATTGTTGTTCTTCCTTCGCTTGGTGTGCATGTCTGTCGCAGACGGATTTTGCAAAAGGTTGTGTGTATAAATTGAATACCGCTGTAGATATCTTTTGACGACCGTTATAGCTCAAGGTCGCTGGTGTATGCATTAAATTGTGATGCTGACACATAAATACATGAACGTCTAGGGGCCTAGGCAATATAAATTTAAATGGAGCTCCGCCGAGCTCGCTTATCTGCATGATTTGCTACTGCCCATTTTATGCCGGTGTAATACCAGGACGTTCGTTGTCATTTGGAAAGGGGGCGGGAGTGTGTAGCGCGCTTGTCTGTACGAGATACTAGCATCTATACCATACCATGTACTCTCGTTCCGAAGATTTTGGGTCTGTGTTGGTGTACAAGGAAGTACTGATTGTGGTCGGCATTTCTTGTTCTAGTTCTAAATGATTCTAAACATCCCAACTAAAACCCGAGGTTAAAACAATATCTTCTTCCTCCATTTCACCACTATGTTTGTTTTCTCGCTGTTATATAATTATATCGATAACACCGTGATGCACCACGGTACGTACGTGTACCAGATCTCTTTACTTTAGCTGGGGATCTAGAGATGGTACAAGTACAAACGATATACAGTTTTAGTTGTAACATTTAACCACCCATACTCATAGGAGTTGAGTACAGAAATGACGACTGTATCTACTCCTATTTCGCTGACGTACATCAAAAAAGAGAGAGAGGGAGAGAGAGATAGAGAGGAAGAGACTGAGGGAGAGAGAGAGTGATATAGATGAAGAGAGTGACAGAGAGAGAGAGGTAGAGAGAGGTAGAGAGAGAGAGGGAGAGAGAGAGAGAGAGATAGAGAGGAAGAGACTGAGGGAGAGAGAGAGAGGGGGGGAGCCGTTGTCACCACGACACTAACGCTCTCAAAATCTCCCAGAGGTGCAAAATCCATAGGTGCTTTATGTCAAACGCGCAGAAAATTGGAAAAGTGAGTGTCGCCTGCAACCTTTTCATTCCAACATCGGAGATTGTTTGTAAAAATGAACACACCTCCTATTCCCCGTCAGTCAACAGTAGTTAACAATGCGAACCAGTGGACTGACTGTGGAATTGCCGTTTGAGAGCTTTTCTTCGGCCCGTTCTTGAATCCGAGCAGTCTGTAAACATTTGCACGCGTGTATTTCCTTACTTTTGACGGATTAATTGACCAACGGGTTGAAACGGATTGTGTGTAGGGCGCCCCCTGTATATAGCTTGAGGACGTGCATCAGGAAAACCAATGGCCCAACCATTCTTGTGCTTTTAGCATTAGAGAAATGTACTGGAGAGTCACTTTCAGCATCTTCAATGCAGACTTCGCCGACCGTCTGTAACACACTCGTTGTGGTTTTGGACTTCGTTACCTTGGGGGAGTTGGGTCTGCAGAATTGAGAACTGAACTGCCAGTGAGAACCCATGCCTCGTTCATGACATGCTTTGCATGGCCCCTCTTGAAATAGACCCACAAAGTTAGTGCCTTATTATTAGTAAGGCCTACGCAGAAATCACGCACGCTGTGTATATAATCATATCACAAACAAGATTGAGGGTGATCAAGTTTCCCCCTTTAACCTCGATTTAGGGGTTGCACGTACGGGCAGAAACCGTTTATTATTGACTAGCGTGACCTCTGGTGTAGCGAGCTCGTGGGTTTTTAGAAGGTCAAGGGTGGCGAAGTGAAGCGGTTTCCACACTCTGTCTCTCGGCAGCGCCCCGGCGCGAATATGTGGCAATTTTGTGGGCGCCAATCACCATGGCGACCCCGGGGACCTCCACCTCCGTCGCTTTCTCTGTCAGCTGGTGACCGGCCGTCGCGTCAAGATCGGAAAGGCGCTGCACTTTGTCAGGGAACCAGTCCGGGGGACGACCCTGGGTTTCTGAGGCGCTGGCTTTCATTGCCATTTGTTGACATATTGAACGTTGACGGCAACCAGTCTTTTTATGAAGGTCTTGGCAACTATGTGCTGCACCCCCAGGACACGTCTTTCATTCTAAGGCTCGCTGCAAAATAAACTGTGACGCATTTACGGTTTAAAGTAGGAGGCATGCTTTATAGATATCGAAATAAAGATGCTTGCGTTGAGGAGAATGCAATTCAGTGAGGTTTTGCCCTCATTCCAGCAGGCTAAACTCTCGTTGGAAAGGCATGCTCTACTATACAAGCGGCGTCTAGAAATTGGTTGACGACGATCAAATATCCAATTCAAATTTCTCGATGAGCACTTTGAACCCCCCCCCCCCCCCCAAAAGTAGATCGATACCAGAAGCTGCACTGCCTCGGTGACTTTACGCTCTCGTGTCAGGATATAATACTGAGTTGTCTATTTGTGTTATATACCGGCTGCAGCGGATTGGGAGCCTATTGGAACACGGGCAACACTGCATTTGTATGGGTTGCGCCAGACAAGACACCGTGGGCCATATTCCCAACGGATATCTGGCCGCATACCGGCGTTTCTGGAATCTCCCATGCCGGTGATATAAACATTGTTTTATATTTATTTTAAATCATGTCTGCACCATGAGGGAAAACAAAAATTGCATATCAGGTATTATGGGGTGAGAGCAGTCATAGCAGAACAGCAGTCGCACGTGGTTCTGCTTTCTGTGACCGAGAGCGTGACTTAATAAGTTTCAGGTCCTCCCATGTTGTGTCAATCCTCGAGGCAGGGTTAGCTAGGTTGGTTTTTTTTTCCGGGCGGGAGATCGGAGGCCAGGGTATCATCCATGTATGCTTTAGGTCCCCAACCCGTGTATCGTATCGTTTGCTCTGTGTCAGGTTGTCCCCTGCATATCAGACTATGAGACGGCCCATCTCGCACTTCTGATGGACCACCTCAGGTATTTGTCTCAAAAACTTGCAACCTCAGGGGTCAAAGTCAGCAATTGACAAAATGCACGCAAAAACAGTAGGGCCTTAGCAAGTGCGAAGGGCTGAGTATGATATATCTGGTGTTTCCTTGCGCAGTATTGAGTGTTTCTACTTGGATATGCACATTATTAGGTCCCATACATACAGTGCCTTCTAGTTTAGTTTAGTTTATTTCTTCTCCACAGCATCAACCAACAACGCACATAATTATCACAGAATGTACATCACAAAGAATGAATAGGCAAAATTAATAGTGAAAGGACTGGCACATTAAGTGATAACTTAATATAAATGAACATGAATGTGATACTGCAGAGGGACCCACCAAGAAGCACAGCTTTTAAGTGTTGGGCCCCATTGCAACACTTGCACTGAGCCGGAAAAGGAATGCTCATGCTATTTTAGACAGTGAACGGCAGGGAGAGGGCTCAATGCACCCACAATGTATCAAAACTCATCCACTGAGCAACTTATCGCTTGCCACCTCAGACTCACAAGAAACCCAGGCTGCTCTTGGCACCGCTGCACTCTTTCCAAGATTCGCCCTCGAGACCTCGCCGATGTTTGCGTCGCTGAACAAGTCTTATCAAGACTCCACAAAGCCCCTATAGTTAATACTGTGCGTGCACTCGAGATGTCTCGAGAATTTAATTAATATTAATGAAATTCACCCCGGTACCGGATAGAGAACACTCTACTTTCTTGTTTATTCCCTTTTGGGGGGGGGGGGGGGGGAGGGGAGGGGGGTGGGGAATCGACCGATGGGATTTTCATTTAAGTAGGGCGCCCTCAGCGTTTCGTCAATGACGGGACCTATTCGCTCATTGCTGTGTTATCAGGGTTTCAGTTTAGTTTTGGCTCTGAGGATGGCGGTGGTACAGTTGATGTTAAATTGTGGTAGACAATGATCGCTAGTTCATTTCCTCTAATCTACAACCTAACCATTAACCTGTCATCGTTCTTTCCCCACACGAATTTTACAAGCGACTCTGCGGTTCATGACCGCTGCTGTAACGCGAGAGGGCGCCCTGACTGCTTCACGCACAAAATTGAATCGGCTATTTCGACTTCCTTATAATTATCTCCGTGCTTATAAAAGATAATAGTGATTTTATTTCACTAAAAGTGCATACAAGGGCATGCACAGAACTATTAGAAATGGCCTTTTTAAATAGTCGGACCCGTACAAAACAAGTAAATTTCCTCAGAATGCTTTGAGTACCGGTAATAACAATGCAGTCTTTTCTTAAGAGCTGCAGCTTGTCTTGTTTTCAATCTCGTGCCGTAAATAGGCCTATATTTGTCAGTACTGTCAGACCTGTCAGAAGTTTCTCAAATAATTTCGATATTATGCCATACGAATACCCCGAATGCAAGTAAGTGGCACTGATTACAGTGTTGATTAAGCCGAGCAAAATGCGGCATGAATTCACACTCTACAATATTTTAACCTCAATAATTATTTCCCGAACATTGGAAACATTATCTGGTTCTGTTTTGACGCATTGCCAACATTTTTGAAAACTGCTTACCGTCTTGAATGAGCAAAACGCAAAGCTCTATAAGTAGTAGGGTCCGATGTTTCGATCTCAGCAGAACCTTGTCTATACTCAATAAGGTGCAATCCTTGTCTATACTGAATCAGGTGCGAATTCTCATATCAAATTCCATAAAAACCGCGGACGCATTCACAACGCTAGCTCAGAATGCATCGTATGTACTGTCAGGGACGAATGCGCATTTCAGGGCGGGATGAATTTACCCATTCGAAACGCATGAGCAATGCATCGTGCGTCTTACTCCGGCAAATCTCCAGTTTGAAAACATATAAAATAGGATCACATTGAACCACACGTGAATATCATTATGGGAAAAAACGTGTCAGCACGATGAGACTTCTAATGTATTCTTCCTTCCCGACAGATCGACCCAATTTGGTTTACGGGATAGCTTAAGCGATTGCAGGCCTTCTTTTACTCCGTCTTTGCGAGGGGTGGGGGAAGAGGCGGAGGTATAGGGGAAGGCGAGGGGTGTAGGGGGGGAGGGGTGTCGCCCATTAGAGACGATGAAAGCCATCGCCAGTCGGCGGAAGTGAGGAGAAATACCAATCAAACTCAGGGAGCCCGAGGTGCAGACCATTCTCGGGCGAAGTGGGTCAGCGGGCGACAGGGGAAGCGATTACTTGACCCAAATGCGCCCAAGTATAACTACCGTGCACAAACAGCGTGAGTTCCAATACATTGACGGGGGCCCTACTGATAAAATAGGCGAACTATAGATACTGCACGTGGCAAAATGCACCTTCCAAGTTACTCTACACCAGACTTGGGTTCGGGTCATAATGTGTGGAGTTCGAGTCAGAGTCCACGCCACTTCTTTCGAGTCCCGAGCCCCGAGTCATCCGTGTCGAGTCCGAGTCCGAGTCACTTAAAGATCGATTTCTTTTGAAACAATTTGTTAAGACAATTTTTCTCGAATCCTGTTCGATAGGCCTGCTCACATGAGTAGGCCTATGAAGCAGCCCTATGATTTTGGGCCCCATGCGCCCAACGTTAGCAGTCAACCAGCACGCTGAACAGTGTACATTGGGCGCGAACCTTTCGTGTGCACGGACCGGGCGCCTGGTGTTGAAAGGGGCTGATTCCCTCTTATAGTACACGGATTCTCCCAGGAGTATTCAATGTTCGATCATAATTGCGGTGCCTGACAATTGTGTCTGCAACGCGCTGACACCGGCGGACAGTGGGGACCCCTACTGGGAGACGACACCCTCATTTATTATGGATGGATTATCGATGGGATTAGATCAATTACGCCTTGAATAGCTCCCCGTGATCCGTTGAAATAACAACTTTCCCTCTCACACCGTGCCCGTCTTTCAAGACGGTCAGACACCGTGTAAAGATAACGGGCCATAATGATCCCGTGCGTAAGAACATCCGAAGTGATGCCCGTGCAAGATTCTAACGAGGGGCTGGAAAAAAGATAGCCTGGTCGTCACTTTGCCATCTATACCTCGCATAATTTGGGGCCTTTACGTATATAGGACATTCTCTAATAGACTGTTACTGGTTCAAAAATCGATGAACCTATGTATTATGGGTCATTACAATGGCGAGCTTCAAATAACAGAGGGGAGGCATATAGGCCTATATGTTGCACACACACAACCTATAGGAACGTCAATCTTCGAAAAAAATATTGTTAAAAAATGTAGCTTGGGAGTGAGTACATGTACAGTGTATGTATGTCTTCCGCTCTATATTATATACATGCGAATGCGCATACAATGGTTTGTATGTGTTATAGATAATGATACTATTAATGTTGTCATTGAATTATATGTATTTTTTGCCATCCATTTAGATATCAATTTTGACGAAAGTTTTAACACAGATCGCAGGGGAACTGATAGAAATATCCTGAAAAAAGATACATTTTTCAATGATGTGGCCTTTACGCAATTGTTGTTCCTCAAAATGATAAACAAGTTCTATTTTGAAAAACGATATACCAGGTTTTTTATTTTCCCCAGTCGAATGCCATGCGATGTTTCAAAATAAGCCTCTCTGTTGTACCTTTTTGATGATAAATCTATCAATAAGCCCATGGAATGATGAGCAACGGACCACACTGTTCTAAACTGCCTACTCACGTGAACGAGCAAATTGCAAAGCTTAAGAACATGGAGGGCCTTTTTCAAAGGCTTTCTCTGCCTTTGTGAAAGGTCCTGCTAGGATCTTCTTCTTCTTCTCGCGTATGAGGCAAGCACTGGCAGCAATTAGAGGTGCTGCTCTCTCAAGTTGTTGTCGTTCTTCCTGGGCTCAATCTGAAGAGCGAGACCAGTTACCAGGGCCCACCAACTAGGAGGTCGACAACACGGGCCCTCTGCCAGGATCGAAACACCAGGCCCGCTAGGTTTCCTGAAACCCATGGAAAGGTAGCCTTGCCGACACAAAGGACGTACGTGTTCATTGAAAGAAGCGACGTTACCGACGTACAACTTTATCCCTTTTTCGTGGCAATGTGATTGGAGCATTTTGGCAAATAAGGTCTCCACAATAAGGATCATAGGCCACAGAATTGTGAGAAAGTGGCACTTAATAAATTGCGGTACTTTAACTCATGCTCACTTTAATCTTTTTCAAGACCTCTTTCAATTGATGAATTGTAGGGGTGGGGCTTGTGTGGCCGGAGGACCCGCTCGTTGGAGGGGGTGTGCGTTACTTGGAGATGGCCCTGTGTGACGCTCCTTTTAATCTTTAAAGCCCCTATACACAATTGGTAAGATCGAAAAGTTTATACAGTTTGGAGATGATTTCTGTGTAAAATGCTGTATTTTTTGGAGAATAGTAAAAGAAACCGTTTACGTTTCACCGACATTTTAAGGTTTTTTGGGGAACAATTAGTTGAATGCTTCATTTTCGCGAAACAAATGAAGCGGTTTTCCACTATTTTCTCGAGACTCGGTTGGCGGATTGAGCTGAAACTTTCACAGGTGTGCTATTTCATGCATGTGTTGGATCAGACTACGTATGGATGCTATTCTTTGACCTCGACCAATGTTGTGCTATTCCTTTAAAGAAAGATGAGAATTTCCATAATGTCGTGCCATCTTCTGGTCTGGGAGGCTGGATGGTGGGGAGGTGGTGGCGGAGGGGGGGGGGGTATGTTAGGCCGTGAAAGAGCAGCCGTCGAGCTGAACCCGCCGGCCCCGGCATTTGTAAAAACACCGCTAGATGTCCCGGTGTGGGTGCTTGCTTCCGTGTCCGGCCGAGGGGTGGCCGCCTGCCGACGGCCTGCAGGCCGTCTCTGCTCCCGGACGGCCCGTGTCTGAGCTCCCCCTACCGGGCCTTCCAAGAGAAACCCCCTACTCTCCCCTGGCTCCATTGCCTTACATCAACAAATCCGTGGCTGGGGTAATTGCTAGCTGGAGCACATCCCACTGAACAAATAGGTATACATAACACAGTTGCTCTGATTATTCACTTGGACCGTCGGTGGGGAGGGGGGTGAAAGTAGGATACAGATCAACCGACAAACGAAGAGACGACCACGAGTTACGCATCGAGTAAGCAATCCATGAACGCACGCTGTATCGGCATCTCCATGCTGTTCCTGGCTGTTCAGCGAATGGAATGCTTCGGCACGTAGGATGTTGCAGACATTGGGGAATGCAGGCAGGAATGCCAACTGCAAGCACATCGTCCCGACGACAGGTGACGTCCAATCGCAATGCGGTCTGTGAGCGGACCTGACTTCGGGGCCCGAGCCGAGGCCTACGCGAATTCTTCCAAATGTTTCACCCCGCGCGCTGCTGCCGCCGCCATCTTGCGGATCACCCCACTCGCTCGGCCCGGTCGCGTTCGAATTACGGACCGCGGGTGTGCGCTGTTTTTTGGGGGTGGAGCGGGGAAGGGGGAGGGGGGAGTAGGTGGAGGGAATCGACTTGGCAGCTGATTGGAGCCGCAGGAATCCCGCTAACCTACGCTATGCCACATATGCTGGGGGGATGGATTCCAGCCTTACTTCCGATGTATATTTAGCGTTGACTTTCATATCTTGGATGACTCGCAGCCGCGACTGATGCTGCGCTTAATTGCACGGCGTTGAGGCAATGGATGGCGGGCGGATAGCGTGCACGATCACTCGACTCCTTCTATCCCCTGCCCCGCCTGAGCCCATCTCCTGCCTTGCGGCAGATCCTCTGCAGCAGAGGCGGTCTGAGTGATTTGCTGCTGGCCTGTTATAGTCAGGGCACTTTGGCGAGTCTGCCGTCCTGTAAATGTATAGATGGTGTGGCCAGACACACAGTTAACAACCCGCGATTGGGTCCATAACCTCGCGAGAACTTGGCGCGGCTTAGGCAATCAGTATATAAAACACGGTTCATCAGTCAGCGTTGCTGTGCCCGCTGCCTCGGTCGCCTCGGGTACAGATTAGCTGTGCGGAGAGGGTGAACTAACTGTCTCTCATTTCCTTCCACCCATCCGAACAAGAGCAATGGATGTGATCGGAGTTCTGGTACTAGCAGCCCAGGCGAGGCGATGACTGGTTGCTTAGTGCAGGGGCCGAGCGTGTGCCATTGACGGCGGGCTCGCTCTGATCTTTTTGTTTCCCCATCTCGCTCCAGTGGATCGATTTAAGTTGATTTGTTCGGGCAGATCGTCCGGGACACCGTCCCCTCGCCTTGTCTGCGATTCGCGGTTGATTCCTCCAGCAGAATGGAGTCATTCACAGAGAGAGGATTTTCCGAATGCTCACCCTTTTATGAGACCGGTGAACGGCCTTCGTTTTGAAGAAGAAGGGGGGAGGGTTGAGAGGGAAGGAGTGCGTGGCGCATGCGTGTGCATGCGCTGCGTGTTGGGGTTGGCCGCATGCCACGGCATCCCGGAATCGCATGTGCAACGTCGGAGGGAGAGTTGGTTTGCTTTTCTCCCGGGGTGGTGTCGCAGGAATTGAGTTCCGTTCTGTGCCCCGGGGGTCTGATTCGAGAGGACATGACCTTTACGAGGGATCGGATTGACGGGGCGAAGTCGCGGATCCACGGTTGCAGCGAGATGTTAGCGACCGAGAGAGAGAGAGAGAGAGTAAGATGCTGTCTATGATATACTGCTAATCGGAAATCCGTCAAACGGTGAGAGCGCACGTGTCCATTGGGGACTAGTACTGTCCAACGTAAGTCGTTATCGAACGTATGTATAAGTCGCATCTGAAGGTGCGTGCATATTACGGTGACATCACATTTTTGTTGTGGGGTATTTTTTTTTTGTAAGTCACCTCGCCGAGGTGCATTCAACCAGGGCAGCCACAGAAGTAATCGGCTGGCAAAGATGAGCCTTCAACGGAATCCCCGGAACGAGAAGAATTGGGGCTGAACGGGAAAGGACAAATCGTGATTAGGAGTGCCTTAGACGGCTTGACAGCGGGGCTGAGCGACGAATAATGGGCGCTGGAATCAAAGGCACAGTGGACCGTGAGTGCGGGGGAACCCCTTGACGGACGGAGCTTCGCGGCTGGGAGGCGTTGGAGGATATATAAAGAGGGAGAAAAGTACCTGAGCAAACCCCCGGGGAGATGGCTCACGCAGAGTGGGCAATTGTTGAGGTGGGCATTAAGAAAGATTTGGATTACATCATCGACGATCTCAACGGAAAGTCCAGCGGGGAAGCGAAGGCTAAGCAGCACCCGGGGTGCGGTGTGCTCAGCACACCGCCGATCAGACACCATGCACCCGGAGGTCAGCCAGGCACGGCCAACAAGAGGAGGCACTTTGGACTGAGCGAGCAGCAACTCACCCGCCTGGAGAGCAAGGCGAACGCCGCTCTGAGCATCATTAGGATCGCTTCGGCTTCCGTGGATCCCAGTCGGAATCCGGGCGAGTCGTCGGCGGCAGTCGTTTCGGACGCCGCCATGTCGCTGTCCTCGGCGTCGCCGCGTCCCCAGCGCCAGGCCACGGGGTCTCCGGCAGCCGACGAGTCCGCGGCGCGGCCGGGACGGGGGAAGGACCGGGACAAGCCGGCCGGCAAGAAGGTGAAGAAGTCGAGGAGCAGTCGCGCCGATGCGCCCGCTCTGATGCCGGACGAGGACTGGATACAGGGCATCGAGGTCCGGCGACCGAGCCCGCACCGGGCCCGCGCGGCCACGTTCAGCGGCGTCCCTTTCAGCGCGGACCGCTGCAGGCGAGGCAGCCGGCAGATAGACGACCTCCTGGCGGACACCAAGCAGCTGCTGCAAGCTCGGAGCCGGGGCTCGGCCGGGAGCAGAGGCGACGAGGGAGAGGCCGGCCCGGAGACAGCGCCGCCCGCCGGTCGGACGGAGGAGGGCCACCGGCCGCGTAGCCCGGGCGAGGGTTCGCCCCGTGCACGGCACGCCCGCATCACGCCGGGGCGCGGCCGGGAGCGCGCCTCCCGGCCGCTCGCCGGCGAGACGGAGTGCGCCCCGGACGACTCTGGCGTGGGCCTTGCCAGCCTCGCCGGCTCCTCCGACGTGGGCGAGGCCCGCCGGGAAATAGCCGAGCTGAGGGAGGAGAACGAGTGTCTCCGGCGACAGCTGGACGAGGCCGTGGCGTGGGAGATCCAGATCATGAAGGCGTACAAGGCCCTGGTGGAGAAGAACCTCGGGCCCGACAAGAGGCAGACCCGGAAAGATGACATCACAGCAGGTATGTCCAATCCAAGGCAATCCCACATCCGATGTCACTTTGCAGTTGACCCACGTTTACCGGCAGTTGACATTTTAGCCACCAGTTAGTATACTGGTCGGTTTTATTCGTTTGTACCTGTGTCTGTACCTGAGATTGACAGGGAGAGACGGAGGGAGGGAATGATACAGAGATAGAGAGAGAGAAAAAGAGAGTGATAGAGATGAAGAGAGTGACAGAGAGAGAGAGAGAGAGAGAAAGAGAGAGAGAGAGAGAGAGAGAGAGAGAGAGAGAGAGAGAGAGAGAGATGGAGAGAGAGACGGAGAGATAGAGAGGAAGAGACTGAGAGAGAGACAGAGAGAGATAAAGAGAGAGAGAAAGAGAGAGAAAGAAAGAGAGAGAAAGAAAGAGAGAGAAGAGAGAAAGAAAGAGACAGAAAGAGAGAGAAAGAAAGAGACAGAAAGAAAGAGAGAGAGAGAGAAAAAAAGAAAGAGAGAGAATTTTTTTGAATTTTGCAACAAACCTTTATTTACAACTTAGGCAAAAACAAAAGGGGCAATGAGGTTAGTGCACAAAAATCGGCAACTATCTTAAGTTAAATTAAGTCTAAATTAAACTACATATAAATTAAGTCCAAAAACATTTACATATAAGATAACGTTAAGCAAGTCAAAAAATAAAAAAGAAGGAGAATAGTTATCGGTAGATATCAAAGGGCGAAAAAAGGGGGGAATGATTCACTGGACTGTGAGGGGGATGAATTTGTATATAAAAAATAGATTGTCGCTTTCAGGCTGATCGACAAATAATTTGCGAGATTGACCATCTCCTTAGAGAGAGAAAGAAAGAGAAAGAGAGAGAGAGAGAGAGAGAGGAGGCGCACACAGGCGGTGTTGACGTCACTTCCTGGACAAAATAGTGATGTCAATGACATCCCGCGGTGTGTTCCTTTGGTAACAGTTGCAAGAGTGCTTCCATGCTCAAAGTGGCGCAGCAGTCGAACACGGAGATGGCACGCGTTGTCAGTGCAGTAATGGCGTCGGCGATTGTCGTTTTGTTGATGGCGCCTACCCCCTCAACAAACAGCCGAATTCCGTTTGGATAGCCGGGCCTCGTGGGCACGATTGGGGCCAGTGACAGGCGAGAGAGGGAAATGATGGGAGAAAGTTGCCGGTCCTCGAGATCTGCCCGCGGGCTGTTTATGGACCCACGACAATCTCCCTTTGGTCGTTTTGCCCAGCCAGGAAAGGGGTGCATTGTCCGTGTGATTTCACCATGCATCGGGCGATTCTTCCCTGTAAACGCATCCCTCTATGCCGAATGCAAATGAACATTATGTACGAGATCGGCCCCCTCGTTTAGGCCTTGTTTGTTTCCTACGGATCCGGGTCCGGGTCAATGACCCGTGAACTTGCGTCGGAAGTAGCCACAGCTAATAGATTACCTCATGTCGGGCCGAATGAGCAGGTGGATGGATCACCACCGGGGACCGCTGCCGTGTGAAATAGGCGAGGTCTTACCCACACCACGCACACCTCCCAGTACCAGTAATGATAACTAGCCCAAATGACGCAAGCGGTTTAGCGTGCATACTGTGTAATGCTGTGCGCAAAGTCGCTGTCAGGTTTATCATGTCCGTCACCAGTCCCATCTGTTCCCGTCACACGCTGCATGTGGGCTGTCCGTTTTTCCGGCAGAGCGCCGTGGGCTCGTGTTTCCCACGAAGGGCGCGATTCTAGCGCCTTGTGGAGACCTAGTCCAATACGTTGAATAGGTCTCCAAAGGGGAAATTGTAAAGGTGTACTGGTCTCCACTAGGTTTTCACGATACTCGGTATTTGTAAACATCTCAAAAACGGGAAATTAATGGGTAAGAATGATGTGATGGGTAAGAATCCGTCGCAAATTGAAGTGTTATAAAAATTATTATAAGGGACATACGGTTCAAATTTCTACCCAGGAAAGTGAATGTGGCTGAAATGGGAGCATTTTGAAAACATCATTTCTCGTTCGGTTGTATAGTGCACAAGAACAAAGCAATGTCCCCACAAGGATACAAAAATGAGTATGAGTGAACCATTGTTGACCTCACTTGTGAGAATAATCCACCGGATGGGTTCTGAAATAAGATATCTTGAGGAATCTGGCGTCCATTAGGGTGGTGTGCACTACTCGCCTGCCCCGACTTCCACGGCCCATGCATAAGCGCTTCGTTCCATACCCGTCGTGCACTTTCCCCTCCTAACGTTCTTCACCACCCTGTGCTGCCACACCATCCCCGGCAGTTAAAGTCACACTAGACACGAAATTTAACATGATATGGAAAATGGAGATAGATTGTTCGTTGGCTCCAAATGTTGGCGTCCTCCCAGCGAACATCGTGAGCCAACGACTGATTCATCTCCGTATGTATTCACGCATCTATTTTGGAGCAAGTCAAAATGCAGGTCAAATCATACCCAAGTGGTCGACAATCTATACATTTTAATGGGAAAATGTAATATTATGTTACCTTTTTACACCGGCATAGTTGTCTATTCGGGAAAGCCACCATCTAAGAGGTTTAAAGATCAGATGGTACGAGCGTCGGTAGGCAAAACACGTTGATGGGTTCAAATTCCGGTCCACTCAAGGTTTTCTTTGTCATTTTGAGAAATTATTAATCATTTGCCATTCTTTTATATTTTTTTGGCTAACTTATTCTGAACGCGTGAACGTTCTTTACCCAATATCAGCCAAGCTGTATCAGGAAATACATTTTACTTCTTACCAAACGTTGGGTTTAATGTAGTTTCTTGCTATGTACGTAACTTTTGGCTATCACGGAGACAGCAGATCTTGAAGTGTGTTCTGTAGAACTGTGTCTTGAAATGTTTGCAAGATTGAGTTGTTGTTCATGGCCTGTAACCATCAAAACTTGCTTACCAGTTAATCAGATAGATTGATTTGGTAGTATTTGTGTTGACTTATAAAATGAATTATTTTCCTTAGAATTGCATTTGTTTTGGCTGTGCTGTTTTTTTGGTCTCCCCTCCCTGTCTCTATCACATCACACAGCCCCGGAGGTAGCTAAACCCACCTCGAAATCACACTTATTCCTATTTCCAAAACGCACCACCCCCTGGTTAGCACGTTTATCCCTGCTCCCTAGCATACGTGGCAAATCCCCGGGGGATTATCCGGTTTATGCAACCGTAGTGGCAATAGTGTTGTTAGCCTTATTGTATGGGAGGCACCCAATTAAAGCAGAATAGCAGACATATTTTTAATGCATCTCACAGAACACTACTTTTATTGATCATAATAGGTAAGGAAAAGATGTTTTGTTTTAAAGTTTAACTTTTGAATCCAACTACTTGATATCAATCACATTGTCCTCGGACTATTTTTCTTTCATTTAAAATATTACCCCCGCACCGAATAATTATAACCACACCTCAAATTGATCTATAACTGAAACCGAGATGAAATTATTTTTGTTACCACTTTTTCTTCAAACTGAATTAGATTGAATTGATGCAGATCTCATAGAATTCATAGGAAATCTGGAGGGAAAACTGTCTCTGTAGGTTAATCAAGTAATCAAGTAATCAAAGTAATCAAAAGAAAGTTAGGATAGGAGAGTGATAGGATCTGAACTCACTGAAAGAAAGAATCAATTTTCCCTTAAGGTTTCTTGTCACAATCAGTATTAAAAGAAAGTATTAATGTCATAATCACACCCATAATAATGATACGGTAATTATATTCTTAATTTATGTTCTTAGAAGTTAAACACTTTCTTCCCCAAAACACGTATGCTTAATCTGCTAGCTAAAGATTGCTTTTCAAACTAATGATTCAAGACAAAATTAGTAAGGTATTGGGTGATTTCAAAAGCCATTTCTCGCCTAGGGATTATTTGCCTCATCGTCGTCAGCCTTGGCTTATTTCGTTTCAATCTTTTCAATCTTTTCATTGGCTTGAGGGCTTCTTTTCGGTAAGATATCTTTCAGGAAGACCTGTTTCTTCTCCATCTCCTTGGTAGGGGGGCTCCTCTTAGCCAAGGCTTCCTTCATGGCGGCCCGTCTCTTCTCCGTCTCCTCCTTGGAAGGGGGGCTCCTCTTAGCCAAGGCTTCCTTCATGGCGGCCCGTCTCTTCTCCGTCTCCTCCTTGGAAGGGGGGCTCCTCTTAGCCAAGGCTTCCTTCATGGCGGCCCGTCTCTTCTGCATTTCCTCCTTGGAAGGGGGGCTCCTCTTAGCCAAGGCTTCCTTCATGGCGGCCCGTCTTTTTTCCATCTCCTCCTTGGAAGGGGGGCTCCTCTTAGCCAAGGCTTCCTTCATGGCGGCCCGTCTTTTTTCCATCTCCTCCTTGGAAGGGGGGCTCCTCTTAGCCAAGGCTTCCTTCATGGCGGCCCGTCTCTTCTCCATCTTCTCCTTGGTAGGGGGGCTCCTCTTAGCCAAGGCTTATGTTAAATTTACAATCAAATGCAAATTTGCCTTTCATTACTCGTTTGGCGTCAATCACTAACTTGTTTAAATTTCTGAAACTATATATTTCTGAAATATATACAATATGTAATAGTTTATACAGTAACTGTATTACTGTCATGATTGTTTCTAGTATGCTAAATTGGTATGCTATTACGGTCGTGGAAACAGATGCGTCATTTCTATTTATTACTACTTCCTATGATTAATAAATAGGTTTACATGCTTTTTTGGATTTTGAAATTAATTGGCATTTTAAACCATAGTTCAGGCGCACGTAAAATAAATGCTAACCAGCCACATTGCTCAGGCCACTTTGAAATTCAATCCATGATTTTGTTTGACATGTCGTACTGTGACCAAAGATTTGTAAATTCATCGGGAAACTAAGGTGCTCTTGCAAACATTACAAACAATTATATAGGTTATCTTAAGACGTCTTGGAACAAGAAAGACATTTGCAAACTCCCTACTGTGTTACCATTTCGTCTTAAGAGTGTGTTTCTTTAAACAAAACAAAAACCATGTGCGTCGCGTTTCAAACTCGAGCCTGAGAAAAAAAAAATGCAATTTTTTTATCTGCGGTTTTAACTCTGCTTCATGCAATGATATACGGTGATGGTCTGACACACCGGTGTTTTAAGCACTGTGTTTTTAAGCACTAAATGTCGAATAGCAACAATCTGAGGAAATTGCATAAGAAGAAGGTAATAAACCTCTGTTGCAAAAATGTATATGGTATAGGTTGCAGGCCTCGACTGTAGCTCAGTGAGATATCGATACTCTTCATAACTCGATAAAGTTTTCAAGTGAGCAAGTCAGGCCTCATCTTCACCTTTAATTCGCCAAGATCGTAACATGCCAAGATCGTAACATGGGAATGCACCGACAGGTAATCAACCTGATTTTTCATGAGTTTTTCATGAACTGAAAATCAACACTTAAAGTGTGCAATTAAAAACTTCATCTTTGATGAGCGGAGTGGTTCCTCCCTTATGAGCAGAATGAACGCGAAACCCAGTAACTCATGTGTACAGATAATGTACCAGGATTACACCAGTGCGTTGAGTTGCCTGATGGCATTGAAACATATTACACTGGATTATGGAAGGAGGTATTAGAAGCAGTTTTCTGATCTGTCCTTTTTGTATGTCCCTTATTAGACGGCCCTGTCACTCATGGGTAGATTCAGTTGAGCTTCAGATAAAGTTTGCATCAAATTTAAGTTTACCGCATCATAATTAACAGTTCATCTCTGACATAAAAGAACATTAGTTCGTCCAAAGAGGCTTTGAAAATATATCAAATAGGAAATGAGAATTCAATGAGGGCTTGCCCTGATCGACGTGATATACTCTGATTGCTCAGGGAATAAGGAAAATGTACAAAAATGGACCCTCTGATGATTGCCAATTTTTATGTGTCCTTCACAAGGAAACATTAGGCCTAAGTGATTCATTAAACCTTTATCATACGACACATACTGTGCAAAGCCATAATGGACATTAAGATTAAATGGACCAATCTTCACTTTTAATTCAGTCTACGACACTGATGGCATTGAAACAAATTACACTGGATCATGGAAGGAGGTATTAGAAGCAGTTTTCTGATCTGTCCTTTTTGTATGTCCCTTATTAGACGGCCCTGTCACTCATGGGTAGATTCAGTTGAGCTTCAGATAATGCACCGGCATTGTAACATTGAAATTAATTGATTTGCAATCGACCTTGCGGGCAGAATGGTCATATAGGAGAACTTGCCAGAAGACGGCCACAAAAAGCCAGTCATCTATGAAAAAAATCCTCCTGCATTACAAATGTTTATTCTCTCTCAAGTGGAGATGGAATGAACTCGGAGATTACGGGGATCGGTTTGAAAAAGGTAATACGAGTTATGGGATATTTTCTTGTGCTAATAACGGGAAAATTAAGTGATTTCATTCTTCATTACAAGAGTATATGCATAAGCATTAATGTAATACTTACTGAACCATGGCAAAGAGGACCAATCTAGGAATAGAAAAGATACAATTAAATTTCAGCTGACGGCCTTTGGAATAGAAATGTTGATTTCCTCGCAAGAGGAGATGACATGAACTCGGAAATGAAGGGGATCGGTTTGAAAAAGATAATATGAACAATGAAATATTTGCTTGCGTTAATTACGAGGAAATTAAGTGATTTCATCAGTCACAACAGTAGTATATACATGAGCATCAATAATACTTACTGAACGACGACCAAAGGGAATAGAAAAGATATAATTTCAATCTCAAAGATCTTATCTTTACTTTGAACTCACCAAGATCATAACATGGGAATGCACTGATTTGCAATCAACCCAGCTTGTCAGTTGTCATATCATTAATAAATTAATAAATTGTACAGAATGTGACCTTTTTATGAATGGAAATATAAACTATATTTATTTGTCCCTCACAAGGAAACATTAAGTGATTCCTCCCTTTAGAATGAACACGAAGCTCAGTCACTCAGGGTAGATTCAGTTGAGCTTCAGGTTATGCACCGGCATTGTAACATTGGAATTCACTCTTTTGCAATCGACCTTGCTGATCATGACATTTTTTGTTGAAGAATCAAACCTAAAATATTGTCGTATTCAAACGCGCGGAGAATTGCTATATGGGACACCTTGCTAGAAGACGGCCACAAACAGCCAGTTATCTATGAAAAATCTCCTAAAATACACATGCTCATTCCCTCGGAAGTAGAAATGGAATGAAATCGTAGATGACAGGGGTCGGTTTGAAAAAGGTAATTCGGACAATGGGATATTTTCTTATGCTAATTTTCTTGTGCGAATTCCAGTGATTTCATCCTTTATTACAAGAGTATATGCATAAACATAGATATAATACTTACCGTTCGATGGCCAAGAGTAACTACCTGGAAATTGAAAAGATAAAATACACTCTCAACGACCTTATCTTTACTTTTAATTCTCCAAGATCATAACGTGGCAATGCACTGTTTTGCAATCATCCCAGCTCGTCAGTTATCATATTAGTAAGTTGCTGTCAGATAAAGTTTGCATCAAATTTAAGTTTACCGCATCATAATTAACAGTTCATCTCTGACATAAAAGAACATTAGTTCGTCCAAAGAGGTTTTGAAAATATATCAAATAGGAAATGAGGATTCAATGAGGGCTTGCCCTGATCGACGTGATATACTCTGATTGCTCAGGGAATAAGGAAAATGTACAAAAATGGACCCTCTGATGATTGCCAATTTTTATGTGTCCTTCACAAGGAAACATTAGGCCTAAGTGATTCAGCCCAGTAACTCATGTGTACATTAAGATGAGGTTCAGATAATGTACCAGGATTACACCAGTGCGTTGATTTGCCGCAACCAGTCAATGGTCTCTTGACCTGGGTCGGACAGATCGGCTGCCCCCAGGCAAACAATGAATTAGTCTCGTCAGTAGAAGACAGGAGAGGTTTACAGTACAGGAGGTTTTGTGTAAAAAAGAGAACAAAATATCAACAGACAGCGGCTGCTGTCGATGGGTTTTTTAAAGAAAGATTATCATACAACTTACCCGGCAACGTTGACGACGAAAGATCATCACCTGAGAAAAGGAAAGTCGATCAGCCTGATTATTCCTTTATTTACATATAAACATTGATATATCTATGTGACGTGAGCATTAAACCTTTATCATACGACACATACTGTGCAAAGCCATAATGGACATTAAGATTAAATGGACCAATCTTCACTTTTAATTCAGTCTACGACACTGATGGCATTGAAACATATTACACTGGATTCTGGAAGGAGGTTTTAGAAGCAGTTTTCTGATCTGTTCTTTTTGTATGTCCCTTATTAGACGGCCCTGTCACTCATGGGTAGATTCAGTTGAGCTTCAGATAATGCACCGGCATTGTAACATTGGAATTAATTGATTTCCAACGACCTTACTGATTTGCAATCGAGCTTGCGGGCAGAATGGTCATATAGGAGAACTTGCCAGAAGACGGCCACAAAAAGCCAGTCATCTATGAAAAAATCCTCCTGCATTACAAATGTTCATTCCCTCTGAAGTGGAGATAGAATGAACTCGGAGATGACTGGGATCGGTTTGAAAAAGGTAATACGAGTTATGGGATATTTTCTTGTGCTAATAACGGGAAAATTAAGTGATTTCATTCTTCATTACAAGAGTATAATGCATAAGCATTAATGTAATACTTACTGGACCATTGCCAAGAGGACCAACCTGGGAATAGAAAAGATACAATTAAATTTCAATAACCTCATATTTAACTTTTATTCACCAAGATCAGAACATGGGAATGTACTGTTTTGCAACCAACTTAGCTCTTCATTTGTCATATCATTAATAAGTTGCTGTAAGATACAGTTTGCATAAGTTTACCGCATCATAACTAACAGTTAATCACTGACATGAAAGAACATTAGATCGTCCAAGGAGGCTTTTAAAAATATATCAAATAGGAAATGAGGATTCAATGTGGGGTTGCCCTGCTTGACGTGATAAACACTTATTGCTCTAGAAATAAGGAAAATGTACATAAGGAATGTATATAAGGAAATTGGACTTTTTGATGAATGCAGATGGCATGTGTCCTTCACAAAGAAGCATTAAGTGATTCCTCCCTTTATGAGTAGAATGAATGCGAAGCCCAGTAACTCATGTGTTTTGCCCTTGCTCGACGTGATAAACAGTGAGTATTCAGTGCTTTGCCCGGTGCCTGATAAAAATTTCAGGCAGCTCGGGCGGGATTCGAACTCGCGACTCCCGATTTCTAGTACGGACATCTTAACCACATGACCTCCTTTTATTCACCAAGGTCGTAACATTGGAATGCACTGTTTTGCATAAGCATTAATGTAATACTCACTGTACGATGGCCAACTGGACCAACCTAGGAATAGAAAATATACAATTAAATTTCAATAACCTCATATTTACCTTTTATTCACCAAGATCAGAACATGGGAATGTACTGTTTTGCAATCAACCCAGCTTGCCAGTTGTCATATCATTAATAAGTTACCGTAAGATACAGTTTGCATAAACTTTAAGTTTACCGCATCATAACTAACAGTTAATCTCTGACATGAAAGAACATTAGTTCGTCCAAGGAGGCATTTGAAAATATTTCAAAAAGGAAATGAGGAAAATGTCCAAAAGTTGTCCTTTTGATGAATGCAAGCATAAACCACTTTCATCCCTCACAAGGAAACATTAAGTGATTCCTCCCTTTATGAGTAGAATGAACGCGAAGCCCACTGTTGGGTAGATTAAGTTGAGGTTCAGATAATGCAACAGGTTTGTAACATTCGAATTCATTGATTTTAAAATCGACCTTGCTGATCATGATATTTTTTTAACAACCAAAGCTAAAATGTTATTGTATTCAAAGGAGGGGGGAATTATTGTTATATGGGAGAACTTGCCAGAAGACGGCCACAAAGAGTCAGTCGTCTATGAAAAAACCCTGCAATGCAAATGTTCATTCCCTCGCAAGTGGAGATGGAATGAACTCGGAGATGACCGGGATCGGTTTGAAAAAGGTAAAACGAACAATGAGATATTTTCTTGTGCTAATCACGGGGGAAATTAAGTGATTTCATTCTTCATTACAAGAGTATAATTATGCATAAGCATTAATGTAATACTTACTGGACCATCTGACTGACTTCCTATGATTAATAAATAGGTTAAAAATGCTTTTTTGGATTTTGAAATTAAATGGCATTTTAAACCATAGTTCAGGTGCACGTAAAATAAATGCTGACCAGCCACATTGCTCAGGCCACTTTGAAATTCAATCCATGATTATGTTTGACATGTCGTACTGTGACCAAAGATTTGTAAATTCATCGGGAAACTAAGGTGCTCTTGCAAACATTACACACAATTATATAGGTTATCTAAAGACGTCTTGGAACAAGAAAGACATTTGCAAACTCCCTACTGTGTTACCATTGCGTCTTAAGAGTGTGTTTCTTTAAACAAAACAAAAACCATGTGCGTTGCGTTTCAAACTCGAGCCCGAGAAAACAAAATGCAAATTTTTTATCTGCGGTTTTAACTCTGCTTCATGCAATGATATACGGTGATGGTCTAACACACCGGTGTTTTAAGCACTGTGTGTTTTAAGCACTAAATGTCGAATAGCGACAATCTGAGGAAATTGCATAACAAGAAGGTAATAAACCTCTGTTGCAAAAAATGTATGTGGTATAGATTGCAGGCCTCGACTGTAGCTCAGTGAGATATCGATACTCTTCATAACTCGATAAAGTTTTCAAGTGAGCAAGTCAGGCCTCATCTTCACCTTTAATTCGCCAAGATCGTAACATGCCAAGATCGTAACAGCACCGACAGGTAATCAACCTGTTTTTTCATGATTTTTTCATGAACTGAAAATCAAGACTTAAAGTGTGCAATTAAAAATTCATTTTTGATGAGCGGAGTGGTTCCTCCCTTATGAGCAGAATGAACCCGAAGCCCAGTAACTCATGTGTACAGATAATGTACCAGGATTACACCAGTGCGTTGAGTTGCCGCAACCAGTCAATGGTCTCTTGACCTGGGTCGGACAGATCGGCTGCCCCCAGGCAAACAATGAATTAGTCTCGTCAGTAGAAGACAGGAGAGGTTTACAGTACAGGAGGTTTTGTGTAAAAAAGGGAACAAAATATCAATAGACTGCAGCTGCTGTTGATGAGGTTTTTAAAAGAAAGATTATCATACAACTTACCCGACCACCACGACCACGAAGAGTCATCATCTGAGAAAAGGAAAAGTAGATCAGCCTGATTATTCCTTTATTTACATATTAACATTGATATATCTATGTGAAGTGAGCGTTAAACCTTTATCATAGGCTTACGACACATAGGGCCTACTGTGCAAAGCCATAATGGACATTAAGATTAACAGGACCAATCTTCACTTTTAATTCAGTCTACGACACTGATGGCATTGAAACATATTACACTGGATTATGGAAGGAGGTATTAGAAGCAGTTTTCTGATCTGTCCTTTTTGTCTGTCCCTTATTAGACGGCCCTGTCACTCATGGGTAGATTCAGTTGAGCTTCAGATAATGCACCGGCATTGTAACATTGGAATTAATTGATTTGCAATCGACCTTACTGATTTGCAATCGACCTTGCGGGCAGAATGGTCATATAGGAGAACTTGCCAGAAGACGGCCACAAAAAGCCAGTCATCTATGAAAAATTCCTCCTGCATTACAAATGTTCATTCCCTCTGAAGTGGAGATAGAATGAACTAGGAGATGACTGGGATCGGTTTGAAAAAGGTAATACAAGTTATGGGATATTTTCTTGTGCTAATAACGGGAAAATTAAGTGATTTCATTCTTCATTACAAGAGTATATGCATAAGCATTAATGTAATACTTACTGAACAATGGCAAAGAGGACCAACCTAGGAATAGAAAAGATACAATTAAATTTCAATGACATCATATTTACCTTTTACTCACCAAGATCAGAGCATGGGAATGTACAGTTTTGCAATCTACCCAGCTTGTCAGTTGTCATATCATTAATAAGTTGCTGTAAGATACAGTTTGCGTAAACTATAAGTTTACCGTATCATAACTAACAGTTAATCACTGACATGAAAGAACATTACATCGTCCAAGAAGGCTTTAAAAATATATCAAATAGGAAATGAGGATTCAATGTGGGGTTGCCCTGCTTGACATGATAAACACTTATTGCTCTAGAAATAAGGAAAATATACATAAGGAATGTATATAAGGAAATTGGACCTTTTGATGAATGCAGATGGCATGTGTCCTTCACAAAGAAGCATTAAGTGATTCCTCCCTTTATGAGTAGAATGAATGCGAAGCCCAGTAACTCATGTGTTTTGCCCTTGCTGGACGTGATAAACAGTGAGTATTCAGTGCTTTGCCCGGTGCCTGATAAAAAAATCAGGCAGCTCGGGCGGGATTCGAACTCGCGACTCCCGATTTCTAGTACGGACATCTTAACCACCTGACCTCCTTTTATTCACCAAGATCGTAACATGGGAATGCATTGTTTTGCATAAGCATTAATGTAATACTTACTGTTCGGTGGCCAAGTGGACCAACCTAGGAATAGAAAAGATACAATTAAATTTCAATAACCTCATATATACCTTTTATTCACCAAGATCAGAACATGGGAATGTACTGTTTTACAATCAACCCAGCTTGTCAGTACTGTTGTCATATCATTAATAAGTTACCGTAAGATACAGTTTGCATAAACTTTAAGTTTACCGCATCATAACTAACAGTTAATCCCTGACATGAAAGAACATTAGTTCGTCCAAGGAGGCATTTGAAAATATTTCAAAAAGGAAATGAGGAAAATGTCCAAAAGTTGACCTTTTGATGAATGCAAGCATAAACCACTTTCATCCCTCACAAGGAAACATTAAGTGATTCCTCCCTTTATGAGTAGAATGAACGCGAAGCCCACTGTTGGGTAGATTAAGTTGAGGTTCAGATAATGCAACAGGTTTGTAACATTCGTATTCATTGATTTTACAATCGACCTTGCTGATCATGATATTTTTTTCTTTTTTTGTTGAACAACAAAAGGTAAAAAATTATTGTATTCAAACTCGGGGAGAATGGTCATATAGGAGAACTTGCCAAAAGACGGTCACAAACATTCAGTCCTCTATGCAAAGACTTCTGCAATACAAATGTTCATTCTCTCTGAAGTGGCGAAGGAACGAACTCAAAGATGACGGGGATCGGTTTGTAAAAGGTAAAACCAACAATGAGATCATTATTTGTTTGCTAATCACGGGGGAATTCAGTCATTTCATCCTTTATTACAATAGTATATGTATAAACATGAAAATGATACTTACCGTATGGTGACCCATATTCACTATCTTGGAATAGAAAAGATCATAGATATAGCATGATGTTTGCGTCGAGGAGAATGTACTTCAATGAGGTTTTGCCCTTGCTGGACGTGATAAACAGTGAAGTTCAGTGCTTTGCCCGGTGCCTGATAAAAATTTCAGGCAGCTCGGGCGGGATTCGAACTCGCGACTCCCGATTTCTAGTACGGACATCTTAACCACCTGACCTCCTTTTATTCACCAAGATCGTAACATTGGAATGCACTGTTTTGCATAAGCATAAATGTAATACACCGGCATTGTAACATTTGAATTAATTGATTTGCAATCGACCTTGCTGATTTGCAATCGAGCTTGCGGGCAGAATGGTCATATAGGAGAACTTGCCAGAAGACGGCCACAAAAAGCTAGTCATCTATGAAAAAATCCTCCTGCATTACAAATGTTTATTCTCTCTCAAGTGGAGATGGAATGAACTCGGAGATTACGGGGATCGGTTTGAAAAAGGTAATACGAGTTATGGGATATTTTCTTGTGCTAATAACGGGAAAATTAAGTGATTTCATTCTTCATTACAAGAGTATATGCATAAGCATTAATGTAATACTTACTGAACGATGGCAAAGAGTACCAATCTAGGAATAGAAAAGATACAATTAAATTTCAGCTGACGGCCTTTGGAATAGAAATGTTGATTTCCTCGCAAGAGGAGATGACATGAACTCGGAAATGAAGGGGATCGGTTTGAAAAAGATAATATGAACAATGAAATATTTGCTTGCGTTAATTACGAGGAAATTAAGTGATTTCATCAGTCACAACAGTAGTATATACATGAGCATCAATAATACTTACTGAACGATGACCAAAGGGAATAGAAAAGATATAATTTCAATCTCATTTATCTTATCTTTACTTTGAACTCACCAAGATCATAACATGGGAATGCACTGATTTGCAATCAACCCAGCTTGTCAGTTGTCATATCATTAAAAAATTAATAAATTGTACAGAATGTGACCTTTTTATGAATGGAAATATAAACTATATTTATTTGTCCCTCACAAGGAAACATTAAGTGATTCCTCCCTTTAGAATGAACACGAAGCTCAGTCACTCAGGGTAGATTCAGTTGAGCTTCAGGTTATGCACCGGCATTGTAACATTGGAATTCACTGTTTTGCAATCGACCTTGCTGATCATGACATTTTTTGTTGAAGAATAAAACCTAAAATATTGTCGTATTCAAAGGCGCGGAGAATTGCTATATGGGACACCTTGCTAGAAGACTGCCACAAACAGCCAGTTATCTATGAAAAATCTCCTAAAATACACATGCTCATTCCCTCGGAAGTAGAAATGGAAAGAAATCGTAGATGACAGGGGTCGGTTTGAAAAAGGTAAAACGAGCAATAGCATATTTTCTTGTGTTAATAACGGGAAAATAAAGTGATTTCATTCTTCATTACAAGAGTATAATGCATAAGCATTAATGTAGTACTTACTGAACGATGGCAAAGAGGACCAATCTAGGAATAGAAAAGATACAATTAAATTTCAATGACCTCATATTTACCTTTAACTCACCAAGATCAGAGCATGGGAATGTACTGTTTTGCAATCAACCCAGCTTGTCAGTTGTCATATCATTAATAAGTTGCTGTAAGATACAGTTTGCATAAACTTTAAGCTTACCGCATCATAACCAACAGTTAATCTCTGACATGAAAGAACATTAGATCGTCCAAGGAGGCTTTTAAAAATATATCAAATAGGAAATGAGGATTCAATGTGGGGTTGCCCTGATTGACGTGATAAACACTTATTGCTCTAGAAATAAGGAAAATATACATAAGGAATGTATATAAGGAAATTGGACCTTTTGATGAATGCAGATGGCATGTGTCCCTCACAAAGAAGCATTAAGTGATTCCTCCCTTTATGAGTAGAATGAATGCGAAGCCCAGTAACTCATGTTTTCATTCAGTCGAAGTTCAGATAATGTACCCCAGTGCGTTGAGTTGCCGAAAGCAGTCAATGGTCTCTTGACCTGGGTCGGACAGATCGGCTGTCCACCCAGGCAAACAATGAATTAGTCTCGTCAGTAGAAGACAGGAGAGGTTTACAGTACAGGAGGTTTTGTGTAAAAAAGTGAACAAAATATCAATAGACTGCAGCTGCTGTTGATGTTTTTTTAAAGAAAGATTATCATACAACTCACCCGACCACCACGACCACGAAGAGTCATCATCTGAGAAAAGAAAAGTCGATCAGCCTGATTATTCCTTCATTTATATAAAAACATTGATATATCTATATGACGTGAGCGTTAACCTTTATCATAGGACACATACTGTGCAAAGCCATAATGGACCAATCTTTACTTTTAATTCAGTCTACTACATGCGTACAAATTTAAATGAAATCAACCTAGCTTGTCATAATTTTGATTAGTCACTGTTAGTATCTTTGCATGTAATGCACCATGATCATAATACTGATGGCATTGAAACATATTACACTGGATTCTGGAAGGAGGTTTTAGAAGCAGTTTTCTGATTTTTTTGAATGACCTCATTTTTCACTTTTATTCACCAAGATCAGAACATGGGAATGTACTGTTTTGCAATCAACCCGGCTCTTCATTTGTCATATCATTAATAAGTTGCCGTAAGATACAGTTTGCATAAATTTTAAGTTTACCGCATCATAACTAACAGTTAATCTCTGACATGAAAGAACCTTATTTTGTCCAAAGAGGCATTTGAAAATATGTCAAACAGGAAATGAGGAAAATGTCCAAAAGTTGACCTTTTGATGAATGCAAGCATAAACCACTTTCATCCCTCACAAGGAAACATTAAGTGATTCCTCCCTTTATGAGTAGAATGAACGCGAAGTGTAAAAAAGATGACAAAATATCAATAGACTGCAGCTGCTGTTGATGGGGTTTTTAAAAGAAAGATTATCATACAACTTACCCGACCACGACGACCACGAAGAGTCATCACCTGAGAAAAGAATAGTCGATCAGCCTGATTATTCCTTTATTTATATAAAAACATTGATATATCTATGTGACGTGAGCGTTTACCTTTATCATAGGACACATACTGTGCAGTTTGCATAAACTTTAAGTTTACATCATAACTAACAGTTAATCTGTGACATGAAAGAACATTAGTTCGTCCAAAGAGGCATTTGAAAATATATCAAACAGGAAATAAGGAAATGTCCAAGAGTTGCCGCAACCAGTCAATGGTCTCTTGACCTGGGTCGGACAGATCGGCTGCCCACCCAGGCAAACAATGAATTAGTCTCGTCAGTAGAAGACAGGAGAGGTTTACAGTACAGGAGGTTTTGTGTAAAATGATATGGGAATTCATGGATATAATTAACCTAGCTTATCATGAATTTAATATTTCTGAAAGTGTCTGTTCAAACAACGAAGAAAGGAAACAGTGTATATTGTTCGATATTTTAGCATTCAAATTTGCTTCCGAACAACGCTTTGAATGTGTTGTTCGTCTTGTATTAATGACAAGATACACCTTAAGCGCGATTACTGCGGGCGCGTCATTCGTGGCCGTCACCTAGGCGGCGGAATTGGCGTTGATGCTTGTCCGTCAGTAGCACGCCGGCGAGGTACCAGCGATGCCCTCAATGCATAGCTTGTGCCTGTTTGCTCTCACACAGTGATATGACCGACGCTGGCCAGCCGTCGATTTCTCCTCACATTGCGCATTGGCCAGGTGCGCATTGGCGCACCACCTGAACACGTGATAGCGCAGTATATGAGTAGCGTGTGTATTTTCAATGAAAAAAGCAAATAGCTGACAGCCTCTGTGCGTTGAGAAACGCACGGAAAGCGTCAGACCCACTGATCTCTATATGAATGTGATAGGTCGCGCGTATGCCATTTAACAGCGAGCCATGAAGTCACCGGAAGTTGTTCAGCGGCCATGTTGGGTTATTCAAAACATTACACGTGCCTGCACTGTTCTCTATACGAACGATCAGTTAACGCGCCCAGCACCGTTTTGGGATCGCGCCATAGGCTTACACACGCCTGACTGGCAATGTTTTGAATATCCCAATATGGCCGCGCAGTCACTCCGGCTGCTTCACGCGCAGAGCCGCGTGACCTATCCAGTTCGATGATAGAGGTTTTTCAGTCACGTGCTGGTTGCCGGTCAGCGTTCAATTCACGCGGATGTACGTGGAACGCGCGCGTCTTCGAGTCATCTAAATATTCAAATGTCCAATGGAAATACTCAGATTCGATATTTGCGCGTCCGCGTGTTTGGACGCTCTTTAGCAGCATATTTAGCAGCCTTTGGCGGTCAAGTGACGTCATGTGAAAAACCGGTATGGAGATAATTGGCCAGACCAAGGTTTCTTTGGATAATCCAAACCGACCCGAAAGGCCCTCCCGTTTACAAGAATAAGGAGAAGACTTACCGTGACACGCTGACACGGTGAGCATCAACACGGCAACAGCCAGCGAAGCCCTCATGATGCTTTGGTAGAGGGTCTCAATGTAAACGACAAACAACTGAGCGAGTGCAACTACCAGTGTCGGTGTGACTTACACGCAGCTCGGACGCTCGCCGAAAAAAGTGCTGTCGGATGAGGGAAGACCGTCCTATTTATTTCTTCTCCTCTCCGCCAACATCTGGAGGACCAATTATCCCCCAAGACGTGTCTCTTTGTGGATTAATGGGCGAAGGGGATCAACTGCATCAACAGGGATCACGCCATCTCATTTCGAGAATAACAAATATCGACGCAATTAGCTTATTTGTGTACTGCCCGTGTTGAGTCCTGAGGGTTTCCCGCAGAATCCCCCCGGAAAGCTGGAGTCCATTTCCAACAGCTGTCGGTTTATGAATAAAATACTATCGCAAAAATGTATAAAAACAGCATTTGCCTTTACATGTTTTATCCACTTTCAGAAGAGAGAAGGGTTTTGTAGTCAGTGACCGCTAATCCCCCATTTAAAATCACACATCTGTTGGAAATTGGCTATTTCGTTTTGGTGAAAAGTTTGCCAAAGTTTACTGTGATAATTTCTTTTGCAATGGAATACCAGTCCTATTTCTTGAAAAGTCCGATTTCATTTCTGAAGTGATCCTGGCTGTCCGTTTACTAACCCTGTCTTCCGTATCACTGTCCTTCTCCTTATCGTTTTGTCCTTGCCATTATATCTTCGACAAAAGTCTAACATGACTTGGCCCTCTAATTTGCTTAGATTTATATACTTTTGGTAGGACCTAATTAAATTCAATAATAAGTTTGCAACATTAATTCCATATGATTTTGAATATTTCACATGTATTCGAGGGCGCGGTGCGTGAGTATGGTCGACTGCTCTATTTGTATCGCTTTGTTTGTTTTTTACGCACGAGCAATCTTTGCCCGAAAGAGACGACCTTGACAAATTTCACTGAGAAGGCTAGACGTTATGCCAAGTACACTGCTAAGGAGTTCTTACCAAACAGATTGAATGTCGTGGTGCAAGTATTAAAGCCGTAATTGGGGCAGCGAAGTGGAAACAGGTAACAGGTGTCTGGTTGTGGAATCGTTCTCATCAATCTGGTTGGTGTTGCGCTGTGCTGTAGGCTTTTCCCAGTCGGCCTTCCTCCGGAAAGTGTTGCCGACCAATAAGCGATGGAGTGTGCACTTCCACGCTTTGGTTGTTTTGTATTTTGGTAATCCGTTCTATATGTCATGTCATAATGGATCGCGGGGTTGTCCTCTCATGAACACCCAATTTGATCAATTGTATACGGAAAGTATTTCCACGCTGCAGTGGCTGCACTGGGCGGGACACATTCTCCACGTCCTAGCGCTTTCCTCAGGCTCATAAGTACCGATGTTAGTTGGAATCCAGCAGTCTCCTCTGCTGACGACGGGCACACTACCCGAAACTTTGAGTTACCGGGTCTTTTCAGATCCACACTTCTTCCCAAGTATTTACACAGAAAGTGGGGTTCTCATATTATAAGTCCGGATTGGGGACAATAGTCCATATATGGGTAAATGTTGGATGGTGTTGAATGGAGCGATGTAATCCCCCAAAAGTTCCGTATCAAAAAAAAAAAAACAGATGCCATCGACCCTCAGTAATAACATGTGGTTAGGTTGCCACAGATAGATGTGAACAATGTGTCCTCATGTGGTAATGGCATACAGTTGAAAACAACTTTAGCCTACACATGGAGAAGTACTAACTATAAGGTTTGTGGTGACACCACGTATAGGTTGCTCTTTTGTGAGTGTGTTGCTGAAAAGACCCCGAGGGTTTCACTTAACGTTTCGAAATCGGCGTTTGAGGAAACCGGAGGCAGAATGCTCGAGTATCTTGAATGCTCGATCAACCATGACGTCTTGGTGGGAGGTTCTTGGCGGGAAGACCCACTTGGATCGTAATCGTGTGTGTTGCTGTTGGTGGACTTGAAGCGTGGCACTATGGTTGGGAAAGTCTTGGGGAGAGGAACTACATCAGGTATGGGACGACTCGTTGACCGTTTAGAAAAATGTCTAGCATTCATCAGGCAACCGGTATTGACGGCAGTGGTTGGTTGTGCAAATTTAATGCTGATTGCAGATGCGCTATCAGGTTCCCTACTGATCTCTCTCTTTTTGCGTGATGGCGCCCACGAAGAAACACCATTGACCTCTCTGCTGAGGAATGAGGAGTTCAGCGTCCGTTATGTTGGTAGGGCGGTCCTCGCCCGCCACGCCTTCCATGGTAACGAAGGTGTTCCAGCCGGTCGTAACCCAAGCACTACTCGACAGGCACTTGATATTAGCTTAACTGGCAATGTGTCACCATTGCTTCGCACGGGCCCAACTTGGACTCCATTCCATTCTTCGCTTTCCACTTTTCCAGTCTACACAACATGAACCAAATAAATTAGAATGACAGACATATTGTAATGCATCTCAGAGAAAACTACTTTTGTTATTCTTTTATCACGAATGATCGATTTAGAACAATAAATATTAGGTAGAAAGATTGGTTTGCTTTTCCTGAAATATAATGTCTTTTGTAACCCCGCACGACAGATAATGTGTGTAAACTCCTTGAAATCAACGACGTACTGCTCGGATTATTTTACCGTCATTTTAAATACTACTCTGGCAACGAATATCACGGTAACCTACAGAACAGATTATGGAATCTAGAAGAACAGATCTTTCTTTTCATAGTTTCATCAGTTTTGTGATTTTGTGAAATGACCCAGAACTAGATAAGATGGAAGTGAATTTGCATGTAGTGGAATACACATGAAGCATGGTCTTGAATATTTTGGTACAGAAACAGAATTGGGATTGATTCAAAGAAAGTTTTTATATGCACTAGAGTTCAGTAAGAATATCTGATGGAACGTTTATCTGAACTCACTGAATGCGATTTATTTAGGTTGATTGCCAGAAAGGGATATTGCCACAAAGTTAACTTGAATAATATATTTAAATATGAACATCAGATTCGTAGAACACATCCCCAGAATAGAAAACATCCCCAGAATATAGCTAATTAAAATGTTTAATTGAAGACAAAGATTAATTAAAAGATTTTAAATGAATTAATGAACGATGCCGAGAAACATCTATCGGCGCGAATCTTTTATGCCAAGGGCACATTTGCCTTGGTGTCTTCCACCATGGGTGGTGTCTTATCCATCTTCTTGGAAGGGGGGCTCCTCTTAGCCAAGGCTTCCTTCATGGCGGCCCGTCTCTTCTCCATCTCCTCCTTGGAAGGGGGCCTCCTCTTAGCCAAGGATTCCACCATGGGTGATTTCTTATCCATCTTGTTGGAAGGGGGGCTCCTCTTAGCCAAGGCTTCCTTCATGGCGGCACGTCTCTTCTCCATCTCCTCCTTGGAAGGGGGGCTCCTCTTAGCCAAGGCTTCCTTCATGGCGGCCCGTCTCTTCTCCATCTCCTCCTTGGTAGGGGGGCTCCTCTTAGCCAAGGCTTCCTTCATGGCGGCCCGTCTCTTCTCCATCTCCTCCTTGGTAGGGGGGTTCCTCTTAGCCAAGGCTTCCTTCATGGCGGCACGTCTCTTCTCCATCTCCTCCTTGGAAGGGGGGCTCCTCTTAGCCAAGGCTTCTTTCATGGCGGCCCGTCTCTTCTCCATCTCCTCCTTGGTAGGGGGGTTCCTTTCGGCCAAGGGTTTTTTTTTCTGGTCTGAAATACAGTGAAGCAAATATGTGACCCGGCATAGCGACATGAGGAATATTCCACCAAAACACTTTTCGCCTAAAGTCAAAGTATCTTCTCAATTCGATTAAAAATCAGGGGTTAGGTTTTTTTTTGTATTTTCGGAAAGTTAATGTTTTGGAGGAAATTTTGATATCATTTGAAAGCTAATGGTACACTCTTTCACATCATTAGAAAATCTCAAAATCTGAAAAGTGGGAGTAATTCCTCATTATGATGTGCCGGGTCACATATATCATATACCTCTTATTGTCTTTATAATAGTTTTGGCTGGAAGCAGCAATGAAATCCATTATAATGATTAAGGCTCGTGATCACCAATTGTGAGACATCTAAACATATCTTGGAACAGCATGAAAGTCTCCCAAGTCCCTACATTAACGTTTGATATTTCTCTTAGAGTTGGTTACAAACCCAAGTTGACAATGTACATATTAGTTGATTTGCAATAAAATGCCTTTAACTTATCACTAGTTTGGCATCAATCACTACACTGGTTAAAATTCGACCACTGTTTCTACTATTGATATTCATTTTGGGGGGATTTTTCCTTTCTATGTTGTACAGAACAATTGTAATGTTTACAATCACTCATGGAATATCTAGTCCATTACTATTTCAATAGAAAATGTTTTGTTTTATACCTTAACTGTATTACTTTTTTTTTTTACAGATTGCTAGTTTGATATGATATTACGGTAGAGGAAATGGATGCATCATTTCTATGTATTATCACCTCCTATTATCAATAATTAGGCTTCAACTTGGGAGTTTAAAATTAAATGGCTTTTCCAACAACCATAGTTCGAAATAAATGCGGACTAGGCCATTTTGTTCAAAGTATAAGGGTTGTTAAGTTAAAATTCAGGTAATTGTCGGTCGTACAAGTTACAAAAGATCTGTAAATCTTTGGGAAAGTAAGCTGCTTTTGGAAACATTTGAAAGACGACTACAAACGAGAATTTTGTGAGGGTGTACAATTACCTACTCTTTCAATTGCCACTGCAGTTTAAAATTGCCAGTTTGTTTGAAATCAAGAAAAAAAACTAACCGTGTCCGTCACGTTTCCAATACCAGTCTGAGAATAAAACCCAGAAAAAATGCAAGAGTTATTTTCATCCGCAGTTTTAACTCTGCTTCATACAGATATACGGGAATGGTCTGAACACTACAGCTTTCTACATTTGTGGCCAAAGCGCTACCTGTTGGGTAGTGACAGTCTCAGGAAATGGCATAACGAGAATGTAATATACCTCTGTTGCGCCAAAAATGAGGTATCGATTTTAGGCCTTAGTGTCCATAGAAGTCTTTAAGTACTTTAACACGCCTTTTTTGATCAGCTGTAGCTCAATGAGGTATCGAGGCTCTTCATGAATCAACAACTTCAAATAAAATTGATTCATCTTCACATTCAACTTGCCGGGATCATAACATGAGCATCAACTTATTAATGATGACAAAAAAAGAATAATATATTTTTTAGTCTATGTAAAGCCAATCTCAAAAGTTGACAGAAAATGATTAGGAAGAATGCGAAAATATTTTATTAGGTAATCGGGAACTTGTACATTTGTATATAAAATGTTGTATGACCCTAGCATATCATGGGATTAATCAGACACTGTTGAATTTAGTTCGCAGAAATATTATGCTTACCGGTACCATACGATGGCCAGTAGTTATAATCTGAGAATCGAAAATACAAAATTCGGTATTAGGTACTTTATCTTCACCTTTAAATCGCAGAATAGTATGGGAATGCATCGAAAGGTAATTAACCTCGCTTCTCATAAGCTTTTTTAACTGAATATCAAAATTTAATGTAAAAATTCAGAACGTGCAATTATCCACGGAAAAAAACTTACCGTTGTATGAAGAATATCCATAATCTTAGAAAATTAAATAAAGAGAGAAAACGAGTTATGAGCAGATGTTCACCTTTAATGAACCGGATTCACAGCATGGGAATGAACCGTTTTTTGTATCACGCTACATATCATGGGAATAATGAGGCACTGCTGAACTCAGTTAGTAGAAATCTTATACTTACTATACGATGGCCAGTAGTAACTATCTGGGAATTACCTTAGCTTCACCTTCTATTAGCGAAGATCGTAATATGGGAGTAACGTGGCTTTTCATAAACTTTTCATAAACTGAAAATCAACATTGTGCAATGCAAAACTTCATCTTTGGGTGGAATATGAAATCAATCTCAAAACCAGTTCACATTAGTTCTTTAAAATTGCCACTTAATATTTTTCTGTGCCAATTACGGTGGAAGTAATTCCATCCTTGATGAGTATGCTAATGAACATTAATTATTGAATGAAGAGTATCCATAATCTTAGAAGGAAGAAAGAAATGGACACACGTTTCAAGTTATGACCTCATCTTCACATAATGTACCAGGATTTGTTATGACACTAACCTATTATGAGATTAATAGGACACTGTTAAATTTAGTGTCAGTTTTCCAAAGTGATTACTTAAACTTACCACTGGACCACAGCCCGTTCATCCAGTCATCTATGAGGAACAATTGTACACTTGATTTACTGAGATATTGAGCGTGGTTAGTCGCGAAAAACTCATCTTGATAGAAGTTTTGATATGTTTTGTTATGTTTCCTTGAGCACTATTGGGAACACTGAAAAATCCTATTTCACCACAACTTCCCTAACAACCAATTGCCACGAATATATTAATATGCAATGAAATTTCATCTTTGATGGACGGAATGTTAAACCTATCTCAAAAGGAGTTGATATTAGTTAGTCCAAAGAGGCTTTTTAAAGTAATTCTAAAGGGAAAAGCGCAAAATATCTTAAATTGAACCTTCGGATTAACCCAAATATGAACTCCTTCCATGTGTCATTCACAAGGGGAAAAGACTATGAAGAGAATGAACGTAAAGCCCATATTATATCACGAGATTAATCAGTGCTTTGTGAATTCAGGCTGCATAAATACAAAATTTACGTAATGCTTCAACTCAAATTGATTCATCTTCACATTCAACTTGCCGGGACATTAACATGAGCATCAACTTATTAATGATGACAAAAAAAAAAAAAATATATTTTTTAGTCTGTGTTAAGCCAATCTCAAAAGTTGACAGGAAATGATTAAGGAAGAATGCGAAAATATTTAATTAGGTTATCGGGAACTTGTACATTTATATATAAAATGTTGTATGACCCTAGCATATCAATCAGACACTGTTGAATTTTGTTCGCAGAAATATTATGCTTACCGGTACCATACGATGGCCAGTAGTTATAATCTGAGAATCGAAAATACAAAATTTGGTTTTAGGTACTTTATCTTCACCTTTAAATCGTAGAATAGTATGGGAATGCACCGAAAGGTAATTAACCTCGCTTCTCATAAGCTTATCAAAATTTAATGTAAAAGTTCAGAACGTGCAATTATCCACGGAAAAACGTACCGTTGTATGAAGAATATCCATAATCTTAGAAATTTAAATAAAGAGAGAAAACGAGTTATGAGCAGATGTTCACCGGATTCACAGCATGGGAATGAACCGTTTTTTGTATCACCCTACATATCATGGGAATAATGAGGCACTGCTGAACTCAGTTCCATCCTTGATGAGTATGCTAATGAACATGAAATTAATTATTGAATGAAGAGTATCCATAATCTTAGAAGGAAGAAAGAAATGGACACACGTTTCAAGCTATGACCCCATCTTCACATAATGTACCAGGATTTGTTATGACACTAACCTATTATGAGATTAATAGGACACTGTTAAATTTAGTGTCAGTTTTCCAAAGTGATTACTTAAACTTACCACTGGACCACAGCCCGTTCATCCAGTCATCTATGAGGAACAATTGTACACTTGATTTACTGAGATATTGAGCGTGGTTAGTCGCGAAAAACTCATCTTGATAGAAGTTTTGATATGTTTTGTTATGTTTCCTTGAGCACTATTGGGAACACTGAAAAATCCTATTTCACCACAACTTCGCTAACAACCAATTGCCACGAATATATTAATATGCAATGAAATTTCATCTTTGATGGACGGAATGTTAAACCAATCTGAAAAGGAGTTGATATTAGTTAGTCCAAAGAGGCTTTTTAAAGTAATTCTAAAGGGAAAAGCGCAAATAAACTCAAATTGAACCTTCGGATTAACCCAAATATGAACTTCTTCCATGTGTCATTCACAATGGGAAAAGGCTATGAAGAGAATGAACGCAAAGCCCATTTACTTATTGATAGATTCAGTTAGCACGCATCAACATCATAATATCGAGAGGCACTGCTCTGTAATCAACTAGGATTATCTGACATTTATCAGCCAGTTAACATAAATTCATTTGGATTAAAGGTTAAGCTTACCGTATGATGACCAATGATAATCTGAGAAAAAAGAATCAAACTCTGGCTTATTAACGTCTATTATAATGTATCAAGATATCAGATACCGATGCTCTTATTTCTGTTCAACCCGGCGTATTGCGAGATTGATAACTAACTTAACTTATGACATAGACCGTTACCAATATCTGATAAGACACGCACGTGTGGTTGATGTTGATTAAATTGGTCCTTTCAACTAAATCCTTATAATCCAACTGAATCAAACTTGAAATTTGAAGCCATCACCGAACGACTAATTGTCAATGATGAATGCACTGTGTAAGCTAAATCTCGCGAAAAAAAATATCTGAAAAAAGTCGTACGAAAAATGGAAATGTCATATATCTTTCTGTGCCAATTACGGTGGAAGTGATTTCATCTTTAATGAGTATCCTAATAAACATGAATTCGATTTTTTAAATGAACATTTTTGATATCCATAATCTTAGATAGAAGACAGGGAGATACATTTCAAATTATGACCCCATCTTCGCATTTGATGCATCGGGATTTGTTATGACGCTAACTTATCATGAGATTACTTAGTCACTGGTAAATATAGTGTGAATTTTTAGCTTACCGTAAGATGTCCAATAGTCATAATCTGGAAATAGAAAAAGATGAAATTCATTATTGATGACTTTATCCTTACCTTTAACTCAACAGCGACTCAACTAGCTTTTCATGATATTAATCAGTTCTAGTTAGATTCAATTCATATAAACTTTAAGCAAAGCGCATGATAGTTTTATTGAAGTTTTCATTTCTGTTGAATGACCCAACCCATAGCCTAAGAATGTTTTATTCACAGGCCTACACAATTTGCCAAAGTGATAACTAAACTTACCACTAGACGACCACTGCCAATTCATCCAGTCATCTATGGGGAACAATTGTACACTTGATTTAAGATATTGACCGTGGTAAGTCGAGGAAACCGACAAAATCTTAATAGAAGTTTTGATATGGTGTTCGGATATATTTTGTTGATCACTATTATCTAAAGAAAATATACAGAAAGTGTCAATTTTTCAAGCAGACCGTATGATAATGTTTATTTGAGTTTTCATTCCTGTTGAACACCAAAACCAATGAGAATGATTTAATCACAAAGTGAATTATCCAAAGTGATAACTTAAACTTACCACTGGACCACCACAGCCAGTTCATCCAGTCATCTATGGAGAACAATTGTGCACTCGATTTAAGATATTGACCGTAGTTAGTTGTGGAAAAACGTATCTTGATAGAAGTTTTGATATGATTCTTCTCTGTTATATTTTGTTAAGCACTATTATCTAAGAAAAATGTATACCCAGAAAGGGACAATTTGTTCAAGGGAAAACTGAAAATTCACACTTTACACCAACTTCCCTAACAAACAATTGCCATGAATTATTTGTTTGGCAATGAAATTTCATCTTTAATGGACGGAATGTTAAATCGATCTCAAAAGGAGTTGACATTAGATAGTCCAGAGAGGCTTTTGAAAATAATTCAAATAGAAAATGTCTAAAATGTAACCTTCGGATTAAAGCAAATATGAACTACTTTTACGCGTCATTCACACGGGAAAATTAAGTATTATCTCCCTTTACGCTATGATTAGAATGATAATAATATCGGGACGCACTGCTTTGAAATCAACCAGGATTATCGTGGCATTTATCAACCAGTTAACATAAAATCACTTAAATTAAAGGTTAAGCTTACCGGATGATGACCAATTATAATCTGAGAACAAAATGACAAAACCCGGGCTTATTAACGTGTAATTTGAATGTATCTACTATCTAGATATAAGATAGCGATGCACTTATTTCTGATCAACCCGGCGTATTGCGAGATTGATCACCAAGTTAACTTATGACATAGACCTTTGTCAATATCTGATAAGACACGCACATGTGGTTGATGTTGATTAAATTGGTCCTTTCAACTAAATCCTTAAACTAAATTGTATTCAAAGATAAAGGACAAAGTGCTGAGTCGAAAATTTAAACTCGACACTGAAGCCATCACCGAACGCCAAATTGTCAATGGAAAATGACTGTGTAAGCTAAATGTTAAATCAATCCCGCGAGGGATTTCAAGTTATTATCCCATCTTCACATTTGATGGACCGACATTTGCTATAACACTAGCTTATCATGAGACTAATCGATAACCTGAAATGCAGTTAGCATCAATAATACCAAACGAAGTCCAATAGTCATAATTTGGAAAAAAGGAAATAGATGAAATTCAATCTTAATGACATTATCTTTACCTTTAATTCACTTGCATAGTAACATGGGAATGCATTATTTAGTAACTATGCAATCTGTTAAAGGCATTAATCTATTTTATTTGGAGTTTTTATTCCTGTGTACGCCGTCAAAAAAAATCACAGCCCTGGACAATGCCCCAAATTGATAACTTAATCTTACCACTGGACGACCACAACCCGTTGAACCAGTTATCTATGGAGAAAAATGTGAACTTGATTTAAGATATAGACAATGGTAGGTCATGAAAAAATGATTTTGGTGTAAGTTTTGATATGATTTGATATATAGGGATTTTTTGCTAGAGCACGGTTACAGCGCAGAAGAACCAGTCATCTATAAAAAGCGGTGTTTAATACAAATGTTTATTACTCTCAGACTATGGACTATTACTTTCCAAATAATGTTGATGGATCGAGCCAAAAATTACGCAGATGTGTTATTTTCTGTATACGTTTAGTTTGACAAAATGTGGACGCAGTTCTTAAACCTTCGTAAACAGTCTACCCCACCTTTTAGAAAATTAAAAGTTAATTTGATATAAGTAATGTAAACAATGTCCGAGAGGTTTCAATGTTTTCTGGGTTTATCTATGTCTATAGTTTTATGACTTTATGTGCATATTGTCTGAAAATGAAAACACAACAACATGCATAGTACTTTTCCTTCACATGATACACCAAAATCATAATGTCGGAATGCGCTGATGTGCAGTCAACCTAGCTTATCTCGGGTTTACTCTCTCACTTGATTTAAGAACAGTAAATAGCGTACAGTAAATAGGTACAGTAAATAGCGGAAAATGGTACTCTTCATGTAATGTTATCTCTTTGAATTGGAGATTCGAAAATTTGGAAGGGAAAAGTACATTTTAAAACAAATTGTTAGGAAATAAAACTGAAGCTTCCGCTTACGGAATATTTTGAGGAATATTTAAACATAAAGCTTACCCCACCACGATGAAAGTCCATAATCTGAGAAAAGAAAATGCAAATAAACCCAATTATTACTTTTATTGTCATTTCATTTGCATCTAATACACCGCAATCATTACACTGATTACATTGAAAGTTATACCTTTATTTTGAGGTTCTAGAAGTATTTTTTGTCTGATCTGTCCTTTTAATCTGTCCCCTATCAGATACTCAGATTAAATCCCTACATTAATGCACAGGATGATTTAATTTTACCTTCAGCACGCTCTAGATAGAAACAATCTATGAATTGGAATATTTCATCAGAACTCTTCAACAATTATCGTTTTCAGAATGCAAATATTATACACAGCAATGTTGATTAAAAGTGACAACAATGCCATCCTCCTAAATTCACTTGGACTGGAATTACAATCCAAACAGGACCTTTTGAATGGCAGAATCATTTGAAAACGTGTACGTACATTGATGTATGATGGATACGTTAATTACTCTTAAGGAAGGCTTGGAAATAGTTAGTGGGAATTTCTGATCCTTTTGTCGTTCTTTTATGTGCCATTTGCAGGGGACATAAGAAGAATGAAGGTAAAAATTGATTCACCCATCGCTAAATTCAGTAAGCAGGCACCAACATCATAACATAGGAACCCACTGCTTTGTAATCAATCAAAATTATTATGTTTATCGTGAAGAAAGACACACTTAAAGTTATCAGCACTTCTTCACATTTGATGCATCGGGATTTGTTATCACACTAGCTCATCATGATATTATCAGTCACTATCAAATTTAGTAAGCGTCAATATTAAGCTTACCGTACGACTGCCAATAGTCATAATCTGGAAATAGAAAAGATGAAATTCAGTCTTGATAACTTTATCAGGACCTCTAATTCACTAGGATCTTAACCTGGGAGTACACTAGCTTTTCATGACATTAATCAGGTCTTGATACAGTTTGTTTTAAGCCGGTTGATAATATTTATTGGACTTTTTCATTCTTAGCGAACGCCCAAAGCTGTAACAACATTTTATTCACAGGCCTGGACAATTTCCAGTTATCTATTGGGAAAATTGTGCACTTGATTTAAGATATAGACCGTGGTTAGTCAGGAAAAACTTATCTTGATGAAAGTGTTGATATGATATTTCTGTTATATCTTATTGACCACTATTATCTTAAGAAAATGTTTACACAGCTAGGGCCAATTTGTTAAATGGATAAGCGGGCTTTTGGGAGTATTTCAGATAGGAAATGGGGAAAATGTACAAACTTGAACCTTTTGATTAATTCAAATATAAACCTCAGGAAACATCATGTGATTTCTCTCTGAATGAGAAAAATGGACGCGAAGCCCAATCACTCGTGGCTAGATTCAGATAATGCATCAGGAATAACTCATTGGAAATTGTAGATTCGCAAACAACCTGGCTCATGATGAAAAATTGTTCTGAACACCAAAACCTAAAACATTATTGTATTCGAAGGCGGGGAGAAATATTTTATGTGGGAAAACTTGCCAGAAGACGACCACAGCCCAAACAGCCAGTCATCTACGAAAAAAGCGGTGTAAAAATCAAAATGTTTATTTACTCTCAAGTGGAGATGAATGACATCGTCCATAATAAAAGTTTGAAAAATATAAATTAAAAAAATTTAAAGGTAGCAATGAGCCATCAGCTTGCGTTGCATTGTTGTGTGGCAACCAATAAAGTAGTATCTGTTACATGTGAAACTCGGAAGACTCCACACTTAAAACAGTAGGGTATTTTAAATTGGCGTTAGTCCATTTCAGACTAAGTTCATTTGATAAAAGTAATGTAAAAATGTCGTCGAGGTTTCAACGTTTTATTGGTTTATGCATTTCGATAATGTTTTGACAATGTGCACAACATAATTTCTTTTTCTTCATGTAATGTTATACATTCGAAATGGAGTTCAAAATTTGGAAGGGCAAAGTACATTTTCAAATAAATCGTTAGGAAAAAACATAAGGCTGCCGTGAACAGAAAGTTGTAAGGAAATTTTAAAAATAAAACTTACCCCACCACGACGAAAATCCCAAATCTGAGAAAAGGAAAGACAAATCAGCGTTTGTTATTTGTTATGTAAGTATTTTTATAGCAATGTGACGTGAGCGATACAGTTGACTTTATGATACATACCGTGCAAAGCGAGAATAGACATTTAGATTTTATGAGATTGAGTTCATGATATGCGTAATGATTGAATTCAAATCAAGCTTGTCATGGTTTTAATTAGTCAATAAGTCACAATTAATATAACACAAGATCTTACCAAACGATGGCCAGTTGTCATCATCTAAGTGTAGAAAAGACAAAATTCAAGTTTATAGACAGTATCTTTGCATTTTCCACGATCATAATACATCCCATTGAAACATTTTCCACGATCATAATACATCCCATTGAAACATTTTACACTGGACTCTAATCTGTCCTTTAATTCTGCCCTTTATCAAAATATATACCTACATACTGTGATATCATGCTATCCACAGCACGCCCTACATCGAATAAAATATATCAATGGAGTGATTCGCCAGTAGTTGTCTCAAATTATCGTTTTCTGAATGTTCCTATCTAACTAGAATGCAAATGTTATAAATTGAGAGACCTGGGGTTTCGATCCTTCTCAAATGAGAATCGTCTTGTCAGGGTCCAAACGACAGACTCTTTTAACGAATGAGATTGATACCAATGTTTTCCTAAAGAGTGATACACAGGACTGATTAATTCAGTTTGAGGTGAAACTAGTCATCTAAAGAAATGTGCAATATAAATAATAGTTCTCCTCAAGGAACGATTCCATTAATGGGCAGACACACGAAAACACGCATCCAAATTCAATTACCGCAAGAGTGCTCGTCTTCTCCATCTGTGCAGTCACTGTATCCGTTGCACACACACGTCAATGTGATCATGCCACCGTCATTGCATTGAAACCCTAGGGAGAGAAACGTTGTCCAGCAATGTACTTTACACAGAACTCGATAGATCAATGAACCCAGAAGGAATGTTGATTACAAAAGATAATCAAACAAATGTTTTCGTAACCGGCGGATAGAAGGACCAACAGAATAACAGATCTATGAAAGAGCCCGACGTCGACATTCTAGCAGGGGCTTTCTGAAAGGCACTTAATTTTCAATATCATTTATTACATATTTTCTTAACTATCAACATTTCTATGAAACATGAGCCATTGGATTGAATTAAATAACTTCGAAAACTCCATTTACATCCGTTTCATCAGAAGTGATAAGGTTTTACACCTTGAAATAGAAAGTTTGGCCAACATACTGCGGAGGCCACCTTTTCATGACCTGGTAGCTTCAATTCGCATAGTTTATATTGCTTAAACACGAACGAGCACTTGAGTTATAAATGCATTCATTTACAGTCGTAACTGGCTTTAGTTCCCAATTCAAAAGAACAACATACCCCCATAGCTATGGATATCACCGAAACCTACGAACGAAATCAATTAAATTGTGTTTCTTTAAGACTATGTTTGATAATTGTTAAAATGTATAATCAATGCACGAATATGATTTTTTCTGTGGTTATTAGCAGATTTGATTTATTGCCTTGATCATAATGTCAATACAACCTGGAATTGGCTGCTGAATTTAGCACATGGATTGAATGGAATTTCAAATAAACACGAGCCTTGACTTACCACCATAGCTTTCGGTCAGAGTGAAACCTTTAAAGGGGAACAGATTATACAAAAATCCTGTTATGCATAGGTATAATATTCTATGTTGAATATGCCAAGATATTATTACTCATTCTTTAAGAAACAATTCGTTTAGTTTAACTATCTGAGTTGTTTTGGACTGTTATATTACTAAAGAAATATAAGGTTTGTGATAGCACACCTTATAGCCTTGTGTCTAATGCCACAGTTCATTGTATCTCACGGGTCACGACATCAACAGATGATATTTATTATGCTTTTGCAGTATATCTTATATTCAAGGAATGTTATTTTGGTTGTAACACATCATTTATATAGTTTCGTTTTGCGCCTGCATGCCATGCGTGGTAAAATGGATGAAGTATTCAGTGTTCAATGCTATCTGTGAAATGGATGCACCAATATCCTATGATGGCCGCACTTTGTGGTACCTCTCGGACACAGTTGTAAAAGCACCATTCATTAGGGTTTACTTCTATACAGCATGAATATCAGAAACCGGAAACCTATGACCTGGGTACAGGATTTATTTGTAATGAAATGAGACCCTTGACATCTCAGCAAGAAAAAAAAACACGACCGTCAGATTTCCATTACTGATCTACTTAATGACAATTTTAATTTAATATACAAACAGTAAATTTATGTCACTGCCCCCGAATCCGTCACTAGTGTAAAATTTAGCTAATTGTTTTGTAATTGCAAAAAAAAATGGGTATCCATAAGAACCGAATTTAGTTGTTTTTTCTCAATGTTCTACTGAAAATACTGTTCGTAAAAAAGGAAGAAAAGGGATGTTCAGATATTCATTGTTCTTATTGAATGTGGTTTCGGGAGCGGATTTCTCTGACAACGGAATTGTGAATTGGCGAAGTGCTTTTGAAGCATACATGTTTAGTACCGCAAGTATAGCTGTGAGGTTTAAATTCAAATTCGGTGCTATCTGAGGTGATTTCAGCTTTCAAATTCCATATCAGTGTACAGCCACACGACCCTACCCAATTCTCACGAGAAGATTCTTGAGATTGTTTTTTTTTTATCTGGCATCGGGCAAAGCACTGAGCACTGGGCATTAAGTGCTTATAAAGTCAAACCCTTGAATTACATTCTCCTAGACGCAAACATCACGCTATATCTATGATGCAACGCGGTACCCACCGCTATTATTCGAATCCGCTACACTACCTCGACCAGCTCGGTGGTCAAGTGGTTAAGAGGTCTGCACTAGAAAGCAGGAGTAGCGAGATCAAATCCTGCCAGAGTTGCCTGAAATGTTTTCATCAGGCATCGGGGAGAGCACTGGGAATTCAGTGCTTATAACGTCAAGCAGGGCAAACCCTCATTGAGTTAATAGACATTTTATAAGCTCTCCCGTGTACAAGAATAAGGAGAAGACTTACCGTGACACGCTGATACAGTGAGCATCAACACAGCAATAGCCAGCGAAGCCCTCATGATGCTTTGGTAGAGGTCTCAACGAGGCCGACCAACAGGCGAAGTGCACCAAGCAACCAAGAAGCAGGCAATTTGTGGTTGTATGTGCCCAGCTCGGGAGCTCGCAGACAAGTGGCGTGTGACAAGGAAGGCCGTCCTTTTTATTCCTACTCTGTACACTCAGCATCTGCTGGACCAATTTGACCAAACACGTCCATTCGCGGATGAATGAGCTAGGGGGGATCAACTGCATCAACAGGGAACATCCCCTATCATTTGGAAAAGATATGAAATACAACAATCGCGATATCTCCAGTATTATTGCAGGTGTGTTGAGGGCTTAGTCACCGGATTTCCGATAATTAACCCCCTATTTTAAACAACTGCTGTTTTCTAAGTAAAACATAGAAGTTGCAAAACAGATCCGGTTTCTTCAATTTTCCGCTTTAAGATTTTGTGACTAGAGACTGGAACATCTGTTGACTGCTAAATCTCTGTGTAATATCACACACATGCTGCTTCCCCACTTGTAAATTGGTTCCAAAAGTTTGTCTAAAGTTTTATGGTGATTCTGGCTAGGGAAGTCAGTCACACAAACAAATGCCGTAATTTCTTTCTGCCAATGAGAAGGGTCCTGTTAGAATCAAAACGTCAGGCCCTCCTAATTTTTTGGTAATTTCTAATCGTTACAAAAGCTAATCTAAAATTTAGTGGGCCTGACGTTTCGATCCTAGCAGGACCTTTCTCAAAGGCAGAGTGACAAGGACAAAACAGATACATGTACACGAAGGCAGGGGGGGAGAGTGAATAGGACACGGATGAGAAACAGAGGACAAAGAGTGAAGCTGGTAGGGAGAGATCAAAGGGAAGGGCAAGGGGTAGGGTAGGGATTAGTGAGAGGAGGGGGAAAGATCAAAGAGAAGGGCAAGGAGTGGGGTAGGGATTAGTGACAATAGGGGGAAAAGATCAAAGAGAGAAGTGTGAAAGACTGAACACAAAAGAAGGATTATCAGAAAGCTGCATGGTGTTAGTCATTACCCTCCTGGATGTTGAGACCATGTGGTTGAATAGTCCGAAGACGCTTCATCCACATTTTCTCACGGCTAAGACGGACAGCATTACTACGGTGACCAAGTGATTCTATGCCCAGTACACTCATGTCTGATATCGAATGATCAGGGAGATTGAAGTGATACCCAACAGGGGTGTCCATTTTACCGGTTTTGATGGTAGACCTATGGCCATAGATTCGTTTTTTGAGGGTGTTTTTTGTCTCGCCAACATACTGAATATTACAAACTCTACAAGAGATGAGGTATATGATGTTTGAGGTAGTGCACGTGATAGAGCCATAGGTCGTGTGGGTAGTTCCAGAAGAATGTCCATTGAAAGAGTCTATTTCCTTGACATGTGTCTTGCAAACAATGCATTTCGAGGTACACTTAAATGTACCAAATTTGGTTGGAGGTGAAGAGTCCAAAGGGGGAACCTCTGCTCGGACAATTAAGTCACGCAGGTTACGGGGGCGCCTGAAAGCCAAAACAGGCGAATTAGGAATGGCTTCAGCCAGACGATCTGAAGTGTGGAGAATATGGTGGTTTTCCTTAGTTATCTTCCTGAGAGGAGGAAGAGAAGGGTGGTAGGAAGTAACTAAGGGAACTTTGGGCTTGTCCTTGGGACCTGGAGGCTTTTGTTTTAGTGCCGAACTTCTGGGAATGGAATAGACTTTAGCAATGGAGTTCTTCACTTGGCGAGAACTATAGCCTCTAGCAACCAAGTTACTGGCCAATACACGTGTATGGCGGCGAAAGTCGGACTCATTGGAACATATACGCCTCAATCTGAGGGCCTGGCTGTAAGCTATACCAGTCTTACAGTGTCTAGGGTGACAACTGGAGGAATGGAGATATTGATGAGTGTCGGTGGGCTTAGAATACAAGTCAGTAGTTAGTGTATTGAGGTCTTTCCGGACGGTGACGTCCAGAAAGTGGGTCTGTTGAAGAGACTGCTCCCAAGTGAATTTGATGGTCCTATGGAAGGAATTGATGTGGTCAAAGAACGCATTCAAGCTGCTACCGTCCCTAGTCCAAATGAAGAACACGTCATCTATGTATCTCCACCAAATCCAGGGACGGCATGGAGCCTCACTGAGCATGCGTTCCTCAAGGTCACCCATGAAGAGGCATGCAAAGGAAGGAGCCATGCGCGTGCCCATGGCAGTGCCATGCACTTGAAGATAGTGCTTGCCAAGAAAGGAGAAATTATTCTTGGCCAGCACTAACCTCATGAGGGTGGTTATGTCGGAGATGGGTGGAGAAGACTGTTTTCCCTTGGCCAGGGCCGAGGAGCAAGCTTGAATGCCTTCTTCCTGGGGGATGTTAGTGTATAGAGAGGAGACGTCAATAGTACCAATTATGGCAGTGGCAGGGATTTGATCCTTGACACTTTCCAACTTTCGCAGAAAGTCGGGAGTGTCATGGACGTATGAGGGGATTTGGGGAACCAGGGGTTTGAGAAAAGAGTCAATGAAAAGAGATATGTGTTCCGTAGGTGAACCATTGCCAGAGATGATGGGTCTACCTGGGTTGTTGGCCTTGTGAATTTTCGGGAGAAGGTAGAATCTGGCAGTTCTACAATTGATAGGTGATAGAAATCTGTGAGCTTTTTTACTCAAATGATCACGTGATCGCATGTCATCCAAAACTTCCTGAATTTGCTCTGAAAATTTGCCAGTGGGGTTAGAGTCCAGACATTTATAGTGCTGGGGATTGTTGAGTTGGCGATTGGCTTCATCAATATATTTTTGGCGATCCATGATAACTACGGCTGACCCTTTATCTGCTGGCTTGATAATGATGTCACCGCGGGAACGTAGAGTGTTGAGAGCAAGGCGTTCTTCCCTAGGGAGATTGTCGTGGGGCTTACGGGTAAGATGAGAGGAGTTGGAAACTTGAGAACTGACTGCTTGCACATACGTTTCAAGGGCTGGAACACGGTTCTTGGGGGGGACCCAGGTGCTTTTTACACGGAAAGGTTCTTCTTTACTGGAGCCAGAATCAAAGAAGAACTCAGTCAGACGAAGTCTGCGGTAATACTCAGTGAGATCTTGACTGAGCATTACTTGGTCAACTTTGGGGGGAGTAGGACAAAAGTTCAAGCCCTTGGAAAGTAACGTATGCTCTGCGTCAGTTAGAGAAGAAGAGGAAAGGTTGACAACAGTCAACAAGGCCAACAACCCAGGTAGACCCATCATCTCTGGCAATGGTTCACCTACGGAACACATATCTCTTTTCATTGACTCTTTTCTCAAACCCCTGGTTCCCCAAATCCCCTCATACGTCCATGACACTCCCGACTTTCTGCGAAAGTTGGAAAGTGTCAAGGATCAAATCCCTGCCACTGCCATAATTGGTACTATTGACGTCTCCTCTCTATACACTAACATCCCCCAGGAAGAAGGCATTCAAGCTTGCTCCTCGGCCCTGGCCAAGGGAAAACAGTCTTCTCCACCCATCTCCGACATAACCACCCTCATGAGGTTAGTGCTGGCCAAGAATAATTTCTCCTTTCTTGGCAAGCACTATCTTCAAGTGCATGGCACTGCCATGGGCACGCGCATGGCTCCTTCCTTTGCATGCCTCTTCATGGGTGACCTTGAGGAACGCATGCTCAGTGAGGCTCCATGCCGTCCCTGGATTTGGTGGAGATACATAGATGACGTGTTCTTCATTTGGACTAGGGACGGTAGCAGCTTGAATGCGTTCTTTGACCACATCAATTCCTTCCATAGGACCATCAAATTCACTTGGGAGCAGTCTCTTCAACAGACCCACTTTCTGGACGTCACCGTCCGGAAAGACCTCAATACACTAACTACTGACTTGTATTCTAAGCCCACCGACACTCATCAATATCTCCATTCCTCCAGTTGTCACCCTAGACACTGTAAGACTGGTATAGCTTACAGCCAGGCCCTCAGATTGAGGCGTATATGTTCCAATGAGTCCGACTTTCGCCGCCATACACGTGTATTGGCCAGTAACTTGGTTGCTAGAGGCTATAGTTCTCGCCAAGTGAAGAACTCCATTGCTAAAGTCTATTCCATTCCCAGAAGTTCGGCACTAAAACAAAAGCCTCCAGGTCCCAAGGACAAGCCCAAAGTTCCCTTAGTTACTTCCTACCACCCTTCTCTTCCTCCTCTCAGGAAGATAACTAAGGAAAACCACCATATTCTCCACACTTCAGATCGTCTGGCTGAAGCCATTCCTAATTCGCCTGTTTTGGCTTTCAGGCGCCCCCGTAACCTGCGTGACTTAATTGTCCGAGCAGAGGTTCCCCCTTTGGACTCTTCACCTCCAACCAAATTTGGTACATTTAAGTGTACCTCGAAATGCATTGTTTGCAAGACACATGTCAAGGAAATAGACTCTTTCAATGGACATTCTTCTGGAACTACCCACACGACCTATGGCTCTATCACGTGCACTACCTCAAACATCATATACCTCATCTCTTGTAGAGTTTGTAATATTCAGTATGTTGGCGAGACAAAAAACACCCTCAAAAAACGAATCTATGGCCATAGGTCTACCATCAAAACCGGTAAAATGGACACCCCTGTTGGGTATCACTTCAATCTCCCTGATCATTCGATATCAGACATGAGTGTACTGGGCATAGAATCACTTGGTCACCGTAGTAATGCTGTCCGTCTTAGCCGTGAGAAAATGTGGATGAAGCGTCTTCGGACTATTCAACCACATGGTCTCAACATCCAGGAGGGTAATGACTAACACCATGCAGCTTTCTGATAATCCTTCTTTTGTGTTCAGTCTTTCACACTTCTCTCTTTGATCTTTTCCCCCTATTGTCACTAATCCCTACCCCACTCCTTGCCCTTCTCTTTGATCTTTCCCCCTCCTCTCACTAATCCCTACCCTACCCCTTGCCCTTCCCTTTGATCTCTCCCTACCAGCTTCACTCTTTGTCCTCTGTTTCTCATCCGTGTCCTATTCACTCTCCCCCCCTGCCTTCGTGTACATGTATCTGTTTTGTCCTTGTCACTCTGCCTTTGAGAAAGGTCCTGCTAGGATCGAAACGTCAGGCCCACTAAATTTTAGATTTACTTTTTGGTAATTTTAGTCAGTAAGCAGTTTGCAACATTTTTTTATATCACCGTTACAAAAGCTACGTAATGCATTTTTGGATAATCTTTTTTGCTGATGTTTGGTGTTTGTTTTCGATTCCTACTCATTCTGTCAAACATTGAAGAGGCGAACGATTGGCGCAATTTGCAATTCGTACAAGAGATAAATATGTTTTGGGGATGATGAACAGCGGTCATGTTAATGAAACCAAACGCATTTCTGTAAAGCAAATATTTTGGGTGAGATGGTTTTTCTCTAGTAAAACCAATGCAATTGTACAATTTTACTTATTTGAGCGTGTTGGGCAGTTAGATTACAAATGCATTTTCTATTGCATCTGGCGTTTGGACCTCCTGGCTCCAAAGCAGGCGGCACACTGAGTCAGTTATTATATTACCCGTCCAACACTTTTTTGGTTTAACGGTTTTAATTTGTCCGAAAACACCAACATTTCAGAAGATGTAGTAAATGCATCGATCAGTGCCAGACTCAAGAGTGGTCTGCGGCACGTGTCTCGGATGCCTAGCGATCGATCGTTTAGTGCCCACGCATGTGCATTTGGCAACGGGAGTAAGAGCGTGGGTAGGCTCAAGATGAGGAGGGTGTTTGCTAATATTTTTTTGTCTATAATTTCCTTGGATTTGGTTCGAAATGATCAAATGCATTTACATATTTATTTTACATTACCCGGAGCAATATTGAGATAACGTAAGGCACTACACAGCTATTTCCTGGAAATTTTAACCTTCGATTCACACTACACCCATTTTCATACTCCCGGGAAAATACCTTCAGTCGATTCATACCACCTTTACCTGTCGTCTCCCGGGAATTACGGTGAGCTGTCTGGCAAACCCAAACGTGTAACCCCTCGGAATTCACACCCGGCAAATACACTTAACCTCGGGGTTGGCGTGCTTCAACCTCCTCCAGAGCAGGGTTGGAAAATCGCAAGGGTTTAGCTGTTTACCGGGAATTTAAAGACTTAAAATTTAGTGGGCCTGACGTTTCGATCCTAGCAGGACCTTTCTCAAAGGTCCTGCTAGGATCGAAACGTCAGGCCCACTAAATTTTAAGATTTACATTTTGGTAATTTTAGTCAGTAAGCAGTTTGCAACATTTCTGTATATTACCTTGGGAATTTAAAGAGTATAGGTTTGTGGTGACACCATGTGGGATAATTTTGTGAGTGATCACTGATCTGCATATGGTTCGGAAAGAATCAGAAGGTTTCACTCGACGTTTCAGACAATGTGCTCTGTCCGTCCGCTATACTCCTGATCAATAGGTATTCTATACCTGCGGTCAACATCCCAAGCTCTACCATAGGTCCTCCCCAACAACATCCGCACGTGAGTGTCACTCTTCAATTAATGCACAAACGACCACACATGATTATGATACTTTAGTATTGCGTTATCTTTGTATTTCTTGTTCGTCCACGCTGTTTTTCGTGCACGGCATTCTCCCTTCAAGGTTCGGCTTCTGTGTTTTTTTTACCTTACCTGAAAGGAATGAATGAATGGGTATGTGGTATGCTGCGTCTGCTGATGATGGGGAATTGATACACGACACTCACACCGTCATAAAGTACCATGACGTGTAAATGTAGAACGAGGTGGAGGGTTCATGCGCACTTGTGATTGTGACGTCACGACCTGGACAGGAAGGTCCCTCAGGGTGATGCTTGGCATAAGTACATCCTCAAATCAACGCAGGAGTTAAACACGGTAATGGAACGCTAACTTGTCGAAAACTGTATGCTTTGTCTGTGGATTGATGGCGCCAACGAGAGCACCTCGTCGTGATGTTATTGGTCCCTTTGCTAGTGCTAGTGATAGGTTAAAGAAGGTTTTGACAGCAATATTTGCAGAATTTGTGCTGTTCAACGAAGGTTTGTTACTACGTCACGTGTAGTTGGGCCCCGTATGCTCACTGGTGCCTGCTCAATAACGACAGGTCGCGTGGTATCACAAGCCGCAATTCAGTTTTACTAGTGTGGAAGATTTATTTCTTACCTATCCGTGCACATGGATCATAAGACGCTCATACCAATTATCACATTTTGGACGAAAATATCAAACGGGTATGAGTCTTGGGTGGATCACCACAGAGTTCCGGATCCAAGTGAAACAGCCAAGGGTCAATTTTATAGAGCCAGTTAAGCACCATAACTTACAGAATCACAGGATAAACTTGGAATCCGAAACTTCGTAACTGTGTCCTGCTGATTAGGTGATAGCTGAATACTGTTCAAAATGCTGAATAAATGATAGCTGAATACCGTTCAAAATCAATTGATAATGCACCATTATGTGCTTGTTAATCCTGTCTGCACAAGGAAGTCTTTTCATGCTCAGCAGATTTTCACGCTTGAGCAGGTCTGTAAAATTGGGCTTCCATAACGTGAACTAATGACGACAGTGAGTTGAGCAATCGAACCCGTTACCATCTTACGTTAGGGTCGTTGGCGTTTGCGATGTATTGCCGTTGGTTTATGTTTCCAATGAAAAAACATTGATGACCTCCCAAGTTAGGAATCCCTTGATGGGCTGTGAAGATGTCTGGAGGAATTCAGCGTCCGTTAGGCCGGTGGTGTGGTCCTCTTCTTCCTTCAATCGTGATGAAGAGTTGCGAACCGGTAGTGGTAACGAACACTATTCGGATGTCTATCAATTCAGATGGTAATGTGTCTCTTTCGCGCCTCCCAGGTAAAGTATCTGTACTCACAGGGCTTCGCCGGACCGACCTTCATTCCGCCCTTCACATTCTACTCTTTCCACTCTTGCCCGCCTGCATCACTCTCTACTATAAATTCCCCCTATTAAACAAGTTGTATTCCAAGTAGGATTTCCATTCGACCTATTAGGTTAGTCATTTTCAACTCATTGGGTTTGAGAAACATGTGTAGTTTGTTTTTGGCTATCACTTTAGGGAACGAAATTGAAGTGTGCTCATAGGACGCTGATAGTAACGTGCCTTTAAAGGTTGTCTGCTTTTCTTCAAGTGAAAGGGCGGCATCCAGCAAAACAAACTAATTCATCAGATAAAGGAATGTGGTAATAGTTCTTTGTACGTTTTTATGTACACTGTATATGTATTAGTAGTTGTATTAGTATTAATATATGTTTTAGTGGTTTTATAGTGACGAGAAAATCCAACCAAAAGTAGCTTGACATATTATTGAATTACAGAAACTCAATTGAAGTAGACCTGCAGACATGATAATGCATCTCAGAATTCACTACTTTTATTCAGTTTCATTTAACGAGACTATCACTCTATAACCTTCTATAGGTCGATCAAGGGCAGAAAGAAAGATTATTTGCTTTTCAAAAAAAAAACTATTTTGCTTTATGTGCTTTTAAATCCTTACTTAGATTAGGTGAGATAACCCATTGATATCGATGACATATTTCTCGGACTATCTTCCTGTCATTGGAAATGCTCCGTTTGCACCAAATAGTACCACAACTTCCCCAACTGATATATGCCGTATTTTTTTTCTCGAGTTTTCGATGAAAAGGTCGCGACAAAAAAGGTGTTATACCTATAAGCGCTACAATGTACTTGGCGAGCTAAATGTTGAATTAATAGAAACTTAAGAATAAGATGAGGACTTAAGACTTAATAATAAGATGAGCTGTTTGTCGTAACTCTTTACTGGATAAGGCTCATTTATCTTGGCATGTTCCACCTTGACTTATTTGTTTTCCATCTTTCGCTTGGCTTAAGGGCTTCTTTTCAGTAAGATGTTTTTCAACCCTTTTGCCTGCATCTCCTTGGTAGGGGGGCTCCTCTTAGCCAAGGCTTCCTTCATGGCGGCCCGTCTCTTCTCCATCTCCTCCTTGGAAGGGGGGCTCCTCTTAGCCAAGGCTTCCTTCATGGCGGCCCGTCTCTTCTCCATCTCCTCCTTAGAAGGAGGGCTCCTGCTGTCTGAAATCCATGAAAAGCAATTGCAATTTTCGTTACCTTTTCATAAGGTTTTGCTTAAAACTACGATAGAATACCGTTACCAAAGCTCATGATTTACCTATACCTAAATATCTAAACACCTTTAGCCCCAGCAACCCTGGTAATCTAGCAACCCTAGGTATTTGTTAATGTCTACCTAACACATTTTTTTTCGTCCTTTCCTTCCCTGTATCGTTTGTTTCAGTTTCAATATCAACGTGACCATCACCTCAAAATATGAAACAAAATATGCTTTCTTCTAAAACACATTTTATTGTAAATTCAGTACTTTTTTGTTCTAGAATGCCCAATTGGTATACCTATAAGGTAAGGGAAATGTATGCAACATGTTTGTGGTATGACGCCTTCAAAAACCAATTAAGCTCCAAATGCTGTCGGAAATTGAACATTTAACTGCTCATGCAGCCTTACTGAGGCATAGATGAAATAAATGCAAACCGATGTTTTGAATGACCATACATTGTGAAGGGCCAGTCAATAGGGGTTGAGATAAGAATTGTCTTGATACAGTGCTACAGTGAGACAGTGCTAGTTTTTAAATATCGTGATTATAATCTTACCGTTTTCGTCACGTTTTAACCACCAGCCTGACAGTAAAAAAGATAATTTAAAAATTGTTCACCTCAAAATACCAAATACCTCATACCTCATAATATTCGGCAGAAATAGTATGGTATTACATAAACATTGGCAATTGTAAAAATCAGAGGTTGGAAATGTATGTTAATAAATAGCTAAAGAACGATTTTTAATAACCGAGCTTATTATCAGTATAATAATCTACTCCAAATATGCCCTAAAATACACCTCCTCATTAGACGTATAACTGTAAACAAATCGTTTCACCGCGGATACCTGCAAGCTGATAATAGAAAAAATAAACCTGATTAACTTCGTCTTACTTTTAGACAAAAATCTTTTATCAGCTTCAGTGAGTCAATGACTATTTCGAGCAGCGAGAATTTGTCATTGTTTGTATTATGGTACTTATTGAGAGTGAACAACAGTAAAACATTTGCATTATACAATTTTTTTTCCTACTGATGTAAAGATAATTTATGTGTAGTTCAGAGAAGGGCAAACCAAATTAAGTTAGTGTTGGATTAGTTATTGATAGATTTTAAACCTTTTTTCTTTTTCAAATGACACTTCTGTAGCATGATTAGCACTTTTGTAGTATGATCGGACTTTGTTTTTAAAAAGTGGGCACTAAAGTGGATTGATATTCCATGTCGCTGTTTTTTCTTGAGAATAATAGTTTACTTTTAGATTTCTGTCGTGGAACTGTTCAACGTTTTTTATGAATTGCAAAGAAAACTTTGACAGTACCGGAATTTGAACCCGAGACCTCTGGTTTTGTATACCAGCGGTCCTACCATCTGAGCTACCCAGCTCTGAGTTGGTGGCCTTCCTAAATAGTGAACTAGTCTTTCCAAGGATGGGGGGGGGGGCACTCAGAAGCATTAAACCGTTAACTGCCTTTATATTTTCAGGCATGAATGCCCTTTTCCATTCAGATGCAAAAAAAAACCCAATTGTTGTAAACCAGGTGACATCATTCAAACAAATCTTAACAATCAAGCTTTTCATGTATTTAAGGTTGGATTATGCTCGTAGTGCAAAATATTTTTGCGTGGCTTGCATAGCGATACGCTATTTAGAATATTCTCAATCTGTTAAATTTTGTCGGACAGAAAATGCTATACTAATTGTGCTAAATTTCGACATACAAATGTGATTTTTTTGTGAGGGACCGAAAGATGACTTTGCTTAAAGAAAATAAACAAAAGTTGGCATTGAACTATAGTGATTATATGTATGTGTGCACAGTAATAGTATGATGGACTTTGCTGAAGGAAAGGCGGACATTAAACTGATAATTATCATATCATAAAGGAATGATTTTCAATCTACCAAGGTTTTTTTTCCTGTCGAAACAAATTTTAAGTGTGAAAGTCAAATTCCTGAATGTATATTTAGACAATATAGTAGACAATATCCTGATATCAATTGCAGGAACTTTGAGTCCCTATAATTGAACAAGTATCCATGAGAAGCGTTTTACTTGCAGCAGGTCAACGGCGTACCGAAGTTCTTTTCGACTCGAAAATCGTTTTAAAAGGTTTTTAGAGATACTTTCAAGTATCAATAAACGGAATCAAACAAACATCCAATAATAGAAAAAGATAAGATTCAGCTAGAGTACTTTGAAAGCTTACCATATAATAACGTCGTCGTTTTAGGATAGGTAAACAAGACTATTGACTTTATCTTCACCTTGATTGCAAATAATGTATGCGAAAATTTTTGATTGGTTAGCGATATCAGATTTGTTTCTGTCTGATACCGTAATCAGTAAACATAATGTAAGGACTTTAAAAGTGCTTTGCGAAGCACCCTTCGAAAACCAGCGAATATTTCAGTTCAGTGTCTTTTTTCTCTCCTCTGGGGCCAATAGATAATGATGTAAGTTTTTTTAATGAAAATACCTTTTTTAAAATTTCTGATAGTTTTATTTACGGTTTCTCTGTCATCAACAAATATGTAAAACAAATTCAACCAAACTTGTATCTATGTTGTTAAAACCAATTTTCCTTTTTCAAGTGAAGCGTTGATTAGTTCATTATTGTTTTTACGGTGACATAAATATTTTACTTTGCTTAAAAAAGCACAGAGGTTGGCATTAAAACGCATTTACGCAATTGAATGATGGTAAATTTATTCAGTAAGCAGGTAATCTCAAAATGAGTTTTAGTTTTCTAAGCGTTGAGGGCTATAATTAGTTACTATCAGATTTATTTAGAATATAAAAATCTTACAAAAATGATATCTGTTAAAAATCGGGCAATAAGGGACCAAATGTAAATCTCAATATAAGCTGACAGGATCAATACCGTATCCAGCGAATCTTAACAATCAAGCTTTTAAGGAACTTAAGGTTGGAATATCCTCGTAGTGCGAACTTTTTATGCGTGGCTGGCATAGCGATACGCCATCTAGAATATTCAGTCAAATTTTGTCGGACAAAATGCTACACTTATTGTGCTAAATTTCGTCATATAAACGTGATTTTTTGTGAGGGGTCGAAAAATGCCGAGGTAAGAGAATTTCATGTGCAATGGGTAAAAACAAGAAAAGTCAATATTCCTTTAAAAACAAAGGTGAAATTATCCTATAAAATGCGTGATAGGTAAATTAGTTGATTAGTTCATTATTGTTTTTACAGTGACAGAAAATATTTTACTTTGATTAAAAAAGCACTGAGGTTGGCATTAAAACGCATTTACGCAATTGAATGATGGTAAATTTATTCAGTAAGCAGTTTGCAACATTTTTGTATATCTGATTAATTAGAAATGATCTGTTGAAAATCGGGCATCATTGGACAACATTGTAATTTGAAATGAAACTTATACCATTAGTATCTAGTGAATTTTAACAGTGGAGCTTTCATGAATTTTAGGTTGGAATATCTTTGTTAGGAAATTTGGCTAAGTTATCAAATGGTATATTTCCCATTTGAAAGCTTTTAAAACTTTTCTTTATTTGATGACCACCCGACTAAAGTAAAATAAATTACCGAATTTGAGGAATTTGTTCTTTGTAGTAGTTGCTTCCACGTACTCTACTCCTAGTTTAGGCTACATTATGATTTTGTTCTCTTTCTAGGTTTTTATGAGTTTCATCGATCACTATTAGATCTAGTTAAAATTACCTTAAATGACCTTCTCTCTTCCTTATCTTTACATAAAATAAATTAACTTTTCACGGGTGTAATCACTGAGCAATGTTTTTCACTTAATCTCGCTGAAAGTGTAGTTCTAATTTACCCATGGGCAATATGTAATAACTATATAGTAAATACACTTATCAAACAACGGTTAAATAATCCCATATTAGGCGTGATGCTTAAGAAAATATACAAATATATTGCGAAAGGCCAACTTACCAAAACCACGTAATAGATCGTTACCACCGTAATAAAGCAAAATAAAGTTGAAAAGTGATTGAAAATAACCTACAAAAAGTGTGAGCCACGTTCCCTTCATAAGAAAGGACAGTTATTGGTGGATTTTACAATTACTTTTGGTTGAAGTGTGTTTAGAACTTGGATAAAGAATAGTGGGTATTAAACTTAGACATTTTAAAAAGGATCTGATCTCATTTCGAAAATATACTCCTTATTAGTACAGTTTGCAAGTGGGATGTGTTTGCCGTGTACATGTACACACAATTGACTTCCGACATAACGATTAATTCAACATCTAAGGTAACTGGCTTCATCCTCACCATGAAAGCACAGAGCTCAATTATACGTGTGAACTGCTTCTCAGTAATTAGTGTATAATAACCTAGCTCAAAAATGCTCAGGTTCAATATTCCTATACAAGTCGTGATGTTTACCCTAAAGCAATACATTGTGAAAGGTCAACTTACCGAAATTAGCGAAATCGTAAGCATCGAGATCTAAAAAGTGAAATACCAACCAAATGAAGTTAGTTTCCGAGGAAATATTATTGAAAATAACAGACCAAATTTACGAGCCACTCTCTGTGTATCAGAAAAGACAATATCGGTAGATTTTAGAATTGATTGTTCATGTTTGAGTATAATTTTTTTTATCAAAGTGGGTATTAAACTGGAGCTTATCTCATTTCGAAAATATACTCCTGCCGAGTACAGTTTGTTTGAGTTTTTTTTGTGAACTGATTCTCAGTAATCAAAGTGTATAATAACCTAGCTGAGAAATGGCGAGGTGAGATTATTTCAGGTGCTATTTAGGGGGAGCATCGTGAGTGTTTTCCCCATACCAAACGTTATAGGTAAGAGGTATCGCTAAACATGTTATCGTTTTCACAAACACCGAAATCTTTAAAGATACATGCAAACCAAATCAAGTTAGTTTCTCATTGGTTTCCTAAGCAATACCATTGAAAAACCTACGAAAGTGTGAACCACAAACGAGGTTAATTACTTTCAAAAGAACTTCAGCTATTTGTAGATTTGATTTTTGCAGTAGCACTGTAAAAGTGTGATTGGCCTTTGATTCAAGGAATATGGGCATTAAACTGATAATGATAAGTTATATCACAAATTAATGATTTTCAATCGACTCAGGTTTCTTTCCTGTTAGACACATTTTAAGTCTGAAAGACAAGCCAACTATTCCCGCACGGATATTATTCTCTGAAAAAGTACAAAGTATCCTGATATCAATTTCATGAATATTGAGCCAATACAATTGAGCAGGTGTCCCAGATAAAGCGCATTTGATACTGTTTGTTTATCCATTGAATCATCTTTTTAACAGGCCTATGTTTCAACCTGGCTGATGTGTCTCTATATCAAAACAAATACTGAATGTATACCGTAGCTCTACGTTCCTATCCTCTTTGTAGTATATGCTTCCTTGACCACTTGAGTACATACAGTACATGCACTCCCGGTTAAGTCCACATTATAATATGTACACTTTCTAGCTTTTAATGAGCTTCGTCGACCACTATTAGATCCAGTTAAAAATTACTGTAAATAACCTGTTCTCTTTCATATTTTTAACTCAAAGTGTCAACGAGTGTCAGAAAAACAAGTGCGAGTGAACAGGAAAAAAGGTTATTGACAAAATCTTTCCTTTGATCTCCTAAGTTACCTAGGTTTAGAAAAACACAAATAATACCCATTTGATCGCTTATCAGTGCAAAGTTAAAATTACGCTACTACCAAATACCATTCATTAGGAAATCGAGTATTGTCTATAGAAATTATTTGTACGAACATAGAGCTTTTCAAGTATGTTACAAACATATTGTATAGGCGAGAATAGCACTGCCGGCTGTTTGGCGAAGGTCTGCCTGCACTGTTGATCTTCTGCGAAATACTCCCCCAGCTCCGTACCAGAACTTCCCTTTTTAAAAACAGTCAAAGTCCGTGTTTTATCGACTTGTTAAATAGCTTGCCATAGCACACTGCATCCCTTGTACATATTGCTGCAATTTTGCCAACCCAGTTTTTTTAATATCACACTCCCGCCAGTGATTCTGAGTAATCTTTCGTCAGAATATTTTGTTGTTTAAAATGAATCTTCTTTTTCTATGTGATTTACTCGTTTGGTTTTTGTATTTATTATTAAATTGACGCTGTCTATGCAAGTTTTGTATCGTGAATATAATTCCTGATGTTATGTATTGTCTATTCACGTAAATTAATCCCTAATGATATTGTTTTACAATACTGTACATTTTACCACGATTTGGCCTTTGGCCACGAGAGTAAAATCAATAATTTAGAATCAAATCAATTGAGACCAACCACTTCAACACGGATATGTTTAAGTTTTAATAGACAATTCTATTAAAAGTAATTTTTTGTACTAGAAATGTGAAACTTACCGTTTAAATAGCGTGCATCCGGCTGATTACCTGTTCAACAGAAATAAGTATACGTTATTGTTAAAGGGAATATTAGTATGACTAACGATAGTGATGCCAGTTATTTAGGAATGTTTCAGTCACCTCACAGGCTCGTTATCTCAGGTATAATTTTGTTGAGATTCATAAACGTAAAGCATCAACGTAAAGCAATTATGTATAATGACTGACTGACATCTAAGGTTAAGATGCCCCATACTGTTAATTTTTTTTGGCATATTCAATCCCACTACTGCTCAACTTTTAGAATTGCTAACCGTATCGACAAAAGGATAGGGTAGGCTTTCCTTTTTCTTCTTAAGGTGGAATTTCTGAAGCATTTGTTTGCGCACATTGCGTATGGGTTCATTACCATCTATGATAATCGTACGGTTTTTTTTCTACACGACACCTCGGGGCAAATTCGTACTGAGGTTGCGCGAGGTCGTACGGAAATCGAACAATCTGTATCGTGCAGTTGCCTTGTAGTCTTCGCAACTTTTACACGACAATCGTACGGAGCCGGTGCGTATTCCGTGCAGAGACAGCGCGGAAAAGGTGCGGAGACCTTGCACCCACCGCGCCTAAAGCTTCCGTTCAGTGCGCTTTCTCCGTGCGATACCCATGTGGGTATTATGCATACTGTGTCTCACGATTTTCAAATTTGCTTGCTAACAACATTTTAGAGATTTAATGTTGTGTTTTCAGTAGGCCACAAGGTTGAGTCCGGCCCTAATCTTATTTTAGGGATCGATTTCTTTTAGTCACTATTTTATTATTCCAATTACCGGTAACATTCAAGAACTGAAGAAGGGACAAGGGCTCACAAAAATTGCCTCTCTCAGATTTATTTATTGAATATGGACTAGGATGATAAAATAATTGATATTACATGGACCTTAAATGGGTTGGGGGAAATTGGACTTCAAATAGTTTGAGGGATAATTGTACTAGACACTAAAATAGGTTTGGGGCAACTGGATTTCAAATAGTTTGGGTGACAATTGGATTTCAAATAGTTTAAAGGATGATTTGATTTGACAGTAAGATAAGTTGGGGGGCAATTGGACACTGTGCAATCTGCTCTCTCTACCTGGGTTGACCTGTGAAAGCGCACAATCGAACAAAATATTGAGTTAACTGGAAACAGCCGTCGAGTCAAAAGACTCACGTACGCAACAGCCGTCGAGTCAAGACTCGCGTGTGGAAACTTCCATTGGTCATTCATTGACGAACTTGAACATAAAACTAGTCAAGAATCATGAATTCGGCATTTGTTAAGGGCATAAGCCCGATCAAGGTTTGCCATAGTTTTGGATTCAAACCCTCAATGCAGGATGATAAAGGATAAGTCGGTTGTTGGTGCAAATAATTAGTAGTTATTTAGTGAAAGTTGAACTCACGTGTGTGCACAGTCAACTCTTGCTTGAGAGAGGAAGATCACGTACGCCACGGCCAAGTACAAGTACATACACAACGCGTAACGTATACCAAACGTTTACCTACATCCGGGGTATTTGGGATATCATTTGTAGTTATCGGGTTCCATATAATTACGAAAATCATTCGTGCAGAGGACGTAAAGGTTCAGAATAATTACAGGCATGAGATTTCTAATTAAAGGGTGAAGAAATTGAATATATGAAGATTCCAAAAGGATTCGCTGGGACTACAAAATTACAGTATTTTGATAGAGGTCGGTTCAAACTACCGGTAGACTTGCTTCAAGTCTGGCCACCACAGGTTCCCAGCTTTGAAACCTTCGTCCCCGAATGGTTTTTCTCCAAAATCACTCTTAGGATCAATCACACACCAGCAACTACACTGAATTACTGAATAACATTTTTTTTTCAGTCACATAAATTTTCACAGAAATGCATAAATAATCAGATAATGGTCCCTCTACTACAGGAGTCATGAAGCAAATAATTCGAACATCATAACCCTTCCCCTTGTAATTACAAGAGGCTTATAGTATACAACTTGTTACAATCAATCTTCAAAATTAACAACAGTTTTGTAGATTATATAATCCTAATAGGGTCCCTTCGTTCAAGATGGCATCTTTCAACCCTTTACAATACTTAATCATACCATCATCATTGAGGTGACAACCATCCACCAAGTTCCTGAACCTGTCAACTCTGCTCTGAGAGTAAAGTTTACAATTTGGATATTGAACTTTCAGAGTCCTGTCTAGTGAGGCATTGTAGCGTCTGATCCTATGGTTGAATGAAGATACTGATACTTGTCCCGGTCGGCTTACTTTGGATCTCCGGATAACTGACAGGAAAATTATACACCGAGGCTGAACGTCATATTTTGATTGAAGAAGGTTCAAGAACTTCATGGCTTTCTCTACAACTACTTGCGGCGTTCCGTCAATACTACAAAGGTCATTAGTACCCAAATCAATACAAAGGACATCGATAGGATGTGTCCGTAGCTTACGAAAATAATGGTTCTCATTGGTTAGTATCCTATCAAAGGACAGACCTGGGTGTCCTTCAACAAACATCGAACACTTATCAGAAACTCCAACAGACCTTTCCACGGTCTCCGCCCTACTTATTGACCACCTTAGCAGCCTTGCAGTAAAAGAGTGTCCGTAAAGAAATATTTTCTGTCTCTCATTCATAGCTGGATTTATCACAAAATACAAAACAAAATTCACAAATTTCCTCTTCGCGTGAACCAAGTTGGTCTCAGAGGCAGCTTGAGCTGACACCGGCATACCGCCCGGGATTCCTCTTCATCCAACTCTATCACTGCACAAAGAAGTAAGTAACATTATGATTGGTGTCATTTACAAATCTGCAATGGCAGTGGCTTTCTGCCTAATCAACATCAACAAAACATCTCAGAACCGTGCCTTGCATTAAATCCTTGCTAAAATCATTAGGTTACTTCGTTAGGCCATTTGTCCGAACGTTTTCGAATGCGTTCGGACCGTCTCAGTCCTTGGTCAGATTGTCTGTCTGCCTGTGGCACTGTCATCGCGTTAGAACGAGATGGTGATGGGGCTGGGCCTTCCTTGACAACGGGTGGAAGTTGCTTAGGCTTAATGGCTAAGACTAATTCGTCTTCATTAGACGCATCAGCAGAATCCCCATCCTCAAATATTGGCAGGGTCAGTGGTGGTTCTCCTGTTTTATCTAGAATACCCCTTGGGTCAGGGACGATCAGCTTTCTGTTCACCCACTTCTCTACACCTTCGTTCGCCGGTTTAATGGCATAGACGTCTTTCTCAATATTTGATTTGGCGATTATATATTGATCACTGTAGAAATGATCCTGAAGCTTGTGTCGCTCAGTGAACGCACAGTGCTTCAACAACACCGGACTACCAACAGGCAATTCGACTGCGTTCGCCTTTTTGTCATACAACTTTTTACTAGCATCCGCCGCTTTCATCATTCGGTTTTTGGCAATTTCATGCGCTTCCCTCAGGAGCTTGGCCTGTTGGGACACAGCGTCCTCTTTCCATACCCTCCGTGTATTGTTGAGGAGTTGGTCTATCGGCACTGTCGGTTGTCTCCCGAACATTCATGTATATGGGGAATACCCTGTGATACTGTGTGGAGTGGAGTTATAAATGAAGACAAGGTTTGGCAAAAGTCTTGGCCATTCACCTCTATTCTTTGCATCAAGGGATTTAATGAGTCCACAAAGCGTTTTATTGAATCGTTCTGTTTGTCCGTTACCTTGGGCGTGATAGGGCGTCGTTCGGGTCTTCTTAACGCCATACAAAGTGCAAACCTCACGAATTAAGTGACTTTCGAAATTACGTCCTCTATCCGAATGGATTTGCATAGGAACTCCATAGCATGAAAACCACCTGTCCCTCAAGACGCGTGCAACGGTTTCTGCAGATTGATCCCTACAGGGCACCGCAACCGAGAACTTTGTAAAGGAGTCCGTCATGACAAGAACATTTTCAAAGTTTTCTCGTCCACGGTCTAGCTTGAGGAAGTCTAACGCAACCCTCTCTAAAGGTCTGAAGGCCAATAAATGCCGCATTGGTGGGCGGACTGTAGGAGTCGGCGCTTTAGATGCTGTGCAGTGGAAGCAATTGCGTACATGCTCTCTTATCATCCCGGACATCCCCGGCCAGTAACAGCGCCTCTTAATGAAGGAGAGTGTCCTCCCAACACCCTGGTGACCCCATTGATCATGACTAGTCTCCATTACCAACGCGCGGAGACGCTTAGGCACCAGCAGCTGGTGAACCTCGCCCAAACCTGGTTCAATAACTGTCCGATACAATACACCATTCGACTCAACAATGTGCGGCAATAACCTCAGCCAACCGCTGATTTCTGGACCGACTGCTTTACGGCCTGCCGGGTCTACATGACTCGGGTCCCAACGCTGCTGCCATTTGTCCCAAACTTCCCTTAGAACGTCGTCTGCTTTCTGCATGGCAGACAGATCAGCGTGAGAATAAGAGGGAAACACTGAGGGTGTTATCCGGACCCCCTGCAAACATAGTTCAGCATACCGGGGATCGGTGTTAAACTGGTCATGTCCAATGACATTGCCATGATTGGATTGAACTTCTATTGGGATTGTCACACATTGGTTCACTGCACACACTAGATCAATACCAGCTTGGTTTTGGGAGAGGCGACTTAACGCATCTGCGCACTTATTTGTCCTCCCACTACGATACCTTATTTCGAGATTGAAAGGCGCCAGCTGTGCAACCCACCGTTGCTCCGTCGCTCCAAGCCGGGCAGTTTGCAGGTATGCAAGGGGATTATTGTCAGTCCACACGACCGTGTGTCTTCCCACCAAATACTCCCGGAACTTTTCGGAAACAGCCCATTTCAAGGCAAGCAACTCTAGTTTAAAACTAGAGAAGTCAGAATATTTCTTCTCAGCTCCCCTGAGACCTCTGCTAGCATAAGCCACTGGGTGCAGATTCCCCTCATCGTCGTATTGTGATAAGCATGCTCCGAGACCCTTGAGTGAAGCGTCAGTTTCGAGGACAAAATCGCGGTCAAACAACGGAAACGCTAGTACGGGCGTCTCACACAACGCGGTCTTCAAAGTTTTGAAGGCTCTGTCAGCATCTTCTGGCCACTCAAATGCGCACTTCCCAGCTTTTGAGTGTGCCTTAGCTGTCAGATCATGAAGCGGAACAGCTATCTTAGAAAAGCCCTTAATATACCGTCTGTAGTATGACGCTAAACCAAGAAATGACCTCAACTGATCGACATTCCTGGGAGTTGGCCAGTTCTTTATGCGCACTACCTTCCCTGGGTCTACACTCACGCCCTTACTACTTACTACATGACCAAGGTGGGAAACGGTGTCACGGAATAATTTACATTTCGATCCCTTAAGTTTCAAACCATTTCCCTTCAACTTCGTGAATACTTTCCCTAGTCTCTCAACGTGTTCCGGAAATGTCTCAGAGTAAACAAGGACAACGTCAAGGTATAACACAAGCTCTGACAAATTCATGTCCCCAAAAATCATTTCCATTATACGCTGAAACGTGCTTGGACTATTTATTAATCCTTGTGGGAGTCTGAGGAATTCAAACAACCCCCAAGGAACTCTGAAAGCAGTTTTGTGTATTGACCCGGGGTGCATTGCCACTTGAAAATACCCGTGCGCTAAATCCAATGAAGAAAACAGCCTAGCTCCGCCAAGAGCTTCAAGCGTCTCTTCAATTCTGGGTAAGGGAAATGCATCTTTGACTGTCTTCGCAATGAGACATCGGTAGTCAATACATAGTCGAATTCCTCCATCTTTCTTTCTTACAAGGACCACCGGGCTGGCGTACTGACTTGAGGATCTGCGTATTACGTTACGATCTAGTAGATCTTGAAGTAGCGTCTTAACTTCCCTCATCTGGCTTGGAATTACACGTCGGTATGGGAGATTTATTGGCTTGTCATCAGTCAGGTGTATTTCGTGTGGTATTGAGTCATTGAACCCTACATCGTAGGAGTTCATTGAAAAAACACCTTCGTGTTCTTTAATCAAGTTCGCTGCTCCTCTAAGCTAAGCCCCGGGGGCAACAAGTATTCCGTACCGTCCGGGAATTTAAACAACTCTCGTTTAGGCTCATCGGTCGGCAGTTTAGGTTGAGCTGCCCTTTGATTTGGGTCGTCTAATTGTTTATCATAGACGCGATCACTTTCTCGTGTTTCAATAGATACAAGTCGATGTACTGCAACACTCAATACATCGTCATCTACATTAAGTTCCACCTCCTCGGATACTTCAACTACATTTGCAGTTGCAACTTTCATTTTAGCAGTGACATTCAATGGTCTAGATTCTGGGTTTAGTACGTACAAAGGGAAAAATGTTTCTCCTGCTTCTTGAACACCTTCAATAATCCGGCAGCGATGATCTATACACAAATCATCTTTTGACGCCTCATTTATATCAGGAGCATCCCTACACACCGGGTTGTTTCTTATCAGAATATTTTTGCCACAACCGTTGACAGACGAACTGTCAACAGCACACTGAATGACCCCTACCGATCTTGGCGGGATAACGTTCGCATCAGCGGCTAATACATTCATAACAGGATTGTCACATTTTCCTTCACTTTGAAGCCTATCAGGTACCTTTGGTCCCAGCCATTTTAATGCTGCATTCAAACTAGCATCCATCTTACTACCTTCGATACACTCTGTGTTGGTAGCCATCAATTTCAAAACATTACAGCCCAATATAATTGGACAGCTGTCTTTGCCCTGACCTGCTGTGCTAGGGACATGTCTATTTGTCACAAGGAAACTAGCCTTGAATTTTTGTCCAAAAACATCAAGACTTGTCTCCAAGTAACCCTCTTCGGGTATCTCGAGACCATTGGCACCAAGCAACTTAATAAATTGCCCTACATCGTCCAGATACCCGACTTGATCCCTCAGATTGTCAAAGTAAAACTTATGAGAGATAAGGGACGTCTCGGCCCCAGTGTCCAACACACAGTTTGCTGTTACACCAGCGATTTTTATTTTTACCTTTGGACACGGAGAGAGGAGCTTCTCCTTATCAGACACATCAATCATCCTCTCGACCTTGGGCATTTTAATGGTGGGCTCTGTGCCTGACCCCTGGCCCTCCGACGAACTACCCTCTACGACGGAGGTGTCGCGTTTCCCGCTACTTTATCTTGGCATGCATCATTCGAAGTCTTGGGTGGAGGCAAAGCCTGCGCCACCTCTCTACTTGCTTGAGACCGTGCTGCAGCTTTTCTGGACCAACAGGACTCAGTATTGTGCCCCATCCTCCCACAGTAACCACATTTAACGTGCTCATGCGGATTTCCCTTTGATCTGAAATAGTTACTATTCATATTCATGGGTGGTCTGGGCTTTAAGTTGCCAACAGCCTCAGTGAGTTTTTTAATATTCTCACTGGTTTCAGTCTGTTGCTTTACTAAGCTTTCAATGAGCGCTGTTAGTTGATCATACTCCTTGTTACAGGTCTTGTGAGTGGCCGTAACTTTCTCAATCATTATTGGGTCATGAGATACATGGGTAGGCCATGTATCCCCTGCACTCTTGCTTCCCACGTCATCAACATCCCGTAGGATTTCCAGAGCAAGCTCCCTGAATTCAAAGAAAGATAACTCAGGCTCATCATGTACAAGCCTTCGCAATTCCCGCTTGACTGTTGCATCTCTTGCACCGCGAATGAATTGCTCCTTTAGTGCCCCCTGCCTGAGTCGTGTCAGTGCATCCCTCTCATTTCTATCTGCAGATGCAGACTCTATTCGGTCATATAGCCGCATCAAAACTCGGCTGAAGTCAGCCAAGCTTTCAGTCTCTAGTTGACTTCTAGCATAGAAAGCACAATTAAGGGTTTGCACCGTTTCGGGTGATCCGAACCGCTTCTGGAGGATAGATTCAAGTTTTCCCATTTCATCTTTCTGTGACTTCGGACAACAAAGGATCTCTTCCCTAGCAACTCCACAGAACTTGGATAGCTTTATTGTCGAGGCCCTCTGATACCTCAAATTCTGAAAAGCACCTGCAAGTGTTTCAGCTAAAGCCTCATTGGATTGCTTTATCACCTCTGAGAGGTTCTCTGATGTAGCCATTGTGCAGTGCATCGAGACACTTATCATGCACGTACAGGTAATACCTTAGTGATCTTAACTGGGAGTCTTGTCAAATTGCTTGGCTGCAATCTCTTGGGTTGCCTCGTAGCACCGCCACACTTGAATCTTGACCCGTCAGCTCCGTCACCCAGTCAGACTTGCCACCGGCTCCTGTACTTGGCGTCTTCTGGGCTGGCAGGACAGCACCCGTTGTGATTTGCACAGTGTCCAATTGTTTACAAAATTTGTAGTGATCAAACAAAAGAAATCAATCCTGTCTACGACGCCAATTTATTGTTGTGTTTTCAGTAGGCCACAAGGTTGAGTCCGGCCCTAATCTTATTTTAGGGATCGATTTCTTTTAGTCACTATTTTATTATTCCAATTACCGGTAACATTCAAGAACTGAAGAAGGGACAAGGGCTCACAAAAATTGCCTCTCTCAGATTTATTTATTAAATATGGACTAGGATGATAAAATAATTGATATTACATGGACCTTAAATGGGTTGGGGGAAATTGGACTTCAAATAGTTTGAGGGATAATTGTACTAGACACTAAAATAGGTTTGGGGCAACTGGATTTCAAATAGTTTGGGTGACAATTGGATTTCAAATAGTTTAAAGGATGATTTGATTTGACAGTAAGATAAGTTGGGGGGCAATTGGACACTGTGCAATCTGCTCTCTCTACCTGGGTTGACCTGTGAAAGCGCACAATCGAACAAAATATTGAGTTAACTGGAAACAGCCGTCGAGTCAAAAGACTCACGTACGCAACAGCCGTCGAGTCAAGACTCGCGTGTGGAAACTTCCATTGGTCATTCATTGACGAACTTGAACATAAAACTAGTCAAGAATCATGAATTCGGCATTTGTTAAGGGCATAAGCCCGATCAAGGTTTGCCATAGTTTTGGATTCAAACCCTCAATGCAGGATGATAAAGGATAAGTCGGTTGTTGGTGCAAATAATTAGTAGTTATTTAGTGAAAGTTGAACTCACGTGTGTGCACAGTCAACTCTTGCTTGAGAGAGGAAGATCACGTACGCCACGGCCAAGTACAAGTACATACACAACGCGTAACGTATACCAAACGTTTACCTACATCCGGGGTATTTGGGATATCATTTGTAGTTATCGGGTTCCATATAATTACGAAAATCATTAGTGCAGAGGACGTAAAGGTTCAGAATAATTACAGGCATGAGATTTCTAATTAAAGGGAGAAGAAATTGAATATATGAAGATTCCAAAAGGATTCGCTGGGACTACAAAATTACAGTATTTTGATAGAGGTCGGTTCAAACTACCGGTAGACTTGCTTCAAGTCTGGCCACCACATTAATGCAGAGAATAAATTAGAGACCGTGAATCCGTACGGAAATCGTACAGTCGCTACCTGAACGACCCTTCTGTGTAAACGATTAAAAAGAAGACTTACCGGTACCGTGACATGCTGACACGGTCAACAGCAACACCGCAGCGGCCAGCAAAAGCCTCATGATGGTTTGGTAGAGGTCTCAGCGTGGAAGAAAACAAACGGAGTACACAAAGCAACCAAGAAGCAGGCAGTTGTTTGCTTGAATCTAGCTCGGTACGGTAGCTCGCAGAAAAGTGGCGTTGGACGGGCAAAACCGTCCTGTTTTTATGTCTACACCACCCGGTCAACATCTGCTGGACTAAGTTAACCAAACACGTCCATTCATGGAAAAATGAACAAGAAGATCATCTACATCAATAGGGAGCTTCCCATCTCATTTGCAGAAGATCTGAACAAGCATGCACACAATTCCCTGACTTCTGCATTGCCTATGTTATTCCATGGTTGATGAGAGTTTAGGCCGGGATTTTCTCCACACTCGGTAATTAAACGCCATTTTCAACCATTTCACGCTTTCAGAAGTCAAGAACATCTGTTCAGTCATTGCAAGTTGGACATCGCCCCCCCCCCAAAAAAAAAAGTTTGTCAAAAGTTTGAATAGGGGAGATCAATCACACAAACGTATAACGTGTTTTCTCTCTTTCACGTGGAAGATGTAATGTACGTTTTGATAAAAAAAGGAGCGGCTTCGTTTAGCCAAACGCAAAACCAAAATTTGTATAGATAAATTACAGTTGAACATTTTATAGATTGACGTTCAAGGGAAAGGGAGGGAGTTGCTTCCTTCCATCACTTAAATAGTTTTATCGCAGTTTCCGGCCACAGTACTTTTGTGCTGTGACAGAGTGAGAGCCTGCTAAATGTCTCCTTTCTGATCGTCCAATGGGCACTTATCAAGGTGACGCAAGGAAGTAAGCTTCGTATTGCGTTAGATTACTTTTAGACAATTGACATCAACGCTTGCACTTGTCTATACAGTCGTATAGACCAGAGCAAGTTACATACTCTTATCGTTAAGTAAACGTTGTGCGAAAGATTGCACATTGTCTTTTCTTTACTTTATCACTTTTATCACTTTTATCGTTCTGAAGTTTTCTTCAGAAAGACTTACCTTGAACGTTTTGCCGAGCAGGTGGGCATTTTCGGGCTAGATTCTAGTCCAAGTGCACTCGGTAGATCTGCCAAAGAAAATATTGTACAAAGTAATGCCTACCATTAAAGTATTAATGTTTCTACCGGGCCGTTCATAAGTGTATCACTCGCTGCCGCTACCAGGTGTTTGAGTTGGGAATGGTTCCCATCGGTCTTGTTGATGCTTCTTGTGCACGAGGCCTCTATTTGGAGGGCGCCCTCAGCTACGTGGCAGTACCTGCATTTTATTTAATTTGATGTACTCTGGTGAAGGTTTGAATCAGTATCTTGCTTTGACAGTAACGCAGCACTTGTTTGTGGCTGTGGTTATGGCTTGTTTGCCTGAATATTATAGCGCAGCATAAAGTAAATAAAGGTTCCTGTGTAACTGGACTCTGATTCCACTTTAGAAACGTTAGAGTTCTCGAAATCATTCGCGTGGATTGTACTTTCGAACTTGTATCTGAAGCTGTGGACACGAACTCGAGCTTGTTTCTTTGTCTAGAACTCGCGGGAGATCCAAAATCAGGCAGAGGGTTAAACCGATATGCAACACAGATACGACTATTGCATGTCAATACGCCATGTACAAACAATCGGTTGGCAGTGCAGATGGAAGCTGTAGGGATCTATATTACAGGTATGCACTCGTCTGGATTGTGTGTCTATTCTGTCTATGTCTAGCTGAGTTTGTTTCTTTGCATTGAGCTGTAGTACACTGGAGGATTGCACTACTGCCAGTAAGGTTGAATAGTTGATTAGGCGGGCTATGGTTAAAAAATACACAGCATGTACACACAATGATTCCATCCTCCCCTTTGGGTTTCCATTTGTGGGCGCACTACGCTCTTAATGCGCCTTGCATGGGGTGAATTACTGTGGTACCATTGCGTGGTGAAATCGTATAATTTTTTTTACACTGAAGGGCATGAGCACAGCGCGTCACTGTGAAAAGCATGCCTCCTCTTACTCCGGATCCACTGGTGAACGCGTGTTCCCGACATTGTGGCGTGATTTGAACACAACATGCATTGTGCTGCCCCTAACTACTTAATGCCGAGCCTTCTGAAAACTAATTAGTTGATATTATGTACAAGAGACATTGCTTCGGACAATCTGACGGTTGTTATAAGAAGTGTATAGACTGTGGCTTTTAATTTGGGCCATAACTGGCTATAGACCCTTCTGACTGACGTCACGTTGCTACTAGAAACAGCGAGATCCGCTATCTTGGAGTACACACATACGCTTTCGCTCGCACGTTTGTGTTCGTTTGACGTTACGTTAGTCATCATGGCGAATTCGAATGCTGCACGGTCGGCTTATTACAGTTTTCTCGATGGGAATTCCAAGGCCCGGTATAATGACATTCTTGGCATTATTGCTGGAATACATCCGTACACAATTAACCCGCGACAACCATTTCGTCCATCTTTTTAGCGAAAGTGTACGAGGTGCGTCACCTTCTCTTGTCAGTACAGCGTGTAAACGATAAAAAGATTTCTTATCACGATTCCCCCTGCTTCCACAGCCAAGGACAGCGCAAAAGTTAATCATCTTTCAACCAAACAAGTACTCCAATCCATTGTACAACCACGGAGGAAGAAAAAGAGATTCCTCCATGGCACAACAAGTAATTAATACTAGTAAGAAGCAGTATTAGTAGTACAAATACGACGAGTTCAAAACTTGCCGCCGTGCATGTGGAGTTGTTTGTATGCACAGCTGACTTAGTAACGGCGGTGACGTGCTCATGTGTGTAATTATGTGCTTGTTAATCCTGTCTGCACAAGGAAGTCTTTTCATGCTCAGCAGATTTTCACGCTTGAGCAGGTCTGTAAAATTGGGCTTTGGGCTTATCTTCCATAACGTGAACTAATGACGACAGTGAGTTGAGCAATCGAACCTGTTACCATCTTACGTTAGGGTCGTTACCTAAGTAACCGATATGCCTTCGTATTTAATGCATATGGAAAACATGCAAGATATCCACATGGTCTGCTACGTCTTATGATCCGTGCACATGGATCACAAGACGCTCATACCAATTATCACATTTTGGACGAAAATATCAAACAGGTGGATCACCACAGAGTTCCGGATCCAAGTGAAACAGCCAAGGGTCAATTTTATAGAGCCAGTTAAGCACCAAAAGCACAAAGTGCCACTTACAGGATCACAGGATAAACTTGGAAACCGAAACTTCGTGATTGTGTCCTGCTGAGTAGATGATAGCTGAATACTGTTCAAAATGCTGAATAAATGATAGCTGAATACCGCTCAAAATCAATTGATAATGCACCATTATGTGCTTGTTAATCCTGTCTGCACTAGGAAGTCTTTTCATGCTCAGCAGATTTTCACGCTTGAGCAGGTCTGTAAAATTGGGCTTCCATAACGTGAACTAATGACGACAGTGAGTTGAGCAATCGAACCCGTTCCCATCTTGCGTTAGCGTCGTTGGCGTTTGCGATGTATCGCCGTTGGTTTATGTTTCCAATGAAAAACCATTGATGACCTCCCAAGTTACGAATCCCTTGATTGGCTGTGAAGATGTCTGGAGGAATTCAGCGTCCGTTAGGCCGGTGGTATGGTCCTCGTCTTCCTTCAATCGTGATGAAGAGTTGCGAACCGGTAGTGGTAACGAACACTATTCGGATAACTATCAAATCAGATGGTAATGTGCCTCCCAGGCCAAGTATCTGTACTCACATGGCTTCGCCGGACCGACCTTCATTCCGCCCTTCACATTCTACTCTTTCCACTCTTGCCCGCCTGCATCACTCTCTACTATAAATTCCCCCTATTAAACAAGTTGCATTCCAAGTAGGATTTCCATTCGTCCTATTAGGTTAGTCATTTTCAACTCATTGGGTTTGAGAAACATGTTTGTTTTTTGCTATCACTTTAGGGAACGAAATTGAAGTGTGTTCATAGGACGGTGATAGTAACGTGCCTTTAAAGGTTGTCTGCTTTTCTTCAAGTCAAAGGGTGGCATCCAGCAAAACAAACTAATTCATTAGATAAAGGAATGTGGTAATAGTTCTTTGTACGTTTTTATGTACAATGTATATGTATTAGTAGTTGTATTAGTATTAGTATATGATTAGTAATTTTATAGTGACGAGAAAATCCAACCAAAAGTAGCTTGACATATTATTGAATTACAGAAACTCAATTGAAGTAGACCAGCAGACATGATAATGCATCTCAGAATTCACTACTTTTATTCAGTTTCATTTAACGAGACTATCACTGTATAACCTTCTATAGGTCGATCAAGGGCAACAAGAAAGATTATTTGCTTTTCAAGAAAAACTATTTTGCTTTAAGTGCTTTTAAATCCTTACTTAGATTGGGTGAGATAACTCATTGATATCGATGACATATTTCTCGGACTATCTTCCTGTCATTGGAAATGCTCCGTTTGCACCAAATACTACCACAACTTCCCCAACTCATATATGCCGTAATGTTTTTTCGAGTTTTCGATGAAAAGGTCGCGACAGAAAAGCTGTTATACCTATAAGCGCTACAATGTACTTGGCGAGCTAATTGTTGAATTATTAGAAACTTAAGAATAAGATGAGGACTTAAGAGTTAAGAATAAGATGAGCTGTTTGTCGTAACTCTTTACTGGTTAAGGCTCATTTATCTTGGCATGTTCCACCTTGACTTATTTGTTTTCCATCTTTCCCTTGGCTTGAGGGCTTCTTTTCAGTAAGATGTTTTTCAACCCTTTTGCCTGCATCTCCTTGGTAGGGGGGCTCCTCTTAGCCGAGGCTTCCTTCATGGCGGCCCGTCTCTTCTCCATCTCCTCCTTGGAAGGGGGGCTCCTCTTAGCCAAGGCTTCCTTCATGGCGGCCCGTCTCTTCTCCATCTCCTCCTTGGAAGGGGGGCTCCTCTTAGCCAAGGCTTCCTTCATGGCGGCCCGTCTCTTCTCCATCTCCTCCTTGGAAGGGGGGCTCCTCTTAGCCAAGGCTTCCTTCATGGCGGCCCGTCTCTTCTCCATCTCCTCCTTAGAAGGAGGGCTCCTGCTGTCTGAAATCCATGAAAAGCAATTGCAATTTTCGTTACCTTATCATGAGGTTTTGCTTAAAACTACGATAAAATACCGTTACCAAAGCTCATGATTTACCTACCTAAATATCTAAACACCTTTAGCCCCAGCAACCCTGGTAATCTAGCAACCCTAGGTATTTGTTAATGTCTACTAACATATTTTTTTTGTCCTTTCCTTTCCTGTATCGTTTGTTTCAGTTTCAATATAAACGTGACCATCACCTCAAAATCCGAAACAAAATATGCTTTCTTCTAAAACACATTTTATTGTAAATTCAGTACTTTTTTTATTCTAGAATGCCCAATTGGTATACCTATAAGGTAAGGGAAATGTATGCAACATGTTTGAGTTTTGACGCCTTCAAAAACCAATTAAGCTCCAAATGCTGTCGGAAATTGAACATTTAACTGCTCATGCAGCCTTACTGAGGCATAGATGAAATAAATGCAAACCGATGTTTTGAATGACCATACATTGTGAAGGGCCAGTCAATAGGGGTTGAGATAAGAATTGTCTTGATACAGTGCTACAGTGATACAGTGCTAGTTTGTTAAATATTGTGATTATAATCTTACCGTTTTCGTCACGTTTTAACCACCAGCCTGACAGTAAAAAAAGATAATATAAAAATTGTTCACCTCAAAATACCAAATACCTTATTGGGAGTATAAAATTCGGCAGAAATAGTATGGTATTACATAAACATTGGTTTGAAATTTTTAATAACCGAGCTTATCATCAGTATAATAATCTACTCCAAATATGCCCTAAAATGCACCTCCTCATTAGACGTATAACTGTAAACAAATCGTTTCACCGCGGATAGCGTGGAGGGCTATAAATAGTTACTATTACATTTATTTACAATATGAAATGCTATAATTAGTAACTATAATTAGTTACTATTCGATTCATTTAGAATATGAAATGCTTACCGTCGAATAGCGAATCGTAAATACTGAAATCTAAAAAGTGAATTATAAAGCAAAAGAGGGGAAAAATTATTGAAAATAACTGACAAGTGTGAGGCACGTTCCCTACATAAGAAAGAACAGTTATTGGTGGATTTCAAATTGCTTTTGAATGATGTGTGATTATTATTTGTTTAAACATAAGTTGGTATTGAACTGTGCTTACCGTCGATTGATCAATCGTAACCACTGTAATCTAAAAATGAGTTTTAGTTTTCTAAGCGTTGAGGGCTAGAATTAGTTACTATCAGATTCATTTCGAATATAAAAATCTTACAAAAATGATATCTTACGGTGATATACAAAAATGTTGCAAACTGCTTACTGACTAAAATTACCAAAATGTAAATCTAAAATTTAGTGGGCCTGACGTTTCGATCCTAGCAGGACCTTTCTCAAAAGCAGGCATCTCTGGCAATGGTTCACCTACGGAACACATATCTCTTTTCATTGACTCTTTTCTCAAACCCTTGGTTCCCCAAATCCCCTCCCACGTCCATGACACTCCCGATTTTCTGCGAAAGTTGGAAAGTGTCAAGGATCAAATTCCTGCCACTGCCATAATTGGTACTATTGACGTTTCCTCTCTGTACACTAACATCCCCCAGGAAGAAGGCATTCAGGCTTGCTCCTCGGCCCTGGCCAAAGGAAAACAGTCTTCTCCACCCATCTCCGACATAACCACCCTCATGAGGTTAGTGCTGGCCAAGAATAATTTCTCCTTTCTTGGCAAGCACTATCTTCAGGTGCATGGCACTGCCATGGGTACGCGCATGGCTCCTTCCTTTGCATGCCTCTTCATGGGTGACCTTGAGGAACGCATGCTCAGTGAGGCTCCATGCCGTCCCTGGATTTGGTGGAGATACATAGATGACGTGTTCTTCATTTGGACTAGGGACGGTAGCAGCCTGAATGCTTTCTTTGACCACATCAATTCCTTCCATAGGACCATCAAATTCACATGGGAGCAGTCTCTTCAACAGACCCACTTTCTGGACGTCACCATCCGGAAAGACCTCAATACACTCACTACTGACTTGTATTCTAAGCCCACCGACACTCATCAATATCTCCATTCCTCCAGTTGTCACCCTAGACACTGTAAGACTGGTATAGCTTACAGCCAGGCCCTCAGATTGAGGCGTATATGTTCCAATGAGTCTGACTTTCGCCGCCATACACGTGTATTGGCCAGTAACTTGGTTGCTAGAGGCTATAGTTCTCGCCAAGTGAAGAACTCCATTGCTAAAGTCTATTCCATTCCCAGAAGTTCGGCACTAAAACAAAAGCCACCAGGTCCCAAGGACAAGCCCAAGGTTCCCTTAGTTACTTCCCACCACCCCTCTCTTCCTCCTCTCAGGAAGATAACTAAGGAAAACCACCATATTCTCCACACTTCGGATCGTCTGGCTGAAGCCATTCCTAATTCGCCTGTTTTGGCTTTCAGGCGCCCCCGTAACCTGCGTGACTTAATTGTCCGAGCAGAGGTTCCCCCTTTGGACTCTTCACCTCCAACCAAATTTTGTACATGTAAGTGTACCTCGAAATGCATTGTTTGCAAGACACATGTCAAGGAAATAGACTCTTTCAATGGACATTCTTCTGGAACTACCCACACGACCTATGGCTCTATCACGTGCACTACCTCAAACATCATATACCTCATCTCTTGTACAGTTTGTAATATTCAGTATGTTGGCGAGACCAAAAACACCCTCAAAAAACGAATCTATGGCCATAGGTCTACTATCAAAACTGGTAAAATGGACACCCCTGTTGGGTATCACTTCAATCTCCCTGATCATTCGATATCAGACATGAGTGTACTGGGCATAGAATCACTTGGTCACCGTAATAATGCTGTCCGTCTTAGCCGTGAGAAAATGTGGATGAAGCGTCTTCGGACTATTCAACCACATGGTCTCAACATCCAGGAGGGTAATGACTAACACCATGCAGCTTTCTGATAATCCTTCTTTTGTGTTCAGTCCTTCACACTTCTCTCTTTGATCTTTCCTCCTATTGTCACTAGTCCCTACCCCACTCCTTGCCCTTCTCTTTGATCTTTCCCCCTCCTCTCATTAATCCCTACCCTACCCCCTGCCCTTCCCTTTGATCTCTTCCTACCAGCTTCACTCTTTGTCCTTTGTTTCTCATCCGTGTCCTATTCACTCTCCCCCCTTCCTTCGTGTACATGTATCTGTTTTGTCCTTGTCACTCTGCCTTTGAGAAAGGTCCTGCTAGGATCGAAACGTCAGGCCCACTAAATATTAAAAATGATATCTGTTAAAAATCGGGCAATATGGGACCAAATGTAAATCTCAATATAAGCTGATAGGATCAATACCGTATCCAGCGAATCTTAACAATCAAGCTTTTCACGAATTTAATGTTGAAATATCCTCGTAGTGCGAACTATTTTTGCGTGGCTGGCATAGCGATACACCATCTAGAATATTCTCAATCAGTCAAATTTTTTTGGACAAAATGCTACACTAGTTATGCTAAATTTCATCATATGAATGTGATTTTTTTGGTGAGGGGTCGAAAAATGCCGAGGTAAGAGAATTTCATGTGCAATGGGTAAAAACAAGAAAATGCAGTATACTTTTAAAAACAAAGGTAAAATTATCCTATAAAAGGCGTGATGTTTACCGTAACAAGATATACATATATTGCGGAAAAGCAACTTACCGTATCCATATGAATTGTAACCACCGGAATCTAAAAAAGTTAAACACAAATTGTCTTGATCAGTAATTAATTATTTGAAGCTTTAACATATCTATTTGTTCGACAGAAAATGCCATACAGTGACATCTGCAATGACTCGAAAAATGACTTTGCTTAAAGAAAATAAACATAAGTTGGCATTGAACTGTATTGATTATATGTAATGAGTTTTAATTTTCTAAGCGTTCATGGCTATAATTAGTTACTATTAGATTTAGTTAGAATATAAAAAAGCTTACCGTAGAATAACGACAACGCTACACTAATTGTGCTAAATTTCGTCACATGAATGTGATTTTTTGTGAGGGGTCGAAAAATGCGAGGTAAGAGAATTTCATGTGCAATGTGTAAAAATACGAAAAGTCAATATACCATTAAAAACAAAGGTGAAATTATCCTATAAAAGGCGTGATGTTTACCGTAACACGATATAAATATATTGCAGAAAAACAACAGACTGTATCCAAATGATTTGTAACTACCGAAATCCAAAAAGTTACACACATTTTTTTGATCAGTAATTAATTATTCTAACCTTTAACATTCCTTTTTGTTGGACACAAAATGACATACAAATATTGTTAAAGTTCGTCATACAAATTACGTCTTTTGTGAGAGGTCGAATGACATTTCATTACTTTTCGCTATTAAAACTAGCGATGTCAGACTTTTTTTTTCTGATAATCGTGAGTAGTAAACATAATTCAGGGACAATTTTGAAACTTACCGGACCAGTCATTCAGCAGAAAATCTGTTATAAAATTTAGAATGATTTATTTTGTTAGGAAATTAACATAAGGAGCATAAGGCGACAAATATTTCCGTGTTTTCTTAGTTCGCAGGTTCTAAAGTAAAATAATTTACACTTTGGACATTTTAATCTCATGAAACATAATCTAAGTTTGTTGTATGAAAATACTTTGAATACATTTCCGAGAGGTTCAAAGCAGTTTTTTCGTTTTTGTTGTTCAAAGCAGTTTTCGTTTCTAAGTGAAACGTTTATTAGTTCATTGTTGTTTTACAGTTACATCTGCAATGACTGATTTGACTTTGCTTAAAAAAAATAAACACAAGTTGGCATTTAACTGTAGTGATTATATATAATGAGTTTTAATTTTCTAAGCGTTGAGGACTAATTAGTTACTATTAAATTTAGTTAGAATATAACAAGCTTACCATATAAAGCAAGAAAGGTGAAAATTATTGAAAATAACCGACAAAAAGTGTAAGGTACGTTCCCTACACAAGGAAGGACAGTTATTGGTGGATTTCAAATTGCTTTTGGTTGATATGTGATTATAATTTGTTTAAACATAAGTTGACATTGAACTGTAGTGATTATGTGTAATGAGTTTTAATTTACTAAGCATTCATGGCTATAATTAGTTACTATAAGAATAAGTTAGAATATAAAAAACTTACCGTCGTTTTCCTAAGCAATAGCATTGTAAAAAAAAAACCTACAAAAGTATGAGCCACGTAAGAGGTAAATTACTTTCACAAAAGTTTCAGTTATTGGTAGATGTTTTTCGTGTGCACAGTAATAGTATGGGTGGACTTTGCTGAATGGAAGGCGGACATTAAACTGATAATTATTATATCATAAAGGAATGATTTTCAATCCACCAAGGTTTCTTTCCTGTCAAAACAAATTTTAAGTGTGAAAGTAAAATCAACTATTCCTGAATGTATATTTAGACAATATAGTAGACAATATCCTGATATCAATTGCAGGAACTTTGAGTCCCTATAATTGAAGAAGTATCCATGAGAAGCGTTTTACTTGCAGCAGGTCAACGATACTTTCAAGTATCAATAAACTGAATCAAACAAACATCCAATAATAGAAAAAGATAAGATTCAGCTAGAGTACTTTGAAAGCTTACCATATAATAACGTCGTCGTTTTGGGATAGGTAAACAAGACTATTGACTTTATATTCACCTTGATTGCAAATAATGTATGCGAAAATGTTTGATTGGTTAGCGATATCAGATTTGTTTCTGTCTGATACCGTAATCAGTAAACATAATGTAAGGACTTCAAAAGTGCTTGGCGAAGCACCCTTCGAAAACCAGCGAATATTTGAGTTCAGTGTCTTTTTTCTCTCCTCTGGGGCCAATAGATAATGATGTAAGTTTTTTTCATGAAAATACCTTTTTTTAAATTTCTGATAGTTTTATTTACGGTTTCTCTGTCATCAACAAATATGTAAAAAAAAATTCAACCAAACTTGTATCTATGTTGTTAAAACCAATTTTATTTTAAAGTGAAGCGTTGATTAGTTCATTATTGTTTTTACAGTGACAGAAAATATTTTACTTTGCTTAAAAAAGCACAGAGGTTGGCATTAAAACGCATTTATTAAATTGAATGATGGTAAATTTATTCAGTAAGCAGTTTGCAACATTTTTGTATATCTGATTTATTAGAAATGATCTGTTGAAAATCGGGCATCATTAGACAACATTGTAATTTGAAATGAAACTTATACCATTAGTATCTAGTGAATTTTAACAGTGGAGCTTTCATGAATTTTAGGTTGGAATATCTTTGTTAGGAAATTTGGCTAAGTTATCAAATGGTATATTTCCCATTTGAAAGCTTTTAAAACTTTTCTTTATTTGATGACCACCTGACTAAAGTAAAATAAATTACCGAATTTGAGGAATTTGTTCTTTGTAGTAGTTGCTTCCACATACTCTACTCCTAGTTTAGGCTACATTATGATTTTGTTCTCTTTATAGGTTTTTATGAGTTTCATCGATCACTATTAGATCTAGTTAAAATTACCTTAAATGACCTTCTCTCTTCCTTATCTTTACATAAAATAAATTAACTTTTCACGGGTGTAATCACTGAGCAATGTTTTTCACTTAATCTCGCTGAAAGTGTAGTTCTAATTTACCCATGGGCAATATGTAATAACTATATAGTAAATACATTTATCAAACAACGGTTAAATAATCCCATATTAGGCGTGATGCTTAAGAAAATATACAAATATATTGTGAAAGGCGAACTTACCAAAACCACGTAATAGATCGTTACCACCGTAATAAAGCAAAATAAAGTTGAAAAGTGATTGAAAATAACCTACAAAAAGTTGAGCCACGTTCCCTTCATAAGAAAGGACAGTTATTGGTGGATTTTACAATTACTTTTGGTTGAAGTGTGTTTAGAACTTGGATAAAGAATAGTGGGTACTAAACTTAAACATTTTAAAAAGGATCTGATCTCATTTCGAAAATATACTCCTTATTAGTACAGTTTGTTTAACTATTGCAAGTGGGATGTGTTAGTCGTGTACATGTACACACAATTGACTTCCGACACTATAAGATCCAGTTTAAAATTACTGTAAATAACCTGTTCTCTTTCATATTTTTAACTCAAAGTGTCAACGAGTGTCAGAAAAACAAGTGCGAGTGAACAGGAAAAAAGGTTATTGACAAAATCTTTCCTTTGATCTCCTAAGTTACCTAGGTTTAGAAAAACACAAATAATACCCATTTGATCGCTTATCAGTGCAAAGTTAAAATTACGCTACTACCAAATACCATTCATTAGGAAATCGAGTATTGTCTATAGAAATTATTTGTACGAACATAGAGCTTTTCAAGTATGTTACAAACATATTGTATAGACGAGAATAGCACTGCCGGCTGTTTGGCGAAGGTCTGCCTGCACTGTTGATCTTCTGCGAAATACTCCCCCAGCTCCGTACCAGAACTTCCCTTTTTAAAAACAGTCAAAGTCCGTGTTTTATCGACTTGTTAAATAGCTTGCCATAGCACACTGCATCCCTTGTACATATTGCTGCAATTTTGCCAACCTAGTTTTTTTAATATCACACTCCCGCCAGTGATTCTGAGTAATCTTTCGTCAGAATATTTTGTTGTTTAAAATGAATCTTCTTTTTCTATGTGATTTACTCGTTTGGTTTTTGTATTTATTATTAAATTGACGCTGTCTATGCAAGTTTTGTATCGTGAATATAATTCCTGATGTTATGTATTGTCTATTCACGTAAATTAATCCCTAATGATATTGTTTTACAATACTGTACATTTTACCACGATTTGGCCTTTGGCCACGAGAGTAAAATCAATAATTTAGAATCAAATCAATTGAGACCAACCACTTCAACACGGATATGTTTAAGTTTTAATAGACAATTCTATTAAAAGTAATTTTTTGTACTAGAAATGTGAAACTTACCGTTTAAATAGCGTGCATCCGGCTGATTACCTGTTCAACAGAAATTAGTATACGTTATTGTTAAAGGGAATATTAGTATGACTAACGATAGTGATGCCAGTTATTTAGGAATGTTTCAGTCACCTCACAGGCTCGTTATCTCAGGTATAATTTTGTTGAGATTCATAAACGTAAAGCATCAACGTAAAGCAATTATGTATAATGACTGACTGACATCTAAGGTTAAGATGCCCCATACTGTTAATTTTTTTTTTGGCATATTCAATCCCACTACTGCTCAACTTTTAGAATTGCTAACCGTATCGACAAAAGGATAGGGTAGGCTTTCCTTTTTCTTCTTAAGGTGGAATTTCTGAAGCATCTGTTTGCGCACGTTGCGTATGTGTTCATTACCATCTATGATAATCGTACGTTTTTTTTCTACACGACACCTCGGGGCAAATTCGTACTGAGGTTGCGCGAGGTCGTACGGAAATCGAACAATCTGTATCGTGCAGTTGCCCTGTAGTCTTCGCAACTTTTACACGACAATCGTACGGAGCCTGTGCGTATTCCGTGCAGAGACAGCGCGGAAAAGGTGCGGAGACCTTGCACCCACCGCGCCTAAAGCTTCCGTTCAGTGCGCTTTCTCCGTGCGATACCCATGTGGGTATTATGCATACTGTGTCTCACGATTTTCAAATTTGCTTGCTAACAACATTTTAGAGATTTAATGCAGAGAATAAATTAGAGACCGTGAATCCGTACGGAAATCGTACAGTCGCTACCTGAACGACCCTTCTGTGTAAACGATTAAAAAGAAGACTTACCAGTACCGTGACATGCTGACACGGTCAACAGCAACACCGCAGCGGCCAGCAAAAGCCTCATGATGGTTTGGTAGAGGTCTCAGCGTGGAAGAAAACAAACGGAGTACACAAAGCAACCAAGAAGCAGGCAGTTGTTTGCTTGAATCTAGCTCGGTACGGTAGCTCGCAGAAAAGTGGCGTTGGACGGGCAAAACCGTCCTGTTTTTATGTCTACACCACCCGGTCAACATCTGCTGGACTAAGTCAACCAAACACGTCCATTCATTGAAAAATGAACAAGAAGATCATCTACATTAATAGGGAGCTTCCCATCTCATTTGCAGAAGATCTGAACAAGCATGCACACAATTCCCTGACCTCTGCATTGCCTATGTTATTCCATGGTTGATGAGAGTTTAGGCCGGGATTTTCTCCACACTCGGTAATTAAACGCCATTTTCTACCATTTCACGCTTTCAGAAGTCAAGAACATCTGTTCAGTCATTGCAAGTTGGACATCGCCCCCCCCCAAAAAAAAAGTTTGTCAAAAGTTTGAATAGGGGAGATCAATCACACAAACGTATAACGTGTTTTCTCTCTTTCACGTGGAAGATGTAATGTACGTTTTGATAAAAAAAAGGAGCGGCTTCGTTTAGCAAACCAAACGCAAAACCAAAATTTGTATAGATAAATCACAGTTGAACATTTTATAGATTGACGTTCAAGGGAAAGGGAGGGAGTTGCTTCCTTCCATCACTTAAATAGTTTAAATCGCAGTTTCCGGCCACAGTACTTTTGTGCTGTGACAGAGTGAGAGCCTGCTAAATGTCTCCTTTCTGATCGTCCAATGGGCACTTATCAAGGTGACGCAAGGAAGTAAGCTTCGTATTGCGTTAGATTACTTTTAGACAATTGACATCAACGCTTACACTTGTCTATACAGTCGTATAGACCAGAGCAAGTTACATACTCTTATCGTTAAGTAAACGTTGTGCGAAAGATTGCACATTGTCTTTTCTTTACTTTATCACTTTTATCACTTTTATCGTTCTGAAGTTTTCTTCAGAAAGACTTACCTTGAACGTTTTGCCGAGCAGGTGGGCATTTTCGGGCTAGATTCTAGTCCAAGTGCACTCGGTAGATCTGCCAAAGAAAATATTGTACAAAGTAATGCCTACAATTAAAGTATTAATGTTTCTACCGGGCCGTTCATAAGTGTATCACTCGCTGCCGCTACCAGGTGTTTGAGTTGGGAATGGTTCCCATCGGTCTTGTTGATGCTTCGTTGTGCACGAGGCCTCTATTTGGAGGGCGCCCTCAGCTACGTGGCAGTACCTGCATTTTATTGAATTTGATGTGCTCTGGTGAAGGTTTGAATCAGTATCTTGCTTTGACAGTAACGCAGCACTTGTTTGTGGCTGTGGTTATGGCTTGTTTGCCTGAATATTATAGCGCAGCATAAAGTAAATAAAGGTTCCTGTGTAACTGGACTCTGATTCCACTTTAGAAACGTTAGAGTTCTCGAAATCATTCGCGTGGATCGTACTTTCGAACTTGTATCTGAAGCTGTGGACACGAACTCGAGCTTGTTTCTTTGTCTAGAACTCGCGGGAGATCCACAATCAGGCAGAGGGTTAAACCGATATGCAACACAGATACGACAAAATATTGCACGTCAATACGCCATGTACAAACAATCGGTTGGCAGTGCAGATGGAAGCTGTAGGGATCTATATTACAGGTATGCACTCGTCTGGATTGTGTGTCTATTCTGTCTATGTCTAGCTGAGTTTGTTTCTTTGCATTGAGCTGTAGTACACTGGAGGATTGCACTACTGCCAGTAAGGTTGAATAGTTGATTAGGCGGGCTATGGTTAAAAAATACACAGCATGTACACACAATGATTCCATCCTCCCCTTTGCGTTTCCATTTGTGGGCGCACTACGCTCTTAATGCGCCTTGCATGGGGTGAATTACTGTGGTACCATTGCGTGGTGAAATCGTATAATTTTTTTTTACACTGAAGCGCATGAGCACAGCGCGTCACTGTGAAAAGCATGCCTCCTCTTACTCCGGATCCACTGGTGAACGCGTGTTCCCGACATTGTGGCGTGATTTGAACACAACATGCATTGTGCTGCCCCTAACTACTTAATGCCGAGCCTTCTGAAAACTAATTAGTTGATATTATGTACAAGAGACATTGCTTCGGACAATCTGACGGTTGTTATAAGAAGTGTATAGACTGTGGCTTTTAATTTGGGCCATAACTGGCTATAGACCCTTCTGACTGACGTCACGTTGCAACTAGAAACAGTGAGAAACGCTATCTTGGAGTACACATATACGCTTTCGCTCGCACATTTGTGTTCGTTTGACGTTACGTTAGTCATCATGGCGAATTCGAATGCTGCACGGTCGGCTTATAACAGTTTTCTCGATGGGAATTCCAAGGCCTGGTATAATTACATTCTCGGCTTTATTGCTGGAAAACATCCGTACACAATTAACCATTTCGTCCATCTTTTTAGCGAAAGTGTACGAGGTGCGTCACCTTCTCTTGTCAGTACAGCGTGTAAACGATAAAAAGATTTCTTATCACGATTCCCCCTGCTTCCACAGCCAAGGACAGCGCAAAAGTTAATCATCTTTCAACCAAACAAGTACTGCAATCCATTGTACAACCACGGAGGAAGAAAAAGAGATTCCTCCATGGAACAACAAGTAATTAATACTAGTAAGAAGCAGTATTAGTAGTACAAATACGACGAGTTCAAAACTTGCCGCCGTGCATGTGGAGTTGTTTGTATGCACAGCTGACTTAGTAACGGCGGTGACGTGCTCATGTGTGTAATTATGTGCTTGTTAATCCTGTCTGCACAAGGAAGTCTTTTCACGCTTGAGCAGGTCTGTAAAAATGGGCTTTGGGCTTATCCACCATAACGTGAACTAATGACGACAGTGAGTTGAGCAATCGAACCTGTTACCATCTTACGTTAGGGTCGTTACCTAAGTAACCGATATGCCTTCGTATTTAATGCATATGGAAAACATGCAAGATATCCACATGGTCTGCTACGTCTTATGATCAGTGCACATGGATCACAAGACGCTCATACCAATTATCACATTTTGGACGAAAATATCAAACAGGTGGATCACCACAGAGTTCCGGATCCAAGTGAAACAGCCAAGGGTCAATTTTATAGAGCCAGTTAAGCACCAAAAGCACAAAGTGCCACTTACAGGATCACAGGATAAACTTGGAAACCGAAACTTCGTAATTGTGTCCTGCTGAGTAGATGATAGCTGAATACTGTTCAAAATGCTGAATAAATGATAGCTGAATACCGTTCAAAATCAATTGATAATGCACCATTATGTGCTTGTTAATCCTGTCTGCACTAGGAAGTCTTTTCATGCTCAGCAGATTTTCACGCTTGAGCAGGTCTGTAAAATTGGGCTTCCATAACGTGAACTAATGACGACAGTGAGTTGAGCAATCGAACCCGTTCCCATCTTACGTTAGGGTCGTTGGCGTTTGCGATGTATCGCCGTTGGTTTATGTTTCCAATGAAAAACCATTGATGACCTCCCAAGTTAGGAATCCCTTGATGGGCTGTGAAGATGTCTGGAGGAATTCAGCGTCCGTTAGGCCGGTGGTGTGGTCCTCTTCTTCCTTCAATCGTGATGAAGAGTTGCGAACCGGTAGTGGTAACGAACACTATTCGGATAACTATCAAATCAGATGGTAATGTGTCTCTTTCGCGCCTCCCAGGCCAAGTATCTGTACTCACATGGCTTCGCCGGACCGACCTTCATTCCGCCCTTCACATTCTACTCTTTCCACTCTTGCCCGCCTGCATCACTCTCTACTATAAATTCCCCCTATTAAACAAGTTGTATTCCAAGTAGGATTTCCATTCGTCCTATTAGGTTAGTCATTTTCAACTCATTGGGTTTGAGAAACATGTTTGTTTTTGGCTATCACTTTAGGGAACGAAATTGAAGTGTGTTCATAGGACGGTGATAGTAACGTGCCTTTAAAGGTTGTCTGCTTTTCTTCAAGTCAAAGGGCGGCATCCAGCAAAACAAACTAATTCATTAGATAAAGGAATGTGGTAATAGTTCTTTGTACGTTTTTATGTACAATGTATATGTATTAGTAGTTGTATTAGTATTAGTATATGTATTAGTAATTTTATAGTGACGAGAAAATCCAACCAAAAGTAGCTTGACATATTATTGAATTACAGAAACTCAATTGAAGTAGACCAGCAGACATGATAATGCATCTCAGAATTCACTACTTTTATTCAGTTTCATTTAACGAGACTATCACTGTATAACCTTCTATAGGTCGATCAAGGGCAGAAAGAAAGATTATTTGCTTTTCAAGAAAAACTATTTTGCTTTAAGTGCTTTTAAATCCTTACTTAGATTGGGTGAGATAACTCATTGATATCGATGACATATTTCTCGGACTATCTTCCTGTCATTGGAAATGCTCCGTTTGCACCAAATACTACCACAACTTCCCCAACTGATATATGCCGTAATTTTTTTTCGAGTTTTCGATGAAAAGGTCGCGACAGAAAAGCCGTTATACCTATAAGCGCTACAATGTACTTGGCGAACTAATTGTTGAATTATTAGAAACTTAAGAATAAGATGAGGACTTAAGAGTTAAGAAAAAAATGAGCTGTTTGTCGTAACTCTTTACTGGTTAAGGCTCATTTATCTTGGCATGTTCCACCTTGACTTATTTGTTTTCCATCTTTCCCTTGGCTTGAGGGCTTCTTTTCAGTAAGATGTTTTTCAACCCTTTTGCCTGCATCTCCTTGGTAGGGGGGCTCCTCTTAGCCGAGGCTTCCTTCATGGCGGCCCGTCTCTTCTCCATCTCCTCCTTAGAAGGAGGGCTCCTGCTGTCTGAAATCCATGAAAAGCAATTGCAATTTTCGTTACCTTATCATGAGGTTTTGCTTAAAACTACGATAAAATACCGTTACCAAAGCTCATGATTTACCTACCTAAATATCTAAACACCTTTAGCCCCAGCAACCCTGGTAATGTAGCAACCCTAGGTATTTGTTAATGTCTACCTAACACATTTTTTTTTGTCCTTTCCTTCCCTGTATCGTTTGTTTCAGTTTCAATATAAACGTGACCATCACCTCAAAATCCGAAACAAAATATGCTTTCTTCTAAAACACATTTTATTGTAAATTCAGTACTTTTTTGTTCTAGAATGCCCAATTGGTATACCTATAAGGTAAGGGAAATGTATGCAACATGTTTGAGTTTTGACGCCTTCAAAAACCAATTAAGTTCCAAATGCTGTCGGAAATTGAACATTTAACTGCTCATGCAGCCTTACTGAGGCATAGATGAAATAAATGAAAACCGATGTTTTGAATGACCATACATTGTGAAGGGCCAGTCAATAGGGGTTGAGATAAGAATTGTCTTGATACAGTGCTACAGTGATACAGTGCTAGTTTGTTAAATATTGTGATTATAATCTTACCGTTTTCGTCACGTTTGAACCATAAGCCTGACAGTAAAAAAAGATAATTTAAAAATTGTTCACCTCAAAATACCAAATACCTCATTGGGAGTATAAAATTCGGCAGAAATGGTATGGTATTACATAAACATTGGCAATTGTAAAAATCAGAGGTTTGAAATGTATCTTAATAAATAGCTAAAGAACGATTTTAAATAACCGAGCTTATCATCAGTATAATAATCTACTCCAAATATGCCCTAAAATGCACCTCCTCATTACACGTATAACTGTTAACAAATCGTTTCACCGCGGATAGCGTGGAGGGCTATAATTAGTTAGCTTTTCCGCCGCGAAGCGGAAAAGCTATTGTTTTTGTTAAGATTTTTTTTTCTTCTTCTTTTTCTTGTGTCAAAAATTCCCATAGACAAAGCACATGGTTTTTGTGTCACGTGTCACATCATCATGTGTCACGTGACAGTGCTTTAAAGGGGCAAATTTCAAACTCCATTTTATGCAAAAGTACAAGTTCGTTTGGTTTCAATTTTGCACTATATCTAAGTTGGGAAGAAGTGTATCAAAAAATTGCCCTCATTCGATCGTGACGTCATCTTATGAATATTAATGAGGTCATGAACTTTTGCAATTTTAACATTCAATTGGGCATATTTGGCCACCGGAGCGAAATTTTTTTGATTTGTTCGTTTATATCTATTGGGGATGTAGTTTAGAAACACCCTCCGGGGCCAAAATGCCATGACGCAATTGTGACGTCATCAAAATCCGTGTTTTTAAAACACATAATAGCCATTGCTCAATCTTCTTGAAATTTGGTGGGCAGTAAGCTATTGGGCTAGACATTCCAAATCCTGAATTTGGAGCCAATCAAACATTGCTCAGAATTATTATGATTTTTTGAATATTATAATGAGGTCCCATACACTTTTTGCACAAAATATGCACGTGCGTTGTGGGGTAGAAATGGAGATTTTGGGTTCGAATCCCGCTGATGTCAACTTTTTGTTTTTTTTAGAGAACCACATGCGGAAAAGCGTTATGTTCTGTTAGCAAACAGACAGAAATCTCTAGTTACTATTACATTTATTTACAATATGAAATGCTATAATTAGTAACTATAATTAGTTACTATTCGATTCATTTAAAATATGAAATGCTTACCGTCGAATAGCCAATCGAAAATACTGACATCTAAAAAGTGAATTATAAAGCAAAAGAGGTGAAAAATTATTGAAAATAACTGACAAGTGTGAGGCACGTTCCCTACATAAGAAAGAACAGTTATTGGTGGATTTCAAATTGCTTTTGAATGATGTGTGATTATTATTTGTTTAAACATAAGTTGGTATTCAACTGTGCTTACCGTCGATTGACCCATCGTAACCACTGTAATCTAAAAATGAGTTTTAGTTTTCTAAGCGTTGAGGGCTAGAATTAGTTACTATCAGATTTATTTAGAATATAAAAATCTTACAAAAATGATATCTGTTAAAAATCGGGCAATATGGGACCAAATGTAAATCTCAATTTAAGCTGACAGGATCAATACCGTATCCAGCGAATCTTAACAATCAAATTTTTCACGAACTTAAGGTTGGAATATCCTCGTAGTGCGAACTTTTTATGCGTGGCTGGCATAGCGATACGCCATATAGAATATTCAGTCAAATTTTGTCGGACAAAATGCTACACTTATTGTGCTAAATTTCGTCATATAAACGTGATTTTTTGTGAGGGGTCGAAAAATGCCGAGGTAAGAGAATTTCATGTGCAATGGGTAAAAACAAGAAAAGTCAATATACCTTTAAAAACAAGGGTGAAATTATCCTATAAAATGCGTGATGTTTACCGTAACACGATATACATATATTGCGGAAAAGCTACTTACCGTATCCATATGGATTGTTACCACCGAAATCTAAAAAGTTAAACAGAAATTGTCTTGATCAGTAATTAATTATTTGAAGCTTTAACATATCTATTTGTTGGACAGAAAATGCAACACATTTTCTGTTGAATTTCGTCAAACAAATTATGTCTTTTGTGAGTGGTCGAATGACATTTCATTACTTTTTGCTATTAAAACTTGCGATATCAGACTTGTTTCTGTCTGATAATCGTGAGTAGTAAACATAACTTAAGGACATTTGTGAAACGTACCGGACCAGCCACTCGTCAGAATATCTCTGGGTTATAATTTATGGGACCAAATGTAAATCTCAATATAAGCTGATAGGATCAATACCGTATCCAGCGAATCTTAACAATCAAGCTTTTCACGAATTTAATGTTGGAATATCCTCGTAGTGCGAACTATTTTTGCGTGGCTGGCATAGCGATACGCCATCTAGAATATTTTCAATCAGTCAAACTTTTTTGGACAAAATGCTACACTAATTGTGCTAAATTTCGTCATATGAATGTGATTTTTTTTGGTGAGGGGTCTAAAAATGCCGAGGTAAGAGAATTTCATGTGCAATGGGTAAAAACAAGAAAATGCAGTATACTTTTAAAAACAAAGGTAAAATTATCCTATAAAAGGCGTGATGTTTACCGTAACAAGACATACATATATTGCGGAAAAGCAACTTACCGTATCCATATGGATTGTAAACACCGAAAGCTAAAAAAGTTAAATACAAATTGTCTTGATCAGTAATTAATTATTTGAAGCTTTAACATATCTATTTATTGGACAGAAAATGCCATACAGTGACATCTGCAATGACTCGAAAAATGACTTTTCTTAAAGAAAATAAACATAAGTTGGCATTGATTTGTAGTGATTATATGTAATGAGTTTTAATTTTGTAAGCGTTCATTGCTATAATTAGTTACTATTAGATTTAGTTAGAATATAAAAAGCTTACCGTAGAATAACGAAAATGCTACACTAATTGTGCTAAATTTCGTCACATCAATGTGATTTTTTGTGAGGGGTCGAAAAATGCCGAGGTAAGAGAACTTCATGTGCAATGGGTAAAAACAAGAAAAGTCAATATACCTTTAAAAACAAAGTTAAAATTATCCTATAAAAGGCGTGATGTTTACCGTAACACCATATACATATATTGCGGAAAAGCAACTTACCGTATTCATGTGAATTGTAACCACCGAAATCTAAAAATGTTAAACACAAATTGTCTTGATCAGTAATTAATTATTTGAAGCTTTAACATATCTATTTATCGGACAGAAAATGCCATACAGTGACATCTGCAATGACTCGAAAAATGACTTTGCTTAAAGAAAATGAACATAAGTTGGCATTGAACTGTAGTGATTATATGTAATGAGTTTTAATTTTCTAAGCGTTCATGGCTATAATTAGTTACTATTAGATTTAGTTAGAATATAAAAAGCTTACCGTAGAATAACGACAACGCTACACTAATTGTGCTAAATTTCGTCACATGAATGTCATTTTTTGTGAGGGGTCGAAAAATGCCGAGGTAAGAGAATTTCATGTGCAATGGGTAAAAACAAGAAAAGTAAATATACCATTAAAAACAAGGGGGAAATTATCCTATAAAAGGCGTGATGTTTACCGTAACACGATATACATATATTGCAGAAAAACAACTGACTGTATCCAAATGAATAATAACCACCGAAATCCAAAAAGTTACACACATTTTCTTGATCAGTAATGAATTATTCTAACCTTTAACATTCATTTTTGTTGGACACAAAATGACATACAGATATTGTTAAATTTCGTCATACAAATTATGTCTTTTGTGAGAGGTCGAATGACATTTCATTACTTTTCGCTATTAAAACTAGCGATGTCAGACTTGTTTTTTTCTGATAATCGTGAGTAGTAAACATAATTCAGGGACAATTGTGAAACTTACCGGACCAGCCATTCAGCAGAAAATCTGTTATAAAATTTAGAATAAGTTATTGTGGCAGGAAATTAACATGAGGAGCATAGGACGACAAGCATTTCCATGTTTTCTTAGTTTGCAGGTTCTAAAGTAAAATAATTTACACTTTGGACATTTTAATCTCATGAAACATAATCTAAATTTGTTGAATGAAAATACTTTGAATACATTTCCTAGAGGTTGATTTGTGGGTATTCATTTGTTTTTTATCATCAATATTATTCATTTGGCTGCATAAATGTAGAGAGATTTATAAACTTCATTTGTTGTTCAAAGCAATTTTCGTTTCTAAGTGAAACGTTTATTAGTTCATTGTTGGTTTACACTGACATCTGCAATGACTGATTTGACTTTGCTTAAAGAAAATAAACACAAGTTGGCATTTAACTGTAGTGATTATATTTAATGAGTTTTAATTTTCTAAGCGTTGAGGACTAATTAGTTACTATTAAATTTAGTTAGAATATAACAAGCTTACCGTCGATTGACCAATCGTAAAAACTTTAATCTAAAAATGAGTTTTATTTTTTAAGCATTGAGGGCTATAATTAGTTACTATCAGATTTATTTAGAATATAAAAAGCTTACAAAAATGATATCTGTCAAAAATCGGGCAATATGGGACCAAATGTAAATCTCAATATAAGCCCATAGGATCAATACCGTATCCAGCGAATCTTAACAATCAAGCTTTTCACGAATTTAATGTTGGAATATCCTCGTAGTGCGAACTATTTTTGCGTGGCCGGCATAGCGATACGCCATCTAGAATATTCTCAATCAGTCAAATTTTGTTGGACAAAATGCTACACTAATTGTGCTAAATTTCGTCATATGAATGTGATTTTTTTTGGTGAGGGGTCGAAAAATGCCGAGGTAAGAGAATTTCATGTGCAATGGGTAAAAACAAGAAAAGTCAATATACCTTTAAAAACAAAGGTAAAATTATCCTATAAAAGGCGTGATGTTTACCGTAACACCATATACATATATTGCGGAAAAGCAACTTACCGTATTCATATGAATCGTAACCACCGAAATCTAAAAAAGTTAAACACAAATTGTCTTGATCAGTAATTAATTATTTGAAGCTTTAACATATCTATTTATTGGACAGAAAATGCCATACAGTGACATCTGCAATGACTCGAAAAATGACCTTGCTTAAAGAAAATAAACATAAGTTGGCATTGAATTGTAGTGATTATATGTAATTAATTTGAATTTTCTAAGCGTTCATGGCTATAATTAGTTACTATTAGATTTAGTTAGAATATAAAAAGCTTACCGTAGAATAACGAAAATGCTACACTAATTGTGCTAAATTTCGTCACATCAATGTGATTTTTTGTGAGGGGTCGAAAAATGCCGAGGTAAGAGAATTTCATGTGCAATGGGTAAAAACAAGAAAAGTAAATATACCATTAAAAACAAAGGTGAAATTATCCTATAAAAGGCGTGATGTTTACCGTAACACGATATACATATATTGCAGAAAAACAACTGACTGTATGCAAATGAATTGTAACCACCGAAATCCAAAAAGTTACACACATTTTTTGATCAGTAATTAATTATTCTAACCTTTAACATTCCTTTTTGTTGGACACAAAATGACATACAGATATTGTTAAATTTCGTCATACAAATTATGTCTTTTGTGAGAGGTCGAATGACATTTCATTACTTTTCGCTATTAAAACTAGCGATGTCAGACTTGTTTTTTCTGATAATCGTGAGTAGTAAACATAATTCAGGGACAATTGTGAAACTTACCGGACCAGCCATCCTTCAGAATATCTGTTTCATAAAATTTAGTATAAGTTATTGTGTCAGGAAATTAACATGAGCAGCATAGGACGACAAGCATTTACATGTTTTTTTTAGTTCGCAGGTTCTAAAATAAAATAATTTACACTTTGGACATTTTTAATCTCATAAAACAAAATCAAAGTTTCTTGTATGAAAATACTTTGAATACTTTTCCGAGAGGTTGATTTGTGGGTATTCATTTGTTTTTTTATCATCAATATTATTCATTCGGTTGCATAAATGTAGAGAGATTTATAAACTTCATTTGTTGTTCAAAGCAGTTTTCGTTTCTAAGTGAAACGTTTATTAGTTCATTGTTGTTTTACAGTGACATCTGCAATGACTGATTTGACTTTGCTTAATTTGCTTAAAGAAAATAAACACAAGTTGGCATTTAACTGTAGTGATTATATTTAATGAGTTTTAATTTTCTAAGCGTTGAGGACTAATTAGTTACTATTAAATTTAGTTAGAATATAACAAGCTTACCGTCGATTGACCAATCGTAAACACTTTAATCTAAAAATGAGTTTTATTTTCTAAGCGTTGAGGGCTATAATTAGTTACTATCAGATTTATTTAGATTATGAAAAGCTTACAACAATGATATCTGTCAAAAATCGGGCAATATGGGACCAAATGTAAATCTCAATATAAGCCCATAGGATCAATACCGTATCCAGCGAATCTTAACAATCAAGCTTTTCACGAATTTAATGTTGGAATATCCTCGTAGTGCGAACTATTTTTGCGTGGCCGGCATAGCGATACGCCATCTAGAATATTCTCAATCAGTCAAATTTTGTTGGACAAAATGCTACACTAATTGTGCTAAATTTCGTCATATGAATGTGTTTTTTTTTGGTGAGGGGTCGAAAAAAGCCGAGGTAAGAGAATTTCATGTGCAATGGGTAAAAACAAGAAAAGTCAATTTACCTTTAAAAACAAAGGTAAAATTATCCTATAAAAGGCGTGATGTTTACCGTAACACCATATACATATATTGCGGAAAAGCAACTTACCGTATTCATATGAATCGTAACCACCGAAATCTAAAAAAGTTAAACACAAATTGTCTTGATCAGTAATTAATTATTTGAAGCTTTAACATATCTATTTATTGGACAGAAAATGCCATACAGTGACATCTGCAATGACTCGAAAAATGACCTTGCTTAAAGAAAATAAACATAAGTTGGCATTGAACTGTAGTGATTATATGTAATGAGTTTTAATTTTCTAAGCGTTCATGGCTATAATTAGTTACTATTAGATTTAGTTAGAATATAAAAAGCTTACCGTAGAATAACGAAAATGCTACACTAATTGTTCTAAATTTCGTCACATCAATGTGATTTTTTGTGAGGGGTCGAAAAATGCCGAGGTAAGAGAATTTCATGTGCAATGGGTAAAAACAAGAAAAGTAAATATACCATTAAAAACAAAGGTGAAATTATCCTATAAAAGGCGTGATGTTTACCGTAACACGATATACATATATTGCAGAAAAACAACAGACTGTATCCAAATAATTTGTAAACACCGAAATCCAAAAAGTTACACACATTTTTTGATCAGTAATTAATTATTCTAACCTTTAACATTCCTTTTTGTTGGACACAAAATGACATACAGATATTGTTAAATTTCGTCATACAAATTATGTCTTTTGTGAGAGGTCGAATGACATTTCATTACTTTTCGCTATTAAAACTAGCGATGTCAGACTTGTTTTTTTCTGATAATCGTGAGTAGTAAACATAATTCAGGGACAATTGTAAAACTTACCGGACCAGCCATCCTTCAGAATATCTGTGTTATAAAATTTAGTATAAGTTATTTTGTCAGGAAATTAACATGAGCAGCCTAGGACGACAAGCATTTCCATGTTTTCGTAGTTCGCAGGTTCTAAAGTAAAATAATTTACACTTTGGACATTTTAATCTCATGAAGCAAAATCTAAGTTTGTTGTATGAAATTTCTTTGAATACTTTTCCTAGAGGTTGATTTGTGGGTATTCATTCGTTTTTATTATCAATATCATTCATTCGGCTGCGTAAATGTAGAGTTATTTATAAACTTCATTTGTTGTTCAAAGCAGTTTTCATTTCTAAGTGACACGTTTATTAGTTCATTGTTGTTTTACAGTGACATTTGCAATGACTGATTTGACTTTGCTTAAGAAAATAAACACAAGTTGGTATTGAACTGTAGTGATTATATTTAATGAGTTTTAATTTTCGAAGCGTTGAGGGCTATAATAAGTTACTATTAGATTTTCCTAAGCAGTAGCATTGTAAAAAAGACCTACAGAAGTATGAGCCACGTAAGAGGTAAATTACTTTCACAAGAGTTTCAGTTATTGGTAGATGTTTTTCGTGTGCACAGTAATAGTATGGGTGGACTTTGCTGAATGGAAGGCGGACATTAAACTGATAATCATTATATCACAAAGGAATGATTTTCAATCTACCAAGGTTTCTTTCCTGTCGAAAGAAATTTTAAGTGTGAAAGTCAAATCAACTATTCCTGAAAGCATATCTAGACAAAATAGTAGACAATATCCTGATATCAATTGCAGGAACTTTGAGTCCCTATAATTGAACAAGTATCCATGAGAAGCGTTTTACTTGCAGCAGGTCAACGGCGTACCGAAGTTCTTTTCCACTCGATAATTGTTTGAAAAGTTTTTTAGAGATAACTTCAATTATCAATAAACTGAATCAAACAAACATCCAATAATAGAAAATCGATAAGATTCAGCTACAGTACTTTTAAAGCTTACCATATAATAACGTCGTCGTTTTAGGATAGGTATACAAGACTATTGACTTAATATTCACCATGATTGCAAATAGTGTATGCAAAAAAAATTGATTGGTAAGCGATATCAGATTTGTTCCTGTCTGATACCGTCAGCAGTAAACATAATGTAAGGACAATTGTGAAACTTACCAGACAAGTCAACCAGCTGATTATCTGTGGGATATCATTTAATATGAGTTATTGTCGAAGGAAATGAACATGAGTAATGAACATGAGTTACAATAGAACGACAAACTATTGCATGTTTTCTTAGGTTGCAGGTTCTAAAGTAAAATCATCTACACTTTGGACCTTTTAATCTAATAAATAGCAATTTAAGTTTTGTTTTAGGAAAATACTTCAAATAAATTTCTTAATACATTTCTGAGAGGTTGATTAATGGGTATTGATTCAATGTTATCAACGGATATGTAAAATAATTTATAACCAAACTTTATCTGTTGTTCAAACCAGTTTTCATTTCGAAATGAAGCTTTTTTAGTTCACGTTTTTAGGGTTAAATCCAAATAGAATGATTTGACTGCTTAAAGAAAGGAAACAAAAGTTTACATTGAACTGTAGTGATTATATGAAACCATGTATTGTTATTATTTATCCAATGCAAATGGTTATAGAAATATAGTCAATAAAGGACTACCTATAAAAGGTTAAATAATCCTACAAAGGCGTGATGTTAAAGTAAAACGATATATTGCAAAAGGGCAACTTACTGTAGACAATTGGATCGTTATAACCGAGATCTGAAAATTGAAATACACAAACCAAACAAAGTTAGTTTCCGAGGATAAGTGATTGAAAAAAACAGACAAATATTGTATGAGCCACGTTCTGTTTATCAGAAAAGACAATATTGGTAGTTTTTAAGATTGTTTTTTCATGTGATTAGAAAGTGGATATTATATCTTTTCGCTAAATCTAGCTACATCAGATTTGTTTCTGTCTTATTACCATAAATAGTTAACATAATATCTGGACAGTCATCAGATAATCTGTGGAATATAATTTCTAAGCGTTGATGGCTAAAATTAGTTAAGTTGAGATTGAACTGTAGTGATTATATGCAATAAGTTTTAATTTTCTAAGCGTTGAGGGCTATAATTAGTTACTGTCAGATTTATTTAGAATATAAAAAGCTTACGAAATTATATCTGTTAAAAATCGGGCAATAAGGGACCAAATGTAAATCTCAATATAAGCTGACAGGATCAATACCGTATCCAGCGAATCTTAACAATCAAGCTTTTCACGAACTTACGGTTGGAATATCCTCGTAGTGCGAACTTTTTATGCGTGGCTGGCATAGCGATACGCCATCTAGAATATTCAGACAAATTTTGTCGGACAAAATGCTACACTTATTGTGCTAAATTTCGTCATATAAACGTGATTTTTTGTGAGGGGTCGAAAAATGCCGAGGTAAGAGAATTTCATGTGCAATGGGTAAAAACAAGAAAAGTCAATATACCTTTAAAAACAAAGGTGAAATTATCCTATAAAATGCGTGATGTTTACCGTAACACGCTATATATATATTGCGGAAAAGCTACTTACCGTATCCATGTGAATTGTAACCACCGAAATCTAAAAAAGTTAAACACAAATTGTCTTGATCAGTAATTAATTATTTGAAGCTTTAACATATCTATTTGTTCGACAGAAAATGCCATACAGTGACATCTGCAATGACTCGGAAAATGACTTTGCTTAAAGAAAATAAACATAAGTTGGCATTGAACTGTAGTGATTATATGTAATGAGTTTTAATTTTCAAAGCGTTCATGGCTATAATTAGTTACTATTAGATTTAGTTAGAATATAAAAAGCTTACCGTAGAATAACGACAACGCTACACTAATTGTGCTAAATTTCGTCACATGAATGTCATTTTTTGTGAGGGGTCGAAAAATGCGAGGTAAGAGAATTTCATGTGCAATGTGTAAAAATACGAAAAGTCAATATACCATTAAAAACAAAGGTGAAATTATCCTATAAAAGGCGTTATGTTTACCGTAACACGATATACATATATTGCAGAAAAACAACAGACTGTATCCAAATAATTTGTAACCACCGAAATCCAAAAAGTTACACACATTTTTTTGATCAGTAATTAATTATTCTAACCTTTAACATTCCTTTTTGTTGGACACAAAATGACATACAAATATTGTTAAATTTCGTCATACAAATTACGTCTTTTGTGAGAGGTCGAATGACATTTCATTACTTTTCGCTATTAAAACTAGCGATGTCAGACTTGTTTTTTTCTGATAATCGTGAGTAGTAAACATAATTCAGGGACAATTGTGAACTTTACCGGACCAGCCATCCTTCAGAATATCTGTTATATAAAATTTAGTATAAGTTATTGTGGCAGGAAATTAACATGAGGAGCATAGGACGACAAGCATTTCCATGTTTTCTTAGTTCGCAGGTTCTAAAGTAAAATAATTTACACTTTGGACATTTTAATCTCATGAAACATAATCTAAGTTTGTTGAATGAAAATACTTTGAATGCATGCAATGGGTAAAAACAAGAAAAGTCAATATACCTTTAAAAACAAAGGTAAAATGATTCTATTTAAGGCGTGATGTTTACCGTAACAAGATATACATATATTGCGGAAAAACAACTGACTGTATCAAAAAAATTGTCACCACCGAAATCTACAAAAGTTAAACACAAATTGTCTTGATCAGTAATTAATTATTTGAAGCTTTAACATATCTATTTGTTGGACAGAAAATGCAACACGTTTTCTGTTGAATTTCGTCAAACAAATTATGTCTTTTGTGAGTGGTCGATTGACATTTCATTACTTTTTGCTATTAAAACTTGCGATATCAGACTTGTTTCTGTCTGATAATCGTGAGTAGTAAACATAACTTAAGGACATTTATGAAACGTACCGGACCAGCCACTCGTCAGAATATCTCTGGGATATAATTTAGTATAAGTTATTGTAGCAGGAAATTAACATGAGCAGCATACGATGACAAGCATTTTCATGTTTTCTTAGTTCGCAGGTTCTTAAGTAAAATAATTTGGTATTGAACTGTGCTTACCGTCGTACCAATCGTAACCACCGAGATCTAAAAAGTGAAATATAAAACAAGAAAGGTGAAAATTATTGAAAATAACCGACAAAAAGTGTAAGGTACGTTCCCTACACAAGGAAGGACAGTTATTGGTGGATTTCAAATTGCTTTTGGTTGATATGTGATTATAATTAGTTTAAACATAAGTTGGCATTGAACTGTAGTGATTATGTGTAATGAGTTTTAATTTACTAAGCGTTCATGGCTATAATTAGTTACTATAAGAATAAGTTAGAACATAAAAAACTTACCGTCGTTTTCCTAAGCAATAGCATTGTAAAAAAAAAACCTACAAAAGTATGAGCCACGTAAGAGGTAAATTACTTTCACAAGAGTTTCAGTTATTGGTAGATGTTTTTCGTGTGCACAGTAATAGTATGGGTGGACTTTGCTGAAGGGAAGGCGGACATTAAACTGATAATTATTATATCATAAAGGAATGATTTTCAATCTACCAATGTTTCTTTCCTGTCGAAACAAATTTTAAGTGTGAAAGTCAAATCAACTATTCTTGAATGTATATTTAGACAATATAGTAGACAATATCCTGATATCAATTGCAGGAACTTTGAGTCCCTATAATTGAACAAGTATCCATGAGAAGCGTTTTACTTGCAGCAGGTCAACGGCTTACCGAAGTTCTTTTCGACTCGAAAATCGTTTTAAAAAGTTTTTAGAGATACTTTCAAGTATCAATAAACTGAATCAAACAAACATCCAATAATAGAAAAAGATGAGATTCAGCTAGAGTACTTTGAAAGCTTACCATATAATAACGTCGTCGTTTTAGGATAGGTAAACAAGACTATTGACTTTATATTCACCTTGATTGCAAATAATGTATGCGAAAATGTTTGATTGGTTAGCGATATCAGATTTGTTTCTGTCTGATACCGTAATCAGTAAACATAATGTAAGGACTTTAAAAGTGCTTGGCGAAGCACCCTTCGAAAACCAGCGAATATTTGAGTTCAGTGTCTTTTTTCTCTCCTCTGGGGCCAATAGATAATGATGTAAGTTTTTTTCATGAAAATACCTGTTTTTAAATTTCTGATAGTTTTATTTACGGTTTCTCTGTCATCAACAAATATGTAAAGAAAAATTCAACCAAACTTGTATCTATGTTGTTAAAACCAATTTTCTTTTCAAGTGAAGCGTTGATTAGTTCATTATTGTTTTTACAGTGACAGAAAATATTTTACTTTGCTTAAAAAAGCACTGAGGTTGGCATTAAAACGCATTTACGCAATTGAATGATGGTAAATTTATTCAGTAAGCAGTTTGCAACATTTTTGTATATCTGATTAATTAGAAATGATCTGTTGAAAATCGGGCATCATTGGACAACATTGTAATTTGAAATGAAACTTATACCATTAGTATCTAGTGAATTTTAACAGTGGAGCTTTCATGAATTTTAGGTTGGAATATCTTTGTTAGGAAATTTGGCTAAGTTATCAAATGGTATATTTCCCATTTGAAAGCTTTTAAAACTTTTCTTTATTTGATGACCACCCGACTAAAGTAAAATAAATTACCGAATTTGAGGAATTTGTTCTTTGTAGTAGTTGCTTCCACATACTCTACTCCTAGTTTAGGCTACATTATGATTTTGTTCTCTTTATAGGTTTTTATGAGTTTCATCGATCACTATTAGATCTAGTTAAAATTACCTTAAATGACCTTCTCTCTTCCTTATCTTTACATAAAATAAATTAACTTTTCACGGGTGTAATCACTGAGCAATGTTTTTCACTTAATCTCGCTGAAAGTGTAGTTCTAATTTACCCATGGGCAATATGTAATAACTATATAGTAAATACACTTATCAAACAACGGTTAAATAATCCCATATTAGGCGTGATGCTTAAGAAAATATACAAATATATTGCGAAAGGCCAACTTACCAAAACCACGTAATAGATCGTTACCACCGTAATAAAGCAAAATAAAGTTGAAAAGTGATTGAAAATAACCTACAAAAAGTGTGAGCCACGTTCCCTTCATAAGAAAGGACAGTTATTGGTGGATTTTACAATTACTTTTGGTTGAAGTGTGTTTAGAACTTGGATAAAGAATAGTGGGTATTAAACTTAGACATTTTAAAAAGGATCTGATCTCATTTCGAAAATATACTCCTTATTAGTACAGTTTGCAAGTGGGATGTGTTAGCCGTGTACATGTACACACAATTGACTTCCGACATAACGATTAATTCAACATCTAAGGTAACTGGCTTCATCCTCACCATGAAAGCACAGAGCTCAATTATACGTGTGAACTGCTTCTCAGTAATTAGTGTATAATAACCTAGCTCAAAAATGCTCAGGTTCAATAATCCTATACAAGTCGTGATGTTTACCCTAAAGCAATACATTGTGAAAGGTGAACTTACCGAAACCAGCGAAATCGTGAGCAACGAGATCTAAAAAGTGAAATACCAACCAAATGAAGTTAGTTTCCGAGGAAATATAATTGAAAATAACAGACCAAATTTACGAGCCACTCTCTGTGTATCAGAAAAGACAATATCGGTAGATTTTAGAATTGATTGTTCATGTTTGAGTATAATTTTTTTTATCAAAGTGGGTTTTAAACTGGAGCTTATCTCATTTCGAAAATATACTCCTGCCGAGTACAGTTTGTTTGAGTTTTTTTTTGTGAACTGATTCTCAGTAATCAAAGTGTATAATAACCTAGCTGAGAAATGGCGAGGTGAGATTTTTTCAGGTGCTATTTAGGGGGAGCATCGAGAGTGTTTTCCCCATACCAAACGTTATAGGTAAGAGGTATCGCTAAACATGTTATCGTTTTCACAAACACCGAAATCTTTAAAGATACATGCAAACCAAATCGAGTTAGTTTCTCATTGGTTTCCTAAGCAATACCATTGAAAAACCTACGAAAGTGTGAACCACAAACGAGGTTAATTACTTTCAAAAGAACTTCAGCTATTTGTAGATTTGATTTTTGCAGTAGCACTGTAAAAGTGTGATTGGCCTTTGATTCAAGGAATATGGGCATTAAACTGATAATGATAAGTTATATCACAAATTAATGATTTTCAATCGACTCAGGTTTCTTTCCTGTTAGACACATTTTAAGTCTGAAAGACAAGCCAACTATTCCCGCACGGATATTATTCTCTGAAAAAGTACAAAGTATCCTGATATCAATTACATGAATATTAAGCCAATACAATTGAGCAGGTGTCCCAGATAAAGCGCATTTGATACTGTTTGTTTATCCATTGAATCATCTTTTTAACAGGCCTATTTTCAACCTGGCTGATGTGTCTCTATATCAAAACAAATACTGAATGTATACCGTAGCTCTACGTTCCTATCCTCTTTGTAGTATATGCTTCCTTGACCACTTGAGTACATACAGTACATGCACTCCCGGTTAAGTCCACATTATAATATGTACACTTTCTAGCTTTTAATGAGCTTCGTCGACCACTATTAGATCCAGTTAAAAATTACTGTAAATAACCTGTTCTCTTTCATATTTTTAACTCAAAGTGTCAACGAGTGTCAGAAAAACAAGTGCGAGTGAACAGGAAAAAAGGTTATTGACAAAATCTTTCCTTTGATCTCCTAAGTTACCTAGGTTTAGAAAAACACAAATAATACCCATTTGATCGCTTATCAGTGCAAAGTTAAAATTACGCTACTACCAAATACCATTCATTAGGAAATCGAGTTTTGTCTATAGAAATTATTTGTACGAACATAGAGCTTTTCAAGTATGTTACAAACATATTGTATAGACGAGAATAGCACTGCCGGCTGTTTGGCGAAGGTCTGCCTGCACTGTTGATCTTCTGCGAAATACTCCCCCAGCTCCGTACCAGAACTTCCCTTTTTAAAAACAGTCAAAGTCCGTGTTTTATCGACTTGTTAAATAGCTTGCCATAGCACACTGCATCCCTTGTACATATTGCTGCAATTTTGCCAACCCAGTTTTTTTAATATCACACTCCCGCCAGTGATTCTGAGTAATCTTTCGTCAGAATATTTTGTTGTTTAAAATGAATCTTCTTTTTCTATGTGATTTACTCGTTTGGTTTTTGTATTTATTATTAAATTGACGCTGTCTATGCAAGTTTTGTATCGTGAATATAATTCCTGATGTTATGTATTGTCTATTCACGTAAATTAATCCCTAATGATATTGTTTTACAATACTGTACATTTTACCACGATTTGGCCTTTGGCCACGAGAGTAAAATCAATAATTTAGAATCAAATCAATTGAGACCAACCACTTCAACACGGATATGTTTAAGTTTTAATAGACAATTCTATTAAAAGTAATTTTTTGTACTAGAAATGTGAAACTTACCGTTTAAATAGCGTGCATCCGACTGATTACCTGTTCAACAGAAATTAGTATACGTTATTGTTAAAGGGATTATTAGTATGACTAACGATAGTGATGCCAGTTATTTAGGAATGTTTCAGTCACCTCACAGGCTCGTTATCTCAGGTATAATTTTGTTGAGATTCATAAACGTAAAGCATCAACGTAAAGCATTATGCATAATGACTGACTGACATCTAAGGTTAAGATGCCCCATACTGTTAATTTTTTTTTTGGCATATTCAATCCCACTACTGCTCAACTTTTAGAATTGCTAACCGTATCGACAAAAGGATAGGGTAGGCTTTCCTTTTTCTTCTTAAGGTGGAATTTCTGAAGCATTTGTTTGCGCACATTGCGTATGTGTTCATTACCATCTATGATAATCGTACGTTTTTTTTCTACACGACACCTCGGGGCAAATTCGTACTGAGGTTGCGCGAGGTCGTACGGAAATTGAACAATCTGTATCGTGCAGTTGCCCTGTAGTCTTCGCAACTTTTACACGACAATCGTACGGAGCCTGTGCGTATTCCGTGCAGAGACAGCGCGGAAAAGGTGCGGAGACCTTGCACCCACCGCGCCTAAAGCTTCCGTTCAGTGCGCTTTCTCCGTGCGATACCCATGTGGGTATTATGCATACTGTGTCTCACGATTTTCAAATTTGCTTGCTAACAACATTTTAGAGATTTAATGCAGAGAATAAATTAGAGACCGTGAATCCGTACGGAAATCGTACAGTCGCTACCTGAACGACCCTTCTGTGTAAACGATTAAAAAGAAGACTTACCAGTACCGTGACATGCTGACACGGTCAACAGCAACACCGCAGCGGCCAGCAAAAGCCTCATGATGGTTTGGTAGAGGTCTCAGCGTGGAAGAAAACAAACAGTTGTTTGCTTGAATCTAGCTCGGTACGGTAGCTCGCAGAAAAGTGGCGTTGGACGAGCAAAACCGTCCTGTTTTTATGTCTACACCACCCGGTCAACATCAGCTGGACTAAGTCAACCAAACACGTCCATTCATGGAAAAATGAACAAGAAGATTATCTACATCAATAGGGAGCTTCCCATCTCATTTGCAGAAGATCTGAACAAGCATGCACACAATTCCCTGACCTCTGCATTGCCTATGTTATTCCATGGTTGATGAGAGTTTAGGCCGGGATTTTCTCCACACTCGGTAATTAAACGCCATTTTCAACCATTTCACGCTTTCAGAAGTCAAGAACATCTCTTCAGTCATTGCAAGTTGGACATCGCCCCCCCCCCCCAAAAAAAAGTTTGTCAAAAGTTTGAATAGGGGAGATCAATCACACAAACGTATAACGTGTTTTCTCTCTTTCACGTGGAAGATGTAATGTACGTTTTGATAAAAAAAAAGGAGCGGCTTCGTTTAGCACACCAAACGCAAAACCAAAATTTGTATAGATAAATCACAGTTGAACATTTTATAGATTGACGTTCAAGGGAAAGGGAGGGAGTTGCTTCCTTCCATCAATTAAATAGTTTTATCGCAGTTTTCGGCCACAGTACTTTTGTGCTGTGACAGAGTGAGAGCCTGCTAAATGTCTCCTTTCTGATCGTCCAATGGGCACTTATCAAGGTGACGCAAGGAAGTAAGCTTCGTATTGCGTTAGATTACTTTTAGACAATTGACATCAACGCTTGCACTTGTCTATACAGTCGTATAGACCAGAGCAAGTTACATACTCTTACCGTTAAGTAAACGTTGTGCGAAAGATTGCACATTGTCTTTTCTTTACTTTATCACTTTTATCACTTTTATCGTTCTGAAGTTTTCTTCAGAAAGACTTACCTTGAACGTTTTGCCGAGCAGGTGGGCATTTTCGGGCTAGATTCTAGTCCAAGTGCACTCGGTAGATCTGCCAAAGAAAATATTGTACAAAGTAATGCCTACCATTAAAGTATTAATGTTTCTACCGGGCCGTTCATAAGTGTATCACTCGCTGCCGCTACCAGGTGTTTGAGTTGGGAATGGTTCCCATCGGTCTTGTTGATGCTTCGTTGTGCACGAGGCCTCTATTTGGAGGGCGCCCTCAGCTACGTGGCAGTACCTGCATTTTATTTAATTTGATGTACTCTGGTGAAGGTTTGAATCAGTATCTTGCTTTGACAGTAACGCAGCACTTGTTTGTGGCTGTGGTTATGGCTTGTTTGCCTGAATATTATAGCGCAGCATAAAGTAAATAAAGGTTCCTGTGTAACTGGACTCTGATTCCACTTTAGAAACGTTAGAGTTCTCGAAATCATTCGCGTGGATTGTACTTTCGAACTTGTATCTGAAGCTGTGGACACGAACTCGAGCTTGTTTCTTTGTCTAGAACTCGAGGGAGATCCACAATCAGGCAGAGGGTTAAACCGATATGCAACACAGATACGACAAAATATTGCACGTCAATACGCCATGTACAAACAATCGGTTGGCAGTGCAGATGGAAGCTGTAGGGATCTATATTACAGGTATGCACTCGTCTGGATTGTGTGTCTATTCTGTCTATGTCTAGCTGAGTTTGTTTCTTTGCATTGAGCTGTAGTACACTGGAGGATTGCACTACTGCCAGTAAGGTTGAATAGTTGATTAGGCGGGCTATGGTTAAAAAATACACAGCATGTACACACAATGATTCCATCCTCCCCTTTTCTTGGGTTTCCATTTGTGGGCGCACTACGCTCTTAATGCGCCTTGCATGGGGTGAATTACTGTTGTACCATTGCGTGGTGAAATCGTACATTTTTTTTTACACTGAAGGGCATGAGCACAGCGCGTCACTGTGAAAAGCATGCCTCCTCTTACTCCGGATCCACTGGTGAACGCGTGTTCCCGACATTGTGGCGTGATTTGAACACAACATGCATTGTGCTGCCCCTAACTACTTAATGCCGAGCCTTCTGAAAACTAATTAGTTGATATTATGTACAAGAGACATTGCTTCGGACAATCTGACGGTTGTTATAAGAAGTGTATAGACTGTGGCTTTTAATTTGGGCCATAACTGGCTATAGACCCTTCTGACTGACGTCACGTTGCTACTACACTGTAAAAACGAACTGCATCTCATGCACTTCTGCAATGGCACATATTTGTCCGAAAATCATGAACACCTGAGGCACCAACTGTACTACATGCACATGAAATACTGTAGCTCAAGCACATGGGGCATTGCAGTCACTTAAGCAAAAACCGGATGAGGTGCATGAAGTGCTTCATGTACAAGAACATCTCCCTATTTACTGTACCTCAAGCACATGGAGTGAAAGTGAGCATCACCTCGTGCGCATGTATCGTGCACCACGTGCCTCAACATACTTCATTCATGTGCATGATGTGAGCACCGTTTTTACAGTGTAGAAACAGTGAGATCCGCTATCTTGGAGTACACATATACGCTTTCGCACGCACGTTTGTGTTCGTTTGACGTTACCTTAGTCATCATGGCGAATTCGAATGCTGCACGGTCGGCTTATTACAGTTTTCTCGATGGGAATTCCAAGGCCCGGTATAATGACATTCTCGGCTTTATTGCTGGAATACATCCGTGCACAGTTAACCCGCGACAACCATTTCGTCCATCTTTTTAGCAAAAGTGTACGAGGTGCGTCACCTTCTCTTGTCAGTACAGCGTGTAAACGATAAAAAGATTTCTTATCACGATTCCCCCTGCTTCCACAGCCAAGGACAGCGCAAAAGTCAATCATCTTTAAACCAAACAAGTACTCCAATCCATTGTACAACCACGGAGGAAGAAAAAGAGATTCCTCCATGGCACAACAAGTAATTAATACTAGTAAGAAGCAGTATTAGTAGTACAAATACGACGAGTTCAAAACTTGCCGCCGTGCATGTGGAGTTGTTTGTATGCACAGCTGACTTAGTAACGGCGGTGACGTGCTCATAAGTTTAATCCAAGATGACCGATAAACAAAACCTTGACGTCATCGAAGACGGGTCTACAGAAATGGACGGATCCCACCAGAAAACAAGAACGAAACCGAAAGTGCTTTAGATGATATCCAAGGAGAAAAAAGGAATCTACGGCAGACACATCATGATAAAAGTGATTAAGATCAAAGCCAGAGTTTCCAGTACTACCAGTTACGATTAAGGATAACCGATATTGGCGCTTCTTGACCACGACGTCACGTGCTTTAAAACTTTGCCTGTGGTGCCTAACTTATATATAATCCGTGCTTCCGAGTAGCCTACGCGAGTGGGATACAGGATTGGCAGAGCGTGTATGTTGTCCACGGTGATACTCATCGTCGGCCGTGGTGTCAGCAACCACAACCCTGGCTATCGGTTGTTTGGTCGCTGCCCTGTCGTGAATGATATCAGGGTTAGCGCATAGATACGAGGGACTGCAAGGTGAACTTAACTTGAGGGTTATGTGTATACGCAATAATGTCGTTTTAGTAAAACAAATAAGGTCCATAGAGTGTTGTTGATGTCCTTGAAGTATGTTGATGACTACGTATATTTTCGCGTAGGGGCTCGTCAACTTGATGTTGGAGGAAAATTTGACTTATTTCTTGAGTCTTGAACGAAGCGACATTCGACATTGTGTCATTCGAGTAGTCTCATGTCGTGGCCGCCACTGCTGTAAATCCCGTGTATAGGCTACACGAGGAAGGATCCCAGATCGCACACTTATTATAGCGCAACTCTAGGAAGTTTCCGCGATAGTCAATCTAAAGAGCGCCCTCTATTTTGTTTGTATTTGCAGTTTTATGTCACGTTCGTTCCCAATGCCTTAATAGGTATTATGGCCTCTGTACCGTGCCAGTGATCTACGCGGTGATATGCGTCACTCAGTTCAAGTGTACACAGAGTCTGGTATTTCCGGCCATTTTAATCTGCGACATGGAGTTTGAGGCGGCAAAGGCTGGTGAACTATCATGATCACAAACGACACAGGCCTATAGTGGCTATTCACTTGAAGTTTTGCATGGTGCATTCACAATGTGAAGTGCTTGCCACTTGACAGCTTCGTGCTGTACCTGGACTACATGGAGTTTGCTGCCCACAAACGTCTATTTGCTCTTTGGCTGCAGTGCAGCATGGTGGTGGCGAAGGAGTTTCGTTCTCCATTCAAATGCTGTATAAATAATGGTCGTTGTATGGCTATAAACATCTGATGTCGGAATTCGGTTCTACATAGGCTGCCCATCTGTGTTCAATAAAGAGCGCCCTCTAGAGTTACTATATATACACATGCAGGCTTAACTTACAACGTCGTGACGCCAGAATGTAATCAGATGGGGGCTTGAAGTTTCGCATGGTGCATTCACAATGTAGAGTGCTTGCGGCGATACCGTGTGTATAATCTATTTCGTCAGTGAGTGTATATAGTGCCGGTTACTTAAAGTAGGCCTAACCATCACTTTTCGGAGCAATGCTCATTATCGAAAGCGACTAGGGACACGGTGCCACCTACAGCATTTGATACAGTATGTCATACATGTAGTGGCATGGCGTGATACACCCATTCCGATGAATTTCAATCATATGCTCCCTCGATAATCCTCGTCTTCGGTTCCATATAGCGGGCATGATCGAAGGCCATCTGTGGAGGGTTGTGAGCCTCACACTTTGTCCCGCGGTTATTATCGCACGAGAGCCTGCTGAAAACCCCGGAGCCCTTTTCTCATTCTCATTCTGACAAATGAAGGGAGCCGTGCCGGCGTGGTGTGCGTCTGGAAGTGACGTGGATTTAGGAGTAAAAATCGAGATTTAAAGGGCCCATCGTTCCGAGCTGAGGGGGGCCTTCTCAGAGGCAGAATGATGAGAACATCCAGGAAGTATAGCAACCCTGTTTGTTAATCTACTACCGGTATAGATTTATATGGGTAAATGCAAATGAAGTCACCAGTCTAGCATGTAACTGTAGCAGTTGCACCCTGCCGATGCTTGCAATCCTGTCTACGCTGCTGGAGACTGAAGACAGAAGACAGAACCAGAGCCAGAACCAGAGCCAGAGCCAGAGCCAGAGCCAGAGCCAGAGCCAGAGCCAGAGCCAGAGCCAGAGCCAGAGCCAGAGCCAGAACCAGAGCCAGAGCCAGAGCCAGAGCCAGAGCCAGAGCCAGAGCCAGAGCCAGAGCCAGAGCCAGAGCCAGAGCCAGAGCCAGAGCCCAAAGCCCAAAGCCCAAAGCCCAAAGCCCAAAGCCCAAAGCCCAAAGCCCAAAGCCCAAAGCCCAAAGCCCAAAGCCCAAAGCCCAAAGCCCAAAGCCCAAAGCCCAAAGCCCAAAGCCCAAAGCCCAAAGCCCAAAGCCCAAAGCCCAAAGCCCAAAGCCCAAAGCCCAAAGCCCAAAGCCCAAAGCCCAAAGCCCAAAGCCCAAAGCCCAAAGCCCAAAGCCCAAAGCCCAAAGCCCAAAGCCCAAAGCCCAAAGCCCAAAGCCCAAAGCCCAAAGCCCAAAGCCCAAAGCCCAAAGCCCAAAGCCCAAAGCCCAAAGCCCAAAGCCCAAAGCCCAAAGCCCAAAGCCCAAAGCCCAAAGCCCAAAGCCCAAAGCCCAAAGCCCAAAGCCCAAAGCCCAAAGCCCAAAGCCCAAAGCCCAAAGCCCAAAGCCCAAAGCCCAAAGCCCAAAGCCCAAAGCCCAAAGCCCAAAGCCCAAAGCCCAAAGCCCAAAGCCCAAAGCCCAAAGCCCAAAGCCCAAAGCCCAAAGCCCAAAGCCCAAAGCCCAAAGCCCAAAGCCCAAAGCCCAAAGCCCAAAGCCCAAAGCCCAAAGCCCAAAGCCCAAAGCCCAAAGCCCAAAGCCCAAAGCCCAAAGCCCAAAGCCCAAAGCCCAAAGCCCAAAGCCCAAAGCCCAAAGCCCAAAGCCCAAAGCCCAAAGCCCAAAGCCCAAAGCCCAAAGCCCAAAGCCCAAAGCCCAAAGCCCAAAGCCCAAAGCCCAAAGCCCAAAGCCCAAAGCCCAAAGCCCAAAGCCCAAAGCCCAAAGCCCAAAGCCCAAAGCCCAAAGCCCAAAGCCCAAAGCCCAAAGCCCAAAGCCCAAAGCCCAAAGCCCAAAGCCCAAAGCCCAAAGCCCAAAGCCCAAAGCCCAAAGCCCAAAGCCCAAAGCCCAAAGCCCAAAGCCCAAAGCCCAAAGCCCAAAGCCCAAAGCCCAAAGCCCAAAGCCCAAAGCCCAAAGCCCAAAGCCCAAAGCCCAAAGCCCAAAGCCCAAAGCCCAAAGCCCAAAGCCCAAAGCCCAAAGCCCAAAGCCCAAAGCCCAAAGCCCAAAGCCCAAAGCAAAAAGCAAAAAGCAAATAAAAAACCCAAATGGTTACCGTTGCAAGTAGATAAACCCATGATAACTCAGAGAAATAAATTCCCCAGTCTACCGTTCTTCTCGGCTTCAATATTTTGTATTTTATTCATTCATTTTGTCGACAATCCTTAATAAAACCGAGCCGTCACTCAATAATATTAGTCACTGAAGTAGGTCACTGCGGTAGATGTAATATGTTATCATCTCATGCAGAAATGAATGCCCTGTTTTATTGGTCCTGGTCGAAAATCAGTTATTATTTGTTTGTTTGGCCAGAATGTCGCGTTCATCATGCTGTCGGGCTGTCGATTTCTTCGTGGCCAAAGGCTGCGCCCGATGGCGGGCAATCGCCGTGAAGCACGCAGCTCCGGATTGATCAGAAACTTTCCCCCTTTCCCCCTCTCCGCTGTTGGGGTGGATCGAGGTGGGGGAGAGGCGAGACAAGATAAATATAGACACTCTACGCGGTAACAACTTTCGCATTATTACGCGAGGGTTGTGGAGGTGGGCGTGTGATCGCAACGCGGTCGTGGGGGATTTTCCGTTGGCGCACCTCCTCCAACAACCGCCGGCGAAGCCGCGTTAAGGCGCGCGTGCTTTGTGGCGAGTGTACGTAACCGGATGGAGCGATTTGCAGTCCAGCAGCCAAAGGGGGAACTTCCCCACCGACATTATCGCTCCGGCTGCTAGTTCGAAAGGATTCATTTCAGGCCGGCATCTCGACTCTGCCCATTGGCCAACGCAATTGATGCCACAACCAATTTCTTTTACCATTCGTCGCACCTAGGGACCCCGACCAAGTAGGTACTGATCTGTTTAACCTATCGAATCTGTCAAAAATAAGCCGATGCTAGCTGGACCTTCCCTTAAGGCGACTTTCTCCATAGCAAATGCACTCTGCCTTTGAGAAAGGTCCTGATTTGATCGAAACGCCAGGCACTGCTAATTTTTGATATTCGCATTCTGGCCATTTGTTTTTAGTATAGTCTGTAAGCAGTTTTGCAACATTATTTGCATATCCGGTTCTTTCCAGAACCACACATACTTACAAAAGAGAACTTTGCATGGTGTAACCGCGAACCTATTTCTCCTGTTTGCATATTACCATTGAATATGTGCATGCCGTGTTGTACATTGTACTATGTTTGTCTTTTATTGCATGACGCCGTGACGTCATTTTGTGTGTCATTAAAATTACAGCTGAAATGTCGATATCGGGGTCTTTGGTTGGTCGTTGAATTTCTATTGAAGAATACAATCGTGATAGAAGGCACGGCCTTAATGACCCATGCGGACCACTTCGATCAGAAGGAATGTTTTATTTTGACATGACCGCCCATTCTTTACGCACAATCCTTTGAGAATTGGAATGTCTTTTTCGCCTCTAAGCGTAGTCCTTGTTGGAACCCGGGGCGTCTAGAGCTAGGTCTAAGTCTTCCTCTAGCGGTAATACACGGAGATGCGAAGACAGTAGCCCTAGCTGTAGCACTGGAAGCCGTTTCGGACACGGCCATGCATGGTCTTGTTTGTCCGTAATTTGGGCAATGGCGTGGGGCACGGCACGCTTTACAATCTCGCGCGGACCAAAATCATGCAACGCGCCTTTTAACTGTGTTCGGCTCTCGGTCTATCCGAGCATATGTTACGGGCTGCTTAATGCACCGCGTGGCTGTGTTTAGAATGCAGGGAATACACGTCGTCTGATGGTATATTAAGCGCGCCACAAAAGCCAACATTGGACAGCTGTCGATTGTGTCAACAGTACTCCGTTGTCTTAGCCTGGCCAATATTGCGCCCCCAAAACGTCCACCTTCCATTTTTGAATAAAGCAGCGCAAAATATGTCTCGCTGGTTTCCTGTTTGATGTGCGACTTTGAGGTTAAACGCGGACCAGCGGCACAGCCGACGAAATTGTGTTTTAGCATGCTGTTATTTTTTCATCTTGCAGAAGACAAAGTACAACATGCGGGAATACTTTTCACTGATAGTCACTTGATTTGGATGAACCTGACTGGATGCGGGTATGAATTCCCCGAAACAACAGACTGACATCTCCCCTGAACTATCGAGCTCAAAATATGTCTATTTACTACTAATGTATAAAGACTCTACAATAACATCTCCCCACATATTCGTATGACTTGCAAAACGACTACGATCTCTTTAACGAATACTTTTCTTTCTCTCCTCTGGGCAAAATCAATCACGGATCAGTCGAGTCTTTTTCGGCAGTCTTTTTGTGGTTTTTACTTCAAATACCAAAATAATCAAGGATTCACACGTGATTTTATAGTATAAGGTTGTCAGTCCCCGCATTGGCCATATAAACGTTTGCGTTTTTTTAAGTATCATACATAAAACAATTTATTGTATGTACTCCTCGAAGTTCACTCATTTCCCAGGAAAGTCTTGACGGTTGATCTGTTCAAGAGCAACCATTCGAAATGTCAATTGCACCACACTTGTAAGGCCTCTGCAGTCTATCATCCCAAGTCGATAGAAAAAAAATCAAATGCACGAAAAATGTAGCGTAAAATTTATATAAAAAAAGCAAGCAAGCAATTGAAAGAATAAATGGATGGAGACAACTCCAGATAGATCCCGGATATACAGGAATAGCTATTTACCCTATCTAAGAATCGTGACTATGTCATTTAGCTCATTAAACTTTTCCCACACCCGGACGACAGATGAATTTACCTGCGAGTCGTAAGGAAGCAGTAAAAGTAACAAAAGGGAACGGGCCGGGAGAACAGTGCAGAAGCCCTTCGCCGCCTGATCGCCCATGAGTGTGATTATAAAACACAAAGATGTTTCCCCAAAGTCGAACGTTTCGACCAGGAGGAACGCCTCGAAGCTCCATTATCCAGTGACGTCACCAGCCCCATCGATGTGCCGTTGCAGGAGCCACGACTCCCCTCTCGAACGCCGCCAATTGGTCGCGTCCGGGTCACGTGAACACGCTTGCCAAGAAACAGCAGCGTGTGCTCGAGTAGCGACGCACTGACTTGCCCACGTAGGCCTATTTATAGACCACGGTGAGCCTCCGGGCAATTGGCGACAAGAACCTGACGTGTTTTTGCAGGAGCTGCTTATGGTTTGCAGAATGAGATGAGGGAGGAGACGACAGGCGGACAGCTGTCAATATCCTAAACGCTCCATCGATCCCCACAGCAACGTGTTTGGAGGTGCCATTGTTTTGGGTCTTCGTCTCTTTGGTTGGCTGTACAACCCGCACTCTCTTAATAAAAGCCCTATGCAATTCAGAGCAGGTGCATTTGCCGTTGCCGTTGCCGTTGCCGTTGCCGTTGCCGTTGCCGTTGCCGTTGCATTGCCGTTGCCGGTGCCGTTGCCGTTGCCGTTGCCGTTGCCGTTGCCGTTGCCGGTTCCGTTGCCGTTGCCGTTGCCGTTGCCGGTTCCGTTGCCGTTGCCGTTGCCGTTGCCGTTGCCGTTGCCGTTGCCGGTTCTGTTGCCGTTGCCGTTGCCGTTGCCGTTGCCGTTGCCATTGTCGTTGTCGTTGCCGCTGCCGTTTCCGGTACCGTTGTCGGTGCCAGTGCCGGAGTCGGAGCCCAGACTGCCCATAAAATCACACGCTTCGCGAATTGAAATGGCGGCCGACGACGTGTCCCTTCCCTAGTATGCGGTTGCTTGTCTATTTCGAGCCTTTTCGCTCGGGTCCTACCTCATGCAGACCCCCTCGTGATCAGTGCCGTTCCACTCTATACGAGCCGAAGGCAAATCGATACATTTGTCTTACGTCAGCCATACCATCCAATGGGGGGTTTAGTCAATGTGGACGGAGGAATGACGCCCACTGTGGCATTCTATGAATTGAAGGGACGAGATTTTAGAAGCTGCTCGGTTATGTCTCTTCTGAATCATAAAAGGGAATACAATTTGGCAATTGCTATCGGCAATTACCAAGCCGAAGGTGAAACGAAGAATGATCGACACTTACTGTTGGGTTTCGATTCGAGAATTTCAATGTGTAAGGGGCCAAATTAAAAAAGCACGTATGTCGATGACTTACTACCAGATATCTGTTTATTTTTGTACAGAAAGCACAAGACAGCTGAAATCAAATTCAGGAGACGCCCAGCTGCGAAAAGGTAAGAAAAAATGTTTGTGTTCGTTTGTTTGCCGACATGATGGCCAACGACACCCGTGTTGTACCAGAACGCAATACCCTGACAGTCACTTTTTACCACAGTGAAAATGTTGATTACTTGGTGGCCGATTTTTCCACACTGTCCACAGTTGTAAAACCAAAACAGGTCTTTTTCTTCGGTTAGGTAATGCATGAATGCACGTGGCTACAGAAAGTAAAATTATCGATACATGATACATTATAGATTATTGTGTATAGATGTCCATTCTTTATAATAGGAGTGGGAAATGTCTGTATATAGTCACCCCATGCCCTTCTCGAAATGATTACCGTTTGCGTTTGTCTGGACTCGGGTGCATGGCGCTGCCGACCCACTTTCCCTATCCGGGCCAGTCAATTGCATTGCCTCGGTTTTCGGGTCTGCCGCCCGACTATATCAAATTAAAACGGCGCACGAAAATGTAGAGCGACACATGCCGCGTCCAGGCAGCCTTTGGCAGCGCGCATGCTCACCGTCTGCTTGCCGTGTGGCCAGCGCTTCCCGGGCACGTGGAAAAAAGTCCCCAATTCTTGGCCAGAATCATTTATTGCCCCGATGGATAGCTTATTTATTCACCTAACGTAACTTGAAGGTGCGCTTGGTATGCGTTACTGAATCAGTTTTGTTTGACAATATAGGTATATACACAGTCGCCATTACAGAACATTTTGTAACAGCAGTCACGGCACAGTGGTGAATGATGTACATGTATGTTTTCCCATTGTCAAGCGCTAGAATGAGACTCCTGTGAAGGGTTTAAGAAAGAAATCTCGAGAAAATTGAAAATCAAATGTTTGGATCCTCCCCAAGTGTTACGAAGTCGCCTTTGTGCCCCTTTTTCTTTCCGCGGACGGGAGAAATAAGATTAATGGCAGTGGTGTGGACAACTATCAGCAATCCCGACGCCTGTCAACTGGACAATCCACGCTGTCCAACATTTGGCCGAACGTTGCCTGATGTCGGGCAACATATACGGCTTTCAAATGATCACGTATTAATAAAGATTGACTATTCGGCTGGTTATGACTTACCCAGCATTGGGCAACCCATTCTCCATCCGGGCTAGTTTTTTACCTCAATATTGATCAAAATGATCACTAGTACTATAGGCTTTACATAGCATACCTCAGACATTTGCGTTAGAAAAAGGCAAATGTCTGGACGCCATGCGTTGCATGCAGTGTAGACGCAGCAAGAGAAGTGGCCATCCTATATACGTAGGGGAGACTTCTTTCGCTTAACGGGTACGCAGAACCAAACCCATGCTCTGACAACTCGGACACCCAATGTCGTATAATTCTTTGAGCACCCAAAATGCACAATGATATTGAGACGAGACCCCGCGCCATCGGGGAAGCGTGTGGCAGTAAAAAGCCCCATCCACTGTTCGAGGAGAACCTGGAACAGAGGACAGACTGCGGGCTAATGTGGTCGTGTCCGATAGTGATGGCCGCCCCGTGTCCCTGAGCTGACCGGAGCACGTATCGTTTATTATATGCGCCTCCGTCCCTGGGTATGCGGACGACATTCACTGGCGGGACCATATAATGGACGTGTGTGTACAGGAACTGTAAGCGGCCTCTCGTCACGGGAGACCAAGCGCTGCCGTTACCGGAAACCGGGAGGTGAGCGGAGCGGACCGTGTTTGTCCCGGGCACTTACAGGGGGGGGGGGGGGGGTGGGGGTAGAGGGGGTTGCGGGGGTTGCGGGGGTAGAGCCCGCCCTGAAATGACCGCCCACGCACAGCCAATCTTTGCCGCTCGCAACGGGAGCCCAACACGTGCCGTTTTCGACTCGCAGGCATCGCTGGGCAAACACGGAGCAAGGGCCAGCTCGCGTGTGGCGATCAGCGGGTCTATAGGTATCCCAGGCTGTTAAGATGAATGGTAATGAGCGTCCTTCATTTTGGTGTACTTGTTGCAATGCTCCATACGAACGCTCAAATGCATGCCACACCGTCCTGGCCATTATTTCCCTCCAAGTTACGTTTTATTTTAGGAGTCAGTGCCCGTTTAGTGGACACGCTCAACTGAGGTATACAAGGTTAGTCAGTTAACAGTGGCTAGATTATTCAGGATCTCAAACCGTGTCTACAATGTATTCTTGAATTTGTGCAAATGTTACAACAACCTTCAGACCTATCTTGCTCACTCTGCGAAAACAAATAGATGACCGATCCTAGCCTGCGCAACCTTAGCTCATTAGCCACAAGTTATGAATTGCTGGTGTAGATCATCAATATCTGAGTTATTTCTAATCAGTAATTGGAATAACCGAGTTTCAACCAAGAACCCAAAGAGCTAAAGGTATAAAGACTGAATTGAATATTTGCGTTAAAGGCCCAGTACAACATTGGGAAGATAGGAAAACATCGATATCCCCAGATTTCTTATAGATGGTCAAGATATAATCCTCATGTTGAAATCCGACGGTCTGGGATGCCGTTTTTCCCGAGTAATCTTCACTCAAACATCGACAAACAGTTTATTATCGTAATAAACTAGTTCTTACACTACAGAACGGTACGTAAACCGTGCTTTTTTTTTTGCTTTTTTTTAAAGTTTTTTACTTTCTCAGATTACCATTTGAGCTAAAACCCTCGTAGTGTTGCGTTTTTAGGATGTCTAATGGTTTAACACACAAACTCTGACAATCTTTTGATCTTTTACCAATGTTCTTAAAATCTAGTGGGCCTGACGTTTCGACCCTAGCAGGACCTTTCTCAAAGGCAATGTTGTGCGTGGCCTTTAACGTTGGGCGTTGACCATTGTGGCGAGCAGTGCAGAATGCTTCCGTGAAGGCGCGTTCGCTTTGTCAAGACGCGTGGCGGGCTAGCCGGGCCACAGCGTGTCTTTATGCGTAAATGCCGCAGTCCGAAGTTAAAGGCGTAATTAGTGGGCAACCTAATGAAAAGGCAAGAGTGGAGTGGGCTTAATGAGCAGGCCGGGCATTGATTAGTGAGATTATGGCGGAGGGCGCCCAAGTCGACCCCTCCAATGACCGGTTAACGAGTTAGGGCCCTCGGCCTATGGTTTGAAGAGTGCCGATCTTCTAGAGGAACCTATACTCCTGCTCACAATTATTCCCGATGGCAAGTCGTACACGGTTTAATTACGTTCGTGGATGAGATTGTCACACTCTGGGTCTGAAGTCAGACGCGCCTTGGCCCTCCCTTCCTGGAATTTCTTTTCTGGGTCGCTGATAGCTGACGAGTCGCTCGCGACACTTTTGCTCACTGATTATTATACTCGCCTTGTCATTTCAGTCGCCTTGTGACGGTGACGACACAGGGACGTTAAGGGACCATGGTGTGTGTAGCTCTCTGTTCTTCTCATCTTTTCGTGCGTCTCATGTCACACTTATATTCGTGATCTCTGCATCATGTGGTTGACTTTGATCTTCTGACCAACATGGGACTGTCTCCTTTGATGCTAAGTGCTCTGGTTTTGAGCAATTTGGGGATTCAGTTTTTGCCATCGTCCTGTCTCTTGGACCCCGTCTGGCAGATGTTTTCAGTCCTGTACCTGTTGTAGGTAGACGTTGTCTACCAATTGTGTTCGGTCACCAGTTGATGTTAAACAAAATAATGGTTTACTTGTCACCACCATGGTAGAACCAGAACTTAGAGGCCTGGATTGAGTTATCCATAAACTGACATCCATGTACATTTGATTGTATCTCTGCCCTTTCTTTGTTCTTTCCCTCCTCGAAGGGAAGGGTCCGTGAACATTGGTCATAGAGACAGGGCACAAGAACATGTGTTACCGCCAAATAATGCACGAGTCCCATGCTGGTATATATGTGGTGCCGGTAGTGTTCTCACCTTTGGGTTTGCTATTATACTTCGTGTTTCCTCTGTCCGTCGCTAGGAAACTCCTGTGGTTTGTCGAGACCCTAGCGCGTGACTGTAGCCGCAGCCATTTCACCTGAGCGAGTGCTTTACACGGGCAGCTCGCCTGATGCACCAAATTGTCTTGGGAGATTGCGATATAGCGTGTCCTATACTATACGTTCGCAAGATAAATTTAGCAACCATTTTGAAAAGCAAATTTGTATGGCAAGACCGCCCCACTCGTTTACAATGAGATCGGGTACACGAGGCCGTCACAGACTCTTATCTACCCCGTTGGTACAACTTGCTGTCTGAATAATTACAGAAGATGTCTGCACAATTAGTCAACATTAAATAATATGAACAAAATGGAAGAGATTAAACCAGAAAACCTGAGTTACCTTCCAATTTGATCCAGTCACCTAGTCAGAATATTGATAAGATAATATTGATATTGATATTGATATTGATATTGATATTGATATAATATAAGATAAGACTGAATCGAGTTGAGGTGTGGTTAGGTTTAACATTTATGGATATTTAGAATAAAGGACAAGTCTTACAGTAAAGAATAAAGTTAAGAGGATATAGCGTTTCGACCATAGTCAGATCTTCAGCAAAGGAAAGTCCTACCAAGACCAAACTACAATCGAAACGTCGGGTCCTTTACCATTTTTCAATTTGAGATACGGCAATTTAAAGTTGAGAAGGAAAACACATTGTGCACAGTCCTATGTACGTTTCTCTCTGCAATATATACCTGGGTGTTGTTTTTTAATACTGATCATTATTCTCGCTCTACCCGTTCCTCCTTAACTGCATTTCCCATCTCAGTGACGATAATGAATCCCCGTGTCCCTCCTCTGATAATCCAATTTCACAATGTCCATGCGAGACCCGTGCGCATGGCTGCAGCCACGGTATTTTCACCCGAGCGAGTGCTGTACACGGACAGCGCGCTTGGTACGCACAATTGCCCCGGGAGACTGGGATAGCGTTTTCTACTTGTATACGTTAGCAAGCGAAATTCAACTACCATTTGGAAAACCAAATCGGTTATTGTATCACCTTGGAGTACCGGTTGTCTAAATCTTGTCAATTTTGAACGAAATCTGTGCCTATTTTCATGCATCTGTTTTGAAGCACCCAATACGTCCGTGTCAGTTAACAGTAAATGCCAGCATTTATATATACCCCTACGTCACAGATCATTGCTCCGTAACATAGGTTAACATTGGCGGGCATTAGCGACGTCATGTATTATGTATAATAACACGTGTGTGTACCCTCAGTCAATGCGTCATAATAATTATGAACTAGGTCTATCTCTTTTCATACAAGTATGGCCGCTTGGCAGAGAAACACTCAGTGCAATAGCACACCTATTTTTTTTTCTACAGCTGTCACTTAAGGGCGACTTCAAGATAAAGGTTATGGCCTGCAGTTTTGTCGAAGCCCATTTACGGACCTGCTATTACCCAGATTGCATTGCATGGCATCAGTATAGCACAACAATGTTAACCCACGTTTTGAAGTCATAACCGTTTAAACAAGGGATCGAAATGTTCATGTACACCGTTAACGCCAGTAGATGTGAGGATACCGGGTGTTTTAATTGCTACAGTAGGTACCGCTATAGGTTGAGGGAGTATTTCTTCTAAGAGACCATGCGATCTCTGTTAAAATGATAATGGGTTTGCGTCCCTCGCAGGGGTTGGGATGTAGGTTAATGGCAGAATGAAAGGATTTGGGGAGCCGGAGATGAAACATTTGTCTGTTTGCTGACTGCCTGGCAGCTCGTCCCCGGGCGCCAGGCTGAGACAGCGGCCGGTCGGCCACCCCCCTCCCATCCCCGGCGATTCCCCCAAGCCTGCGAGCGGCAGTCTTCAGCGGGAATCAGGGCGGACCTCTATCCTGCTCGCTCGCCGCCCCACTTGAATCGATCCTTTATACGAGCGGAAAGAAGAAAACAAATAAATTTGACATTTGCGAGTCCCACGTGGGGCTTCGGTGGATTTGAAGACCCATTCTTCGGGGATTCTCGTTCTAAATGTCATCCCCCCACAACCACAGAAAAAAAGAGTGAAATTGGCGGAGCAAGTGATGCGCGTTTGTGTGTATAGACGTCGGTTTTTTCTCCAACATCTTCCTTTGGTTCACATTCTGGGTCCAAGCAATGCCATTCAAGATGTGCTTACGGATGAAAAGCCTGGCTCCCTACCGCCAGGGACCAATTTCATAGAGCCGCTTAAGCGCCACAATTTTCTTAAGCACAAAAAGTTATTACTCATAGGATCACCTTGCCAACCACAATTTTACCGTTGATTCATGGTAAGCAATGGGGAGTGGATAACAGGGCAAAATCAATGGACATCACACCGCAATGAGGTTTGTAATCCCGTTAACACAAGGAAGACTTTTCCTGCTAATTAGCAGATTGTCACGCTTATTAAGCGGCTCTTTGAAATTGGCCCCGGGTTACCAGTGAAACTTCCACTCGTATTCTAAGCTCAGAACCAATACGTGTCCGCACCACACCGGAGCCAGGTGAGATACGGTAGACATTGCTGTTTTAACGAGAGGGAGGACTATAAATATACGAAGCGCTTTTGAATTTGGCGCGGGTGTCTGGCGATTGGGAAGCGGGTATTTCCGCCGTAATTAAGGCGACCTTTTTTGATGGGGGGGGGGGAGACCGAGGGTGATCGAGGGTATGTGAGTCGGAGGTGATCGGGGCAGGCGCGTGGGAAGCTCCGCCGAGGGCAAGGCGACACCTCGCGGGGAAATTGCCGGGGATCTCTCTCATCCCCCCACGCCCTAAGCTAGATCTAAGTCCCTTACCCGGTTATCTCGCTCACGCGCTCGAGGCGGGCGTGGGGGCGAGTTGGCATCGTGATCCTTTTTTGGGGGGCGGGGGCGAGGTTTTGCAAGAGGAGTTGGGTGTGGGGGTGGATCTGTAAGACAGAAAGATAATAATAGGTGAAAGTGGTCTTATGAGGGCGACTCTACTGCTGAATTACAACGCTAATCTTTCCGGGAGTTCCATTGCTCGCGTGAGGAATCCTCTCCCCAAGACGGCGTGTCTCAAAATACAAGTGGATACTCTTTTTTTTTCTCCCACGGAACTGACCTATGCTGGAAAAAAAACAGAAGGAAAAGCAAAGAGATGGAGTGAAATCTCATTAGAATCTGGAATAAGGGGGCTGATCTTGGCGATTTCTGGAAATCCCCGAATGATGTCACCAGTGCGTCTCACGTAGCTATCGTGATCGCAGCCCTGTCGTCAGAGCACCGAGTGAGGGGGAAGTGACAGGCGGAGGTTCGCACGGTGAGCTCACAATATGAAAACAAGTTCGCGGTAACACGGCTCAGGCATCAAGCCGCGTTTCCACTGGACTAATTTTGGTCAAAGTAACCGAGACTATGGTTACTTTTCCCATTTTAAGTCCAGTGGAAACGGCCCAGTTAAATTTCCTCTCGGTTACTTTAACCGAGCCGAATGGTTACTTTTACCAACCTCTGCCCAGTACAAGTGACCAGGTAAGTTTAACCGAGCCGAATAGTCCAGTGGAAACGCACCACTCGGTAAAACGCGACTCGACGTACATGCACTGTTCACAAATAATTTTTGCCAGCTCGGTTACTTTGACCATCGTTTCGGTTAAATTGACCGACTCAAAAGTGGGAACGACGGTCACATTTGACCACTGGAAATTTAACCATCGTCTCGGTTAAATTTTTAGTCCAGTGGAAACGCGGCTTAAGTCGTCGCTTTGTAGAAGGAGCAACAGTGTGCAATATGCCCGTCCTCAGGAAACTGACGTGGACACATTATATTCTCTTCCTCAGGGAATATACCTCCCACGTCTTCTTTTCTTTCTCCAAATCCAGTGGACAGAGGGATGCACACAATACTGCATTGATTTCGATTCTTTACGAAACACCGAGTGTGCGTTTATGATTCTAAACTTGTTTCACCAAGATGCCTTTGAACTCTTTCCTGGATTAGAATACACCTTCCGTCTTTCGACCGTTACCAATAAATCGCCTGCATATCAGACTAGTATGACATGAAGATACACATTTAACGTCAGAACGTACTCTCTATGTACACATTCTTAAATTTTTAATTGCCATTGTAGGTAAAGGAATCGTGCAAACATTCTCATTAAAGAAAAGTTGTTGACCAGCATATCAAATACCGGTATTGCTACAGTTATAAAGAACATTTCTGGAAGATAGACTAACAGTTTCGAGGATAATATAATTATAGGCCTACGTTTTATTTCGAGAATATCAATTTCGTGCGTAATCAAATCTGTAACACTTAATCACACAGCCGATGCAGCATATGCCTCGGCGTGTTATGCGAATTTCATCGCTTAGACAACAAACATCGTGACAGTATACACGAGTATGATTGGAAATCCTATAATTATATGCATGGTGCAGTTGGTTCTCTCCCTCCCCTGCAAAGTGTATTAGAGCTTTGAGCTTTGTTGAGATTTTTTTTGGGTTATCGCCGCTGTGTGGACTGTTTTCAGTGTGGAGTCTTCTTACAACTCTTTTCCGGACACGATTCTCAGAAAATACCCGACCACTGCATATGTGCTATCAATCCCTCGGCACTCAATCTCTCGGCAGCTCGTGCAGGCTATAATCGTTGTAATGCTCGCTCCGACCGTTTGTGTAAAATACCGACTCCAATAATAATCCTTGACAGGGAATCTCCGATCTGTATTTTTCTAATTAATTATTGTTTTCGTCCGCGAAGGACAAAGCGGAAGGGTGATCAAATATCCCCCGACTCCTGCGTCAGATGTGCGAACGCCGCTCCGGCAGTCGAGACGGAAGTTCGCAGCCGCATCAAGCCGTCTCCCTGTTGCCTAATTGATGCAATTATTCGGCTGTTGCCGGCGAGAGAGAGAGAAAGAGAGAGAGATTCCCCCGCGGGAATACTCTGTCTTGGGTTTCATTTCCTCCTCCATAACCCCCCCTCCACTCCTCTCCTCCCCCTCCCCATCCATGGAGAAGGGCATGGAGAAGCAGACGGCGAGCTAGATGCGGGCTCCCTTCTTCCCCGTGTGTACATCTGCGTTCGCAATGCGTGCGATTAATTGATCGGTTGGGTTTGACGTCCGGTGCGGTGGCGCGGCGTCACGCGTAGATGCATGTTTTGTCATTCAGAGGGTCGAACGTTCCCACCGTACTCCCCCTTTTTTGCTTCCGATGCGATGAACCGGCGACGATGTTCCTTCCATCAGGTGTGTGGCCTTTCTCTTTTGGGCCACGCCCCATCTCTTGTTAGGCTCTGCCCGTCGTCAGGAAACTATCTCCTGATGACGGGCAGAGTGCATCCACACAATCTTCAGTGATTGACACCTTTGCCTCATCCTATAGACCTAAATCTGTTAGTCAACCGTGGCTTGGCCGGGGCTGGGCTGGCGGTTTCTGTGCGTGTACTGTATATGCATTTGCGAACCTAAAAGCCAGATTGCACCTCGATATGCCAATCCACTGGCTCACTGTGGACAAACCAATTCCATCAATACAAAAGCAACGATAAGCCTACATGTATATGAATTGAAATCACTCTTAGGATCAAGCAAGATGATATTGACGCTCCTCACTCTTGTCTGAGTCAAAGCCAGTTATTGATAATTTGCCAACAGCCTGATCAGGGAGGCTGTTCCAGACACACGCCGTGGCAATGCCCTGGCTTGTCCTATAGCATCGGGTGCGGTGAATGCACGGTCAAGAAAGTGCTAGCCATTTTCACACGTCGTCTGCACAGAGAGGGAGCTACACCATGAAGCCCTGTTTGGGCATTGCTCCCTGTGCATAGGGTGGGATGCAGGAAGTCGGCTTTGCGTCGGTTGCGGCAGGAGGTTCGAATCTCGCCCAAGCCGTCAGCACATCGTTCCTTGGGCGAGCCGCACTTTGCCAGTGGGAACTTAACTACGGTTACATTCCGTGCAATGGGATAAGCGGTAGGACTTCTATTCTCCCCTACAGATACTAGCCGGTGTCCGATACCCTACCGTGTAATGTAAACGCGTTTGCTTTGTATCAATTATTGTGTCAGTGTACGCAAGTCCATAGTCGTCGAGTCACAATCATTGCGTGCGGGGGGAACTTTCGATGATAAATCGTTTCAGAGGTCGCGCGGCCGCTGATTTGCGCGTGACCTCTTGGCGGTGTATACCCTCCCCTCCTCACCCTCTGCCCTCGTTAAGAAGCTGGACCGTATGCTGTGTGCACGTGATCGACCTTGGAGGTGCCGTTCTTTGGATGGTTTCTGTGACGGGGGAGAGCGATGGAAGGAGCTAGCGATAGGGATTGGATGTTCAATGATACCGTGTGCCTTCATGCCTTATCATCCCTTAGACAAAACAGCCTTAGACAACAACCATTCATCGCGAAAACAACACCATGCAATCGGCTACATCAGCACCGAAGCAGCCATGAATAGCCCGACGCTTGTACATACACGAGCCCCAAACCAATCTATTTTCTTCCTGGCAGCGAATTGACACGCCCGAGACAAGACCAAAACAAACCCCATGATTCGTGTCTCTCGGACATGAGCCGTGCAGCTGATTAGCCCGCAATCTCGTTCCTGGATGACGAACGTCGCCCGTCCCAACACATCCGGGTCCGTTTTCACGTTAAGCGTTGATTTTGATTGTACCGCCGGCACAATAAGCGCGCCTATACGCCTCGTGCATTATGCGCGAGACGAGTCGTCGGGTCAACGCCAGTCCCAACAAAGAGGAATCCTAAGGGATCGTCTGCGAAGGAACAGCTCCTTCAAATGCGTTAACTTCGATGTCAGCCGGTGAGTATCAGTTGTGCCTGTATTAATATTTCTGCTTGCATCGACACTCGTCCGATGATATTCCCGCTCGATTATGTGAACATATCAAAGCGCGCTTACGGATTGAATGGCACTGTCAATTCTGTTCGTAGTGTATGTATAATTATTCCCACGAGTCTAGATGGTAGCAGGTATACCGTTTAGATTGAGAAGCGATGAGATATTTCCAGTCGCTCGATATGATAACCGCTAGGTGTTTTTGCCATTCCCTAGGTACATGCACTCTGTGTATATCGTTGTTTAGTTGCTTTATACACTGTAAAAACGGTGCTCACATCATGCACGTGGATGGAGTATGTTGAGGCACATGGTGCACGATACATGCGCACGAAGTGATGCTCACTTTCACTCCATGTGCTTGAGGTACAGTAGATAGGGAGATGTTCTTATACATGAAGCACTTCATGCACCTCATCCGACTTTTGCTCAAGTGATTTCAATGCCACATGTGCTTGAGTTACAGTATTTTATGTGCATGAAGTACAGTAGGTGCCTCAAGTGTTCATGACTCTGGGACAAATATGTGCCATTGCAGAAGTGCATGAGGTGCAGTTCGTTTTTACAGTGTATGCAATGCTCTTCGCTCACTGAGGTGTTTTGACTTGTGGATGATCGTACATTTAAAGGTATACAAAAATACCTAGACACGTTGGGTTTTATAACAATGATGATTCATGTATAGTTTACCTTTAAAGGACCATACGCAGGTCCTATACGCGTTCACATTCTCAGTGCCTCGTCCGATCGCGTCTCTGTTAACTTTAGCCAAAAACTGCTGAAATATAAATGGAAAGAAAAATGTTCAACCATTACTCTCGGTTGGACATAAATGTTACTACGCCTGTGCCGTCTGTGAAATGCTAGGCCTATGCCCTTTCGTTGGCATTAAGAAGCGCTTTGAAATGAAAATATGACGCTAAGCATTGCACCTACAACTTGCACCAAAATAAAATTTTACCCTCGTTTAAAACAAATTGCAAACCATATGATGCTCACTGCACCTTGATCTGTTTCAGAATAGTTGGTACCTAAAATAAGACACCTGTTGAACTTCGTCGGGTGGCAATCTGATTTTATTGTCCAAACCTTGAATTGTATGGCTGCGTTGACCTACGAGCCTCTGGGATGGAATTTGCATAGCGTTTTGTGGAGGGGCGTCCCTCAGAGCCGCAGTAAGGATATGAGTGAGGGTTACCGCCACTCTTACCCCCGCCTTCTCATCGTCACCGCCCAGGCTTGGGCCTCCTTCTGTCCGGGTAAAGAAGTGCTCGTGAAAGGACAGCCTGTGCAGGTGTGCCCCGCGCTTTGCGCGACACTCGGCCGTAGCCTTCAGGCTTCGTCCGCGATCGTGGGACATGGAGACATCTCTTATGATGGAGGGTGGGGAGAGAGAGACAGGGAGAGAGCGAGAGTCAGAGGGAGAGGAGAGAGAGAGGAGAGAGGAGAGAGAGGGGAGAGAGCGGGGGAGAGAGACAGTGAGAGCGTGATTGAGAGCGAGAGAGAGGGAGAAAGAGAGAGAGCGTGATGCAGAGAGATAAAGATAGGGAGAAAGAGAGAGAGAGAGGGGGAGAGAGAGGAGAGAGAGGGGGAGAGAAAGAGCGTGAGGGAGAACGAGAGAGAGCGTGATGCAGAGAGAGAAAGATAGGGAGAAAGAGAGAGAAAGAGGGGGAGAGAGAGGAGAGAGAGAGGGAGAGAGAGAGAGCGTGAGGGAGAACGAGAGAGAGAGAAGGGGAGAGGGGGTTGAGAGGGAGATAGAGACAGAGATAGAGACAGAGATAGAGAAAGACAGATGGGGGAGAGGGAGAGAGACAGACAGAGAGATAGGAGAGAGGGGAGAGAGAGGGATAGAGAGGGGGTTGAAAGTGAGAAAGAGACATAGACAGAGAGAGACAGAGAAAGGGGAGAGAGAGACAGAGACAGAGACAGGCAGAGACGGAGACAGACAGACAGAGAGAGAGGGGCAGAGGGAGAGAGAGACAGAGAGAGACACAGAGAGAGGGGAGGTAGAGAGAGACATTCAGAAAGAGAGGCAGGGATAAAGATAGACATGGATTTCCATAGTACGTCTGACGATGTTGACTGACGCCAGCGTCGCCTTATTAAAAAACAGGTTGGGGAGGTTTTACACGGTGTGCAATACTGCGCGAGGGTGTTTCTTTCTATCATCCATAATGAGAAGAATACCTGAATGAAAGTGGGTCAGCTCTCAATTGGGGAAATCTAGCTGAATTGTATGGCCTACTTGAAGCTCGGGGGGGGGGGGGGTGAATGTGACTGTCACGTTTTCCCCATTGCGCGCAGAGATTGTTATAGAAGGGGGGGGTGGAGAGAATATACCAGCCTGGCGCTATGTCGGCTGCGTGATGATTGCTGAGGCACTAACTGCGCTTTGGTAAGGCCACTAATGGGTTCATGTATCCCCCCATATGGTACGGAATGTGCGCAGGCCTGGCGTATCTGCCGGGACGCGCTTATCGAGCGAGCGGTGGGCACAGGATGGCATTGGTCCGGTCACGACCCCCAACCTCCTTCTCACCGGCGCCCCCTTCCCCCTCCATCCCACCGCCACCGTCCGCACGAGAATCGCACGCATAGGTTAAAGGCCCTTATACAACATTGGGAAGATCGGAAAACATCGATGTCCACAGATTTCCTTCTTATTTACAAAGTTCGCAGGTGGTCATTGTAGAATCCTCATGTTGAAATCTTACGATCTTTGATGCTGTACCTAACGAGAAATCTTCACTCAGACATCGAACAATAGTTTATTACTCGCGAGTAATTAATTATTTCTTACACTACACAACGGTGCGAAAACCGTGAGGGTTTTTTGCCTTTTTTTCTACTTTCTCAGATTACCATTTTAGCTAAAACCTTCGCAGGATTTCTTTTTGGGGAATGTTTAATGGTTTAACACACAAACTGTGGCAATCTATTGACATTTGCCAATGTTTTATAGGGCCTTTAGCACGCAGGCCCCCCTCCCTTCCCCCAAAAATTGTCCGCCTGCTTATCGTCTTGAAACACGAGAGAGGGAAACAAAAAGTAGATTCACCGACAACAGAATAAGTCCTTAAACATGTACATAGGCTGTATACATCTTTATACAAGTATAGGCTTCCCTGTCACCGGCCACTCTATCACCATTACCCAGCGCGATTCAGTCTTGGTTCAGGAATGTTCTCTCTCTCATTTCACGCCAACGCTATCCGAAAGCGAGCGCAGTTGTGGTAATTTGAAAAGTACAAGTAGCGTTCTGAGGGTAAAAGTTAAATCAAATCATCCTGATGGGGGCTGTGTACGAATTAGGTTGCCCCACCAAATGGCGCGGGGATGTAACTCGAGGAAGAGGCTACGCCTTCACTTCACGTGGTCTTCCGTGGTCTGGAGCATTGGAAATCGCATATTGAGCGGGACAACTCGATATAAGCCTCGCCTGAAAGTGGCAGGCGAGCCGAGCAGTACGCGATGATACAGAGTTTTCTCTCTTTGCACGTCGTTCACAATCTCCCGCTCTCTCTCCTCCTCCTCTCCCCCTCTCTCCCCTCTCTTCCTCCCCTATCTCCCCTCTCCCAGACTTCCATCCTCTCCGTTCCCACTCCCTCCTCTTCCTCCTCCCTTTGTCCCTTTATCTTCCCCCTTTCTCCCTCTCGAGGTTCTCTCCCCTCCCTCTGTCTCTGTCCCTCTCTCTCCCCTCTCCCTGCTCTGTCTCTTTCCCTCTCTCTCCCTCTCCGTGCTCTGTCTCTTTCCATCTCTCTATCCCTCTCCCTCCTCTGTCTCTTTCCCTCTATCTCCCTTTCCCTTACTCTATCCCTCTTCCTCCTCTGTCTCTTTCCCTCTATCTCTCTTTCCCTCTCTCTCCGTCTCCCTCCTCTGTCTCTTCCCCTCTCTCTCCCTCTCCCTCCTCTGTCTCTTTCCCCCTCTCTCCCTCTCCCTCCCCTGTCTTTCACCTCTCTCTTTCCCCTTTCTCTCCCCAGACTATCACCCTCTCCATTCGCATTCCCTCCTTCTCTCCTCTCCCTCTTTCCCTCTATCTTTCCCCCTTTTCTCCCCGGGCTATCCCCTCTCCCTCCTCTCCCTCTTCCCCCTTTTTCTCTCCCACTCCCTCCTCTGTCTCTTCCCCCCTTTTCTCTCCCACTCCCCCCTCTATCCCTTCCCCCTCCTCTCTCTACTTTCACCTTGTTCTCTCTCCCCCTCTCTCTTTCCCCTTTCTCCCACAGACGTTCATCCTCTCCATTCCCACTCTCTCCTCCTCTCCTTGGGAGAGAAAATGGGAAAGATAGAGGGAGGCCTCTATCTTTCCCATTTTCTCTCCCAAGGCTCTCTCCCGTCCCTCCTCTGTCTCTTCCCCTCTCTCTCTCCCTCTCCCTCCTCTGTCTGTTCCCCCTCTCTCTCTCCCTCTCCCTCCTCTGTCTCTTCCCCTCTCTCTCTCTCTCCCTCCTCTGTCTCTTCCCCCTCTCTCTCCCTCTCCCTCCTCTGTCTCTTCCCCCCTCTCTCTCCCTCTCCCTCCTCTGTCTGTTCCCCCTCTCTCTCCCTCTCCCTCCTCTGTCTGTTCCCCCTCTCTCTCTCCCTCTCACTCCTCTGTCTCTTCCCCCTCTCTCTCTCCCTCTCCCTCCTCTGTCTCTCCCCCCTCTCTCTCTCTCCCTCTCCCTCCTCTGTCTCTCCCCCCTCTCTCCCTCTCCCTCCTCTGTCTCTTCCCCCCTCTCTCTCTCCCTCTCCCTCCTCTGTCTCTTCCCCCCTCTCTCCCTCCCTCTCCCTCCTCTGTCTCTTCCCCCGCTCTCTCTCCCCTCAGGATTTGTGACAGACAGTAATACAGAACGCGACCGGCGCTCCGAATGTGCACGATCACTCTTCCGGTATCCTCGGGATCCCCATTGCAAATGGTTATGAATCTGATACTCCGTGGGACCGCGCATACGATGCACCTATTTGTTTTGTGCACCGTTGTGATATCTGCGAATATCGATTTTGTGGGAGTCTGGGTGAATATTGTGATTCGCCAAAGAGTTGAGGCAAGCAATCTATAGGGCGATATATTCCTGTTTGTAAAGGTGAAGTTGCGCGTCTCAATTAATTATCTCACACTCGCAGCCTTTGTGTTAATTAAACAAACAAAACAAGTTCCTTGATACATAAAATGGACATCATGCAGAACAATAAAATGAACAAACGGCAATTCTGCAACAGAATGTAATTCGGTATAAAAGTGAGTACATGTATAGTGAATAAAAATTCAATATAGGATGGTTTGCGCCTTTGCGGTGACACTATGTATAAGGTCTCTTAAAGAAGAGGTGTGGTTCAGAATAGAACCTGAGTTACCACTCAGGTTCTTTTAGAGACCTTATACATGGTGTCACTGCAAGCATTCCTATATTGATTCACCCACCATGCAAATTCTTAAGTCTTATTTATGAATACAAATTAAGTTGCACCAAGCCTTTACGGGCGGGACCTTTTTCCCGGTTTCTTAGCGATTCCTTTCCGCGTGACCCGAATGGCCTGAATCCTAAATGTGGACCGCGCCTGGAGGTGCGAGGCATTCGGCGTAACCCGAGCCCTCTATCGACGTGTCTGCATTTGTTGGGGGCGGGCGGCGTAATGGATAGCGCAGCGGTTACTTAGAGGAGCGGCATTGCAAGATGGGCCTCCGCGTCGCCTCGTAATCGGCTTCCTCGAAGCGGCCGCCAGCAAAACCCAAATGAGAGATCGTCTTAATATGGCAGAGGTGGGCCAACAGAAAACAAAATCACGATGGCTTTCTGTGTGTGCCATCCCTGTGGCTTGCCTGACCTTTTTATGTCGATGGTTAACTGTCTCGTTGTTATTAGGTATTGGTGGGCAATGTTTTATTGGGGGATAACGAATGGGGAGAGGGAGAGGGAGAGGGAGAGGGAGAGGGAGAGGGAGAGGGAGAGGGAGAGGGAGAGGGAGAGGGAGAGGGAGAGGGAGAGGGAGAGGGAGAGGGAGAGGGAGAGGGAGAGGGAGAGGGAGAGGGAGAGGGAGAGGGAGAGGGAGAGGGAGAGGGAGAGGGAGAGGGAGAGGGAGAGGGAGAGGGAGAGGGAGAGGGAGAGGGAGAGGGAGAGGGAGAGGGAGAGGGAGAGGGAGAGGGAGAGGGAGAGGGAGAGGGAGAGGGAGAGGGAGAGGGAGAGGGAGAGGGAGAGGGAGAGGGAGAGGGAGAGGGAGAGGGAGAGGGAGAGGGAGAGGGAGAGGGAGAGGGAGAGGGAGAGGGAGAGGGAGAGGGAGAGGGAGAGGGAGAGGGAGAGGGAGAGGGAGAGGGAGAGGGAGAGGGAGAGGGAGAGGGAGAGGGAGAGGGAGAGGGAGAGCAATCTCACCCTGTATCGCTCTAAAAATCAACACCTCTTGGTCGACTTTACGAGCCATGCATTCATGGTATAAACTCAACTATCGAGGGCTGACACACAGTCGTTGTCACCTACTGCGATTCCCAGTAGGTCGCGCACTCATGCACTGTAGAAACGTTGGACAAGAAAGTGATAAATGCTTTACCCAACTCTTGATCTGGTTTCACCCGAAATTAAACATGCATGGCTTGTATTGAACATGCAGCAATATTTCCAGTTGACATTCCATAAATGTTGTTTCAAGTATTGACCACAGTTTCTTGTACAGGGTGCCTGCTGCTCACCCGTTCTGCAGGGTAATGTCTGCTCACGAAATTCCGCGCGATCACGGAAGACAAACACGCGCGTGTATAGCCCATCGTCATGTGACGTCTGTAGTTGTATATAGAAGGGTGGGGGAGGAAGGTGGGGTGTGGGGGGGGGGGGGGTTCGGTGGCACAGTCGCCCGTCCTTCTCGGTCAGGGGAGAATGCTCGGACCATTTAGCCGGACACGCACACGAGTCCCGGACTCGTGGCCATCTCGTGACGTCAGTTACTACGCGCCCCTTATAGCTGACACCATGACCGTCTCCCTGTCCGCATGGTTGCCCCGGCAATGGCATCACCGTCCGCCTATTATAGGACCTTTTGTGCACTCCGAGACCTAGAGAGCGACAGTCGTGGGTAGCTCCCGTGAACGGGGAGTTAGTCTTTCCCTCCTCGAAAGAGTTCGAATCTGGCTCGGAGTAAGATGAGGGGACTTACCTAAGTGTAAGTTACAGTTTCACCTGACGTCAATGCATCTCAATATAGATAACGTGTGATTGCATTGTTTTTAGCTAGTGGCGACACTCGCAAACGACACACGTGTGTATAACGTACTCCCTTCCATTTTGCATGATTACCAGGGATCCACTTTGGTTGAGTAACGGCTCAAAGTGACTCTGAGTTGGAGCGGTTGAGCCATGCTGGTACCCCGTAAATTGTGTGGGGGACTATACAAGGACGTGTTTTGTAAACCAGCGTAGGTTAGGCTTAGGGCGCTACGGTTAGGGTTATGGTTACGGTTAGAGTTACAATTCGGGTTGGGTTGCGTTACTGATAGAGTTAGGATTAGGATTAGGGTTGTCAGGGTTAGGACTAGGATAAGGGTTAGGGTTGTTTCGTGCTTGTGCCTGTAACTACCTGAGAAATGAATGAATGAATGAATGGGGGAGGCCTCAGCAAAACCTGGCTTCGCGCATGCGCACTTATAGCTTAGCCACAGTGGTTAAGTGTCATACGTCGTGACGCTTATATGCCTCGCGGCATGCCTCCCTCCCGCCCCCTCCCCCACGGGGTTGAAGCCAGCGTCGGCACACTCCCGTGCCAGACATTGTCTCCGATGTGCCCAATCATTTCGTGCTTTAAAGAGCCTCCTACCTCCTCCCCCACATCCGAACGATCGAGGTGTCTTTGATTCTGTCTGTGTGGATGGAAAGGCGTGGGATTTGGGATTCATATTCATGACTTTCCGTTAAGCGTTTCCGGGGGCACACGAAGGAGGCGATTAGCGGCGGGCCGGAGGGGGAGGGAGGGGGCAGGGTGTGGCTCCCCGTCAGCTTTCGGCCACGCTTCTTGAACAGACGAGAAGTTTCTCGAGAGAGAGAGACAGAGACAGAGACAGAGACAGAGACAGACAGAAAGAGAGAGAGAGGGGCAGAGGGAGAGAGAGAGAGAGGGGGGCAGAGGGAGAGAGAGAGAGATAGAGAGAGAGACACACACATACAGAGAGACAGAGAGACAGAGAGAGAGGGGGAGGGAGAGAGAGACATGCAGAAAGAGACAGAGAGTCAAGGATCGACACGCAGTGTCCAAATCCGGAGGCTAGAAAGATTAAGACCGAGTTGGCATGTTGACCGATATGATATCGTTTCTCCATTAAGAGCAACCGCACAGATGCCCACAGCCCGGCAAGGAAATAAAACGCTTTTCAGATCATCGGAATAAATTGGATACAAGCAACAATAGACAAGATTGTGATACTGCAGGGATGGCCATCCAGACAATGTGAACAGCTGACAACTATAATACTCGGTGGTGGGAACGGTGTTTGGTTCATAAATGTGTATAAACATCTATGCACCTGGCCTGCTATATTCTCTCACTCGCACATTTGCTCCGAGGTCCTCTGTGCGCTGTCTTTCCATCCTTCCCCCCGTGTCGGTAAAGCAATCTGTTTCTTTACGGGGTTTGATGTCTGCGGTGTGCATTATACATGTGGCCGACCGATTCACACTGCCGGGGCCCCGCTCTCCGTTCTCAATCATTTTGGGCGTCAGAATACGCCCCTCACGGCGGTAAAAACGAGCAACCGGAAACACCGCCTCCCCCCAGAACACCGACAACGATACTCGCCAACTGCTGCAGTAGCGGCGGGAACAGCTGCTGCAAGAGCAGCACCGTGCACCGGCCAGCGGTGTCGACCTGTTGTCTCTTCATCAGCGCATCCGTCAACCTCGGCTGCGGGTGTAAGATGTATGATGGCAACACGAACGACCTCTCGCAGAGGGGCACCCGTGAGGAGGACGACAAACGGGCGCAGCTGTCGCCTAACAACGCCGTTGACCGGGTTCCACTGGGGTCGTCGGTAGATTGGGGGAGGGACGTCTCCCGGTCGCCTCGGGGTCACGCCCGGTCAAGACGCGGCAACGCCGCTGGCCGACCGGCCCATTTCCGTGTACTGTACGATCGCAGGGCGCCCATCAGACCCGTGGCATGCCTGGGCATGGAGGGGGACATAGGAGGAGGAGGAAGAGTAGGGAGGGAGGGGTAGGAAAAGGAGGAGGAGAGGAGTAAGAGTAGAGGAGGAGGATCAGGAGTAGCAGACAAAGGGGAAGTCAGACGAATAGGAGGAAGGGAGGGGAGGAGGAGGAGGCAGAGGAGGAGCAGCAGCAGAAGGGGAGGCGGAGGGAACACTCGACAATAAAGAGGCTTCAACGAGGAACTGTGTTGCTAATTCAGAATCTCTGCTTGAGCAGAGACTCTGAATAAAATGGCTACCTGAATGCCGTTCCCTGGTACAACGGCCCGTATACCTCTTGGGCACTGATTTGGCCAAACTCCAACATGACGTCATTGCGGTGTGTGAACAGGTATGGCAATACATTGCTCAGACGCCCAAAGAGCCACCATTGGATAACGGCAGCTTATGGTTCTTATAGGCCCTATAATAGCTTTTGGCTGGCACCCTTTACTGTGGAATAGGTATACAATTGACTAGCATTCTGGAAAAGGCAACGCACGGGACTTTAGACTGCCAAGTATGCTGCTAGGTCTGGGCTTTAGGTCCGGCTACTGACACTTCAAATCTTCTTCCTGCATTTCGTGGTATACGCGATTTGCCTTATAAGATAATGAAATAAAGATCCACCTGTACTGTCCCGTTTTGAATTGGATTAGAAATTATAATGATAATGAGATGGATATTTACATCATAATAGTTAGTTTGCCCTTGGCACGGTAAAATGAGTGAAATCAAATTGACGTGGTCCAAAATAGAAGCACAGCGATTCAGAATCTAAATTAAAAGAAAACAAATCTCTTATCAATATAAACGGAATGAAATATCATACACGTGAAATGATATTTTGAAATCGAATATATTTTTAGCTGCTAGGAAAAAAAAGATACATGTAATGGATCACTTAAAATATTGGCGCAAAAGCGCCAAGCACCGAGATCAAAAGGGTTTCTCAAAGGCAATGTCAATATTGAACGGATTGATCCCCGTTTTGGACCGAGGTATTCTTGAATCTGTTTAGGGTTCTTTCATAAGCACCCCATGGGCTTTTAGCGGCGCGGCCGCAATGACTGTGTGTGCTGGCCGCTCGGCACTCCCGCTGCAATATGAATGCCTAATGGCGGCCAGTAATGAAGAACAGATCCTTGCATTCACCCGTCCTCCAATCATGGCGACCCTGTCTGTCTGTCTGTCTGTCTGACTGTCTGTCTGTCTGTCTGACTGACTGCCTGTCTGACTGTCTGACTGCCTGTCTGTCTGACTGCCTGTCTGACTGTCTGTCTGACTGTCTGACTGTCTGTCTGTCTGTCTGACTGACTGCCTGTCTGACTGTCTGACTGTCTGACTGTCTGACTGTCTGACTGTCTGACTGTCTGACTGTCTGACTGTCTGACTGTCTGACTGTCTGACTGTCTGACTGTCTGACTGTCTGACTGTCTGACTGTCTGACTGTCTGACTGTCTGACTGTCTGACTGTCTGACTGTCTCAGTCTCCATCTATCTGTCTCCCTCTCCCTCTCCCACCCTTCCACTTTTCCCTCTCCCCTCTCCCCTCTTCCCCTCTCCCCTCCCTCTCTCTGTACCCTTCCTCCACCTCTCTCCCTCTTTCCCTCCATCTCTCTCTCCCTCTCTCTCTCCCCGTCTCTCCCTCTCTATATCTCCCTCTCTCCCCTCTCCCTCCATCTCTCCCACATTGTCTCCCCATATCACTCTCCCTCCATCTCTCTCTCCCAGCTCCCTGTGCTCTCTATCTATATCTCCCTCTCACTCCGCTCTCTATCTATCTGTATCTCTCTCCCCCTCTCCCTCCATCCCTCCCCCTCTCCCTCTATCGCCCTCTCCTCCCCCTCTCTCCTCCCTCTTCCTCTCCCACCTCTCTCTATCTATCTGTATCTCTCTCTCTCTCCTCTCTCCCGCTTTCTCTCCCTCTCTCTCCTCCTCTTGTCTTCTCCTTTCTCTCTCCCTCCCCCTCCCTCTCTCTCTCTCTCCCTCTCCCCTCTCTCTTTTTCCCTCTCCCCTCCCTCTCTTTCCCTCTCTCCCCCTTCACTCTCTCTCCCTCAAGGTTTCTCAAGGTTTCTCAAGGTTTCTCTAGACTGGATGGGATGGGGGTCACAATGTACCAATTCCCCGTGTGGAGACGAGACCACGCTACAAAGCGATCGTTGGAGCCCGTCTCCGAATGGACTGAGCAGAACATCGGTGACCAATTTGTACCTATAGGTGCCGGGTGTGGCCGTTGTTATCCGATCAACTCGGCTGTGCGTTGTTATCCGATCAACTGCTTTGATATCACGCATCGCCATAGGTTGTTGTTTTTAAGGCATGGCGCTGTCTTGCATAATAATCACCAAATAAACGCTAACACTACAATCAAGAGTGGGTCAACCAACAACAAACATGTCGGACACACGAGGCGCGTTGACCACGTGCAAGCGGGAACGCACACACGCATTGAATTCACCTTCCGAAATGAAACAATAATAATAAACAATCACACAGATAAATTAAATGGTTTCATTTCTTCCGTTCAGGCGCAGGAGAAACAAAAAAAAACAAGGAGCGGAAGAAAAAGAGACATTATTCATTAGAGATTCAACATTTAATTTCCAGGCTGGAGCTTGCGGCACTCCGTGGCGGTAACTTCATTATTTAGGCATTGTCGGAGCAGACACGGCGGCGCGATTGCCCACGTTATAGATACGTCGACGCCGCGCGGGTCAATTCCCGGCTCTCTCTCTCCGCTGCCCGGCCAGTGAAGCCAGTGTCCATTGCCGTCGCACCAGGAGCCCTATACTATTAAGCGCGGGCGAAAGGTGCGATCGCTCAATGATGGGCCGTGATTGTACCGAGTGTGCGTTCGCCGTTGATAGGACTGCCTGAAATCCTCATAATCATTGGAGGTCAGTTCCTCGATGACATGGCGGTTCTTTCGAAAAACCGGCCCTTGTAGATTTTCTTGAGATAACCGTATATTCAGGTCAAGCAAATACAGGAAAAACTGACTGGGAGCTTTGAAACGATTTTGAAAAATAACAAAGGAAAGTATGAAAACCTTTGGTTTTGCGTACCGGCACTCTTACCGTCTGAGCCATCCAGCCCTATAGATGGTGGCCCTTCCCAAATAGTCAACTAGTCTTTGCCGGGGTTGGAGCGCCAGTCAGAAGCGTACAATGTAACTGCCGTATGTCTCAAGGGTTCACTACCCACCTTTTATTCAGATGCAAACACATGACTACTAGGTGATTAGGAAGGCCACCATCTAATGGCTGGTTAGCTCAGACGGTTAGCTCAGACGGTAAGAGTGCATGATGGTGCGCGAAACAAGAGGTCTTGGATTCAAGTCCCGGTTCAATCAAATTTTACGATTTTTCAAAATGTACATTATTCATTTTACATTTTTTTCTTTAAACAGAAAGCACATAGTATTGATAACAAGATTTCTGGCGCGACTTATCTCATTAGCATAGTATATAATATATAACAACAACAACAACATCAACAACAATAACAACAACAACAACGATGGCGATGACGACAACACCAACAACAACTCTGCAGGTTCGGGGATGTGTTCACCCTCCGTTTGGATTTTGTTTTCAGCTCTCGGCAGCAAAATGTGGTACATGAACGGACGAGGTTTTCCATATCTTATACAGTCACTCGTTATGAGGACAAGCGGCAGGATCGTTATCGTTTGCGGTAAACAAAGCTATCGGGTTTTCGTGGCTGTATGCAAATGGATGGGGCTCGGCTAGAGGCTCGCTTGTTTCAGGGCATAGTCGGTGAGCGTATAATTATACTCGTTGCGAAAGCGCACTGCCTCGGTTCAACTGAGGATTAGGCGGTGCGTCGGTTGGAAATTGGCCATAATCGGCTCCTAGGGTATTGAATGATAAACTCGCTGTGTATGTAGGGCTCTTGGGTATAGCCATCGCAGATTTCTCTGTCAGTGAGAATGGGAATGCCCTAAGCGTGATTTTGCTCACGGCATTGGTAAGATCGAGAAACAGAAATGTTCACTGATTTACATGAAACATATAGGCCTACATTTTGAAGATGGCTATGGTAGAAACCTCGCACTGAAATACATTAGAATGCCTAAAATGCTGTATTTTGGGAGAAAAGAGTAAACAAAATCGTGTACGTCTCACCTCTATAGATCTAAACGATTTTTCGGAACAACACTTTAAATGCTGCTTTTTCGCAAAACAAATAAAGCGGTTCTCCACTCTTTTCTCGAGACTCGGTTGGCGGATTAGGCTGAAATTTTCACAGGTGTACTATTGCATGCATGTGCTGGATCAGACAACGTATGAATGCCATTCTTTGACCTCGACCAATGTTGTGTTATCCCTTTAACAAGGTGATGAGTTCGGAAAACTCTCTTGCCTTTCGTCCATTTTCGGAAAGGTCCACAAAGCTTTATCTTCCAGCCCAAACCGTTGCGGTACTACCGACGAGCGCCCCTCTCCCGGCGGAGGAAAAAAAATGCAACCCCCCCCCACGTTCATCGCACGGACAACATTTGCCCGGGCAACGTGTGACGTATATACCCTCTGAAGAAAGTGGTCTTGTTTAACGAATCCGGACAGATTCCCAGGTTTGCTCAGCTTCATTGCAATTCATTTCGCAAACTTTCCGCGCCTTAATTGAATTGGCCGTTGCAGCGTGTATAGTGTAGCACGTGGAAGGCCTGTCCCTGAGCGAGCGCGCCGCGCCCTTAAGATGCAAATATCTAGAAATGCTTGCAGTGCCATGGCAACGGATGTAGACATTTGGAGCGCTCGGACACATAATGGCAAGAAACCGTTTCCCGTTTGCTCCCATCCCCCCTCCTCTCTCTCTCCCTGCCCCATCCCCTGCCTTTGTCATTCCCTCTTTCTCCCAGTCTCTCTCTCCTCTCCTTCTCTCTCTCTCTCTCTCTATCTCTCTCTCTGTCTCTCTCTCTCTTCAGCACCCGTCGAAGATTCCATTGACTTTGTCTCCCCTTACGAGACGGAACAGTGGCGAGTCCCCTCTAACTGGGCCAGCCACATTCAGGTCCGGGGACGGGGGAAGTGTTTCTGGCAAATTTGCCGAGGAAAGAGGACCTTCCCGGACGGATCTGTGCAGGGAAAAAAATATGGCTGAGAAGAGGAGGGGAGGGGAGGGGTGGAGGAGGAGAACGAACGTGAGGATTGGCACTTAGTATTTGCACAGTACCAGGGGAAGCTCTCCCTTGGCGTGTCCGTATCCATTATTTCTATGAAAAAGAAAAGAAGAAGGGAAGACGGGGACATTCTTTCTCTGTGAGACCGGCGCCCTAGTGCGACGAGAAGGGAGAGGCGCTACAAGCTGCCGGTATTGTTGTGGATGCCGGCAACCGCTGGGACGATGATACTGACACGTACACTATAGATGTACGGTGCTTCTCCCGCCTCATCTCACAGTGCATAAGACCGACGAATTTGGGATAGTTTCATTCGTATCTTATCAGTACCGTAGTTAAAAGCCCAATACAACATTTGGAAGACAGGAAAACATCGATGTCCAGAGACTTCCTTCTAATCTACACAGTTTGGTCATGATAGATTCCTCATGTTGAAATCTTACGGTCTGGGATACTGTACCTCTCGAGAAATCTGCACTCAAACATCGACAAAATTGTTTATTACTCGCGAGTAATAAACTATTCCTTGCACTGCAGAACGGTGCGTATAAACCGCATTTTTCTACTTTCTCAGTTTACCATTCGAGCCCAAAACTTTGCAGTAATTGTTTTTAATGTTTAACGGTATAACACGCAATTTGTGGCAATCTTTTGACCTTTACCAATGTTGTATATATAGGGCCTTTGATATTTAGTGTTGTCCGTTCTCTGTAGTCACTCTTTTGAGCTTTAAAAACTTGAATGGTTTTTGCACATGTTTGCATGTATAAAAGCAGAGGCCTCGGGTTGAACTCCCGGTCCAGTCTATTACCCGTACTTTGTTTGGCCTTTGAAGAATTTTGACTGTACAGAACTCACGCGAGTCACTGGACTCGATGTTCACTCACAAGGAATGATCGTTTGGAGATTACACAAGCATCAAGACGGTCCACCAAGATGGAACTCTCATTTGAGACCGGCTCTCCGTATACTGTCTGGACTGTCTAGCATACATCTTAAGTTTTTTTTTTTCTAAAATAAGAAGCAAACCATCTCAGAAGGGATTGCTAAATGGTGTCCCTGAAAACATATCACTTTCGAATGCTTTTCTCAGTAGACTTTTGGCTCTGGTCAAACTGCACATTTTCCGTGGCGTCGTCGATAAAGGAATGCAGGGCCTATACAGCCCCGTGAGGAACTCATCTTTTAAAGAGGTTTCCGGAAAGGAGTGGGCGGTATAGTTCTCGTAATGGCCTTAGGAGAAACAAGCGGCCCAGTTCCACACTGTAACGAAGTTTATGGGACTCACTAATGGACCTTCCCCATGAAATAATATGCAAATAAGAGCTGACGCATGCGTTTTACTAAATTGGTGGGCACACGAGTGCGCGTTGCGTGCAGGTTTCGAAATACGCGCGTGGAGACGCTGAATAGCCAATGACCGCACGCCAAACTGTCAGTGGGAAAGAACGCGCACACGCCCGTGGAAAACTATGATTGATTGGCTGCCCGCTTGCCCATCATACATTTAGTTAAGCGCATGCGCTAGGTCTAATTTGTATATTTCATTGGAAATGTCCATTGGGTCACTCCAGGTGGTCAGGATTTCGGTGGTTTGCGCGCGCCAAATCAAGAGGGCGCTGCTCTCTCTGAGGAGCATCCTCTGTCGACATGATCTGTTTTTTGTGGGTTCGAAAAGTAAATATTGAATGAGTTAAGTTTTTTACACTCCTGTTTTATCTTGTGTATAGATTTGTTTTATATTTCACATTTCAAACAAATAAACATTTTCACATTTTCGGCCGAGGAGTGAAATGGTCGCTTATAGGTCCTAGAGAGAATTAAGCCCCTTTTCAAATCTGATCATCGTATTATGAAACTCTCTGGATGGCCACACTTCTTGAGAAAAATCCCACAAAAACCGACAACGGGGTCATATTGGTAGATCTTGATGCGTCTCTCAGTCTCGCCTGCTGAAATATTCAGCCCCCACCACGCCCTCGCTTTCAGCGAATCGCCTCCTGTGAGGTTTTCGCTGCGGCTCCCCGCGGGAGGAGGCGTGCTTCACGCCCATGGGGCCGCCCTTCCTTCTCCTCGTCTCTCCCCTCTCGTCCCCAGCTCGAACCACCTCCCGTCCGCGATTCATGCAGCTTCGCCAAAGCCCGCACCCAACCCGTCCGCCGACGAGCGACGCCGAGTTGGCTTGAGTTCATCGGGTTTTTCCCCCCAGATCGCAGGGCGAGCGGCCGCTTTAATAAATCAACCGCTTCTTCCCTTTAGCAATTCTCATGATCACCGCACAACCATGGTAGCATACACTGCCGTTGTTTTCTCTTCGTGTAGGCCTGCACTCTCCGCAAGACGTCCCTGGACTGTTGACCCGAACACCTTTACCCGCGATGGAGACCGGGGAAAACACGTTGAATAAGAGATACACACCTACATAACGTGTGGTGTGCCCGTCTTGTTCATGTGCCGATGCTCCTATATAACAATTGCACAGGCATGTACTTGTTTTTGTGTTCGGTTCGTCAACGGAGTTGCCCATCGCTAGGTCCGAAATCGTTGACACGTAATAATTGGCGCTGATCGCTCGCTCTGCACGCGACTCGCTTTGGTCACAATAGAAGTCGTGATATGACGTGGGGCGGGCATTTTTTTATATGTAAGAAGTTGCCGGAACGAAGAATGATCCGATGAATAATTGCAATTTTCTGAGAGATTTGAAATGGAAATTGCCTTAAAGTGTAAACTGAAGGGTTAGTTTTGACTGGAATTAACAAATGACGTGCTTTGCTTTATTATAGCAAGGGATTTCAGGTGTCCCCCCAGAAATAACAGTGTTGACGTGCTGCGTTGTTTCATTCATTCATTCAAATAACATTTATTTCCATATCACAGTATAGAAAATACAGAAATGTATATAAAGAGAAACAAAACAATCAATTTGTTAACATGTGAGGCATATACCAAAAAGGCTATGAAAGCATAGAAGATGTAGTGATGACAGTGATATGGAGGCAAACCCCAAAAAGCAGAGCTTGAGAAGGGGATGCCTTCATTAAACAAACAACAGACAAACAAACAAACACAATAACAAACAAACACCTCGACACCCCAACACCCAAACAAACAAACTAACTAACCAAATTAATAACAACCAAGACAAGACATCCCAACAAACAAACAAATAAGCGGACGAACGACATAGATGAACAAGACTTAGATAACCGATTGCGTAATGCGGTGGTAAGCACGAAAGTAAGTGAATAAGCATGACTAATAAATAAGTATAGGAAAACTGGTAATTGAGGAGACTTGTGATCTTAACTGAGTAGGGGCATTAGCAAAGAGAATTGTTTGAATGCGTTATTCGCAGCGATGGGTTGAGAACGCAGAAAGGCAGTTGGCCGATCACCTCGCGCTTTGTAATGGAGAGAGCGATCCTAGGAATCTCGACAATATGTGAGTGTCTCAACCGACAGAGGGGAGCGCCGGTGATCCTAATGGGTTTCCGGAGTTGGGCTCGCGTAATTCGGTTACGGGTGGCTTTCCACCCATTAGTATCGGGTCCCCTTTCCCCCCAACCCCCCCCCCCCCGGACGCGGAGGAGGTGAAACCCTGCACGACGAACCCGAGGACGGGGCCGGAGGGGGAGGCGGAGATGCCTGGACGGAGATCGGCTACCGAGACAAAAGCTCGGCTTTCGCGCCGGCACTATAGAAATCAGAGGCTGGCGGGTTCGAATCCCACCCGAGCTGCCTTATACGTTTTTCTTTTATCAGCAGGAAATCTAGCAGAGCACTGAGCACAACGATATCACACCACAAGTGGGACAACCTCTCAGCAAAGTTCGGTCGTGTACACACGCAAATATCGTAACACACGAGAGAAGAAAAGATGCGTTGTATTACGAGACGGGCAGCGTCATCGTAGCAACGGACCCTTTTGCGATGACGTCATCGCTCGGTCATCTCAGAAGCAGCGACTGTGACGAAACCGGAGGCAGGGCGCGCACCAGACTGGCCAATGGGCGTCCCTGTGGCTCACCTCTCAACTCTGGGCCAGGGCGCCGCCAAGAGGTGACGTCGCCGAGCGCGAACAAGACTCAACGATGTCGAGCGACGGAAGGAAGATGGCGCCCAGGATGCCCGCAGCAGACGCGACAAGCGGGTCGAGGGTTGTTCGTGCTCTGCTCATGGTCCGAAGTGCCTCCCCCGTCTAGTACCGTATAACCGGCCGCGCTAGTCTGGTGGGGGCAAGGAGTTTAAAGCACTTGCCCCTTGATGGGCTCGACGGAAGCAAAACAAGCCGGGGTGATCCGGCCGATGACGTCAAGACTCGCCCCGTGCATCTACTATATGCAACCTCTCCCGTATACAGAAGGGGCAAGTGCATCTTCCGATCGACAAAACGGCTGCAACTAAGGGCGGCAGGGAGGGGGGGGGTGTTGAATCGGTCGAGTGGCTTCTTTCGGCAAGCTCACATCTGCTGCAGTGCCCCCTTGCTTTAATCAAGCCTCGCCACGAGGGCGGTCACCGGCAAGCGGGTCGTGCCGCAGATCAGAATATCGAGGAGACCCCCCTCCCTCCCTTTTACGCCGAACTTAAAATACACCCTGACGTGGCTCAGCTCTCGAAGCCACCGCGCCAGCCCGGGTCGGTGTGTCCGTTGTATCCGTATCATATCGAACGAGGAAGAGGGAGGGGGGCTGTTTGAGAGCAAGACGGCATTACCGTCGAACTCGTTACGTCAGTTTGATCGGTACATGCACAAACGCGGTATTGGAACTTCCCACAGTCTTCGGTTTGGAATTCGGAGCGAAGCCGGTCGAGGCGGGTCGCCGCCCATCGCATTGCCCCATCTGCACGTTACTTCACGCTCCCCCTTCTCATGCATATTCATGCGGGGAGCGTGCCCCACCCCGGCCTCATCTTTCCCCCCTATATACCCCGCACGATTGCGTGCGGCGCACGTGACTGGAGACCACGGGGTTTCGAGGAAGGGAGTATAGGGAGAACCGAATGCGCATACGGGGGAAAGCGCTGTGCGAGCGGTGCATCGCTGCCTTGTGTATGAACGGATCCCTCTTGCCTCGCAGGGGTCAGTCACCCGGCAGTTCCATTCGCCGACCGGCTATGGATTGAACCGTTTCGCCGCTGTTTATACGTACTCCAGTCCAGGCCGAGAAAGAGAGAAAGAGGGGACAGAGATCCCGAGTCCCAGGAAGCGTGCTGTCTTTTTGCTTTCGGGAAAGGGAACAGCCGAGGAGGGCTGCATCACTGTCAGACGGCATCAGCCTTGGGAAGGAGAATCCCCCTCGGACCAGAGCCTGCTCTCCGCGCCCGCTTTTCGGATGATAATGCTGAAGTTTGCCTCCACCGTCCTGCCGGCCTCGCCGGAAAGCGCCGGCCGTCCACTGGATATGATCATCGGTAAGTCCCCCCTCCCCCTCCCCTCGTCCGGCCAGGTCCCCGCTGCGCTGCGCGCGCCACCTGCGTGCATGCCGGCAAGACGTAAGTAACCCCTCTTTCTCACTCGGACACGCCTGCAGCTGCACATTTTTAACCCCGGAGAAACCAAAATTCCATTCTATATTCAAGAATATTCATTGGCATCAGCACCAACGAGGCCAATTTTCGGGCGAGTAATTACCGCGGGGAGCTAGCTATGCACCGCGGCTTTAACATTCTTTCGTTTTTTATATATGGTTTTTCTCTTAAAGAGAAATTCATGTGCTGGTCGATTTGTGTCTGATTCTGTTGTCTGCGGTGAGACATTCAGCATACAGTACTGCGTGATAATGCTCTCTGAAATCGATACCCACCCGGGGTATTACCGGGTGGATCGAGGTATAAGTCGAAGCAGTTGCTCGCTAACTTCATGTAGATTTGCCACTCTAAGGTCAGTGAGTTGTTTGCAGTTCTTTGGCACTACTTATTGTCCAGTTTGAGAGAGAGACGGATTCTGTCCAAACGTATAGCCGGAATAGTGAACACATTAAGCCGATGGCCAGTGGTGCAGATTTGTGTACTCTAGATATAAATGTTTACAAATTGGAGCTGTAGAGTAAGCTGTTCTCGTCGGCAGTATCGACTGCGCAGTGTCTGGGTACCGTCGGTCAGTCTGACTCTCCCCTGAGATCTCCGGGGATGGCCCCCACCCAGGCGACATTTTGTCTCAACCATTAACCGAGCCCCTCGATATCCGAGGCGGGTTTTGATACGGCCCCGGCCCAAGCCCTGCCCTCCCTGGCGAAGTGATCATCTCCCTACTGCAAACAAAAATATTGACTGGCTATGATTGCACCGACTGCAGGGCTGATCCACTGCCTGCCCCTCTGCATTCGAAATGGGTCCCGCTGCTGAATTATTCGGCGGAACAAACCCAGTATCGATGATACGCTGCGATGGGATGGGCGTTAATCCGTGCCATGTGTACACTGGACATGATGTACCGCCTGTTTGAAGTGCCTTTGCGACGTATCTTCTGTACAACCCATGTCGTTGTCGGCACTGCTGTAAGGTGGGACCGACGCAGCCAGCCTAACGTATAGGCCTACCCTGCGCCTTTCCGATGTGATCATAGGCGACGCGTGACGTAATGGCCGGTCAAGAAGATGCCATAACGGCAGATGACGATCTGTTGTCCTGTCCGCGTCATGGCCGTCATCATTAGGCCGAAGAGGGCGCCATTTTGACATACTCTCCGGCACCCAAGTGGTGTAGCTCATTGACGTGTATTATGGGTCATGTGCCGGCTTAATTACACTCATCCGTTCACTGCGACGTAAGGACGCCGCGATGGGACGCCGACAGGCCATCAGAAGATGTTTAACGCCGTAGCTTATGAACGCCACAGGGCATGCACTCGCTAAAATGTTTAAACGCGTTTTAACGCAGCCACGAGTGGGTTCAGTAAATCCCTAGACAAGAGTATGGATACGCCGTTAAGTGGGATCCCTTATGGCGTAAATCATGTGTAGTTATTTATGTGTATTAAGCACTCACCGTCCAGACCCTCAAGGGGACTTCCAGTATTTTGTCCGGTCGGCTCTGGAGGAGATCCGCCAGGGCCAAGTCAATCTGAATAGGCGTATTGACAGCATAGAGGCGAGCTTCAATACAGCCATTGAATACGAATCCGAGTGGATCAATGAACTGATCCAAAGATCCAAGAACTGGAGAAAATGGCCTCCCAGTACAGCGTGATAATGCTGGGCGCAAGCTGAGAAGCCACGCTGCCTACGCTGGGAAACTCAACAAACTAGAGCGATTCAGCCATGCATCGCAACACCATTAGAGTGATTGGCTTTCCACAAAGTAAAGACGAAGATTGCCTAGCCATCACCGCCAATATGATGGAGAAGAAATTCGGTCTTGTTGACATCGAGCTGGAAAGGGCGCATCGCGATGGACCAAAAACACCGGGTCGCGCTCAGCATCTCCTGTTCAAGGTCAACTGCTACCAAGATAAAGTTACTATCCTTCGTCAACAACGCCGTGTCTTAGCTGATTCTCCATTCTTTTGCGTCGAGGATCTAACCGGAGGAGATCTCCAGGAGAAGCGACGCTGGAGCGCCGAAGTGTCCAAGGCCTACCCGCCACAAGCTCAGATCTCATTGACAATGGGCCATAGTTGACTGGTGCGTCTCGTTCTTCTCATGGTCAGAAGTGTGGCTGCTTTGAGATCCAGCCCAGGCTGCTCTTGTAAGCCGATTGAAAGCAACACAATGTCAATCTGCTTGATCTGACCAACCTGAGATTTCACCAAACAGAACGCGTGGGCACGTGCCCGTGACATAGTCTACCATGGTCCCTATGATTAGGTTTATGTATATAATTATGTATACATTTCTATTTTTTGTATTGATTGGGTGGTTTCGCGTTTATCATCCTTTAATTGCTTGCTTGTTTGTTTTTGGGCCTCTTCTATATTTCTGCTGTATATCAATGACCTGCACTTTTCTTCTTCTCTTCTTTCCTTTACTCTATCTGCTGATGACACCACTGTTAATTTCTCTGACTCTAACCTGGACTCTACTTTTAACATCATGAATACTGAACTCGTCCGTGTATCTTCCTGGTTTAAAGCTAACAAACTTTCCCTTAATCATCACAAAACTAAGTTCATGATCTTCAGCAAATCCTCAAACCCATCTAATCGCATGGCTGGCACTGCTATTCTTTGCATTGATAATAAGCCCATTACCCAAGTTCACTCTACTAACTTTCTAGGTGTCACTATTGACGACAAACTTTCTTGGTCTGAACACATTTCCTCAATCACTAAAAATGTTTCTCGCAACATTGGTGTTATGGCTAGACTTCGTGCTTTCCTTCCTCCAAAATCTATGGTCTTACTTTACAATACTCTAATTCTTCCTTATCCTAACTACTGCATAACAAACTCCATGCACTCGTCATTACTCAACAACGGGCTATTAGGATCTGCACTTCCTCGTACCCCCGGGAGCACACCCTCCCTCTTTTTGCCCATTTACACACATTAGCACTGACTGATATTAACAACCTCATACGATTATCTTCATGTACAAAGTAACACGCAATCTTTTACCCATTTCCCCTTCCTCGTTCTTTACCTCTCTTCGTGACACTCATGCATATTCCACCAGATCCCGTAACAAAACACATCTATATGTACCATTCACTCGCACATAATACTCCTTAAAAACACTTCGTGTCTGCGGGCCGCGTCTTTGGAATTCCATTCACGAATCCATTAAAAAATCCTCTGTGGGTCGATTCAAAAATGCTTATAAAAGAGCTCTGCTCTCCCAGTATCTGACATAGTTAGTTTTTCTCATTATTGTTTCAGCAATAAGCTTTTCCAAATTTATGTACTATTTGTCTTCATCGTTTACCGTTTGACTGTTCACTTCTGACCTGTCTGTCCGTTTGTCTGTCCGTTTGTCTTTGTCTTTGTTCCAGTTTCGTAATAAGGCACTTCACTACAAGCCTCGACTTCCCGAAGATGCCTCCCTGTTTATTTTTCCCGTTATCTTTTGTACGATTAATTCATGCTAATGTTTGTTAATATCTTTCTGCTTAAGGCTTATATACATGTATATGTTCAGCTTTTCCCATGAAGCATGGAAATAAATGTGAGTTTGAATTGAATTGAAAAAGCATGATATACTATACCAATATTACAGGAACGGTGGGAGGTTTTTCTCATTTATTTTGTGCTTCGTTGAGAGCGATAGATAATACTATCTCTGATTACGTTATTTAGAGCTTCTAATGCGCATTAGTACAAGATGCAGGCGTTGATTTGAAGGGCGCGGTCGCGCGGTAAATGCGTGCAGGGCGTAATGAGACGCACGAATGAGGCTTGCGTCAAATAATCAGCCGCCGCAGATCGGCGGCACATTAGGAAATGTTCGCTAGTGGATTCAGTCGGAGCCAGGGACCCAGCTGTGATGTGGTCAGTCGAATGGTAATCGAGTTTGCCCGGAGCGTCGCACACTGCGTGGATTGTAGGGAGCCCCTCCCTCCCGGGAAAGAGGAAAAGAAAAAAAACCTCCGAAAAGATCCTCTAAATCTCGAGGTACCCCCCTCTCTCTCTCCTCATTGGAATTACAAATGGAAGGCAAATCTGTCAATTAGAAGCGGAGGACTGAAGCAAGCAAACAAGCCCCTCGACTCCATTACTCCTTCCAAAAAACAAAAACAAATGTCTAACGTGCCCAGCGGAGAAAGAGGGGCTGTTCGTTTTGTCTTGGCGCGCACATGCAGCAATTACGAATCGAGGAGCAGTCTTGACAAGCTAATTCCCGCAAATACGAGGACCCACTCTGGACATGTCCCCATATCGTTTGACAGGCTCGGCTCGTAAATCGCGGTAAACGAGCACTTTGCATAATGAGTATATACTGCCCGAATAATGGAGGTGCACTTTTATCAGTAAACCTTGTGGTCTGGAAAAGACAATGACCTCGGGACACTGGATGCAAGAGGTGAGATAGATCGTTGGTGGTAGTCCTCCGTTGCCATGGCCCTGCTTAAGCGTGAACGTTTGCTATTAAAGCGAGATATGTCTTCCCTGCTTAAAACGAGATTGCCAACTATATTTCACTTCATGCTTGTTGTACTTTACTTGTGATCCAGTATTGGTTATTTCACGTGAAAACCCCCAAAACAACAACAAGCGGAGCTTTGCTTGGCAAAATGTTTTGTCATCCTTGAGCAATTTTTGATGGTGAAGCGGCTCGTAGATCGCCGGATGTCTATCCGAGTCTTTCAAGTCCTTGGGATGATGTAGTGCGGTCCTGACGGTGCAAGGACGCCACACGATGAATGCGTCCCGCCGGACTTGCCGATTATAACAGTGCAGATCTGGTCGGATCTGGTCGGATCTGGTCGAATTTGTCCAGTGACGCCAATGTGGCCGCAGAGCCACTGCAACACTGCAGGGACTGCAACGGTGCAAGGACGCCACCCGATGCATGCGTCCCGCCGGACTTGCCGATCATAACAGTGCAGATCTGGTCGTATCTGGACAGGTCGGATCTGGACAGGTCGGATCTGGACAGGTCGGATCTGGACAGGTCGGATCTGGACAGGTCGGATCTGGTCGGATTTGGTCGGATCTGGTCGGACCTGGTCGGATCTGGTCGGATCTGGTCGGATCTGGTCGGATCTGTCCGGTGACGCCAATAATGGGCGAAGAGCCACTGCAACGTTGCAGGGACTGCGACGGTAATGGCGTCTGCTCAGAGGGCCGCTTCCTATCATCCACTGCCAGCCAGATCTGCGATGAGGCTTCAGCCCCCGTCATCTCAAGCCATCATATACATCGCGGTTGTTTTGGGCCCATTCTCTTTCGTTGGCGGTTTACGAAATGAAGGCCAAGGCTCGGGCTGATAGTGTTTGGCCAGATTTCTCTTACCCGTTGTAATGCGGCCACAGGCTTCTATAGAAATGAGCGTTTCTCAGTGAGCACTCTTTACTTATCATAACAAACCAACATAGCCTACCTTTAAATGCGGCGATAAACCACCACCCGTTTTTGTCAGACGGAGACGAAGCCTGAGCCCGAGCCCGATCCATTGATGAGTTGAGAGCCTCAATAAACACCACACGCGTTCCGCATTCCTGCATATCCTGGATAGACCCCCGCCTGCCACCGCATTTCTTCCTCGACTCACCGGGCCAGAGGTCGACCTGATCGGAAGACCACGCTGGCGCCGGTGCCTCGTTGTGTCAGATACCATTCGATGATAAAGCGGAATCTAGGCCATGTCTTGCTGCTTGAATGAAAGACATCCGAGGCAAATTTTGAAAGCAATCGAGTTTTCTATTTTTTTTCAGCTAAAATAGTACAGGTTTGACCTGAGGCGTGGACAGTTTCCACTAATGCGAGTATTACTTTTCACGTACGGGTGACGCACGCACGGCGTTCGTCCCTTTAAATGAAAGTACTGGACATGCATCTTCAGTGGGTTAAAATGCCTGAGATTCTTCCGCCAGCTAGTCTTAATTCAAGACGTTGTTGGTTGAGATATACTCTAACGACCGACGCACGAGGGCACCATGAATACGTTTCCCCGAATTATCCGCAAACACACGTACGAACCCATACAGACCGGTCAACAACAACAGCCCAGTTCAGCGCATACGTGTGTGCGGATCTCTGCGCGAGTGCGTACGCTGCGTGTGTACACTGTGAATCACGGGCGGCTATTACAGACCAACAACGTCTTGACCCCAGACTATCCGCCAGTATGCGTGGCGCTCTCTACACGTGTCTCGCAAGGGATGTCCCCTCCCCTTCCCTGATTGAGGATGCACTGTTGGCGCTGTTGGCACACGTTGCTATAAGCCACCCGAATGCTCGCCGCCCAAACTCCGTATTTACCGTGGGCATTAACGGGGCATTGTGGCGTCCTGATTGGCACGCATCGCTGTTAGCCCCGCTAAGTATATAGCCAGGCGGAGAGTGCGAGGAGATAGGAGCAGTATATGTCACGACACTACGAGCCTGTAAACCGATTTGTGACACCAATGGAGCATCAAATCACTTTGTATAAGCCTACAGTATGCCTCGGTGCTCAAAATAATTAGCTTCAAACCATATCATAACACGTAAGGAGATATGGGAAACGATCATTTGCGGTTATTAACGCAAATTTTGCTTGCCCAAAGACATTACTCTCCAAAATGCAAAAGAGGGAATAATCCACTCGCACAAAGAGTGAGATTTCCTCGAGACGAGCCAAAACCGCTCAAAAAGAGTGAAAACTACTGTAAAAGGCGTTTAAACCGCTACGAAGGGAGTCAAACACCACTCTATAGAGGAGCCATATGGAGGACAACTCTTTTTCGTGTTGTCCTCCATATGGCTTCTTACAAGAGTGAGATTTCACTCCACTCTGAGCGGTTTTCACATCTTTCACAGTGTTTTTCACTCTTTTTGAGCGGTCTTGGCTTTTTGGAGCGATTTTCACTCCTTGAGAGAGTCAATTTTTCACTTTGTTTGCATTGAGAGATTATACCCGGTGGTATCGTAGATTGGGATCTCTGTCAATGTGGTGGACTTCAGATTCATGGTCATGTCATCGATGACCGCAAGGTGACCTCTTCGCCCGTGTCAGCTCGCAGAGCTAGATCAGCCCCACCAGCTGCCGTCTTCATCATGCGTTTTTGCGATGCTCTCCGTATTATACGAAGAGCATTCTAACCAAGTTTATTGATACCACGAGGCTAATGCAGTTATAGCAATCAAGCAACCCGCCGATTGGCTGCTATATATACCCACACGGTGAGATCCGTCGTGCACCGTGTATCTGAACGGTGCGTGAGCCGTCGCCATAGGTCTATATACGGACACGTGGCCCGTCTCAAAGCTCGGACAGGCGTGACAGGCGTTATCGGTGAAAGCAGCTTCCCTGGTCCCCGGCGGACGCCCAATTCAACAGTGGGACGCAAAGGTCAAGTGGTAATCCAAGAATTATTCCCGGTTCCCCCTACCCCTGAACACTCGTTAATTCGGCATGCACGCACTTTGTCATCTAATTGAAAAAAAAATGGAGATTTTTTTTTCGCTCTCCGCGAAAGCGCCCACCCTATTCTCGAGGTCGGACATCCGGGAACTTTCGTTCTACTTCCGCATAGCAACTGCACAAAATGAATGGGCAAGCGCATTGTGCACGTGCGACGTACGGTACCGGTACACAATGAACGTTAGCTTCCCTGTGTTGGGACGCCGTGCATTTAACGCTGTACTTTTCCACGTCAGATTTGAATCGGGTAAAACGCCAGCTCTGGGCATTGTTACCTTATTGTTTCCCCCACCCAACTGTATACAGCAACTCTTACCCATTTTGTGGCTTTGATTAAAAGAAACAAATTACTTTAAACGGATCTTTTAGAATGCGCGGCGATACGGACTGTTGATAAACCGCCTGTCAATGTGCAGTAAGAGATTTGACTGGAGGCGCATGCGTGCCCGCCCCGCCCCGCGTCGCACCAGAGCCACGCACTCGCCCTGCAACGCTGACAGGGAGCTGTTTGTTATTAAAGAAATAGGCCGAGCGTAATGGACCTTTCCCATGAAATATGGAAATAAGAGCTGGCGCATGCGCTTTACTAAATTGGTGGGCAAACGAGTGCGCGTTGCGTGCAGGTTTCGAAATACGCGCGCAGGAGACGCTGAATAGCCAATGACCGCACGCCAAACTGTTAGTGAGAAGGAACGCGCGCACGCCCGTGGAAAACTATGATTGGTTGGCAGCCCGCTTGCCCACCAATTTAGTTAAGCGCATGCGCTAGGTCTAATTTGCATACTTCATGGGAAAGGTCCATTGCAACTCCCGCTGCTTTTAGTGGATTATTTACTGGCTAGTGTATTTTTGTTTTAGCCTTAAGTACTGCGGAAGGACCGGACGGCAGGGGGTGAAGTGAGGATGGACGGGTCCGATATGGGGTTAGCCTTTCATCAAGGCGCACGCGGCAAAAATGATAGTCGCGATTGCTCAAGAGCGAGGAGAGACTCGTTTAAATACCAAACCAACGCACGAGGAAAGACTACACGACGAACCGCCCGCACCCTTCGAGAACCTTTAGAACTCTTGCTCGGCAAGGCTAATTTTTTTCTTTACTACCGTTTTGGTATAGCAAATACGAAATGCATACGTCACATGCAAGCCTACAGGAATCAAACCAGAGATCTAACGGCGCTAGCGGCGGCGTGCGCATTGTTTGCGGTTCTGTCGTGTAGTCTTTCTTCGTGCGTTGGTTTGGTGTTCATCTGGTCACCGCCTCGCTCTTGGCTCGCAGGTGGCGCAATCATGTTGAAATGTGTGCACCGAACGCTTGGCAGAGCGATGGCGACTACCCATTTCGCAGCGTGCGCCTTGATCAAAGGCTAATGATTACAGGGGGGGGGGTTGTTCGGGAACCCAATGGAATCCCCGTCAGGTCTTGACGGGCGTCGCGGTAAAAGGCGAGTGAAAAAAAATTCGAAACTCCATGCCGACGAAAGCCCCAAGATGACACTTATATGCCTACCCTCTCAATAACCCTCGGGAATCTAATACCATTTCAGAGCACTTCACTGGGAAAACATTAAGTCTACGAGGCTCGATAATCGGATTTTCAAGCCCTCAGGCTAAATCCATTATTCGTGTCCTGCATTGAATGATACAAGAATCAAAGTTGTATATTCAAGGTCTTCTAGTTTAGCCATTGGGTTAATGGTTTTCTGTGATTTATTTATGAAAACTCGGTGATTAGAAGGACTAATGCAATTGATGCGGACATTCCGACACTGTTCCATGCCTGGGTGTAGGAGTTGAAGGCCGACTGACGGTTTTGAGTCTGAGCACCGGAGCCCGGCACTAGGTCTGAGTATCAGGCATTAGCCTAACTTATATAGACGAGTTCGCCTGTAATGTCCAAACGAAGGGCAAAAGGTGTGTGTATGTAAAAGCGAAAAGGTCACTATGGGCGCCTGAACGCCATCACACGCACGCCTTGCACGTCGATAAAATACTGAGCAAATTTGAAGTGGTGGGAGGTCTTTGGGCTTCGTATACACTCCCATATTATTCACTGCCGTCGAATGAGGGAAAAAATCCAGCGATGGTGACACACTGTATAGGCAAGGGGAAGGGGAATATTTGTCGAGTGGGTGTGCTGTGTAGATGAAATCACTGGTATTGGGCAGGAGGGACACTGAGCAATGCAAAGAATTAATTATTGCCGGGTGATGGCTGTATAGGTTCTGTTCTGCACCTCTCGAGCGTGTTTGGTGAGTACTTCAACACGATGCTTGCATGGCCCCTCCTATATATCGCGGTTCATATCAACCGCCCCTGCCTGTGTGCTGTTTGCGCCGCAATCCGTTAGCTTATCAGAGGACTCTCTCAGCTCGGCGGAGTCCGAGATCCGTTTCCGAGGGGCTTTCCCGCAGCCCCGAGTCGCTGTTTGGCCCGCCCCTGTCTGTTCCATTTCGTCTTCCTTCCTGAATTCCCGCCTGTTTTTGTCTGTCTGACTTCCTTTTTGTCCCATCCTGTCCGTTCCCTCTTTCTCTGTCCCGCCCACACGGTGTTCGCGTAACCTTTCTGTATCTACTCGTCTCCATCCCGGACTGCCTTCCTGGCTAGGTGTCTGTTTCTGTCTCTTTATCTGTATCCATAACTGGCTCTTCTGCGCTCCATCTACCCGTGAGCTTACGTCCCTATACATCCTTCCCTATCATTATTATCTATATCTCTGCCCTTGTGCGCCTTTGTCTGTCTCTATCCATCCCTCGTTGTTGTCTCATTCCCTTCGTCAATGTATGATAATCACCCCGTCTCTCTGTGTGCCTTAGTATCTGGCTCTCGGGTGTTTACGTCTCGCTGTCTGCTCATGTCCATGTGGTTTGCCTCAGTTGCCTCAGCCTCCTGTCTATCTCTTTCTCTGTGTTTCTCATTGCCTCTGCCTCCCTGTCTATCTCTTTCTCTGTGTTTCTCATTGCCTCTGCCTCCCTGTCTGTCTCTTTCTCGGTGTTTCTCATTGCCTGTTCCTCCCTGTCTATCTCTTTCTCTGTGTTTCCCATTACCTATGCCTCCCTGTCTGTCACTTTCTCAGTGTTTCTCATTGCCTCTGCCTCCCTGTCTGTCTCTTTCTCTGTGTTTCTCATTGCCTCTGCCTCCCTGTCTATCTCTTTCTCTGTGTTTCTTATTGCCTCTGCCTCCCTGTCTGTCTCTTTCTCTGTGTTTCTCATTGCCTCTGCCTCCCTGTCTATCTCTTTCTCTGTGTTTCTTATTGCCTCTGCCTCCCTGTCTATCTCTTTCTCTGTGTTTCTCATTGCCTCTGCCTCCCTGTCTATCTCTTTCTCTGTGTTTCTCATTGCCTCTGCCTCCCTGTCTGTCTCTTTCTCTGTGTTTCTCATTGCCTCTGCCTCCCTGTCTGTCTCTTTCTCTGTGTTTCTCATTGCCTCTGCCTCCCTGTCTATCTCTTTCTCTGTGTTTCTCATTACCTATGCCTCCCTGTCTGTCTCTTTCTCTGTGTTTCTCATTACCTATGCCTCCCTGTCTATCTCTTTCTCTGTGTTTCTTATTGCCTCTGCCTCCCTGTCTATCTCTTTCTCTGTGTTTCTCATTGCCTCTGCCTCCCTGTCTATCTCTTTCTCTGTGTTTCTCATTGCCTCTGCCTCCCTGTCTGTCACTTTCTCGGTGTTTCTCATTGCCTCTGCCTCCCTGTCTGTCTCTTTCTCTGTGTTTCTCATTGCCTCTGCCTCCCTGTCTATCTCTTTCTCTGTGTTTCTCATTGCCTCTGCCTCCCTGTCTATCTCTTTCTCTGTGTTTCTCATTGCCTTTGCCTCCCTGTCTATCTCTTTCTCTGTGTTTCTTATTGCCTCTGCCTCCCTGTCTATCTCTTTCTCGGTGTTTCTCATTGCCTCTGCCTCCCTGTCTATCTCTTTCTCGGTGTTTCTTATTGCCTCTGCCTCCCTGTCTATCTCTTTCTCTGTGTTTCTCATTGCCTCTGCCTCCCTGTCTATCTCTTTCTCTGTGTTTCTTATTGCCTCTGCCTCCCTGTCTGTCTCTTTCTCGGTGTTTCTCAATGCCTCTGCCTCCCTGTCTATCTCTTTCTCTGTGTTTCTTATTGCCTCTGCCTCCCTGTCTGTCTCTTTCTCGGTGTTTCTCATTGCCTCTGCCTCCCTGTCTATCTCTTTCTCTGTGTTTCTTATTGCCTCTGCCTCCCTGTCTGTCTCTTTCTCGGTGTTTCTAATTGCCTGTGCCTCCCTGTCTATCTCTTTCTCTGTGTTTCTTATTGCCTCTGCCTCCCTGTCTGTCCCTTTCTCGGTGTTTCTAATTGCCTGTGCCTCCCTGTCTATCTCTTTCTATGTGTTTCCCATTACCTATGCCTCCATGTCTGTCCCTTTCTCAGTGTTTCTCATTGGCTGTGCCTCCCTGTCTGTCTCTTTCTCAGTGTTTCTCATTGCCTCTCTCTGGTTCTCTTTCCCTTTGTCATTCTCTGTTTGGTTCTTTGTCTCTCTCAGCGCGTTTCACCTTGCCTATGCCGTTATCTGTCTCTTTCTCATTGTTTCTCCTTGCCTCTGTCTCGCCATCTATCCCTTTCTCTCTGATTCGGCATGCCTTTCTCCCTGGTTGTGTTGTGTTTCTCCTTGGCTCTGCCTCGCTGCTTGTCTCTTTCTCTGTGATTTATCTGGCCTCTCTCTCTAGGTACCTTCTTTCTCGGTGGTTCACATTGCCTCTGTCTCGCTGTCTCTTCCTCCATGTTTCTCCTTACCTCTGCCTCGCTGCCTACCTCCTGCCCCTGCCCCTCCCCACAGAAAATGAACTCCGAAGTAAAGGAGGATAGAGCCATCAGCGACTGGAGGACGACGGAAGCCAGGCAAACACTAGGCACGTAGGCGAGTTTAGCGACCGGAGATTCCGAGTGGTGGGCCGCCAAGGACAAGGAGATAGGACATGGACCATGGAGCCCTCTCATACAAGCCAAGAGCCACATAGAAGAGAACTAGACCCCACACAAAAACAAGTGTAATCTGAAATCCTCTGAGTCTGTTTCCTTCTCAAATTCCCGAACTTTGGGCTTTTGTCCTCAACCCCATTCATGTTAGTCAACTTTAAAGCAACAGTTCTCCAGAAAAAAAAGGTGAAAATTGCCGCCTTTGCAAACCGGCTTGGAACATGAAATTTAAGCTTCCCCCTTTTTCGGCGAGGAGGATGGGGGGGGGGGGGGAGAGGGAGGGCAGGTTTAATTCGCAGAGACGAGTTCCAATGAGCTTTTTGCGAGGAGATGTTTTGGCTGAGTGGCCCGGTTGTTTTGTCGGGCTGGGTCGGTTCAGCGGCGGCCGGCCCTTCCCCGCTGTCGTCTCGAAAACGCCGGCAGCACGGACCACGGGTGTCGCCCGTACTTTGAGTGCTCGTGGAGTCATCGTACTTCCTGTTTGCGCAAGTTGTATCATCGCGTACCACTTCAGGCCGCATTTTGTACGGGAGGAGTAGCCGTTGGGGGTATATCAGCTGCCCAAACCTTAAAGTGCCTCAGGCCCCAGCGTCATGTACTTTTCGAAGAGGCGCTTAAGCGCTAACGATTTGCCTAAGTATATAAGAGCCGGGGGTAATAAAATCATGCTACCAGCCTTAACTTCTAACACGTTTTGCCATGCTATTTAAACAAAATCAAGGGAAACCGACTGAGAGTTATTTCAAACAGTTCGAAATATTGGAAAGAATATTTGACTGACCTGGGATTTGAACCAGAGAGACCTCTGCTTTGACGTATCGGCGCTGTTACCACCTATAGGCTATGCAGCCCTTAAATGGCGGTCTTTTCTTCAATTGTCAACTATAGCTTTGCCGTGTGTGGGGGCGCTAGTTTTGTGTTGAACTGACATTATAGCTATATAGGCTATGTTCAGTATACAGTATCTAAGGAACATGGCGGTAGGAATGGTGCCGTGCAACCTCGTACCCAGCCCTTAAATGGCGGTCTTCCTCAATTGTCAACTATAGCTTTGCCGGGTGTGGGGGCGCTAGTCTTGTGTTGAACATACACTATAGCTGTAGGCTATATTCAGTATACAGTATCTAAGGAACATGGCGGTAGGAATGGTGCTGTGCAACCTCGTACCCAGCCCTTAAATGGCGGTCTTCCTCAATTGTCAACTATAGCTTTGCCGGGTGTGGGGGCGCTAGTCTTGTGTTGAACATACACTATAGCTGTAGGCTATGTTCGGTATACAGTATCTAAGGAACATGGCGGTAGGAATGGTGCCGTGCAACCTCGTACCCATGCAGCCCTTAAATGGCGGTCTTCCTCAATTGTCAACAATAGCTTTGCCGGGTTTGGGGCGCTAGTCTTGTGTTGAACATACACTATAGCTGTAGGCTATGTTCAGTATACAGTATCTAAGGAACATGGCGGTAGGAATGGTGCCCTGCAACCTCGTACCCCATTGGTAGTCGTCCGGCACCAACGAGTTAGGGGTGAGTCCGCGGCCGCGGACCCCGTTGATGTTTACCCCCCCTCCCCGGAGTTCGAGGGGGCGGGCTTGTGGGTGGGCGTATACCGGGGTACTTAGGGCTACTGATGGGATGGGGGGAAACTAAGGAGAGTCCTGCCAGGTCATTGCATTCCCGCGATTGCAGAGAGAAATTGCTCCGCCCCCACAGATCGATCCGTTTCCCGCATCGATTGGCCCGGGTATATAGAGGTATAAGATCGGGGCCCACCGAAAACGAGGGAGGAAATTCAGACGGCACGCACGTGGGCCGTCAAGTTAATTCACACATTAAGGCACGGGTCGCCGTTGTCACCTGTTGTTGAGAGCTAAGAGCTCCGAGCGATGTGTTTCGTTCGCTCGCGATGATTTTTCTTTTTTTTTCTTTTCGCCTTTGGTAGAAGTCATCGGTCTTTGCGAGGAGCCCGTGGCACAGACAGAGACACCAGATTTTTTTTTTTTTTTTTTTTTTTTGGGGGGGCGGACCGGACATTGTCGACTGGCCATCCCATCTCTTAGCTTTTGCTTTGCTTCTCTCGGCACAAACTTTCTGCCTACGTCCTTCCTCGGCCCTGTCCACTTGCCGACCGTCTTTCTGATTCACTCTCACGCTGTGGCCCATTCTCTGTTATCGTCTCGTTCTAGTGTCTTCTCCTCCGTCCTCTTATCTTTCACTTTCCTCTTCCTTGACCTCTCTGTCTGTGCCTCTTTGTATCCCTGCTTCTCTCTCTGTCTTTCTGTATGTCTCTCTCTCTTTCTGTACCGTGAGTCTGTCTCTGTCTCTTTCCGAATCTCTCCATAAAGAAAAAAAAATGTTTCTCTCTCTTTTTCTAGTCTTCTCTCTCTGTCTCTCGGGAGCCATGTGTCTCTCTTTTTACCCGTTTCTCTGTCTGTCTTTGGCTCTAGGTCTCGTTCTGTCTCGCTGTCTCTCTCTGTCTCTCCCATTCTCCCCATCGATCTATGTCTCTCTTTGTCTGTCTCTTGTCTCTCTGACTCTTTCTGTCTCTTTCTGTCTTTCTCTGTCTTTCTCTGTCTCGTCCATTCCCTCCTTCTATCAATGTCTCTCTTTGTCTGTCTCTTGTCTCTCTGACTCTTTCTGTCTCTCTCTGTTTGTTCCATTCGCTTCTTCGATCTATGTCTCTCTTTGTCTGTCTCTTGTCTCTCTGACTCTTTCTGTCTCTTTCTGTCTCTCTCTGTCTCTCTCTGTCTCTTCCATTCCCTTCTTCGATCTATGTCTCTCTTTGTCCGTCTCTTGTCTCTCTGACTCTTTCTGTATCTCTCTGTCTCTCTGTCTCTCTCTGTCTCTTCCATTCCCTCCTTTGATCATGTCTCTCTTTGTCTGTCTCTTGTCTCTCTGACTCTTTCTGTCTCTTTCTGTCTTTCTCTGTCTCGTCCATTCCCTCCTTCTATCAATGTCTCTCTTTGTCTGTCTCTTGTCTCTCTGACTCTTTCTGTCTCTCTCTGTTTGTTCCATTCCCTTCTTCGATCTATGTCTCTCTTTGTCTGTCTCTTGTCTCTCTGACTCTTTCTGTCTCTTTCTGTCTCTCTCTGTCTCTCTCTGTCTCTTCCATTCCCTTCTTCGATCTATGTCTCTCTTTGTCCGTCTCTTTTCTCTCTGACTCTTTCTGTATCTTTCTGTCTCTCTGTCTCTTCCATTCCCTCCTTTGATCTATGTCTCTCTTTGTCTGTCTCTTGTCTCTCTGACTCTTTCTGTCTCTCTCCGACTCTTTCTGGCTCTCGTTCTCTGTATCTTTCTCTGTATCTCTATTTGTCGTTATCTCTCTGCACCCCTCTGTCTCTCTTTGTCTCTCTGTCTCGTCCTTTCTGTCCGCCAGCTTTCTTGCTGTCTGTTTCTCTCCGTCTCACTGTTCTTTTTCTCTCCCCTCCCCGTCTCCCTCAGCTGTGCGCGAGGAACATGGCAATATATTTTCCCCAAGCTTCACGTTGAAATAGCCCACGCAATCCCTGCTATAGATCCCCCACTCTCCACCAGACCAATCCTTGCATCACCCAGCGATCCAATCTTCGCGGGCTTAGTCAAGGCGGAAATTGCCGTTGCTGTCTGCGATTCATCCTGGCCGCAACGAGGCTCTTAAACCAGCGGTTACCTAACGGGTTGAATGAGCCTCGGTGGATCGCTGCGTGCGACTCTGGCAATGCAGCAACTGTCGGCTCGCTCCCTTTTCACGAGTCGCGTCATTTCGGCGCGTCTGAGACTTGTGTGATATGTGGAGTCCAAGACAGTTTGCAGAATACCTTTAAGGAGACCCATTGCCAGTGATACTGATAGGGGGTGGGTCAAAAGGGGGTGGAGGTTGTAGGTCACTAGAGTTAAAAAATACAGAAGACTGTTTACGCTTGTTAGGGTCATTACGCTTTTATGGCACCCACTAGATCGTAAACATCCGAATTCACTCGGTCCAGTCTTCTGTGTTTATCACCTCTATGTGGCACGCCTAACTGCAAAAGAGTGAATAATCCACTCACACAAAGAGAGACATTTCATCAAGAAAAGCCAGAACCGCTTAAAAAGAGTGAAAAGGAGGTGTGGAAAATAATTAGCTTTGAACCATTATCATAACACGTAAGAAGATATTGGAAACGCTTATTTGCCGTTATTAACGCAAATTTTGCTTGCCCAAAGACGTTACTCTCCAAAATGCAAAAGAGGGAATAATCCACTCGCACAAAGAGTGAGATTTCCTCAAGACATGCCAAAACCGCTCAAAAAGAGTGAAAACTACTGTAAAAGGCGTTCAAACCGCTACGAAGGGAGTCAAACACCACTCTATAGAGGAGCCATATGTAGGACAACTCTTTTTCGTGTTGTCCTCCATATGGCTTCTTACAAGAGTGAGATTTCACTCGACTCTGAGCGGTTTTCACATCTTTCACAGTGTTTTTCACTCTTTTTGAGCGGTCTTGGCTTTTTGGAGCGATTTTCACTCCTTGAGAGAGTCAATTTTTCACTCTTTTGCATTGAGAGATTATACCCGGTGGTATCGTAGATTGGGATCTTTGTCCGTGTGGTGGACTTCAGATTCATGGTCATGTCATCGATGACCGTAAGGTGACCTCTTCCCCTGGAGCGATTTTCACTCACTGGGGGAGTGAATTATTCACTCATTCGCATTTAGAGAGTGGACCGTACGGGGTGCAGGGTTGTTACGCTTTGTCAGGAGTCTAACGGCGTCGTCCAAGCTTCTATGACACCCATGCACCAGATCGTAAAACGATCGAATTCGCTCGGCCGTCCAGTCTTCTCTGTTTATCACCTCTAGTGACCTGCCACTTCCACCCCCATTGACCCCACCTCATACCAATATCACTGGCAACGGGTCTCCTTAAAGGTATTCTGCAAACTGTCTTGGACTCAAATTCCCATGACGAGGAACCCGAATACTGGCTCCTTGAATGTATTAAGTTGCGCCATGCTTTTAGCAAACCTGTCTGTGACCCTTTTCCTGCACGCGACATCGTCTTCCCGAGATCACGACATATTACGATGACTGCGTGGAGGGAAATTCCTATTTCTATCTGTGCCATCCCGAAGTAATGATGACGATAGATTGTATTTGTGTATGGCGCTTGAAAACATGCTTTCTAAGAGCTGGAACGTATAGACAGGAGAATATCAGGCATTGAGACTGGTCGGTTTTTAAGGGTGGCTTTGAAAGAGTCGTTATTAAGCAGCCTCCCGTGTGTGTGTTGCCAGACCTCTCCATAATGTAAGTGCGCAGGTAGAGAATGTACGATCGCCATGTATTATAGCTAGTTTGTGTACGACAGTACGAGGTCCCACAACATGTCTGGTGTGGAGTCTGAAGAAGACGTCTTGGTGAGGGTGGCATCTTCGGATCGGAGTCTCACCAGGTCTGGCAGATAGCGAGTTTATGATTTACGTACTCCATAGATTGATAGAAGTAAATGATAACAATGGGGCCAGGAGTCCCTCCTCCCGTAACTCTCGAGCTGGACTTTGATTAATGCGATTCGCTATCACCCGGAGACCAGGGGGCCCGGAGAGGTGGAATGCCCCGAATCTATCCGAAGTATTCCGAAGGCGTCTCCGTCGACATTGACCGATCGGGCCACGCATCTCTCCGGTCATTACGGGTGGGGAGTGTGGGGGCGTAAATCCCGTATTGCGCATGGTCCCAAAAGTAGCCCCGCCCGCACCGATAGCTTTCCAGTAGCAGATTTCAGGGGAGAGACGGGGTGTGCTTTGGTAACGCTGAAAATCCAAGCTGCCCTTGGAATCCATCTTACATGACAGCTATCCGGACCCCCATCTACGTCACCTCGCACGCTATTTTTTAAGCTCCATACATTAACCCGCTGCTTACTAGAAAAAATGTACGTTTTGTTGTTGCAAATACATTGTACCACTTTGATTTATTATTGACTAAACTTGACCGCCATTGTTTTGTTAAAGAGATACTCCCTATAGGACTGAATATTTATTACTCTAAGCCTTAACAATAAATTATTGATCCGATTTTACGCAATACTTTAATATAAAGACTAGAGATTTGATGGAACCTTTAGTAGGTTTTGATATCATTATTTTCAATGTATAATGATTATTTTTTCAAACAAAATCGATGCAAAACTGACTGGGAACTTTTTTGAACAAATTGAAACAATGGCAAAGAAAAGCATTAACTCAATTTGACCCATTTGAGTCAATTTGCGGTATTTTTGTATTATACACTGCACGGGAAGCGTGTCAAAAAGGCCGTTATCCTCATGGGGTGGGGATACGACGAGTTCACTGAAAGCATGCTGAAAGAGAGCCAAGAAGCAGCTTCACATTTTACCGAGGAGCTAGAAAGCTTCTGAATTGATTTACTTCCTCCATGCTTATATGCTGCAGTGATGTTGTTTGCATGTATCTGCTAGATACATGCAAACAACAAGTAAGACGTGGGTGTGGTTACACCTAAATGAAGCATGCGGTAGGGGAGAGGTGTCTAGCCACAGTTACCGGAAGACGCTCCGTGAGTCTGTGGTTACTCTCTTCGCAGAATGGAAGTGACTCTTGTAATGGTCCCCGAGGAGACTATACATGCCCGAGAAATGGTAATTGTAGACACCGCAGGAGTGTCCAGCGAGTAAAGGCGGGGTAGGTCGGTCGGTCGGAGCCGCTGCTGTGCCCTCTCGTGTAGGCCTGTATAGGAGGAGAGCCACAGTAGTGTCTATACCTTTGGAGGTATCGTGCTAGTCTGGCGCGCGGCGCGAAGCCTCGGCCGGGTGCAAACCTATCACGGCAGAGCATATCCATCACGCCTCCAGCAGAGACCCCGACACCGCCACGGATCAGTCGCCACACCGACCTTTTCCCACCCCGCCCTGACATGTATCTGAGTATACCATCGGCAAGCACATTTTTTTGTCAGTGATTAGGTTGTCCACGCATGCTGCCCCGTGTATATATCGCTGCTCTGACTTCAGGCCATCGTGCCACGCGTAGAGCCGCCTGTCAAAGCAATGACAGGCAGTGCTATACCTTATGTTGTTGGGGGGGGGGGTTTGCACGAAACTGCACATACCATCGTTGAACCAAATAAACACGTTCATTTTTGTTTCCAGCTCAGTTGGTCGTCTGAATAGGCTAGATGCAAAATGTCATTTTAACACGGTTTGTGCGAATTAGGTCGCGGTTCAGTCAAAACGTATATAGAATATGGTCTTGTGGCGCAAGTCGACTGACTCGTATATGTAATCAGCGCCACTCGCAGGTTGCAGCAGGCTTTCCGAACTGAGACGGCGCTCTACAATTTTCATAATTATCGATGATACATGCCTTGTTGTCAACTAGACGAACGAGGAGCCGGTTGCTAGGGCCCGTGATAAAATCAGACCTGGCAGTGAAACGGTGAATACATTAACCCGTTTTTATTTTTTACCCAGTGTATTTGTTCATATTTTTTTTTATTCGTTCGGCCTTTGGCCGTTGTGGCCCGTAACGAGACCAGATGGCGGTACTCAATGCAAATGCAGTTTTCCGTACAACTGCAATATATTATCCACCGGCCAGAATGACTCCAGCTCTATAAAGGTCAGCGCTACACGGTCAGAGGTCAAAAGTCAGATCCTTTCAATCTTAGTCACTGACCTTTGGGTGTGTTTTTTTTTTTTCCATTTTTTCGGAACCCCCGCAGAACGCTAAGATTCTGCAGAAACCAAGGTTAGTTCCTTTTGGCAGAAGGCTTGTGGATGTGGTGGCTTTGCTGTTTTGAAATGATTAGTGACCTCCGATTCACCTCTATCTCATGATGGATGATGAGTGAAAATGGCGGGAACACGGTCATCGATTTGTGTGTACACAGGTCGATCAGTTCTAACCGGAATGAATCGCCCAACGGGAAAATTATTTTCAAGTAAGGCCGACAGCATATCAGGCGATGATATATCACACAGGGCTGAGAGGCTGGGGCAATCCTGACATTTGGCCATCTATCAAGCAAGTCTCTCTCTAGTAATTTATTTTTCTCTCTCTCTGTCTCTATGTATATCTCTGTCTCTCTGTCCCTCCACGTCTTTCTCTGTCTCTCTCGCTGCCTCTCTCTGTCTCGCTTCGCCCCTCTCTGTCATTCCATGTCTCTCCCTGTCTCGCTCTGTCTCCCTGTCTCTCCCTGCCTCTCCCTGTCTCTCCCTGCCTCTCCCAGTCTCTCCCTGGGTCTCCCTGTCTCTCCCTGCCTCTCCCAGTCTCTCCCTGGGTCTCCCTGTCTCTCCCTGCCTCTCCCTGTCTCTCCCTGTCTCTCCCTGTCTCTCCCTGTCTCTCCCTGCCTCTCCCTGTCTCTCCCTGTCTCTCCCTGTCTCTCCCTGTCTCTCCCTGTCTCTCCCTGTCTCTCCCTGTCTCTCCCTGTCTCTCCCTGTCTCTCCCTGTCTCTCCCTGTCTCTCCCTGTCTCTCCCTGTCTCTCCCTGTCTCTCCCTGTCTCTCCCGGTCTCTCCCGGTATCTCTCTGTCTCTCCCTGCCTCTCCCTGTCTCTCCCTGTCTCTCCCTGGGTCTCCCTGTCTCTCCCTGCCTCTCCCAGTCTCTCCCTGGGTCTCCCTGTCTCTCCCTGCCTCTCCCAGTCTCTCCCTGGGTCTCCCTGTCTCTCCCTGTCTCTCCCTGTCTCTCCCGGTCTCTCCCGGTATCTCTCTGTCTCTCCTTGCCTCTCCATGTCGGTCCCTGTCTCTCCCTGTCTCTCCCTGTCTCTCACTGCCTCTCCCTGCCTCTCCCTGCCTCTCCCTGCCTCTCCCTGTCTCTCCCTGTCTCTCCCTGTCTCTCCCGGTCTCTCCCTGTCTCTCCCTGTCTCTCCCTGTCTCTCCCTGTCTCTCCCTGCCTCTCCCTGTCTCTCCCGGTCTCTCTGTCTCTCCCTGCCTCTCCATGTCTGTCCCTGTCTCTCCCTGTCTCTCCCTGTCTCTCCCTGTCTCTCCCTGTCTCTCCCTGCCTCTCCCTGTCTCTCCCTGTCTCTCCCTGTCTCTCCCTGCCTCTCCCTGCCTCTCCCTGTCTCTCCCTGCCTCTCCCTGTCTCTCCCTGTCTCTCCCTGTCTCTCCCTGCCTCTCCCTGTCTCTCCCTGTCTCTCCCTGTCTCTCCCTGTCTCTCCCTGCCTCTCCCTGTCTCTCCCTGTCTCTCCCTGTCTCTCCCTGCCTCTCCCTGTCTCTCCCTGCCTCTCCCTGTCTCTCCCTGCCTCTCCCTGCCTCTCCCTGCCTCTCCCTGTCTCTCCCTGTCTCTCCCTGTCTCTCCCTGCCTCTCCCTGTCTCTCCCTGCCTCTCCCTGTCTCTCCCTGTCTCTCCCTGCCTCTCCCTGTCTCTCCCTGTCTCTCCCTGCCTCTCCCTGCCTCTCCCTGTCTCTCCCTGTCTCTCCCTGCCTCTCCCTGTCTCTCCCTGTCTCTCCCTGCCTCTCCCTGTCTCTCCCTGCCTCTCCCTGCCTCTCCCTGCCTCTCCCTGTCTCTCCCTGTCTCTCCCTGCCTCTCCCTGCCTCTCCCTGTCTCTCCCTGCCTCTCCCTGTCTCTCCCTGTCTCTCCCTGTCTCTCCCTGTCTCTCCCTGTCTCTCCCTGTCTCTCCCTGTCTCTCCCTGTCTCTCCCTGTCTCTCCCTGTCTCTCCCTGGGTCTCCCTGTCTCTCCCTGCCTCTCCCTGTCTCTCCCTGCCTCTCCCTGTCTCTCCCTGTCTCTCCCTGTCTCTCCCTGTCTCTCCCTGCCTCTCCCTGTCTCTCCCTGTCTCTCCCTGCCTCTCCCTGTCTCTCCCTGCCTCTCCCTGCCTCTCCCTGCCTCTCCCTGTCTCTCCCTGTCTCTCCCTGTCTCTCCCTGCCTCTCCCTGCCTCTCCCTGCCTCTCCCTGTCTCTCCCTGTCTCTCCCTGTCTCTCCCTGTCTCTCCCTGTCTTTCCCTGTCTCTCCCTGCCTCTCCCTGTCTCTCCCTGTCTCTCCCTGCCTCTCCCTGTCTCTCCCTGCCTCTCCCTGCCTCTCCCTGCCTCTCCCTGTCTCTCCCTGTCTCTCCCTGTCTCTCCCTGTCTCTCCCTGCCTCTCCCTGTCTCTCCCTGTCTCTCCCTGCCTCTCCCTGTCTCTCCCTGCCTCTCCCTGCCTCTCCCTGCCTCTCCCTGTCTCTCCCTGCCTCTCCCTGTCTCTCCCTGTCTCTCCCTGCCTCTCCCTGTCTCTCCCTGCCTCTCCCTGTCTCTCCCTGCCTCTCCCTGTCTCTCCCTGTCTCTCCCTGTCTCTCCCTGTCTCTCCCTGCCTCTCCCTGTCTCTCCCTGTCTCTCCCTGCCTCTCCCTGTCTCTCCCTGCCTCTCCCTGCCTCTCCCTGCCTCTCCCTGTCTCTCCCTGTCTCTCCCTGTCTCTCCCTGTCTCTCCCTGCCTCTCCCTGTCTCTCCCTGTCTCTCCCTGTCTCTCCCTGTCTCTCCCTGCCTCTCCCTGTCTCTCCCTGTCTCTCCCTGTCTCTCCCTGTCTCTCCCTGTCTCTCCCGGTCTCTCTCTGTCTCTCCCTGCCTCTCCATGTCTGTCCCTGTCTCTCCCTGTCTCTCCCTGTCTCTCCCTGTCTCTCCCTGTCTCTCCCTGTCTTTCCCTGTCTCTCCCTGTCTCTCCCGGTCTCTCTCTGTCTCTCCCTGCCTCTCCATGTCTGTCCCTGTCTCTCCCTGTCTCTCCCTGTCTTTCCCTGTCTCTCCCTGCCTCTCCCTGTCTCTCCCTGTCTCTCCCTGTCTCTCCCTGTCTCTCCCTGTCTCTCCCTGTCTCTCCCTGTCTTTCCCTGTCTCTCCCTGCCTCTCCCTGTCTCTCCCTGTCTCTCCCTGTCTTTCCCTGTCTCTCCCTGCCTCTCCATGTCTGTCCCTGTCTCTCCCTGTCTCTCCCTGTCTTTCCCTGTCTCTCCCTGCCTCTCCCTGTCTCTCCCTGTCTCTCCCTGTCTCTCCCTGTCTCTCCCTGTCTCTCCCTGTCTCTCCCTGTCTTTCCCTGTCTCTCCCTGCCTCTCCCTGTCTCTCCCTGTCTCTCCCTGTCTCTCCCTGTCTCTCCCTGTCTCTCCCTGTCTCTCCCTGTCTCTCCCTGTCTCTGCCGGTCTCTCCCGGTCTCTCCCGGTCTCTCCCTGTCTCTCCCTGTCTCTCTACATCTCCCTGCAGCTGTATGTCTCTCTCGTACTGTCTCTCTGCATCTCTCTGTCTCGCTCTGCCTCTCTGTCTCTCTGTCTCTCTGTCTCTTTCTGTCTCTCTGTCTCCCTGTCTCTCTGTCTCTCTTCATCTGTCTGTCTCTCTGCATCTCTCTGTCGCTCTGTCTCTATGCATCTCTCTGTCTCTCTGTCTCTCTGTCTCTCTGTCTCTCTGTCTCTCTGCATCTCTCTGTATATCTGCATCTCTGTCTCTCTGTCTGCCCCTTTTGTTTTTGCCTAAGTTGTAAATAAAGGTTTGTTGCAAAATTCAAATTCTCTGTCTCGCTGTCTCTGTCCCTCTGTCTCTCTGTCTATATGCATGTCTCTCTCTGCATGTCACTCTCTGTCTTTTTGCATATCCCTGTCTCACTGCCTCTCTCTCTCTCTGTCTTTGTTCCCATGTGTCTCGCTTTGTCTCTCCTTGTATATCTTTGTCTCTCTTGGTCTCTCTCTGTCTCTTCCTGTATCTCTTTGTATCTATGCCTCTCTCAGTCTCCTTCACCATTACCTTTGATATATGGCACCTTGAGGACATAATCTTCTCGCAGACATCATCGTCATCATTGTAATCCAAGGGGCAGACAACGAGGTTCGCTTACCCATCGTTGCCCTAGTAAGAGTCCCGACTACTATATAACTTTTATGACATGTGGCCACTTTTCATTCTTATGGGTATTAAATTCCAATTGCTTCCACAGAAAATAACCCTATGTTAATTTGTTGGACTCCGATACGAGGTGTATATAGAGACACCAATGCACACCCGCCTGTTATTCAGATGATTTGGGGTTTTAATGAAGGGACGGCATCTGGCACTGAAATCATAGGTTTCAGGTGCTGGGCAAATGTCTCCCCCCCCCTTCTGACTAATTTGTATATTTTCATCTGCAGTCGGGAGACTTTCCGTAACCGTTAACAGAGCCCGTGGGAATTCCAGCTATGTCCGATGCAATGGCGGCGATGAGTGCACTGATAAGTGATATAGGCCGATCCATGTGCTGGGAGCTCAGGGTGCGCTGTATCGTGCTGGGAGAAGACCTCGAATGATCAGTAACCTGTATATGCGATTGGCGCAGATATTGACGGGAAACGAGAACCTGGCAGATATCGAGAATTGCTAACATACACCAGAAGTCTCCCCCGTATAGGCCTTTCTTGACATTCATGCAAATTGTATGCGTCGAACCGAAAGCGAGGCTATGGGCGGCAGATTCCAAAGATTAATTCTTGTTCCCCGCTGCTTTCTGATCTTCCCTTGACATTATTCGTCCACAAAACCGAACGTTATCTTAGGAACAACAGCAAGGTCCCTTGAATTTACCGCCATCTTGGAAGTCTGGCGCCCATAGCCTCGTTTTGGGCTCAATGCATAGCATTTGCATGACATATTAAGAAAGGCCTATGGCGTTGCTTTGGATCGTATAACATTTCCTGACGCTTTAGGGAAAAACCACATGCAGGCGGCCTGGCGTCGGGTTTGTGCGAATAACAGACAAACACACATATTATAGGTTTAGGGGATACTGGTAGTTTTTATCTTGCCGAGTTTGTTCAGATTGTGGACTGGTCCTTATGGGACAGCTCGCATAAGCGCCGGTACTCGCACGCCGATGCACATCGCCCTGCGAGGAGGCAAGACAGGACAAAAACAAGCGGCTTTCTAATGAAGCCCCTTCTCCTTCCGTGCTGCCTCTTCTTTATCATTCTCTTTTCTGTACACTCCTCCGCAGGATTTGAACAGTTAGAGCCCCGTGATTTCCCAAATGATCTGGCCCGAAATCTTGTTTGTCCACGGATCAATCAAACTCGTTGTCCGTCGGGGGAGGGGGCTAGGGAAGGGATATACGTCGCTGTTTCTCCTTCCCCTTATCACTATCGGAAAGGTATGGTGGCCGGGATGTGCCATTAAGTGTACAATGGCTCTCCACTTCAGTGGGCGACATGCGGGCCAATGGTTGCTCTCCTCGCTCCGATCGGGACCGGAGCCTCGGATATTAGCGGGATGCTGTAGTTTGGGTTTGTGGGGCTTGTGCTCCCGAGGAATTGGGAGGCACGCCTTGGTGGTCCAGTGGGGGATATGCACGCGGAAACCGCTCTACCAAGCATCCCTATATTAATGCAAAGCCGCGCACGCCAGTAGGGCCTCGTGCAATGCTATGTGACAGTATGGTCAGCCGTGCGGTTCAGGAAGCTGTCGTAGGTGAGAAAAACAGACTACCGGTGGGCCACCGTAGTCCTTGGGGGGGGGCGGATCGTGACTAGTGGGGAACTCGTCCTCGGCCAAACCGGATTAACCGTCCGATGCCTTGTGTATTTCTAAGCATGCAGACGTTTTAATGGGGTTTGGGCTCCCCGCTCTAATTCTAATTTTAGCAGGGATGATCCCTGCTTTGGCTCCCCGGTGGACAACCACTGAGCTTCTCGGATAGCCAATTTCGTGTAGCCCCTCCCCCAACTCCTAAGCCAACAGCGACTAATCAAAAAGACTGCCCGAACTCCACGGATGCCGTTCTAAGCAGAGCCAAGCTATACACGCTGGCAAGCAGTTTACTGGCACCAGTATAGGATATCTGTTTGAGAAGCCTTTTAGCAGCAGCCTCATGAAACTAGCCCGTGAGACTAGGACCCGTCCGACTACTATATAGTTGGAGTTGTTTCCATAAACCGCGGGCCAAGCAAGCGGGCTAACGAGTCATGCTCAGACTTGGTCACAGTGGAGCCGCACAATATTGAACATCAGATCAACCAGCGTCAGAGAGATCAGCTCCGAGCCAACAACTCTGTCGGCGTTAACTCTGTCATCATCATCATCATCATTATCATCATCATCCGTGTCAGCGGGTGCCGTTATTTCATTACAGACATCGGTTGACATGCCCTTCCAATCTTGTGAAATTCATTGCTTTTTCAAGACGGCGTGTGCTCCTCATTTGGTTGATAGCTACCACGTATTTTGCAAGCAAACAGGCAACGAAGCAGCAACAATGAACACCGTGGTGGTTTATATCAGCTGTCATCAAACTTCATCAAAAAACAACCTTGCAACTTCTGCAATATGTCAGTCGTCAATCATGTGACTTAGGCCTATTCGATTGAATAATTCAATCGAATTTGTTTTCACTCTATTTTGTAAAGTCAAAAGGAAAAGTCAAAGGCCTCGTGGTGCAGCGTAAACGCACCTTTCCTCTGGCGAGTTCGGTCACCTGTACGTCATAAGTATGTTTTCAAACCGAGCACTCACCCTTGTGACGATTCTGTCGTACGGAATTTCAATGCCTCGAGGTTGCGAGATTGTTCAGAAAGGTAACGAGCATGCAGTCTTCAATAGAAAGGCTGTGTGTATAATTGGCGTTGTGCAAACAACGTTTAAAGGGATATCACAACATTGGTCGAGGCCAAAGAATAGCATCCATACGTTGACTGATCCATTATGCATGAAATAGCACACTGTGGATTTTTCAGCTCAATCCGCCAACCGAGTCGCGATAGAATAGCGAAAACCGCTTCATTTGCGAAAATGCAGCATTCAACGAATTTTTCCGATAAAAACGTTTAGATCTCGGTGAGACGTAAACAATTTCTTTTACTCTTTTCTCCCAAAATGAAACATTTTAGGCAGAAGTATTTCTGTGCGAGGTTTCCACTATAACCATCTTCAAACTGTATACGTTTCATGTAAATCTGTGAGCATTTCTTTTTGTCGATCTTACTTATGTTGTGTATAGGGGCATTATCTGGGAAATTGCAACCCCGACCTCTCCGTGTGCCTTAATTGCCAAATGTATTCCCTCCGATTCCTTGACCTGAAATCTTTACCGTTTATTCCTTCGTTACCCTTGAATGTACGTCAAAACTCGATTCACCCTTCCAACGGAACCATGTTATTTCCATGTTCATCCAGTAAGAGGCCACTCAAAAAGTTCAATGTTTTCAAATTTCGAAATTCACTTTTCATATGAAAATCCGGCCGAAAAATGTATTTCTGCCTTGTCTGTTAAAATATCTTGCGCGCCGAGCCAGCTTTCCAAAACTTGTGCAAAAGGAGGAGACCATCAGCTTCATCACACCGTCACTAAAGTATATGTATCTTTCACCATGCATGAGTAATACTTCAATACACGCCATCATCTTGTCATACTGTGTTGCATTTTAATTAAAGTTGTACGTGTATTTGAATTTATATCAAATGCACGTACAATTTGCTACAAAAAACAATCTTTTTTAATCGAAAATAGGGGTGGGTGGGTGGCTCAAACAAATTTGGAAAAAAATCGAAATCTAAAAACGACTTAAAGTGATACACAAAAATGTTGCAAACTGCTTTATGACTAAAATGCAAATCTCAAAATTTAGTGTGCCTGGCGTTTCTATCCTAGCAGGACCTTTCTCAAAGGCCTTTCTCACTCTGCCTTTGAGAAAGGTCCTCCTAGGATCGAAACGTCAGCCCCACTAAATTTTGAAATTTAAAAACATTGAACATTTTGAGTGGTCCCTAAATTCCCAAAATGAAAACCAATTTCCACTTTCCTCTTACCAAACTGAGCATTCTCGTTCCCGCACTGCCTTGCCCTTTTCCCTTAACCCTTCCCTGCCCCTATTACCATGCCCTTTCTCGGGTGTCTCCGGGTCCCCTCTCTTGCCCTTTTGCGAAATGCAACTCGATGGTTTTACCTAAAATGCCCCCAAAATTAACCAAGAGGCCAAGAACCGAACCGAGCCTGAGCGACATTTTGTTATTAGCCATTCCGAGCAATCCAAAGAAAAAAAGAGTGGTCAGTGCGTATTTCACATCTCCTCAGTATAAACTGATTGCTTTTTTTAATAGACCCTATATGCTGTTTATGCGAGATGGAGATCAGGGTAATTGCGGTAACATGTATGGGAGAGATTGGCGGAGAGAGGTTGACGAGAAAAAAAGGGCATAAGTTGCTCGAGGGAAAACAATTTTTGTTCCCGATGGTCAGCAAAACGTGTGGGCATGCGATGTGTGCACGTACACGTGCCTGTCTGTCCCCCACTTTCCCCCTGAGGATTGTTGTGCCTCTATAGCGCTGTCAAAAGGATCTCAGCTTGTTTTGTTGTCTAAGTCGCTTGAAAGAAAGACAGCGAAATAGAAAAAAACAACAATACGACTGAAAGTGCGGCAACTAATAGGCACAGCGGTCAGTAACCTATGGCTTAACTGGTGACCGTCTGTCCGGTTGGTTTTGTTGACTTTTGACTGATGTCGTCCCCAAAAGAACTGGTATCCGGCTCGCTCGTTCGTTCGTTCACGCATTGGCAAGCCCTGCCATTTCAAGAGTATACATTGGCTGAAAGGCGATTGTCATATTTTGTTTTAAACACCAATCGTTGCTTCTGTGGAGGAAAGTAATGAATGACACGGTCGGTATACCACTATGCATGTGGTGAGATTCTTAAAGAGATGTTGCCAGGTTCGTACGGGTAAGTTCAAAGCGATTTCTTTCTACAAAACTCCCCCAAACAAGAACAAGTTATAGAGAGCCTTACGTTTTGACGCTGCATTCTGCCTTTGAGTAAGGTCATGCTAGGGTCGAAGTATTTTTAAGATCGGTATTGTTTAAGGTTATTCTAGTGAGTGGGTAGCTTTCACATTCTTCCATATCCATACCCTTTTTTGTAATGATTAACGTGGAATGTCTTGATATGTACACAATAATGACAAATGTTCGAATTCTAAGCAATAATGCGCCAACTGCCGCCCCTACAGACGGAACGGGCATCAGTCTTGACACGTTTAGATTGCTTGAGAAGTATGTTTCGGTATGGAAACACGTTGACATTACTCACGCCTCTTCGTGTGTCACAAAAGAGGCACCATCGCTCTAGATGTAACCGTTGGCAATTGCCTGACAGTTTTACTTGCAACCACGCGGCTAGCTAGGCCTATATAGCTAGTGCATGGCGCCCAATAGTTGCGCCCGGGCACATTTCAGGCGCCCTGTGCCGACTGCCTACAGCAAAAATAATGCTCCCGTGTATTTGGACGAGGGGATTATTTTTTTAAATCGGGAGCTTCCGTACTGTGCATGATTATTTTTGGCATGCGCGGGGTTAACAGTCAGATCGGCTGAGAATTAGCGTGGTTAAGTACTGCTACGAAAAACCACAGTTCTCCCTTGACTAATATAATTATAAGCTCTACTCTCACCAATTATTCAAGGAGTAGCTTTTATTAACTGGCATTACTGTTTTTATCGTACGTTTGTCTTCGCTCGACAATTGGAGGGCAAGCATTGGTATAAAGTATATAGGCACCAATACACATGGAAGATATTGAATCAGTCACTCCTCAGGCCCCGTTTTGTGCAGTTCTATGTGAGAAGACAAACGAAGAGTGATTGGCAAAACTAGGTCCCGAATATTGTGCCTTTGAATCGTGTCTTTGTCATGGGTATGACCGATGCCTCCAGTCCACATAGATTCAATAAGTGCGGCCTGATTATTTCTTCGGGAACTCATCTGTGACAAAAAGAGGAAGATTCTGATAATATTGTTTTGGGTTGCCGCCGGCAGTACTGTTATTCCGGACTCGTTTATGTTGCGGAATCGTTTGTGGACCGGAGTTCGCGCAGTGCGCCCTCTACGTCAAGATAATATCGCGCCATTAGCCGATGCACATTGTCACTCCTTTCAAATCCTCAGGGATGATTTTCTCTGTTTTGTTTCTCCGGTGAGAAATGAAAGGAGTCTTCTACATTGCGAGAACGCGGAGCGGAGTTCATGGGTTGATGATGAATATAACCCTCGAAAGCATCTCCCTTCGCATCTGATAATAGTCTCTATTCAAGTCGCCGAATTATTAAAACGCAGCCAATCATATACAAAGTAACGGTACCGAGACTAAGAGCAAGAGACAGAAAGGTATCAGGAGGATGGGGTCCTTCCCGAGCAACCTATTTCCACTCGAACATTGATTATTTCAGTATTAATTCAATCTATTTGTGATATACAAAAATGTTGCAAACTGCTTACTGACTAAAAATACCAAAAAGTAAATCTAAAAATTTAGTGGGCCTGACGTTTCGATCCTAGCAGGACCTTTCTCAAAGGCAGAGAAAAGTCCTGCCTTTGAAAAAGGTCCTGCTAGGATCGAAACGTCAGGCCCACTAAATTTTCAATCTATTTGTGTTTATTTAGGGCTACTATTTAAAGTGGGAACTGTTTACTGCATAATTTTGTCATGTGTCGTTTTGTCTGTGCCATTGTGAGCGGGCAGTAATGCTTTAAGAGTTGATGTTTAACATCTTCCCGAGTTCGTGACCGATGAATGGAGGACGGACGTGTTTAAATGTTGGTTGTGGACGGTGAGGGGCGGATTTGTTGCCGTATCGCGTGCCATGACCAGCCAATCATTAATCACTCTTGTCTGGCACATTGTGGCAGTCGTGCTATCAGCGCGCTATAGCCATGCCGTGTTTTCCCGAGCCCGTCCCCTCCCCCTCCGTCTCGGAATATACAGCGATGCAGCAGCGTCGCGAGAGGGCGGCATTTTAGAATTGTGAGTTGCTTGGTGCTGCATACTAAATCAGCTTTCGAAGGCCGTTTTCGATATGAAGGCTTTGGCTCGGGCTGAGGCTTCGGTCATATTTATCTTACTCCTTATAATATCACAGACATCTCAACACAATGGTTTGGCCCCAGTTTCTTTGTGAATACTCTGTACCTATCAAGCTAACAAACTGTCAAATTCGGAAACAAACCACAACCTGGATTTTCAGGTTTTGTCAGACGGAGATGAAGCCTGAGCCCGAGCCTAAGCCTTCATTACGAAAGCGGCCATGAAGAAACGCGTAACTTAACGTTCAGATATTTCTCATACGAGAGTCTCTCAGTTTCGTTGACGCTACCGGAAATTGTCTGAATGTTAATCTCTATACTATTCCGAATGGACAGCGTCTATAAGAAATGACGCCCGGATACAGTAATTCCTTTAAGAACCAACCAATGTATATACGTGTGAAGTAACACGCGTTTAAATGCATCCGTTTTTATGCCGCTATGCCGCGGTGGCGCCCTACAGTTTTGCCCGAGCGTGGCTATGACTTATAGTATTATAGTCATACACTCAGTGCATGACGTCAACGGTGGTAGCGACCCTCCGTGTAGCCCATGTACGAATTCAGAACGGAGAATCAACTTTTGCTATTGTTGTCGTCATTCTTGAAGTCATATAGGGAAAAAAGTTCTCCTTGAAAAGGCCGTATACACTTCCATATATCGGAGTAGTTCCCAGACGCGTTTAGTGCGTAGTGCACTTGTTTTTGCAATAAACAAGGATAGAAGTTCTGAAAATAGTTTTCCCATGGCAACAGACGAGGTGCAAAATCATACATGCATGTATGAGCACGAATGGTTCCCTGGAGAGCAAGCAAGGACACTGCACTGTACACGGTTTGACGGTTCGGATAATTTCCGTCGTGTCAGCGTGATTTTTGACGTCCAAATCGCCAGGGATCCAATGCACGTTAATTTCATTGCTGCAATCTAGCAACGCATCTAGCAGGCGTGTCAAAGAACTTGTCCACATTTACTCCTAGAATATGTTCTCACGAAAGACATGTACTGACTGTTTGTATATACAAACGTGCATTTATAACGTCACACTTTCCCGACATGAGTAACGGACCGGGTTGTCCTCTCATGACGTCACCAATGACAGCCTCCATGGGGGCGTGGCTGCTCCCTATTACTCAAACTGAAATAATTTTTCAACCTCTTTCCCAAAGCTTAAAATTCGAAAAAAAATGTACGAATGTATTTTACTGACATCATAGTATTAATTGAAGTAACAAAAGAGAATCCAATGATGCATTGCAGTTGACCATTAAAGCTTTTTTTGTTTTGCCCATGATTTTCCAAAATCTTACGCCCTTGGACACCTTGAACCTGTTCTTATTAACTTACGTTTATAAGCTGTTTTCTTAACAGACAGAATGTCGCCACCAAGAGGCAACATTGAGTAAATACGCCGCACTTTGCCCTTGGAATATCTTTAGTAATAAAGCCAGACCCTATTTGCATGTCCTTGTCATTTCCTTGGCATCAGCGTGAAATGGGCGGAGGAACCCACCAGACTCTTTTGTTTTTTTCGGATGTAAAGCCTTGCAAACATGTTGACTGGACTTATTACCATTGCAACATTTCACAGTACTTGCGCATGTAGCAAAATCGTTACTCAGATATGCTACACTTTAAAGAACACCTCCTTGTATACAAAGGCCAATGGATCGTTACACGGTCTTCCACTCGGCCCTATATCATTAATCACTCGTTAGGTGTCTTTTTTTCGGGGAAGTTGGCTAGCTCAGGGCGTGCAACGTGAAAGGCCCCCCCCCTGGATGGCGCTCATTAATCACAGTCATGCAGTCCCCGCCGGGAACCTGCGATGCTCGCGACCGTAGATCGGCAACGGTTATGTTTTTTTCTGAGGTGGTTTCCACGGCGGGCGTCGTACATACTACATAGCCTTGTCAAGTCTCACCGCTGGACAAGAGCCACAGGTTGCACCCACCACGCTAGTCTACCCACACCTTTTGTTATACCATTGTCTTTTTAGTAGAACATTTAGGACATCAGAGTGGATGAAAAGCGGTCCAGTATTACTACAGCATTATTTTCACCTCAATCAAAAAAATCATGTGAAATTAAACATCATATTTACATTGGATGACATAAGTGATACCTGGTAACTTATCTAGCAAATAGGAATTATTACATTTCTTATTTTTTCCCTTGTTGGAAATTGGATGTCCTTGGTATAGGCCTATACAAAGACTGGATGAGATTTGGGTTGAATTTAGGTTCATATTAAAACGGTATGAGTGAGCTGTTGTAGAAAGTGGCGTTGTTCGAGCATTAGATAGAATTATATACCAACCGTGGTAGATTTCCTGATAACTCAAGAGACAGCTTCTAGATATAATTCCTCCTTTGCACTGCCTTTTCCAATGTCTGTTGCCCAAACCTAGGCGTCTTGGTTGTCTAAAGTGACTAAAGTGCGTAATCCTCTGCTGCTGTTTACTGCGCATTGCCCCTTTAACTGTCTGTCTGTAATTTTGAATGAATGATAGATAGCGAAAGTGTCCAGGGCTGGATTTCACAAAGCCCTACGATGCATCGTAATTCGACTTACGATGGATAACCCATCGTAAGTTGTGACACACCGTTTGGTTTCTGTGCATGGATCATTGTCTTGCGATTGATCGTAAGTTACGATGAGTTTGGTGAAATCGACGCCAGGCTTAACAGCCTTGGAAATCCTTGCGAGTGAACGGAGATTTCCTCCAACGAGCTTGACAATGACTGTCAGTGTGCATTCATCTTCAGTGCACGTAGGCGTCAACATTTTGCGTTGTCAAACCGACTATGTAAACTTCAGCCTTGGTTTGGTTTGATATATTGCCGCCATCTCTAATAAAATAAGGTAATATTCGAAAACTGTTTCAAAAAGCTGGAATTTCTCAAAGGCCTTTCTCAAAGGCCTTTCTCAAAGGCCTTTCTCAAAGGCCTTTCTCAAAGGCCTTTCTCAAAGGCCTTTCTCAAAGGCCTTTCATAAATAAAAGGCATTTCTCAAAGGCTTTTCTCAAAGGCCTTTCTCAACGGTCTGTACCAAAGGCTTTTCTCAAAGGCGTTTCTGAAAGGCGTTTCTCAAAGGCGTTTCTCAAAGGAGTTCTCAAAGGACTTTCTCAAAGGACTTTCTCAATGGACTTTCTCAACGGACTTTCTTAAAAGGCATATCTCGAAGGTCTTTCTCAAAAGCCTTTCTCGAAGGCCTTTCTCAAAGGCCTTTCTCAAAGGCCTTTTTCAAAGGCCTTTTTCAAAGGCCTTTTTCAAAGGCCTTTTTCAAATGCATTTCTTAGAAAGGCATTTTTTGAAGGCCTTTCTCAAAGGCCTTTTCTTAAAAAGGCCTTCCTTAAAAAGGCTTTTGTCGAAAGCTTTTCTTGAAGGCTTTCATCAAAGGCCTTTCTCAACGGCCCTCTCGAAGGTTTTACTCAAAGGCCTTTCTCAAATGCATTTCTTAAAAAGGCATTTTCTGAAGGCCTTTCTCAAAGGCCTTTTCTTAAAAAGGCCTTCCTTAAAAAGGCTTTTGTCGAAAGCTTTTCTCGAAGGCTTTCATCAAAGGCCTTTCTCAACGGCCCTCTCAAAGGTTTTTCTCAAAGGCCTTTCTCAAAGTTCTTTCTTAACATTTCTCGAATGCTTTTCTCGAAGGCCTTTCTCAACGGCTTTCTCGGAGGCCTCTCTCAAAAGCCTTTCTCGAAGGCCTTTCTCAAAGACCTTTCTCAAAAGGCCTTTCCGTTCTGCGAGGACCGAAACGTCAGGCCCCTTCAGGCCCCTTCTCCAAGACCTTTCTCGAAGTTCTTTCTTAACATTTCTAGAATGCTTTTCTCAACGGCCTTTCTCAACGGCCATTCTCAACGGCCTTTCTCAACGGCCTTTCACGAAGGCCTTTCTCAAAGGCCTTTCTCAAAGGCCTTTCTCAAAGGCCTTTCTCAAAGGCCTTTCTCAAAGGCCTTTTTCAAAGGCCTTTCTCAAAGGCCTTTCTCAAAGGCCTTTCTCGAAGGCCTTTCTCAAAGTCCTTTCTCGAAGGCCTTTCTCGAAGGCCTTTCTCCAAGACTTTTCTCGAAGGCCTTTCTCAAAGGCTATTCTCAAAGGCCTTTCTCAAAGGCCTTCCACAAAGGCCTTTCTCAAAGGCCTTTCTCGAAGGCCTTTCTCCAAGACTTTTCTCAAAGGACTTTCTCAAAGGACTTTCTCAAAAGGCCTTTCTCAAAGGCCTTTCTCAAAGGCCTTTCTCAAAGGGCCTTCCTCAAAGGCCTTTCTCAACGGTCTTTCCGAGAGGTTCTGCGAGGACCAAAACGTCAGGCCCCTACATTAATTTCTCTGAGATGTAAGCAAAATGCCGCGAACACGACGGAGAACGGCGATGTTGATGTTATGAGAGCCCCCAGCAGTGCTTCCGGGTCGCTGGCCACTCGCCACAGGAACGCGTCCACGTAACCATAGGGACGCGGGAAGCCGGCTGGCAGGCCGGCGGTGCGCGACCAGGCGAGGCTCGCCCGGGCGGTGCGCGGAGACGTTGACCCCGTGCTGCCAGTTGCTGAGCTGGGGGCGGTGCAGCCTGGATTGTGGGGGAGGGGGTCTATGGGGGCACAAGGTGACAGCCTAATGTATAGACATCGCGTGTATCGTCCATTCAAAGCCTATTTTATCGATTCACTGCTCTTTTTTTCTCTCTCTCCCTCTCTGTGCATCTCTCCCACTCTATCCATCTCCTCTCATCCGTGGGGAGAAGTATGTGTGTGTGTGGGGGGGGACCCCATCCTTCTGGGAGAAACGAGGCGAATTCAAGCGGAAAAGCGCGCTCGAAAGGAGCCAGTTATTGGATAATCCCATCCCATCCGTCCATTCCACTGAAGGTCGCCTCTTGAGTCTGTACAGTGCACATACATGTGACGAAAACAAAAGGCTAAAATCTACCTCCATTAATAGAGAAACGGCGTCCCCTCTTCGTCCATCTCGCTAGCGCTGGCTTAAAGGGCCCGGATATCGATCATGAGCAAGTCTACTGGAACTGATGACTCCCGCAACTATAGACACTGCCACTTAACCGGACACTGCGTACACGCACTTAAAAGTTGTCAACAGACGTTGTTGTGCACAGTCTTCGAAGGAATGCTGCGCGCATACATCGACGTATTGTACATGTATATACGCAGACTGCTGTACAAAGCAGTGTTGTTGACAAGCGTTGTTACGCACATACCCTGCTGGACATAGACTTTACACAGAGAATTAGCTGGACAAATAATTTACTCTGCATGACACTGTTTACACAAACTTGGGAGACTTTGTGTACACGGACGAACGGGACTCGACGTCTTCTTTCGTCGAAGACTGTCCTCCTTCAATCTCGGATTGGATTATGCGTTTGACTCGGAGATGGGGATTATTTTACGTCAATGCATTTGAAGGGAGACAAGAGGTTTGGGTTGCGTTGGGGGAAGTTCCGAGTGGATGTTCCCCAGCACGGCGAGGAGGGGGGGGGGGGCTAAATCCAATCAAGAAATCAGCCCACAGAGGGACTCAAACTCGGGTCATAGAGGTGCATGATAATCGTCGCATCAGGCGGATTAATTCCCGTGCTCATACAGTTATCACCCGAATGATTCCCAAGTTCGTTTTGTCCGGCTTTGTCCGGAGATGGAGAGACAGACATATATACAGAGACAGACCATGGACAGACCAAGACATAGAGATGAGGAGAGGGAGAGGGAGAGGGAGAGGGAGAGGGAGAGGGAGAGGGAGAGGGAGAGGGAGAGGGAGAGGGAGAGGGAGAGGGAGAGGCAGAGGGAGAGGGAGAGGGAGAGGGAGAGGCAGAGGCAGAGGCAGAGGCAGAGGCAGAGGCAGAGGCAGAGGCAGAGGCAGAGGCAGAGGCAGAGGCAGAGGCAGAGGCAGAGGCAGAGGCAGAGGCAGAGGCAGAGGCAGAGGCAGAGGCAGAGGCAGAGGCAGAGGCAGAGGCAGAGGCAGAGGCAGAGGCAGAGGCAGAGGCAGAGGCAGAGGCAGAGGCAGAGGCAGAGGCAGAGGCAGAGGCAGAGGCAGAGGCAGAGGCAGAGGCAGAGGCAGAGGCAGAGGCAGAGGCAGAGGCAGAGGCAGAGGCAGAGGCAGAGGCAGAGGCAGAGGCAGAGGCAGAGGCAGAGGCAGAGGCAGAGGCAGAGGCAGAGGCAGAGGCAGAGGCAGAGGCAGAGGCAGAGGCAGAGGCAGAGGCAGAGGCAGAGGCAGAGGCAGAGGCAGAGGCAGAGGCAGAGGCAGAGGCAGAGGCAGAGGCAGAGGCAGAGGCAGAGGCAGAGGCAGAGGCAGAGGCAGAGGCAGAGGCAGAGGCAGAGGCAGAGGCAGAGGCAGAGGCAGAGGCAGAGGCAGAGGCAGAGGCAGAGGCAGAGGCAGAGGCAGAGGCAGAGGCAGAGGCAGAGGCAGAGGCAGAGGCAGAGGCAGAGGCAGAGGCAGAGGCAGAGGCAGAGGCAGAGGCAGAGGCAGAGGCAGAGGCAGAGGCAGAGGCAGAGGCAGAGGCAGAGGCAGAGGCAGAGGCAGAGGCAGAGGCAGAGGCAGAGGCAGAGGCAGAGGCAGAGGCAGAGGCAGAGGCAGAGGCAGAGGCAGAGGCAGAGGCAGAGGCAGAGGCAGAGGCAGAGGCAGAGGCAGAGGCAGAGGCAGAGGCAGAGGCAGAGGCAGAGGCAGAGGCAGAGGCAGAGGCAGAGGCAGAGGCAGAGGCAGAGGCAGAGGCAGAGGCAGAGGCAGAGGCAGAGGCAGAGGCAGAGGCAGAGGCAGAGGCAGAGGCAGAGGCAGAGGCAGAGGCAGAGGCAGAGGCAGAGGCAGAGGCAGAGGCAGAGGCAGAGGCAGAGGCAGAGGCAGAGGCAGAGGGAGAGGGAGAGGGAGAGGGAGAGGGAGGGAGACTCAAATGACCAAAATGAAAATGTCAACAATATAGGCGGCCTGAGGCTATAAGTGGCAGAATGTTCTGCCTCTTAAAAAAAGGTCCCGGATTAAGACGTCAATCCCTCTTCATTGTTGAAAACTTCACTGTCTCTAGTATGTTTATGTCTGAGTCCATATATATCTTCATCACATGCATGACTTCATTCCTTTTTGCCGGTTCCTCTCAACATTGTCTTGTTCACGTCCCCGACTCGTGCTGAACATCGTATCGAGCCCCTGTCCTCCCCGAGAGGTATCGTTTGAACGTGTCGGACAATACCCACAAAGAGCGTCTAGTGTTATAGAGAGGCTTTGAAATAGAGAACGAGCGTTGAAAAGAGCATCGCTTGTGCTCAATTGAGCCCACAATCGATGGAATGTTGCCGAGACGGGTTTCCAGTCAACTTGTATACCTTCGCCAACCTTCGCCAACGCTTAAGACAGCTCGTCGTACCTTCCAAGGTTACTTTCAGTTGTGTGTTAGAATATGGGTGATGAAACATTTTATCCAGGAAAAGCCAATCAAGTGTATTAGTACCGAGTGTTTTTCGACTACTTTCGACCATTGGATCGAAGGCACGGCTTGACCTGCATGGCGCGAAAGTATACCGGACTTGTCTTAATCTGAACCTTGTTCTTATGCTTAACCGAAAATACCAGTTGCCTTGGGTACGAGTAGATATGGCCTTGCATTGACAAAGGTACGAGTTGGCCACGGTACGAGTTGGAATGACATTGCATTGGCGAAGGTACGAGTTGTCCAGGATACGAGTTTGTATGGCCTTGCATTGGCGAAGGTACGATGGTTGGCCATGGTACGAGTTGGTATGGCCTAATTGCATTGGCGTAGGCACAAGTTGGCCGCGGTACGAATTGGTATGACATTGCATTGGCGAAGGCACGAGTTGGCCACGGTACGAGTTGATATCACATTGCATTGGCGAAGGCACGAGTTGACCTGTTACCCCGAGACTTAGAAATGTACTACGTTCAGCGGTTACATACAGTGCTGAGTAGAAACTGGCCTGTAAGCAGTCCAACGTGAGGATGCCTGAACTGCTTTGATAAACGCAAGCAAGCAGGCAACGTTGAAATGTAACAGGCGTCGTAGAATCGTGTAGGCCCTATTAGAAGGCCTGGGAAGACTTCGTCCCGGTCTCAAAATGGGAGAGCGATACGCACAGTGTTGCAAAACAGCTTAAGGCCGCCGCACACGAGAGCTATCTGCTCAGAGCAAAAAGTCTATCGTGGCCGTTATCTCAGCACGTAGCTCACCGTGTATGCTGAACTTTTGGTGAGATTTCTGCCTCAAGAGGCCGTGAGACCAATATCTATCCTGTTTGATGTTAACAACCACGTGAACAGGGCGAGCACTTTTATTGGCCAGTTGCTATGTTTTTTTGCTCAGCACGTAGCTCAAGTTGCCGCACACGATGAGTTTTCATCCACGAGAGGCAAAAAACATCAAACAGGATAGATATTGGTCTGACGGCCTCTTGAGGCAGAAATCTCACTAAAAGTTCAGCGCACACGAGTGCTACGTGCTGAGCTAACGACCTCGAGAGAAATTTTGCTCAGTAGATAGCTCTGGTGTGCGGCGACCTTTACCGACGCGAATGAGGTGACGAAATACAAGTCTCAGAAAGGGCAAGGCCTTTCTCCAAAACACCCTTTGTTCCCTTATGTCGATGGGCGCAGTGCTTTCGACAGCAACCGTGCGTGGTAGCCATACCACGGCACTTAAGCAGGAGCGGCATCGGAGAATCCCTGTTTGTCTGACGAAGGTGTATCATGGGCCATTCTGCTTTCAAATCCCAAATCCTCGTCTCTGTTTTTTTTCCTTCTCGCAATCCGTGCCACTAGACGTCTGTCGAGAGGTCTCGCTCTCCCGCCGCCATTATAGATCCAACAATGGCGATTGTGCTCTGTCCGAAGTTCCGAACTGCGAGTCGGCCGGCCCACTAAGTCATTACGTGGAAATCTCCATGATCTAATTAACTTGTTGAACACGCACGGAATCGAAGTCACCGAGTACAATGACCAATGCGAGACTCTCCCCCCCCCCCACTTTTTTTTCTTCTTCCTGCTTTGTAAAAGAAAATACACTTGTAGCTGCCGCATTATCGTTTTAAACAGGGTGAGAATAGCGCCGACTGCGGCGTTTAAAAGCGCCTGAAAGGTGACGCACCCACCCCATACATTATTCTCACGCGCAGGAGCTCAAAAGCAGGCATTGAGTACATGTACAACGACCAGCCAGCACTCTGTGGGTTTTTGCCCTGCGATACATAACCTTGGTGTCCACGCTGTGCGCTCTCGACGCTCACAAAACAGGCACTTTGAGGCGCTATGGTTGAATGGCTATAATACACATCTAAACAAGCCTATACGTGTATATGTTTTCTTGTAGAAATCGCGCCGCTGATAAATTGAGTTGATTTGGGTGTTCGTGCCTTTTGTTGTGCTGGGATCTGGGAAGAAGGGTGCGGGGGATTTCGTGTGCGCGTAATGCATGTGCGTGATATGGGAGGGAAGCCTTTTTTTAATGGGTTGCTGCTAATTCTCCCGTGCCGAGCTAGGAGGGCTTTGGGAGGGCGGGAGGGACAATAGCCCCCCTCGCGATTTTGGGAGACCGCGAGGCAACTCCCTGATCCACTCCATTGTGGATTACACCACTCCGGCTCACTGGTACCCTGTTTCTCCCCCCTCTCTCTCCCTCTCTCTCTCGCCAAGTATTGTGTGCTTTTTTCCACCTTTTGGTCTGGAGAAATCCCTGAGGAATTAAAGAGAAACCCACGCCCAAGCCCACGCCCAAGGACACATCGGTCAATCTGTATCAAGTCTCATATGTCAACAAGAGCCCTGATTATTTTGAATCTACCTGAACCCCAGCAGCACTCCACTGCGCATTCGTTGAGGCTGACTGCACAGCGCACAACCAGCAACTCCCATGGCCGTAGTTTTTTCGCCTATCCTTTGACTGGCTTGACCCATCACGAGCGGAGCTTAGATGTACCCACAGGATCCCTTAAGGAGGGGGGGGGACCTCCTCCTCCTCCCACCACTCCAGATCCTTATTGACGTGAGATTAATCTGAGAGGAGGGGGGGGCTCTTTCAAGGATAGTCACCAGGAACCTCCAGCTTGCAGTCTGAGGAGCCACACTGAGACAGCGCTGTAGCTGGCACCGGGCGTATCTTAAAACCACACGGGGACGTTTTCCCCGTACCAGAGAGCTTCTCCTCCGCTCACTATCAGTTACACGGACTTCCCGGAGTTTGATGCTGTGTTCTAGTTTCAAGACTAGGCTGAACTTGTGTGCCCATTGCCAGTCCAGTGACGCCGATGACCGCCTGTGTTCGGGGATCTCTCGGACGGTGACCAGATCACTCTCTGGTCGGTCGGAGGTAAAGCGTTCATCGCCGGCAACCCCACCAGGCTAGTCATTTCGGATATTTTAGGGGCGACCGCTCGTAATGGAGGGACAACGGGGCATCTCACCCGTGTCGTCCTTGCTGGACAAGCTCCATGTCATCTGGGATGACATCATGGGTAAAGGTAGGTCCAACTCTTTGGAGTAAAAAAAACCCACAGCATGGAAGTCGGAATTCATCGCAGCTTTTGGGGAAACGATCACATCTACATTGAAGGAAAGACCATTGGAAGACCTGCAGATTCCGTATAGGAGCAAGACAAAAACTTGTGATGGCATGATTTATGAAAAATTAGGCAGGAATTGTCATGTTAGGGACTGTCCATGTGTCTTTCTTTCCTGAATGGGTTCTGCCATACGTGTTCCAAAACCGTGCTATTCGAACGGATAAATTTACAACTGGTGGGCAGCACATATAAAAGACCAAGCCGTTGGAAAGAGTGTATAGTACGCTTTCGAAGCAGCAACTAATTCATCAGCAACTTGATTGCATCTGATGGTTGCGAGAGCTTACACTTTATATTTTAACTCTTCCCAACTGGTTGGTGTATTAAGGGTAACGTGTCAACTCGTATCTCACTCAACTCGCACCTTCGTCAACTCGTACCTTAGCCAACTCGTGCCTTTGCCAAAGCAAGTTCACACCCCAGCTCGTACGGTACCTTAGCAAACTCGTATTCTTCGGATAAGACAACTCGTAACCCTCGCGCCAAGTTAAGTCGTACTACAAGTGTATTAAACTCACCCAGTTCTTGCACACTTAGGCCTACTTGGGTTTTCATAAACTATACCTTATATCGTGAATCCTGACGTCACGAGTAGACCCTAGTTACTTGCCTAGTTACTTGAAAACAAACATTTCCAACTTGTTAATGTTATATTGTACAATTGCTTTTTGAACAATCAGAATTGCTTTTTGAACCTGAATATACCACCCATTTCATCATTTGCCACCACAAGCGTAATGCGTGGTTTAAACACACCTACTACTATAGGGTGTGTTTAAACTTTAAACCATAATTATATACCTATACATTATTTTGTCATGGTTTACCTATTATGATATCGGTTGGTACATCCGGTGGTACATCCAAAGTAATGGACAATGCAGGGAAATATTTCCCAACCCAACCCTCGTCGCTTAAAAAAAACCAAAACATACGGGCCGCGGGGAATGTTCACCCTGGCAAAAGAAAAGGTTACAGATATTATGAGTATTGTTTTCCTCCACTGGGCCCAATTCTCAGACTGTACGGGCTGTGCCAAGTGTTCCTTTAAAGTGGGTTATTTTTTCGATGGAAAGAGAAGAACATGGAGTTCCCGATCGCCATTGCGTGTGGGTATATGATAGTCAAACCTCGTCCGGGTTCTTCAGAGGAGTCGGCGGCTGGGGGGGGGGAGGGGGCAGGGTCACAGTCCTTTGAAACCTCGCCCAGTGTGAGGGTTTGGAGGTCCGTAAGTAGCTATAATCACATCGAACGCCGCTGAACCCGTCACCTAACTATACTGGCGCACAGGAGATTGGACTGCAATCGTTTGATCTCCAAATTGAAGTATCATGGAGCGATATGGATTACTGAAACAATCGCTCATAGAAATGCCCCCCTCCCTCCCCAAACCACGCCCCGCGTACAATGGACGTTCGGGGCGGTTGAAGTGGCCTGGTCCCCGCCCCGTTCTCTGCGGTCTGTGCGCATTGAAGCCAGGATCGATGAGTTCAATCAACCGTCTCCATAATGGTTCGCTCAAAAAAAAAAAAAAAACTACTGAGTGCGGCGCGGCTCGCACGCAAAGCGGTGAGCTCACGGCCTCAGTGCCGACGGTATCCACGCAACGCTCGGCTCATTGCTGTACCTATAGCCCTTGTAAAATATCCGCGGCCGACACGCATTTCGAGTTATCGATGATGTGTAACTTCTCTGGTTTGTCCTGATGTCTTCCACGTGCAATAAACTATTCCATGATAGTCTTTCTGTGGAACTTGTATTGCCGGTAAATGAAAGTGTGCATTAATTTCAAAATATGGCTTTGACGGGCCAGTATTTAACGAAAATTAACGATTAAATAATACCTAACCTTCCTCAATCCTCCACAATCCTCCGGGGGGTAATGGAGGATTGCGGCAGGTATGAAAGTTTCCAGTTGGAGGATTGTGGAGGATTGAGGAAGGTTGTAAAACTTGTACTGGAGGATTGTAGAGGATTGAGGAAGGTTGTACAATTTACACTCTGGAGGATTGAGGAAGGTTGTTAGATTTACACTGGAGGATTTTTGAGGATATGAAAAGCTGTGGAACTTTGACAAAGGCACATACCATGGAACTACCTAGTTATAGCTCCATGCATATACTGTCTTGCTAGAATGCACTTTGCTTTCACGTGGTCAACTGTAATAATTATAAACAAAGGATCCATTTACATGTACTTAGCTGTGGAGGATTGAGGCAGTGCGGGGGTACATGTACATGCACAAACTCATATTGGAGGATTGAGGAGGGTTCCAGGCATACAGCACTAGGGGTTTTTCTTTCATCCTCCCTGCGACTTTCCTCTTTGAAGTCCCATGCATCTCCCTCGCGTCCCTTTGATCTTCCCCACTCCTTTGTTTGTTTCCCCTTATCTCCCCTCCCTCGGTGTACATCTGCATCCCACTCCCTCCCTTGTGTCCTTCCTCTGCCATGTGTGTCAGGGCTTTCCTTCCCCTGACTGTCTGTGTATGTCCTCGTCACTTTGCCTTTGATAAAGGTCCTGCTAGGATCGAAACGTCAGGCCCTCTAAGTTTTGAGGTTTACGTATTGCAGGCCATTTTAGTCAGTGAGCAGTTTGCAACCGTTTTTGTATTAACTAGATATCTATTACATTAACCAATGGGAATTATCCTTCCTACCTGCCTTTCATACATCCATGTTCACACCTACAGAGAGATGAGATGGTGTGAAAAAAACACGCGTTGCCGGAAGGGCGCGTTTGCCCCGACACGTGTCAAGCAGGACAACTTTCAGGGTTCATTTCATCCTAATGATGAGCAATAAATTGACAGTAATCACAGCCCAACAATTCCGCCGCATAATCCGTTGACAGCTGCCGACACGAGGGACCCGCACCAAAAAAAAAAAACAATTTGCGGATTTCGCATCTAATTAGCTGACCGGGGGGATTTGTATACCTGATCTACCCAGCTCCGTCGTAATTGGGTTACGTGCTTATTGAGTGGACCTTTTTTTTTTTGGGGGGGGGGGAAGAATTCAGTTTGACACGTGAGCATCAATGCAGGACAGGCTAGCCACCGTACCTGATTCAACTTGTCTTCTCTCTCTTCGGGGTTAGGGATAGCTTAAGATGTCCGACAGACAGGAGAGCTCCCTTGTTTTGGCCGTTTTGAAACCGAGGTTCGGGCGCTCGCTGAGGTATCTGTGGTGGATTTCACAAAGCCTTGCGTCGTAACTCAACTCGCGATGACATATGAAACATGATGTTTGCACCGAGTGCTCATTATTAGGCGAAGCTCGGAAATCCAAGATGGCGGAGGGCTGATGGTCAGAGACCGACTTTTGCGTGCTGAAAAAAACCTTAAGTCGAGTGATCACCAGTTCGGTATTTCGAACAGGGCTCTCCTATATTTGTGCGTACCTTCGTATTACACTACAAGTTCTTCTGCTTACACACAATTCTCCATGGTCCTGATTATCTCTCAGAAATAGTTTCCTTAAGGTGTTCTTTGATATCACTTCGATCATTAACCCATAGACCTCGTACATGTACTAGATAGGGCGACCAAACTTTTTTTCAGTCCTTGCCCCTACCCTTTGGAACGAACTACCAGCGAATTATTCACAACGCCCATGCCTTAGACCAGTTGAAGATCTTGCTGAAAACACACCTTTTTAATTCATAATTATAAATTCCTCACAAGATCAGTTCTGTGTCTGTCGAGGGCGATGCACACCACCCGATTCCTTGTATGTTTGACCTCATTCGTTAGCATTGTGTGACATCATAGATATGTCGTGATGTTTGCGTCGAGGAGAATGTAATTCAATGAGGTTTTGCCCTTGCTCGACGTGATAAACACTGAATGCTCAGTGCTTTGCCCGGTGCCTGACATGTATTGAAGCAGTCCTGGTTAATAATTCGGGTATTCACCGGTACTCATGCTCTAATTTGTAGCCAGACGGTATGGTGCACAAGGAAGCAGCCTAATTAAGCGCCTATGTGCATGGGAAATTCGGAAAGCCTCTATAGGTCCTATTTCGTGTCTTGTGTAGCCTGATTTTGAAGCCTTAGGTTGCATGTTTTGCAGACAATTACCTGACCGGTGGCCCGTAAAAGCAGTGAGGCAGGCCGGCCTCTGTATAGTTTTACGATGCAGGGGACAACTGTGGTTTCGAAGAATGAAAAACAACATTAATTGCATGGAAGCGTCGTGCATGATCTCCCGATTGCTTGAGGTTTCTCATTGGCAAGCTGGGACACGTTAATGATGGGCCGTCTGTCGAAGTGTTGGCAGCGCGCAGGCTTCCACGGGGTGAGCCCCTTGTCGATCCCAACTCCCGCCTGGAGTGGAAGACGGGTCTCTCTCACCGAGTGGAATCCTTCACTCTCTACTGCGGGCATATACTATACCGCTGATTATTAGGACCGGGCCGTGCTCTACCGCCGTCATTAGAGTTGACGGGCGCCCCCGCCCATGAAAAATGGGCTCGGAATTGGCTCCCGAATTATTCAGCGTGAGCTCCGTGCTGTGAGTTGACGAATGTCACTCCGATGATCGGCACAGAGAGAGATAGAAGGAGAATGAGAGGGGGAAAGAGAGTTAGAGGGAGAGCGAGAGGGGAGAAGGAGAGGCAGAGAGAGAGAGAGAGAGAGAGAGGGAGAGGGAGAGGGAGGGGGAGTGGGAGAGGGAGGGGGCGGGGGCGGGGGCGAGGGCGAGGGCGAGGGCGAGGGCGGGGGAGAGGGCGAGGGCGAGGGCGAGGGCGAGGGCGAGGGCGAGGGCGAGGGCGAGGGCGAGGGCGAGGGCGAGGGCGAGGGCGAGGGAGGGGGCGAGGGCAAGGGCGAGGGCGAGGGCGAGGGAGGGGGCGGGGGCGAGGGCGAGGGCGGGGGAGAGGGAGGGGGCGAGGGCGAGGGCGAGGGAGGGGCGGGGCGAGGGCGAGGGCGAGGGAGGGGGCGAGGGCAAGGGCGGGGGCGAGGGCGAGGGCGAGGGCGAGGGAGGGGGCGGGGGCGGGGGCGAGGGCGGGGGAGAGGGAGGGGGCGAGGGCGAGGGCGAGGGAGGGGCGGGGCGAGGGAGGGGGCGAGGGCGAGGGCGAGGGCGAGGGAGAGGGAGGGGGCGAGGGCGAGGGCGAGGGCGAGGGCGAGGGAGAGGGAGAGAGGTTGAAGGAAAGGGGGAGAGGGACTGGGAGAGGGACTGGGAGAGGGACTGGGAGGGGGAGGACTGGGAGAGGGTGAGTAAGAGGGAGATGAAGAGGTAGATGGAGAGGGAGAGGATGATGGAGAGGGAGAGAAAGAGGGAGATGGGCTAGGTGAGGGAGATAAAGAGACTGAGAGGGATTGGGAGATGGAGAAGGAAGGTAAGGGAGGGAGAGATTGAGAGGAAGAGACTGAGGGAGAGAGAGAGATAGAGAGAAAGAAAGAGAGAGAAAGAAAGAGAGAAAAAAGAAAGAGAGTGAAAGAAAGAGAGAGAGAGAGAGGGAAAGAGAGAGATAGAGATATATATATATATATATATATATATATATAGAGAGAGAAAGACAGAGAAAGAGAGAGAGAGAGAAATAGAGAGAGAGAGAGAGAGAGAGAGAGAGAGAGAGAAAGAGAGAGAGAGAGAGAGGAAAACGGATCTTTAAGGCGTCGTTTCGGTTTTCCTTGCATGCAGTGTCAATTAGCGCCGGGGACTTGATTTGTAGATGGCACCAATTATCTCGGGTGCTCTTGCGTACATGTCGTTTGATTATAGGATTTGCATATAGGTGTATATACGGTTCCTTTGTGTATGTGTATGAACCGCCGCAGTGCCCACGATCGAAGCATCCCAAAGAAAAAGAAAAGTAAATGCAAACCTTCCCGCCTGCTTGCTTGCTGGGATGTTTACTGAACCGTTTGTTTGTCTGTCTGTCTGCTTGTCGGTGTTGCTCGCATGCTTCGGTGCTTCGATACTTCTTCGTGGCCTCCTGTTTGAGGTGACGACAGGACACCCCAAATTCGAGCCCAAGAGATAGATCACATCCTCTCCCTCCTATTCGGTCATGAACACACGTGGCGCCTTTTCGAAACCACGGCTCTGGCTCTGGCTCTGGCATACTTTTGATATCCATCGCTGGGCAAACTGCGGGGCTACTACTTTTGAAACTGATGTTCTGTTCTGCACTGAATGGGAGAGCTGAACAGCGGCACCATCGAAAAGGAACCCACGAGCCGTGTTGTGAGCCGATAGATGGCGCCCTAGCCTCACCCCGAGCCGTGGTGTCGAAGAGACCCACACATTGATGTCAATGGTGATTTTCTCAGTCGAACCTCTTCGTCTGCAAGAAAAAAAATGTATTTTCCCCTGTGTATTCCAGTACGTTTCCCCTCTGGCAATTCTTTATACTCTGCATGCTTGAGTCCGCCGAACAGTTCTTGCTACACTAAGTCCCCTTTCCGAAACAAACTGGTAGTTTGGTTGTGGACGAATTATATAACTTACCGATCATCAGTATCTATGACTGACATCGAGCAGCGATGAGGATAACGAGGAAGAAATACATGTAAGAATGTAAAATGTCTTTGGTATAATTATCGCGTTATTTTGTTCAACTTGCAGAGGTGCCCAGTTTCCGGCCAATGTCCGACAGCGCAGACGACAATGCCGAGCTGCCGCCCCAGGCTGAAGCCACCGTGTTCGACGCTAGCCCGGCCGTCTCGGACCAGGCCTCGGAGATCCATCACGGGCCGCCAGCCCTGAGCCCCGCGGCCGTCCCTAAGCTCGCGCCGCCCTGCACCAGCGCCGTGAGCGCCGAGCGGTCGCGAGGCGATGCCGGGTCCGTCGGCAGCGCTGGCAGCGGCGGGGGCGGAGGCGGAGTCGATGCCCCCCGCCCTCAGAGGCCGCGGCTGATGAAGAGCCAGAGCTCCCCGTTAACGGACCGCCTGGACGCGGTCCGGCCAGCCCTGGCACCGCCGACTCGCAGGCGCACCACCACTTCCATCAACGTGCAGCGGCCGCCGCTGGCCTCGTGCGCCTTCCGCCCGGTGGTGGTGTCGGCGGCGCCGCCGCCGCCCGGCGAGGCCGACGCCGGCCGCTCGGACGCCGGCTCGGTCTACGAGCGCTTCGAGATCAGCGGCGACCGCCACGACCTGCGCTTCCCCTGGCAGCGCGACGTGCCCGTGCAGTGCGAGCGACCCTGGACCCGCGAGGTGGGCGTGCAGGCCGACCTGGCGCCCGACGCCCGCTGCCGGTGTCGGTCCAAGAGCCGGCGGACCTCGGTCGGCGAGCCCGGCGAACCTACCGCTGCTGCTGCAGCCGGTGCCGCTCCAGTCCCCGACAGCTACGGTCTGGCCATGCGCCAGCGGAGCGCGGCCATCTCCTCCTCGTCGCGCCGCTCCTCGTCCACGTCGGGCCGGCCGCGCCTCCAGCGGCAGAACTTCAGCCTGGACCTGCAGGGCGAGTGCTCGCTGAGCAGCGGCGGACGCTCGCACGAAGGACTGGCGGCGCCCGGCTCGCCGCCCTGGCCCGCCCCGCTGCGGGTCCACTCGGAGCGGCTGGCCCCGCCCCGGCCCCTCTCCGACTCGGACATCGGCCGGGACATCTCCGCCGGCTCCCGGGTCTTCCACCGCCGCAAGAACGCCGACGTGACGGCGGCCAAGCGCGGCGTCAGCCTGTGCTTGAGCATCGATAGAGGTGACATGGACTCGTTGCCGTGCTCCCCCTCTCCCTCGCCCATCCCGCAGGTAAGAAAGGCCAGTGTGATCCCCCACTTCACCAGCAATATTGCAGATGAAGCCCTCTATCGAACCAAGTTTGCATGCACTACATTGACAATACCATTACAAACCCCTCCCCCCGAACCCGATCCTTTATTACTAAAAAAAACCCCAACAACTCGTTAACAAACCAATGATGATATAAGTGCCCTCTGATGATTCTTAAGAGAGTTTCCCTGTGTCATGCTGCTGTGTTTTAGATGCATGGAATTGCAGGCTATTCACGGTGGAGGTGGCAGGCCCACGTTGGTTTGCGGTGACACCATGGTAGAATGTCTCTGTCTTTAGTACGTAAAGACTTCTCTTCAAGAGAGTGTGGCTACACACTTATGACGGAGTCACCACAAGCCAACCTTGACTTTAAGTCCCAACTATTGGTCAAAGGCTTCGAATAAAAGCCATAACACCCAAAGCCCGTCACGCGTTGCAGTTATTAGTCGCGTGAAGTCAGGCCCGCTGCCGTAAATGGAGGCCCGCTGAGGAAGCCAGGCAGTAATTAAAATCGCGAGATGTGAACAGCGCGGCGTCAGGCCCCTTGTGAAGGGCGTCGGATGCCCAACCCTCATGAATTCTAGTGCTAGTATTATTAGTAGCATCTCCTCTCTGCTCGTATCCCATTCTGATTCCACTCTTTAATAAGCCTGTTCAAACTGCTGACGTACGTGTACGACACGTACATCGTTCCCCTCCAATGTACACCAACCTCTCTAAAATAGCAATCATCGAGCATATTTTTTGGGGGCGAGAGCCCGAAGTGCCACTCGTGGTGATGAGGAGAAACTGCGTCATTTCCACCAATGGCACATCCTTCCGCTGTGACGACATTGAGGTGCGATGCGCTATGCGTGCCTTATACAATGTGCGGCCAATTCATGTTCGATCGTCTGGTCTGTGAACGATCTGTCTCCGTCTCATCCGCACGAGATGAGTGATCGCAGCGCTGCGCCAATCGTCCAATCTCCGAGGTCTGTGTACGACTCTGATGAAGCAGAGGCTGTGAAGGATCGGCCGTAGTCGGTGGAGTAACGATAGATCCCATTGCTATCCCCATAAGGAGCCCCCTCATCCCGTTTCGAGAGGTAAACTCTTTCCATCCTAACTCCTGCCCCTCCAAAAAACAAACAAACAAACACATTGCTCAATGACAATTGGGAGTATCATTTTGGCAATATCATCAAGGTTTTGGCACGAGCTGAGAATCTAAGCGAAGCTATAATTATGTATATGTGCCGTCTGCCCAACCACCTGTCTGTCTGTATGTATGTCTGTCCGTCCGTTCACCCGTCTGTGCGTCCGTCCGCATAAAATGTTGAACTCCAGTTGCTCCGTGGTTGTTGACTGTTGATTTTGCACAAGTATGATAAAAAATCTCATTTCATTTGTGCTACATTCCCATGGTAACCTGATCAATGATATTTGATTATGATAGAATCGTCTAGAACACCTGCATGCAGTGCTCAGTCACAGCCGTGCTAGTTTCTTTGAGTTATATACTTAACTTAAATCTCCAAAGTTTAGAAGGCCCGACGTTTCGATCCTAGCAGGACCTTTCTCAAAGGCCTTTGCCTTTGAGAATGGTCCTGCTAGGATCAGACCCTCTAACTTTTGAGATTCATGTATTGCAGGTCATTTTAGTCAGTGAGCAGTTTGCAACGGTTTTGTATAAACTTAACTTCACTAAATTACTTTTGCAAACGTAAGGGAAACGTAAGAGAACAATTATTAACACGGATAAATATACAAGAATGCCATTTGCAACATGTTCATCAAATTAGTTCATGTTGTAAAAATGGACCTAAATAAGGCTGCAGCGAGCCATGACACAACACACTGATCCAGTAATCAACACCCCTTGACAAATTGACCAATCACAATGCGCATGTTAAGGTTCGACAAATTGCCGCCATTTTGTCCGAAATAACGTTTTAGATTGTGCATCCTTTACTACACACACTTTTTGGTTGTGTTTACTTTGGTTTCGTATGTACCTGGTAATTCCTTTGCAAACCCGAGTTTTATCCTTAACCCGTGGTCAAGCGGTGTTTATATTTTCATTGAAATATAAACATATAATATATACACATGTATATATGTTTCGTCCGCAGCACTTTGAAGGCGCGTCTCAGAGCCGGCCCAAACCCAAGGTTATTGTGACGCACCATGACGACGTGGCGTGCGACAACCAATCACAGCGGAGCAGCAGTAATGGTAAGCCAAGGCTCCCGGATGTTAAAAAGAGTCTTTCCTTGTTGTATAACGGGGGGAAGAAAAGCTTCTTGACTCAGGATTTCCCAGTCAGTTCTTCCTTCATTTGTTTGTGTTATTCGTGTGTAATAATACAGTGTGTTTCTTAGCCATCTCTCTCTACTCCATATTGCTTCAGATATAATTTCCCGATGGCAAACGTGTGTGCAGCTCCTCGGTGCGTGCAACACGCTCTTCAACGTCAATATGCTCCCCTAGCTGCTTAAACAATATTGTCGGACAGTGCGGACCAAGCGCGCTCGCTGTGCGGCACGGGTACTACCTGACCAAAGTATTGGAGGACTAGGGAGCATGTTGACACCGAAGAGCGTGTTGATACCGAGGAGCTGCACAACCGATCCTTGAGTAGCACTTGTTTGCCGTGGATATCCAGACTTGCCCACTCAACGGTGCGGCACTCACGACGCTCGGTGGCGCTATGCTCAGAGCGCTGCAATGTTGACTGGTGCACAACACTAAAGTCACCGTCCATCAGGGCACAGTGCGCAAAAACACACCCAATTTCACGCGCCATTGTTTGTCGACAAGTTTTCCCTCACGACGCTGGTGTGAAATATTGTGTTTTATTGATTGATTGCTTCACTTGCATTGAGCCCTCTCCCTGCCGTTTACGGTCTAAATTAGCATGAGCATTCCTTTTCCGGCTCAGTGCAAGTGTTGCAATGGGGCCCAACACTTAAAAGCTGTGCTTCTTGATGGGTCCCTCTGCAGTATCACATTCATGTTTATTTATATTAAGTTATCACTTAATGTGCCAGTCCTATCCCTATTAATTTTGCCTATTCATTCTTTGTGATGTACATTCTGTGATATGTGCTTTGTTGGTTGATGCTGTGGAAAAAGAAATAAACTAAACAAAACTAAACCAAATTGCCAAAAAAAAAAAAAAAAAAAAAAAATAGATCAATTAATGAGCACCTAACTATTCCTATCTTTAAATGTCATGTGCACACGCGGTATATGGTCCATCCGCCATCTTTGGACCTATTTTGGTGGTATGCATCCCCCGGAGAAGGCTACAGCAACTTAACTATTGGTTGGAATTCTCCACGCATGGTGAATTATTCATTTATTTAGTCGTCCAATCACTTGCGTACCTCTCTGATGAACGGGGGCCGTGGGAGGTGGAATGACGGTATAGATCCCATTGCTTCTCGGGAAGAGCGCCCTCAATCTCCCCCAATCCCCTCCCAACCCCACCACCCCTACCTCATTAGCCGTTTAGATTTGTTGCTAATTACCCCCAGAAAAAAAACACACCCCCAAAATGTGTAGCCGTCCAGGCCGTATTTTTGCAAGGATTTTGGGATGGACCCCTCCACTTCTACATTAAACAAAAATTAGGGCCACATTTAAAGCTAGATATTTTTCAAATCAAACACGGAATTCAAGAGTTACCACAGGTTGTCTTAAGCTTCACTTATTCTACAATATTACAGTATATCAGTTAATTAGCCTCCAAAGACCCCTTATTAAAAATGTTGTGCACAGGTCCACACTTTATGATAATCAACTCGGTGGAGCCATCTTGGATGGAATTAGTGTGCTGCAACCTAAGAGAAAAAACAATGATCAACCCATGCAGGCAATACTCCGATACGAGCCAGTAATTGACGCTGTTAGGCGATTGCATTATGTCGTATATAGGGAGCGTTTTTCTTTGCTATTGATAGCCTATCACCGATGCTCAAGTCGTTCAAAACGACACCGAGCTCGACTTATCGGACCCGCGTCATTGGTCAGCGTGGCTCGTGTCCAAATTTGTGACCGAGTACAGAGTCTTGATCGAGTACGAGCCCGGGATACTATAGTCGTGCTGAGGATATAGAAGCAAGTAGGTCGAGGTTGAGGGTTCATCAATATCTGACTCAGTTTAAGGTAGTCCATCCGGTTATTGTTTCCATGCATTAAAAGAAACCCCGAAGAAGTGGGTTTTATGACCCTGGCCAAGGCTATAGCATTGGGACCGAGGCGATTTTCTGCGATGATAAAACAGGCGATGGTGCCCGAGATTAAAGCTAAAATCCCATCTTGCCAAACAAATGTAGGTCATTCGATTGACGGAGACTTTTACCGGACAAACTAATGGAGTTCCGAGCCGATAATACATTTTCCAACGCGAGATGACCCGTTTCTGTCGCTTTCCATAAAAAAAAAAAAACAGTTCCCGAAACCGCTCTCTCTCTGTCAACATCCGCATTTCAGATCATGCCAACGAGTCAACCAGAAGAGACAAAATAACATAAAACTGACTGGGACCTTTTTGAAAAATTTTGAAGATTTTTTTTGTCGATAACTTCGATAGGGCTAGGGCCTATAGGTACGGAACTTGAACCCGAGACCTCTGGTACCAGTGCTCTTAACCCCGAAAACGCGTGACGCGATCTCTTGAGATAATACGGTATTGAATGGTTAAATACCTCTGACTGGCAGCCCCACCCCCGGCAAAGAACGTGTAGTTGACTGCGTGGGAAAACCGTCACACAGCGGCTGGCTATATAGCTCAAGTTGTATTATTGAGTGCTGGTGCGCAAAACCAGAGGTCTTGGGTTCAAGTTCAGTTCACATCCAAGTTTTCTTTGCCATTTATCAATTATTTGTTCAACAATTCTCAGCAATTTTTATTTTCTTAATTTGATTGACTCTTTTAGAAAGCAATTGAGAAATCGGCAAAGAAAACTTTGACTGTGCCGGGACTTGAACTCGAGACCTCTGGATTAACGTATCAGTGCTCTTCCATCTGAGCCATCCAGCCCTTAGATGGTGGCCTTCCCAAATCGTTAACTGGTCTTTGCCCGGATGGGGCGCCAGTCAGAAGCAATTCAACCATTGACTGCCGTATATATCTCCAGGGATCACGCCCCCGCTTTCATTCAGATGTAAACAACCAATTGCTGTAAACCACGGGCACGGCAGCTCGGGGATCACACGAAGTGGATGCAGTTTTCCGTTTCTGAAACTGTTCGAGCCGGATGTGTTGAGACCCCAGGCGCCTGAGTTAGGGTTTCTAGGAAGCAAGTCCGCTCTGGCCAGATTATAGTCCCGTTGTGTCCCTTGTTGATGTCCCGGTTTCCTCTTCCCATGCAGTGGAACATAATAGAGCAAATTATTTCACGAGCTCGTCATCTTTGAGGCGGAGTACATGGCCCTATAAAGAAATGAGTTGCATGGCGTGCCTTGACTTTGATGATCAGTGGGGGCGGTTTTGGTCAGATTATAGATGGTCTCAAAACCTGACTAAAGTGTTGGGGAAATGGTTTAGCCAAACACTTTTGTCGCCCACCACTCAAACTGCGTAAACGGCACTTAATCACTCGAGAAGTAGACCCCCGAGTAACCCAAAATAGCGTTCAAGTATTCCTCTTCAATTGAAGGAGAAGAAGAAGAAGAAAAGGAGAAGCCATTCTCGAACATCACATGGGCTTTTCCTCGTCTTAGCATCCCTCCCACTTCGTTCACACTTCCTCCCCCGTCAGCGTTTGTGTGTATAATCACCGCCCGGTTTTTTTCCCCCGGCAGGCTCGCAAGACTCTCTGACGAGCGACAGCAGTTCCCTCCGGGTTCCCTCGCCGGAGTTTCTGCAGACCAAGGCCGTCTTCAAGAGAGGTCTCACGGTAAGCCAGCGCCGACGCTAAGGATCGGACATGGGGTCTTAAATGTCATGGACGAGGGGGCTCCGTGGGAGTTTTCCCTCCATACTCGAGATGCCCGCACGGCCGGCAGTCGCGTCGCATGTGAAGGCGGTGCAGCATTTATAGAGCTTTATAAATACGATATCCCTTCCCACAGGGATCGAGTGCTGGTTTCATCCCATGGCCTTCCTTCAACTGTGAAATCTCCCTCCCACGGCACACGCTCAAGAGATCATTGACATTACTGTCATCGGCCGCGAATGTTTGGAACTGCCTCGTATATCCTCCCTCTTCACCCAACGCAGTGCAGACGCGAGCGAGCCTTATTTTGCTCCACTCGACGCGATAAGCACCTAGTGCTCAGTGCTTTGCCCGATTGCCTGCCGAGAATAACAATACAGGCAGCTCGGGCAGGATTCGAACCCGCAACTCCTAACCACTGGGCAACCGAGTTGGTTAAGGTCGTATGCTTGCCGGATTCGAATTTGTATCTGTATGGAATCAGTGTTGCTAGAGACATGGAGGTTTGCGTGGTGGAAGTTCTAAGTGGAAGGATTGTCACCATGTAACACTTCTCTTTCGAGAAGTAGTGTGGCTCTGAGAAGAGCCGGTAACTCAACGTTTCGGGTGGTGTGTACTTTGCAACGGCAATTACATGACTGCCTTTTCACTGTAAATCAATTAACGCACGCATATTGTGAATTGACTATTAAGGATAGATTATACGAACCCCAAGAACATAAAGCCTCCATTTTAAAGAAAATGTATATGGGTGATTGCATATAACTACCAGGGGTCAAAATTGTGACATGTTGGTGTCCCCACTTACATATGAAACCATTCAGCTTCATGTAACGTTATAACAATGTAATGACGTAACTTTGTAGATTGGACAGCATGTTATCAAGAACCCCACGACCGGTATAATAATTATTATACTGTTTCATGGACTGAACGTTTCATTAAGTTGCTACAATATTACATGCAGAAAAGCACAATGGTTTTATATGTAAGTGGGGACACCACTGTCACCAATCGGACCCCTGATTTATGGAAATACCCACATATATAAAACAATGTTCAATATTGAATGTTGCAAACCATAGCCACCTCGGTCATAAATAACAAAACGGCAAATGAGGTAAGCATTACTATACAGTATCATAACTTAGGTAAAAGTAAAGTTAGTCACCGAAAATAAAGGGAATTTACAACAAATTGTTATTACCTGTATAGAGACGAAGACGAAACAGAGTTGACAGGTCTTCGTCATGAGTTGATATGAGGGAAGCGCGCGAAAAGCCGAACCTAGGGGGCGCTTCTCTCATTTAAATAATAACAATACAGTTAAATAATATAACATAGAGGGCGCTTCTCTCCTTCAAGTAATTATACAAGTAAGCAAGCAAGTAACACTTTATCAGGTAAGTATATGAATTAGTCAAAAAAATAAACGGGGGCATTAAACTAGGGCACATCGATTTATGGCCGTCACATATCTGTCTCGGGTTTCATGCGGTGCGCGCGATTCCAATCGAAATAGCACAGTGGGCTCCATCAGTCAAATGTCATCTTTCTCCGAATCCACGTCCCGAGCCGGAACTCCAATGGACCCGAAGTGCTGCTCTTAAAGGGCCTATACAACACTGGTAAAGGCCAAACGATTGCCACAGTTTTGTGCGTTAAACCATTTCCAAACCAAGTTAAAAAAAAAAGCAATCCCGCGAAGGTTTTAGCTCAAACGGTAATCTGAGAAAGTAGAAAAAGGCAAAAAACCGTCACAGCTTTCGCACCGTTCTGTAGTGTAAGAAATAGTTTATTACTCGCAAGTAAACTATTTGTCGATGTTTGAGTGAACATTTCTCGAGAAGTACAGCATCCAAGACCGTAGGATTTCAACATGAGGATTCTATCGTGACCATCCACAAACTGTGTCAATTAGAAGGAAATCTGTGGAAATCGATGTTTTCCGATCTTCCCAATGTTGTATTGGGCCTTTAACGCCTGCACTGAGGAATGAGCAAATAAGGCTCAGCCGGGACTTTCCCTGCCTGTTTTTACTGAGCGATCGCATTCCCGCTTAAGAGTACTACCCCGGATCTATGTCCATGTAGTTCTCCGGCTTTAGGTCATTTGCGTTCGCTGAGCATGCGTGCCGAAGGCAGCTTTGGGCGGAAGCCGGTACAGAGAGGAGAGGGGAAAGGCCCATTGCTCGGTAGTAAACAAACGGATGAGAGCATCGCTATAATTGCGCCGTGTATCCAGTCGGAGAATTGATTGCGGCCTCAGCCCCATCCCCCCCCCCCGCTCCTCCCCCCGCTCCTCCCCCAACGCTTCTCGCATCATTACGCGAGTCCTGTGACGGAGCGCGATTGGGCGGGGCTGATCCGACGCTTACGATTGGTCGGCGCACTACAGGTGTCCCCCCCCCCCACACACACACACGCACCATAGCACCGGCACGAGTGTGCGCGTGGTCGCGGCGAGTCGATTCACCAGCGGATCCCGCCAGCAAAAACCTCCGTGCCCGCCAGTCGGCTTGGCAATTCGCTGAGTCGGCCGCTCGACAGTTGAGGCCTTCCCTCTCTCCAGCGAGCCGTGCTGCGCCGTTGTATTAAGGCCCCGAGACGATCCGCGCCGGCTCGCGCTCCCGCCCTGGCTCGGGCTTCACCGACCTGGGGGATATCGCCGGACTAGCAAGCCGGTCCGTCCTATCCACGCGAAGGATTCGGGGTCTGCTTTCGGCATGCGCCGGGAGCGAAGCACATTGCCGTTATAGCCTTCGCTCCAGCGCTCTGTCCCGTCCGCCGCCTTCTCCGGCACTCTCTCTCGAACTCCCTCACTCCTCTCCCTCCTCCTCCCCGCTCATCTCTCGGTCGTGTCAGGGGGGCGGGCGGTGGGTATAGCTAGCTGGGTGAGGCCTGTCCGGGCGGGATCGTGCCGGGCCTTCCCTATGCCGCTGACGACCCTCGAGGCCTCTCTGCGCTTGCTCCGGAGGTTCCCTTTGCAGGCCATGCGGCGCGAGACCCTGTTCCGCCTCCTGCCGCGTGGCGTATCCTCTGACGCCGTCCTCTGTCACCCCACCCCCCATCACCAGGTGGCCGGCGCCAGCGACACCGAGGACGAAGAGCCGTCGGCCCACCCGCCCACCTCGCGGATCTACCAGCGAAGGGGTGCCGTCATCTCGCAGGCGCCGCCCAACAGCTCCGACTGCGGGGAGGAGGACGGTGGAGGCAGTCTCATCAGGTGGGTGATCGTCTTGAATCTCTCTCTCTCTATCTCTCTCTCTCTCGCTTTAAAGCCCCTATACACTGTAAAAACGGTGCTCACATCATGCACATGGATGAAGTATGTTGAGGCACATGGTGCACGATGCATGCGCACGAGGTGATGCTCACTTTCACTCCATGTGCTTGAGGTACGGTAAATAGGGAGATGTTCTTGTACATGAAGCACTTCATGCACCTCATCCGACTTTTGCTCAAGTGATTAAAATGCCACATGTGCTTGAGCTACAGTATTTCATGTGCATGAAGTACAGTAGGTGCCTCAAGTGTTCATGATTCTGGGACAAATATTTGCCATTGCAGAAGTGCATGAGGTGCAGTTCGTTTTTACAGTGTACACACCATTGGTAAAGGTCTTCGAAACACTTCCATTCTTTTTCTGATCCAGCATATGCATGAAGTGACAAACCTGTGAAAGTTTCAGCTCAATCCGTCTACCATGTCGCGAGAAAAATCGTGAAAAAACTGGCTCCTTTTTTCATCAAACTGTGTCAGCTTCCAGAATCGTAAAATGCACCCATAGCAGAATTTTCAATAGGTTTAAACTGGAAAATTGCGAGTAAATCTCGAAGCAGTCGTCGCTAATTTGTACGAATGGCGTGTAGGGGCTTAAAGGCTGGTACGCATGTTTTTTTTCTCTCCAAAGGTCGTTTTAAAACGACCGTCGGAAATTCATACAAAATTCAACTTTTCATGAAAATGGCAGCATTCCAAGCGCTAAAAGCTCACAGCATGTTTGATACTGGTATTTACTTCCACTTGAGTAAGTTACTTTAACAAAATTCGTAAGGTCGAAATTTGGATTTGTGAAAATGGTGTGTATAGGGGCTGTAGCCCTGGCGTTTGTCAAGTCAAACAGTACGATAGCTCAGATGGGAAGAGCGCTGGCGATGACACGCCAAACCAGAGGTCTCAGGTTCAAACCCCGACCCACTCATTTTTATTTTTATTTATTTATTTATTTTTTGGGGGGCATTTAAAAAAAATATTTGGGATATCTCATGAACAACTTGGAGGAAAACAGAAATGGCAAAGAAAAAAGTGGACCGGGGTCACGTACCGGACCCCTCCGGCTCGACGCACCATCGCTCTTACTTCCTGAACTGTCATGTTCTGCAACCCCTTGAATGCCGGCGTTCAAAATTAGTCGACTAGTCGTTGCTGGGACGGGGGCTCCACTCCGGAGCGGTTTACCCGTCAACTACCGCGTGTCTCCAGGGGATCGAGTAACCGGTTTCCATTCGGACCCATCGTAGATGCACCGTTTCGCTGTGAACCTGGCTACACGGCGCGGTGAACACACAAAGTGGATGCGGCTTTGAAAAGGGATAACGCAACATTGGTCGAGGTCATCCGTACGTTGTCTGATCCAACATAACGCATGAAATAGCTCTACCTGTGAACATTTCAGCTCAATCCGCCAAGGTAGTCCGCTCGAGAAAATCGTGAAAATGCAGCGTTCAACGAATTGTTCCGAAAAATCGTTTAGGTTTCTATACTATAACCATCTTCAAACTGTATAGGTTTCATGTAAATCTGTCAACATTTCTGTTTTCGATCTTACCGATGTTGTGTAGGGACTACCCCACTATATCGTACCAAACCACGATGAAACAACGGAAAAGGCAAAACTTGGAAAAAAGGGAAAAGGAAAATTGTTCTAAAACATTAAAAAAAGGAAACCCCCCAAAAGGTCTTTCTGTTAAGGCAATTTTTCCTTTCCTAAATCAACACCCGTCTAATACTACGGTGTTCATGGCTTGTCCTCGGGCGAAGGAAAATGCTTGAGCCCTCGACCAGATTCAAACGATTCGTCGGATTTTGTCGAAGCCGCAAACCTCGAGAGACGCATAAGCTCGAAATCTCAAGTGATTAGCTTGGCCACCGAGTTCGCTGTTATTCACTGTCGAGCGTGGAATCGGATTCGCAAAGAACTTGTCGTCATAAGTGGGGAGCTTGCTTTGAATTCGGTCAGGGAATCTGAAGAATCTATATCACAAGAACAGGAGTAATTAACCCCATAGCCTTCATCTCTCTCTTTTTTTTTTTTTTTTTTTTTTTTGGGGGGGGGACTTCATCCGATTCAATTCAATGCAATTCAATTCAATAACATTTATTTTCATACCTCCATAAGCATACACATCAGAATGGATAACGTGAAATAAATAACTATATATATAGTAACAATATAACGAAGTGTTGAACACGAAATTGATATAATTATAAAGAACTTAGATAAAGTAGTGGTGACGGAGACTGACAAATCATGTATGATGATGCCCCACAAGGCTATAATTATATTATAGTTGCACCGGACGCATCCTCTATCGGGATTCCTAAGTAAAGCTAGGATGAACTCTTCTCAGAAACAGTCTTCATTGTCATATGCAAAAAAAGACCTCCAATCACACGATTTGACGTATAGGTATCTAAAGGTGAAATACGGTAGCATGTCTTACTAAGCCACTCGCATGGGCCACAGTTTTTCAACCCTATTGTAGAAATTTATATTTTATATTTTACATTTATATTTAAATTTTTTTCTACCTTAAGTAGGGCCTACTTAAGATTTTTAATGTAATACTTCCTTGGGTCTTAGTGCCTCTGAGTTAAATCGTGGCGTGCAGTGAGGCGAACGAAAGCCAATAATGCAGCTTAACTCACGGTCCGGTTCTTAAAAGCTTCAGGTTGCTCTGTGAGGAATGTCCACTTAATTCGTTTGTTTGTTTGTCTGTCGGGGTGTTGGTGTGTTTGTCTGTGTGTCTGTTTGTCCGTTTGTATGTCAGGGTGTTGTTGTGTTTGTCTGTTTGTTGGTGTGTCTGTTTGTTTGTTTGTCTGTCGGGATGTTTGTGTGTTTGTCTGTTTGTCTGTCTTGTTTCGCTCTTAAACATAATAAATGAATAACGAAGCTCGGGGTTTTTTTTGTCAGCAAGAGGTGGAGATTCCGTGTTGCAAAATTACCAGTCTCTCCCCCAGACGAGCTTGCGTTGAGAGGCAACGCGCCCACGCGTCAATTGCACGGCAGCCTGACAGTGCGCACTAATTAGAAAGAAAAGAGACCTCTAGGGGACGTCCCTGAGGGAATAGTGTTTGCTCGGGGGGTTTTAATGATTAATTTCTCGTCTCAGAGAGCCCCTCCCCACACACCACCACCACGCTGATGTCGCATATTACTTCACTCTAACCGAGGGAAAAGTGATGATTTTGTTTTGGTGTGATACCGTTGTGTTTTCAACTGTAGGGGAGATATATTGGATAAATACAGGCGTGCCCCGGTGGAGACGCCGCGTGTTTTCTTTTTGTGTTTCAAGGGACGCCCTCACTCTGAAAGGAGCATCTGACCATGGTCGAATGAGGCACCAAGGGATCCACGCATGCTTCCCCTCTCCCCATCGTGAGACATATTTGTTGGGACGTTCGTGCCAGAGTGGCGTTCTATACTCGCACTGGCATGGCGCACCCTGGCCCGTCAGCATAATTTTTTTTCGTGGGAGGGTTAGGGGTAATTTTCATGAATTATCATAAAAAGGCGTGTAGAATTGTTTTTAAAGAAAATTACGGCAGAAGAAGATTACGACACCCCATTTATAATAATTGCCCCTAACCCTCCTACGAACAAAAATACGCGGCCCGTTAAGGTGTCCCTTGCATACGCCTTGCGGTGACGCATCGTGAAGTCTGCGCAGGCGCGCCCGATGCTACCGCCTTGTCAATGAAAACACCGCGGGCGCCCAATAACAGACTATGGGCGTCTATGCGAAATGTACGTTTCGGCCATGATATCTAATTTAATGTCACTGCAGACATCTAGAAACCAGCCTTTGGCCCCAGTTTCTGGGTGAATATAATCTGTGCCTATCAGTCCAAAAACTTGCAACTTCCGACGGCGACAAACCACAATATGTTGTTTTTCTTCAGGTTTTCTCAGACGGAGGTGAAACCCGAGCCTGATCCATGGGTTTGTCACGGGCCTCAGGCTCTTTTTCGAAAAACCCGGCTCCGACTTCATGTCTTTGATTAGAGTCCCTATACATGTATACAACTCAGTGGGCATATCCCGACCCCCAAACCATATCGAACAATCGAAACCTCGAAAAGTTGTCGGTACTCTCTGTATAATAGGGTTCTCGATCTATAATTGATCGAGGGCGCCCTCTCGTTTGCGTGCACCAGCAACGTCAGATCAGTCAGTTTCATTGGTACGTCTTGACATGTGGGGAAAAAGTGCTTAAAGATATGATGCGTAAAAGATGACGTGGGAGTGCACGCGCTTTGCTTTCCCCCAATTCGGAGAAATGGAGGGAGCAATCCCCACTAGGATACAAGTGGCTTTGTGAGACGGCGTTTGGTGTGGCCAAGGCGTGTCCCGCCCTTCGTTGAAGAACTGGATGGCGTGGGATCAGAGGCGTTAATTGGCCGCCAGAAGTGGCCGGGTGTCCTGGTAGTTTTCGCAAGAACCAGCAGTGCGTTGGCGTTGCACAAGGCTGTATCTATAGCAAGGGCACAGCCCACCGACGGCAAGGTGTCTTGTATAACACCCATCACCACCATTTAGTAACATATCTCTGATGAAATTGCACGGCGCGGCGTTCCTGTGCCTTTAATGTTAATGCACGGTGCGGGTGTCGTCGCAATTATTGTGACTCATTGAGCATTTAGCTCTGAGCTGCTGTCCATCACATCGTTTCCGTCACCCCGCCTTCTCGTTTTACCCATTCTGGTCTGCGTGGCGTGTTGCATTACCGGCGCTGTCCCCCACTAATTCCTCCATTACCAGTGCGCCTCGGCTATCATTCATAAGCCATTACCGCGTCTTCAGCAGTTCACCTGCTGCTCTGACCATTAAGAGATGGGGAGGGAGAGGGAGAGGGAGAGGGAGAGGGAGAGGGAGAGGGAGAGGGAGAGGGAGAGGGAGAGGGAGAGGGAGAGGGAGAGGGAGAGGGAGAGGGAGAGGGAGAGGGAGAGGGAGAGGGAGAGGAGAGGGAGAGGGAGAGGGAGAGGGAGAGGGAGAGGGAGAGGGAGAGGGAGAGGGAGAGGGAGAGGGAGAGGGAGAGGGAGAGGGACTGGTCTATAGTGCGCGGCCCTGCGAAGTGTCCCATCAGCAAGTCTGCGATCACCACTTGGAGAGAATACTATCAATACCTCAGAGTGCTGCACTCTCCCTCCCTCCCTCCCCCCTCTCTCTCTCTCTCTAACCCGCTCCCTCCCTCTCTCTCTCTCCCCATCTCCCTCTCCCTCTTTCACCCTCCCTCTCCCTCCCTCTCTCTCCCTTTCCCCCTCTCCCCCTCTCTCTCCTCTCTGTCTCTCTCTCCTCTCTCTCCCTCTCCCTCTCTCTCTCCTCTCTGTCTCTCTTCTCTCTGTCTATCTCTCCTCTCTGTCTCTCTCCTCTCTGTCTCTGTCTCTCTCTCTCTCTCCTATCTCTGTCTCTGTCTCTCTCTCCTCTCTGTCTCTCTCTCCTCTCTGTCTCTCTCCTCTCTGTCTCTCTCTCCTCTATGTCTCTCTCTCCTCTCTGTCTCTCTCCTCTCCCCCTCTCTCCTCTCTGTATCTCTCCTCTCTCTCCCTCTCCCTCTCTCTCCTCTCTGTCTCTCTCTCCTCTCCGTCTCTCTCATCTCTGTCTCTGTCTCTCTCTCCTATCTCTGTCTCTGTCTCTCTCCTCTCTGTCTCTCTCCTCTCTGTCTCTCTCCTCTATGTCTCTCTCCTCTCTGTCTCTATCTCTCTCTCCTCTCTGTATCTCTCTCCCATCTCTCTCTCCCTCTCCCTCCCTCTCTCTCCTCTCTGTCTCTCTCTCCTCTCTGTCTCTCTCCTCTCTGTCTCTCTCTCCTCTCTGTCTCTCTCCTCTCTCTCTGTATCTCTCTCTCTCCTATCTCTGTCTCTGTCTCTCTCCTCTCTGTCTCTCTCTCCTCTCTGTCTCTCTCTCCTCTCTGTCTCTCTCTCCTCCCTGTCTCTCTCTCTCTCCTCTCTGTCTCTCTCTCTCCTCTCTGTCTATCTCTCTCCTCTCTGTCTTTCTCTCTCCTCTCTGTCTCTCTCTCCTCTCTGTCTCTCTCTCCTCTCTGTCTCTCTCTCCGGCTGACGATATAACCTTTCTCCTTGATTGATACTGCTGGTACTCTCGCGTGACAGCTCACCGAGAGGTGAGGAACGAAACGAGAAGAAGCGCAACACCCACGCTACACAATGGCTCACCCTTGCAGTGAATGTCTGCATTGAATGGAAGTACATGTAGTGAGTGGCTTTTTATAGAACTATTAATACCCCAATAGGCCGTTGCATGTCCCCCTATATAACGCTCAGAAAATGATTTTCGTAGCACACCTCTGAGAACTACGTAAACTCTGTTGATTATTATAGTTTCAGGGATGGTAAATACAAATATCAATGTTGGCATTTCCAGAAAGCTGCAGTTTTAGCGCTAATGACAATTAAGGGTGCATGCACACGCATCATTATTCCTGTAATTTCTTTATACCTGAAGAAACCTACAAAACTTTGTCTAGGGGATACTAAATCCACAAAATTCACATTGTTAGACAGTTCCAAGACACTGTAGGATTGTTAAAAATACAAGTCCAATAGATTTAATGGCCCTCTGTTGTACACAAATGACAATACATGTAGCTTAATATACATGTAGCCTGCGTGGACTTTATGCATAAAATCGCTGTTGTTGGCACTATAAGCAGAGCTCATTTCACATGGACTTGTCTGTTGTCTTAAACATGGTTGTATTGCCACCATTTTGCAAAGTTGAAAATCCTTATAACAGAGTTTTTTTAATTATATGTACAAACTGTCACAATTCCACATCACTCTGGATCCAACTGGGACACTTAAAGGTAAATTCTGGGCCCTTGGCTGCTCTGTACATTGTACCTTCTTTACATACACAATGGCTTCATGAGCATAATGATACCCCAAAATAAAATTGCATTTTGATGTCTGAAACTACTAGCAGTACGCTGTACTTTAAAGCTTGAACACAAAGGAAGCAGAAAGAGGAGTTGTACACTCAGTACATGTATCTACAGCCAATGCGGTCAGGTCTAGACTCAAATCAAATATGATATACATACACTCCAGTTCAGATATCATGTTACATGTATAATGCGTTCTGCAATTAAGTCAGCAGCAAACATATGTAAAAAACTAAATAAATTACACGACAGAAAACAATTGAAGAGGGTGTTGGTTTTCTGTGATGAAAAAGATAGAGCGAGTGATGGGGACAGATTACCAGTGGTGGTGCTATAGGAGGGAGGTATTTTTCTCCAAACGTTTTCCCCAAGTTCACTCCCTTCCCCTACTTCAGTTTTCCTAGGAGAGCCAAATGTTTCCATTCCCCTATTTAAGCCCTTTTTTCAAGTGGACACACATGCAATGTATTCAAACTTACCTACAAATGAAGTATTTTCTTCTTGTGGCAACTCTAAAGGGCAATTCCATGTTTAGTAACGTGACATACTTTCATAACTAATTATACTGTATCATCACCATCAATTAATTTCAAGTCACCGTTATGTTAGAACATGTTTACCAGGCCTAGGTCTATGACACTGCAAAGAATGAAAACATTTCAATAAATTTTTCATTTGCAATGGTCACTTTCAATGTTGGTTAGTAACGTTACAAAAAAAGGACATGGACAAATATTTCATGTGTTCAATATCATAGAATACACTTAGAATTTGTATGCGCATGAACAAAACTGTTCATATATAATCCTTTTCTGAAGACTTCACTCACCATGCTCACATGAGGCAACATTTAAAAATGTTTGTAAAATTCAATGCATTCAGTATACCGACTTTTGTTGATGGATTGGATTACAATGTACATGTACGGCTGAATGTCAACATAAATGGAAAAGTATCCAGAAAATACAAAGGATTCAAACAATTCTTGATGGCATGAACCATGGAATTGATAAATTTAAAAAAGTACTATATCTGACTTGCATATTAATCCAGTAACTCAATCAAATCAATCAAAAGTAAATAAATTAAAAACACTTTGTAAGTCTACATTGCGTGTACGACTGATTACAGGCATCCTTGCAAACAACCGCCTGTCAGACACAATGCCTCCCTCCCTACTAGTACTACTCTGTGATACCCATGGGAAGCTGGAGGCTGCTCAGAAGCCCAAAATTCTTCACATCTCCTCGCCATCTCTCCGTCATGCCCATCCAAATTCTTCCACTCAAAAGCGCAAGCTGTCGTTTTGCTCCAGTTTTTTTCCGAGAATAAGACCACATTTGAATCATCCACTCCAGAGACATGTAAGGTACATTCCATTTTGCATTTTTGATGATAAAAGGACGGTAAATTATTAACAATCGGGGAATTATGTTAAGAATTATCTCCGACAAAACAACTTTGTCACGGAACCAACGTGATCATGGGGGCAGCCATCTTCAATTGCGAGCGTAGTCACCTGATCCCAATTGAGCGTAGTCACCTGATCCCAATAATGGGACCTGATTGGTTAAAACCCCTCAGTAGATACCATTACGTCATACATTTCACGTCGTTCGGAAAGGAAAACGCGCTGAATTTGAACTGCCGAAATGTTGATTTTTCTCATAACTGCAGGGAAAGACGTGTGCCAACATGCAAATTTTACGTAAATATAGCAAAATACAAGAAATTAGAAAAAACAAATTTAGTTCTCAGAGATGTGCTACGACGCGAAACGATAGAAGGGGACGTGCAACGGACTACAATGGTTCGGAGAAAGTTGCGGGGGGCTCACCGAGTTCGGCCATGGAGTAATCACACAGGAGAAGCCTCAATGCCTTTCTGTGAGATTCGGAGTCGGGGGGGGGGGACCTTGCCCGCCTCGTCAACCGCCCGTATCTCTTAGCGCGCCCAAACGCGTTTATATTCAGACTCCATGGTGCGGACACCGAGGACATCGCTCACCCCGTACCCAGCTCCTTGCCTTGTCTGTGTGTCAGCACATCGCCCGACTAATGAGCGGTTATACAGGCGGTTGCTCAATGCCAGACTGGCTTGTGTGCGTGTGTGATCGGCCGTCAAGCCTCGGCCTTTCCTTATTGCAGAGTAAGCGGGGGGGGGGGAGACTGTCATCAATGGGCGGTATCTGACTGGCTCGTGGCTGATTACCGCAATGTTTGATGGCCAACGATAAGCACGGGTAAATAGAAGGGAGAGGGAAATAGAGAGAGGGAGAGGGAAAGAGAGAGAGGGAGAGGGAGAGGGAAAGAGAGAGAGAGGGAGAGAGGTAGAAGGAAAGGGGGAGAGGGAGGGAGAGGGACTGGGAGAGGCAGAGGGAGGGGAGGGGGGGAGGGACCGGGAGAGGGTGAGTTAGAGGGAGATGAAGAGGTAGATGAAAGGGTAGATGAGATGGAGGGGGAGAGGATGAGGGAGAGGGAGAGAAAGAGGGAGATGGGCTAGATGAGGGAGATGAAGAGACCGAGAGAGGGACTGGGAGATGGAGAAGGAAGGGAAGGGAGGGGAGGGTAAGAGGGAGAGGAAGATGGAGAGGGAGATTAAGAGGGACTTGGAGAGGGACTGGGAGAGGCAGATGGAGATGGAGAGGGACTGGGAGAGGGAGAGGATGAGGGAGAGGGAGAGGGAGAGAAAGAGTGAGATGTGCTGGGAGAGGGAGATGAAGAGATGCAGAGGCAGAGGGAGAGGGAGGGAGAGGGAGAGAGGGGAGAGAAGAGAAGGTGTGGGAGTAATGCTCTTCCCAAGCACAAGGCTCACTGGAGGAGGAACATTCATCTGACCAATTCATCCCTAGTCCATCGGCTGTCTCCCAATCGAAACAATCCCGCGACTCAGTGGCCGTGCTGAAAGCCATGCAGGCTTGCGCACTGACAATGACCCGGGAGAAAGAAGATACTCTGCCGTCTGTAACTGCCGGCTTACCATAGGGAGTACCCCGCGACATTGCTGCGCCCGAAAGACCCATCGATTGGAGCGAAGTAAAAAACAACGCGTTCATCAACCCATTGAATATCTGAGACATTGGTACGTTGTCGACTTTAAGGAAATCTCCCTGGTGCCCTCAAGTCTGCTGTATGAACAGCGTGTATGGTTGGTCCCGCGCAAGTAACAAGATCCGAACGGGTTCACTCTGCCGTTTAAACATCTCCAGTGAAGTCGTTGTACTCGAGCGAACTTATACGGGGATTGCATGGAGATTCCTCCCATTGATTTTGCCTCTTGCCTGAATAAAAAAAAAAGTGGGGGGTAAAAAAAATTGGCGAAAACCGCGCGCGCCATGTTTTCGCAGTGAAGCAAGCGCCAACTGACGCGTGTGCGTTCGGACGTGCTCACGATTTAGCGGGAGTAAGCGCGGCGAGTGGTCGGCTGGTCTTCGTGTACGGTACTCGTGCCCATGCAGTCTGGGGATACTTAAAAGCCAACTCCTCCAGACCGTCACCGGGAGGATTAGGCTGCGAGGGACCCGCGCACTTCACCGCCGGCTCCTGCTACGGTGCACTCGCAACGCCCACGCTTTCCCCTCTCCTGGCCTAGGGCACGGAGCAGGAATATTTAGAGGGAGGAGGCGGCCTTTGCCATGAAACACCCCCCCCCCGGCTGATCTATCATTTTTTCTTTCGTTGCAGTCTGCCCCGGTGTCTCTCTAGCCGGGCAGTTCAGTTGCACTCGGCACGGTACACTAATTATCCGGCATCGTGTTAATGGAGGCCGTGCAGCTGTTCATGTTGCCCATTAACCAAAGCCGTAAAGGCCGGGCATCAGCCGACAACACTGAACCAAATTCTGCCAAACAACCCCCCCCCTCCTCGAGCCCGACTAACTGATAGGCAAGCGTCAACACTGGCCCCAACTCACGGTCTGCGTGTATCTGAAACTTTGGAAGTCTGTGATTGCATTTTTGAACGACACAGTCGAAGGGATGGACTTTCGTTGACCAATTGTATTACCGGCGCATAGTGTGACCGATCCGAATATAAAGTTCAGATGTCGCCCACGTTGTTTGCAGTCTTCCTTAGACCCTCAGCGGTCTGTCTGTTTGGGAGTTCGGGACTCGGCTCTCGGAGGAAGTCTGGACTCTGCCGATCACCTGACACCCTCGTTGTTATCGAGGAGCGCAGGAGCCAATCATAAAACCATCTGGGACCGCGCTGCGAGGTACTCATTCGCTCACACCGATGACATTTTCATTCGTCATTCGTTTCATTCGTTTTATTTTACGAGATTTGCACCGCGTGTCATTATGCCACGTCGAACGTCCACAATTGCTTATGCGACCTGCAGGCGGTCTGCATGCGTGACGTATAATGGCAACCACGGCTAACGAGAATGAACAGCATGTTTGCCTGTTCGATTGCTTTCTCCAAGTCTTCTTTTAGAACTAATTGTGCCGGTCTGTCCGATGGGGTAGAAGTAAAAGCTTCTTGCCTACTTCAGTATTCAGTATAGGGGGTAACGCAGCAGTGTCGGTCGTTAGGAAAGGCATTAGTAAATGCCAGCGAAGGCTGTGACGTAGGGTAGCCGTTGTAGCCTTGCATACACAAGCACCGGCACGTCTTTTCTTCATTAAAAAATGAAAAAAAGGGCAATCATTCAAAGGGATAACACAACATTGGTCAAGGTACGTGTTGCATGCATGTTGTTACGTTGAAGATTAGGAAGGTGTTTCCAAAAGAAGAATACATTGAGCTATTTATACCTACTCATACAACTGGGGACAAACAAACCTTAGAGATGTTTTATTTCTGTGAGGAGGCTAACAAGTAACCTTGCGTTTTCCCTTGTTGTGTTTCCGACTACATGTACATGTACATGTATCTCTTTCTCTCTCTCACACTCTCTCTCTCTCTTTTCCCTCCCTCTCTCTGTCCTACCTCTCTCTCCCGATCTCTCTTCCTCTCCCCTTCACTCTCCTCTCTCTCTTCCTCTCCCCTTCGCCCCCCCTCTCTCAGTCTTCCTCCCTCTATCATTCTCTCTTTCATCGCTCGGTATCTTGTTTTGTAAAAGTGTTGTAAGTTTTGTAAAAGTTGCATTGTTAAACTGAGTATCTCTCCGCTTGGTGGCGAATGAGGGCGTCCTTCCATATTGGATTGTTTGGTAAAAGTTTGGTGACCCCGGGCTACTCACCGCCCGCACAATCTGTTTCACAGGTGAGAGCCTACATTTTAACCTGCATTTTCACTTTTGATTTATGAGATATACATCGATTATATAAATCCAATATTATTTTCAATTTATCCGCGTATAATTATAGTTCAAGGATATTGTCCATTGTGTGCCAGATGGTTTGCCAAAAGGTGTGATTTTGGGGGTTCGAAAACTTGTGTCTGGTTGGGAAATTGATTGTTGGCATTCACGCACGTTGGTTTAACGTTAGAGTTATTGCATCGATAGTGTAGTACTGGTGGAGAAGCATGGCGACAGCATGTGCGCAATATGGTCACATGGTTGGTTGTCAAGAGGGTTGCATGGGTGTCGCTGGCGATACTGGACTTGGGGGAACGGGTGTGTATTTTCCGTATATGAATGAGTGATACTGGGCCCAGCGACGTGTGTTTGTGTCCCGTACCCCTTTTGCCTGGTGTTTCCGTGGCATCGGTGTAGCCCGCTGAAGTAATCTGGGCTTACATTGAGTATTTATGGAGATTGTGTTTGGAGCTGATTTGTGTACTGCAGATGTAACTGGTGGATTGGATATAGTTATTCTTTATTTTAAATAATGGTCGGTCACCCATAGCCAGCCCTCAACTATTGATCCTAGCCCGACAGCGAGAGATCTCATAAAGAACCTGCGTGCCCGTCTCCCTGTCATCCTCCCGTGTCTCCCCCCTTCCCCTTGCACCTCCAACCCTCCAAGCTACCTTGACGACCCCTACAAACCCCCTCTTACATTACATAAAAGAAATTATTATAGAATTGTTACATGACAACGTAGCACAACAATAACGTGGAAACTTTAAAATTTGAGTTCAGAGTCGTTACAATTTGAACCAAATCATTTTTATGATAATTGTTTTTGTCTTATAATATTTTTGTGTATTTCCTAAAATATTGTATGAATAGATATTTAAAAACTGTAAACTAGGAAAATAATGTTCATGCTGTTTGCAGCATGACAAAAAAGAAATCTAATATAATACAATCTAATGCACAATGTCCTCCATAATACACTGTAAAAACGAACTGCACCTCATGCACTTCTGCAATGGCACATATTTGTCCCAGAATCATGAACACTTGAGGCACCTACTGTACTTCATGCACATGAAATACTGTAGCTCAAGCACATGTGTGGCATTGTAATCACTTGAGCAAAAGTCGGATGAGGTGCATGAAGTGCTTCATGTACAAGAACATCTCCCTATTTACTGTACCTCAAGCGCATGGAGTGAAAGTGAGCATCACCTCGTGCGCATGTATCGTGCACCATGTGCCTCAACATACTTCATCCATATGCATGATGTGAGCACCGTTTTTACAGTGTACCAATTGATATCTTTAGGTATAAATACGGATATCAATGTTACTTAATCAATCCATCAACACGATAACTTCCCCAGCATCTGACGGCCTCCCACACGCTCTCGCACGCACGTGGGTATCCGATCTCTCGTAATGGACCTTTCCCATGAAATATGCAAATTAGGGCTGGCGCATGCGCTTTACTAAATTGGTAGGCAAACGAGTGCGCGTTGCGTGCAGGTTTCAAAATACGCGCGTGGAGACGCTGAATAGCCAATGACCGCACGCCAAACTGTTAGTGAGAAGGAACGCGCGCATACCCGTGGAAAACCATGATTGGTTGGCAGCCCGCTTGCCCACCAATTTAGTTAAGCGCATGCGCTAGGTCTAATTTGCATATTTCATGGGAAAGGTCCATTGTCCCATTGGTGCTTGGTTTTCATTTAGAACCCGATCATGCGTGTAGTTTATGGTACCGAGCCTCGCACAGGCTTAGCCGAAGCACTGCAAACTGCGACGCAAATGTGTCACTTTTCACACTGCCCTTTTCGAAGGACAGGGCGACTTGAAGTTGTTGGCGTGTAAAAACAATCTATCGAAAATCAGTTCTGATTTGGGTTTATAATATTGCTTCGGCAGTGTCCATTTGTTCATATTTGTTGATTGGAAACTTGATTTTTGACATAGGCTAAGTGATATACCAAAATTGCTGCTTACTTTATGAAATGACCCCAGAACACACCTTATACAATTGGAGGGCCTGACATTCCGATCCCAGCAGGAGCTTTTTCAAAGCCAGAAATCTGAAACTTGAAATGAAATTAGGTTTTGTGGTATAAATCCCTTATAATCACGATTTTACCCAGGATGACCGAGGTGAACAATAGAAACTCTAAAGTTGTTGTTTTTACATCGAGAAGCCGGATATACCATCCATGTTCATGGGAGACATGGCTCCGTTATTCTTACTCTTCCACTGCGAACCGTGCCAATGTATCATCATAACCATACATACAACGTCGCTGTATTGCTTGCCTTCCGGTAATCAAACACTGCTGCTGTAGACTGTCTACGACGCTTCCGGGTCGCGTAATATACATACTTACAGTTGTGTGCTGGACGCCCCGGAGCGTTGACCGTGGACACGCTATGTTCGAACAGCATCCGCAGAATGTGACCCAAGCAGTTCGCAAGCTTGCAACGTGATTCATGGAGCTTCTCTCCTCATTATGTAAGCTCAGTAATTTGTATATTTCGTCTCTACAGTGGACAATGTTTACGAGCTTCTCGTACATCAACGTCTGTTCGATCGTCACCGGAAGGCGCTGCTTTCGCGGGCACCGTTCCAATTTTTTCCCCCGGATTTTTCTTCTCCAAGGACAAACTGCAAAGAGTATTGCATTTTAGTCTCACAGTGTGAAATCGGTTGCTAAACGTACGGAGAGAAGCGGAATTACCGCAGCGATCTTTGCTTGCATGGAGGTTTTGACATCTACTTTGATTTCAGTTCACTTCGCAATTGTATTAGTTTTAATTTGATATTTCGAGTGCTTCCGTTTATAACTTGGCATTATCTAAACATCCATTGCCACTAAATTATGAAGCTTCATGTTTTTAAAGTTGTCACGCACCAGGATGTTTTCTGAATTAGAAAGTATTGGCATCTTAACAGACAGGAATTGTCAAATTACCACACGACTGCTAATAGTAGTACGTCCTTCTTCACCTAAATGCTTTGATCTCTGATGATTGTTCAGCCATCCGTACACCCGGTGACCCTTTCCTTAGCCTATGCTGCAACTACACAAACCAATAAAATCCCCACAATATCCAAGATTGCTGCAATGAGCGGATATCAGGTGACTCGGTGAGACACGCCATTTACATCTGAGTGGCGAGTTCATGAATTCGTTTAAATCGCAGAGAATGCGGACGCGATACCTCTGGCTATACGGCTATATATGCCATTCGGTTCTTCAGACGGCAGAATACGAGGTCAGTCGGCTCACATTGGTGACGCGGGCATAGGCCTATTGCTATGGTTTACTTCTCTGCATCACCTGTCTGTAACGGTATTCTGTTGGCAAGTGAGCGAGTGCCGGTGGGAAATAAACGTAAAAGCCTCCGCGTTATTCTCGCCACGGTCGCGAACGGCTAACGTCGAAGTCGTTATAATAAGACAATACGTCCCCACTCGAAATGAGTGTGGGATGGGGGACCCGCACGGATACACTATACCGTGCGCACCTGTATACCTCCGGGAAGACAGGACTGGCAGAAAGGAGGAGGAGGAAGGGAGGAATGGGGGCAGGGGTTGGGCATCAAGAGGCCTCTCGATGTCAGCTCTGGAACAATAATTGGTGGCCGTTGTACGAGGCGTTGAGCTGCTTGGCGCCTACAACACACCTCCCGCCCCATTGGCTCGTGTGTTTTTTTGTGATTTACGGCGAGTCGAGGGGAGCCATGGAGACATCACAACTTGAGGGGATTTATATCCTTGCTATCGGTGTCCAGACGCCACAACAGAACTGATGAGAGAAAAAATCGTGGCAAGAAGAAGACGAAGAAGATGAATAAGATGAGGAAGATGAGGAAGACGAGGAAGATGAGGAAGATGATGAAGATTATGAAGATGAGGAAGATGAGGAAGACGAGGAAGATGAGGAAGATGAGGAAGATGAGGAAGATGAAGAAGATGATGAAGACGAGGAAGATGAGGAAGATGAGGAATATGAGGAAGATGAGGAAGATGAGGAAGATGAGGAAGATGAAGAAGATGATGAAGACGAGGAAGACGAGGAAGATGAAGAAGATGAGGAAGATGAGGAAGATGAGGAAGATGAGGAAGATGAAGAAGATTAGGAAGATGAGGAAGACGAAAAAGATAAGGAAGATGAAGAAGATGAAGAAGACGAGAAAGATGAAGATGAGGAAGACGAGGAAGATGAAGAAGATGTGGAATATGAGGAAGACGAGGAAGATCAAGAGCAACAACAATATCAAAGCAGAACAATATCAAAATATACAGGAGCGGCAGCCAGGAACGAGAACATATATACAGTATCTCCATTGCACTCCGAAATACATCAAGCAAACGTGTGTTTATTATACAGTGTGCCATCATCAATGCTGTGACGCTTCCAGTCCGATGGTTTTTCTCTCTTGGGGGTGTTCCTTTTGCGACATTCTATCTGCTCCGCAGCTTAATGCAACACGACTTCCTTTAACGCCTTCTCCGGCTCCATTAGCGGCGGAGCACGACTCCCGGCAATTAGTCAGGCGTTGCTGCGCTACAGCTCGCCAGTTCGCATAATGCGTCCGTACCTGGGCCGATACAAGCTGCTCCCGAATGATCACACTAACACGTGTATTGATGTGATTGCATGGAAACAAGTCTTTATTATGAACATATTCGGAGTTTTGTGGTGTTGGGGAAACCAGTCATTTCTGAAGATGGCGTTGTCTGTGTAATTAGCGAACCCCCCCCCTCCCAAAAAAAAAAAAAAAAAAAAAACCGGGTATAACGAGTATCGATTATCCACAATGATAACGTAAGGAAGTCAATTTCTTCGCTGAGTGATATTTCAGAATAGACAGTTCTTTGTCTTGATGGACTCGTGCAATTAGACTCGCCCACGAACGTTGTTGGGGGTAACAGATGCACTTATGTGAGCGTAACAACCTCATCGGCCTCACGTGCGCGAGATGTGATTACGGGCCTATCCCCAAACGCTGTACACTAGGGGCCTCCAGCTATAACGGTAACGATGCATGCCACGATTAGATTCTGATATCGTTATCACTGAGTCTACGTGAGACTACATCACTCTTACATCTTACATTTAGAGCCAACAACTTAGGCATGGGGATGTATGCGTAAGTCGATGCTCTACAGGTAAGTATTCGTTCTTAAACCCCAAGTACACTTCTTTAGGGGTAGTATGTAGGTATAATAATTCTGAGACAATATTCACAGCACCTCTTTAGGATTGCCAAAATGTGAACCAAACTACAATCAGTTGTCTCTCCAAAATACTGATAATAAAAACAAATATTCAGAATACTACCACCAACAAATGTACCTTCATAGCGTCAGATAATAAATATTTTCATATTCAAAGTGTATTTTGACTGTAGGTGTAAGAAAATATTCGCGGAAATAAGAAAAAGAAAGAACGATTTGGTTTGAAGCGAAATGGTAATTAGAAATCCATTCAGTTATCTTGAAATTGAAAACGATTTGTATCTTTTACCTGAGCATTAGTGACCGTATATGATTATCAACATTTGTCGTGTGCACTGCACGGCGACCTTTTCGGATGCCAACTGTAAATCCCTTCAGAATTCATCTTGGTACACCCTAGGCTATACTAGGATAAAATCGCACCATTTGCAGCACCCTGGAGGAATAGTCCTCGGTTGGATCTGGAGCAAACGTGTGGGTTGTTTTGCGGATGCATAGGCCTATGTAAATTGTATGCATCGAACTGAAAGCGAGGTTACGGGCGCTAGATTTCCAAGATTCTTGTCGTTCTCCCGCTGCTTTCTAATCTTCTCTTGACATATTCTTCAACAAAACCGAACGCAATCAGCCAAAGCGGTCAACGGAGATCAATATCACCTCGAGTCGAGACATTTTACCGCGTGGTCGGTAGATCGGGAAAGTGTAGCTTTCAGCGTCCCCAAATGATATCTAAAGCATGTCTTGAGCTTACAAACGGGTCCCCTTATTCCGAGAATCTCAATATTTGTTTTGTCTGACCTTCTTCAGTGTATACATTTCATACGCCAGGATGGAACCATTTAATGGCGTGCTTTTGAGACGGTGCGGCTAATTAATTATTCAGGCGACAGCTGCTGTGGAAGTCTACACGGGTAGCCTCGGAATCTCTGAAATCTCGAGATGGAAGGTTTCTGCAAGTGCGCTGCTCGGACTTAGTTTTGATCTATTTGATTGTGTTTTTTGGTGGCTAAGGCTATGGGAATGAGACTGGCCAAACGGTGGCTGGAGCTGTGAGCAAGGGGGTGTAATGCAGGGGTGCCGTGTCGCTTGACAGCTGGCGATTACGCGGCCGGCTATAGGGTTACGGGGACTGAGGCCGCGGCGAGTGATCGGCTAATACGCGGGGTTGGGCGGCTCGCACGCGAGTGCCGGCCTATCCCTTTGGGGTAGGTCGAGCGCCCGACTCGCGTCCCCGGCCCCGGCCGGGTAGGGTAATTGTTTTTTTTTTCCCAGGACGGGAAAGGCCATCATTAGCATAAAGGCGCGCTGTCGGTTGCATTTTGTCTGCGCGTGGTGAATTATTCATGATAATCATTCCACTTACCCAATCAGATCTTGATTTGAGTATAGGTGATAGGAGTACATAAATTATACAGTATACCTACATGTGTGTGTATGGCTACATAATGCACCGGTAACTAGTGTATACTACACCACCAGCGTGTACTATAAAGATGTCCGTGTGCAACATTTTCATGAATAATTCAACATGTCTGGATAAAATGCAACCAATAGCGCGCGTGTATGTTAATGGTGGCCTTTCCCATCCTGGGAAAAACAATTACGCGGCCGGGTAGGCGGACCGTCGCTCAACGCGAACGGACGGGCGGCGCCTATGCCGAGGCACACGGCGCATGCCGAGACACCAAGGGTTGCAGAACACTAAATCGTGCTCCCATAGAGCACTGTACAAAAACACTCACTTTCAAAGCCAATTAGTCCACACCCAAAAGTTTCTCAGTTCTTGTAGCTATACTAAACAAAAATTGACCTGCATCTCTCATATTCTTTTCAGTTTTTATGGCCCTTAGCCGATTAGACGTTTTGCTAATTACCCCCAGAAAAGAAAGTCCCAAAAATGTGTAGCCGTCCAAGCCGAATTTCTGCAAGGATTTTGGGATGGACCCCTCCACTTCTACAGCCAAATAGGGCCGCATTTAAAGCCAGATATGGTCCAAATTGCACACCAAATTGAAGAGTAAACCCCCAGGTTGTCTTAAGCTTCACTTATTACATACACTATCAATTGATTAGCCTCCAAAGACCCCTTATTAAAAAAAAACCCACACGAATTGGTGGGCCTGGCCTGAACGCGTCTATAGCCACCCAAGTGCGGGACACCCGGTAATGCAATAACCACATCTCTTGCAGCCATCCCCCGCGCCCCTATTCACGTGCATAAAGCGACGCGTCTCATGTTGCTTTTTCAATCGGTCACGGTTCCAAGTGCATGATATGAAATAATATGACTTCTGTCTTTGTGGGGCAAGGTCGACAATAGGCAGCCGGGGTATTTTTTTCTGTACACGATAACCAACGGTACATGGGTTCCACTGCGGTACAGCGCCGTCTTAAAGGCCCAATACAACATTGGGAAGATCGGGAAGCATCGATGTAATCTAATCTTTCGAATTTACAAAGTTTTTAGAAGGTCATGATAGAATTCTCATGTTGAAATCTTACTGTACCTTTCGAGAAATCTTCACTCAAACATCGACAAATAGTTTATTACTCGCGAGTAATAAACTATTTCTTACACTTAATCGCGAGTAATAAACTATTTCTTACACTACAAAGCGGCGCGTAAACCTTAATGTGTTTTTGCATGTTTATACTTTCTCAGATTACCATTATTTTGATCTAAAACCTTCGGGCGTGGTCTTTCCATAAAGGTGTATTGTCGATATAGAGCGCCCTCTATATCACGGGTGCACGTGTTCCCTCGAGCCGACCATGCGGCTATAATTATAGCTACACGTGCTAACTTTTAGAAGCGTGACTCGGTAAAATCAGGTCGACTCCCCCGCAAATATTCTACTAGCTATTGGATAAGGGAAAAACCACGACACAAATAGAAAACAGTATGCACAATATGCTGATTTATAGTTCGTATGTATACTGAGGATTTGTATTATACCAAAGGGATTTTTCATAAACAAGAGTTGTTGCTCCGAAATTTCTTGCGGTCGTTTACCCCTATAGTTATAGGCTGGGTTCGAATGCGCGTTGACTCTGTGCGGCCGGGAAGATCTTCTATAGATCCATGTGTAAACTAGCGTCGTGGCCGATTCATTTAGACACAGGGGAATTTCAAAAGTCACATGGACAAAATAGCGTCCTGACGACCCCAAGGCAAATCTGAAGAATCCACATCCTACATAGTGGAACCTCACTATCAAAGAACTCATGCGTGGGTCGAGGCGTTGGGTTGAAACAGTGTCACTCTCAAGTCGTATCTTGTGTCCAACGCGTCAACCCGCTACTCCGATGCTGCGCGAGTGATGAGCGATTGCTGCATTGGATCCGATATCGGCTGCTGAGCCCTGCGATATGGACCCGGGGGCCTTTGGGTGTAAGATACGAGATGGAGACTGGAGTGCGGCCGTGTCAGGGACCGGGACACGGGGGTCGCGTAGCCGTACCATCGCCGGTTCAGCGAGGGGCGGGGGGCGGGGGGAATGGAGCTGGCCTAAGGGTACCGGACCCGTCCTCGCCCGGTCAGTCACGGCACCGCTTAATCCCTTTCCAGCGAATTCCGTCCCAATCAATCAGATCCAATTTCCAACACAAGGACCTGCAGCGCCATCCAGCCCGCACCAGGCCTGCGAATGGGCCGGTCTGATCATTAGAGCTTCATCTCCCCCACATAATCATTTTTATCGTCCACCACGTTCTAGCGAGAATCCAGTGGGGGAGAGAGAGAGAGAGAGACGGGGGGCTGGTGGCAGGGATTGTGGCTGGCGATTGCACTGGCGACGATGCGATTATCCCGCATTACCTTTAGCGATTCTCCGTCGAGTTGGCTCGTTAAGCAACACCTGTTTCCGAGGAGCGGTGAGCCCGCCACGACCGTGCACAGCGCTCATGATCTGGCCGTGGTCACCTTGCCCTTTGACGAGGCGTTTAAAGGGACGGTTTCCCGTCTCCAGCAGCGGGGGTACCGGGTCTAAGAGCCTGAACGCACTCAACGTTCCCTCTCAGCATCATTGATGCTCTCAAACATCTTAGCCCCTCGGAGATGATGTGGCATCACCCGCTTATCTTTCACAGGCCAAACAACAACAACAACAACAACAGCAAACACCGACCCAACCACAAAAATACTGAAAGGACTGAAAGGACCCAAGTCCCCAAATGCCAGTGTCCGACATTTAGGCCCCAGCACCAAAGACCAAGGGAAGTCTTTTGGCCGAAAGGATAATAATGCCCGTGTTCCACCCTGATGTACGAGAATCTATCTATTTCCATCAGGTCGGTTTCGGCCCCTGGTGACCATGTTGACAAGTAGCCTCCATGCTGATCTGTCCGTTGTTGTTCGAATTGTCTCTATGGGGGGTCGGCTCACTCTTGCCAGAATGTTGTCCCACCATCTTGTTCTTGGTCTTCCGCGTCCCCTTTTGCCCTCCATCTTTCCTTGCATGATAATCTTTTCAAGGCTGTTGTCAGCTCTCATGATATGACCGAAGTAAGTCAATCTACCCTTGTCTATGAAGTTCAGAAGAGATTTTTTAGTGTTTACTTGATTCAAGACCCAGCTGTTTGTTTTCCTTGCAGTCCATGGAATTCGGAGAAGCCTCCTCCACACCCAAAGTTCAAAAGATTCTATTCTATTCTGATCTGCCTTCTTCAAAATCCAGCTTTCACTACCATAGGTGACGACAGGGAATACCAATGTCTGAACCAGCTTGATTTTCAAACCACGGGACACGTCTCTATCTTTCATGACCCTCTCCAGTTTTCCCATGTTTACGTACGAGAATATGTACGAGAATGTACGAGAATATCGAATGGAATTGACTGATATTCCTTGTTGCTGCGCTCGTATCGGTTCATTTTCCATACACGTTCGAACAAACCAAGAATACCGTCACTATCTCATGTGCTGCCGATTTCAAGAAACTTCAAATGTTGTGTATACGCAACATTTTGTTGCGCAACTTACGCAACATTTTGTTGCGCAACTTACGCAACATTTTGCTGTCTTTGCTAAATATTGCTGAGAGGAGTCATTGTTGCGCATGACTTGCACAACATATTTCAGTTGCGTAACTTTTCTTGAAATCAGCTGCAGTACTTCAGCAATGGTCTCCGGTCGTCTGGTGTGGCATGCGAAGATGTTGGCGCTGCCTGTCTGCGTTTTGGGCGTGTCAGCATCGAAGCCATCCCTGGCATGACGGTTCCGGGTCGAGTGTGTTTGTTTTTTCCAACCGGAACAATATATAATAGGCCTACCCGCCGCCCCTTCGGCCGTCTGTCGACACCGTATACCAGCGATGAACCGTCTCTCAACATTAAAGCAATGAACCGGAAATGGATACGACCCGATTCTGTGTGCGAAGGTGTATATGCGGATAGTCCTTGCCCATTGCTGTCCTTGGTCATACCTTTCTTGCGTGTGACACCCGTTCACTCACTCGGCACGAGTGCCAATCATTTCCCTCCCTAAATAACGATCCTGTTCAATACATCAACCATGTCATGAGAAAAACAAAGAGGGAATTTTTTTTACAGTTTGTTTTGCACGCTCCGTTGGGACTGCTCAACGCAATGAGGTTTTGTGAAGGACGCTTTTGAGCTTCTTGAATTCAGGAGACAACGTTGCCGCAGTGCTCATTTCACAGGGGATGTGTATTTTGTCTCGTGGACATCGAATCGTTTTCTTCGTTTTATACTAACGCCCACTGATCTCCACGTGGAGTACAATCTTCCCGCCAAGGGCACCCGCCGAAATGAAAACGATTGCCTCAAGTCAGCAGTTAGTTATCCATACTGATGCCCTGTATTTACATTGGCCATTTTTCATTCCCCGCCTACGATGAAAATTAATGCACCAAGGGGACCAAAAAAAAAAATCTCCGAATCGGCTGACGCTGTGCAAACAAGGTATATTTTAGTTTTGATAATCGGCCGATTCAGCGGACGATTGGGCGGACCACTGAGAATATCGGTCTCACTTAAGCCCCCGAAATTGGCTACTGGGAAATTCTGAAAGTCGATGACAAGATGTATGTGCTGGCCCTCTGCCCACGAGGGACACGGCTGATTCATTCGCATCTTTACTCTTCAGTCAATCTTCATCAGTGTTCATTTTCCCCATTTACTTTTCATTTGATGCCAAGAAAATGGCAAAATAACACAGTCGAAATGATACCCCTATCAGGTAATATAGCTTAACTATGCATGGATTGCTTTGAGTTTGATAAGAGGGTTGTCATGTCGAGCATTGTGAAGCAGATTCTGGCATTGTATGGCTAAGAGAGACACCCACTTACTCTGCTAGTATGAAGTTGGTAACACTTTTCTCTCTCTCTCTTTTTCTCTCTTATAACTCTTCCCCTCCCTCTGCCCCCTTCTCTCTTTCTCCCGTATCTCCCCCTCCCTTTCTTTCCCCTCTCACTCCCGCTCTCCCCTCCCTCTCTCCCCACTCCCTCTCCCTCCCTCTCTCTACCTCTCCCCCTCTCTCTCCCTTTCTTTCTCCCTCCCTCTCCATCTCCCACCACTCTCTCTCTCCCTTCATCTGTCTCCCTCTCCCCTCACTCTCCCCTCTTTTTCACTCACTCTCTCCCTCTCCCCTCCATCTCTCTCTCCTCCCTCTCTCCGTCCCCCTCTCTCTCTCACTCCCTCCCTCTCCCTTACTACCCTCCCTCCCTCTCTCTCTCCCTCCCTCTCCCCTCCCTCTCTATCCCTGTTTTCCCCCTTTTACCCCCTCTCTCTCTCTCTCGCTCTCTCTCTCTCTCTCTCCCTAAAAAAAATCCCCAAACTTTGCAGCAGTTACGCCCAAGAGACGGTCCCAGCGGGCACCAACTCTCCACCGCACTATGGTGACCTCCTCTTCCCGCCCAGTGTCGGCAACGAACACCGGTGCAGCATCATGAGCACTGCCAGCTCCACGCTAGCCTGTAAGTCTGTGCCTGGCAACTCCCTGCGCCCATACGGCCGTATTTCATGCCATTACTTTGCCCTGGACCCAGTGTCAAACGGGATAGTGAGCTACATGTATATCCTAATGTAGTGCACTTGTATTTGACTATTTGGTGGATAGCAACACTTTTCTTAATAGGCTCCCGTTCTTTTAAGCATAAAGCAAGATTTGAGTAGCACATTCCCTGAGCGTTGAAATATTCCATAGAATCATTCGGGACCATACTTTGTTGCCATTTTTTGAGGCGGGTAAGCGTTGCCTTCTCTCGACTTTCTTTTTTTCCTGGTAAAATTAAGGCAAGCCGGCGCGCGTCATTGATGACAGAAGGGGGGATGTCACACCACGTATACGGGCGTAGCATCGTCCCAGTAATGACGTCACTCCTTCATTGGGCGATGCCGAAAACGGGCTAAAAGGATTAGTCTAAATCTTCGTAACTGATGCGCCCATGTTGATCGGCTCATGTGGATTACCAAGGAGAGCCCTGAAGCGACCAACTGGATTTCCTTGTCCCTGGCCTTTCATCGTCCGCCCCGTTCCATAGGATAGATTTTTTTCATTTCAGAAAAAAACAACTTTATCAAAAGAAAATTCATTGACTATCTCCTTTTGTTGTTTGTAAATCGCGAAATTGCCCAATTGATGTTGTTTTTGTGTTTTTGTTTTGTTACTTTTCTTTCCCTTCAGCTGTGGCAGCGGTGCATCTGCAAGGTAAGGCGACAGTGTCTCATCGATGGCAATTATTAGTATTGCTCATTTCGCTTTTACAGCCGCCCTTTTTGTCATGGGTAGTGAAGTGGCTATTTTTCTTCCGCTATGCGAGCACAACCAGCTATTAACATATTCCCCGTGTTCTCCATATTTATGACATGCTACACGCATGAATCATTGTATGCCCACATAGTAATCCAATTGGCTAACATATATAAAACTGTGTGTAAATGAGTCGTAAAGTAGGCTGTTTCCATTTGTCATCCTCATTGTCGCCATTCCTTCCGCTTCTCTTGTCCCTCCTCAGTTCAATTAAAGCAACTTCTTATCCCCCGTCCTCGTCGCATCGACCCTCCTCCCGATATTCATGGTCCTCCACTTCTCCATCTCCTTTCCCCCTCATCTCCCTCTCTCTTCAATCCTCCCCGCCCTCCTCGTCCTCCTCGTCCTCCTCGTCCTCCTCGTCCTCCTCGTCCTCCTCGTCATCCTCGATCTCCTCTTGCTCCTCCTGCTACTCCCCCTCCTCCTACTCCTCCGCCTCCCCTCCCCCTTGTCATCATCATCATCATCATCACCACCCTCTCTATCATCCCCACAATGAGTGAAGCGCTCCCCGGCTTGTGCATTCATCTGTCCGTGGAGGTACATGAATAATAAACAAATCTTATTCTGGGTCTGATCGTGCCCCTCCCCTCTCACTGTCATCCGCGTACAGACTTCATTGAGGCCAGCGCCACAGCAGGATTCGACTCCAACGGGCTGGACCAAGATAACAACGATGGAACAGGTAAGCGCCGGTCAATCCTGCCCCTATCCCACCTGTTTTCCTCCGCCCATTATTTCCCCTCTCCTGTCCTCTTCCCCCCTGGGAAAAGAAAAGAACAACAAGACAGGGCAAGAGAAGAACAACTTTCTCCTCACAAGAAGCCAATTTAATAGTCGGGTAGGGTTTTTACTCTTCAAATCAGTGTTCGAGATCAAGGGGAATTCGCTCATTAATTATACATGGGGGAAGCGGCGGGATTGGGGTGGGCATTTCCATCAATTTTGTCCGTGCTTTATCTTTGAGCAGCAATGCCTATAGGTCTAGTGATGCCTTCGTCTGGCCAGAGTCTCGTCATCTCATTCATCCCGCTCTTTGGACTAATGATAACAGTATCAGACTCGCTACGTACATGGCAACACGCCAGTGTCGCAATATGGGCGACTCACAGTAGTGCGCCCTCAAGAGATCGCAACGCGTTGCCCAATCACAACGCGCGGAACCTGTCGACCCAATGGACGTCTGGAAAGGAGGCTTAGGCCCTTTTCCAAAACCCGGCTTAGGCTCAGGCTCCAGCTTTGTCTCTAACTCTTTCCTCCATTTCTAATAGAAAGCATAAAAGCAGTAAGCCTTTGGCATCATTTTTGAATGTTTTACTGCGTATTGAAAAGGAATCCAAAGCTTCAACTCCAACAAAGAACTCCAACCTGTGTCTTCAGATTTTGGATAACAGAGACGAAGCCGGAGCCGAAGCCTAAGCCGGGTTTTGGAAAAGGCCCTTAGGCTCGGGCTCAGGCTTCGTCTCCGTCTGACAAAACCTGAACATCCAGGTTGTGGTTTGTTTCCGCCTTTTTGTTGGCTTGACAGATACAAGGTATAGGCCTATTCCCCAAGAAACCTGGGGCCAACGCTTGTTTTTAGATGCCCGTGATATTATAACGAGTAAGATAAATATGACCGAAGACTAAGCCAGAGCCTAAGGCTTCATTTCGTAAATACTCCGTGTATTGCCAGTGGCCAACGCGTTGCAAACTCTTGAGGGCGCACTATTGCGAGTCGCTCTCATTCGCAAAAGCAGTTCGAGGAAAAAAGCCGGCCCGGCTCCCGAAAAGGTAGCATGGAACTGAAGTTGTGGTGTCCGCGATCCGGGGTGTGTGGGTTGTGCTGCTTTTTTGGATGCAACTCTCTGTGAAAGTGTAGGGGTCAATTTAAAGGAACTGCTCCAGCAAACCAAATTCGTTATAGCCCGGCAAGATTTGCTCAGTGGTAACAAAAGACCCGCTCTGTACTAAAGCACCCGACAATAATACGAGTTGAAGGTAGTGATCATCGTATAGTATGGTTGGTAGTCTTTGCATTAATCAAGTGATATTGTTCATGCTTACAGCTCTGTACAATTGGGTTAAAAGAAAGTCGCTATGTTTGTATTATGTACTTGACATTTGCAGACACTTTTCACTGAAGTATAGTCTGCAATTGACCGTCGTGTTGATACCATAATTATGCATATCGTCTGATTTAAAAAAAAAGTATACATGGCATTTTGTCGACAGCTTATAGCGCCGTGTGTTATAATGACTTTCGCACGATGATGGCATCTTTTTTTGGTTTTATCTCGATTATATACCGGTACCTCCTCTCTTTCCATCTCTCCCCCAACCATAATGACTCATTGGCCAATACATTTCTGTCCACTCCAGAAACGAAGAAGAAACTGCATGCGCTCTTCAAGAAGAAATTCGTAAGTATGTCTGGCGTTAATTGTCTCTCGCGTGCACGTGTGTGTAGGTGGGGGGTCGTATGTTTGTCGCTCTGATGTGGTGGGGTCACATGACCGTGCACGTGTAATGCTCACTGTATACTCGCAGGTAATTGGATCGTGCCCAATCAGCGTGAAACATGATTGATTAATCTAATCACCTCTCATCGCGCTGCCTGCCTGCTAGTGGCCCGCTGTTGAGAGGTCCCTGCTGCGATATCACATTGCCTATTGGTCCTGTTCCCCTTCGTCTGCACGTTCGGGCATTAATTTTGCATGAGATACAATCAAGGGGAGGAAGGGAACAGCTAGGCTAGCAGTGCCCAAGGCATGAGGTTTCTAGTGCCATCCGAACAGTATACGAGACTTTCATTTCGTTTACACTTGATCTCCCAACGGAGGATCAGAATCCTGCCGCTTTACACTTGATCCTGATCCCGCGTGTCATCGATGAACGCTGCAACTTCGGGGCAAAGGTTATGTGCACTGGAGCACAACGGCAGCCATTATGCGCGAAACTCGACTAAGCATATACTGTACTGATGTACATGTATACTCTCGTTCTCAGTGTTAGAGGGTATGTGGTTACGTCAGCTTCCGGGATCTGATCCGGATCTGATCCCGCGTTGCGTTTACACTAGCAAATAGCGGGATTTGAACCGGGTCTGATCCTCCCCGAGAGGAGGATCAGATCCCGGGATCAGGATCTGATCCTGCGTTGCGTTTACACACGGTTTTGATCCGGATCTGATCCTCCGTGCGGGATCTGATCCTCCTTGCGGGATCTGAGCATCCTTGCGGGATCTGAACCTCCTCTCGGGGATCTGAACCTGATCCCGGGATCAGGATCTGATCCTGCGTTGCGTTTACACACGGTTTTGATCCGGATCTGATCCTCCGTGCGGGATCTGATCCTCCTTGCGGGATCTGATCCTCCGTGCGGGATCTGATCCTCCTTGCGGGATCTGATCCTCCTTGCGGGATCTGAACCTCCTTGCGGGATCTGATCCTCCTTGCGGGATCTGATCCTCCTTGCGGGATCTGATCCTCTTTGCGGGATCTGATCCTCCTTGCGGGATCTGATCCTCCTTGCGGGATCTGAGCATCCTTGCGGGATCTGAACCTCTCGGGGATCTGATCCTCCTTGCGGGATCTGATCCTCCTTGCGGGATCTGATCCTCCTTGCGGGATCTGATCCTCCTTGCGGGATCTGATCCTCCTTGCGGGATCTGATCCTCCTTGCGGGATCTGATCCTCCTTGCGGGATCTGAGCATCCTTGCGGGATCTGAACCTCCTCTCGGGGATCTGAACCTCCTTGCGGGATCTGATCATCCTTGCGGGATAAAGTGTAAACGCAGTGTTATAGGCGTGTCGGCTCTGTGTGGCTGAAGTTCTGAAGAGGTCATTATGGGGATGTGGTGACGTTTTAAGCCGTGTTCGCACTGGACATTTTTTTTTTACCGAAACCTTGGGTAACATTACCATGGATATAATCTTACCGGTTTCTATGACAACCCTAACCCGGCTGTCATGGCCTTTTATTTCCTGTGTAATTTTGAACACGACCAGGGGAAGGACAAGGACAAGAGCATGATAGACGACATCACCACCGTCTTCACCAACTTCAAGATCAGAGACCAGGACGACTTCGAGTTTGCAACCTACAAGGTAAGGGACGGTCTCTGGCCCGGGCACGGTCGAACAGGTCACGGTGTAGTACTGGTCGATTTGCAGCGAGCTTGGGAGAAAGACGTCTTGTATATGTGTGTGTGTGTGGTGTGGTGTTGGTATCGCAGACTCGGATCTCTCTCCTCTCTCTGTGGTGAAAACTGGATAATCCTGATCTGGAGACTTACTTCACGAACTGCCACTTTTGAATAAGGTGTTTGATGTGCTGGTTAACATACGAAATGATAACCTGTGGCCGAATGTGGGCATCGCATTTTCACATGATCAGGACCCACTGCGGCAAACGACTTGTCTGCCTGCTCATCTGTCGCATCGACAGGAGATTCCAGTATTAGGTATCGTTCGACCTGCGGTGAGTCCAAAGGCAAATCCACGGCCACGCAATGTTGCGAGACGCAAATCCGCCGAGTCCTGACTGGTCTCACGAATGCCTCCCTCGGAAGACTGATGGGCGGTTGCTTGCCCCTCTCCCCCTCCCCTCCCTCACCACCCTTTGCCCTGCCACAGGACAAGCACTGGCGCGACGTCATCACGGAGGTGGAGAACAACAACAGCAACCAGACGGTGCAGAGCCCCTCCCAGGAGGAGGTCCGGCGGAGGGACAAGGTGTGGGAGCTCTTCCGCAGCGAATGCGTCTACCTGATCGAGCACATCCTCGTCCTGAAAAACGTAAGCTACAGCCACGCGTCTCCCTCTCCCTCTCCCTCTCCCCCCTCCCTCTCTCTCTCCCTGTCTCCCCTCCATCTCTCTCCCCCCTGTCTCCCCTCCATCTCTCTCTCTTTCTCTCTCTTTCTTTTTCTCTCTCTCCCTCTCTCTCTCCCTCATCTCTCTCCATATCTCTCCCTCCTCTCCCTCTCTTTCTCCCCCCTCTCTTTCTCTCCCCCTCTCTTTCTCTCTCCCTCTCTCCCCTCTCTTTCTCTCCCCCTCTCTTTCTCTCTCCCTCTCTCCCCTCTCTTTCTCTCTCCCTCTCCCCTCTCTCCCTCTCCTCTCTCTCTTTCTCTCTCTTTTTCTCTCTCTCCCTCTCTTTCTCCCTCGTCTCTCTCCCCATCTCTGCCTCCTCTCCTCCCCCCTCTCTTTCTCTCTCCCTCTCCCCTCTCCCCCTCTCCTCTCTCTCTCTCTCTCTCTCTCTCTCTCGGGAGAGGTTCGAGTTAAACTTTGAGTGAACGGACTGGAAACTGGCAGCTTTACGCTGGTTGATCTTGCAAGTTTTTAAATTTGTTGTCAACTTGTGGATCGGTCTGCAAGAGTAATGCTTGCCTTCGGCTCGCCCTTCCAGGTGTTTCAGGAGCCACTCCGGGCCCTTCAGTGCGAGGGCCACCTCATGTACATCGAGCCCTCTAAGATCTTTGCCAACTTAGACGAGCTGAGCCAGGTGAGGTCCTTGGCCTTGCAGGCTGGTGCTGTCGATATTTGAAATTTTTATATATTCGAAGACCCGCCGGGCTGTTCAAGGCGGCCACTGCATGCACGAGTAAACCTGCACTGTTCAGAATGTCGGGCAATATCTGTACCGTTTATTTTGTTTTACACTCTGCTTACATTTGTACACGTTGGCCAACATAATATAAGCTGGTAACATTATTAGCCAATAATCAATCGCCAATCGCCTGTATTTCTTCTAAAACCGGACACAGTGTCGGCACAGCGATTTCGTCCATCTCCTTTTTACGTTACATTTTGTTTTATAGTGTTCATTTCAATCCAATCGTTTTCAAATTCTCCCTAGTTAATGGCATGCAAACATTGCTGTCGGGGAGACAGTTAAGTGCTGCCCGTTGGGTGGGTTCATTGAGATTTGAAGATTTGATTTGCATTATCGAGCTCCAAACTTCAAAGAAATCTGGAGTCCTTGGGCCATGACCGTTCGCCTTTGTTGACAATATTGACCTTTGACCCTGCCAGGTCAGTGCCTCGTTCTGTCGTGACCTTATCCGCATCATGCTGACCAAAGCGAGCAGAACGGAGTTTTGCCACACCGATGCAGTCGTTATCGCCTTTGCAATGGTAATAATTTAGCAATGTTTTGTATATGATATCACTCTTGGAAAACCAATTTAAATGATCCGTAGACTTTATGGTGCAGCAAAACGTTGATGGTCTAATTCTGAGAAACATACATTTGAAAACTGCTTAAACTGACTTTAAGAACCCAAATGGAAATGGTTTCCCCCGTCATTGGGAAACCGTTTTGCTGAATATGGAACATTTTATATAGAAGACGCTTTGGTTGTTGAATTGATTTCATAAAGCTGCGACACCATTTTGGTTCAGCGCATTGGTTTTTTTGGTGCACGGGCCGGCGACGCTATTAACCCCCGTAGTTTGGCTCTGCCCTTCGCCCTGTTTCGTCCGCTGTAGTTCGGTAACCGCGTGTGCCCGGCCTACCAGCGATACTGCATGAACTACTCGGGCGCCCTGCACTACATCGAGAGTCTGAAGAAGCACGAAGACTTCACGGAGTTTGTGAAGGTCAGTTCCTCTGTCAACCCTGTATGAGATGTCCTCCCGATTTGATATCCCTCTTTCGGTTTTACTTGTATTTGTTTCATCTGACCCTTGAGAGAACCAGGGTAGTCTGATAACAATGCATGTGAGGAAGTTATGCTATGAAGGCTCATGCATTATAAGTACCATAAGTTTTATTTTGCACTGGAGTGTGATAGCTTAGACTTATTTATGCCAGAGGACTCCTCATCCTCATCCAATCGCTTTCTTGCGTTGTTTGCAGCTTTGCGAGCAAGACCCGCGGTGCAAGCGACTGCAGCTGTCCGACCTCTTGGTGGCGCCCATACAGCACGTGACCAAGTACCCGTTGCTCCTGAAGGACATCCGGGAGCGCACCGAGGACTCGGTGGAGCGGGCTAGCCTGAACGCCACACTGCAGGCCGTGGAGGTGGCCCTGAGTAAGTGCCCACTGTCTGTCCGCCCCGAGCATGCGCACACTGTCCCGAGCGTGCGCACAGCGTCCCTCGCGTAAATCTAATGAAAGGGGCAAAGAAGGAGATCCACTCCAGAAGTCTAAAAGGGACAGTACACCATTTTGAAAGTGCCCAATTTCCGGACATTCGGATTTTTTTGAAATCAGTACTTAGTCAACAGGAACTTACAAATGGTATTATTAAGATTTCCCTAAATTTGAGCGCTCTTTTGAAAAAGAAGCGATTCTTTGACCTCGGCAAACGTTTTTACCCTACCTTCGAAGGAACCAATCGTAATCAGCTCACTGTTCAGGTAATCGACAATCTATGAAAGCTTTTCTCAAGTAATGGGGGTAGATGAAATATCAGGTTATTCATGCAGAAATGTATCGAGTGTAGAATAGTTTGTGTTTGCATCATGCTCAAAGAACCCGTTTTATTAGTATTTTGTGAAATACAATTATGAAATCACATTATTCTCCTGACGCCGAAATAAAAAAAAACATACTGTTCCCAAAACGGTTACTGCCTTTGATCTCCACCCACACTCCCAAATTTGATAATTTCAAAGTACGCTGCATGTATTTCCTGCTCAGTATAATACTCATAATTTTGCCGAATGCTAAGGCCATTGTGAGATGAAATGACATAAACCCATCTGAGTTATCAAAGGCCAAACCGTGGTAAGGTTTATATACCAAAACAATGATCTCCTTCCCACAATTGACTGTGCCCTTGTTCGAGTTGATCTGTCACTCGGTGATGAATCGGTAAGACCTCCGCATAATTATTATAAGGAGTCAGTGCATGTTGGTTCAGCATAGTCCCGCCAACCGGGAAAATGTATTATTATTATCATCATTAATAAAGTGGGACGAATTAGATAATGTTGGGAGAGTGGTGGACACTATGAGTGCCCCAAGGGCAACCCCGACACACCTAAAGCATCGACGAGACAGAAACAAACAGCGGACAACAGAGAATGAAAGAAAAACCAAAGAAACCATCAACAAGACCCAAGACGCCCGCTGGCCTATTGAATACGTACATCTCTAATTGTCACTGACACTGCGCTTTCCAGTATGACTGTTTATGCGCCGAAAAGAAATGGAATCATAATATTGAGACATCTTGTGAAGGTAGGGGAGACGCCGCTGTCGAACGGTTCGAGTGCATAAGGTTGCTGGTCCGAATCCCACTCGCCACCAGAAACTGGGAATACACTCTCTGTCCCCTGGCGGCTTGAATGGGTGCCTAGCTCTCTTAAGCCCAGGGGAAGGGGTCGCGAAAAGGAACTGGCCACCCTACCTCATCATGCCGTGGGGTGGTACATGCATGCGCTCGTCTAACAAGGGTCATCCCCTACGCTATGATGGAAAGCATGAGACGCATGTATGATTTTGTATGTTTGACCGAATAGGGTCTGAAAATATATAAGCCTATAATTATTTTGCCTAAAAGGAATTCGTGTCCCTCCTCGTGTCAGTTCGAGTTCGGAGAAAAGCCATCAAATTAGTCATTAGTGCTAGTGACTAATGGGCTTATAATGCACGTACCCCATTTGAGTAATGCTTCCTCGAATTCAATGGAACACTGTCTCGTAGCCAACGAGCGACAGCGTACAGAGGCGGCTGGTCTGCAGACTATGATATCACCGCCCTGTCGTCAAGAATATCTTAGACTGTGTCTTGAACCGAAAGCTGTTGAGCTGGTAGTCTTGTTTCGCGTCGGATTTTTTTTTTTAAGACTAGAGAATTAGATTTCTTTCCAAGAATGAAGATGAAAGCCTTTCAACTGATATGGTGCACAGTCATTCTCTAATTGCGATTTCAGCTACCGGTACCGAAAGCTACCGGCTGTTACTTGATATTCAGAACTGCCATAAATGTGCAACACAGTCGAGTACCATCGACTTCCTACCGAGAATTTAAGGCCTACACAATTTCAAGAACTTGTAATCTGGTACTTATTCAAACAAATTAAGTGTTTGTACTGTTGGAAGATGTACAATTACAATGGATAGTATTCCAGCTGTACGCGGCCATGTTGGCCTATACGTGTTGCAAGTGCCTCGTATTTTGTACACACTTATGAATAAACGTAATCGAATAGACATGAAATAATTTATATAAGGCCCCCAAAAAATTGCGTTCGATCGGGGTGGACTTCTGGCCATCAACATTGCAGTTCATTTAAAAGGGTTCGCCGAAAGAGCTTCTGGGGTTTGTTTGCGTCAAATCAGTAGGGTTAGACTAGAAAAAACACCGCATTGGCATGTCGACTGCCTGAACAATATTTACACCAATACACCTGATCTGTGCGTTAGATATGCTAGAGGTCCACAAATAAAGAGGTATGGCGTTCCCACGAGATTCAAGGCAAGCACCTGCGTTTCTCCCAGGCAAATCCTTGACTCGGATTGAGTGCGGTGGAGAAAAGTGATTCTATATGGCATAGAGGCAGAGGGCGGGTCATACCGTATACTGCGTTTCTATCCAAATAGCGCGCGGCGTGGTCGCCATCCTCTGAGAGTTTGGACAAGATGTCTCCTCAAGATATCCCCCAGTCGTACTGCACGGTTGGAGGGACGTTGGGGAGAGGGGGGGGGAGTACACCGTGGCCCTAACCTCGCCCCTACACAAAGAGCTGATGACAATCGTTGACCAGTTGCATACGCAATGCCATCATCAGACCCGCGCGCTGCATAGCTATCATTGATATTATGCAGTATTTGCAGTGTGCCTTATGATAATGTATGCGCGTTTTGCACTGTAATCGGCACGTCCTGGTGCATCGCTATCATCGTTTGAATTCACAACAGCGATTTACGTGCATGTAGGATATAACGTCAGGCCGAAATTCGGATCTCCGCCTGTAGAATAGGTGAGACATTACCGGTCGAGTGAGTGTATGTTAATGAGGGGTTGCCTCGCTCTCAGATTGCAATTAGCAATAGATGATCTGTGCTAAGATAACACCTTGAATCCAAATAGGGCCTATATGGCCAATCCATTGAAAACTTTGTGAATACATACCCATTCCTGAAGATATGCCTCATCTTGAAAGTTATTCTGTTGAATTATTTAACATTTGAAGATTGTTTTTTGTGAAATCTAAAGCTAAGGGATCTATATCAAATATGTTCATTACAAAGTTAATAAATTCGAGTTATCTCTATCAAATTCGAGTTAAATGAAATTTGAAGGTTTGCATGGTGAGAATATCAGGATAAATAGGTTTGCGGAGACCTAGTTGTGGGTACACCCACAACTAGGATCCTGTGCAGTACACCCACAACTAGGATCCTGTGCAGCATCCCTTGTTCCCGTCTTTACAGTTCCCGCCTTCACCCTTCACTGAGCTAATCCCCTCACCAGGATCCCTCTCCACACTACATAAGCCCCACTCCCAGTTGGAATCCAGCATTCTCCTGAAGACGAGCAGAGTATACTGTTCGACACGTCGAGTTCCTCCGGTTCTTTTCAGAACCACACTTACTCACAAAATCGTTCTGTCTACATTGTGGAAAACAACATGTCTCCATTGGAAACACGACCCTGTCTTTGGAGAAGTCTTCCGTAGCGATCGAAACGCTAGTCCCTCTAACATTCAAGCCATTAGCAATGATGGGTTTCATTACATGCAGAGCGGTTGGTTTTACAAAGATACTAACGCGCTCCAAGGCTATTTATAGTAGAAGGATATAATACTCAGAGAAAGAGTAGAGTATCTCCCTAGACTCAATTGACATGGACTGATATTTGTTTTTGCGTTCAATATATGCACGGATACGCCACATATCACTGAGCTCAACGACAGTATACTTGCCAGTACCTGGTTATTTTATGTAGACTTTCATCCAGTATGTAGGTGCTTTTGTAGCTGAATGTTTTCCCTTTCCTTTTTATACCTAACATGTTTTTCGACTGACCGTAAATACACCCCGGCCTGCACGGCCAGTAAACTCCCTTTCTCCGATTGCCCTGCGTTTGAAAATCAAGCCAAATCAAGCAAAGTTAAGGAAGTAAAGGAGATTTGACACGGAATGTCGTGACTGGTTCGGGACTTGAACCCGAGACCTCTTGGTTAACGCACTGGCGGTCTTTAGACAGTTGTAGTGGGAAAATGAGCCACACTTTCTTACTCATAGTTGTTTTTCATGCAATCGATGCAAGGCGGTTTTCTTATCACACACACTATACAAGTTTTGTAGAATGTAAAAATGTTGAGGAAATATGCAGAACAGTGTAATCAGATTGTACGAAGCTATTACCAATTCATTGTACACTACACCTCTCACAGCGGGCAGTAGGAGGGTTGGCCCTGAGCAGATGATTGATAACGTCATTTGCTTCCCCTGATTGTCTTTGTCAGTTGATACCATCTGCTATCAGCCCCGATCCGGCCTTTCTATAAGGTCAACGCAGAGAGGGGGCGGGTTGAAATCCACAAGAGAAAGGAAGCAGGATGGTATCTAAAGGACTTCTGCCAGTATCGGGCCATGGTTTTGTGTTGGACCCGTTAATACTTTTTGGCATGACGCGGCGATGCTTGGGAACGTAATAGGCCTATACACACTCACAACCCGACCTGGGTGACATTGTGGCCGTGACTTCATTTACTGGCGTATACGCTCGCTCGCATTTCCTCTTGGACGGAGACAGGACGCCACTGTATCTCCCTGGCAGTCCGTGATTATTGGTGGTGGGGGGGGGTAGACTGGCCCCCAGCTCCCCGACGTCTCTAGCGCGGCGGTGAAAACCACTCGAACCGTACCACACGAGCACGACCCAAGAACGCTGCACACTCGGATCAGGATCACACATCGCCTCCTCGCCAGCGAATGTTTAACATAAACGCGCGCTATTGGTTGCATTTTATCCAGACATGGTGAAATATTCATGACACTTTTGCGCACCGACATCTTTAGTACACGCTTATGGTCTAGTATACACCAGTTACACTATATGCAGGCCTACACACATGTATAGTGTACATGTACATGTACACTATACATGTTCTCAAATCAAAATTTGGTTGAGTAAGTGAAATGATAATCATGAATAACTCACCATGCGTAGACAAAATGCAACCAATAGCGCGCCTTTATGCTAATGATGGCCTTTCCCGTCCTGGGAAAACAGAATACGCTCCCTGCCAGTGGCTGGGACTGGTTACGTCACCTGTCATCCTATAGCGAAATGCAGATGACAAAGTGCCCAAAACGTCCATGCACATGCCGACTCGTCTCCATGGCACACTCGCACATGAGACACATCACATGTAGTGCGGCATCTCCATCCCACGTCATGAGCCCGCCGGGCGAAAAACCTTTCACATTTCGTTTCGATCCTACACTTTTTTACAAACATTTTGTGTGTGGGGTGGATTGTTTTGGGGTTCACTTCTGACCTCTTTTGCAAGGTATACAATTTCAGTTAAAATGACATAAAGCCCCGACGCGATCAATCTGATTTCGACATTGTACTGGATGAAAACCAGGCGATCGGGTGGAAGAAGGCTTCGCCTGATGGCTAAGAATACTCAAGCGATCTCAATTTCAGAAAGGCTTAGTCCGAGTAATTGAACGAGCCTACTCTTTACGTGCTATAGAGTCTGTCTCTGTTTTTCCTCGACATAAGGCTTTGCCGTATCCGGATTCCCTTGATACCACCTATGATGAAACAAAAATAAAACATCTTTGGAAAATGCAATTAATATCAGAAACGATGGATTCTTTGAAGTCCAGGAAAACATAAATAATGGACGTCTCTTTTTTTTTAACAGTTATTATATTATCCGTTATCACTGGAAACGGATTGATTTCGAAGTCGCTCATATCAATTCCAGGTAACCCGGCGTGTATATATCCATTCCAGGTATTCTTATCTAACAGGTTCGATCTCCGTTGTGGTGTTCCTCAGGGGTCTTGTTCAGGACCACTGTTGTTCATCGTTAATTATAATTTTGTTTATGCTTCTCGGGATCTTTATTTTTCGATCATCATTTGCCAGAGGTTCATTGTTATGCATGCTGATAACACAAAGTCCTCCTCGCGGGGCTAATACAGCGTCTGCACCGTTGATTCTTCTCCGAATCGACGAACCTGTTTCGAGACAGCGATTTCGGGACATTTTGTCTGAACGCTTCTTTGTCTGTTCTGTTTTTTGGGTTTGCGCTGCTATAGACGAGCTGGACGGCAAGGTGAAATGGCTGGGCAACTTTGAGAGACTGAGGGAGCTGCAGCAAATGATCACGTGGCCTCAGGTGGAGGATGGCGACTCCAAGATTTCCATCCCCGAGGTGAGTGGTGAGATCCCCTGTAACCCCCCCCCCCCCCGATCCCCGAGGCATACCCGCCCATGCATTGACCACTGACACGCAGGCACCAAAGGGTCCGTCCGGTGACCCTCAATGTGTTGCGCTGACCCACATGAAAAACGAAAATTGCTCACCAAATTGTAAAATTTGTAAAAAAAGAAGATCTGGACCGGGACTTGAACCCGGGACATCTGGATTAACGTACTAGTGCTCTTCCATCCGAGCTAACTAATCCTTAGATGGTGGCCTTCCCTAAAAGTCAACTATTATAGTCTTTGCCGGGGTGGGGACGCCAGTCACAAGGGGGTGTGATCCCTGGAGATTTACGGCAGTTAATGGGTGAATTGCTTCTGACTGGCGCCCCCACTCCGGCAAAGACTAGTTGATTATCGGGGAAGGGCAATATCTAAGGGCTGTATAGCTCAGATGGAAGAGCACTGTTACGTTAATGCAGAGGTCTCGAGTTGAAGTCCCGGTCCAGTCAATGTTTTCTTTGCCATTTTTTTTTCAATTTGTTCAAAAGATCCCAGTTAGTTTGTCCTTTGTTAAAATTTGACTAAATTTGTAAAATGACGACTTGCTGTTGACTCTCCCAGTTCCTGAAAGACACCGTTGCCAGAATGTCCAAGAGCAACCTGTTGGCGAGCACGAAGAGGACCCTGCTGCACGAAGGCCCGCTGACGATGATCGGTAGGTTCGACTCCCGCCTCGGCCTTGACAATGAATTCGTTGGGTCCTGGCAGGAACTTGGGTACCGAGCGGTAGTTCAGAGATTTCTGTGGTTCGAGGAAAGTAACACTTATTAACTCAAAACGCAAGACTCAAAATTGTACAGGGTCTGATATTTCAATCCTGTAGACCCTTCTTACTGACGTCACGTTGCTACTAGAAACAGCGAGATCCGCCATCTTGGAGTACACACATACGCTTTCGCTCGCACGTTTAGGTTCGTTTAACGTCACGTTAGTCATCATGGCGAATTCGAATACTGCACGGTCGGCTTATTACAGTTCTCTCGACATTCTCGGCTTTATTGCTGGAATAGATCCGGACACAATTAACCCACGATAACCATTTCGTCCATCTTTTTAGCGAAAGTGTACGAGTTGCGTCACCTTCTCTTGTCAGTACAGCGGGTAAACGATAAAAAGATTACTTATCACGATTCCCCTGCTTCCACAGCCAAGGACAGCGCAACAAAACAACTACCTCCAATTCGTGGTACAACCACGGAGGAATAAAAAGAGATTCCTCCATGGCACAACGAGTAATTAATACTAGTAAAAAGCAGTAGTAGTAGTACAACTACGACGAGTTCAAAACTTGCCGCCGTGCATGTGGAGTTGTTTGTATGCACAGCTGACTTAGTAATGGCGGTGACGTGCTCATGTGTGTAATCCAAGATGGCCGATAAACAAAACCGTGACGTCATCGAAGACGGGTCTATACAGGGTGGCTTTCTTTTAAAGGCCCAATGCAGCATTAGGAAGATCGAAAAACATCGATGTCCACAGATTTCCTTCTAATTGACACAGTTTGTAGATGGTCATGATAGAATCCTCATGTCGAAATCTTACGGTCTGGGATGCTGTACTTTTCAAGAAATCTTCACTCAAGCATCGACAAATAGTTTATTACTCGCGAGTAATAAACTATTTCTTACACTACAGAACGGTACGAAAACAACGATGCTCTCTTTGCCTTTTCCTACTTTCTCATTTGAGCCAAAACCTTCGCAGGATTTCTATTTTGGAATGTTTAATGATTTAAAACACAAACTGAGGTAATCTTGTGACTTTTACCAACGTTGTATTGGGCCTTTCACTGAGAAAGGTTCTTTTGAGAAAGGTCCTGCAATTGGATCGAATCGTCAGGTGCTTGTAGCAGTTTATACCACGAGCAGGACCTGCCTTAATTCAAAGGCAGAATAACAGGGACAGAAACAGATAGGAAGGGGAGAGGTATAGTAGGAGACGCATGGCAAAGAAAAGGCCACATTGGAAAGGTCCTATCTCTCTAAATGCAAACGAGTGAATACATCACTCTCTCAAGGAGTGGAAATCGTTCAAAAAAGCCAAAACCGCTCAAAACACTCACCGCTCAGACTCACTCTTGTAAGCGCCCATATGGAGGAGAACTCTTTTGGGGGTTGTCCTCAATATGGCTCCTTACAAGAGTGGGATTTCACTTCATGCACTCTGTAAGCGGTTTCAACACCTCTTACAGTGGTTTTTAGTCTTTTAGAGCGGATTTGGCTGGAAATTTCACTCTTTGTGCGATTGGATTATTCACTCTTTTGCATTTAGACAGTATAGACAGACTGTGGTGGGATCAAAAGGGGGAAAAAAGGCAGGAAGTATAGGGAAGGGATTCGAGGTGCAAATGGCTAACTCGGATATTCCGTTCCTTCTTCAATCTGCAGACGGGACCAAGTCCTCGGACATGTACGTGTTCCTCTTCGACGACATGCTGCTCATCAGCAAGATGCGAAAGAATAGCGTCAAGAAGAAGTCGCTGCCCGACGGCATCGCCCTGTCCGCCACCCCGCCCGTGCCCCGCAAGAAGGACGGCTTCTCCTTCCTGGTGCACAAGCCGCCCATCCCGCTGGACCGTGTCACAGTGGTGGAGATTGAGAGCAAACGAGCGGCTGGTAAGGGAGACTACCACCATCACCACCACCACCATCCAAGGGGGGGTTGAATAGACCCACGGCGCGCCCAATGTTAACATATCATGACGTCACGTGATTTATAGTGGCTATTGGTGCAACTCATTCGGTGCAGAACAGGAGTGGAAATTAGCAAAGAAGACTATCATAAATATTGTCCACATTCTTCTTTGTACATTTCCATTGCTGCTCTGTGCCAGATGGGATGAAAACATTACCCATTATAAGTCATGTGAAACAGTGGTCGCGCAGTCGCTCCATTACGGGCTGCGTCCAATTTGCGTATTGACGGGCAGTGGAGAATTTCATTGAGGTTTTCACAATTGCTTTTGGTGTGCGCGCTCTTGCGTTAGATGATTTGACGAGAAAGTCCGAAGAAGCTGCGATTCGATTTGCAAATTCACGACAATTCAGGCAATAAGGCAATGGGACGAAATGTTCACAAAGTCATTATAGACAGTGAATAGGGTAGTTTACTCTGGCACACTCGTTATAATGTAAATCCCTGCCAAGCAGTAGTCTGCATCTATAGGGCTCTAAAGTGGCCCTGAAAGAGTTGGTAAATCGCCGCCTATTATAGTCTTGACGTCATGCACGCCGAGGTCAATCGGGTGCGTGCAACCATGGCAACGTGTTTACCCATTGCTACCGACCCTAATATAGGGACATTTTTTAAAATCATCGTATTTGGGGTTTGGGAATAAAACAAACAAGTACAATAGCGACTCTCACTGGTACGTGTATACTCGATGCAGCAAACCACCCGAACACTCTTTATTGTTATCTTTTTTTCATTTTGATAAATTAATGATGAAAACAAGGAGCGTTATGTGAGCTCCCTCTATTGAGAAGGGAGCACGAAGCTCTAAAACTTAAAAGAGTACCGAGGCATGGAGAAGGTGCCTAAGCTTCACGCCCGCTGGAGCATGTGGAGAGACTTCCCAAGCCGAGTGCTCTTTGAACTCGTAGGTTGCACCGTTGCCGGGTTGGGAGCTCACCGGATGCGCGTGACCCTCCCACTGATGACACCGGAAACTCTCCGCATTGTGCTGCTTCCGCCGTGCCGATCTTCAAGTCTCGTCTAACCTGAGCAATTTGTTGTTAATGGGTCGGTGTCATTTTCTATTGCCCACAGCGAGCGGCTTGAAGCACGGCTTTGCCCTGATCCAGAACAGCAGATACCAGCAGTTTGTGGGCGCCTACACCTTAGTGGCGAGCGACGAGAACAACAAGGTAGGCGGGAAAATCTGGGACCAAGCCGCATGGCCATTCAAAAGCTAGGGCTGTAGCCGCAATACCCCGGGGCTCAATCAGTGATTGACAACAAGGCTATTCGTTCCTTGACGATGCGCTCTGATGATATCGGGCGCCCGTGCGCTCATGTGTGTATCAGTTCATGGGCTCCAGTTCAGTCAACTATCCCCTTTGCCGTATCGTCATTAACACATACACCGTAGAGGCTATGTGTGTTGTGCAGTTCCCTGTGAATGTACATATACTGCCTGGATAGCCGGCAAGAGCTGCGGCTACGTTAAACCAGAAGCCCCGATCCAGTGACATTTTCCCCTGCCATCTATTTTTTTTTCTTAAAAAATTTGCTGATGATTTGCGTTTCCCTGTACGTTCGATCCATGACGCCGATCCCTTCGTAGGTGCACGCCAAGTGAATACAATACCCGGGTGATCTGCATGGGCCTTAACACGGACACACACCCTCTCTCTCCTCTCTCTCTGCTATTTTCCTCGCAGCAAATCTGGTTGACGCACCTGAAGACCGCGCGCGAGAAGTGGGTGCAGATGCTGCGCAACGATGACGGCGACGACTTCGTCAACGACGACATGCGGAGAGACAGGAAGCGGACGCTCTGAAACTCGCCGCGCGCACGAGACTTGGACGTTGCCGGTCGCTCCGGGGATCGCCCCTCCCCCCCCTCCAGTATCCTGACGCTGAAACGACTGGTACCTGTCTACCTTTTTGGAAGGCGCCCTTTTGATTTTGTCTGTTCCGAAAACCTACGCTGTGGTATAGCACCGCGACGACTCGACTCTTGGTTGTCGTAACGCCAGCGGAGACAAGACACCGAAGTGGCTCACTCGATAAGACCACACGATCGTCCCCGGTTATCATCGTTCTATTATCTACGATAAGAGTTTGATTTTTTTTTTCTTATGGTAGACGGTTACCGGGTATCACCGTTGCCATCGAACTAACGACAAATGCAAGCTACGTTACGCCAGTAAAGCAAAATGCGTGTACCGTGCGAGCGACTTCGTCTGTATATCATTGACGTCTACAATGTTTCGTACAAACACGGACATTTCCAACTTGCGTAGTGGGAAGGAGACTGCCAGGCAGTCTACAGGCGGGGGAAAGTTGGCGGCTGCAGGCCGTCTGTCTTGATCGGCTGGCTCTCTGATTTCCGACCGCCTCGCCTCCCGATATACGGTGTAGTAATGCGGTTAGTCTCTTTTACTTGGCCACCAAAGCACCATAGTTTGGGCGCCTTTTTGGTCACTCAGTCACTCAGTTTAATCCCAACTTTATTTGTAATCGACGACGGTAATGCGCCTCGGCTCATTATACCTTTTTGCATCTGATAATGTTTTTTGTGTGTGTGAAACGTCTGTTTCAAATGGTTAACCACATGGGAAGAGGAAACCGGGATGGCCTTGCCTTGTCTTGTCCAGCACCTCTTGGGAGATACTGAAGGGATGCTGCTACCAGTCAAAATTGCTTCCCTGGCCAAGACGGTAGCAGTTGGAAAACAAGTTAGTAGTCGCCAGCTCCACAGCCGAATGATGATGATAAAACTGTCATTATACTCATTTGTTTTCACTAGATGAATTCAGTCGGAGAAGAAGAAGAATCAGTTATACATTGCAATTTTATTTTGCTGTGACATCTTCATCCAGTTTGCGGTGACGTATCAAGATTACAATAGCTCCTAATTCATAAGGCTCGAGGAATTCGTGCTGTGTCACTAGAGGGCGCTAGACATCTTACTACCGAAAAAAGACGAAGTCAGAGCGACGGATTTTACGAAAATTTGAACCATATTTAACCAAACGCACGCACATGGTACAAAAGGTGTTTCCAAAACGCTTTCACCAATTTCCATGGTACTGATAGTCTTATTTCTTTCTATAAAATATGTTACTTATTTACCATTAAAATGGTTTGAATGCTGCACTCATTGTCTGATTGCTGGTAGAGAAAATGTAAACAAAACATGATATTCTTATTTTGGAAGCAGTCTCTATCTTATATAACAAAAAAAATGGCAACAGTATGTGGGTTATTTCTACATTAATGATTTCTACACAAGTAGTGGCCTGTCGTGGCTTCCCTAACGGCTTTTGCCAAAAAACCTCCGGCAAGTGCGAACTCTTGGTGGCGCATCCTCTCTGATCTCGCCCGTGCTTTCCGTTGTCCGTCTGCGGAATAGTCTTGGCACCAGTGGCTCCCTTTCTACCCGCTCCCTCTCGAGAACACAGTTGGAAGAGACTACTATTAAACATGATGTTGTTTTCAAGGTGTCACTTATTTCTAATTGTTACCAAACATTTGCGCACAGTGCAGTGCCAGTGAAAGTTCGTGTACTCTGTCTAACTGGTTTCATTGTGACTCCCGTGAACATCTCGTTTACTTTAGACGTTTACTTGTGCTGAAACCGTACTGTTTAGTGTCTTGGTAAGGACTTTCTCTACGCGTACACTCGAATGACAATGGGTCTAAGTGGAAAGCGTCCATGCTGTGGATATCAGCCCTTAATGTGAGCTTTAATCACGGCATGTACACCATTTTCGGAGATGACTTGGTGTAATGAGTAATTGTCTGAATGCAAACGCGCGCGCGATGCTCAGACTGACATTACGAGAAAGGGTTATGGTCGGTGTAATCGCTTGCCTTAACACAGTCATTTTTGTTTTTGCTTTTTTTTATAGCCGTACCAAGTGAACGGTTTATTTGTTAACCTCTACAACTCACAAAATACCCAACACGGCTTATAACACATCTCTTATCGTCAATATGCAAATCTGTGTACAGAAAATCAAGCAATTTCGATCGATTTTGTAATGGCAAGTTGGCTGAGCGAATGGTTTATGGACGGCGTGACGCCTGGGATTTCTCCTGATTTTCGAGCGAGTGCCACTTGTCGAATTGTGTACATAATTTGTTTGCGCGTGGGTCTTGATGAACGCGAAATGTCTTTCTCAATCCTGCGTGGAGTACTACTGTAGTTTGCAACGCAGCGTGGACAAATTGAACTCTTGTTCGTTTCCCTCTGAAATCGTGGTCTTACTTGTACTAAATTATTATAATTTTCTCCAGAACATTGATCAGAATATCGGAGATGGCGGAAGAACACACACTTGCTAGTTGTCAGGGCTGTTGAATGTACCAAAAGCGGTTTGGGTGTCGTTTGTAAGCGGTGAATCACGCACGGAATTAACGGTGCCGAGTCCCCCTTCCCACGCTGCCCGTATAACGGCACGTGCCAACGGGACCCGGAAACGAGATGAAACTTACAGGGTGGCTGGTCCACGGTGGAGGTTCAATGGCGATTCGCTCAGATATTTTGACCCGATGGGGGCGCTTTGATTTCATGACGTCATACACAGAAATACACCTGTGTGTTCAATCCGAAGGATCAAGGGCAGAAGGCCATTTTCTGGTCAAGAAATTGTGGGAGTTATTGTGTGTATTGTTCCATTCCAGTAAAAACATTTTAATTTTACAATGGTATACTAATGAGATGCGCAGAAAGGACGTCACAACTGGTGTTTAGAATAGGTACAGCGGGCATAACAGACATCAGTTTTGGTCTTATGTGAATACAAACATGTACCCACTACTGGTTCTATTTTGAAATATAGCCTAATATCTTTATTTTACCCGCAACAACTTTACTCGTGTTGGGGTGTAATTTGAATGTAACTATGTTGTCTTTGTGCTTATAATGAGATCTGCATCCATAAAACTATTTTTAATAAGAAAATACTGTACTTTCACTTTGTATTTTTGGTTGTAAATAAAAAAGGTTTTGTATACAAACTAAAGTGAGGAGAGGAACACCCCAGAAATAATTTATTCAGTCGATGTTCGTATTAAACTCATTATTTTACAAGCTCTAATAAAAAAAACCTTCAAACGAAAGTAATTATAACTCCTTTGTCTCAGCTTCTATTACTTTATACAGTGTCAACATTAAGTGGGCCTCGTGTTTCAATCCTAGCAGGACCTCTCTCAAAGGCAGAGTGACCACTCTGGTCACACTGGTCACTGGTCACTCTGGTCACTCTGGTCACTGGTCACTCTGGTCACTCTGGTCACTCTGGTCACTCTGGTCACTCTGGTCACACTGGTCACTCTTGTCACTCTGGCCACTCTGGTCACTCTGGCCACTCTGGTCACTCTGGTCACTCTGGTCACTCTGGTCACTCTGGTCACTCTGGCCACTCTGGCCACTCTGGACACTCTGGTCACTCTGGTCACTCTGGTCACTCTAGTCACTCTGGTCACTCTGGTCACTCTGGCCACTCTGGTCACTCTGGTCACTCTGGTCACTCTGGTCACTCTGGTCACTCTGGTCGCTCTGGTCACTCTGGAAAAGGTCCTGCTAGGATCGAAACGTCAGGCCGCCTACATTTTGAGATTTGCATTTTGGTGATTTAAGTTAGTAAGCGATTTGCAACATTTTTGTATATCACTTATACAGTGAATATTATGAACTCAGACAATCGGCGTTCACAGTGAGAAAGATGGTTACATTTCCACTCTGCTATCATACAAGAGGTCAATTTACACATCTTGAAGCATTACCCGCCTCTGCGCCTCTGCAATCGTCACGTCGGGCCTCGCGGTCAACGAGTGATCGACCAGCAGGCAAGGTCGAAGGATGAGGGTGGAGGGGAGGGTCCTGAACTCGGCCGATAGTTGACCGTGGAAGGAAAGCGGCTTTAGTCAGCTGCGTGCTGAGGCTATGATATACGAAGGCAGCTTGGTGAAGCAAGTGAGAGGGTGGTGGCTTTGGATAAGGTCCGTATTCGTACATGCTTAGGGGTGGCACACAGAGTCATTGGTCGTTCCGGGTGATCGGGATGACTATTGCTTGAATCTCGTTGTGTGAGTCACTCGAATGGTGGGAGGAGGCTGCCTTCCTCGTTGAGGGCGGTATATCTTGTTCCGTCGTCCTCAGCGCCATCAAGAACAGTATACCGCCACCACTGCCACCACCTCCACCGTCACCGCCTCCACCTGCCGCTTCCTCCGCCGCTACTCTAACCATGGAAATTAGTTGACAGATTATCAGCATTTTACTCATTACATTTTGTCATTTTTAATCACTCCTAAACAAATTTGAATTTATTTCCAAGAACACCAGTCTACAACTGTTGTACTAGATAGGAACGACCAATGAACATGAAAAGGACTGAAAGCCAGCGTTCATAATATGAATATTATGCAACAAAATTGTTGGGCATTGCACTATCCTGGGATAAAAATAATTGATGACAAATTATTTTTGTTTCTGGATAACGTATTTTTGATTTGGTTTCGGTTTTGATCGTCTTTGCATGCACCCGGATTTAATTCAAAAATGCGGTTGACCAATGTCTGTATGTCTGTATCAATGTAAAGACCAAGCCTTCCTCGCCGTTTTCAATCCCCGGCAAAGACTTGTTGACTATTATTTAGGGAAGGCCACCATCTATAGGGCTGGTTAGCTCAAATGGTAAGTGCACTGGTACGCACAGCAAAAGGTCTCGGCTCAAGTCGCGGTCCAGTCAAAATTTTCGTTGTCATTTTTGCCTTTTAGTTAAGTTTCCAAAATTGAATGCAAACAAATGAATGAAAACATGACGGGAGCCTTTAAACAATTTTGACAAAAATAGCTCACTCGGTGATGGTCGCAATTACCACATAGCAGCCATAAACCACGCCAGTACAAGCTACGTGCCGTGACGTCACGAGACGCCATCAGCATACCGCTTAGCAGTCCACTCGTGGCAGACTACACGCGTACACATAATTATTATAGAAGTACAGTACATTGCGACGTCCACAATCACAACTACCATTGCTACAAGAAAGTAAACAGGTTTTGAGCCACTGCCATGACATTTTGGGAAACAAAAAAAGTGTCGTCAATGAGCAATTTGAAACTTGAAACTTGGTTTTCTTCCTTTCTGAGATATTGTGGCGAGTCATGGGCATTGGAATAAAATAGTTTAATCAATGTAAATTATTGTTATTGTTGTCGATGTTGTGATTGTTGTCTTCTTTTTCTTATTTTTTCTTGGCCTCTGTTATGATTTCTTCCTGTTTTCCATCTTGTTCTTGGTCTCATTCTCGTTCTCGTTCTTGTTCCCGTTCTCGTTCTTGTTTTGTTCTTTGTTTGGTATACCCCGCCTCCTCCTCCTCTTCTCACTAGTTCTTCTAGTTCTTCTAGTTCTTCTCCTTCTTGTCCTTGGTCTTGTTCTTGTTCTTCTTGGTCTTCTCCTTATCCTTCTATGTTCTTCTTCTTCTTCTTCTTCTTCTTCTTCTTCGTCCTCTTCGCCTGCGCTTTGTCCTCCTCCTCCGCCTCCTCCTACCCCCTCCTCCCCTCCCCTCCTCCCCTCCTCCTCGTCCCCACGGTAATCCCTATAGATTAGTCGATCGTTAATGAATGTCATTAGCCTTTTGTCCGTTGCTGCTGCATGGCTGCCCGTACTGGCACTGCCACGCCCTCTATACTGACTCAGAAGAGCGGCCTTCAAATCGTCTTTTGAGTGGCCCAACGAAGCGGCCATTGTACAGTGTTAGGGCTTATAAATACCGACAGTGTGCGTGTCACAATCAATACAACTCTCCATGGTTCAATATAGCATGAAAATAGGCTCTGCTATGTTGTGGCTTGCTGACTGCCGTCTAGCTCGGGACGAACGAAACCATTCCAGTTGGAGGTGTACAGCTCGTAGGTCGCCGACTCGGCAGTAGACCCAACAATTATGGCTTGGATTGGAATTGCTCCAAGCTAAAGTATATCAAAGGATACACTGAAAAAACCCAGACCCTTTTGGTTTGAGTTCATTTCGGAAAGATTCGTTAGTTTATAAAAGCGAACTTCGATTGTGTTCAGTGAAGCATGAGTGAAGCATGGAGGAAGGTCTACTCCTTCCTCCATGAGTGAAGCGACCGATTTATGACATCAGGCGCCATTTTAGTGATCGCTCGTCCTAACAACTTCTGTCCCCGGGAAGCCCCAGATTACTGATTACATCATTTGCTGCATTCCATGTGTGGTCATAGACCGTGGCATGTTTTGACTTTGAGCAATGTAGCTCCATGCATAGCAATGCCCCCCCCCTCCCCGAAGTCAGTGACGCGTGAAAACTGACAGAAAGGGTTTGTGTGTGTGAGGTGCTGAACGACTGCAGCGTATTCGGGTTCACTTTTGGGCGAGTGTTTACCGGCGGACGCTGTGGTACAACCGTCCCCTGACAACAAGCCACTGTTCTCCCCCCACCCACCCCTCCTTTCCACCGCGGTGTTTGCTCTGCGTAAATTGGCTCTTACTGCGCCGGTATAGCTGCGAGGATTGCGACTTGGGGGGAAATTGGCCGACGTCGGGGAACGTCCGAGTCGTGAACAGGCCACTCGGAGTCCGCCTTCCCCTAGTCGGTGGGTGTGTACGCTCCGTGACTCTATCATGTCAGTGGAAAGCGGCCAAGTATAGGACGGCTTTGATCGCATGTGCACCCGCGCACTGGATATACGCGGTGGATGGCCGACGAGGATCTACTGCACTGAGGCGCGACACAGCGTACTAGTGATGGGGGCTTTGCAGCTTTCGTGACCGCCGTGGACGAGTGTACAGTGCACTCAATAAGGTATCGTTCGTGCCTTTTATCGAACACCAATTATACAGTTGTCACCAGCAGATGACGTGAGGTGGACGGCATCGTTGCGCCGATAGCTGACGCGCTGCTGTGTGCATGCAGTCCAGCGGTACAATATCATGGAGACGAATTCCAAGGGCACCCATGACAACTATTCCCTCCTTCCCTGAGGCGATGGAGCTTCGCTGGATTAAGTCAACCCAAGGATGCCACCGCTGCACGACTCGACCCGCGTGAGAGTTCCGTGAGTCAACTGGGCGGGCAGCAGCGGCTCTCGTTGTCGCAGCCGATGGAGGATTTCCCGTCGGTGACCGCGGGGGGCAACTCCACGGGCGGTCCCGCGGCGGGCAACTCCACCGGGGCGGACCCGTACCACATCGAGTTCGCCCCGGCCTACGCGGTCCTGAACACGATCTACTACGCCGTGCTGGGCCCGGTGGCCGTGCTGGGCAACGCGCTCTCCGTAGCGGTGTCGCGGCGCATCCTCCGCTACCGGAAGAGCATCCCGGACATGCTGACGGGCACCCTGGCCGCCGTGGACCTCCTCTGCCTGCTGGCCAGCCACGTCCCCGCCATCGTCTGCATGGCCGAGGGCCGCTGGCTGGGCGGCATCTACCTCTGCTCCTACCAGTACTTCATGGCTTGGTCCTGCCTCAAGACCTCCTTCTTCATCATCATCCTGCTGACCGTGGACCGCTTCCTGGCCCTGGTGAAGCCGTTCTACTACCGGGCCAACGTCACCCTTGGCCGGATGAAGCTGGCCGCCTTCGGCGTGACTCTCTTCAGCTTCGCCAGCACGTCCGTCACCGTCATCTGGTTCGCCGACGCCATCTCCCTCCTGCCCAACTGGTACATGTGCATGAACACGTGGGGCAAGGACAACGAGTACTACAGCTACATCCTGGGCTTCTACGGCCTGACCTTCGTGGCCGGTGTGGTCCTCTTTAACGTCTGCAACACGGGCATCGTCTGCTCGCTGATGCGGCACACCAAGCGGGCCGACCAGATGCGTCTCCGGGTCCTGTCCGCAGCCCAGGACCGTCGGGAGAGGCGCGTGGCCAAAGTCATCGAGACACTGTCCGTTCTCTTCATGCTCTTCTGGGTGCCCTACTTGGTAAGTGCACTGCCCCCCCCCTTGTCTATACTGTCCAAAATTACTTATACGTCTATATCATCCCACCGGGGGGCACAAAGTAAAGAAACAAAGTGAGCGCTCACTCTTTGTTGTCACATAGGCCACCGAAAGGGGTTTTCTTTTACCGGGGTGATGCCGTGCTATCCATCCTAGGTTTCTCGGTGTGTAGCCCATCCTCCTCATTGTGTCTGCCTCAATCCGTCTTCCCGAATTCCTAGGCTGTCCACGTTTCCCTTTTCCGTGTGGATTTCCATGTGAATGCATCCTTGGTTTCAAGTCAACTCGTACCTTCGCCAACTCGTACCCTTGTCAACTCGTACCCTCGTCAACTCGTACCCTTGCCAACCCGTACCCTTGCCAACTCGTACCCTTGCCAACTCGTCCCCTTGCCAACCCGTCCTCGTACCCTTGCCAACTCGTACCCTTGCCAACTCGTACCCTTGCCAACTCGTACCCTTGCCAACTCGTACCCTTGCCAACCCGTACCCTTGCCAACTCGTCCCCTGGCCAACCCGTCCTCGTGCCCTTTCCAACACGTACCCTTTCCAACCCGTATCCTTGCCAAATCGTCCCCTGGCCAACCCGTCCTCGTACCATTGCCAACTCGCACCCTTGCCAACTCGTCCCCATGCCAACTCGTCCCCTGGCCAACCTGTCCTCGTACTCTTGTCAACTTGTACCCTTGCCAACTCGTACCCTTGCCAATACGTCCCCCTTTAATTGCCAACTGGTCCCCTGCCAACTCGTACCCATGCCAACTCGTCCCCTGGCCAACCCGTCCCCTGGCCAACCCGTCCTCGTAACCTTGCCAACTCATACCCATCGGCCAATCCGTCCCCTTTAATTCCCAACTCGTACCCTCACCAACTTGTACCCTTGTCACCTCGCACCTTGAACGAAGATAACTCGAAGATAATTTAGTCAGAATAATGTGTCATTTATGTTTTTGTGTGTTAGAATATGGGTGATAAAACACCCTAAGAAGTAAGTGAAAGATTGCTGTTTAGTTCGGTGTGGTTTTCGTCGTGTATGACCCAGCCAACTCCGGCCTCTACTGATGAGCAGCTGCTTGTCATCAGCCTATACATGACATTCTTACAAAAGCCCTCTGAAAAAAATGGTTGCGCCGTAGGCTAGTCAACCAATTTTGACCAATATTGGCCAAACTATTCGCCGGTACTAACTACTAATAATATTGGTCAATAAGAGGCCAACCGTTTGAATCACAGTGGTCAAAATCAATCATAATCTCCCCAAAACATCTGATCTAAAAACATCGTTTGCAGGGTGGGTCTTCTTGGGTAGTGCGACCAAAAGGAGACGTGGGTGGTGGAGATAAAGAAAGTAGAATCCGGACAGGCTGCATTCAAGTATGTATATAGGCATAATCTCCTTTGGCTACGCATTGAAGACCCCATACAGACGTCCTTAAAAGAGATTAGCTGTACACGGCACTGCCGCACGCAAGCCCAAATCCGAAGTAGGAGTTGGTTTCTGCTGCCGGATGTCAGCAGGAAATGACAACAAACCATTATTGGTCTTTTACACCATAAAGCAATGAAACACTTGCTCTCGCTCTAAAAACGAACTACAACTCTTGCGATTCTGCAATGGCACATATTTGTCCCAGAATCATGAACACTTGAGGCACCTACTGTACTACATACACGTGAAATACTGTAGCTCAAGGACATGGGGCATTTTAGTCACTTCAGCAGAAATCGGATTAAGTGAAAGAAGTGCTTCATGTACAAGAATGTCTCTATTTATTGTACCTTAAGCACATGGAGTGAAAGTGAGCATCACCTCATCGGTACACAGACACAGGGAAACGTGATATATTTTCAAGGGTAACGTATACTCGTCCCATGATATTTTGCAAATTAGAGTGGATGCTGATTGGCATTTAGAATAAAGTCCTCGTACTTTTGTCAATATCTGGGCCTGTCCTCTCATTTTACTCGGCAAGGAAACGCGCGTTGAATATCTCCCACAGGGTGCACGCCGTATTTGTTGGACAAATAGAAATACGGCTGATTTAGCATATTTTGAATGCTGACTTTGCGCGGCAATTGTTTGCGTTGTCAACCACTTAAGTAACGCTCAAGCGTTTTGAGTCATGATTTGCTTGACACCATTTTTTCTAGGTCTGCCATTCGTGTACAGTCAGAACTCGTCTAACTAGTATTAAACAGCAGGTCGAACGATGTCATCACAGGTGGGACTGCATGCTTGCACCGGGATCGGACCTATTGGGAATGAAAGGCTGAGGTAAAGCAACCTCGCAGCTGATCAATCTGTGGATTAACAGTCGAATGTTTCGTCACTATTCATTACAGAGTTGCTATTCCAAATGTAGACAAGCATCGGGTTTCAAAAAATAAAAGGAGACCTTCCGTATTGGAGCCGGTATTTCGTTCGATTAATATTTATCTCTTCCAGGCGCTATTGATTCTTTATATTACAAGAAATCGAGTTTGCAGTGCACGGTGGAAGCATATTGTGGAAAGTTTGCACTGACATCCTATACATCAACTCTTTCGAGATGGAGTATGGGTCTGATAAGAAGCTCATTGTTCGTGTTTAGCTAAACAAATAAAGTTATAAAATAACGGAATGATATCCACGGCAAATAATTGGGTAAAGTGCTCACGGTCTTGCCCTGTGTGGGTTCCAACATCAGCATGTTATCATATGATGCTTCCAGACAAGTCCTGTATCCTGATGGTATAGAAACGCCAGGGTCTCTTTTTGAGATTTACATTTTTATTGTTGTTCAACTGAAGTATATGTATTTTGGGGGGATTTCTATTTTGTAAAATCCGACCGGTTTTGTTTAGGACACACCCAGTGTTTGGTGTTTTCCTCTGAATATCGGGCAGTTTTCAGCCCAATTTCCATGTATGGGTCACTTTTCAGCAAGTGACCTGTACCATGCATGTGGATATCTGAACCGCAGTATGGCAATCATTTACTCGGTGTGTCGTTTGTCTAGCAACGTTGACATTCTACGTTTGTCGGGCATGTTCGACCCCTGGTCAACTCCTCAAACATTCTCTGTGTCGGGCATTGTAAGTGTAATAGGCGCGAGTATAGACAAGCTGCTCCTTCCTCCATGAACGAGCCGTGCCTGCCATGAAACTTGTTTGCGCACATAACCTGGCCCGCGGAGTAAACAACGCACGAGTGTCCACCAAGGTGTTGTTTAATTAGAGACCGCGTGCAATTCGGCTGCAGTCGAGACACGCACTCGGAGGATGCCTGCAATGCTTGCATGCAATCGGGGAGTAGGGCCTGCAATGTCTGAATGTACGTGGCCGGCGGCGTAATTTTTTTTCCCAGGATGGGAAAGGCCATCATTAGCATAAACATGCGCTATTGGTTGCATTTCATCCATGCTGAATTATTCATGATAACCATTCCACTTACGCACCCGCCCACGTCAGTATTTTATTCTTGACTTGATGTACATGTACAGTACTTGTACATGTACATGTATGTACTACATGTACATGTACAAGTACTGTACACTGTATATGTACAAACTAGAATTTCCTGATGACGCTTGATAATACCATAGACAGAGCCTTGCTCTATTGGTTTACGTACCCCTCCTCACATGTGTATAGTTACCGAGGGAACACAAATTAAAGAGGACTCTATAAGTATAAAAAAAATATGCTGGCACTGTGGCAGTGAAATAGATTTCTTGACCTTCAATCTTTCTTTTAATCAGAAATGGGTTCTTTTAAGGTTACCCCTGTTACAAATATCGAATGCCCACAAACATGGAAAGAAGTTAAACATTCTGCAAAATGTGACACAAGAAAATGCGACATGACAAAGATGGTGTTCTGAACATAAACTCTGTTGGAAGAATTTAATGGCTGGGACGTACAGTATTGATGAAGTAGGTGGTTTCCCAAAAAATAAGGCCATGCCTTACCTAGGAAGTATTATAGCCTAATACCTCCTTGCCCAGACACTTTCTAGTGACCATACAAAAGTGGGTGACCTACACATTCCAGAGGAGGTGGAAACTAGGATCAGACCAAAGGAATTTTCCAAATGGTTTCCATGTACATGTACTGTACATGTACACAATGTAATGTACATGTACATGTACATTGTACACGCGTGCGAGGGTGCGCTACAATTCATGAATAATTCAGCATGCGTGGATGAAATATATCCAATAGCGCACGTTTATGCTAATATTGGCCTTTCCCATCCTGGGAAAAAAAATTACGCTGGCCGGCGACGCACATCACTGGTGCCCGCACGCGGCGACGCACATCTCCGGTTACGACCGGTGAAGCCAGTGAGACCGATCCGAGTAGTAAGCCCAGTGCCGGAATCTCAGCTCACAATGTCACCGCAAAATATCGCTTCTGAAGGAGACACGGATACTATTGGAATTTTCCTCCAGCAATTTGTGATATTTATTGACAACTTGTTCGAAAGGCATTTGTATAAAAGAAGTTGAATAAATTCGGCTGATAAAGATTGATTCTGGCTCTTTTACTTGCTATTTTTAGAGCCATACTCCTTCGCTCAAGAAATGGTATGTGACCCTGTAAGGCATAAGATTCTTAGATTAGCACACCGCTGGGAAGAGTATATCATTGGTTTTCCAATGATATCAAAATCATTTCCATACGTTGCCGAAATCAGATGTTACGACACGAGACAGACGACGAAGCTACGCGCAGTCACGGAGACCACTTTTCGAGAAAAAAACAACGGCTGTAAAGTTTGAGGTTATGCGCGGACGTGCGGTGTCACCGAAAACCTCCTACGTGGTGTTTCCCCCATGTAAACCTTCAAATGTTATCCTGTTGTATGTTTACATACGTGTTTATATCGCAGACATTCCACTACATAGCACACCAGGACAGGGCCTACGCTCATCCACGGACTCTGACTCTGACTCGCTCCTGCATGCTGCCTGGTTGAGAAAGGATTGTCGCGGATAAGTCATTCTACTTGTCTGCACCCACACTGTTGAAGTTGAACGACATGCCACCAACCATTCGGGTGGATCTTAGTCTCCAGATCTTCAAGGGCCAACTCACAACTCACCTGCTTTATATTATAGATGAGATATTGTTTCATTGTCTCTTTTCTTTGTCCTGCGATGTCCAAAAAAGTTTTGTTTCATTTGATGTCTCTGGAATTCACTGCCGCTCAATATTATTTGTTAATAGTTATAGTTAATAATTTTTTGCTTTTCATTACTGTTTTTCTTGTACTGTGCAATTAGCATCTCCTGAGACACATACCGGTGCCCTATAAATGCTCGTTATTATTATCATTGTCTTTCTTTGCAAAGCGCATTGATTATTATCAATCACGCGACCGATGCATCCGACCGTGCACTGCCCTACAGCTGAGGTCGCTCCTTGGTTTGCCTGATATGGGCAGCGTGAGTTTGGTTGCGTGAGTTTGGTTGCGTGATTTGGGCAGCGTGATTTGGTTGCGGGATCTGGGCAGCGTGATCTGGGCAGCGTGATTTGGGCAGCGTGATTTGGGCAGCGTGATTTGGGCAGCGTGATTTGGGCAGCGTGATTTGGGCAGCGTGATTTGGGCAGCGTGACTTGGGCTGCGTGACCTGGGTTGCGTGATCTGGGTTGCGTGATTTGGTTTATGTGAATTGGGTTGCTTGATTGGGGTTGCTTGATTTAAATTGCGTAATTGGGCAGCGTGATTTGGGTCGCGTGATTTGGTTTGAGTAGCCAGTTCTCTCTATTTTCACGGGTACGACCTGACCCGACCATAATTTCCGCCGATCGAGGAGATGACTTCCCGATAACAATGTGAGACGCCACAAACCGGTCTCTGTCAAGCTGTTCATTATTGGTTATCATTGTCAGTATCCGCTATACTTGGAAAGGAAAAGTCAAGTTGGTTTCCCTACGAAAGAGTGGGAGAGACCTGTCCGGCTCCCGATTCCAAAGAGCTCATTAGAAATTGACCGAACGCCGAACAAAAAAGGGCAATTTCCGGCTGTCACGCATCTGTGATGGCCATCCCCAGCATAGACGGTCGAGGAAGGGAAGACAAATGTTTCCATTTGATCTCATCTCATATAGAGTCCACTCATGAAGCCGACACCGGTACCCCGAACCCGTTTTAGAAAGACCGGTACCCTCGGGTGCTTTCTTTCGAAACTTCCAAATCCCTTGAAATTTGCAAATGTCCATGTAATAACAAACGGGATTACTTGCTTTCGTTATCTTTTTTTTATCCGAATCAGACGACAACCCGGGGCATGGTACCGGTATAGTAGGCCTGTAACTTTGATTGTCAAATCTGGAATCAGCGCCGATTATCCTGAGAATTGTATTCGGTTTTGGCGCAAGATATCAACAATGTTGTGTGTGAAAAAAATGGGTCTTTTTTTATCTGGCAGGCTTATCTTGTGGTGCACAATATGCTGTTGAGGCGCAGATTATGCATACCATTGTCTCGTGGTCTTATCGGCCGGACTACCGTCACTGTAACCAATTAATTTTGCACTGATTTGATCGATTTGTGGACCTGAGTGCCTTCGGTCGAGCATAGTAAGCACTGATCTAACGACCTGTCCCGCCGTGTGTGTGTACATGTATATACAAACACGGTTGCTGCAGTCGTGAGGTTCTTTCAAACGGCCATTTGCACGTTAGACACGCGGGACGTCAATTAATTATGGGCCGGCCTCTGTGTGATGTGGGGAGGAATATGGAATATACAGAGCGTATACGCACAAGCCCACTATATACCCGTGACACAAGACGAAGCTCATACCACACGCGCACCCTTCGTCTATGCAGATCGGACGCCAGCGCGTCTGGTTCGAGGGATATAGGCTATCCCCTGGTATCACGGCTTTGCGGTGTAAACGATTTATGGCGGGCAAGAATGTGATACCACAAAGGTGGCTTTAACTGAATAACTCGCTCTGAATTGGTACAGCAACCCATATGCTGTATATTAAATCCATCTTCTTGTCAGCTTACTCCGGGTTGACCGAATACAACAGGCGTCATCTTTTAAACACCAATGAATCCTCTTTGGCACAAGCTCAAGGGACTGAGCCCTAAAGACCGTTTTGAATTAGCTTCGAATAAAAAAAGCAGCAAGTCTTTCGAGAACAAGAATTGGCCGCTAGCTGATGGCGGCTGTCGTAGACTGGTGCGTAATTTCGGGGGAGCTATTCGCGTCTCAAACTATCGAGTCCGCCTCTGACCAGAAGTCGATTTCACCCAAAAACCAATCGTAACTTACGATCAATCGCAAGACGAAGAGCGATGCGCAGAAACCATACGGCCTGTTACAACTTACGATGGGTTATCCGTCGTAAGCTGACTTACGATGGCTTCGTGAAACCCATCCCAGTATCCTATACATCGCATTCGCATGGATGTCCAATCTCGGTGATTATCGCACGGATGTCGCATCGATGCGAAATTCTTGATCCGTGTCACGAATAGCACGGGACCCGTGCGAATCGGTGCGATGTCATTTTCTTCTATCTTTGTGGGTGCTTTACTTTTCAAGATACGATACTTTTCGATATGACAGGTGGTTGTGGAAATCATTTCAAAAGTTCGCCCAGATTTCCAAAATGGTGTCAGTGGTGCTTTTTTTAGTTGAATTGACATGAAAAGAGTGGCATACGAACATGTCACCGGGCTGGGATCTCATCCGTATTGATACAAAAAAATAAAAGCTCCCTAAAGCCCAGGGCATGTTGTCGCATTTTTATCTCAGAATTGAGGTTAATACAAAAACAAGTTGCAAACTGCTCACTGACTATGAGATGACCTGTCAATACATACAAGGCACTTTGCCTTGGACAAAGGTCATGCTAGGATCGAAACGTCAGGCCCTCTAATTCTTGAGAAAGAGAATTGGCTTTCATATTCACGGAGCACAATATACTATAGTTTGCCAAATGGCGACCGCGGGTTTTGGATTCGATGCTACCGTAGTGAAACCAGACCTCACGATGTTCCCACAGGGCTACATGACACGGCAATCGCCATCCTTTTGTGTGCAGTAATGAAGGTAATATAGCACAATGCACAATACCCTTTCCATTAGTTTCCCCGCGGGCAGCTTGGTTGCACCGACAATGCCGCACTGTAATAGGAGTCGGGCAATAGGGACTTTTACACGTATTTGCACCTAAAATCCCCTACCCCAAAAAACCATACAATCAAATGACGAATAACGAGCTCTCATTTTTCGAAATAGTGGGCTCTTCTCAGAGCCTCGCTCTCGCTTTCGAAAAGAGACAATAAGCACGGTGTCACTGCTAACATTAAATAAATCGAACAGATTATCAATCACAAAAATTACCTAAGGTAAAACAAAATTGACTGGACATTTTTGACTAATAATATTTTGAGCAGGAAATGGCACAGAAAATTTGAGAGGACCGAGACTAGAACCCGATACCTGGCTTTCATAGCGCACTATCGCTCTTACGTACCACCTCCGCTAACCAGCCATTTGATGGCGGGCCAGTTCCCAATTGCCCAATGGTCTACTACCTTTGCCAGTGTGGGGGCGCCCTGATGTATAGTCTGAAGCATTCCTCCATTAATTGCCGTATTATATCCAGTGATCACGCCCGCCGTTTTCACTCGGACGCAGACAACCGCATTGCTATAAACATGGCTACACTGTAAAAACGGTGCTCGTATCATGCACATGGATGATGTATGTTGAGGCACATGGTGCACGGTATATACATGCTCACTTTTACTCCATGTGCTTGAAGTACAGTAAATAGGGAGATGTTCTTGTACATGATGCTAGAGCTACAGTATTTCATGTGCATGAAGTACTGTACAGTAGGTGCCTCAAGTGTTCATGATTCTGGGACAAATATGTGCCATTGCAGAAGTGCATGAGGTGCAGTTCGTTTTTACAGTGTACAGGCTTTCCCGTAATTTGTTTAATTAAAACAAAAGTCTCAAAAGTTAGAGGGATTGACTTTTTTTATCTTAGCAGGTATTGCAGGTCATCCTAGTCAGTGAGCAGTTTGCCACATTTTTTTGTATTGAAAAAATAATAAAATTTGGCAAAGTGAACTTTGACTTGACCGGGTCTTGAGCCAATACATCTGAGTTTGCGCACCGGAGCTCTTACCACTCTTACCGGAGTTCTACCGATACCCTAGATGACGGCCTTCTATAGTCTTTGTGAAGCCTTCGCCAAGAAGACCTCTTGCAAAAGGCACGTCCTTTGTTCGGCACTTGATGAAGTGAAATTCGACGGGTTTTATTCGTAAGGAGACTATGTCAGGAGTCCTCTCGGAAGAGATTGTATCCATGGTGGCATCGGAAGCTTCTTAGACATACCGATAATCGTTAGTACACGATTGCAATTTATGGTGGTTACTGTGTTGGGTCGTGGCTAGTAAATGCTGTAAATAATTTGGCTCTGAGTATTAAAGCACTATCAGTGGGCCTGTAGATGGAGTCCGCTGATCCCTCTGTGTCCGTACGTCGAGAACGTCGTCCATATGCCGCATGAGCCTGCACTAATGGCCGTCTAAGCATGCAGGCAGCTCTGACCGTTATCATAAAATGGAAAGTAGCTGGAAGTCCCAGGGATCCATTAGGACAGGATTCGAGCTCCCTCCCGCATCCTAAAACCTCGGGTCTCCGTTATTTATAGACGAAAGTGGTTTGCACTCCCGTGGTTTTACAGAAATGCATCCGTTTATTCTTGGCAAGATTAAGAAAGCCCCTGGCTTAGTAGTAGGGCCTACCGTACATGTATGTTCAAATTATCTGCGTTCCTCCTGTCCAGAATGAAATTAATGTATTGCATGTCCGCTGTATATATAGGGCTGCACATGAAGATATCTTAACAGAGAATTATCGCAACGTTGCTAGGCAACATGGAGCGATTATCCAATCGGATAAGGCCCACGTCTGTTGGAGCCTTGGTCGTGTTAAAGGCTCTATACAACATTGGTGAAGTCAAACAATTGCCACAGTTTGTGTCAGCTTTAAACCACTAAACGTTCTAAAAAAGTAGAAAAAAATCCACGCACAAAAACCGTCACGGTTTTCGCACTGTACTGTAGTGTAAGAAATAGTTTATTACTCCTCACGAGTAATAAAGTATTTGTCGATGTTTGAGTGAATATTTCTCGAGAAGTACTGCAGCATCACAGACCGTTATATTTCAACATACATTTATATCATGACCATCTACAAACTGTGTGAATTACAATGAAATATGTGGACATTCTTCCCAATTCTTCCCGATTTTGTATTGGACCTTTTTAGATGGCGTCAGATCGGGTGAATAGGGGCAGGTAGAGTGTATGTAGATTGTAGAGCATCGAAGGTCTACGAGAAAACATTGAACATAGAACGTACACAGACAAAAATGGGATAGGGTCGCACGAATTTCTTTCCCAGATCGTACTCGTTGAAATGACCGCATCAAAGAGAACACATCTCTTTCCTGTCAACGACACACCAATTATGCCTACTTATACATATGTGTAGGATTTGAATATACAGTACTATGTAATAGCCTCGAGCCGTGGCGCAAGACAGTACAACATATTCGGGGTCATCGAATGGACCCCTTGCTGCCTGCTTGATATTCTCTGGGCGCGTTGCCTATAGGAGAGTTAATATTCTCCCGGGCCGAACGATTACACAGATTCTCCTTATGACACACTTGCTGCATGTAGGAAGACATCCAATTTACCCACGTCACTCTGCGTCTCTCTCCGGCAGTACAAAAATGCAATCCCAAAATCTAATATCCCAGTGCTGCGAAGAATTATGTCAATGTAGGCCCTATATACGCTGGACAACAAGGTCTAACAAAATAACGACGAAATCGGACAAGGAGCAGAATGCTCAAAGGACGGGTGAGTGATGGGATGTGGTGACGAGTGAAAGATGGGCAAGGATGGGACATGCATTGAGAATGGACAGGAGTGACACACCTATCACCATTGGTGTACCAGAGGGCAGGCGCAAAGTGGGCAGGCCAAAGGGGAAAAATAGTAGAACTGTTGCCAAAAATAATGGTCAAACCAACCAAGGAGGCCACAATCTAAGTGCTAGATAGCTCAGATGGAAAGAGCACTGGTACGTTAATCCAAAGGTTTCGGGTTCAAGTCCCGGTCCAGTCAATTTTTCAAATTGAAAACAAAATGATAATTAAGAAACCAAACAAATAACAGAACAGAATTTTTTCAACAGACAATGTTGTAAACATTTTTTTAAATTTGATCAAAAGTTGACTATGTTTGGTTGTCTTGAATTGAAAACAAAAGATACATCCACTTCGTGTGATCCCCGAGCTGCCGTAGCCGTGGTTTACAGCAATTGGTTGTTCACATCTGAATGAAAGCGGGGTGCGATCCCTGGAGATACATATGGAAGTTAATGGTTGGATTGCTTCTGACTGGCGCCCCAACCCCGGCAAAGACTAGTTGATTTGGGAGGCCACCATCTAAGGGCTGGATAGCTCAGATGGAAGAGGACTGGCTCGTTAATCCAGAGGTATCGGGTTCAAGTCCCGGCCCATTCAAAGTTTTCTTTGCCAGTTAAAAAAAGAAAGAAAAAATGTACGTGGAGGATGAAAGATGCTCGTAGCTCCATTCTCAGCAGTAAAACCTATCCCAGTGATATCCCACAAGGATCGAGACACGTTGCTTTCCGGTCACGCGTTCCGGCCGCGCAAAATCAAATGTGTACAGTGTTTCTTTTGTGCAGAGACCGCGTCCGTTCGTCCGTGAAAACTAGATTTCGGTTGTTTTTTAATATCCCCACCAGATTCCAGGAATTTGGTGCCAACAATAACAAGAATGCCCCCCTTTTTTGCGATCTCGTAAGTGTGCAATGAAGAGTCCGGCTTGTTGTTATGAAAAGGGCGCTTTTGAAACGCGGTGCCCTGCTGTCAACGGAAACGGCTCACCCGCAGAGCGTGTGGAAACACGAGGCCGCCACGGCTGTTAATAGCGTGGTCGCACAGCCGTGTTACACCTGCCCGTGTGGTGGCGAATCCTGTAAATGCGGCAAGCATTTTTGTAGTTTTCTGTTTTTAGAATGTTGGGCAAACAATCTTTGCGTGCGGGCCAAGATTGAGTCAGCTGCCGTCCCATAGGGCTGCGTTCCGTGCAAGCAAACAATGCCGTTCAATGGCATGCCGGCCAAAGGGTGACTTAATGCTTGGTCTCTTCACTCTCGTGTGATGCACGAGATGCATGCTGCCTAGAACCCACACAGAAGAGAAAATGGGGCGGATACGAAATGGGTTGCAATAACATCTCTCTGTCTCTGTGTTTCTCTCTCTCTGTCTTTGGCACTGTCTCTTCCTCTCCATCTGTCTATATCTCTGACACTGTCTCGATCGCTGTTTCTGCATCTGTCTCTGCCTCTGTTGGTCTCTGCCATTGCCTCTGTTTGCCTCTGTCTCTGCCTCTTCCTCTGCCTCTGCCTCTGCCTCTGCCTCTGCCTCTGCAACTGCCTCTGCCTCTGCCTCTGCCTCTGCCTCTGCCTCTGCCTCTGCCTCTGCCTCTGCCTCTGCCTCTGTCTCTGTCTCTGTCTCTGTCTCTGTCTCTGTCTCTGTCTCTGTCTCTGTCTCTGTCTCTGTCTCTGCCTCTGCCTCTGCCTCTGCCTCTGTCTCTGTCTCTGTCTCTGGCTCTGCCTCTGCCTCTGCCTCTGCCTCTGCCTCTGTCTCTGTCTCTTCCTCTGTCTCTTCCTCTGCCTCTGTCTCTGCCTCTGCCTCTGTCTCGGTCTATGTGTCTTCCCCCTGCCCCTGTTCTCTATTTCTCTCCGTCAGCGTAAGGTTTCACCCAACCATCATTTTCTCGAAAAGAAATCTTTAGGCAACACCTGATTGTATGTTCGCGATCATGGACGTTAACTATAGCCACTCGTTGATAGTTGGGGCCCTCGTGTGTGATTCCCTCGACTGATCTGCAACCGTTTTTACCTCTCCGTTCCGACTGACACCAATAATTGGCAACTTTAACTGCCCTCCTTCTCCAATTAGTCAGCAGTGATACTCTCCGACGTCGACGATTTGGCATAATGGGAATAAATGCAGCACTGAACCGGATCCCCACTAGAGAGCATCGAGCCGGCCAACCGCACAGAGTAATTGATCCGATCACTTGTAAAATTGGAAACGCCGTTGAGGCATGAGTAGTCGGTGTTTTTTATGTTCTAGTTCTAGTTCTACATTTATAGTGGCCCCGCTTTTAGTGGTTGAAATTAAGCCAAGCTCAAGGACAGACCGGCCAGTTGTCTCCAGCGAGAGCGAAAACCCGAGGCCACGTTTCACGGGTTGCTATTTATTGGTGTCGATCCGTTTAGTAGCACATGTAACGTTGGCTTGCTGTAGCGGGATCTCGCCATCATCGGGAAGTATAGAGAATGCAAAGCACATACAAACAACGTATTCAAAAAAAAGGAGGATGGTTGGGTACGGCATTAAATCAGGACATGAAGCATCCATTCCTTGAACCCCGGAAACCCAAGGGTTGTGTTGGTTGACACCAGGGCAGAGACCGAGTGATCAAATGATGGCTGCTCAAACGCTGTCGTCTTTCTTGCCTGATGTCATTCCGCAGGTCTTCATCGTGCTCCACCAGACCAACGTGTTCTACAGCGAGGTAGCGGAGGACCTGGCCATCCGTATCCTGTTCGCCAACACCATCCTGAACCCGCTCATCTACGGGCTTTTCAACCGCTCCTACCGCAAGGCCTACTGGTACTTCCTGCGGAGGCTTCTGTACACGGCTCTGTGTGGGAGGATCAAGAAGCCGAAAGGTGAGCGGATGTTTAAAGGGGCGCCCTCTAGGGGCCTGATGGAGACTCTAGCCTCGGAGTCCACAGGGTCTAGACATTTACCATTTTTGATAGAAACATCTTACCGTTAGGCTGCTCGTAAGAAGTCTGCTGCCACCAAGAGGTCGTTTATGCACTAGTCCGATTTCAAAAGAAGAAGGAAGATCCCTCTCCAAACAACTGCTTCGTTTCTCCACAGAAAACTATCGGGATTTTGCTCAACTCTTGCATGGTGGGAGCTCGTGTTGTCTTTGCACGTGTTTGTTCACTCAGTGTTTCTCAGAACGGCACAAATTCAAAAAGAAAGAAAAAATAATTGATTGTAGGCCTACTTCGTGTAACCGCAAACTATTTAGTCACACAAATTCTGTGTGCCCTTTTAATGCATGCTTGAAATTAGTTTGAATGTCCACAATTCTTTTTCCATCGGTGGTGCATGACCATGAATGCTGATATTGATGATATGGCTTCTCTTCGATTGCGATTCTTGGGTCAATATGTTGTGTGTTATTGCTCTTTATGTTTTCCTCCTCGGTTTAAAACATGTGACAATGCCGTCAATTTCCAGCTTGGACCGGCAGAAACAGAACAGTGCAACGCGGAGCCGCGCAGAGAGTTAAAGGAAATAGGAGGAATGGTTGGTGACCATGCAGTTAGTTCCATAGATTGCTGCAGAGTTTCTTCACGCTAAACCACGCTGTGCTAGTTTCCCCCCGCTGCAGTATTTTTTTGCTCGCAATGCAATTCCTTTTATAGCCCATTTCAAGATGGACTTCTCCGTACCTTCGGGTAGCCTTTTTCCTCCCGGTGAGAGAGCAGAGCAGAAATATGCCATGACTGGACAGGGCGGGACAGGACAGGGCATGAGAAGATAGGGCTCAAATGGATAGGTCAGGAGAGGACAAGGCAGGACTGGAGAGGGCAGCAGAGGAGCCTATAACACGAGTCCATTCCAATGCCCTCAATATGAAATCATTCGCTATTTCGCATCTGTGAATCTTGATCGAAGCAGATGTTCGATCACGACTTGATCAGTGTTTGACTTATTTATCTCAATAATGGTTTGCTGCATTCCAGTTTGGGGTCAAATTGTACGCAGTAATCAGCACGGGTGATATGCGACTTAACGCTGTGGGCAATGTTGGACCAGTATGTCTTGTTCAGTTTGTTCGTAGTGGCGGTGCTACTCCCAATTACAGTGCAGACGGTATCTAAGCTAAATTACAAAAAAAAAAATTATCAAGCCTCAACCCCTTTTCCAAAGCACAGAAACCTGCAAAATGATATCCGGGGAAACTCCACTCATTCTTGGCATACTAATCCCTTGAGAATTAATGGCACGATATTCATGCGGCGTTGGTCTGTTCTTGTTCTGTTTACAAGCCATCAAATGCTTAATCAAACTCCCGCTGCTTCAAGTGAACACTATAGCAAGCTAGCTGTCTTTCGCCCTTCCTTATATGCCTTTCTACGCTATAGTTTCTTTCGCACGTGTATAAATTGTCAACACGGGTCAGCCTCTCTCAACCCACGTCCCGAGCGCGGGTTCAACACGGGTCGAGCGGTTTTACACGCCGGCGCCATGTTAACATTTTGAATTATGAACGGGGTTACACATGTACGACCCGGCGATTTATTTGCAGTGTTGAAAGCCCTCTTCGGCCTCTCTGCTGTTAATATCCCACTTGCCTATACATGTAGCTGTCCCGTCTTGTAGCATTGCACATAACCTTAGACTGCCTTGGCAGTTTCTTGGCAGCATGTCCGAACAATGACAATTCCCTGAATCATCAGTTCCGCAGTATAGGCACACTTTTATTGCTACTATATTATTGGGTGTTTTGTTGCACAGGAAATGACAGCGTGATCGTTTTGCACTTTATTAGGGCACAGGTCAAGGCGACAGGGGTATACCCTTGTCCCTGTCGTTCGTAAGCGATTTGTTATTTCGTTGACGTAGTTCCCCGAAAGAATGTCTCGGTAGCTTTGGTACATCGGTGCAGTACTTTACATATAGGGACTGGCTGCCTGCATGGTATACTCTGCTATTCTTCGTGAATAGTTGGTGTAGTTTCCTCTGCATGCTCTAAACATGGTCGAGCCATTGCTCACGCAAATCGGGGACTTTCCCGACGGGGCCTCTTGTCACCTTGCTGAAGTACCTCGACCATATAGAGCGATTGTTCGACGTCATTGGCACGGTGAAAGTCGCTGTGCCGGTTTCAGGACTCTAGCATTCTCGTTGAGGGCTCTCCTACCGTGTGTGTTTGTCAGCTTGTCGGGCGTTCGTTCGTTTGTTGCTTGTTTGTCGTTGCCCTTTATACACGCTTCCCGTATAGTATGCCAAGTAGATGTCTGGTTGTAGTATACTGCGAATTCTGCTTCTCTTAGCTTAGTAGCAATAATGTGTGCTTGCATGCATTCACTCTATGCTTGAGTGATGCTACTAACCACGCTTGCCGACCCTGTCACAACCCTTCACACCGTACTTGTTCACGATACTATAATAGCCACTGCCCAATGACGTCCAATCTTCCAAAGGCTATTAAGGTGTAGTCAAGGGGTGAGGCACTGGACTACCAAACATATCCATTCGATGTACTGCCATGGTATAGCACTGGCTTCCTTCGCTCTCAATCTTTTCAAATTGCAATTTTCACATGCAAAATGTATGGGTGTCGATACAAAGGTAAACTTGTCTTTCCGCTATCCAGTGTACGCTCTAGTCGATGCTGGTTGTACATTCTGCATGTGTGTGTGTGTGAATATATCTCCCCGCGCCAATCAATGATAGTCTTCCTCTTCTTCAAACATTGCTGAATTTGATCCATCAGTTGCGACCATTCAAGCAGCCTGGGAACATTTCGAACGGGCTCGTGGCAAACATGTAGCCACCACTTCGGTATATCGATGCGAATTACACATGATCAGACTACAACAACCATTGGCCGGCAATAACACACATGTTCATGTGGAGTATGCGTAGCCACTAACCCGTGGCTTCAATGGACTCGTGTGTACCGGTAACCTGAAGCCATAGCCGATGTATTCTGACTCGGCGTTTCCCTCGAATTCCCTCGATTTATGCGATGTCTTCCTCCGCTCATTTTTTATTTTATCTATTTCCTCTCCCTTCCTTCCTCCCTCTCTCCCTTCCTCCCTCCCTCCCTCCCTCCCTCCCTCCCTCCCTCCTCTACCTTCCTCCATCCCTCCCCTCCCTCCCTCCCCTCCCTCCATCCCTCCATCCCTCCCTCCCTCCCTCCCTCCCTCCCTCCCTCCCTCCCTCCCTCCCTCCCTCCCTCCCTCCCTCCCTCCCTCCCTCCCTCCCTTCCCTCCCTCCCTCCCTCCCTCCCTCTCTCTGTCTTTCTTTCTCTCAATCCCTCTCTCTCCCCTCTCCCCCTCCCTCCTCTCTCTCTCTTTCCCACTCCCTCTTCATCTTCCTCCCTTCTCATTCTGATCTCGCAATGCAGAGCGGAAGATCTTCTATCTTCGGCGGTCCTACCTACAGCACCGCTACGCTCGCCGGACACGCGAGAACCAGTCCGCGGCCACCGGGGGTTCCCGGACCGAGACCACGGCCGGCGGGCTCGCGGCCTCGCGCCCCCGGACGGTGGTGGATGCCAACGGCAACTCCCTGGCCGACGCCGGGCCGGCGGGCCTGATGGGCAGCCTGGACAGTCTGGGGCTGGACGGCCAGGGGCTGACGGCCGTCTCCCGGGAGAACCTCCTCGCCGGGGAGTTGCTCGAGGAGGACGAGTCGCCGGACGGCTACGCCGTCTACACGCTGAGCGGGGCGGTGGAGATGACGGGGACGGACACGGACGGAGCAGCGGGGGGCGGCCCCGGGCTCGTGCCCGACACCCGGCTGGCCGTCGGCCTGGAGAATGGGGTCGGACCGCCCAGGCCCCGCGATGTGGCATCGGACCAAACGGACGATGACGGCTACGAATCCACTTGGATGTGACGGGGTTCCTTTTATTAATAAGCAACTCTCTTCCGATGCCAAATTAAGCGTCGGTATCTAGACTAATCTGACGATGCCATGCTGCATGGGACGACCCCACGCACGCAAATGTATTGAACACTATGCCAACACCTAATAGAAAACCTAAGATAAAATAACCAATCATACTTCTATAAAGAAGTTTTCACACCGCAGGCCCGTCATTGGGTCCGATGATTGAGACAGCACGCCCATGCGCGTTGCGTCGTCCCAGCGTCACAACACCAGCTGCCCAATCAGAGGACAGTCCCCTCCCCCATTGGGCTAAAAAGCGATTCGTTCCGTAACGTCCACACGTGTGTGCTCCGGTGTGTTTGAGCACGAGCGAGCTGCGAGTGCATGACGTGCCTCGCCTTGGACTCGGCCTTCACTTGCACACTGGGCTCGAGTTTAAGCCGCGGTTTCCGTCGTGACGGCTTCCCCTAATCCATGGCCACCTTTACACGAGCTGCTAACTTCGCTGTCACGGGCCTAGCCTCTGAACGCCAATTGAGGTAACTCCACTGTCACCAAGTCAGCAGCGAAGTTAACAGTGCAAAATGGTGCTTTATGATATTTTTTCAACTATAACTCAATGGCTGTGGAATACCGTGTGACCGGACAAGACACGTGACACGTGATCGCAACGTGGTCCAGTGGCTTGCCCGTACAAACATATCAGCTATTCAGCTGCGCGCAGTACTGTTTCTGCGTCAGCCGAGAACTAGTTGGGCAAGGTTTTTGACACGTGTACTGCATGCGCTGCACATGCATGCACATCCCTTGTGTGGCAAGTAGCCGGGACGTCATTAATTTCATTGTGACCTCCGTCCGCACAGACTGAGTGCAGTTGGCGGAGTACGTGGTGAACATTGCGTGTGGGCGCTCGGTGAAGTTTAGCTGAAGACGAGCGCTCAGCCGAATCCCCGCTGTGATTTGTTTAGCAGCGAAATTAGCAGCTCGTGTGAACACGTCCATACACCAGATCCAACTCCCTCTATTTCTCATGGTCGTAGACAATAAAAGAACTCAAGCCTTTTACAGGCTGACTTTAACATTTCTAATCGGAGGATGCGATATTCGCATTCACCGTTTTTATTTTGTATTTTAATCCGGTCCTAGTTTTTACACAGCCATTATCGCCACTAACATGTTCAATATTTTTTCAGGACTGAGCAAAAACTGCCGGGAACGGGAATTTGAATCAGAAAATGGGATTTTGAATAAATAACTTATTGGCGTGTTAGAGCCGCCTGAAATTGACGCGAATGGCTGCCGTCAAGTTTGTACTTGTATTCGTCTCTGTTCACCTGTCTGTCTGCTGTCGTTCTCTGCAGTGACGCAGCGCTATTTTGCATCTGATTTGCATCTGATTTGCATCTGATTTGCATCTGATGAAGGAGTTGTCAAAGGAGTTGTCGACACGAAAGCTCAAGCATTCTTTCCAACTGGTTGTAGTCTTCAGTCATTCTTACACGGCTGCCCAGCTTGCTGAGAGTGTATGCACTAGTCTGTCGGCGATGGCAGGACAGGAAGGGCCAGGGAGTCCGCTCCAACGCATAACGATGCCGTTCAATCAAATGCCATGCCAACACCAGTAACGCTGGACGGCATGTGCCACTACGGTGGCGCCACGTGGCCATGACAGCCGTTTCCGCCCGTTTCATCAGGATCCCCGGGGGGACGGGTGTCAGAGACACGTCCAGCAGGCAACCATCCCTACCCATGACCAGCGATCAGAAACAATGCATCCGTTATTTCTATAGGTATTCGACGGCGTTCACTGAAACGCAAACTGACACGTTTGCGAGGAATGCGGTCAATATGCATACAAGGGCCACTGTCCAAATCATCGCGATCATCGGAGGTGTCATCCGCAAATCGAACAAACGAGTTCGCTTGTATTTGTCCCTTTGCAGGGAAGCTACTATATCCACGCAAACAGATCACGTACACTGTGAGTCCAGGTTGAGTTTTCACTCTTTAACTTATGAGTAACCATCTGTTACATTTGGATTGGAAGCTATCCTGAGGTTCCATGGTAGTTGTGAAAGATATTGGCAGCCAACGTTAACGCTGGTGCCAAGTGTGCGTGCAATCGTGTTTATATTGGCGTTGTGCCATCGTGGGGCCCGCGAAAGTAAGGCGTGTACAACTAATCGTATCAGAGTCTTGTATCCGGCATATTTGGGAATGCCGTCAACCGAGGGTTGGATAGCTCAGTAAGAGGGCTAGCATGAGGTTTCCCATTCAGGTCCCATGCAGTCCTGTCAAAGTTTTCTCTGCCATTCCCCCTCCTAAAAATTGAATGTGATGTTATACAATAATGAAATTGTGGAAACTGCACCAAATGAAACAAAATCAAACTTCGACAATGGAGCTCGGTAGCTTAACCGCTCACGCGATTGCAGTCGGTCGACTTTGGACCAAGCAAGTATGATAGAAACCTCTTGTGTGGATTTACGGCCACTGTGCAGCTTCCCTTTTTCCCCAACCAGAGGACGGACAAAATATGCTACGGATCCTTGCAGAACAAATTGAACTCGTTTCTCCAGGACAATGCGAGTATCGCAGTGAGACACGGGGGAAAAACTCACACTCTCCACGCTTTCCTGTTTCTGACAAAATGAAGAGAAATAGGGTCTACTAGTCACAGGTCTGTTTTTGATGCTGAAAAATTAGACATTCGCTGTACAAACCTATGGGAATGTACAATGTTGAGAAAAATCAGACAAACCTATATGGGAATGCCCAATGTTGAGAAAAATCAGACAAACCTATATGGGAATGTCCAATGTTGAGAAAAATCAGACAAACCTAAATGGGAATGTCCAATTTTGAGAAAAATCGGACAAACTTATATGGGAATGCCCAATGTTGAGAAAAATCAGCTAACCTATATGGGAATGCCCAATGTTGAGAAAAGTCAGACAAACCTATATGGGAATGCCCAGTATTGAGACAAATCAGACAAACCTATATGGGAATGCCCAGTGTCAAACCATGGAAGAAGGAAGCCTCCATGGTCAAACCAACTTAAGTATATGCAGGCTATAATTATGGTAATTCTCGGCAGGGGGCCATTGGTGGGTGCGGTGCGGTGCAGGCATGGCCAATACAAATTTGGCCCACAGACGCGCGTGTACTAAACAATGGCAGTCTCGGCCGCCCCGTCACATATATGTACATTCCTGTTAGCCGCGGTGAAGAATTTGATTCCACCCACAGAGAAGTCAGTGACACCACTTTTGTGAGCCAGGATGTACCCCTGTCAACCCTCACCCCATCCCCTAAAAACAACCATCGCATTTGCAGCTGACCGGACCTATCTGTCACGCGGCCCCGTCAAACTGTCACTCTTTCCCGGGAAGGCATGATGACAGGGTCGGTTCGAGGGGAAAAGATCCGAGAAGCGGGGGGGGGGGGGTGGAGGGGTATAAGGGGTCTGGAAATGTCAGCGGAAGCGGGCATTAAGGTCGAATTAAAACTGGTGTTCGGCCCGTTCGCGCTGCTCCCGTGTTCGAGCGACACGCGGGTCAGAGGCTACCGGATTACCGGGCACCCGCGAAGACCGTCTCTCTCCACCCCCCCCCCCTCCCCCGGCGGACGCGAGGATCAAACCCTACCCGCGAAGCCTCGGCACTCTTGTCTCGGAGCGGACGGCCTCCGCTCGCCTTTTCCTTTCTCTTCTCGGAAAGAGCTCAGGATCTTTTTCTGTGGGATGGGGACGTGCTGTCGCGCGATCTGTCCAGCTGTCAAATCGACCCGTTGGTTCGCGGAGGGAACGACGCTGGCCTTCATGTGAGTTCGCTGTATGTTCACCCCCTTCTGAAGTGAGTTTTGTGAAAATCTAAAAAAAAAAATAACCCACACAATCCAACTAGAGCTTTCGTGTAAGTCTTAAAGGGTTGGTATGGTGGAAATGCGGTGACGCAGTGTATATCGGTAACTCAACGCTTCGGGTTTGCTGTGTATTATACTGTGCCCGTGGTCAGGAGACACACTGACACACTCTGTAGTGTATGTGTACTGTGCCTATCTCCAGTCTCCTGATGACGGGCAGAGTACACACTACCTGAAACGTTGAGTTACCGGCTCTTTTCAGACCCATACTCCTTCTCTTAAGATAATTGAGATATACTTGGTGCTACCGCAAACCTTCTACTTATAAAACCTTCGGAGTGCGTTTCGTAATCCAGTTTTTAGGCCTGGATATCGTGTTTTCCCCTGGGGTGCACAAAAGCCTTAAGGGGCGTTTGTTTTAAAAGAATCGCTGATTTTTTTTAATTCTATTTAGCATTGTGTTAGACCATACTTTATTATCCATTCCTAAATGTGCTGTGGACCCGGTCATGCCCTTTGCCCTTTGGACTAAAGAAATCCATTTTTACATCGAAAGAAATTTGTTCTTTTAAAGTATAGGGTACATCGTTTGGAAAGGTCAAAAAATCGCATCTATGCTTTGTCTTACCCAGCATAATCATTATAATGCATGAAATAATACATCCGCTTAAGTTCCGGCTCGGTCCGCCGATTACGTCTGACGCGATTGTGATAGCCATGTATACCCTCCGTCTGGTGACTCTAACATTATTCATAAATCGATCATATCTTACCCAGTTTACTTCATCCACAAAATGGACACAGAATGACCAACCAATATAATTTCCCCATGGCTATCATTCCTACACTGCATTTACAGCTACAAGTAATGAGCATTGTAGTTGGGTGTGCGACTGTTTTCCAATAGATGTGACCAAGCCAACGGGAGACTGGAAGTGTTTTCGTGAGGAAGATATGGGCCCTTGATCTGAGTCGATCTGGGTTCTCTAATATTGCATGGAGCATACACGGATGTTGATTGATAATGCCGTTTGTTTGGCTCGTTTTCATGTGACAGACATCTCCGAGTGTCATCCCTTCATAAGCTTCAGAAAAAAAGGCCGTGAATCGCTTTCCTCGTATCCGGTTGGACTAATGCGACTATAATCGGCAATTGGTAGGTCGCCAACGGTGTGTCCATGTAGCCTGTGCCTGCCGGCGTTCGAGGATGGTGTTGCCACGACGAATGGCCTACCGTCTGGCGGCGTGCTGCCAGCTCCTCGGCCTGCTGTGGCTGGCTCGGCCCGGCCTGGCCGCGGCCTGCCCGGACCGGTGCCTGTGCCGACTGGACGGGGAGGTGAACTGCTCGCAGACGGCCCTCTGGCATCTGCCCGCGGACCTGCCCTCGGGCACGCGGACCCTCCTGCTCGCCGCCAACCACATCGGCTCGCTGGGCGAGGAGTACTTCCAGGACCTGGCCGAGCTGAGGGAGCTCCGCCTGGACGACAACCGGCTCGCCCGGCTGCCCGACTTCGCCTTCCGCTCGCTGAAGCGGCTCCGCCTGCTCGACCTCTCCGAGAACCGGATCCGGCGGCTGGGCAAGCACGCCCTCAGCGGTCTGGCCGGCTTGGCCGAGCTCCGCCTGCGGGGGAACCGCCTGGCCGCCGTGGACCGGGACGCCTTCGCGGGCACGCCGGCCCTGGAGCGTCTGGACCTGGGCGGGAACGACTTTCACGTGGGTGGGCTGCCCAAGGGGCTGTTCCGCTGGCCCGTCGGTCTCCGCTGGCTGGGGCTGAGGGGGTCGCGTCTGGCGGGCGTCCCTCGCCTCCTCTTCAAGCCCCTCGCCAACCTGACCGTGCTGGACCTGAGCGAGAACCCGCTGGCCGGCCGGCTGGACCTGCCCTCCCTCCTGGGCGACCTCCCCCGGCTGGAGTCCCTCTCCGCCGAGGCCTGCGCGCTCGGCGAGCTCGGGCCGGGCGCCCTGGCCGAGGCCGGCGGCTTGGCCGAGCTGCGGCTGGGCTCCAACGGGCTCGCCGGCGGCCTCCCGCCCGCCCTGCTCGAGGGCGCCGCCAGCCTCAGGAGGCTCTCGCTGGTCAACAACAGCCTGACGCACCTGCACGAGAGCCTGTTCGACGCCAGCTACGGCCTGGAGCGCGTGGTGGTGTCCGGCAACCCGTGGCACTGCGGCTGCGGGCTGCTGGGAGTCAGGGCCCGATGGAGCCGCCGTCCGCCCCGTCTCTTCTGGCAGGGACTCCTGTGCCGGACTCCGGAGGCGCTGGCCGGCCAGGACCTCTGGGACGTCCCGCTGAGCGAGCTGCACGCCGTCTGCCTCGGCGAGGTGCCCCACCTAGCCGCCGTCTTCATTAGAGGGGACGAGGCCGAGAGGGCGCTGTTCCTGAATTGCCCGCTCCCGCTGGGCTCCCACGTTGACTGGTGGACTCCGCGTGCGGAATACGTCGCCCTGGGGACGCCTGTGAGCAGGATCACGGGGCCGTCTGCTCAGGGCACGCCGTACCAGCTCCTTCGGAACGGCAGTCTCTGGGCAGAGACCGGGCAGCCAGGCATCTACGTGTGCTCCGTCACCTTCGCCAACGGCACCTTGGAGGCTGGCGGCGTGGAGGTGGCGATGAAGCCGGTCGACTCGCCCGACCAGTACGACCTGGACGAGAGCCCGCCGCGCGGCCGGACCACCAACCGCGCGCTGGTCCTCTGCCTCGTGTTCTTCGCGCTGGCCGTCGGGACGCTGTCGGGCTGGGCGACGTGGCGCGTCTGCCGGCGCCACCAGCGGCGGAGGCGGACCAGACTGCCCTCCAAGTCCTTCCTTGACGCGCGGCCGCCGGCGCCCGTCCGCACGGACCTCCGCGGCGAGTCGCCGACGTACGACTACGCGTACGCTCACCAGCGGCCGCGCGTGGACGTATCGTGGGACGAGGGGGGACGTGGGGAGAGCCCCTACGCGGTCGGGCGCCTGCTGGACGAGCGCCAGTTGGCCGGGAGGACGCTCGGGAGGCGGCTGATGAGGCCCGCCTCGCGCTCGCTGCACGAGCCGCGCGGCCCGCACTACTACAACGACTGCGTCCGGGCCAAGCTGCAGCCGCGCAGCGCTCACACCATCTCCAGCGGCGAGGTGAACGGCTACATCACGCCCAGCCAGCTGTCGGCGTGCGCGCTGAGCGTCCGGGCCTGGAAGGAGCGGGCGAAGGGCCTGGTCAGCAGCGGACGGCCCGGCCCGGCCGCCTCCGGTCGGAGCCGCGGCGGTGAGGACACGGAGGTCTTCTTCAGACCGAACAGCAGCGACCAGCGCTATCTGGAGATTATGTGACAGCGCCCCCCCCCCCATCTGTACTTATTGCGTGACATTCTATACACAGTATGACATACTCCTGGTCAACAAACGCTGTATGAGGACGCCATCTTTGGATCATAATTTTCCATTTAGGTTCCGAGTCAGGTCTTATTCTCTGGTTCTGGTTTGACTTTCACTTTGATGCCTTATATTCTAGATTGGGTTATTCGATTCATCTTATCACTGAGAAGAAGTCTATACGTTTCTGGAAGTACCAGTTATTTGTAGGAAGAACCACCACATCAGTTTTCTAACCAGAAGCACATTATTTCAGATTAAAATCCCGAAGATGGCGTCCAGAAAAGCGCCCCCACTCGGCCGAGGTCCGGTTGGGCAGTGACGTTCGAACGGGGATGTCCGCAATAACCACGACACCGTGAAAACGGTGAACACGACGTTGCCATCAATGGCTCGTCACGGGTTCGAAATTTCTAATCAAGAAGAAAGACAGGATGAGCTATAGCTGACGTTCATAATTCTTAATGTGAATATTAAACCACCGTATGTAAACTTATCCAAATGAGATTTAAACTTGTCAAATGGTTACTCATAATGGGGTGATGTGTCTTGAGCTGTCTAGACGATCAGCCAACCGAACTGAAACGAAGTCGTGCCTCTTCACATTTGGAATCAGAGAAGGGATTAGCTCGAACCAAAAGCAGTCTCCTCCACGTCTATTACTGGTTGACTGCCAGCCAAGGCTGACAATTCCGTGGATTGTGCGCTGCCGGTTTGGCAAATGAATTCAGGGAGATTAATACACAGAGCTAGTAATTAGATCTTCTCAAAATGTATTGGGCCTGACTTTTCGATCCTAGCAGCAGCTTTCTCAAATGCAGAGATCTTCTTAATTGCCCACTCTCTTGTTGGGGTAGACCAATGGCTTATCAGTAGAACTGGGAGGTGATACCAGGTGACTCTCGCTGGGTTTGAGACTTGTTTGAAGCAAAGTCAAAAAGCCTCTGCCCACATCCGTGGTAGAGAGCTGGCCTGGGTCGGGTGGCTAAGAGGGACAGACATCGGCCCACACCGGACCTGTTGTGGTAGGCTGCCAGCCAAGGCTAAACCAAATAGGAGTAAGAATCAAATGAGGACTGTGATGAGCAAGCGGCGACGCACTCCACCGCTGTGCCTGATAGTGTTGTGAGTTGTGGGATCAGAAAGGCTTCGATCTTCAGGTTTTCACACTTTTCACATTGGACTAAGTTCACTCTCATATTTAGTGTCAACAATATACAGCATTTATTTCTTACAGCATCTAGCAATTCTACTCTCACTCTAATCCTTATCCATAAACATACTCTTCTAGCAAGAATGGTCTTCACATTTATATCACTAGTCTAAGGAATTTGGGGTGTGGTCTAAAGAGTAGGTGACCTATAATTATAATGCAATACATGTACTTAAATGATGGAGGACAGAGGGCTTAGTCAACAGGTTTCAATGCAGGAGGTCTGGTCAGAAGGTTTCTATAGGAAAGTGTGGTCAGTGGACAGTTTGTAATGGGTCCAGGATAATTTAATCATGTGTAGTAGTGGACTGAAATAGGATGAAGGTTACTAGGTAAGGGGGTCAATATCGTTAGGGGTTGACTAATACACAACAATAGACTACACGCCGGCCAACCCACATGTGTTGGTGTTTTGCTGATGCAAAACGGTAGTATCAGTATGTGCCAAAGTTGACATCCGCTTTCTACTCAGGGAAATACATGTCTAAAACGCCCTCGTGTCATTCTTCTCTTCCAAGATAGATGTCCAAACGTCAAATTTTGAAATAGTTGCCTTTATAGACGTCATAAAGAGTGACCTATTTTACACGTGACACGACCAAAGCGAGATTTACCATGCATGAAACCTTATATGGACAACAGTTCCCTTCAAAATAAACTTAATTTTTCATTCTTTTTTCGTACTGGCTCATTGCCGCTTACATAATATCCACATCCGCCATTGCTCGTTTATCCGAGAGCTTGCCAGCCACACGGTCACCCCGTTGCAGGTATGGCTGCCAAAAAGGAGGGCGCTGTTCAAAGTTGACAACACTGACCCACTGTTCCGGAGACTTGAAGCCAGTTATGCCGCATATGCATTTATCGTATTGGTATCGACATGAACGGGTTCGTTTTCTAGAGAGCACTAGCCTAGTTCTGATTCATACCACATTTTAATTATTCAGCATCGGATTTCATTCCCTGTAATGACCCATGCGATGATCAAGCGGAACTCCACACAGCGCTTCCTGCTCGGGTGTGGGTGGTGTGATATGAGGGGTATATCTTATTAAGGGATCGCTCCCGGGGCTGCTGTAGAGGGCGCCCGCTGTGGCCGAGGATTCGGCATGTCGCCTGGAATTACGGCCCGGCAAATGGTAACGATTGACAGCGAACTGTTTCAAACAAAAGTGCACGCGATGCAGCTAACCGCTATCTGTGTATCAAATCTGTGTATCAAAGAGAGAGGGCATGAAAAGGAGAGTGGGGGGGAGAGAACGTGAGAGAGGGAGGGTATGAGATGGGGATAGGGAGAGGGGTGGAGAGGGAGAGGGGCTGACTCATAATAATCAACAGTCCAACGGAACCGAACAGCGCTGTTAATGAATACCCAAGAACAGGTGCACGTGTTAGGCTACCACCTGTTAGAGAGCTTAAAGTGAGAAAGACAAAAGAAAGCAAAGTAAGGGAACGATGCCCTTTTCCGAAGATAGTTGCTGAGAAACGGGAAATGTTGGAACGCCTACCCACAGCTGCAAAATGTCATAGAAGAGGGACTGACGGTTCGATCCGGGCAGGATCTTTGAGAACGGTCCTATATACTAGGATCGGAACGTCAGGCCCTCTTAACTCTGGAGGTTTGCAATATTTTGGTCACTTTTAGTCAGTTAATAGTTTGCAACATATGATAGTTGAATAATATGCTAAAATGACTCCAAACTGTCGTCCGTCTGTCTACCTATCTGTCTAATTGTCTGTATTTCTCTGCCTGTTTGTCTGCCTTTCTGTCTCTCTGTTGGGATGAGTGACTAATTTCGAAGGGATGGGAACTCTCCTTTCTGGGAGTAGGTAATAGTCCTCTCAGCTTCACACCGTCAGAAATGCATCTCGGGATCGGTTGTCGACTGTTACTGCAACGTCCTTCACCTATTATGCCGTCGAACAATTATTTTGACCAGCCGTCCAGCAGTGAATGACCAAGAATAATGTGTTCGCCTTTTGGCATCTATTTACCAGTATTCCTGGGAACCTATCGTACTGGACAGGTTCTTATGCCAAACACGAATCCCAATAGCCGAGGCGAATGGACGCGCAGGACACTCAATACGTTGACGATGACACTGGCGTGCGTGCGAAGGACCAGCTGCTTCTCACAAACGGAAATTGGAAAGCAAAATTTCGCTTGGCGCTTTGGACTTTCGTTTCACTCTCTCCAAACGGAGCCACGTGCATGGGCCTGCCTGCGAGTGGGCTGTGCCGCTGATGTCTGAATTGCTGTAAATGAATGAAGAGGTTTTTTCCCCCTTTTCCATCATTGGAGATCGATGCGCAATAGACCGTGTAAGTTGGCCACGAGAATGTACGTGTTACCGCGAGATTCCTGACTTCCGGGCTCGTCGGATAGGAGGTAAAGCGGCGCTTTTTTTTCTTAGAATATTTTGTATCGCGCCGATTGAAGCAGTTTAAACTATTAGAATAGTAATTTAGGAATAAAATATTAAAATGCAATGTGTAAAGTACGTGATTTTGCACGTTTTACAGAAAAAAAATAGTTAAAATAATTTTTCGTTTTCACGTTTGAAACCGTAGAACCAATGCAACAAGAGGTGATAGTCGTGTTCCCAGACGAGCGAACTTGTAATGTATGTACATACGTGTACTGGCTAACGTCGCGCGTTACGTTGATCGTGTTATGATTTTGTATTATTTTGTTTACATGTAAGGTTTCCACATGTACAGTTTTTCTTGCCCGAATGCGAACCACACCAACTTCGGCGCGATACAAGTAGTAATCCTCACGTCGCGTACCACAGTCGGGCCGTATTCGCAGTACTGTACTTACAACCGGAAAATGAAGGTCAGGTTATATTTACTTGTTTTCTCTGCCGTATATTCTCATTTTTGGGTTGGTTTTTTTTGCTCATTCTTATATTTTTAATATACCTAATCTATAAACCTGGGTTTTTAGTTGGAAAGAGGCTTTCTTCATTATGTAATAATGCATTCAAAATTGGGTACGTGTTAATCTCCTGTAGCAGACGGTGCGGAGGTGCCCGGAAGTGTACGGTGACCTTTTTCACCACGAGACTTACACGGTCTATACAAGACAGTCTTCGCGGCAATTCAAACACCGTTTCATTTTGCTCACAGATATCCATTTGACAGACTGACAGACTGAAGTAATAGCGATGCAGTATGCAATACGACAGTCGATAGGTTGCGCTATCACGACAAGCTCATGGTGATCATGGCCCTTTTCCGGCTTTGTTTTTCTTTTCTTTCTTCTCTCGTCCATTTTATAGTATTAGGAACGAAAACGTGAGGCCTTTGGCTTGTCTGTTTGTTTGTTTGTTTGTTTAATGTTGCACTGCATTTTGAAAACTAATCCAAAGCTTCAACTTTAGCAAAGAACTCCAACCTGTGTTTTCAGCTTTTGGGATAACAGAGACGAAGCCGGATCTGTTGAAGCCTAAATCGGGTTTTGGAAAAGGGCCATAATTATTCTCCATCGCTCAATGTGTGTCATACCGCCGTGTTTTGAGTTTTGGCTTCACGACGGTCGTGTATATAGACCTACTGCTTGTCATTCACATTATTTTTATACAATTTACAATTCAATTCTCGTTGACTTAACGTACGTACGTAGCCTAAACCTGCATTTTAAACATGTCAGCCCCCATTGCATTATCGTCAGCCAAATCCTTAATATGTGGGACCATGTACATACAAATGAAGTGCCAATCTCGAAACGTTATGCTTTTTTATATCTTCGCGTGTTTGTCTTGAAATCTAAAACCAATGTATGTGTGACCCTTCTTTGTGATGGTTTACTTAAAGAGAGTCATAAAAAAAGGAGGTAAGGAACTGCAATTACACTCACGGTGGGACTCGGTTTTATTTCTCTGCTTCTTTTAGAATCCAATCTTAGGTCTGACTCGGTTCTCTCGCGTACGTGTCTGACTAGGAATTCTTGTACAGGGAGGGGTTCCCGCCACCAACGGCTCGCTCCTATTGGATCAGGCCGTTGGGTAATTTGAATAAGAAAAACATTATATAAACATACATACAAATAGTGCTACTTTGCATTAACTAAAAAGGAACGTCCGTTCGAGTGAACGCGCTATAATGGGTTAAACCAAAATCTTACGGGGGGTAGTAAGACTTCAACTTGTGACATATGAAATGTAATGTTATTCTCACTCTGCGAGTGAAACATGAGGAGATAGCTACATTCACGTGGTTAGCGGTAGTCTCACCCCAGCCATTTCCTTGTTTTGAGTTTAGGTTTTCGTTAAAAATCGAGTAGAGGAACGATACTTTCCCTGCATTCCGAGATTTGGCATTGGCTATGGGGCGTTTTCCCACGCACCGCCCGAGAAAAGGGAAGTTACTTTGTTTAATTCCTCATTTGACCTACTTCCTACGTACACGCTTACACGTGTCGGTTAACTGTTTATGCATAAAAGCATAACCCATGGCCGAGAGTTACACGAATCAGAAATCAGAATAAAGGCAAAATAGAAGTAAAAGCAGAGTAAACAAGAAACGGAAAAGAATTCAAAAAAGGTAAGTCAAACAAATAAAGGAAAATCTGACTGGGTATACTTTTCTCAAACGTTAGAGGGCCTGACGTTTCGATCCTTGCAGGACCTTTCTCAAAGGCAAATTAAGGTCCTGCTTATAAGGATCGAAACGTCAGACCCTATAACTTTTGAGATTTATGTATTGCAGGTCATTTTAGTCAGTGAACAGTTTGTAACTGCAGTTTTTGTATTAACTTGGGTATACTTTTGAACGATTTCGCAAAATGGCAAATGAAACTTTGACTGGACCGGGATTTGAAGCTGAGACCTCTTGTTCTGCTTACAGGATTAAACCAGAGGTCTCGGTCTCGAGGTTTCCTGAAAGATAAGCTAGGGTTTAAAACAATTCATTGTTTGCATCTGAATGAAAATTTCTCGAACCCTGGAGACATACGGCAGGTAATGTCTACCAATCGGACCAGACCAGACCAGACCGATTCATGAAAAAATCAAGGAAATTTTGACTCGACAGAAAAGAGAAAAAGAAAAAAACAGGAACAGGAAATCATTGAAGAAAATGCAACGAATAAGCCAAGGACAACAACGAGCTTCGTGGTGAGAGAATGGTGTGGACCGGATGTACTGTTTATGGGTATGCCAAGCATAATAGTAAAGGATAGTGGATGGAATAGCAGGAACTTCCGGTCGGCCTGCCTCGGCTTACACACGGTATCCAGGATGTGGGAAGGTGGGAATACGTGTAGAACACCATTGCCGCTCAAGGGCCAGGCAGATGTAAGCAGAATGTATCATTATTGCAGCCCGTGTGAGGGTCTGATACACGGTATACACGGTACCACTATAGGCCTATTATGTCGTGGAGGTTGTCCTGCTTTTTTATCGAATACCAACAGGCGATTGACTGCGTGAAAGATTGTGCCCGATCGGTCGATGGCGTCCCTGGTCTGGTGTCCTCTGGTCCGTCTGCTCGCCGTCTGCCTGTGGCTCGCCGGGACGGCCACCGGCTCGGCGGCAGAGGCGGCAGAGGCGACAGAGGTGGAGGTGACTCTCTCCCGCGGCGGCGTCGGTCGCGCCGAGCTGCGCTGCCCCGACGTCCGGGAGTCGCGGGACGACGGCGCGATCCGCTGGGTGACGCCGGGGTTCCTCCTGGTGGCCGGCTCCACCGTGGACCGGGCGTCCGGCGTCTTCGCCGGCGACGGGCGGCTGACTCTCGGCCGAGACGGCGCCCTCACTATTGACCCCGTCTGCTGCCAGGACCTGGGCACCTACCGCTGCTCGGCCACAGTCGTTGATGAGGGCGGGAACGGCACCGCGGCGATCTCGGCCCGTCAGGCCAGCGTCTCCCTGCGCCTGGGCTCGCACCGCCTGCCAGCCGACTGCGACGCCGGGCAGCAGCCGCTGATGCCGCCGGCCTGCGGCGTCTCGGCCCCTGCAGCCGCGGTGGACTGGCCCCTCTCGGCCGCGGTCGGCGCGTGTGCCGGACTGTTCCTGGCCGGGCTGGCCGGCGGCGCCTCCCTCCTGGCGTGCGCCCACTGCCTGGTCAGGAGGTGGCGGCGACACCGGCACCGACGGGCCGTGGCCAGCCTCCGCCAGGGGAGCGTGCAGCTGGCGGCCCGCGGGGAGTCGGTCAAGAGGGCGGCGCCTGGGGCTGCCGGCCGCCCCGCCGAGGCGGAGGCCGGGCCGTGTCATTCTGGCCACAACAAGGAACCGCAGCAGCTGGCCATGGTGGATAACCCGCTGCAACAGGAGGACGGGCTGCCGGGGTTCCCGCCCTCCCCGCCACCCAGGCCTGACCAGCAGCAGGTGCCGGCCGGCAGCGCCGGCGACATGATCGCCAGGACCGGCCGCCTCTCGGTGGCCATCCACGCCGGCTCGCTGCAGGAGCTGAGCACGGCTGGGCTGCCGGCGCCGCCCGACCACTCGGGCCAGCGGGCGTGGAGTCGTCAGCGGTCGGACGGTCGCGACGGCGGATCTGGAGGGCGGGACAGCGGCTGCTACCATCAGGGAACCCCACCCGCCGCGTCTGCGGTCGATAGCCTGGTCACGCTGGAGGACGCCCTCGCCTTCCGGTCCTCGCTGTACTCGATCGAGGGGGCATCGCGGGAGACGGCCGCGGCCGTGGACGGGGGACCCCGGTCGGCCCGGACGCCCGGCCCCTTCTACCACGAAATCGGGCGCGGGAGCCCGGAGTCCGTCCGACGCGCCTCCGACCCCGACGCCTCGCTGATGATGAGGCACGACTACACGTCCATGCGGCTCCCGTCCAGGCCGCCGTTGAGGGCGCGCACGCCGTCGGCCGACGGCTACGAGAACCTGGTGCGATCGCCGCGGCTTGCCGCGGCGGCCGGCCTCGTGGTGACAACGCTCGCCGGCACCCCACGGGCCTACCTCGGTCCGCTGGCCGCGCCGCCGTCCGGCCGCCGGGCCGCCTCCTCGTTCGAGTTCCAGCTGCTGCCGCCGCCGCCGCCTCCTGCCCGCCCACCGGCGGCGGCGGCGGCGGCGGCGGCGGAGACGCAGTCCGGGTCCCGGTCCAGCCTCCCCTTGCCTCCCCCGCCGACAGAGACCGCAGCCCCGGCGGCCCTGGCCGCGGACTGCTGGCCCTCCGCCGTGCTGCAGGACAGCAGGGGCTACACGGCGCTGCAGACGTGGCCGCGGCGGGTGTCGTCCAAGAGGTGGTTCCCGCCCGTGGCCCCGGCGTGCCAAGGCACCCCCGACTACCTGGAGATCATCGCCTCAGCAGACTGTATTCACGGTCCACACTAGTGGCTATATACAGAGACTCGCCACCGCATCCTCCACGGTTCGAAGGAATCTAAGCCGTCTGGCCCATCATATAGAGCAATGAAACTGTTTCCATAATGGACCCATGGAGTGGAAATCTCAACCCTTCCTCGACTGTCCACGAAGAGAACATTCGGTGAACTCGCAATTGGGCTTGAGCTATTTGACTCAGTGGTATCGTCGAAATTTAGAGATCCTAACTTCGCGATGACTTGTCACACTCTGGAATAAGAACCGAGCACTGCATCTGCTGCATCTAACGCGATGCTGAACTGAAGATTGGGTCGAGCACACTCTGCATGGTGCTGTTATAAGTAATTATTATGACACCACAGGGGCCTAAATTAATCATTTTTAGGCTACTGGCTGTCAATTTGTACCATATCGTTTAGCAGCAGATTTCAATCAAACAACAGATGTGTTCATTGAACTGGTTGTTGTGTTTACCAAAATATGAATCCGTGGAAAGTTGAATTATCATGATCGTAATCATAATACATACAGATGTGTGTGTGGTAAATGATCACTCATTGAAACCTGTATGATATTCCTGGATACAGACACGCATGCAAAACCAATGTTTGTGTGCCGGCAGCTTCAATAGTAAGGATTTTAAGCTGAGGTTGACCGGTTCGGGCAATAATGATGTAACAATAATCAATAAGCCTTCTTAGCTTTTATATCGAAAACTATTTCTCTTTGGGAAATGTAAAGTAAACAAAATCACTGATGATTCCGACGCAATATAAAAAAGGGTTACAAGTCAATCCTTTTATTTTCAATAGAAGCAATTATTATTGTGATTCATCTACCATTTCTTTTCAATACAACGCGGTCGGAGAAAAAACTTTACGTTTTATACTTTTATAAGCTTTCTTCTAATGTTAAAAAAATAAAACAATTAATATAGTCTATGGTTAATAATCATGTATTTTTGTACTGGTAGTACTGCACCACTATTTTTGCTTGAGTTGTGTGTATTAATATAGGAAGGTTTGCGGTGAACACCATGTATCAGGTCTCTTAAAGGAAGAGGTATGGTTCTGAAAAGAACCTGAGGGTAACTCGACGTTTCGACCAGTATGCTCTGGCCGTCATCATCTCCTGATGACGGCCAGAGCATACTGGTCGAAACGTCGAGTTACCCTCAGGTTCTTTTCAGAACCATACCTCTTCCTTTAAGAGACCTGATACATGGTGTTCACCGCAAACCTTCCTATATTGATTCACCCACCATGCAAAGCCTTAAGTCTCATTTGTGTGTATTAATATACAGTGTATTGGTAACCGTGCATTTTGAATGCTTTGCTTCCATGTCTTGGCCATCTATTTCCTGTTTTGTATTAAATACCGGATCCAGGTGGTCTACATAATGCAATGGGGTTTTCCTGTTTGACTGTAAATCTTTCTGTAGATATGTTCCAGGATACAGCAGCCCACGGGGAACTTTAACGACAACAAAACCATTACCGGAAATTCATTTTACCAACTTGTATAAGGCCTCTTGTCAAAAAGATCAGCAGTTGGGTATCATATGATTTGACCCGCCCGATGTCGTTTCCACTGGATAGCCATCGTGAATTTTTCACCCGAGTCCAGTACAATCGGCTTTCTACCGGGGGAAATTTTATCGGTCGGACGAATTCAACCGGTACTCAACCGATGATCTTTTTGACAAGAGACCTAACGTTTATGATATAGGCCTACTGTAGGTGTGCGTCATCATAGTGAAACCATAATTATAGACCTGGAGGTTGTTTTATTTCCCCCAGGTCTATGGTTAAACTGTTCACCTCCGGAAAGATTTACCTCGATCTACTTTTACAGTGTGAAAAACAAGGCCAATTCAAGACTTCCTTCCTCTCACGTTCCTTCCTCGACATGTCATTCCCCGCCCACAATTCCTCACTGATACATGTTCACTGTACAGTGTACAATACAATTACTGTACGAGCATGTATGTTTAAAAAAAATCATGTACATGTACATGTACATAACAGGACTTGTGTACATGTACATCCTTGTGTTTTTATAAAGTATACTTTATGGATAGTGAACGTGCATTAAATAATTATAGGCCATTTACGAAATAAAGGCAAGCTCATGAAGGTTTCGTCTCCGTCTGACAAAACCTGAAAATCCCGGTTGTGGTTTATTCACGAATTTGAAGGTTTGTTGGCTTGATTGGTACAGCGTATTCCCCAAGAAACTGAGGCCAAACGCTTGCTTTTAGATGCCTGTGATATCGAGTAAGATAAATAATGACCGAAGCCTAAACCCGAGCCTAAGCCTTAATTTCGAAAAGGGCCTCTACTCTATCTGCCCCTCTTTTTCCTCCTTCGAATAGATATTAGCGCCCTCTGACGACGGACTGAAGCTTTATTGTTTTCATGAACAGTTGGTTAGGCCGGCTGCAGCTCTCATCGATCCACGAGAAACCGCTGTGTATATTTTGCACACTGTACAGTACATGTATACCGGTACACTACACCTGCAGTACATGTACTCTACACGGTAGCATAATTTGGACCGTCAGTAGAACGAGTGATGAATATGCAAGATCTATGACTGCTAACCGTGCTTATGAATAATTCATTAGCCCTATACCGCGTGCACCTGTACTGTGTAGTGAACGGAAGTTCGCTCCATAAACTTTGAGTTTGAACACAAGTTAATTCTCTTTCTACTGTCGAGCCAGGCTCGTTCTACTGACGAGCCAGTGCTCCATTGACTTTGAACACAAGTTCTCATTCTACTGTCGAGCCAGTCTCGTTCTACTGACGAGCCAGCTGCTCCATTGACTTTGAACACGAGTTCTCTTTCTACTGTCGAGCCCGTCTCGTTCTACTGACGAGCCAGTGCTCCATTGACTTTGAACACAAGTTCTCTTTCTACTGTCGAGCCAGGCTCGTTCTACTGACGAGCCAGTGCTCCAATTGACTTTGAACACAAGTTCTCTTTCTACTGTCGAGCCAGTCTCGTTCTACTGACGAGCCAGTGCTCCGTTGACTTTGAACACAAGTTCTGTTTCTACTGTCGAGCCAGGCTCGTTCTACTGACGAGCCAGTGCTCCATTGACTTTGAACACAAGTCATTCTCTTTCTACTGTCGAGCCAGTCTCGTTCTACTGACGAGCCATGCCAGCTATAGCTGCTCCATTGACTTTGAACACAAGTTCTCTTTCTACTGTCGAGCCAGGCTCGTTCTACTGACGAGCCAGTGCTCCATTGACTTTGAACACAAGTTCTCTTTCTACTGTCGAGCCAGTCTCGTTCTACTGACGAGCCAGTGCTCCATTGACTTTGAACACAAGTTCTGTTTCTACTGTCGAGCCAGGCTCGTTCTACTGACGAGCCAGTGCTCCATTGACTTTGAACACAAGTCATTCTCTTTCTACTGTCGAGCCAGTCTCGTTCTACTGACGAGCCATGCCAGCTAGCTGCTCCATTGACTTTGAACACAAGTTCTCTTTCTACTGTCGAGCCAGGCTCGTTCTACTGACGAGCCAGTGCTCCATTGACTTTGAACACAAGTCATTCTCTTTCTACTGTCGAGCCAGTCTCGTTCTACTGACGAGCCATGCCAGCTAGCTGCTCCATTGACTTTGAACACAAGTTCTCTTTCTACTGTCGAGCCAGGCTCGTTCTACTGACGAGCCAGTGCTCCATTGACTTTGAACACAAGTAATTCTCTTTCTACTGTCGAGCCAGTCTCGTTCTACTGACGAGCCAGTCTCGTTCTACTGACGAGCCAGTCTCGTTCTACTGACGAGCCAGCTACTCCATTGACTTTGAACACGAGTTCTCTTTCTACTGTCGAGCCCGTCTCGTTCTACCGACGAGCCAGTGCTCCATTGACTTTGAACACAAGTTCTCTTTCTACTGTCGAGCCAGTCTCGTTCTACTGACGAGCCAGTGCTCAATTGACTTTGAACACAAGTTCTCTTTCTACTGTCGAGCCAGGCTCGTTCTACTGACGAGCCAGTGCTCCATTGACTTTGAACACAAGTAATTCTCTTTCTACTGTCGAGCCAGTCTCGTTCTACTGACGAGCCAGTCTCTTTCTACTGACGAGCCAGTGCTCCATTGACTTTGAACACAAGTTCTCTTTCTACTGTCGAGCCAGTCTCGTTCTACTGACGAGCCAGTGCTCCATTGACTTTGAACACAAGTTCTCTTTCTACTGTCGAGCCAGGCTCGTTCTACTGACGAGCCAGTGCTCCATTGACTTTGAACACAAGTCATTCTCTTTCTACTGTCGAGCCAGTCTCGTTCTACTGACGAGCCAGTGCTCCATTGACTTTGAACACGAGTTCTCTTTCTACTGTCGAGCCAGGCTCGTTCTACTGACGAGCCAGTGCTCCATTGACTTTGAATAAAAAAGTTTTCTTTGTACTCTTTCTTCTTTTTGAGTTTTTGCTCCTTTTTATTTCCTTGTTTCCTCATTCCATCATCAATAAATCAATGTCATAAAGCATTAATTACATCAAGATATTACGTACGTTGACAATGTCAACCTCGCCTGGTTTGTGGAGGTTACCGAAAACAATTTTAAACTGAGTGTTCCAAATTTGTCTCATCATTTTGGAAACAATAACTAGTTCAACTGGGTTGGGCGTGTATCCCCGAATCCTGCTTGAGTCGTTTGAATAGTAATAATTATGTAATTACCATGCATTCACCGTTTTGGAACAAAAGATAAACAAATGCTCATGCATGTATTTCTACTTCTGTTTTACACAGAGGACATAATTTAATTGATGTTGCATCACTTATTTTCCAATTCTATACAAAATACATGTATCACCTGTCGGCAAAATTCGGAATCTAAGCCTTAGTCTGTAAACAAAGTTTTTATCTTCTTGATCCATTAGTTATTTTTTCCACAGCTTCGTTCATATTTTGTCCCACTTTAGATTGGAAACTAAGTTTAAAAATTTGTGCGACACTTTTTTAACCTTTGGCTCATTTAACCGCTTTACAAATATATTTTCATAGATGTTTTTTGTGTTTATCATATAAAGGTACACCTGTTTATTATCTTGTGCGTCTTTGACTGACAACCAATTATACTCCCTGTTGGGGGGGGGGGTCCATGTCTTCCTTCTTGAATTAGAGAAAAATCTTCTTTTTAAAGCATTATTATTCTTGAGGCATTATTATTCAAAATATTAAACTTCCTACCCATTTCTTTAAAAGTTACCAGTTGCTTCTCAAAAACGACATCAATTATCTAATTTGAAAACAGCCTTTGGCTTTAAGCACAAGGCTGTTCAATGCACATCGTCAGTTGCAATGACTGGTATTAAACAAAGGAACTTGCTTGCAGTCTTATAAACAGGAAATATTTCGTTCAAAACTACCACCTGCCTCATGGAAAGCATGGATAAGTTCTTTATAAAACATGGTCGTGGTGTTAGTTTTCAGGAAACTCTCAACATTAGCAAAAACATACCATCGTAGATTATTGCTTCCATTCGGTTTGTTTATCCAGTACATGTGTACTTGCAAAAGTATCCACCTCCCTGATGTTTGGGGGTAGTGTGCAAGCCATTGCAGTTTTAGGGCAAGTAATTTACAACTGATATCAATTAATCCCAACCCTCCTGTATTTTGGCCCTGGAATTGTAAATGTTTAATTCTGTCAATCTTCTCATTCCACATGAAGCCAGACTCGTTCTACTCCCGCGTTAGTGCTCCATTGACTAATTATTGTAAACCTGGCTATGGCAGCTCAGGGATCACACAAAGTGGATGCAGCTTTTTCAATTCAAGTCAAACAAATCAAGGAAAAACTGACTGCGAAAATTTGAGCAAATTGACAAATTGGCAAAGGAAACTTGAACTTGAGAACTTGAACCAGGACTTGAACCCTTACTTTGTTTTTTTTAAAGCTCATAGCAAATTAAGTCCTACTATCAATTCAATTCAAGCTTTTTTTGGCAGCCCTATATTGCATATTACAGCCAGAGACTGTTTCACTTGCCATCAACTTAATTTCTTCTCTTCACAAACCAATAATTGTAATAAGTTCGTTTTGTTCACTGACTATCTACAACTGAATTAAAACAATGTTTTTGTGTGACACAAAGTCCTACTAAGTTATCAATACCATTGGCCAATATTTTTTGTTCAAACTGCCACATCCCAGAGCACAGATAATGCAACTTTAAAAATCAGATGACCCCAAATATTTGAGTCAAGTGTTTGGTGGCACATCTCTGTATGAAATCAATACCGGTAGTACATGTTGTTGGAAGCCCTATATTTCATATTACAGTCAACAAATCGTAGAACTTCTTTGATTACAGTTGTGGCTGGACAGCCCCTTTTCCTTGCGGCTTGCAGCTTCATGTAGTGCCTCTGAAAGGGATGATCTTTCTGCAAGGAACGAGAAATACAAACATGATATTAAAATCTGAATTCTTTCTTGCCCAGGATTATTGCTGGCACTAGGTAGCCTGGTGGGAAATTGAGTTTTGCAAAACAGGAACACAAGTTGTGTGCACAGGTGGACCACATTTATCTTCTTTTCTCCCCTCAATATTGGCTTTGTCTGGCCTTTTCACGATTAGTTGGCAACTTCACCAATAGTCTCACAATTCTACAGCCACTGTAGTTTCCTTAGGGCCTACTCTTTACATTCAGTGAATCTATCCAATCAGAACATGCTTATGCTAACATCAAGCATAATAACTATACATGTTTTTGTGCAATAAAGGGGAAAAACAGCACACTAATGTGCACATGTCTTACATGTACTTTAATGTGCATTATATGATCCCCAAGGTTGCAAATATTGGAAACAAATACCAATGCCTTTGCAACATGCAGACACGTCATTACTTGTTGGTATGGGATTATTGGAATCTTTTGGGGTCAAGGAAGACATCTAATATTGGATTCCCCGGGAAGGAGTTCCATAAACATGTACATGTACATGTATGGGCACTGGGTAATGCTTGTCTGCTTGATAATACCTGTGCATCAACTGTATCAAACCAGCATCAAATTTCAATGTAGGCCTAATTCAAAAGAAATATTTCAACCTATTTTCCCTGAGTAAATTACACTGTTTCATGCAGCAGAAAAGGTACTCCTTGAAACAATTAACAGCATTCATGTATGGGAGTGGGACTATTTCATTCAAATAAGCTTTGCATGGTTGGTGAATCAATATAGGAAGGTTTGCGGTGACACCATGTATCGGGTATGCTCTGGCCGTCATCAGGAGAATGACGGCCAGAGAATACTGGTCGAAACGTTGAGTTACCACTCAGGTTCTTTTCAGAATCAAACCTCTTCCTTTAAGAGACCTGATACATGGTGTCACCGCAAACCTTCCTATATTATTTCATTCAACTGAAAAATGCATATAATTCAATATACATGTACTTGCTTTTGTCATCATACCGTTGAGCTGTTGTCTCGTTCTTCTTGAGCCCTTTCCTTTCTTTTGGAATGTTTATCCCTCCCAAACATGCAAGTCATCTGAATCCGAAGAGTGGTAACGAATGGCACACCATCATTGGAGACAACACCTTCAGCTTCACTGGCATCTGCAAACCGGAAGCACTGATGAAAAACGTGGGACAAACCAAACAAAAATCTTCAATCAAAATACTAAAATACTAGGCCTAGCTCTTAACAATGTACCAGCGACAAAATTAGGGCCACGATTTGAGGAACATAACTCAAGATGTCGTCTTTCTTATATCAGTCTACTCGTGCCAAGTAGCCAACCGAAAGTCTTTTTCTGTTTTTGTTCTTTTTGTAATTTTAAAAAGATCAGTATGCAAGTCGATTAAAAGAATTAATGGTATTTTTTGCTTGAAAAGCTGTGTAACGGGTAACTACATGTAGCTAGGTCAAATGTTGTAACCAACATATAGTTATTTAATACTAGTATTGAATATTATTAAATATTAAATATTAAAATATTATTAAAACTATACAGGAGTAGAGGTATACAATGTTGGGGGTGGTGCATGAAATTTGAACATTGAAAAATTGGCAAAGAAAACTTTGACTGGACCGGGACATGAACCCGAGACCTCTGGAGTCTGGATTAACGTGCACCTATCCAGCCCTTAGATGGTGGCCTAAGGGCTGGATAGCTTAGATGGAAGAGCACTGGTACGTTAATCCAGATGTCTCGGGTTCATTGTCAGGTCATGTTTGTTTGAACTTAAATTTGAAAATGAAAACGAATTGTCCTGGGTACGAGATGTCTCGGTTCTGAAATATTGGGTACGAATTGTCCCGGGTACGAGATGTCTCTGTTCTTAAATTTTTGGTACAAATTGTCCCGAATATGACTATGACTAGTAGTACTAGTACTACTAGTACTAGTACTACTACTACAAGTACTAGTACTAGTAGTACTACTAGTACTAGTAGTAGTACTTAGTACTGTAGTGTATAAGTGTAGTAACTAGTAGTAGTAATATCATGGAGGAAGAAACAGAATATTAAGTAGTAATAATCGCTAGTATTGACTTAAGATGTCTTGGGCCTTAAATAGTGGGTACGAATTCGGAATTGTTCCGGTTACGAGACCGACTCTTGGGCCTAAAATTTTGGGTACAAATTGTCCCGGGTACGAGATGTCTTGGGTCTCAAATTTTGTGAACAAGAGCTTGAAGATAAAAAAGGATGACTTGTCAAGTTGTCAGGGCAAGTTACTCGGACTAAAGCAAAGGCCAACTCAAAGTCAAATGTTTATAATTATATTCAAACCTTAAATTTAAAAGCGCTTGGGATAGAGAAGTGGACAAGATTTTGACCCATCTTATAATATTTTTTTACTAGTTATAGTTATACAATAGCTGACGGCCTGACATTGATATCAAAAACAGGCCTAATGAATGAATAATATTATTGATCTAGCCAAATCCTGGCTTAGTTACCTACGTCGTACCGCAGGCTTCAGTCGGATCGGTCGGGTCTTCACTCACTCACTGTCGACATCACAAGCGTACCGCTTCATCACGCTTGGTCTTTTCCACGTTGAACTTCAGAGACGCGGATATCTCGAATGTCTGATTAATACAAATAAAACCTCGTCTTGGGTACAAACCCATCGACGAAAATCATGGCTTGGGGTTGTGGAGGAGGTCCACCTGGATGTCCAAGGGTGAGGAGAAGGGTTGTCTGCCGCCATTCCACAGTCCGACCGGGATGTTGAATGACTGTTTATTCGAGCGACTGTTTATTTTGAAATTTCCGTGGAACATGACGTCATATTGCATATTCATTACTCGTTTTAGTTGACGTCACATCTTGCATATTCATCACTCGTTCTACTGACGGTCCTTGTTATGCTACCACTCTACACCTGCTCTACCAAGTACTAGTACTGTGCCATGCATATTCATTCAATACACTTATTGGCAGGTTTGTGCGCCTTTCTGGAGACGAAATAACCAGTAAGTACAATTTATTCGGTGTCAGAATATTTCAATTCAGTCGAAGCCGAGAATACTTTAATTTTACCCGCTCGAGTCCAAACATTTTTCAGGTTTTTCCCGGAAAACCACCACACCAGTGGGACCGTCTTTTGTTTATTTTTGGCATCGACCGTGGCGTGTTCGTATCGTTGGTTTTCTCACGGCTTTCTCGTGGTTTTATTCGCTGTTGTCCTTGGTTTTCCCATAAAGTAAGATGAAAACTGCCCAGTGTTCTCCTAGTTCCTTTTCTTTCAGGTAATTTGAAGTACATTATAATGTACCACGGATTTTCCTTCCTCCATGCATGTACTGTATAACTATAACTTATAAGTATACTTATTTTTGTTTTATAAGCTAAGACTAAAGAGATAAAATGAAACACTGTAACATAATCCTGAGAATATCGATCACTATCACTGTATCAGTCCAGACCAGTCACCATGGAGGATTCCTCCAAATGGTCCGATGGTCCAGACATCCGTGCTCTACTATATGGTCCAGATAAACCGCATACATCATTTACAAAATAATATCATATCTTCATGTTTGGATTTTAGTAACTACGCTAGGGAATCGTTATTTAAGAAATTTACATATTTTCTTAAAAATTCTGTTTTACTGCTAGTGCTAGTGCTACTGCTACTACTGCAACCATTGGTACTAGCTACATGTACATACCAGAACCCACCAAACCATCTAGTATAAGTAATACTACTACTAGTAATTACTAGTACTTTAGTAGTACCCTAGTACTAGTACTAGTAGTAGTAGTAGTAGTAGTAGTACTGTAATAGTAGTAGTAGTACTAAGTACTATTACTAGTACTAGTACAAGTAGTAGTAGTATTACTACTACTACTAGTGATCAAACTCATGGCATGGTTCAAACTACATGTATCTATGTTTATAATTGAAATGTCAAACTCCCGCTACCTCCACGGTCAAACTTGTGAGAAACATCTGTCAGTGTCAGGGAGAAAAAGGAAAGTCACTAATGACAATCAGCCTCATCACATTTCTTGCCTTTTAGAAGTGCTCCCATATACATGTACATGTACCGGTACGTGTATTTGTTCACAAGCAAAATGGTCATGGGACAAGGCGGGTCTCTTTTATAGCTCCATGGTCAGAGCATGGTCAGAAATCAGAATGACTCACTGGATTAGCAAGGAGTTGTTGATGGTAGTTGAGGGGCTTTGGTCCCAATAGGAGTAAAAGGCCTTTCCACTTCACAGTGTAGCTGGCTAGGGGTGAATGCACTTTGCACAATGGGACTTTTCAGAGGAACACCTGACAGTTATAACACAGGCCACTTAGCAGGGTGTCACTAGTGCAGTAATGGATATAGAACCAGTGACTACTGACTAGCATGTAACATTTCCAAGAATATCGCAACTTTGCAATCAGCAAGGTGCATATTTACTCAAGAATTAAACAAATTATGGCATGTGCAACTGCATTCAATTTCAAGAGAACTTTGCCCAGAAAGGTTTCCTAGTACCGGTACGTAATACTAGTAGTACACTTAGTAGTAGAGCTGTTAGTGTTAACATTGTAATTGTAAAGAAAAAGAACTTCAATGTTATTATTGAAGTAAAACAAATAAAAGGCGTGTTCCAAATTACTTATTAACCCTATTCAACGTATTAACGTATTCAAATTCGTTGCAGGTGGTTTTGCAATATGCCGGTGTTGTGGCAAAGTGTCCCCTTGAAACGTTTTTGTATTAACTAAGTGTGATTATTTGTTCAATTGTATCAGGTGGCAAGTTTACTTCTGGGATTGTTTTTTACATCAAACTGGTCAAATATGATTCGCCACTAGGCACTAGTGTAAGCCCTAATTCCAGTCCCCAATGTTCACCCCAGCCATGCCCCTGTGGACCAAGTCTGGTAGTGACCAACCCCATAGGCATTTCAAGGTCTCCTATGACATCATGGGTATGGTCACTGTTCTAAGAAAGAGTGTCCAAGACAAAAACATGCCCCTATTAGGAAAACCACCTTATCATCCATTATTCATTATTCAGTCCCCTATAGTTTCTCATCCAACCCCGTCCCTTGTTCAACATTTAATAATTCAACTATAATTGCATATTCAGTAAATGATAGAAACAAGTCCTTTTTAGGTATTCCCCCATTCCAATCTGGTCCCCATTATTCTTGTATAAAAGAAAGGTCCCCATCCCCTTCCAAGTAAGAATTCTTCTCTTCACCTCCTCCTGCTGATGGCCAACCCTTGAGTTAGATCCTTGCGATCTAGTCTCCTGTGACTCCTGCATTCAACTTAGTCCGGTTTTGAATAAAACCCCCATCAACCAAATCTTGGTGTTCGGAGTCTCTCCTTTTTCTTATTTGTGGTGCTCGGTCTCGAACTACCGCCCAAGTAACACTGACCAACCTAGGCCGAGAGTCCTAGCATCCTCGTCCCAAGCCAAACCCTAACCTTCCCAAATCCTGCGGAATCCTATTTGCCTTCAGCAGGATTCTGCAGGATTCAGGGCACATGAGAGTTGACTCATTGCAGGATTCTGCAGGATTCAGGGCACATGAGAGTTGACACATTGCAGGATTGTGCAGGATACAGGCTACTACTATCAAAGTGCTGGAGAAGGATTTAGCAGGATTGAGGGCACATGAGAGTTGACACACTGTATGAATGTGCAGGATTGAGGGCATGAGGTGATTTTGTCAGTAGGAAAATGCAGGATTCTGGTAACAATTCGGACGTCGTTGTGGCTTTTGTCAAGAGATTATCCGTTCGAAAAAGGGCCCATTGTTCTAAGCTGAAAAAAGTCTTTGTTTAGAATGTGGACTAAAACTCCATAAACTCAGTGCAGGATTTGGCAGGATTCAGGCAATGGTCCACAGTAGCCAGTACTGCAGGATTTGGCAGGATTCAGGTCACATGGAGCTTTGAACAAGGCAGGATAGCAGGATTTTGCAGGATTCAGGTTATATCCTACAAACAATTGGTAGGGGGTTATTAAGTGTTACACTAGCCTTATTTGCCACACATGTGTTTAACATCACCTGGAAGCATGTTTTTAAGAAAACAAAATTATCTTGCAAAGCCGATAAACTCTAAAGAACTAGAATAATGATTGTATTAATATAGATCCATCATGAGTAAGAAAAAAAAGACAAAAACGAATAGAAATTATATCTGACAGGTTGTTTGTATACAATTTCTTTATTTTGATGATGATATCACGTGATATTATGGTTCAGTCTTCATATTAACTTTCATTGAAGTAATTATTCACTATCTGGAAAAAGAAAGTCACAACCATGGACTTAAGACGCGTGCACTTTTTGTTGAAATTGTAAAGCACTAAAACTACTGGTACGAAAAATAAAATTTAACATTTTTGAGAATTGAATATGTAAATCAAAATTGCTACATACCAATTTAAGGAATTGCTAGACAAAATGAAAAGTGTGTAGCAGTTTTTGCTATGCAAGCTGTTATTCGAACGCTGGTGCGGTAACATATATTTTTTATGAGAACATCACTTTCAGTTCAGTCAAATACTGGTACATGTAGGCCTAATGAAATGTGATCAAACTTCAGGCCTCACAGTTTTATGAAAAAGGCATACAGGATTACATGTACACACATAACTACCGGTATGTACATGTACATGTGTATAAAACTAAGTAAACCCCATACATGTATCTGTGTCTTGTGTGACTGACTTTTGTTATACTATAGTGACAGTTTCCGCACTGTGAGTTGAACTTGAACATGAAACTGTTGCACAATCAGTGTACTGGGTGTAGTTTCTATCAACATTGACATACCGGTAAATAAGATGCAGTTGAGAATGTCATTGGCACGGTTTGACTCCCCCAAGAATGTTGGAGAGGCTATCAGCTATGAACTTTGCTTCATCCTTGTGGACCCAACAACTCGATCTGTTGTAGATGATCTGACCTTACCAGTGGGTTGGGGTGGGGCTCACCTTCTGAGAACTGCTTGACCCTAGTTAGCCTGACATTGTGTTGTCGTCATAACAACCCTGCTTGTTTTTAACACTCAAGTGTACATACACAGAACACTAGCCCATACAGCAGTCCTGGTTACATGTACATGTACTCTAGATGTTGATTGTTGATGATTTTGTTTCAACATTCATGGGCGGGACCTGTTTACTATGGGGGTTGGGGGATGTGATGTGATTCAATTAAGTGAGAATACATGACAACATTCAAAATTGTACGTTCACATATTATAGACATGGACCGATGTTTCCATCCTAGTGGGGCCTTTTTCCCAGTGCTGTTCAAATTTACCAAAAAGGTATTACAATTTACACACACATTATGTAATACAATACATATCTGCACCCTATATGTTCATGTGGTAATAAAAAGCTTATGCCGAATTGTGTATGTAGTACACCAGTATGTACAATATGTACAGTGTAATTTTCTAAGGACAAACCCATTACTGTGTACACTATTTTGTTCAAAATTGTCTTGCATTGTGAATTTGTGAATCCCTAAAGGCTAAACCAAGAGCCTACACACAGGTGGTTACAGTATACTGTACATTATGTATTTGCTTTTACACACAAGGTTACATGTTTACTTACAATGTACGTATTTGTGTACATACTGTACATGTAGCTTATGTAGACTTCAAATTCCTGTAAATGTTGACATTGATCAATCACTTATCAGATAACATTTTGTAGACTGCATGGAAATTTCTGATTCCAAATATCTGATATTCATTTTTTTCCCAGGAGAACCTTGGTCGGTTCTCTGTAAATGTTTACGTCAAATAGCGCACCACTGAATCATTTGCCTTTTGTGGGTCACATATAAGTTATCAGCAGTGGCTGCTACGTGCGTGGCTGACGATGCTCACTGCACCTTGGAGATACCGTAGACCCTTCATTCAGGAAAGATAATAATAGTGGGCGTATATGTGTACACTGTAGTTACACACACTGCCTGCAGTAGAGGCTGCCAACATTGGTGTTAAAACGGAAAGTTCAAGGCAGTTTTCCTTGTTTAAAAGCACATCACTAAATTGCTCTGTCTCATACGTACACATACTGTACATGTATGAATGTACTTGTACAGTAGAGGCTGACAGGGATCTGGAAGGAAACTTCGACATGAGCTTTAGTGGCTAAATGTACAGTACATGGATGTGTTCATTTACATGCATGGACCCAGGGCCTGCTGGTTACAGACATTGGTGTTGAGAATTCAAGGCAGTTCCCCCAGTCAGAGACCTTCACTCTGCTTCATCTGCATGTAGTAACAGGTGCTGAGTTGGTGACAGACAGCATTTGTGGGCTTACCTACATGTAGACCAATAATGCAGGTATGTACGGTACAGGCTTTGTTGCTTTTTTGAATTTCCTCGCTACGGAGACATTTTCTTTGCTCTTGAAATTACCAGTCTTTCTTCAGAATGATTGATTTTCAGAATTAACTGCAATGGCTTTTACTTGCACTTAATTCTTTGATCTACAAAGTTTCTGTATGGCTACAGTTGGTAAGTGTTATGTCATTCTCTCATAAAGAGTATTCTGGTACAATGTCATTTTGACTAAGTAATTAATGTACATTTAGTACGTATGTACTGGTAGTGAACAATGTAACATAACTAGTGTTATGTGCATCACGCACTAGTGTACTTGGCCTATACCGGTACATCGTAATGTATTCTACAAAAATATACATGTCCATAAATACCACATTGCCAGTAATGCAACAGTTTCATACCGGTACATGTACATGTACCATGTAGCGATAACTGATGATTCAGCAGAAAAAAGCCTAGGTGCTTATAAGGTATACACATGTGCAACTCACACGTGTGTACATGTACTGTCTGGCCTCCACAGTCACCTCCGCTACAGTATGCATTGTCTTCACAGCCTCATCACTTTATTGTTCATAAAATTGGTCAAGGTCTGAAGCAAGGCTTTATTCCAATCTCCGTCTTGGTAAAGAAGGCTGAAAAGCAAAAGAAACCAACAGACTGACAGATGTACATGTACCATGTAGCGATAACTGATGATTCAGCAGAAAAAAGCCTGTGCTTATAAGGTATACACATGTGCAACTCACACGTGTGTACATGTACTGTCTGGCCTCCACAGTCACCTCCGCTACAGTATGCATTGTCTTCACAGCCTCATCACTTGATTGTTCATAAAATTGGTCAAGGTCTGAAGGCTTTATTCAAATCTCCGTCTTGGTGAAGAAGGCTGAAAAGCAAAAGAAACCAACAGACTGACAGATGTCTTTCCTTGTTGTAGGGGTAGTACTAGTAGTAGAGGTACAGTACTGATACTGACCTACTGTACATGTACAGTTTGTACACGTACATACATGTATAGACGTGTACATGTACACTGTACATGTACATGTACATGTACATGTACATGTACATGTACATGTACACTTGAATGCATTGATGTACTGTACATTTAAGTAAAAACTTAAAATCGCCCCCATACTTGACCAAGTGTTACATTGTTACAACTTACAACGTACACATGTACAGTCTGATGCTTTCAGACTACTGTAGGCATGATAGGTCAAGGAGACAAGGACATGTACTGACTGGTAGCCTGGTAGCACTACTGGTATCACATGTACTTACTGTACTTTAACCATTATAACTATTAAATTACCTTGCTGCTCAAGTTTGGCGGGAGATTTTTATGCAGGTGTCAGCAGCCCTTGCATATAGTAAGTTGAATTCAACCCTTTTTCGATCACTACAATTATATCATGTATGGAATGGAGAGAGGTACCGTACATAAACATTGTACAAATGTGGCCCGGCACAGCATAATGATGAATAACCCCAACTTTTGAGATTTTGAGATTTTCTAATGATGTGAAAAAGTATACCATTAGCCTTCAAATGATATCAAAATTATTTCCGTGTGAACTTTTTTGTAAATAATTATTACAAGGGGACTTCGCTCGTTCGTTTGGTACAGACACAATATAGCAGCGCCATTCTAACTCCTCGAAAGCGGCCATTCAAAAAGGCAGGAACTTTACATTTTACATAAACACTCCCCCGAAATCATCGTTTTTTAAACATTTAGAGACGGATTTTGGATAATCCTTTGGACATAATATCCTCCAATACATTAACTTTCCGAAAATACCAAAACAATTTTTAATTTTTTTTTTTATCGAATTGAGAAGATATTTTGACTTCAGGCGTTGTTTACTCAAAAAGTGTTTTGGTGGGATATTCCTATTGTCGCTGTGCCGGGTCACAAATATATACTGTACATGTATGCACAAAACATGTACAAACAAATGTACATGTATGTATACATGCAAGACAAATGCATGACCAGTACGTGACTGTGAGAGACAAATTGATGTATTTTTATTTATTTGTTTTCCCTTTGAGCTGTATTGAACCAGAGGATTGGTCCAGCCAAGTGCAATGCACTTGAATGCAGCTTTGATCCAATGGTTGATAGAAAAACAGGTTTCACGTAAGTAGTGACTTGTACACAGTACATGTACATGTACCGGTACATGTATGTGTGCGTATATCAACTGACATACCGGGTATCCGAATCTACCACACAACCTTGACCAACTCGGTGGTCCAGCGGTTAAGACACCTGCACTAGAAAGCAGTCGAGGGTTCAAATCTCGTCCGAGCTGCCTGTATTTTGTTTCCAGCAGGCAATTGGGCAAAAGGAACACTGAGCACACAGTGACGATTACACCGAGTAGGGCAAACCTTCATTGAATTCTATTCTTCCCGACACAAAAATCATATTGTACACAGTACAGTACAATGACAATATTGAAGAGAATAAACATTTTTAACCCATAATGCACACTGTAAATGTATTCTACATACAGTATGTACATTGTACATGTACATGAGTTTGCCAAATGGACAGGTCACAATGAGACTATTTCACTAATCCATGCTTTGCCACGTTTTTACATGACTTTATAATTACATTGTGTTTTTACCTGTACAGTAATAAATTTATCAGGATATGGCAATGTTCTGTAGATGAGCCAGCAAAATTGCTTTGTTTGTATACTGCGATATTCAAGTTTCTGCTGTAGGCCATAGTCTGTCTAATGTACATGCACAGTGTGACCTTGTCTTTGAACAGACCCTGAACAGTTCATGTACATGTACATGTACATAGTACATACATGTATGTACTCAAACAATGGTCAAGGTTAAGTAAGATTAATAATGTAGTTACATGTATATGTACTCGTTGGTACAAAATTATCCCTCCAAACAGGCTTCAAATATCATCCCTGTAGGTGAACAACCCAAAACCTACATGTACAGTGTATGCATGTATGTACGTACATGTACATGTACCGGTATGTGTGCGGACATTCACCCAACTGTTGTGACCTTCACTCTGTCAAACTTGGAAGGAACTATACAGGAATTTCAGGAAACGAAAGTTTGTCTCTTGGGGTACATGTACACTTGTTCATACGTCATGTATCATTTTGTATGGTTCAAAATGTACATGAACGTGTGCGTGTATACATTTGTGTAGGTACACGCCCACGGCCACGTTACATGTACATGTACTGTACTACAGTACATGTAGTTGTACAGTATGTAGACCGACAACTGGTCTTGAGATTTAAATTTTAAAAAATTACCTTGGTGGACTGGTAAATACACATACACTGTACTGTATAACACTACAGTACTGTACTGTTCCCGTGTGTACTGCACATGTACATGTACATGTACAGTACATGTACATGGTATATGTAGGCCTACATGAACATTAGTGTACTGATAGGAAATGTACAATACATACATGTACAGTATCTGTCTGTGTGAAAGTTTCAGTGGCATTATGTTCACCCTTTTGATTATCCAGGGCCAATTTCATGGAGCCGCTTATGAACATGTACATGTAGAGCCCGGCTGAATGAATTCAGGTTGCCAGGAATGCCAGCCAAATCTTTGAGTACTGTAGGCCTACAATTCAAATGCAGCACCATCACAAAGGAGTGTGCATGTACCGGTACGTGTACAGTACATGTACTGTACATTAAACTGAAAGTACTGTAATTGTCCATTAATTCTTTGTGCAGTTTTTAATGAGTCCTGGGAAATCCCCCTTGAAAACCGGCGCAGTACCTTGAAATGGGTTTCGGTTTGTGAACAACAAGTGATTGTGCACAGTGCACCAGGCACACCAGTGCACCACAACTTCAGTGGCACCCATAAACGCATAAAGGGAGCAATAATAGCTTTAATAGTGAAAAGGGTGTGACGAAAATGGCAGAAATAACCCTAATCCCTTTGTGCACAAGTACAGTGTATTGCCTTTCGTTGATATTATGTATGTAGGCATTGTCAAAAGGACTGCAAAATGCCCTGACAATTTTTGTACTGAGCTGGGTCTGCAGGGTGGCCCCACCCCAGTGCAAATTTAGGCACAGGCTTTGTGAATTCACCATTTTCAAGAAGCATTCAAGAAGCTTTGTAAAACATACTGTATTTTACTTGTGGAAAAACATAACACAGACCCGACTTAATTCAGGGTGTGCAGGGTGATCAACTCTAACAAGTAGGCCTAGTATATGTACATGTACATTGTACATGCACACTGTACCTTTGCAACACTGAACATTAGAGTTTCAAATCTTGAACCAGTGAAATTGTCTATGATGCTCTTTGATGAATTGAATGGAAAAAGAAGCCAAACAAATACAAAGTAAAGACAAAACTGACTAGAAACTTTTGAAATGTTTTGAAAAACAGCACAGAAAACTTGGACTGAACCAGGACGTGAACCCAAGACCTCGGGTTTTACATACATATGTACAGGTTTTACATGTAGGCCTACCGGTATGTACCAGCGCTCTTACCACCTCTGTGGCCTTCTTAGACATGGAACCGGTGGCATGCAACCATTAACAGGTTAACTGCCATTCACCAGTGTTGGATGTCCCTGTTCCTGTGTTCACTCAGATGCAAACAACCAACCTGGCTACAGTAGCTTGGGGATCATACCAAGTGGATGCAGCTTTATAATTTACGTCCGGCAAATAAAGGACAAACTTACTGAGAAAAAGAATAGTTAGTTTCCATTCTTTTGTCTATTTGAAATTCAATATCATTATGCAAACGCTATAGAATACATACAATGAATTGACTATTAACCTGTCCCATAACAGAAAAGAGAGTAGTTTTTGTGTTTTTATGAATCATTGCACATGTACAATGTACTGTACATGTGTGTACGTACAGTACAGTATGTTTTTGCAATTGTCTGGGGTGGGTGCTACTGTCATGACTGTGCAGTAAATTGTACACCCAGGCCATTATATGCCAGCTGAAGATGTCAGTGCAATTACTGTGTCATTGAAGCCCTACTCCATGCAGACCTATACAGTATACATGTACTCGTACATGTAGATCCCCTTGGTCTTCATTACTGCTTGACTGTGGATAATGGCAGTGTAATTATCCTGCGTGTACATGTACTGGTAGCTCCCACCCATACCCTGATTGGTCTCATTAAATCACCCATCTGGCTTGTTTTTATAATGACTAGATACCGCAGAGGCTCTGGCCAGCCATCTGAGAGAGAGCTTAGATGAATGACAGATCTGCAGATAACAACAGGCAGCTTGTTAGCAAGCATGCATTACCGGTATTCATGGCCTTGGTTGACTGCGGGCCCAGCCGGCTGTGATGAAAAGAATTGGAATTTCAAAATCCCAGCTCACTCAATCTCTTGTGTTGTATTCTGCCCCAAATTTTTAATGTCAGACAATTTGGGTGAAGAACAATGGAGGCCAATTATTATTGTTTTTTCTGATTCGAATTCAAACATCAGTAAGCAGAACTTGCAACAATTTGTTTGTATCAGTTTGTATCAGAAAAAATCCTTCTTACTGAACAAGAGTGAAACTCCTCATTCTCATGTAGTTGTGTACAACTGTATACTGGTATATATTTTGTACACATTTTGCACTGCAAAATCGCTTGGTCATCGTTATTTATTAATTCATGGAATCAATGTTATTGACTGTACATGTATATGTACATGTACAGTACATGTACACTGTACTGTACATGGATGCATAATGTACCACAATAGAGCACTGTACACATACAACTTCTTTACATACAAATGTATGTTTGTACAGATGTCCAGTAAGTGAATTAATAACTGGCACTTACATGTACGTGTGGTGAGTGGCTTTCCTGGAAAAAGAAGATAAGTAAAGCAGCTAATTAATAAGCTCATTAAAATCTGCCAGTATTGTTAAATAGTCAGTCCAATCTTCTTATTCAGGCACTTGTCTAGTTCTCTGACACCATACATACATGTACATGTACACACATGCACGTGTCATTTACCGGTACACGTGTATGTGTACATGCCGTACACATACATGTAGGCCTACATGATGTACATGTAGTGCATTCATTACCGGCATCATCATGGTGTACAGTAGCCAGTTTCTTGTTCTGTCATAATGATTGATTACCGGTACATACATGTACTGCACATACAGGTATATCACTTTGGTTGTGATGAAGGATTGATGGCCAATGACATGGTATACTGTCCCACTCAGTATTAGTTGTGGCTCAGTGACTGGGAAACCATGGCACTAACTGATGTGTCATCCACCCACTTGATCACTGTCCGCTGAGATGTAATTAGTGTGAAGTCAAATAAAGGCACCATCAGACTAGTGCGGTCTGCCCTGACTCATCTGTATTGCAGATACCGGTAGTCATTAGCTTCCTATGGACAAATGTACAATACAGACTTCAGATGATGGTGTGTGTGACGCTGTATGCATTTAAACATATGCATTGGTCATGCAAATGAAGCCATCTGTCAGGAAGCCTGCACTGTCTGAACGGATGAACCCAGAAATCTCTCACAGAGTGGTTGCTGACCATTTGGTACAGATGCAGATCTGTCACCACAAATATATTCAACGACTAAGCATACGTATACTGTGAATGAGTGTGTGCATTTCAGCTTGGAAGTCTACAATGTGTATAAGTACAGTAGTAAGGACTAACATTGGTCCAAGGCCTAGCTCTGTGCTTACCGGTACATGTACAACTGCATCACCAGGTAGGGCACAGTACTGTATGTGTGCACTTGAATATAGCCGGTGTCATGGCAACACTGAAGGTGGCACTGATTTACATTTTTTGTTTTCTGTCACATACTGTTACAGGGGTTACTTAGTACTTACATGAACCTGTGTACTGTACAATGTAGTTCATGTACATGTACATGACATACTGTGTATGTCATAACATACTGTACATTTCATGAAAAGGCTGTACATGTGCATGCTCAGCATGCTGAGTACACTTTTCTTGTAAGTAAACCTACTGTTGTTTTTGCAATTCATCTACGTTGGTTTAAAGTTGTGCACTGTACTTGTCACTGTTCATGTATTGTGCAGAGTGGTACTACAGGTACATCATTGTCTCTCAAAGATGGACCAATGCCGACGCCCGACGATGATGCATGAAAAAAATTAAGTGCACTTGGCATTTAATCTTTTTTATTCACTGAGTGTACACGTGTACAACTGTACATGTACATTTACATGACTTGTCAGTGCAGATACATGTACATGCAATAAGGTACATGAGCATGTTAACGTTGTATAACTATCCATTGTGAGCATCACAATAATCATTAATCATAGGCCCTATATTCTAGAATTTAGAAAAATAGAAACCCCAAAGTTGTCACAGATTCAGTCAAAGATAGTTTGGCACGGACTGCAGATCTGATCAATGAGCTTGGACCCATTCCTCAACTGTCATATTGTAATTTACAATGTACGTATAGATGTAGGTCCGTGGTCTGTATGCAGTAATAATGAATGAATCAGAAATAAAACAATCATTCATGAGAGGAAACTGAACAGATAATATGTAAATGCACAGCACATGTCTAGTTCCTCGGGGTCCTTCCAGCTAAGCTCTTTAACCTTAGATTTTGTGGGTGTGAGCTTTTTACCATTTTGATCACCATCCTCCCCCCCCCCCCCCCCCAGCCATGAAATTCTTAATTCCCCTGCATTCAAAGCACAGGTGTTGTCCATTGTTCAGCATATGTATAAGTCCTTAAGATAATTTGGGGTAATTTAAACTTTTGACGACTTGAGCTGTATGCCCTTGGGGAAAAAAAGGCATCCTATAAAAAAGAGTGTCTCCTTGGGAAGTGTCCAGGCAAACATTGTAACTCTCTCTTTGAAAAGAAAAAAAGTTATCTGATATGGCAGAGAAGAAAAAAAAACCCTAGAAAAACCTAATTCTGTCACATATCAAGCCTACATGCACTCACTCAATAACAGTACGCAAATGGGCTGATGGCTAAATGCCATTGGCTAGTAAGGGTGATCGCTGACCTCTGTGCTGCCCATGCCTGTCAGGGTGTGTTTGTAGTCTATGATTAATGTTGCCCCATGGCATGGCCCTGTCTTGACTCCGCCCCACCCCCAAGCCTCAAGTACGTACATGTACATGTAATATCACAGCGCAGTAGCGAGTCTTGAAGGCAGATGCTGACACTTTCTTTGAACCAGTTGCATGCTCTTCCTCTCTCTCACCTCTCTGCTCTCACTCATTTGCCCCTCAGACATTCTGAGCTGTGAACTTGAATGGGCCCAGCCTGCACCCCTTCCTCATTCAAAGGCCTCATGGAGATACTGCATCCCCTTGTCAATGTGAGTTTTATATGACTTGAAGGTTTGCATGGTGGAAGTACATGTACCAAGTAGATGTTTGGCATTGACACCATGTAACACCTTTTTTGAGAAGGAGTGTACGGCTCTGAAAAGAACCAGTAACTCATCCTTTCGATTTTGAGCAGTGTGACTGCAGTCTCCTGATGCGCCAGTATATATACACATTGCCCAAAACATTGAGTTACATGTACTGGCTCTTTTCAGAACCACACACTCCTCAAAAGAGAAAAGTTACATGATGTCACCGCAAACCTTACACTTTGTAAAGGTGAGTTTCACTTGAAGATTTTCAAAAGTTCAAGGGCCCGATTTTCGATCCTACATGTAGTGCATGTAGCAGGACCTTTCTCAAAGGTCCTGCTAATTTACATGTACGATAGGATCGAAATGTCTGGCCCTCTAACTTTTGAGATTTATGTATTGCAGGTTGTTTTAGTCAGTGAGCAGTTTGCAACAGTTTTTTGTATTAACTTGAAGATTTTGCTCAAAATCTGTTTCCTTCCAAATAAGGTTGTGCTGGTTTTTGGTTATACCGAAAACCGCGGTTAAAAAAACCAAAAAACGAACCGAAGCCTTTCAGAAACAGCAAAAAACTGCCTGAGACCAAACTGAAAAAAAAATCACGTTTTTTTTTTTCAGCACGTCCGTGCTCGTATACTTTTGTGTTGCTGTCATGCTTTTCGAAAAGTAAATTGGGCATATTCACTTGGCGCATCACATAGATGTATGCGTTTATATTTCCATGAGGAGCAAACAAACGATCACCAATGTCATCAAGGCAACAAAATAATTGACGATAATGATTGTCCTGTTCAACCCTGCAAGCACGGTACACGATCGGCCTCGTTACGTTGTGTCAGTGTGTCTTGCGTGAGATTGACGCTCTTTTTTAGCTAACTTCAATGTCTGCACTTGCTGGCCTTAGCATTGCAATAAAATGTTACACAGAGGAAGAAAAACCAGACTCAGTCATGCCGAGGGTTTCGCACCCGATCCTGTTTAGATCAAAAAGTTCGTTCTAAAATATTGCGAAACACTGCAGTTGTGAAGCTAGCCAGCTGTGTGCACGTACGGCCTGTACATGTACTGTACATGTACTGTACATGTACTGTACGTACAGTACATGTGTGTGGTGTACATGTACAGTGTACAGTATGTGCACATAGTGTAAAAAAAACACCGTCCGGGCTGTACTGTGTGCCTGCATACAACGTGCACGTGCTGGGATGAATGCGCGTGCAGCTTGCTACTGCTAGCCAACTTGACCTTACTTATGCATAATTCATTTTGAGAAGGAAAGGGGGAAAAGGGTTACCTCGTCCTCTTTATGACATTCATGTGCAGTGGAATTAAATATGATGGCGGGACTTTTTAAATTCTTGTCTGTAACTCGCTTTTCGATGTTTCATTTTTTCCTAAAATTTGACTATGCATTTTTGAAACTGCATACGTGTACATGTACGTGTATTATGGGAAATCCAGCAATCATAGCTATGATGCACACCGCTATCAACTAGTCAGTGGGTGAACCTCCGTTTAAGACAACATGGACACACATGATTGTATTGTTACTAACCCCTCCTTTTTCTATAGTGGTGGGCGTGGCCAAGGAAAAATTACAACACAGATCTAGTTCACGGTAGGCCAGATACTGAAACCGCGGTTTTTTTTTCCCACGGTATACCGAGTATCTAAATTTTGAAACAGGCACAACCTTACTTCCAAATGTACGTTAAGCTTTACTGTGACTTTAAAGTGATCATAATCAAATAATACATGTATGTTTTGCTACACAAACAGTCACTGTTGACTTAATTTGACATTCATTTCAAGACAGTCAAATATCAAAACCATGACAAAAGTATGTGTACATAAGTGTGGCTACAGTTTTACTGCAGCCGGGTATATTCATGTAGGGGCCTACCGTATGCAACACATTTCTAGATAAATGATAAGTGAAATGCACTTTATGTGTACGTACAATTAACCTTGTCTAAGCCATTTGGTGCTATACCGGTATAAGAGAAAGGTTCTGTTACTACAGTCGACTCCCATTATAACGAGCTCGGCCATGCCATAACGACAACCCGGATTTAACCACTTTGCGCTGGGGGGTTTTCAGCGTCGATGACCGCCATACGGGGGTTTTTGAACAATGCATCATTTTCAAATCTCGTTAAAACAATCGGAACAATATACATGTATTTATGCGAAATAAATCGATAAGAGTATACTATGGGTACAAGAGAGTAAAACCTAGCACAATTTGGACGTCGTTGTGGCTTTTGTCAAGAGATTATCCGTTCGAAAAAGGGCCCTTTGTGCATCGTCAATGGACCGTAATGGACGTGTGTGTGCGTGTGTGTACGCTGCTGACAATCCCTGACCGCAGACTCCAGCCTCAACTCCAGGCAGTCAAATCTTCGAATTGGTCGGCCACAAACGAGCGTACAGATTACGGTAAAGAATGTGGGGGGAATTCCAATGCCAGACCGACGACCGTTGGGCTGTGTGGCATGCAAAGACAATGTCCCCCGCGTGCTTTCAGCTGCAGCGCGGTATCCCTCGATCCTCCACAGTAAAAGTCCCACAATTGCACAATTACTGCTGCTAATCTTGCAATTCATGTGGCAACTTGCGTCAAAAAGTGTTTGTACTGATTCGTATTGCTTTGTTCTAAGCTGAAAAGAGTCTTTTGTTTAGAATGTGGACAATAGTGGTGCCCGGATTCGGAGGGCCCCGTTGCATAGGCAATCCAATTGACCTCCGCATTCGGAGGTCCCGGCGCGAAGTGGTTAACGAGTGCATTTTCCCAGTCCCGATCAATTCGTGTACATTATTATGGGGGAAAAACTTGGTTATTATGTGCACGGGTATAACAAAAACTCGGCTATAGCGACAATTTTGGCCGACCCCAGGCGAGCAAAACCATTGTTCTCTACCCATTTACAACGACATCTTTTCGACACTACAGAAACGGGCATTGTAGGCTCCCGTATAAGCTTGAGAATCAAATTGCCTTTCTTAGTTTGTAAAAGAAGTTTAACTCAACGTTATCTCATCGTGTTGATCTTCAATCAATTCAACGCAGTGAGTCTAGTCGCAAATCCCCCCGCTGCAGTTTCCCTACGCTTTGCACAACAAGGCTGGTGACTGACTTTATAAAAGAAGTTCAACCCAATGTTATTTCATCTCGAAGTGATATACAAAAATGTCGCAAACTGCATATACTGACTAAAATTACCAAAATGCAAATCTTAAAATTTAGTGGGCCTGATGTTTCGATCCTAGCAGGACCTTTCTGAAAGGCCTTTAAGAAAGGTCCTGCTAGGTCCTGCTAGGTCCTGCTAGGTCCTGCTAGGAACGAAACGTCAGGCCCACTAAATTTTAAGATTTATTTCATCTCGCCAATTTTCAATAAGTTCAATGGGACGATGGTTATAATCAGTGCAGTAAAGTCTAGTCGTGCACCTAACTTTAGCACAATGAATGGGAAAAACCGCTCTCCGGTTTTAGTGAGTTTTCCGGTTATAACGACAGAATTGTGAAAGTCCGCCGGACCTCTTTATAACAGGAGTTGACTGTATTAGCTTTTTGGATTGAAATTCAAGACCCTCCAAGCTTGGAACCAATAGTGGAACCTTGATGTGTATAATGGATGTTTTTGTGCAGTGTGGCCCTGATAATAACCTCTATACTGTGATATCATATCACCCAGGATGTCAAGTCAAGGATGTTCAGTTGCAAATAGACTGCCCACTAATTATTATCTGCAGTAAATCCCTGTACACATACAATGTATACAGTGCAATCTACATGTATCTACCGGTATATGGTTTGCACAGGTACTGTACATGTATGAAACTATGTACATTTCATGCATGTATGGCCTACAATTAAGTCTCAACCCATTTCAGTTCCAAATGGATTTAAATGCACCAGCACATTGTGCAGACATAAAATGTGTGGGGTGTGGCTATGGCAAGTTTTGGGTGTATGGACACGTACAGTAATTATGTACAGTATTCACTTTCCTTCCACATGTACATGTACATACACATGTGCACTTTTTACATAGTGTATTACAGTGTACAATGTGTGTATATTTAATCTGTTGGTACAGGGTTTTTTTACCAGTTTTCTCTCCATTATAATCTGTTGTGACAAATGGTATCTGTTTGCTTGCAATTGCAAAGCAGACTGCTTTGTGTTCAGTTGCATTGCAGGCTGGAATTTGAGACCCGCTGACGTCGGGCATTTCTGGTCCAATCTACTGAAGGGGAAGGATGAGATCAAATGTCAGCAAAATTGCCGAGTCAAAGGAACGAAGGATGAAGCAGGTGCTGTGCAATAGCACGCTTCACGCTGCATAGCCAGTCTTTGTTGAATTTGCCACTATTCAGTTGCAGTTTTTCTTTTTGGTTTCTTTCACACAGGTGCCCTGCTTACTTGTAGATGCTTAGTTTTCTTCTGATGGTGAGATGACATCTGATGACATCCTGGCCACTGAGCAGCTGATCTTCTTCTCGCTGAGCGCTAGCGTCTCCAGAGTCGGTTAAAGATGAGGAGGTCTGTGTGCTGGTTGCTGGCCATGCTGGCCTGTGCCGGCTGGCTGCGGTCTAGTGCCCTGTCAACGCAGAGTGGCACCACGCTGAACCGGGACCGGTGGGACCCGACCACGGTGGAGGGGGGCGACCCGGTCGGAGACCTCGGGGGCGCGTACAATCCAGGAGATGGGGAGAGCGAGACCGAGCCGGAGCCTGAGCCTGAGGCTGAGCCTGAGGCTGAGCCAGAGAGCGAGGCGTACCCGGAGCCCAACGTCACCGAAGCGCCCGACCTGCCGCCATTTGCCGAGCCGGTGCCCAACTGGGAGGAGGCCCTGCCTCTCTACGGACTCTTCTGGACGGTGCACATCTACGTGCTGGGCTCGCTCTTTGCCCTGCTGGCCCTGTACTCGCTGGTGAGCCTGGTCCGGCTGCGGACCCGCCGCCTGCTCAGCCACGGCTACTTTGTGGCCCTCAACCTCATGATGCTGCTCATGGGTGTGGACCGGGCCGTCTACTTTTTCGTGGATGCCTACAACTACAAGGGCGTCTTCCCGCTGTCGGTGGCCTACATGCTGCTGGGGCTGGGGTTCCCCTGCTTGTCCTCAGCCTTCAGCATCCTGTTCCTGGCCCTGCTGCAGTCCACCCAGATCCGGCTGGTCTCGCCCCGGATCCAGCGGGCCAAGGTCCTGGCCGGCATCATCGTGTTCCACTTTGCCGTCTCAGTGGTGGTGGACATCACCGTGGGGCTCTTCACCAGCGCCCAGGTCCTGCTGCTCCTGTGCCAGGGCGTGTTCCTGGTCTGGGGCCTCTTCCTCTCCCTCAGCTACCTGGTCATCTTCCGCCGGCTCCACAAGTACTCGGTCCGCCAGTTCAAGGAGGTGAGCCGGATGAGCATGAGCCGTCGCACCTCCTCTCTGTATGGGATCTCGCCCTTCATGAAGAAGCCCCGCAACAACTGGGGGAGTGCCATCAAAGTGACCCTCTTTGCCTCCTTCTTCGGCGTGGCCATCGGCCTCCTGCAGCTCTACGGCATCCTGGTGGTCTATGGCCCGCTCGGGGAGAAGGTGCCCGAGGCCTGGCCCTGGGCCGCCTACCAGTTTGCCTTCCGGCTCTGCGAGCTGGTCATGTGCGTCCTGATGAGCTTCGTGGCCACCCAGCCGTTCCGCTACAACAGCGAGGGGGTGGAGACGCCCATGCTGATGTGCTGGACCAGCCTCATCCAATCCGTCACCTGCAAGACCTCCCACGAGCTCCAGGAGAATGACGACTACCGGCTGGTGGGCGCCAACGGGGACCCCGCCGTGCTTGGAAACGACGATATCAGGGCCGCCCAGCGTCGGGTCATGTTCGGCTCCGTAGACTCAGAGTTTGACGAGGAGGCGGCGAACCTCCGCCTCCCATCCTCCAACACGTTCCACCGAGAGGCCGCCATGGAGGAGCCAGGCAAGAGCATCACGCTGGGAACCCAGGCGCCGGAGACAGAAGCCCCGGAGAGCAAAAACGGGGCCGTGGTGGAAGAGGGGAAGACCAAGCCAGACCGGAGCCCTGGAGCGACCAGCGCCGTCCCGAACAACACACATGCCCTGGTCTTTGCTCCGATCGTCACGCAGCAGTGGAACGGCGATGGCCCACCGGCGTGCGCCACCAGGAACGACCCGGGCCCCGAAGACGCCGAGCCGGCCAATCAGAACAAGAACAACCACCACTCCCGTCCCACCACTACGCTCCGTCACGGAGGTGGCGAAGACCCGGACAAGTCAGACTCCGATTCCTCTCCTCCGCTGACTGTCACAGAGACGGAGGTGCCAGAAACCATGGAGGCAAGCGGCGAGGCGGACGAACCTATCAGAGTGGAAAGTGCAGAGCCAGAAAGAACGGACACGCAACCGGCTTCAGGCCCCTCCGTCGAGGCAAGAGAGAACCCTGACAAAGGAGAGGCCGACCTCAGTCAATCGGAGGCTGAGGGGCCATACGAATCCACTCACTTCTGAGAAAGACTGATGAACTACATGTACATGTACTGACACAAATTTTGAATGTACAGTGTATACTTGTGGGAGTAGAGTGCCCAATGTGAGCACGACCAAGGCTTGCCCAGCTGTGAAGAGCAATTGCCAAAAAAGTGTGCGCCTATCCCCAAATCATTCACAAACTGCAATTTCCGATATTATTTGTTTTCATTAATACTCTGCCAGATTGGAATTTAACTGCCATGTATCTTGTCATTTATCTACAGTGCACTTGTAAAGACATGTACACTGCACAGTGTACTGTATATCATGTACATGTTTGTACGTACATGTACCTTAAGTATGACACTGCATTTAACAAACACTTTTGCTATGACTTGTGTTGAAAACAATTCAGAATCAGCAGATTGAATGAAAACGTTCATTGCTTTTGACAGGAATGGATGAAAGTTAACCCATGATACCCCAGGTACAGTACTGTACAGTCCTGACTAGTGCACTGTGTATTGTGCATAAACTTTAGACCAAATTTTTAAGTAGCATTTTATTATTGCAATTGTGTACAGTAAAAATGTATGTTTTATCATTTTAATGTACTGCACCGTATGTAGAGAATGGTGTTGTGATTGTGATTCGATCTTATTTGCAGAACAGTACGTACATTTTTAAACATATTTTTACATGTTTTTTATCAGAATCCCTAGATGTACATGTACTGCCTGTACATGTACGGTACATGTATGTATGCACATGTACTAGTACATGTGTACCTGGTATGCACATGTACATGTACATGTAGTAGTACATGTACATGTAGTTGTACATGTACATGTACATGTACACAAATGTAGTAGTACATGTACATGTACCGGGGGTAGTAGCTTGACAATGACATGGAATGGATGTATCATTCAGGGTTCATGTGTACATGCAGGCAACATGCATGGTTCCTTGTGTGGGTCCCTGGCCCATGTTGTACAATTTCTACACTGCTCCCTTCTTGCGTTTTCCCTTCTCCATTGAATATGACTTTCCATTGAACAGTTGAATATTGAATATTGAGAGCACATGTGTCTGCATGAATCTGGTAAGATACTTGTAGCTTTGTATGCGGGGAATTTTGTTTGCATGTAAACCTGTGTACACATTCTGACATTCCACAAACACCAACCCACCGGCAGCAGTTTAATGAAACTGAACCTGCTGATACTCAAAATGACAATTGAGATTCAGATCCATATATATATATATGTGAAATCACATCTGACTGTTTTTCAACCTTTCTAAGCTTGCGCCTGTGCCTGGTGGTGTTTGTTTAATGAACTATGTGTACTGTCTGACTGTGTAATTCTATATGATCAACTTCTATGATACACTGTATGTTTGACTGTTAAAGAAGGCCACCATCTAAGGGCTGGATAACTCAGATGGAAGACCACTAGTACATGCACATTAATCCAGAGGTCTCGAGTTTAAGTCCCGGTGTAACGATCTCAGACCGGCCCCTGTGCTGAGTTCAGCCGTGACGTCGCTGGCTCGCCTCAGCACGTTGCAGCAACGTTCTCAGCTGCTCAGCGTGCTCAGATGAGTCGGTGAACCAAGCACATGGGGGCGCCCTTCATGTGACTGTTGTTTTATGATTATCCGCGAACGAACACTGTTTTACAAACTATACATGTACTTTTGCCTTTGATTGTATAAAGCCAATCGATGCACCTTCATCATTACGGGGGAACGACTGTAGCATTTCTTCCACAATGTAAAACTGCAAGTTCTAGGGCTAGGCCTAGTTATAGGCTCCGTACTGGGCACTGTTATTATAACTATACGGGTCAACTACAGGTCAACGAACGTGCCTGAATGCGCTGTATTGCCAATATGGCCTTCAAAATGGACAACTACCATACGCACTGCGCATGACGTTTTTATCCATTATATGGTAACGGTCTCATCTGAGCATGGGGCCCGGATCAGACCGCTACACTGGTCCAGTCAAAGTTTTCTTTGCCAATCTTTCAATTTCGATAATGATCAAGAATATTTAAAAGCTGCATCTAATATTGCCATTGCTGATATTTTTAAGTGACCTAACCAATCCCTACTCGGGCTCCGTGAATTTACTATTTCTACACTAGCCTGTGTGGCATGATATTCTACTGTATTTCATGAGTGTCATCCTGACCTGTGTCTTTCTTCAGCATGTCTACATACATGTACATGTACAAGTGTAGGTGATTGCAATATTGCATGCCACCAACATCCTCTAGCATCCCCTTTAGAATAGATGCCTGCCAACAAACTGACACATGAGTACATGTAGGTATGCAGGGATTTTGGGATGCTTCTGACACTCAAGTAGTTATAGCAAGGTTTACAACCCCTTTTTTTTAAAGGAGATACACGTATATAATGGCAGTTAATGGTAATGGTTGAATTGCTTCTGACTGGTGCCCCCACCCCAGCAAAGGCTAGCTGATAATTTTGGAAGGCCACCATCTAAAGGCTGGATAGCTCAGATAGTAGTAGAGCACTGAGTATGTTAATCCGGAGGTCTCTGGTTCAAGTCCCGCCCGGTCCAGCCAATGTTTTCTTTGTCAATTTTTCAATTTGTTTCAAAAGTTCCCAGTCAGTTTTTCCTTTCTTTGTTTGACCATTTTTTTTGGAATAAAAGAAAACAAAACAACATGTACAGTGTATCTGAATGAGTAAGGGGTTGTGATGTCGATGCAGTAGTAGATGGACAAATGCCTCTGACTGGTATTCTTCACCCAAGCAAAGATATTTGATTGGTTTTGAAAAAAAAAACCACCCTACCAAAGGGTTGGACACTGGACAGCTCATTTGGAAGAGAATCAGAGGCCTGGGTCGAAATTTCTCATACACATCCAAATCTTCCAATCCCTGTGTTCTAATCCAGATTTTCATTTGTCGCGAAACAAATCTGCACATCTATTAAAAAGGATTTTAAGTCTTTAAACATTTTTTTTGTTTTAAATGGCAAAGAAAACTTTGACTAGACCAGGACTAGAATCCGAATCCAAATCTAGAATCTAGATTCATATATCCGCACTCTTACCATCCAGCTCTTAGATGGTGGCCTTCCCAAATTAGTCTTTGCTGGGGTGGGGGCGCCAGTCACAAGATTTTAGCCCGGTCTTACAAGTCCGGGTACAGTACTGTAAAGATTTCTTACATAATGAAGGTTGTCTTTTCCTGCTTTTAATAGATACACTTTACATTTGAAAACAATTATTAGGTTTTAAATTGAGGGGCTTGGACAGCGTTCTAATTGATAAAGATATGGGAATATTCTCCAAGATTTGTCTGATTCAGAAGTAGTCCTGTAACAATGTGTCTTATCATGCATTATGCTTGATAATTGAAGAGCTCATTATTCAATAATGAATATTCAACGAGTCCACTCTCTTCTGGCTGAGACCGATGAACTCACAAAAATATTGAATGTATAATTGTGGGAGTGCCCAATGTGAGCATGACCAAGGTTTGGCCAGCTGTGAAAAACCGAATTGCTCCAAAAGTGGGCGCTTACCCTAGAATCATTCACTAATCACAAAGCTTTGAATCCGGGCAGCTGAGTCATGTGAAGGAATGCAAACCACTCTGTTTAAAATTTAAATGGGTCAATTAAGATCATGAAAAATGCTGGATAATAAGAGCTGATATTCATTATTCAAAACTGCTTACCTTCATTTTCTTAGAATTGATATATAACTTAATGGTAGGAAAGTTATAGCTTTCTGTAGATATGCTGGTATATTTTTTCAGTACTTTGCTTCACCATAGCATCACAGTGGTTTTATTTAAATTTGACGTGACAGAAGAGGCAATTCATCTCGTTTTGGAAAAAAACTCTTCGGTTGTTTGAGCGATATGATCGACGGAAATGAAATAAATGAAACTCCTACCAAAACCCTAGTCATGATGGCATACTAGCAGTAAACACTTTGGCAATGTGTACAAATCCTGTTCCTCAGTCCTCGCACAAACCTTGTAGAATAACCTGTAAGATGTTGGCGTGAAATTGTGTGATTTCTTCAGCCACCTGTGAGGATGATGAAATGTTTTATTGATTGATGCAAGTGAACAAAGTACAATATGAAGGCATTCATAATTTTTCAACTATTTTTTATGCCAAACCTTGTCTGGAATATGAAATGTAGGAGTGTCTATTGCTGTACTACATGTAGTATCATCTCCCAAATAAAGAGTACGGTTTGTGTGTTTTGCCAATTTCTACGTGTAGAGCGACTTGTATGCTGGTCTGTCTCCATAGACGATCCTCTGTGTTATGTCAAATTCCTCTATGCTCGTACCAATCAATTTATTCCAGTTGGACATCTGTAAACTCATAGGCTCTCTTCCACACCAAGCCTTCCACGTCGGTAGGCTTTTCCATGTGGACATTCCTCCACAGCTGTAGGCCATCCTTGCCACCACGAGGTACATGTATTTCTTCACACCCAAAGGCCCTCCCACATACTCCCTGGCTGCCTACAATATGTGTAGGTATTCCTCCACCCCTACATGCCCTCCTTCTTACCCATAGACCATCCTAAACATCTACTGTAGGCCCTCCACCTCACCCTAGGCCTTTATAAAGCCCACATACAGACCCCCTTCGCATCATAGACCCCCTTCCACCTGTGTAGGCCCAACTTCTGACACATAAGCATTCCTCTAGACCTACACACCCTCATTCATACCCATAGGCCTTCCAAAACAAAATGCATCGTTTATGCCTTAGGCCTTTATCAGCTTTAGGCCTTTATCAGTTTCAACATGTGTAGGTCCTCCTCACCCGTTGACATTCCTCCACACATTTAGGCCCTCCTCTCGTCTACACCTTAGGTCTTTCTTACCCTCTGTTGGCCCACATGCACACAACAGGCCCTCATCATCCACTCCCTCAGCCCTTCCTTCACTCCAGTAGACCCTTCAAATCGTTATTGTCCCCCATGTTCGTAAACCTTCCATACACAGACTCGTGCTTTCCCCACCTACGGGCTCCCCTTTAACACCCTTGCTCCCACTCAAACACCCCAAATCCTGGTCCATACTCTCATTAGCCCCCTCCACACCCATAGGTCTCCCCGCCCCACCCACAGACAATTCCCCACATCGATCCACAGTAGGCTAACCTTAAAACTGTATAATGTAGGTCGCCAACACCCGAGGCCCTTTTTCATTCTATCATGCCCCTTCCATCCCTGTTGTCTCTCATCAAACCTACATGTAGGTCCTCCATCAAACTCCTTGGCCTTCCTCAATACACATGGGCCCACATACCCACCTACAGGCCCCTCAATATGAAGTTATGAAGGCCCGCGCCCGCACCCCGACGAGAAGGAGATACCCTCCATCAGAAATGCGGGGGACTTAATTACTGGCTCACTGTCTTCCTGGGTCTCAATAAGTCTTGGCTAAATATTCATACACAAACACACACTTGTCATTGTTAAGACAGTGAGACTTCTTTGGTAAGAAAGCAGGGGTCACAATTAGTTTGAATCCCTGCCCAATGCTGCCAGTAAGATTGATTCCCTGGAAAGCAAAGCACCAAGAATACAGTGCCAGCCAATGGCGGAATGGTAACACCACCAACACCTCCAGCGATCGTAATGATGTCAAGTACTTGGTCACACAACAAGCAAGCCAGGCACCTGACTAAATCGTTGCTTGAGTCACTAGCCTTTTTTTACTCATTGACAATGCCTTTATTCACTTTCTAAGAGACACATTTCAAAACAACGGCTCCACAACTCAGATTTCAACCAGGCTTCTCTCCCTTGTCCAGCTGACAGCTATAACTAATTATTTTAATATGAACGGATCACAGATTCTGTAATAATGACTGCGCAGGGCTGCATTCTTGTCCAATGGTGAGATTCACTTTGAGCTATTTCTAGCATGGCAACTGTTCTCTTATTTTTTCGTACTTATATCAGACTCTTTTTTTTTTTTTTAAACCGGTTCAGGTAAACAGTAGGAAGCCTGCCTGAAGTGAGAATTGTATGCTTGAATCACCAATGTGGCTTAGGTCATCTTGAAGTTGGGTTGAAGTCTGCTGTATCGAATGTTGTTTGTGGTGTACCATACTACAAACTAATTACTGACTTTTGATATACAACCAAAATGCAAATCTCAAAAAAGTAGGGGCCTGATATTCTGACTCCAGTAATACCTTTCCCAAAGACTGGAGAAAGATATCCTGCCATGGTCGAAACATCAGGCCCCCTACTTTTGCTGAGATTACTTACTACATAAAATTGTTCTTCAGGTGAATAGTATTTGCATAAACATTTCCTCAGGACTTGCACTGTACATGTAGTACGTGGAGTGAAAATAAAATCAAGGTCTTTTCTCAATGGAAAGAACACAAAGTGTGGATTGATTTCTTGAGTTTTGTACTGTTTAAAATGAGACCAATGACCGGGGTATTATGGGATCACATCGGGATACATCATAGAAAATATGACATAACTTTATGGGGTAATTCTTACATTACAAATACCGAGGACACAGTCCTAAAAGTTTAAAAATAGTCAAGTTGTGAAAGACTGAGGCATTCTTAAACCCAGAGAAGCTTGTGAAGAATGGGCAATTAATTTCTTTGAAAAATCTATCCAGGATACTGATTATGCAATATCAGACCAATCGTCACTCGTTGGATTCTCGTTTTAAGCGCATTTAAGAAAATAAGAGAAGATTCACCTTTTCAGTTTTATTTCAAATTACCTATTTCAATAGTAGACTTACTGAGTATAATACTATAAAATTAATAATGTGAACAAATAATAATAGGTCTATTCAAAACGTTGCTGGAACTCCGAGTAGGAGAGCAGGGAATGTGCGTTTTTAATTTATTGTATAGACTGTGAATAAGAGCATTGTTCGTATCTAGTCAAGCGTGAGAAAACGCACGGCGTGGTTAAACGCCATTCCTATACACGCCGCCACGAGGGCATCAGCACGTACAGCGCCGTCCATTGGAATTTTGTCTTCGTTCCCTGTGTTCTATGGATTAACCCCCATTACTTCTTATTCTCTTTGGCGAGACTTCCATTTACTGCAACGGTGGGACCTCTTGTAAGACGATCCTTGACCGTACGGGAAGAGATTTAGGTGAGCAAACTTTACCTGCTATTTTCGACTTCGAAAAAAAAAAAAAAAGTGGTCACGTGTATAGTAGTGACTCGAATTCGTCAGACCATGGATATAGCTCCATGGTCAGACCATGGAGGAATTCCTCCATGGTCAGACCATGGAGCTATAAAAAGGTCAGACACATTACAAGTCCTCGATGCGAAATAAAAATATTGACGACTAGGTCGTCGTAAGGATGAAGGTTTCAAGTTCCAAATTTGAGTTTTTACGTTGTCCTGAAACTTGCACATGAAATTTATTACGGAAATGAGACGTATTGGTAGTGCATTAGTGCCTGGGCCCTTCTGAATGGCTAGCTGAGATGATAAGAGCACTGGTACGCAAAACCAGAGGTCTTCGGTTCAAATCCCGGTCCAGTCAAATTATTATGTCTTTGCCTTTTTTTCATTTCCCCCCCCCCCAAACGTTGCCTAAGTGTACTTAAATTATTTGTTTGATCCGTTGTACTTTCTTAGAGGACAACTAAAGATCGACAAATTAAACATCCTTATTCGGCATTAAATAATTATGTTCATTATAATAATCACATATGAAACGTTATTTTTGTGTTTAAGGCTTATAATATGAAGCGGGTCTTTTTTAATCAAAATTATGCCCGTATAGTTGTTTAGGGCGCTGTTCTCCACGCCATCGGGGAAATCATAATGTTTTCTCTCACCGGACAAGGCTATCGCAGTAGTTCAATGTGTAAAAGGGTTGGACAAATTCTAAATCGAAATTAGATCACCAATTTTAATGTAGACAATATCCATGTCCAGGAACAACCACTTGCCGAAAAAAAGACTAACAATTTCCCCCAAATTCATGATTTTGTGACGCGTATGTGTCGACCAGACGATTGTACAAAACATGCACTTCACTATTCTGACTATTATGCGCCACACATACGCCCCACAAAATCATGATTTGGGGAAAACTGTAAGTCCATTTTTTTCGGCAAGTGGTTTTACCAATTGGTGGTCTAATTTAGTGGGTTTAGATTTTATCCAGACTTTTACAGAAAGGGTATTGAACTAAAATCCCTCGCCCTTAATTCCCCGACAAGAGTAATGGACGGGATTCTGAACTCGATCATGACGTCACCAAGAACGGCCTCCACGGGGGCGTGACTGCTTCCCTTCCCCCACACATTTACGCACTTGTACATGTATACATGTACATGTATTTATACGGACCCGTACACATGTACTCGCACACGTGAACATGTACATGTACACATGTACTTACTCGTACACATGTACATGTATTTACTCGTGCACATGTACATGTACATGTACTTACTCCTACACATGTACATGTACTTACTCGTAGACATGTGTAAATGTACATGTACTTACGCGTACACATGTACATTTATTTACTCGTACACATGTATATACATGTACATGTACATGTACATGTATTTACTCGTACACATGTGCATGTACATGTATTTACTTGTAGTGCCGTATATATAGTGCCGTGGTGTGCGTTCGTATGAATCTCTGTACGGAGCCGTAGCGGAGAGAGAGCCTTGGACAAGTCTAGCTCATTTACAGTATCTCAACAGCGTCCACAATGTGGGACATTTACCAGCCATTCCTGTCACATTTCACTAGCCATTCCTGTCACATTTCACCAGCCATTCCTGTCACATTTCACCAGCCATTCCTGTCACATTTCACCGGCCAGTCCTGTCACATTTCACCAGCCATTCCTGTCACATTTCACCATCCATTCCTGTCACATTTCACCGGCCATTCCTGTCACATTTCACCAGCCATTCCTGTCACATTTCACCGGCCATTCCTGTCACATTTCACCGGCCATTCCTGTCACATTTCACCAGCCATTCCTGTCACATTTCACCAGCCATTCCTGTCACATTTCACCAGCCATTCCTGTCACATTTCACCAGCCATTCCTGTCACATTTTACCAGCCATTCCTGTCACATTTTACCAGTCATTCCTGTCACATTTCACCAGCTATTCCTGACAAATAAACGTTGAATTCCTCTCCTGAATGTTGTGGTAAGTCAGCACGAGGCTGGTGCATGGACCCAGCACTTTCCTTCCATTTGTGAGCATTTCCTGCATGTCATCTATGATCTAGTCAGTAGGACTGCATTATTTTGTCAAACCATTGCATTTGTACGCAAACAGGTGTTGGGCCTATAAAAGTATAACAAAATAAGTATAATTGTCTGCCCAACACTCAGTCCACTTTTGTTTTATTCCAATTGTTTGGACAATTTTGACAAAGAGTGTTGAGAGTTTGTAACTGACCAACCAAGATAATCAAATACTAGTTTAGTTGGTGTTTGGGTGATCGTTTGACCATTATTGAAATTATTAATTTATGATAATTATTATTATTAATCAAACTAGTATTAGTGTTTATTATCATTATTAATTAATATCAGGCATGCACAACACTGTCAGGTGGTTACCCCCTCCCCCCCCCCCACAAAAAATGACATGTGAAATCTTCACGAGTGAATTCAATTCATGGTCCATGAAACCACCATTTGGTTTTTTAAGGTAACACGACATATTCACCAAATTTTCACGGTTTAATTTAAGAAGTTTGACATCGTAAATTCACTGTATAATGCATCGTGGAATCACAGTAATTTTTTAGTTTCACGGCAAAATTACATTTTCACCCCATTTTCACGGCTTTGATATTCATAATCATAGTGTCATTCCTCACATTTTCATACAGCAAATATATTTTGCAACTGGAGCTTTTGCATATGCATGATCACATTTATTTGCCAAGTGCTACATTCAATATTTCTGTACAGCCAAGAGAGTCCAGCAGTTTGTTGTCAGAGGGCCAACATCAGGAAAACCAGCAAGCATCCACACAACTCCCAGCCCTGAGACCGCCAGATGGCACTGGTGCATGTAAAATGATGTACGTACATGTATAAGAGTCTTGTCTTCTATTTACTTACATTTCACAAATACACAATTTTTCTCAGACTTCCCAATCCTGCAGAATCCTATTTGCCTTTTGCAGGACTGATTCTGCAGAATTCAGGGCACATCATGAGAGTTGACGCATTGCAGGATTTTGCAGGATTGCTTGCATTAGGGATTGATGTCACTGTAGGAAAATGCAGGATATAGGCTACTAAGTACTAGTTTAAAAGTGACGGAGAAGGATTTTGCAGGATTGAGTGCACATAAGAGTTGACACACTGTAGGAATGTGCAGGATTGAGGGCATAAGGGGATTTTGTATGTAGGAAAATGCAGGATGCTGGTAACTTGACCAGAGAGGTAATGACTGTACATAGGTGTGTGTGTGTGTGTTGGGGGGGGGGGGGGGCACTGCATGCAATGTACATGTATTTGTGGCCAGAGGGTCACTGGCCAGGGTCAGATCAAGGGAGGGGGTCTGGGATCTAATTACATGTACATAAACCCTGGCACTTCAGAGCACTTTGCATACAATGTGTTGCAAACTCAGGAAGGCTGGTCTTGGGCAAATTCATTTCTTGAAAGGTAAGTTTTCAGTTAGTCATTGTTTTGTGGGTATTTTTTTTTTAATTACATGTGTCACTCAGTGAACTTAAAAAGGAGCCAGACAATAAGCTCTAATATGTGAACTCAAATTCCATAAGTTCAGTGCAGGATTTTGCAGGATTCAGGCAATGGTGTACAGCAGCCAGTACTGAATGATTTTGCAGGATTCAGGTAATCCTACCTTGTTCAAAGCTCCGTATGGAACTTTGAACAAGGTAGGATTGCAGGATTTTGCAGGATTCGGGTTTTATCTTGCCAAAAATGGGTAGGGGGTTAGGGTTTTTTAAGAAGCAGAAATATCTGCTTTTATTTTCCTCCTTTGAATTTTGTTTAATTGCATCATTTCCTTTGTGCTTTGAGTAAAGTCCTTTTTTGAAATTCAATCAAAACTGTCTGGCTGCATTCTCAATCTATCAGTATAAATGACTGCATCCGAACAACATAGTGCTTATTCAGTAGCCTTCATCCAATGTGTTTGTATTGATTTTATAATTCTATAATTCTTGATGATAATGCTGAATGTTTTTTCATCAGAGCTATGTAATTTCAAATGTGGAATTTCAACCAGGTGCGTTTCTGCCATCGGAACAGCTTTACGCTGTGAGGTCTTTGTTGACGACTCACGAGACAAGTTTTGCTGGGGGAAGAAGCGCAAAGATGACAGCCAATGAGTTCTTCCCAAGGTAGTTGTGCAAGCCAAAACGAGAAAGTTTTGTTTTCTGCTTTGTCACTAGAATTCCTTTGCATCCCATTCTTCTCAAAGGGGCTGTCATCATCTTTTGTCAAGATTTTTTTATGGTTACTGCAGATCATGCATGTGCCTTTACATTTCCAATGGAGTAATTGAAGGGAAAAAACCCTGTTCAATTCAGTCATGCAAACTGAGAAGTATAGATATGTTCTGCATGTAGCTTTGACAACCTGAACACGTACATGGATCTTGTTTTTATAAAAAACAAACCATGCAGTAAAAGGAAATTTGGAATATGTTTTTTTTCAAGTTTCTGATTTCATTTGAAGAAAACTTCAAGGACTATTATTTACTTTGTATTTACTTCTCTAACAGGCTTCATCCGCCAATTGGTAATGGACAACAACAGACCACCGCTGAAAACCGCAGATGTGACCCGCATTGTAAACAGTGCCTGCTGTAGTAATGCCAGTCGCTCAAAAGCAGCTGAGTAGAAATTCACCCAAATTAAGGGGCCTGACGTTTCAATCCTAGCAGGACCTTTCTCAATGGCAGAAAGGTCCTGCCTTTCAGAAAGGTCTTGCTATTATCAAAACGTCAGGCCCTCTTAATCTTTAATCTTTAATCATATTCAGTCAAGGAATGGTTTAGAGTAATTTTGAAGATGTGAATTTGGGACATGAATATTTAAATTGTGAAAATGGGGTGAAAAGGGTAATTTCGCCATGAAATAAAAAAATCACTGTGATTTTACGACACATTTTACAGTGAATTCACAATGAAAACAATGGCCTCTCTGACCGATAAGGACATCTTCAGGTCACTAAAGAGACCATGACAAAAACGTGAATATCTAGGGTGGCAAGCTCCAGCCTTGAGGGATGGCTATAGAATTAATTACAAGTACATGTAGGGCCCTGAGCCTCCATAGAGGTTATGTATGGTGTCCTTGTAACTGTCACTCCCAGATACTTCCAAACTGCCTCTAGCCATTTACTACTGGTGAATAACTCATAAAAACTACTGGCTAACTGTGTGCCATGAATTAGGGGTGAAAACACTGAATTTTCTTTTCACGGCTAAATGACATTTTCACCCCGTTTGCATGGTTTAGATATTCATAGTGATAGTAAGCAGTTTGCAACATTTTTTTAAACCGTCAAATTTCCAGTCTCTATAAAAACATTGAACAAAATAACAGAAAAAACATAACCTGAAATAGAAAAGGAATTCATAAGACATGAATTAAATGCCTGTAGATTGCGTCATTCTTTACCTTGGATTGCTTTTGAATGCTTTTCATCATCAGCACATGCATAATGGTGTCGGTGTGAAGCTTGACAGACAACTCACCTTCAAGCATCACCTCGTCAGTATAAGGACCAAGGTTTTCTCTAGGAACAACCTCCGGTGCCAATACATCCACACTCAGCACTGGTGCTCTCGCCCTATTATTCAGCACTGCAGAATACGCTGCCCCAGCATGGTGTTGCAGTGTGCACACAGGTACTTGTACTTGTTAGCTCAACATTCCCCTGAAGGAGACCATGAGGATCATCACCGGTTGCCTGCGAGCCATGCTATCAGAGTTCCTGCCAGCGTTAGCTGGTATCACACCTGCAGCCCTCTGCAGAGAACATCATACCTCCAAGCTGGTAAACAAAGCCATGATGGACCACAAACACCTCCTTCACTCCCTCGTCCAGAAACCCAATAAGGTCACCAACGGCTCCCTTCCAGACCATCTTTCCCCCGCCATGCAGCCAACCTCAGGGAATCAAACTTCAACACCCCTGGCCACCATCTCAATTCACCGTCTCTCCCGACACATCGCTGCATCCAGGTAGTGAGCTCCCTCACACGACATGTGTCACCCTAAACCGGTTGCAGTCAGGAGTCGGCCGCTTCAACCACAGCATGAACTGCTGGGGGTTGCGCCCATCAGCAGCCTGTGTGCATGGCCCCGCCGACCAGACTGCACTACACATTTTCAAGGAATGCCCCATCCTTCGCCCACCAAGGGACACCATGATGGACTTGAAAAACCCCGACCCTCCAACATAACAGTGAGCTGGCTGCACCAGCTAACAGGCATTGCATAGCTGCTTTGCCTGATACCAAAGAAGTAATGTCTGAAAGGCTTTTATGGCATTTTGATGGGTTATCTGGTGACTTTTATGCTTAATTAATATCATGCTCATATTTATTTGATGCCTGATGTGATGGCCTTTTGATGCCTGATGTGATGGCATTTTGATGCCTGATCTGATGGCCTTTTGATGCCTGATGTGATGGCCTTTTGATGCCTGATGTGATGGCCTTTTGATGCCTGATGTGACAGCCTTTTGATGCCTGATGTGATGGCCTTTTGATGCCTGATCTGATGGCCTTTTGATGCCTTATCTGATGGCCTTTTGATGCCTGATCTGATGGCTTTTTAATGCCTGATCTGATGGCCTTTTGATGCCTGATGTGATGGCCTTTTGATGCCTGATGTGATGGCCTTTTGATGCCTGATGTGATGGCCTTTTGATGCCCGATGTGATGGGCTTTTGATGACTGATGTGATGGCCTTTTGATGCCTGATGTGATGGCCTTTTGATGCCTGATGTGATGGCCTTTTGATGCCTGATCTGATGGCCTTTTGATGCCTGATCTGATGGCCTTTTGATGCCTGATCTGATGGGCTTTTGATGCCTGACGTGATGGCCTTTTGATGCCTGATGTGATGTCCTTTTGATGCCTGATGTGATGGCCTTTTGATGCCTGATCTGATGGCCTTTTGATGCCTGATGTGATGGCCTTTTAATGCCTGATCTGATGGTCTTTGATGCCTGATGTGGTGGCCTTTTGATGCCTGATCTGATGGCCTTTTGATGCCTGATATGACTGGCTTTTGATGCCTGATCTGATGGCCTTTTGATGCCTGATCTGATGGCCTTTTGATGCCAGATGTGATGGCCTTTTGATGCATGATGTGATGGCCTTTTAATGCCTGATCTGATGGCCTTTTGATGCCTGATGTGATGGCCTTTTGATACCTGATCTGATGGCCTTTTGATGCCTGATGTGATGTCCTTTTGATGCCTGATGTGATGGCCTTTTGATGCCTGATGTGATGGCCTTTTGATGCCTGATGTGATGGCCTTTTGATGCCTGATGTTGATGGCCTTTGGATGCCTGATGTGATGGCCTTTTGATGCCTGATCTGATGGCCTTTTGATGCCTGATGTGATGGCCTTTGGATGCCTGATGTGATGGCCTTTTGATGCCTGATCTGATGTCCTTTTGATGCCTGATGTGATGGCCTTTTGATGCCTGATGTGATGGCCTTTTGATGCCTGATGTGATGGCCTTTGGATACCTGATGTGACGGTCTTTTGATGCCTGATGTGATGGCCTTTTGATGCCTGATGTGATGGCCTTTTGATGCCTGATCTGGTGGCCTTTTAATGCCTGATCTGATGGCCTTTTGATGCCTGATGTGATGGCCTTTTGATGCCTGATGTGATGGCCTTTTGATGCCTGATGTGATGTCCTTTTGATGCCTGATGTGATGGGCTTTTGATGACTGATGTGATGGCCTTTTGATGCCTGATGTGATGGCCTTTTGATGCCTGATCTGATGGCCTTTTGATGCCTGATCTGATGGCCTTTTGATGCCTGATCTGATGGGCTTTTGATGCGTGATGTGATGGCCTTTTGATGCCTGATGTGATGGCCTTTTGATGCCTGATCTGATGGCCTTTTGATGCACGATGTGATGGCCTTTTGATGCTGTTTGTTGCCAGTTACTTCCTACCACCCTTCTCTTCCTCCTCTCAGGAAGATAACTAAGGAAAACCACCATATTCTCCACACTTCAGATCGTCTGGCTGTAGCCATTCCTAATTCGCCTGTTTTGGCTTTCAGGCGCCCCCGTAACCTGCGTGACTTAATTGTCCGAGCAGAGGTTCCCCCTTTGGACTCTTCACCTCCAACCAAATTTGGTACATTTAAGTGTACCTCGAAATGCATTGTTTGCAAGACATATGTCAAGGAAATAGACTCTTTCAATGGACATTCTTCTGGAACTACCCACACGACCTATGGCTCTATCACGTCATTCACGTGCACTACCTCAAACATGATATACCTCACCTCTTGTAGAGTTTGTAATATTCAGTATGTTGGCGAGACAAAAAACACCCTCAAAAAACGAATCTATGGCCATAGGTCTACCATCAAAACCGGTAAAATGGACACCCCTGTTGGGTATCACTTCAATCTCCCTGATCATTCGATATCAGATATGAGTGTACTGGGCATAGAATCACTTGGTCACCGTAGTAATGCTGTCCGTCTTAGCCGTGAGAAAATGTGGATGAAGCATCTTCGGACTATTCAACCACATGGTCTCAACATCCAGGAGGGTAATGACTAACACCATGCAGCTTTCTGATAATCCTTCTTTTGTGTTCAGTCTTTCACACATCTCTCTTTGATCTTTCCCCCTATTGTCACTAATCCCTACCCCACTCCTTGCCCTTCTCTTTGATCTTTCCCCCTCCTCTCACTAATGCCTACCCTACCCCTTGCCCTTCCCTTTGATCTCTCCCTACCAGCTTCACTCTTTGTCCTTTGTTTCTCATCCGTGTCCTATTCACTCTCTCCCCTGCCTTCCTGTACATGTATCTGTTTTGTCCTTGTCACTCTGCCTTTGAGAAAGGTCCTGCTAGGATCGAAACGTCAGGCCCACTAAATTTTAGATTTACTTTTTGGTAATTTTAGTCAGTAAGCAGTTTGCAACATTTTTGTATATCACCTTTTTCATTCTGCATTTGAAAAAGGTCCTGCTAGGATCAAAATGTCAGGCCCTCCTATTTTTTCATATTTCCATTCTGGTCATTTTAGTCTGTAAGCAGTTTGCATATTATGCTTAACTTTATCATTCAAATCATTTTTTTTAAAAATGCATATGCCAGGTTTGGTTGAAATGTTCCATGTAGTGCAATCTCTGTCTTAGGGAGAAACTGCAATCCCAAATATTTGAGAATGGAAGCATTTGGAAGGTTCGGCAAGGGTCAGTGTTAAATTGTGAAAGAAAAGTTGCCACTAATTGTGTCACTCCATTATTTTGATCAAGTGTGTTATTAAATGCTTGTGACTGGCACCCCCACCCTGGTAAAGCCACCATCTAAGGGCTGGATAGCTCAGATGGTAGTAAGCCCTGGTATGCACAACCGTAAGGCCCTCTTAATTTTTGAGATTCATTAATCTTGGTTTATTGGTCAGTAAGAAGATAGCAATATTTGTGTCATCTTGGAAGTACTTTGTAGTTTCATTGATTTTTGGGGGTACATTTTGAAATACAAACCCAAACAGTTCTGTTGCATCTACATGTGCAATGGAAATTCCCTTCACATCTTAACACAGTAGGTGGTGTGCTCTCTTTCTTTGAATTTCTCTCTAGATGTCAACCAGATGATCCTGAGGGAAGTTGTCACAGGAGGAGATGGCAGGCCAAACTACCAAGACTGGCTGGCAAATCCTAGCACTCAGATACGTCATGTCTAACGTCAATGGAAGCTGTGCAAGTATTGGTATCTTGCAACAGCCAAGCGACAGACACTGTTGGAAGACCCAACCGAGGGCCTGCAAGATTGTCCGAGTACAAGCTGGGACGCAGGATGGCTAGCACACCACATGGAAGACATCCTCAGGATCTTCAAGACTGAGAAACCTTCACCATCGGTCGACAGCAAGTTAAGTACAATTGTGTTCAGTAGATATGATATGTATATTGTACAGCAATGTCGAGGCATATATTCACCATCTTCCATCTAATGGTGAGTGAAGTCTTGTGATGCAGGACGATGATACAAGCGCAGGGCTGGCCTATCCAAACAACTGCAGATCAGACAATATCTTAGTTTACAGATAAATTCATCTCAGGAAACCTGCTCTTATCAAGTATGCTTTCTTATATGCATCCCAAAAAAGCTTGAGAAAATGTTATGCTTCCAGCAATTGTTTAATTTGTTTAATTTATGTTTTTCGGGTTTGATGCAGCAACACCTCATGCAGAACGTGTAGGAACAAGCGGTTACATAGATAAGTGAACCTCTTATTTATTATTCTGCTTTTTTATAGATATGTCATGATGTTTGCGTCGAGGAGAATGTAATTCAGTGAGGTTTTGCCCTTGCCATGCTTGCTTGACGTGATAAACTCTGAATGCTCAGTGCTTTGCTTAAGATGTCCGTACTAGAATTCGGGAGTCGCGGGTTCGAATCCCGCCCAAGCTGCCTGAAATATTTTTATCAGGCACCGGGCAAAGCACTGAGCACTCAGTGTTTATCACGTCGAGCAAGGGCAAAACCTCATTGAATTACGTTCTGCTTCTATTTGCAACGTTTTGGCATATTCATCTTATTCTTAAATGTTTTTTTTCCAGTTTGCATAGACCAGTTTGGTTGAAATTATCCGTACAGTGCAATCTCAGTCTTAGAAAGAAAATGATGGATTTTGACTTGGAGTGGGGTTGTAATGGTCCCGTGGGGAGGATTCTGGAGGAGCTGACTCTCCCATTTTGGGAGGGGGCCTGGTGCACTGGATCATGTAGGCAGGGGGACTGTGGTACTGTTAAAGAGGGTGGTGTTATGATGCTCACTCAAGTGTGTCACTGGTACGTGCGCTGTGCGAAGGCTCGCAGCCAGGACGGTGCCATGGGTACAGAGTGTACCCATGGGTGGGCTGATTGGGGGTGATTGAGGGTGGTGTGCAGGGTGGATGGTCCTTGGCTATGGGTGACCAAAGGTCTGGCTCTGGAAGACTTTCCTTGACCAGGGAATCACTTGTGGAGGTGTTTTGTGTCTTGGTGGAACTGTGGTGTGTTTGGTAGATCTCACCAGCCTCGCAGGCATGTCCCTCCACGATTTCATGAAGCCATCATACTCATGTGATGCATCATAATGGTGTTATGTGGCATGAAATCAGGGTAGTTGGGCTTTTTACTGATCCACGTTGGTGCTGAGGAACGGTGATTTCTGTGAGATCTACTTGCCTGTCAGGTGATGGTGTGGCTCTTGTGTTTAAAGTGTGTCTTCATGATGGAGGGATCTGTTAAGGGTTTTGAGGGCCATCTGTCTTCATCTCACATGGAACCCTGACATCATCCCTTTTGTAATGGCCTAAATGAATCCAACCAAAATTAAAAGTTAAAAAGATGTATCCTCCCCACATGGACAAAACAATGAGGTTGTGTTGCAATTGGATGAATTTGAAATGAACCCATATCCGCCAGACTGGTCACAGCACATAAACAGTGTTCCTGACTAAGCCTCTATCACACTAACAAAAACCAACAACGTGCAATACAAGAGAAAATTGTCAATGACAGCTTTTCCAAAACATAAAACCCAAGCAAACTACATGTATATACCAGTGGAAAGAGTATGAAATTTACTTTATGATACAAGAAAATCTAAAATATCATAAATCATATCAACAGAACAGTGAATGGCATAACACCATTATGTTCACAAACCTAACAATAGACCACGGAATTTCATGTAGTTTGCAGTTTGTAGCTTTTCTGTGTCCTCTGCAACTCTGCAATTATTGGTTAAAGGAAGGAAAACGAAGTAGGCCATGCCTTGTTTCCTTCACATTACTCTTGTGTTGGCTAAATTTCTAATTAAGTATATTATTTTGAAAAGCAGTGCCTAACACACTATTAACATCTAATTGGTGAAAATGGGGTGAAAATGTCAGATTTCCTTATCAGAAGTGATTATTTTTACGCTGAATTCACTGTAAAATGCACTGTGAAATCACAGTGACTTTTTAGTCTCACGGCAAAATTTTCACCCCTTTTTCACGGTTTAGATGTTCATAGTGACATTGAATCTCAAAGGAAGAAACATGAAAAATCAAAACAGACCAGTTGCCTTTTGGGCAAGATTTCTCCAGGATAAAAATGTCAGGCCCTACACACTAACATGAACGGCAGTGTCAACTAAAAACCAATCAAATCCATTGGTAAATCACAGGGAAACATTTATATTGATGGTGTAACCCTCATCATCAACTGAGAAAGTGGATGAGGTTTATTTCATTATAACCTATTCATACTCCTACAAGTTTCTCTGTACTTGGATGTGCTTATATGATGACTTATATGATGGCAACACTGTCAGTGATAGTAACTATTACTGTCCCAGGGGAGTATGCATGTCAGTGATGAGTGAAAGATTGTTCTAGAAAGTGTTACCTTACAAAGGATTGCAAATTCATGAGCATCTCACTGCATTAATTAGCTCAGAGAAAGCCTTTGTCAAGCTGACATCTTGCGGTCAAGTGACTGGAACTGACCAACCCTGACTTGTACCTCAAGGGGCCCTTCTTGAAATGGGAACACAAGGCCTGAGTCTGTCTGGACAGCATGCTTAGAAAACAACTTCATAATTATCTGAAGATGTAAATGCTAGTCTAGCTGTATAGAAAGGATGTCCCCAAAACAGTTCTCCTCATCAATACAGAATCAGCTCTGCCTGCAGTATTGCAGGAAGATTGGTGCTGTTTATCTGAGGTTATGCAGTCAAGGGACTAGTTCTGGCCTTCACATAGTATTTGCCTCAGAACAAAATCAGCATTAGTCTGCCTTTATTGCAGGAATATGAGTGCTGGTTAGCTGAGACCATGCAGTCAAGGGAATAGGGCTGGCCTTCCCATATACATGTAGTACGTGCCTCAGAACAAAATCAGCATTAGTCTGCCTGTATTGCAGGAAGATGAGTGCTGGTTAGCTGAGACCATGCAGTCAAGGGACTAGGGCTGGCCTTCCCATAGTATGGGCCGTGTACACTACAAAGGCTCCTGTCTGGTCTGTGAAAACAAGATCATCATGCAATGCAAAAGGCTTGAATTTGGAGCATACACTTTCTGAACAGCGTGCAAATAAAACAACTTCATAATTATCTGATGAAGGTGTAATCGCTTGTCAGGCTGTATTGCAAACTGAGCCCTCAGCACTGTTCCACACCACCATGAATGTGTGGAAGCTGTGCCGTCACATACCATTGAAAAGTGAAGAGAAACTAGGGTTTGTTGCCAAGTAAAACAAATGTATACTCATTGTTACTGTTAGATAAGGAGGGCCTGGCTGCCATGATATGAATGATAAAGATAAATGATCAGTGAAATGGTCTATGTTTTCAGATGAGCTAATTCCTCTGACACTTCTACTGAAAAGATAGGCCTCTCGCAATTATTCTTGCCTTGTGTTAAGAACATTCTTATAGACTGGTCAGTTTTGATGGTTTCCTCTTTCTTTCTTTCTTTGCTTCTGGAAAAATATCCAAATTTCAAAAATGATTCCAGAAGTTTGAATATTCAGTGTGCTGCTGGGATAGTTCCGTCCCTTGATATAACTGCTTTTTGCATACAATCATTATAGAATTCTAGGAAAGCTGACCTGTCATTAATGCTGTTGTGAATCTGTTAAATGTTCACTTCAATTTATTTTATTTCATGGTTGATTTGGGGTTCTGTTAATTCTGTTGCATCCAACTCAAAACTTCAAGAAACTCTCATTTTCTACTGGTTGGATCAATGCCCTGCAAAGTTGGCATTTAAACCCAAATATGCATGTCTATGAGAAGTAGAGATATCTCTATCGCTCAATTAAATGTTAACTTTGCTTGCATAGAAATAAAATGTAGATAATTATCTCTATTACTCGATTAAATGTCAACTTTTCACGCCCTAAAAAGTCACCTTTTCTCCAATTGCCTGAAACATCCAATGGGGAGTGAGTTTATCTCTGTCCAATGGTTACTTGCAAAATGCTACATATTCAATACAGATATGCCCTAATTAAACTAACATACAAAACCAAGGTAACTTTTGTTGCCTTTGAATGGGTCCCAGGACACTGCGGTATCCTGGGTAATGAACAAGTAGACCGCATTACAAAACTAGCGACCCATAAAGAAACTATAGACCACCTCATCCACCTATCCAAAACCAAAATTAAACACCTCGTGGGACCTCAGCAGACCCCAAGAAATTATCCACCATAGAATCAGACTTGGCACCGGCACATTCCTTAATGAATTTCTCAACAAAATAGGAAAACACCCCACTGGCCTGTGTGACACATATGTTCTGCTACTGACAATATCAACCACCTCCGACTCACATGCCCCAAATATACATGTAATCAACAACGCAAAAACCTCCTTAGAAACCTAACCCCAGCTACTTCACTAACCCAACTCTTAGGATCCAAAGAACACCATTACGAGATCATCAAATTCATACAAAATTGCAAATTATAGACTTCAATGATATGCGCCTCCGATTAGTCAGTGCTCGTGCTTTAGTTTTTACCATTATATTTAGGGGGAGGACTACTGGTAATTGGCGTCACACACCATCACGTCACACGCCATCACCCGAGAGGTGTTGCGAGCCTGCGAACCAGCCGGCGGAGCTCTGGCTCTTAAATTGCAAGGTACACGGCTCGACCTCTCTGGACACTAGTGGCGCAGCATGGCCCGAGGATCGCTGGTACCCCTCCCCACCCCTCACTGCATTCCCCATTGTCATGCCACTCTACCGTTGATGGCACAAAGGCCACGTAGTCTGCCGGAAGTGCCATGAAACCCACTACTACTACTACTACTACTTCTACTACTACTACTACTACTACTACTACTACTTCTACTTCTACTACTACTACTACTACAGAAGGCAGTGTTTATTCAGTGTTTGCAATGAGATATATAGCCATGTTAATTTTCAAGAAGCATAAACATACTGGGTGGTAGCACTACAAAAATCAAAAAAAGCTACAGCTGCTAAAGTACATCTAATGAAGCAGTTGTAACTACATGTACAAAAGTTCATGCCTCAATTTTCATCCTTTAGTTTTGAAAATAATAGGCACTTAATTACAGAGTTCCATGTCTGTCAGAACTGACATTCCTGTTGCAATGGGCTGCTTTAAATTTCTGTGCAGTATCCTTTGCCTTACAAAATGCTACCATTCAATATTTCAATGTTTGCAATAACTGGGATTTTTTTCGGTGGGGGGGTCTGGGGGAGTAATTAACTTGGTTTATTGTTCATCTCGATTATCACCACTTTGCTTTTAGAGCAAACCAGAGACAGTGATGCTCTTGAGGATGAATACCACAATGAAGAGGCATAGGATGATGTCAGAACTTCCCCTCTTTCCAAAGATGAAGCAAAGGTCAAAAGCAGTCTGCCTGTATTTGGTCTCTGAATGTCAGAGCAAAACCTCTCCCACAAATCACTCCAAGGGGCTGGGTAGGGTCTTTTCTAGGCCTGCTGTTTTCATCTTTCCTTCAAGAGATAGTTCAAGCGATGATGGCATTGTGTTCGCCCACTCTTGGCAGCCAAGTCTCTCCGTTCAATTCTTGCCAATTGTTTGGCTGAAACTCTTCTAATTTCTCACACCTGTCCAAGAGCAATCCTGGATATGCTATCTGCTACGAAGTACACAACTCACCTTCCCAGAAAAAAAAAACCTGATAAAAAATCACAGCAAGTGGAACTGGAAAGAGTCTGGGCCAACCTTGTTGCTTCAGCTTCTTGCTCTCTTACTGCCCACAAAAGGCCGACACTATAATGGACAGTGTCTCCAGACAGCTTAGGAGAATCCTCGAAGGACACGGCATCCCTACGGTGTTTCGTTCCTCCACTACCTTGAGGAACCAGCTCGTCCACTCTACGGACCCTGTCCCCTTCGGGAAGACTTCCGCAAACCACTGTACAGGAGCCGGTGAAGCGGATATAAACGGACGACGCAGCACACATTCTTCAGTTGCCTGATGAAGGTTAGCAGTTCCAGCAACTGAAACATCGCTACCAGCAACGATACATCATGTGACTTTGATCACCCTTCTCCTTAGCTGTACCACCGCAATGAACAACCCCTTCATTTCTATCGGTATGCAGTTTCTTTCCCTCTATCTCTGCTTCTGCCTTTTCCTCTGTCTCTGTCTCTGCCTCTGTCTCTGCATCTGTCTGCCTCTGTCTCTGCCTCTGCCTATGCCTCTTCCTCTGCCTCTGTCTCTTCCAATGTTTCTGCGTCCGCTTCTGCCTCCGCCTCTGCCTCTGCCTCTGCCTCCATCTCTCTCTGTCTCAGCCTTACACTCTGCCACTGTCTCTGTGTTTGCCTCTCTGCTTTAACCTCTGCTTTCATCATAACCGTATATTGTGTTTGATTTTCCTGCCTCTATCTATGCCTCTGCCTCTGCCTCTGCCCCGCCTCTGCCTCTGCCTCTACGTCTCTCTGCCTCAGCCTCACACTCTGCCTCTGTCTTTGCCTCTCTGCTTTTACCTCTGCTTTCATCATAACCGTATATTGTGTTTGATTTTTCTGCCTCTATCTCTGCCTCTGCCTCTGTCTCCGCCTCTGTCTCTACTTCTGTCTCTGCTACTGTCGTTGCCACTGCCTCTGTCTCTATCTGCTTCAGCCTCAGCCTCTGTCTCTGTTTTTGCCTCTCTTCTTTTACCTCGATCTGCCTTCATCATAAGAGTGTATTGTGTTTGATTTTCCTGCCCGCAGGAGGCAAAGTTTGGTCCAACAAATGCAAGATAAAGGTGATGAAACTACCAGACATTGGCCCGACCTAATTTCCTGACAAGAACTTGAGCAACAATGAGCTGACAAATTTGGTATGCGTTTGTAAGTTGTGTGCCTCTGCCTCTGCTTCTGCCTCTGCCTCTGCCTCTGCCTCTGCCTCTGCCTCTGCCTCTGCCTCTGCCTCTGCCTCTGCCTCTGCCTCTACCTCTACCTCTACCTCTACCTCTACCTCTACCTCTACCTCTGCTTCTGTCTCGGCCACTGCCTCTACCTCTGCCTCTCTCTGCCTCTGTCTCTCTCTGCCTCTGTCTCTGTCTCTGACTCCTTCTTTGTCTCTGCCTCCTTCTATGCCTCTGCCTCCAGACAAGCACTTGAGCAGCAATGAGCTGACAAATTTGGTGTGTGTTTCTAAGGTTTATGTCTCTACAGTCTCTATCTCTGCCACTGCCTCTGCCTCTGCTTTTACCTCTGTCTCTGCTTCATATCTCTGCTACTGTCGTTTCCACTGCTTCTGTCTCTCTCTCTGCCTCAGCCTCTGTCTTTGCCTCTCTGCTTTTATCTCTGCCTTCATCATGAGAGTGTATTGTGTTGGATTTTTCTGCCGCAGGAGGCAAAGTTTGGTCCAACAAATGCAAGATGAATGTGATTAAATTACCAGACATTGGCCCGGCCTGATTTCCTGACAAGAACTTGAGCAGCAGTGAGCTGACAAATTTGGTATGCGTTTCTAATTTTTATGTCTCTATCTCTGCCTCTGTCTGTGCCTCAGGCTCAGCCTCTGCCTCTGCCTCTGCCTCAGTCTCTTTCTCTGTCTTTGCCTCTCTCTGCTTTTACCTCTGCCTTCATCATAACAGTGTATTGTGTTTGATTTTCCTCTCCGCAGGATGAAGATGCAAGAAGAAGGTGGTGAAACTACCACACATTTGCCCAGCCTGATTTCCTGATAAGAAGTTGAACAGCAATGTGCTCATGAATGTTGTACGCGCTGCCTTGACTGCGAACAGTACCCCTTCATCCGGCTTTCTTCGAGACCAAAGGTGAACACCAATACAGAGCGGGTTGAGTACAAGTCCTTCACTGTACTCCTCTTAATGGACAGTGTCTCCGAACAGCTGAGGAGAATCCTCCAAGGACACGGCATCCATACCGTGTTTCATTCCTCCACCACCTTGAGGAACCAGCTCGTCCACCCAAAGGACCCTGTCCCCTCAAAGGACCCTGTCCCCTCGGGAAGACGTGGAGGTCATCTACGAGATTCATTGTGGCGAGTGCGACTTGGTCGGTGAAACCGGCAGGCCCATCGGTGAGACGATCAAGGAGCATCAGCGTGACGTGAGACTCTCCCGTGTGGACGGATTGGCAGAAGCTGTGGATGCTTGGGGAGTTTTTAATTGACCTAATAATTGGGACAATGTACGGTGTATCGTCGGTGAATAACACTGGTACACCAGGCCTATCAAGGAGGCAATTCACATCTGCCTTCGCCACAACAACCTCAAACGGGACAGCGGTATTGACATCCCCGGGTTCTGGCTCCCCACCATCTGACACCACGACCGCCGCACCACCACGGGCGGGGCTGCTGGAGGACACCAGAGCTGCGCTCCAAACCGCATGATCACCACTACGACATCCGCAAACATGGCATTGAACCACCATAAAGGAGTCGGCGAAGCGGATATAATTGGACGCTGCAGCGCACAGTCTTCAGTTGCCTGATGAAGGTTAGCAGTTTCAGCTAACTCTCTCTGTCTCTGCTTCTGTCTCTGCCTCTTCCTCTGCCTCTTCCTCTGCCTCTTCCTCTGCCTCTTCCTCTGCCTCTTCCCCTGCCTCTTCCTCTGCCTCTGCTTCTGTCTTTGCTACTGTCTCCACCCCTGCCTCTGCCTCTACCTTTCCCTTCCCTACCTCAGCCTCACACACTCTGCCTCTGCCTGTCTGTTTTTGCCTCTCTGCTTTTACCTCTGTTTTCATCATAACCGTATATTGTGTGAGATTTTCCTGCCTCTATCTCTGTCTCTGCCTCCGCCCCTGCCTGTCTCTGACTCTGCCTCTGTCTCTGCCTCTTCAACTGCATCTGCCTGTGCCTCTTCAACTGTCTCTGCCTCTACCTCATCTGCCTCTGCCTCTACCTCTGCCTCTGCCTCCGCCCCTGCCTCTGCATCTGTCTCTGCCTCTGCCTCTATCTTTGCCACCGCCCCTGCCTCTGCATCTGTCTCTGCCTCTGCCTCTGCCTCAGCCTCTGCCTCAGCCTCTGCCTCTGCCTCTGCCTCATCCTATGCCTCAGCATCTGTCTCTGCCTCTGCCTTTGATTCTGCCTCTGTCTTTTCCTCTCCCTCTTCCTCTGTCTCTGCCTTAGCCTCTGCCTCTATCTACCTCAATTTCAGCCTCTGTCTGTCTTCGCCTCTCTGTTTTTACCTCTGCTTTCATTATAATAGTGTATTGTGCTTGATTTTTCTGTCTCTGGCACCACCTCTATCGGTTTGTGTCTTTGCCTTTACCTCTGTCTCTGTCTTTGCCTCTGCTGTTACCTCTGTTTTCATCATAACCGTATATTGTGTTTCAATTTCCTGCCTCTATCTCTCTCTCTTTGTCCGCCTCCGCCTCCACCTCCGCCTCCGCCTCCGCCTCCGCCTCCGCCTCCGCCTCCGCCTCTGCCTCAGCCTCAGCCTCAGCCTCTGCCTCAGCCTCAGCCTCTGCCTCTTCCTCTGTTTCTGTCTTTGCCTCTCTGCTGTTACCAGTGTTTTCATTATAACCGTATATTGTGTTTCAGTTTCCTGCCTCTATCTCTGTCTCTGTCTCCTCCTCCACCTCCGCCTCTGTCTCTGCCTCTGCATCTGCCTTGCCTCCGCCTCAGCCTCAACCTCCGCCTCTGCCTCCGCCACTGCCTGTCTCTACCACTGCCTGTCTCTGCCTCTGCCTTGATCTGTCTTTGCCACTGTCTCTGCCTCTTCCGTTGCCTCTACCTCTCTCTGCCTCAACCTCACACTCTGCCTCTGTCTTTGCCTCACTGCCTCTACCTCTGTTTTCATCATAATCGTATATTGTGTTTCATTTTCCTGCCTCTATCTCTGTCTCTGCCTCCGTCCTCTCTGCCTCCGTCCTCTCTGCCTCCTCCGATCCTCTGCCTCTGCCTTTGCCCTTGCTTCCGCCTAAACCTCTGCCTCTTCCTCTGCCTTTGCCCTTGCTTCCGTCTCAACCTCTGCCTCTTCCTCTGCTTCTTCCTCTGCCTCTTCCTCTTCCTCTGCTTCTTCCTCTGCCTCTCTTCCTCCGCCTCTTCCTCTGCCTCTTCCTCTGCCTCTTCCTCTGCTTCTTCCTCTGCTTCTTCCTCTGCTTCTTCCTCTGCTTCTTCCTCTGCCTCTTCCTCTGCTTCTTCCTCTGCCTCTTTCACTGCTTCTTCCTCTGCCTCTTCCTCTGCCTCTTCCTCTGCCTCTTCCTCTGCTTCTTCCTCTGCCTCTTCCTCTGCTTCTTCCTCTGCCTCTTCCTCTGCTTCTTCCTCTGCCTCTTCCTCTGCTTCTTCCTCTGCCTCTTCCTCTGCCTCTTCCTCTGCCTCTTCCTCTGCTTCTTCCTCCGCCTCTTCCTCTGCCTCTTCCTCTGCCTCTTCCTCTGCTTCTTCCTCTGCCTCTTCCTCCGTTTCTTCCTCTGCCTCTTCCTCTGCTTCTGCCTCTTCCTCTGCTTCTTCCTCTGCCTCTTCCTCTGCCTCTTCCTCTTCCTCTGCTTCTTCCTCCGCCTCTTCCTCTGCCTCTTCCTCTGCCTCTTCCTCTGCTTCTTCCTCTGCCTCTTCCTCCGTTTCTTCCTCTGCCTCTTCCTCTGCTTCTTCCTCTGCCTCTTCCTCTGTTTCTTCCTCTGCCTCTTCCTCTGCTTCTGCCTCTGCCTCTGCCACTTCCTCCGCCTCTACAAGATGATGTATGCAGTCAATTCAATGCAGTTGAACGATAGATAATTAGCAGGGGAATGTGGGTCATCAAGATAAGGGAATTGTAGGTAATCTAAGTACAGTACTCCTGTACTACATGTGTAGTATTGGTCATCAGGCTACTGCAGGAATGCTATGGAGGCCATAAACTTTGTTGCCCTGGTCGTGGCCTGGGTGCCCCTTTGAAATGTTCCTTTTAGACATAATTGATTACCAAAGGAAGTACTCTTTACCCCCAAAGGTGTCTTGCCCCATCAAGACAAAGTACTATGTCTTCAAAACCATGATGTTTTGACAAGAAAAGCATACAAGTGCTGTCACTTTCCTCATCTTTGTTTTCACGTCACTTACATGTACGTTACACATCATCACTCACGTTACTCATCACTCACGTTACAAACTTTAGCCTGTTATATCACAACATCTGTATGTTTTGCAGCTGAAGTAAAGTTCTTATAATGGAAGACACAAATACATGTAGTTGTAGGAAAAATAACAATAAAAAAATTGTGCATTGGAGCATTCAAAATTTACATTAAAAACATGATCTTTTCATCACTCACGTTACATGTAAAATACCCCTAAAATATGTGGCACCGCAGAAAAAACTTGGAAGCAGACACACGAAAAAAAAAAAATTCTCATTAATTATGAACATCGAAGCTATCTAGCTGTTTGTACTTACATTTTGGATGGGTATTTGGATTTTACTTTTTTGTCATAAATAGTGAGAAAAATAGGAAATTTTTAGTAGTCATTCAAAATGTTGGTATTCCAAAACTATTATTGCTATTTACGTGAAACTTGTTGATTTGCCCCCCTCAACATGTACACTATATACAATAAATGGGCACATCTAGATGTTCGATCTTTTAAAGTCATGTCCGAATTTCCGTGGAATTCCCAACCTCAGTTTTCATCATAACCGTATATTGTGTTTCATTTTCCTGCCTCTATCTCTGTCTCTGCCTCCACTCTGCCTCTGCCTCTGCCTCTGCCTCTGCCTCTGCCTCTGCCTCTGCCTCTGCCTCTGCCTCTGCCTCTGCCTCTGCCTCTGCCTCTGCCTCTGCCTCTGCCTCTGCCTCTGCCTCTGCCTCTGCCTCTGCCTCTGCCTCTGCCTCTGCCTCCGCCTCCGCCTCCGCCTCCGCCTCCGCCTCCGCCTCCGCCTCCGCCTCCGCCTCCGCCTCCGCCTCCGCCTCCGCCTCCGCCTCCGCCTCCGCCTCCGCCTCCGCCTCCGCCTCCGCCTCCGCCTCCGCCTCCGCCTCCGCCTCCGCCTCTGCCTCTGCCTCTGCCTCCGCCTCTGACTCCGCCTCTGCCTCTCTGCTGTTACCTGTTTTCATCATAACCGTATAGTGTGATTCATTTTCCTGCCTCCGTCCTTGATCTGTCTCTGTCTCTGCCTCTGCCTCTGCCTTTGCTTCCGCCTCAACCTCAACCTCCGCCTCTTCCTCCGCCTCTTCCTCCGCCACTTCCTCTGCTTCTTCCTCTGCCTCTTCCTCTAAGTTTTGTTTCTCTCCCTATCTGCATCTACCGCTGTCTCTACCTTTGTCTCTGCCTCTGCCTTTCTCTGCTTCTGTCATTGTCTCTGTCTCTGCATCTGCCTTCGCCTCCGCCTCTACCTGTCTCTACCCCTGCTCGTCTCTGCCTCTGCCTCTATCTTTGCCACTGTCTCTGCCTCTGCTGCTGCCTCTACCTCTCTCTGCCTCAGCCTCATGCCACACCCTTCCTTTGTCTCTGTCTTTGCCTGTCTGTTGTTACCTCTGCCTTTGCTTCCACCTCAACCTCCACCTCCGCCTCAGCCTCTTCCTTTGCCTCCCCCTCTTCCTCTGCTTCTTCCTCTTCCTCTGCTTCTTCCTCTGCCTCTGCCTCCACCTTTCTCTGCCACTGTCATTGTCTCTGTCTCTGCCAGTCTCTGCCTCTGTCTCTTCCTCAGCCTCTATCTCTGTCTTTGCCTGTCTCTACCTCTACCTCTTCCTCTGCTAAGTCTGCTTCTTCCACTGCCTCTGCCTCCTCAAATGTCTCTGCCTCTGCCCCTCCTTCTGCCTCTGCCTCTTCCTCTGCCTCCGTCTCTCTCTCTCTGACCCGCCTCTGCTTGTGCTTCTGCCTCTACCTCTTCAACTGCCTTTGCCTCTATCTCTGCGCGGCTGCCTCTATATGTACCTCTTCAACTTCCCCTGCCTAGCTATGTCCCTGCCTCTGCCTCTACCTCTCTATCTCTGCCTCTGTCTCTGTCTTTGCCTCTACCTCTACCTCTTCAACTGCCTCTGCCTCTGTCTCTTCCTCAGCATCTCTCTCAGTCTTTGCCTCTCTGCCTTTACCTCTGCCTTCATCATAACATTGTATTGTGTTTGATTTACCTGTCCGCAGGAGGCAAAGCTTGGTCCAACAAAAGCAAGATGTAGGTGTTGAAACAAATTTGGTATGCATTTATAAGTTTTTTGTCTCTATCTCTTCCTCTGCCTCTGTCTCTGCCACTGCCTCTATCTGCCACTGCCCCTACATAAGCCTCTTTGTCATTGCCTTTCACTGCCTCTGTCTCCACCTCTGACTGTGCTTCTGCCTCTGTTTCTGCTTCTGCCTCTGGCTCTGCCTCTGCCTCTCTCTTTGCCTCTCTGCTTTTACCCCTGCTTTCATCATAAGAGTGTATTGTGTTGGATTTTCCTGTCTCCGTGTCTGCCTCTGCCTCAGGCTCTGCCTCTGTCTCTCTGTTTTCACCTGTATTTTCATCATAGCTGTATTGTGTTTATTTTGCCTGCCTTTATCTCAGTTTCTTCCTCTGTCTGTGCCTCCATCTCTGTCTATATTACATGTATGTTTGTGTCTTTTTCTCTGCCTCTTCCTCTGTCTCTATATTTGCCTCTCTGCTTTTATCTCTGCCTCTGCCTTTATCTGACATTGTATTTTGTTTGATTTTTCTGCCCTCAGGAGACGATGTTGGCCCCAACAAATGTAAGATGAAGGTGGCGAAACTACTAGACATTGAGCCGACCTGAGTTCCCAACAAAAACTTGAGCATGAAGTTAATACAAAAACTGTTGCAAACTGCTCACTGTCTGAAATGACCTGCAATACATAAATCTCCAAGGTTAGATGGCCTAGCAGGACTTTTATCAATGGACCTTTGAGAAAGGTCAGGCACTCTATCTTTTAAGAACTTGAGCAGTTTAGGAGCTGATGAATGTGGCAGAAGACTTGAGACCCCTGGGCCTGATGGAGTGGATCAGACAGGGCTGTGACTGTGAGCCATCTTGCAATTACTTACGATTAATTGAAGTGAAGACACACTCCTAAGTAATGACATGAGGCTATAATAGGAAATACTGTGAAGATGACTTGAGGTAAGGACTGGTTTGGAATAGAATTTTGCTTTGCATTTCTGAGCTCAGGGTGCTTGTGATGCAAAAGGTCTTTCTTAATATTCCTGCAAATGTTATGCATTCAGCCAATAACGAGGCTATGAGCACTAGATTTCCAAGATGGTGGTGAATTCAAGAAAAGATTAAAAAGCAGCAGGGAACAACAATAATCTTGGAAATCTAGTGCCCATAGCCTCGCTTTCAGTTGGATGCATACAATTTGCATAACAATTATGAAAGGCTTTTCAGAATCTTTCAGAAGTCATTGGGATACTTCCTTAAAAGCAATGATGTCCATGCTTGTAAAAGCTGAAGGGATGTTTGCTTAAGGCCTTGGAGTTCCACAAGAACTTATTTGCAATTTGATGGACAACAGAATAAGGCCATGTCCGCAACGGACATCTAGAATTAGGCATAGGTCTTCCCCCTATTGGAAATACACAGAGATGCCAAGACAATAGCCCTAGCCGTAGCACTGGAAGCCTGTTTTGGACACTGCCTACGATTGAAAACAAAATGGCCCTACGTGACCTTTCAATGTCATGTCTTATTTAATAGAAATCACTTTGCTGCAGAATATTTGCTGCCAGTATTGTATTGTAGTTGCAGAAATGCTCTTTTTGCTGACCAACAGTTCTCTAGTTTTGACAAACTAAATAGGGCCCTTCGAAAAGCAATATCAATGTATTACATTATACAAGCAACATGTAATGTTTCACCAAAGTGAAAACAGGTCATTTGTTGTAATTTTAGGAAGTTCTGTAATTCTTTATACGATACTCAGTGCCTGGCAAAATTATTAGCTGAAATTATATGAAAAGGTTTTGGTTTATATCAAATGTGACAACATTTTGATAATCTGTACATGTTTGTCGCGCTAAAAGACATTGAGAAGTAATATTCAACTCATTAAGATTTGACGCTCTATAATATCAATTTTGCCATGATTTAATTTGAGTCGCACAAACAATTGAAAAACTGACTGGTCATGAACCTGAGACCTCTGGATTAACGTACCAGTGCTCTTCCATTGAGCTATGCAGCCCTTAATCCAGCCTTCCTTAATAGTCAAGCAGTCTTTGTCAGGGTGGGGGGCGCCAGTCAGAAGCAATTAAATCATTAAAAGCCGCTTTCATTCAAATGCAATTGCGGAAACAACCAATTGTTGTTAACCTGGCTACAGCAGCTCATGGATCACACAAAGTGGACGGAGCTTTTTCAATTCATGTCAAACGATTAACATAAAAACTGAAGCGGAAAGTTTTGTACAAATTGAAAAAAAATGCAAAGAAAACTTTGACTGGACCTGGATTTGAACCTGATACCTCTGGTTTTCTTGCATACCAGTGCTCTTACCATCTGAGCTATGCAGCCCTTGATTTTACATGAAAGGAATGCAAGCAGTGGTTTGAAAGTTATCTGTACCAATCCTACAATAGACTGATCACACAATCAATGTTTACATGCCATCACATGACTTATAGTGGGCATTTTTTCATTTTTTTTTCTCCCAGAGCGGCGATGGTAATGTACAAAGAAGAATGTGGACAATATGATAGTCTTCTTTGCTCATTTCCACTCCTGTTCTGCACCAAATGAGATGCAAAAATACCCACTATAAGTCACCTGATGGCATGTAAACATTGGTCGCCCAATCGGTGTATTGATGATTATTTTATTCCTTACTGCCATATCCAAAATAACAAAGAATTTTGGTATTGTCCACTATTAAATCGTGTGAATACGATATCTGATTTGTAAAGCGTCTTTATTGTAGTCGGAGTAAAGGTAAAACAGCTTCACTAGCCTATACGGAAGGCAAAGGTGATTGCCACTTTATCACGAGTTAGAATGCCATTACCAGTCTAAAAGACGCTTTTTACCATTAGGTTCGAAGTCATTTATCTCACTCAATGCGGTCTTTAAAGGATGAAGGAAACGTGTGAAAAATTGTACAATCCACTTTGTTGCCCGTCATTCGCATAATTGCATTGTTTGCGTATTACAAAATACCCTTAATTTTGTGTTTTTCAAATACAATGGCAAATTCCACTTTCATCAGTTATAGAAGAATATGACCCTGTAAAGTAAGGGGCCTTTCACAATAAGTACAAACCATACGCTGGGGGTTAATGGCCGAAGTATGATTCTTTTCTTGTCTTTAATAATAATGTCGATCTGTTTTCTCGCCACAGCCAACAGCGGTCCCGCATCGCGCGCGTCCCATGATCGTATTGTGCACAGCATGCGCGGCATTATACGGAGTCCCGAAAGGGACATACGCTAAAAACACAAATTAAAACAAAGAAAAATTCGTTCCTTATTTCGAGCGCACCAAATAATTTCATGCTCACGAACGCAGTGGTTACGGCAGCCGTAACGCAACTTCCATTTTCTATAGTTACGGCACTGCAACTGCGCAAGCGCGAGGACACATGCCAGATCGAACGTGTACACTTACTGGACTGTACTTTGGAAGCGCGATGTTAGCTGGCAAGGCTGCCGCCCGGCCGTCGTGCTTGATCTTGATTCGTTGCATTTGCATGATACATTCATCATTATTTGTTGCCACTGTTTGATTAAAGAAAATTACAACGTTGATTTATAGGTATAATAGTTTTATAATTTGTATAGTGGTCTTTTAAACCTCCCTAAAATCGAATGGCTTCTCGTATTTTCTGCTGCCACATGAACGCACGCGAAGTCGACATCGTAGTACAGTGCATCGCTGACGACTTTGTTAGGGACCCTTTTTTGCCGATCTCACCATGCGAGAGCTTCTTATATACATGATTGACTAAAAGACACCTTTTTCCATTCCGATATCGACAGGGATATTGCTTCAAGACAAGCAAATTATGTGCCTACAGCCAGAGAATTTGCCATGTTTCTTGTGCCTGTACTGAGCTTTAGGCGGCGCTGCCTGTGCATCATGGTTTATACCCCATGCAACAAAATCTGATATGTCCTCGCGCTTGCGCAGTTGCAGTGCCGTAACTATAGAAAATGGAAGTTGCGTTACGGCTGCCGTAACAATAGCCACTGCGAAAAACGAAAGAACGAATTTTTGTTTTGTTTAGTTTTTTTTTTTTTTTACGAATGTCCCTTTAGGAACTCCGTAGCATTTTAGTCTCAAACGGAATTAATTCGTCTATTTTTTCTTAAAATTTAGTGGGCCTGACGTTTCGATCCTAGCAGGACCTTTCTCAAAGGCAGAGTGACAAGGACAAAACAGATACATGTACACGAAGGAAGGGGGGAGAGAGTGAATAGGACACGGATGAGAAACAAAGGACAAAGAGTGAAGCTAGTAGGGAGAGATCAAAGGGAAGGGCAAGGGGTAGGGTAGGAGGAGGGGGAAAGTTCAAAGAGAAGGGCAAGGAGTAGGGTAGGCATTAGTGACAGGCGAATTAGGAATGGCTTCAGTCAGACGATCTGAAGTGTGGAGAATATGGTGGTTTTCCTTTTCGCCTGTTTTGGCTTTCAGGCGCCCCCGTAACCTGCGTGACTTAATTGTCCGAGCAGAGGTTCCCCCTTTGGACTCTTCACCTCCAACGAAATTTGGTACATTTAAGTGTACCTCGAAATGCATTGTTTGCAAGACACATGTCAAGGAAATAGACTATTTCAATGGAAATTCTTCTGGAACTACCCACACGACCTATGGGTCTATCACGTGCACTACCTCTAACATCATATACCTCATCTCTTGTAGAGTTTGTAATATTCAGTATGTTGGCGAGACCAAAAACACCCTCAAAAAACAGATCTATGGCCATAGGTCTACTGTCAAAACCGGTAAAATGGACACCCCTGTTGGGTATCACTTCAATCTCCCTGATCATTCGATATAAGATATGAGTGTACTGAGCATAGAATCACTTGGTCACCGACGTAATGCTGTCAGTCTTAGCCGTGAGAAAATGTGGATGAAACGTCTTCGGACTATTCAACCACATGGTCTCAACATCCAGCTTTCTGATAATCCTTCTTTTGTGTTCAGTACTTCACAATTCTCTCTTTGATCTTTCCCCCTCTTGTCACTAATCCCTACCCTACTCCTTGCCCTTCTCTTTGATCTTTCCTTGTCACTCTGCCTTTGAGAAAGGTCCTGCTAGGATCGAAACGTCAGGCCCACTAAATTTACATTTTGGTAATTTTAGTCAGTAAGCAGTTTGCAACATTTTTGTATATCACTTTTCGTCTAATTTTTTGTTTGATGAAAACACGGCTTACGTCAATGAGCCTATGGTAATTATTTCATTATTGGCAAAAAATTGCTGATTTGTGAGTCTCCGTTCTTCCCGAGGTCGCGATAAACCCCCGCAAGGCATTCTTGCATCCGTGCTGCTATGACAACGCTTAGGTTAAGAGATAAACTGAGCTTGAATGAGGTATAATATTTTCAAAGGTTCGTAACTTGAAATATCTGTTGAATGACATAGTCAGTGTCCACACATGTTGGCCTATTTGTATTTTGTATAATGCCTGATATGCTTAATCATAAAAAATATTAATGATAATTAATATTATATGTAAGTGCGTTTGTATTGTTATTAAGAGACCTAAAACTGCTTTGAATGTGAGGTGCCGCCTTGAGCGTCAATTTTTGGCGGTATTAATTATTATTGTTATTATGATTTGTTTGTGATGTTAAGCAGTTTGGGAACGTAATCATAATTGTCTTTGTAATTTGCCACGTTTTACATATCTTACCTGTCAATCGTGCCCTTGCTTTCTGTGTATTTATAGCGAAGGTAGAAGACTGTCATACACCGAGTACAAGGCAGAGCGAACAGTGGCGCAGACACATAGCCGTGCTGCAGTCAGTCTGCAGATCGAAGGTTCGAGGCCCGGTGACTGCAGCTAGAGTACTTTTTTATTTACCTTCTGTGTATTTCAAGGCAATGTGTAAGTGTGTCATTTGCTTTTAATTTGATTTTGGCGCTGTACAAGAAAAGTCATTATTATTATTATGATGTGTTTGTGAAGTTAAGTTGTATGCGAAATTAATCATTGTTGTCTTTGTAATTTGCAACGATTAACTTTTTTACCTTTCACTCGTGCCCTTACTTTCTGTGTATTTATAGCGAAGGTACATCACTGTCATACACCGAGTAAAAGGCAGAGCGAACCGTGGCGCAGATACATAGCCGTGCTGCAGTCAGTCTGCAGATTGCAGGTTCGAGGCCCGGTGCCTGCAGATTATTTTTTAACCTAACTTCTTTGTATTTAAAGGCATTTAATGTATAAGAGTGTCATTTGCAGTAGAGCTGGCAGAAGCAGCGGTAGCCTACTGGTGTAGCTTGTTGAGCGCTCAGCAAGTCAAGCCGGGAAAGTTGCCGTCAGTTTCTGGTTGGGGAAGTTGTCGTGGCTTTCTTTGCTTGATCGAAGCTGAGCGCTCAGTTGAGAAAAGGCATAGTTAGCTGTACGGACTCAGCCGAACAAATGCGAGATGGTAACCGTAGGTGTGACCTACTTGTCCCCCCGAGTTGAGCGCTCGGCGGAGGGGGGCGGGGAAAGTTGCACGTGGCCTCCCTGCCATTCCGGGCCGAGTACTCGGCTGTCATGGGGCAGGAGGTCACAGGAAGTGGCTGTGACCCGCCTTCCGGTTGAGAAATAATTCAACCGAAAAGGATTATGGGTAGCCACAGAAAAAGCGCCAAGACCCCCGACGAAACGAAAATACGAGAAAAATCGGTAGAGGGTAGAGGGTAGAGGGTAGAGGGTAGAGGGTAGAGGGTAGAGGGTAGAGGGTAGAGGGTAGAGGGTAGAGGGTAGAGGGTAGAGGGTAGAGGGTAGAGGGTAGAGGGTAGAGGGTAGAGGGTAGAGGGTAGAGGGTAGAGGGTAGAGGGTAGAGGGTAGAGGGTAGAGGGTAGAGGGTAGAGGGTAGAGGGTAGAGGGTAGAGGGTAGAGGGTAGAGGGTAGAGGGTAGAGGGTAGAGGGTAGAGGGTAGAGGGTAGAGGGTAGAGGGTAGAGGGTAGAGGGTAGAGGGTAGAGGGTAGAGGGTAGAGGGTAGAGGGTAGAGGGTAGAGGGTAGAGGGTAGAGGGTAGAGGGTAGAGGGTAGAGGGTAGAGGGTAGAGGGTAGAGGGTAGAGGGTAGAGGGTAGAGGGTAGAGGGTAGAGGGTAGAGGGTAGAGGGTAGAGGGTAGAGGGTAGAGGGTAGAGGGTAGAGGGTAGAGGGTAGAGGGTAGAGGGTAGAGGGTAGAGGGTAGAGGGTAGAGGGTAGAGGGTAGAGGGTAGAGGGTAGAGGGTAGAGGGTAGAGGGTAGAGGGTAGAGGGTAGAGGGTAGAGGGTAGAGGGTAGAGGGTAGAGGGTAGAGGGTAGAGGGTAGAGGGTAGAGGGTAGAGGGTAGAGGGTAGAGGGTAGAGGGTAGAGGGTAGAGGGTAGAGGGTAGAGGGTAGAGGGTAGAGGGTAGAGGGTAGAGGGTAGAGGGTAGAGGGTAGAGGGTAGAGGGTAGAGGGTAGAGGGTAGAGGGTAGAGGGTAGAGGGTAGAGGGTAGAGGGTAGAGGGTAGAGGGTAGAGGGTAGAGGGTAGAGGGTAGAGGGTAGAGGGTAGAGGGTAGAGGGTAGAGGGTAGAGGGTAGAGGGTAGAGGGTAGAGGGTAGAGGGTAGAGGGTAGAGGGTAGAGGGTAGAGGGTAGAGGGTAGAGGGTAGAGGGTAGAGGGTAGAGGGTAGAGGGTAGAGGGTAGAGGGTAGAGGGTAGAGGGTAGAGGGTAGAGGGTAGAGGGTAGAGGGTAGAGGGTAGAGGGTAGAGGGTAGAGGGTAGAGGGTAGAGGGTAGAGGGTAGAGGGTAGAGGGTAGAGGGTAGAGGGTAGAGGGTAGAGGGTAGAGGGTAGAGGGTAGAGGGTAGAGGGTAGAGGGTAGAGGGTAGAGGGTAGAGGGTAGAGGGTAGAGGGTAGAGGGTAGAGGGTAGAGGGTAGAGGGTAGAGGGTAGAGGGTAGAGGGTAGAGGGTAGAGGGTAGAGGGTAGAGGGTAGAGGGTAGAGGGTAGAGGGTAGAGGGTAGAGGGTAGAGGGTAGAGGGTAGAGGGTAGAGGGTAGAGGGTAGAGGGTAGAGGGTAGAGGGTAGAGGGTAGAGGGTAGAGGGTAGAGGGTAGAGGGTAGAGGGTAGAGGGTAGAGGGTAGAGGGTAGAGGGTAGAGGGTAGAGGGTAGAGGGTAGAGGGTAGAGGGTAGAGGGTAGAGGGTAGAGGGTAGAGGGTAGAGGGTAGAGGGTAGAGGGTAGAGGGTAGAGGGTAGAGGGTAGAGGGTAGAGGGTAGAGGGTAGAGGGTAGAGGGTAGAGGGTAGAGGGTAGAGGGTAGAGGGTAGAGGGTAGAGGGTAGAGGGTAGAGGGTAGAGGGTAGAGGGTAGAGGGTAGAGGGTAGAGGGTAGAGGGTAGAGGGTAGAGGGTAGAGGGTAGAGGGTAGAGGGTAGAGGGTAGAGGGTAGAGGGTAGAGGGTAGAGGGTAGAGGGTAGAGGGTAGAGGGTAGAGGGTAGAGGGTAGAGGGTAGAGGGTAGAGGGTAGAGGGTAGAGGGTAGAGGGTAGAGGGTAGAGGGTAGAGGGTAGAGGGTAGAGGGTAGAGGGTAGAGGGTAGAGGGTAGAGGGTAGAGGGTAGAGGGTAGAGGGTAGAGGGTAGAGGGTAGAGGGTAGAGGGTAGAGGGTAGAGGGTAGAGGGTAGAGGGTAGAGGGTAGAGGGTAGAGGGTAGAGGGTAGAGGGTAGAGGGTAGAGGGTAGAGGGTAGAGGGTAGAGGGTAGAGGGTAGAGGGTAGAGGGTAGAGGGTAGAGGGTAGAGGGTAGAGGGTAGAGGGTAGAGGGTAGAGGGTAGAGGGTAGAGGGCTATTATAACTGTTCAAACTATTCTATTCTAAATTGATTCTATATTTCAGACAAAATGAACACTTTGTACTCAAGACCTTTATTACCTCATCATTCTTTTATTCACTTAATTATAAATTATTAATAATTATTACGTCAGGCCCACTGAATTTTAAGATTTGTATTTGGGTAATTTTTGTCAGTAAGCAGTTTGCAACATTTTTGTATATCAGTTTCAAATAAGGTGATATACAAAATTGTTGCAAACTGCTTACTCACTAAAATTACCAACATTTATAATTTAGTGAGCCTGACGTTTCGATCCTAACAGGACCTTCCAGAAAGGTCCTGTTAGGATTGAAACGTCAGGCCCACTTAATAATAAATTATAAAATTATATAAGTGGAAAGGGTGATCAAAGTCACGCGATGTGGCGACGTTTCGGTTGCTAACTTCATCAGGCAACTGAAGAATGCGCGCTGCGGCGTCTGTTTATGTCCGCTTTGCCAGTTCCTGTGTACCGGTTTGCGGACGTCGTAGCAGTGATCGTGCGGTTTGGCGCGCGATTCTAGCATCCACTAGCGGCCCGTGGTCCTGTTAGGATCAAAATGTCAGGCCCACTAAATTATAAATTATACAATCATAAGTATTAATAATGATTACACTTTCAAACAAGGTTCAAGTGAATTGGCTTCTGGAAGGGGGACTGTCTACATCTTCTGTGATGCCTTGCCCGGTCTCTTCATAGAATGAGCATCAGGTTGAGCATCAGGCTGATGGTGCTCGGGAACACAAGGGTCTGTGATGGAAAGGACAGAGAACAAGAAATGATATTATATAAATAGAGGAATCAAAGAAATTTCTAGTAGTGCTCGTGCTCCTACTGAGAAGCTAATTTATCTCTCCTTCAAGGGCCTAGCATTTTGCTGGGTTGGATGGAAAAAAAGGCTCAAAAAGTGCAGGTACCACTGTCAATAACATGTTAACCACTTCACACTTTTTGAAATTTAGGTAAGCCAAAGTAAAGTTGTGCATGATAGTACAGGCTGTATAACAATCTAGTCAGCTGCATTGAAAGTTGCGTCAAGTGCAATCATGACAGTGTAGCCACCAATGCTGCATCACAGAACGTAGCATTGCTACACAAAACTACAGGTACTAGCAAATTGGCTTTACCTACAAAAGACTACTCATGAAACTGCTTTGATTTCTTACAGGGATCAAGAGATGTGACGCCTTGCCGAGTCTCTCCGAGTCTTCATGGAATGTAGTAGCATCTCCCAGGTTCAGCATCAGGCTGCTGGCATTCAGGAACACACCATTCAGAGATCTTGCAATCTGCAATGGACGAGAACAAGAGAGAACAACTCAATAACAATTAAGAAATATCTACTCTTCTTTTTTTTAAAACACAGTTCAAAAGTTATGAAAATGCCAGAGGTCTGAGCTTTAAAGAAGAATGAAACCCGGAGAAAACTGTTGGCTTATCTGATTGGGTGTTAAACACAACCTACAATTACCTATGTGCTACTCACCTACATGTACGAGTTTCATAAAGAGGGAAAAATCATGGAATTCGGTGGTCGAATTCGAGTTCCCGCAAACTGCCACCATTTTGAATGGCCCGCCAGTCACTGCGGGGGGTATGACATAAAGACAGGCAACTCCCGCATGGGCCCGGACGGATGGACCCCTACTACATGTACAGTATATGCAGTATATGCAGTTAAACACTCGCGAGCTGAACAATGGTGTTTTCCGTTGCGATGTCATATCCCCCGCAGTGACTGGCGGGCCATTCAAAATGGTGGCGGTTTGCGGGAACGCGAATTCGACCACCGAATTCCATGATTTTTCCTTCTTTATGAAACTCGTAGGTGAGTAGCACATAGGTAATTGTAGGTTATGTTTAACGTCTAATCAGATAAGCCAACAGTTTTCTCTGGGTTTCATTCTTCTTTAAGTCCCTGTTCCAGTCAAGGTTTTCTTGCAATTTTCCTTAATTGTTCCAAAGTTCTCACTCAGTTTTCCCCTTATTTGTTTGAATAAATTATTTGACTTAGTTTTAAAAAAGCTGCATCCACTTTGTGAGATCATTAAACTGCTTCAGCCAGGTTAACCACAACTGAATGATTGCGTCTGAATGAAAATGGACCCCTGGAGATAAAAAGCAATTCATGGTAAAATGCCTCTGACTGCTGCCCCAATCCTAGCAAAGATTACTGGACTATTTTGGCAACGCCACCATCTCATGGATGCATACCGATAGCTCAGATGGTAAGAGCCCTGCAGCCAATTTCATGACAAGCTAAAGCACGTCTTAGGAAGGATAACTCGTCCTACTGTAGGTCAAGACACGTCTTAGGATCGATTTCAGAAAAGCTGAGATGCGTTCAATGAATCTCAACTTCTATAGCAACGCGCCTGATCTCATCATAACTTAGGACTGGTCCCAGGCTCGTCTTATCTGCACAAACACGTGTGATACCGCATGACGCCATTGGTTGCATGACATCCTTTGCAAGTAGGAACTGACACGGAGGGTCATGGGACTTCATATCATGCATGGAGTGCCTGGCTTATAGCCACACTCACAACCCAAGAGGGTCCTGGCACTTGACGTCATGCATGGAGTGCCTGACTTATAGCCACACTCACAACCCAAGAGGGTCCTGGGACTTGACGTCATGCATGGAGATAGATGCAGAGGTACATGTGCACATGTAGTGACAGAGACTAAGACAGAGGTTCTTGGAAAGGCAGAGGCAGAGAAAGTTAGATACAGGAATAGACAGAGACAGTAGAAGAGGCAGACGAACAGACAGTCCAAGAACCAGAGTAAGAATCAAAGCCAATCCAAAGCTCACCATTACTTTCCGTTGGTGTTGAAATTCTTGATGTAAATGATCCACGGTATCGTCATGTGAAGATACGACTGAAGATGACGGCACGGTGTCCACCATCCACTGCAAACATACCACAAAACCATTGCTCATTGAGAACTTGGCTGGGCCTTCAAAGCATCCAATGACAGGGTTAGAATATAAACATATCTAGTGTAAAGTGTATGTACAGTAAGTGTATCTGCATATACATATAGAAATACATTTACCGTCATTTTCATATTAATAAAAGCCACCCAAAGAAAAAGCCCCAGTGCTCCAAACTTTTGGCTCTAACATTCAGGCTTCGGGTTTCAGCGCATTGGGCAAGAAATTACGACATACAGACAAGCACCAAACTCAGCACATTTGGCAAGAACTAAATGCCAAATGAATGAAGGACAAGCTCAAAGTGCTTGGCAAGCATGAACTGCAAAATAGACGATGAAAAAACTTAACACTTTGGGCAAGCACTACATAACTTCAAAATAAATAAAGAGCAAACTCAGCGCGTTGGCAAGCACTAACTACTAAATAGATGAAGAACAAACTCAACGCGTTGGGCAAGCACTAACTGCTAAAAAGACGAAGAACAAACTCAATGCATTGGGCAAGCACTAACTGCTAAAAAGACGAAGAACAAACTCAATGCGTTGGGCAAGCACTAACTGCTAAAAAGACGAAGAACAAACTCAACGCATTGGGCAAGCACTGTGTAACTGCCAAATAGATGAAGAGTGAACTTAGTGCGTTAGGCAAGCACTAACTGCAAAATAGACGAAGACCTGTAACTGAATGCGTTGGGCAAGAACTAACTGCAAAATAGACGAATGGTGAACTCAGCGCATTGGGCAAATACGAAGCCATAAACTGCCAAATAGACGAAGAGCAAACTGAATTAGTTGGGCAAGCACTAACTGCAATAAAGACAAAGAACAAATTTAAAATACATGAAGGGCGAACTCAGTGCATTGGGCATGCAAGAACTGCAAAATACACGAATGGCGAACTCAGCGCATTGAGCAAGCAGTAACTGCTAAATAGACGAAGAACAAACTCAACGCATTTGGCAAGCACTGCGTACCGGTAACTGCCAAATAGACGAAGAGCTACAGTGTGTAACTGAATGCGTTGGGCAAGCACTAACTGCTAAATAGATGAAGAACAAACTCAACGCGTTGGGCAAGCACTAACTGCTAAATAGATGAAGAACAAACTCAACGCGTTGGGCAAGCACTAACTGCTAAATGGATGAAGAACAAACTCAACGCGTTGGGCAAGCACTGTGTAACTGCCAAATAGACGAAGAGCAAACTCAGCGCGTTAGGCAAGCACTAACTGCAAAATAGATGAAGAGCAAACTCAACGCGTTAGGCAAGCACTAACTGCAAAATAGATGAAGGGAGAACAACACGTTGATGTGGCAAGCAGGAACAGCAAAATAGACAAAGAGCTACAGTGTGTAACTGAATGCGATGGGCAAGAACTAACTGCAAAATAGACGAAGGCCGAACTCAAGCACTGCGTACCGGTAACTGCCAAATAGACGAAGAGCAAACTCAGCGCGATGTGGCAAGCAGGAACTGCCAAATAGACGATGAACAAACTCAGTGCGTTGGGCAGGCCCTAACTGCAAAATACACGAATGGCAAACTCAGCGCATTGAGCAATCAGTAACTGCTAAATAGACGAAGAACAAAATCAACGCATTTGGCAAGCACTGCGTAACGGTAACTGCCAAATAGACAAAGAGCGAACTCAGCGCGATGTGGCAAGCAGGAACTGCCAAATAGACCAAGAGCTACAGTGTGTAACTGAATGCGTTGGGCAAGAACTAACTGCAAAATAGACGAAGGCCGAACTCAAGCACTGCGTAACGGTAACTGCCAAATAGACGAAGAGCAAACTCAGCGCGATGTGGCAAGCAGGAACTGCCAAATGGACGATGAACAAACTCAGTGCATTGGGCAAGCTCTAACTGCAAAATAGACAAAGAGCGAACTCAGTGCGTTGGGCAAGCACTAACTGCTAAATAGATGAAGAGCTAACTCAGTGCGTTAGGCAAGCACGAACTGCAAAATAGACGAAGAGCTAACTCAGTGCGTTAGGCAAGCACGAACTGCAAAATAGACGAAGAGCAAACTCAGCGCGATAGGCAAGCACTAACTGCAAAATAGACGAAGAGCAAACTCAGCGCGTTAGGCAAGCACTAACTGCAAAATAGACGAAGAGCAAACTCAGTGCGTTAGGCTAGCACTAACTGCAAAATAGACGAAGAGCAAACTGAGTGCGTTAGGCAAGCACGAACTGCAAAATAGACGAAGAGCAAACTCAGCGCGTTAGGCAAGCACGAACTGCAAAATAGACGAAGAGCAAACTCAGCGCGTTAGGCAAGCACGAACTGCAAAATAGACGAAGAGCAAACTCAGTGCGTTAGGCAAGCACTAACTGCAAAATAGACGAAGAGCAAACTCAGCGCGTTAGGCAAGCACTAACTGCAAAATAGACGAAGAGCAAACTCAGCGCGTTAGGCAAGCACTAACTGCAAAATAGACGAAGAGCAAACTCAGCGCGTTAGGCAAGCACTAACTGCAAAATAGATGAAGGGTGAACAACACGTTGGTCAAGCACTACCGGTAACTGCTAAAAAAATAAGAACAAACTCAATGCATTGGGAAAGCACTGTGTAACTGCCAACTAGACGAAGAGCGAACTCAGTGCATTAGGCAAGCACTAACTGCTAAATAGACGAAGAACAAACTCGGCACGTTGGGCAAGCACTGCGTACCGGTATATGCCAAATAGACGAAGAACAAACTCAACGCATTGGGCAAGCACTGTGTAACTGCAAAATAGACGAAGAGCAAACTCAGCGCGTTAGGCAAGCACTAACTGCAAAATAGATGAAGGGTGAACAACACGTTGGTCAAGCACTACCGGTAACTGCTAAAAAAATAAGAACAAACTCAATGCATTGGGAAAGCACTGTGTAACTGCCAACTAGACGAAGAGCGAACTCAGTGCGTTAGGCAAGCACTAACTGCTAAATAGACGAAGAGCTAACTCAGCGCGTTGGGCAAGCACTAACTGCTAAATAGATGAAGAGCTAACTCAGTGCGTTAGGCAAGCACGAACTGCAAAATAGACGAAGAGCTAACTCAGTGCATTAGGCAAGCACGAACTGCAAAATAGACAAAGAGCTAACTCAGTGCGTTAGGCAAGCACGAACTGCCAAATAGACGAAGAGCTACTGTAACTTAGCGCGTTGAGCAAGCACTAACTGCAAAATAGATGAAGGGTGAACAACACGTTGGTCAAGCACTAACTGCTAAATAGAAGAACAAACTCAGCGCATTTGGCAAGCACTACTGTGTGTGTAACTGCAAAATAGAAGAAGGGCGAACTCAACGCGTTAGGCAAGCACTAAATGCACAAATAGACGAAGGACGAACTCAACGCGTTGGGCAAGCACAAACTACTAAATAGACGAAGAACAAATCAACGCGTTGGGCAAGCACTTACTACTAAATAGATGAAGAACAAACTCAACGCGTTGGGCAAGCACTAACTACTAAATAGATGAAGAACAAACTCAACGCGTTGGGCAAGCAGGATCTGCCAGACGAAGAGCTACACTGTGTAACTGAATACGTTGGGACTTGACGTCATGCATGGAGTGCCTGGCTTATATCCACACTCACAACCCAGGAGGTCAATTCTTGCCACCAGTGAGTTGACCTTTGACACTGACCTTGTTGCAGATGGATGGCAGGATGCGCTCATCGTAGTCGGTTCCAAACTGTCAGAGGATTTAGGGAAGGCTCGTCTCCATGTTCACGGTCAAAAGATCTGCAAAGCAACATGGATAAAATAAGCACAGTCACTTTTCTGCCTGCAAGATCATAGCCGTGAAGAAGCACTGCACGTGTCAAGGTCTATAAACTGCTAAATAGACGAAGAACAAACTCAATGCGTTGGGCAAGCACTAACTGCTAAATAGATGAAGAACAAACTCAACGCGTTGGGCAAGCACTAACTACTAAATAGATGAAGAACAAACTCAACACATTGGGCAAGCACTAACTACTAAATAGATGAAGAACAAACTCAACGCGTTGGGCAAGCACTAACTGCTAAATAGATGAAGAACAAACTCAACGCGTTGGGCAAGCACTAACTGCTAAATAGATGAAGAACAAACTCAACGCGTTGGGCAAGCACTGTGTAACTGCCAAATAGACGAAGAGCAAACTCAGCGCGTTAGGCAAGCACTAACTGCAAAATACATGTAGTTGAAGGGAGAACAACACGTTGGTCAAGCACTAACTACTAAATAGACGAAGAACAAACTCAACGCATTTGGCAAGCACTGCGTACCGGTAACTGCCAAATAGACGAAGAGCAAACTCAGCGCGATGTGGCAAGCAGGAACAGCAAAATAGACCAAGAGCTACAGTGTGTAACTGAATGCGTTGGGCAAGAACTACAGTAACTGCAAAATAGACGAAGGCCGAACTCAAGCACTGCGTACCGGTAACTGCCAAATAGACGAAGAGCAAACTCAGCGAGATGTGGCAAGCAGGAACTGCCAAATAGACGATGAACAAACTCAGTGCATTGGGCAAGCTGTAACTGCAAAATACACGAATGGCGAACTCAGCGCATTGAGCAAGCAGTAACTGCTAAATAGACGAAGAACAAACTCAACGCATTTGGCAAGCACTGCATACCGGTAACTGCCAAATAGACGAAGAGCAAACTCAGCGCGATGTGGCAAGCAGGAACAGCAAAATAGACCAAGAGCTACAGTGTGTAACTGAATGCGTTGGGCAAGAACTAACTGCAAAATAGACCAAGGCCGAACTCAAGCACTGCGTACCGGTAACTGCCAAATAGACGAAGAGCAAACTCAGCGCGATGTGGCAAGCAGGAACTGCCAAATAGACGATGAACAAACTCAGTGCGTTGGGCAAGCTCTAACTGCAAAATACACGAATGGCGAACTCAGCGCATTGAGCAAGCAGTAACTGCTAAATAGACGAAGAACAAAACTCAACGCATTTGGCAAGCACTGCATACCGGTAACTGCCAAATAGATGAAGAGCAAACTCAGCGCGATGTGGCAAGCAGGATCTGCCAAATGGACGAAGAGCTACAGTGTGTAACTGAATGTGTTAGGCAAGCACTAACTGCTAAATAGACAATGAACAAACTCAGCGCATTGGGCAAATACGAAGCCATGAACTGACAAATAGACCAAGAGCTATAGTGTGTAACTGAATGCGTTGGGCAAGAACTAACTGCAAAATAGACGAAGGCCGAACTCAAGCACTGCGTAATGGTAACTGCCAAATAGACGAAGAGCGAACTTCGTCTATAAGTTGGGCAAGCACTAACTGCAATATAGACGAAGAACAAATTTAAAATACACGAAGGGCGAACTCAGTGCATTGGGCATGCACAAACTGCAAAATACACGAATGGCGAACTCAGCGCGTTGAGCAAGCAGTAACTGCTAAATAGACGAAGAACAAACTCAACGCATTTGGCAAGCACTGCGTACTAGTGGCAAGCAGGAACTGCCCAATAGACGAAGAGCTACAGTGTGTAACTGAATGCGTTGGGCAAGAACTAACTGCAAAATAGACGAAGGCCGAACTCAAGCACTGCATACCGGTAACTCAGTGCGTTGGGCAAGCTCTAACTGCAAAATACACGAAGAACAAACTCAACGCATTTGGCAAGCACTGCATACCGGTAACTGCCAAATAGACGAAGAGCAAACTCAGCGCGATGTGGCAAGCAGGAACAGCAAAATAGACCAAGAGCTACAGTGTGCAACTGAATGTGTTAGGCAAGCACTAACTGCTAAATAGATTAAGGATGAACTCAGTGCGTTAGGAAAGCACGAACTGCAAAATAGACGAAGAGCAAACTCAGCGCGTTGGGCAAGCAGGATCTGCCAAATGGACGAAGAGCTACAGTGTGTAACTGAATGTGTTAGGCAAGCACTAACTGCTAAATAGACGAAGAACAAACTCAACGCATTTGGCAAGCACTGCGTAACGGTAACTGCCAAATAGACAAAGAGCGAACTCAGCGCGATGTGGCAAGCAGGAACTGCCAAATAGACGAAGAGCTACAGTGTGTAACTGAATGCGTTGGGCAAGATTTACAATGTAACTGCAAAATAGACGAAGGCCTTGGGCGGGCCGGGCATGTATGTACGGTCCTCCAACTCTCGGGTTTTATCGCGGTGTCTCGCGTTTAGGGCTGTCCTTCGAGCTCTCGTGGCACGAATGGCCTATCGCGTTACTAACGCGATAGGAAGTGGTCCTAACGCGTTAGTAACGCGATAGGACAATAGAGGGCTTATCGCGTTAAAATGGATCCTAACGCGTTAGGAACCGATGTAGGAAGTAATGAATATTCATTTTAACCGCAGTACCGCGTTAATAATGAATAGGGAAGTCATGAATAATTCATTTTGACCGCAGTAACGCGTTAATACTAACGCGGTCGCGGTAACGCGTTAGCACACTTCGTTTCGGTTGCACCTGTACACGTAGACGTAACGTCATTACAAGTCATGGGTGTGGCTTGCATTGAACTCACAATTGGACGGACGACAATCAGCGTGTTTCTACTGACGAAAGGTTGCCGGGTGTCTCCGTGCATCTTCGGGTGTTTCTGGGTGGAGTGTCCAGTAGAAACACGATTTTCTGAACGTCATCCGGCAACCAAACGTTCACCAACAACCACCTATTGAGGTGGATCTTGCCGGGTGTCTTCGGGTCACACTCGCAGTAGAAACACACGTGGTTGCTGGTTGCCGGGTGTACCGGAAATGCAACAGAAGTAGTGAATTCCTTGCCGATTCATTCCACACGTCCGGTCTACCCTCGATGAAGGTCGATTGTGGGCGACACCCGCCTTTTCCGTAGAAACAGGCGTTTGTCGGTGATCCGGATCACCGACACCCGGAATATAGTGGGTAAGAAATACCGGGTGTTAGCATGTGCTCAGTAGAAACACGCTGATTGTTTGTAGATATCACACTCCAGGTGATGTTGGGAATGTATTGGCTTCTGGCTAACCAAGGCAGACTGGATTTTCAGAGAAAGGAACTCCATTTAAGTTGAGAGAAAATTCTATGCACCAGTAGAGCTGGTGAAACTTGTATGTTATGAGGGTTGTCGTCATCAGGTCATAGAAACCATTTCAAAATTGACAGGTGATGTGTGTATACACTGTAGCCAGGGCTCGACCTTACCACTAGCCCGGCGGTCATTGTCTAGTCAAAACAGCCACGGGCTAGTAAAATTGCCCACTTTGCTAGCCTGGCAGACTAGTAAAAAGTAGACAGCGGTGTGGTGGCAACAAATTATGCAGGCGGGGATGAGAAAGTAGAAACTAATAATTTGTTTTACTTGACCTGATAACCTTCAATATTCAATATTCAATATTAATTTTACAGGGCTAGTAAAACTTGCTACTGCTAGCAAAAAACTAAATTTTCTAGCCAGGTAGGCTAGTAAACAAAAACCTTAAGCGTGAGGCTTGGTAGCCTACATGTACATGTATGTACATCTAGTTGGTGGTGCTATTTTGGATTGTGATAAGGGACTAAGACTAACAGATGTCCACTATTAGTCAAACCTGTTGAGGGAGCTGGAGAACTTGCACAGAAGGCCTTATGATGGCCTTGGCATGATACCTATGAGGGTTTTTAAACCGGGCTAAGAAAAGCAAGTTCTTTGGGCTCGTACTGTACAACAGCTGCAATAGTATCCGCAGTGGACGTGAGCTCCAAGAGTTTGTAAGGGATGTGAAAGTGGGTGACGATCGCCCTACACATCTGAGAGATCTTTATGAGAGAGCCGGCATCAACTTTGACCCATCCCATCACATGGGAGTGACCAAGTGCCTCCATGAGTTCCAGCACGTATTTTCTAAGTGTGATTGGGATATTGGCAGGACCGGCTTTGTTAAACATTTATACGGGGGAAGCAAGGCCTATAAAGGAGAGGCCAAGACGGCACTCAGTTTGTAATCCGAACACCGAAGGAACTCATGCGTCAAGTCAGTGAAGTGAAAGACAGGGGGTGATTGAGGAGTCAGACAGTCAATGGGCAGCCAACATCATGGAGAGGAAAGATGGTTCTAAGTGCGTGTGCTTTGACTATGAGAATTTGAATGCTGCTACTATCAAGGATCCATGCCTACCCACTAAGGGGAAAGAAATGACAAGAGCAAGGATGAAAATATACTAACCAAGGGGCAAGAATGACATGACCAAAGATGCAGACATCCCCACCACGGAAAAAGAAATGACAAGCAATGTGCAGGTCTTCCAGAAATAAAGTCTTCAAAATCAAAAATCAAAAGGACAAAAAAGAAGTGTACAGTGTATGCTTACTTTTTGTGGTTCTTCATGTGACACAAGGCGCATTGCAGATAGGAGTCATATCCCATAATGGGTAGCCTTGCTGATGGCAAAGGTGATGTTTTGAGTCAAACTCGGAGGGACAGGAGTTCACATCGTAGGGTGTGTGGGTGACACTGCAAATGCTAAATGAAACCTGCAACAACAATACAACACAATACAACACATTGCAACATGAGTGAATATATAATCAAATATTCAACCTGACCAAATCACAATTTCATTTTTGCAAAACTGTTTTGTAGTTAATTGAGCTTTGAGTGCTGGTGTCAAGAAAATTCTTCATCAAAAATTAAGGAGTCTGCACAGTATGAAAATCTTTATTTGCTGACATCTTCCCAGACAAAATTGTCCGCTGGCAATAACCTTGTACATTATTGGTTTTTTTGTTGCTTAGTTTTCAAACCAGGCATTCTATTTTTTTCAAAAACACTAGTGCAAGTAAGCTGGTTTATTAGTAAACTTAATTTTTTTTAAAATTTGTTTTTCACGTCGACATCTCAACATTTCTATGTTGGCATTAAGTGTCAGCATACATGTACATGTATGTAGCATGTTGACAACAGCACTATGAGCTTGATCCAGTAGATGAAAATTAAACAGCACTGTCTTCCAACAATCTTACAAATTGGATTTTGGAGAAACAAGCCATTTCAAAAAGTCATATTTCTCAGGATAAAATGAGTGGTTAATGGTTATCCTGTCCAGAAGATTTCTTAAGACATCTATTAAGCTAAAACATGAAATCACAAACAACTGGGATAGATTATTTGGGGATTTATTTATAAACAAATTGCAAAGTTTGACTAATGAAATAGTGTACACCACATGTACAGTTTATAAACGCATTAACTTTTATTAGAGATTCGTAGAAAAATGAATATTCAATGACTTTTTAAAACTGCCAACATTGTGACATGCTGCCCCACTCAGGGCAAAGAAATGGCATGCGAAAAAAATGCATGTCCACATCCCTCACAAGAGGAACAAAATTAGTATTTTGATATGAGCAAAGATGTTGACACTTGACATCCCCACCAAAGGGTAAGAAATACCATGAGCTGTTACATTGCTTCATATGAGCAACGCGCTCTCTCCTGCCTGCAAAATAATTATGCAACGCATGCACACACGTTACGCACATGCACGAGCGCACGCAGCACACGAGTATACGAACATACAATCGAACAATCGAGTGAACGCAACGCCAGTTGACCAAAGTCAGGCTTCCCTGAAAGAGTTCGCCTAGCTCTTTGGTGTACAAATCCGAAGAGAAAATATGTCCTTTCAGGTGCGGCAATTATCCAGTGAGTTTAAGATTGATTTAAAGCTGAACGTTTCATCCTTTATAAATTTGTTTTTATAAATATGTTATAGTTAAAGTTTTGATATTTTCCCAGCGAAACTTGTTATGCTTGAAAAATGCAAAAGAATGGCATTTTAAACTGTGGTTTCTTGCCCCATAAACATGTACTTTTTTGACTGTTACATAATGTCATATTGAGTTTAAACGTATCGTTGCGGTATATAGATCTCTTAAAAGGGAGGTCGAACCCACACTCGTGAGCTACGACCAAATGACCACAGAGGACGTGGACGAGATAAAACCTGTATGGACACAAATTAATCTTACAATCTTGTGTATCCGTTGTGAGACTTGTATTATGCGATTCTTAATTACATGTTGATTATTGCTTGCAGTCCTGATGAGTGATATGCTATGAAGCGTTCATTCATGAGCTAGGAGTTTGAGGCTCAGAGCGGCCAAATTCATGTGAGCATTGTTATATGTTGCTTATCGATCTTACTGCTTTTCATAGTACATCCAGAGAATTGTTATTCATTGACAAACCCACAGCTGCATGTATCTTAGGTCCAGGTCTTCAAGACTGTATATCTCATCAGAACTCAATTATCTTCCATCAATTTGTACACCTTTGTAAAACTTCTTGTAATTGTATTTCTCTTTATGTTTGGTCACGATCGAAGATCCAAAGTCCAAGATCAATGATCGAAGATCGGGGATCAGAAAACAAACAGACCGGTAAACACACTGACACAACATGGAACAAATAAATATTGGAAGTTCAGTTGATGGTCTCGAGTTATCTCTTCTGTTTGCGTTTGTGTGACGTGGTCAAGATCGCCTATAACACTAATAGTGGCTCAACTTCCGTAGGTCAAGAGCAGTAACATGAGCTAAGATTTCGATATCCCAACCACGGGGAAAGAAATAAAATGAGCAAAGATGCATGCATACCAATCAAGGGAAAAAAATAAAGTCCCTATAACCATGATAACTAAGACATTCAAGTGCTTGAGCATATTGCTCAGAATTCATCTTCAATGTGGGCATGCAAATTTCCTTAGAACTACTGTAAAAGTCAACATGCAAATCTTTCATTCAAGTAATGAACATTCAGGTCTTCCTGAAATAAAATCTTCTAAATCCCAAGTGAAAAAAAGGGAAGAACTTCATACTTACTTCTTTGGGGTTCTTCATACACATGTGATGACTGATGAGGTGCATCGTAGATGGCAGTCACATCGCATAATGAGCAGTCTTCATGCATTGCTGCTGTTAAAGATGATTTTTGAGTCAAACTCAGACGGACAGGAGTTCACATCGAACATGTACGGCGACATTGCAAAGGCTGGATTAGACCTGCAACAAAAATACAACACAACACAATCCAACATAATAAAGGATGTATGCATAGATATATACATGTACAAGTACAACAAAGATGTTTTCTGTCAAAACTCAGAGGGACATTCAGATTGTAGGGCGACATTGCTAAGGCTGAATTAGACAGTCTGCAATGAGAATACAACAGAACACAATACAACATGTTAAAGGATGCATGCATACATGTACATGTACCACCAATGATTTACCTGACCAGGGGTCGGTTTCACCAAACTCGTCGTAACTTACGATTAATCGCAAGGCGATGAGCAATGCACAGAAACCATACGGTCCAACACAACTTACGATTGGTTATCCATCGTAAGTTGAGTTACGATTCATCGTAAGGCTTTGTGAAATCCAGCCCAGATCACACTTGTATCACATAATTTCTTGTAAAACCGCCTGCTTTGTAGGACACCGAGAAGAGCACACATCCAGGCAGTATTACTGATTTTCACAGTAGTCCGAGTAAACTTAGACCCAACAAAATGCCCTAAGTTTTGAAATTCAACTTGTCTGGTCTACACAGTAAGTTTAAAATTACTCGGACAAGCACTACGTGTGCTAGTTATCCAGAGAACTGTGATTTATTTCAGATTTGTCGATTTTACCAAACTTGTCTTAACTTCCGATCAATCGCAAGATGATGAGCGATGAGCAGAAACCATACGGTGTATGACAACTTGCGATGGGTTATCAATCGTGAGTTGAGTTACGATACAACGTAAGGCTTGAAATCCACCCCAGAAATAGTCTGAGTAACTTGGACCCTTACAATCGCCCTTTTTTTTAAATAAATTGAGTGGGTCGGGCGAGAGTAGGTCCAAGATTTCACAGGGAAACATGACCAAACAATGATGTGTTCGACTCCATGACTACCCCTGACCGGAATCGCCAGATTTTACCCCCAAAACACCAGTGAAACCGTCACACGCACCCATCTTTGGATTAAGTGAGACTCACCGGTTTCAATTCTGGTTACTTGTTTTACTCACGTTAAAATTGAAACGGTATGCACGCAAATTGATGATTTTTGTCCACACTGGTCAGTAGGAGTCAACACGACATCTTTAGGAGTCAACGCGTGCGTGTGCACGCACAGATTCACACAGACCCACTGCGCACACGAACCTGTCAAAACGTCATCGCTTTGTGTGTAGCGGCTGCGTGTGCAGTTCGAAATCAAAGATGGTCGCCGTATTTTGGCTCGTCGGACGGGAGAGAATCCTCTCGATCACCTGAGGGGAAATTTATCCTTTTTCCCCGAACTTGAGTAAAACAAATGACGGTTTCATAGGTGTTTTCTGGGTAAAATATGGGGTTTTTGGTCGGGGGTACATGTACATGTAGTCATGTTTCCCTGCAGAAAATCTTTGACCCTACTAATACCATGCTAGTAATAGTAATACTATCCCCCTCATTGATGTCTCGGACGTTGGGACAATACGTGCAAGCGCGCGTGCACACTTCCGCAGACCACTCTGCACCCAGACCTCGTGACGTCATCCAGTTATTAAATCCAAGATGGCCACCCCAACTCGGCTCGTCGACTCGTTCTCGGTCAACTGAGGGGAATTTTCTCCCTTTTCCCAAATGTGGGTAAAACAAAATGACCAGTATTGGAATCTGTAATTCTCACTGAATCCACAATAGGCGTGTGGGACAGTTTCACGGCTGTTTTTGGTAGTCCGAGTAACTTGGACCCGACAAGTCACCCTTGTTTTATAAAATTTTGAAATTTTGAGATTCGGGTGACTGTAGGGTCCAAGGATTGTGGCTGTGCATACCGGTATGCTACTTCATCGTCTAAAATTTCTGTAATGTCATCTTTGAAAAATACCCCCGACCGAAATCCCCAGATTTACCCCCAAAACACCTGTGAAACCGTCCCACGCACCCATTGAGGATTCAGTGAGAAATACAGATTCCAATACTGGTCATTTTGTTTCACTCACGTTTGGAAAAAGGGAGAAAATTTCCCTCAGTTGACCGAGAACGGGTCGACCAGCCGAGTAGGGATGGCCATCTTGGATTTGAAACTCCATGACGTCACAATGTGCAGGCAGGTCCGGGTGCGGAGTGGTCTGCGGAGGTGTGTGCTCGCGCGGTGCGATGTCCCGGACGTCGCTTTGCACGCGTTGAGCCCTGAGCAGTGAACGCGTGTAGTGCGACAGATAATCTCAAAACTCGTTTAAGGGGAGCTACTACAACTTACAAGTACTAGCGCCTAGCGGCCCAGTAAGTGGGACTATGTACGTACATGCTATACACCGGCCGTTATCTCGATTTAAAAATAGCAGCATTTCGGCTCGTCGGACGGGAGAGAATCTTCTCGATAACCTGAGGGAAAATTTCTCCTTTTTCCCCAAACATGAGTAAAACAAAAGAACAGTATTGAAATCGGTGATTCTCACTTAATCCAAAGATGGGTGCGTGGGATGGTTTCACGGGTGTTTTTCGGGGTAAAATCTGGGGGTTTTGGTCGGGGGTAGTCATGGAGTCGAACACATAGTTAGTTTGACCATTCCTCCATGGTTTGACGGGATTCCGAGCAGTTTTTCTTGGACCCTACTATCGCCCGAAATCTCAAAATTTTTAAAAAGGGAGATTGTAAGGGTCGAAGTTACTCAGACTACTACTAGTACAAGTCCCACTTACTGGGCCGCTAGTAGCTCCCTTAAACGAGTTTTGAGATTATCTGTCGCACTAGCGCGACAGATAATCTCAAAACTCGTTTAAGGGGATTGGGAGCCCAGTAAATGTAGTCCGAGCATGGAGGAATAACTTATTCCTCCATGGTCCGAGTAACTTGGACCCGACAAGTCACCCTTTTTTATCGAATTTTGAAATTTTGAGTTTCGGGTGACTGTGTGACAGTCACCCGAAACTCAAAATTTCAAAATTCGATAAAAAAGGGTGACTTGTCGGGTCCAAGTTACTCAGACTACAGTAAATGGGACCATGGACTGGAGGAAGGAAAATATGGTGGGAGTGGGACTAGAGTCTGTAGAGACAAATAGTTACAAATTACAATAACAATGCCAAACCTCACATTAATATGGTCTCCTTTATAAGGATATGACAGATTGGACAGCTAAAAACACTCACCACGTCTGGAAGGAGGGATTACATGATTATCAGGCATGAGCCATGCAATAAAATGGCCAAAATTGAGGTTTTATAAATCATAATAAATGTCACTTTCCAAAACGGGCCTGCTTCATGCCCACATGGTGCTAATGCTATCCAGCCGTGCGTTCCCCTTTGACCCCAAGAACTTTGATTTGGCACGAAAGAGAATTAATCATGGACTCAAATCCCTTCTTTGATTTCACGGATAATATAAACTAAATGATTAAGATTAATTTTATTGTTATATAATCGGATATAAATGTAATTATGGTGATTTGAGGAGTTGAGTTTGATTGAATTTGGAAAAGAGGCTGCAGGTCAAAGGTCACTTTAAAGTTTTTATTAACGGCACTCGCACTGTTCATACCATTTCATTCCGTTTGGTGTGGCTGTCACATCAAAACATATTGTGCACATGTGGCCTTTATTTATACTGTTAGTGTAAGCATGGTGTAACCCCCCCCCCGCCCCCCTGCACACCCTTATGGCCTTAGGCGCTCCTTCCCAACTACAGACTCTCATCCATGCTACCACAACCAGTACCATGGGGTCTTCCAAACATCTGAAGGATATTCTCGGCAGCATTGTACAGTACTTGTAGGTCCTCCATATCCCTAGGCTTTTCCAAACCCACAGGTTCATAAAGCCACACCTGCAGGTTCTCTTGAACACCTTAATTCCATACCGTACCCAGGAGGACACCCCCTGTAATCAGTCACATGACCATCTTCTCAAACCAAAACAACATTCTTAAACTCCAAACTACATAACACTACACACCATCAGACCATGTAGACAGCTTTGTTTTCCTTTAGTTCTCTTTATTTGTCTGTTTGTTTATCCAGCAATGAATCTATATAATTATTGTCAATAACAAATTTCATGTGACACCATTCCTGACCCTGCTGCGGGTGTCCAACTGACACGGATCTCTAGCAACCACCAGGACCAAAGGTTTACAACAAAAGACCACATTTTGGCCTCTTCCCTCAACTCTATATGACCATCGGGAGGGAGAAGAACCAAACTCAATTTGAAAAAAAAAACACCAACAAAACAAACTTTACCAAACTTCTAGCATCAAATGAAGCCTCAGCACAGAGCAGTTTTACAAAACGATAGTTATTTACATGCTTTTTAACGTTGGTAATACAAGTGCAGTATACTTCCTGCCTTGGAGGTTATTTGTTTGTTTGCTTCAAGGGGATACTGCATAGGTAGGCCCCCTCCTAAGCATACATAACACATAACCAATGATGTAAAAAGTAACAGCAACCAAAGTTCATCCGAAACACTGATGTGTGTGTATATAAACTGGAATATATCGATGGAAGTTATTGTTCATAATTATTGAAGGTATGACTCGTCTTGAATTAAATCTGTGTTCTATTTTCATACGATTATACTGAGTACTCTACATTACATCCTGGCTGGATTTAGAATTCAATAGAAATCCAAGACTAAGTATGTTTAGAAAAGTAATCAGGCAAAAAAAACAAAAAATTCTTGCAAAGGGTCTACAGAGAACTATGTCTAACTGTAATATAATTGACTTTAAAAATGATGTCAAAAATTACACAAAAAAGAGCGATTTAGAGTTTTAATTTATCCGTGTGGCTATGCTAATACATGTAGCTGCATATTGTACTCATTTTCCAAGGAATGTAGCATTGTAAATGAACTGAACTAGGGATGTGGTTGCTTAAGATTCTCCCCTCCTCTTGGCCAAATTTCTTCAGGGTACCTCCCATTCCAACAGGCTCTACCGATTCCTCACAAAGTCAATGCATACTTTGACAATATAAATTCTGCCCAAACATTATGCTGCCAAAAAAACAAAAACAAAAACACCACCCTCTCATCACAGTTACTGGACTAGGGTTAAGGAATCTCCCAGAAATACTGAAGTATAAGTACATGTACATTAACCCCCCTAAAAATAATTCCAATAGTCGTACTTAATAATTATTTGATTCCTATTATTTGACAAACATTAATAATTTTTTGAAAGGAAGCTGGCAAAATGTTAGTGCTCAAACAAATAACTTGTGTAGGTAGTGGAAAGGACCATCAGGCCAGGCCAGGCCATCTAGCCTCCATCAGACCGATATCTACATATAATTTATACTTTTAAATCTAACAACAATTGGATACTTCATTATTAAGTCAATGAGCTTGCTACAGCCTTGAGAATCAACCAAGTAAAAATCTAAACTCTCTTGAGGACTAAACTGTGAATAATAATAATACAAAAATGATCTAAAATGCGAGGAAGAAATTAAGGGCAATAGGCATATTTCTCCAATGTGTTTTTTGTTTTCCCTTTCCTGTGGTATTCACTTACATATGCTTGAGACCCCTTGGACTTTCTGCCAAAGATAATTGACAGACAAAACACCAAAGGGAACTAACACAGACCCTTCCACCTCTTGAAAACTTGAACCGGAAGGATCCACATTTGTGTCACAATGCACATGCACCCTTGTTGCTCATAAGGAATAGCTGTGGTCCCCTATTTCTTGTTTATCAATTGGTACCTCAGAGGTGATAGTCTTTAATTATCAGCTATTCCCCCCAAAAAAAGAGGAAATTATCAATAAAAAATAACAAAGGCATGATTCAAGATAACAAAATTGTACACTTTCTCTGCTGTGAAGCAATGGATGATTTGGATTTATTTATTTTTCTCTCTTTTTTCAGATGCTCATTTTCAAAAGGCGTGGGGAGGGAATAAAGATTACAACGAAGCCATGCAAAGAATTCCCACGTCCAGTTCGAACCCCACCTCACCATCCCTACTTTCCCCGGCCCCTCCTCCGCTCATGTCAGCCCTAATTTGTCTCCACACTGTCAAGTCGGTGGCAGGATGTGAACCACAGACCTCTTTGGTCACCACAAGTGAATCCCATAAAAAAAAATATATAAAAATCCACACAAGATCCAAAAATACCAAATCCATCATCCAACCTGGTTCCAAAAAAATGCCATGATACCTTCACACTCAGAGATTTTGGTCCGATGACACTGTAACCCTTCATGAAAGAAAATATTTGCCTCAATCGAATCTCCACTGTATGCAAACCAATTCAAAAATATCCTCTCAGATGGTGGCTCTATTGTTCTGAATTGTTATTCTGGTAAAGATGCAGAAAACAGTTCTAGACCCCACCCCCCAAAAAAACCCCAATAATAATAATTAAAGTTAGTTGTCAAAACTTATGTCAAATCAAAAGGTGTAATGAGACTTTGTCTGATTTAGCTGCATTTTTGTGGTGTTGAGGCTGTGAATACACCACTGAATCCGAAAGTGAGGCACACTACAAAAGGCTTCAAGGAAGTGTACACAGACAGGGCAGGGCACTACCCGTTGAGCTGGATTTTGGCCGACACCCAGTCCAGTGTGGAGACCAAATTCAAGGACAGAGAAAGGGCAATAGGTAACCTACTGCATCCCATCACCTTCGGTGTCCCATTGCTGAGTTCAGAAAATACAGTAATCAGTAGAGCAGTTCTCCCAACAGTGACTTGTGCAACCAAACTCCTGTTTTTATTTAATATCCACATGGAGGCATAAGATTTACAGTAGTTGTGTTCATGTAAGATTTCAAATCTTAACCAATAAACATGTCCTTCTGTACTTGAACATGTCCGTCTGCACTTAAAGTCTTGTGGATGTCACTGTGTATGCAATGGAGTTGTACAAGTCGATTGCAGCAGACAGGAATTGCCAGTTTAGGCATAGTACCTCTTGAAACTGACTCCCAAATGGCATAGATTGCTGCTTGGAAAAATAGAAAGAAGCCAGGGTTTCTGAGTGACAGGAGGAGTGGGAGGTGGGGTAGGGGCTGGTGGGGAGGGGGAGTAGCGGATGGGGTTGTGGTGGTAGTCGGGGGTATGTAGAGGGGTGGGGGGGGGGCGAGGGGCTGCCAGCGGCAGGGGGGCCGCCGCCTAATCGGCCTCATAACCCTTCAGCTCCTGGCCCAGTTTGTAATCGCTGATCTTATTCCAGTCCACTTTGGCCCGGGTGATGGGTAGCTGGCGACGCAGGGCCTTGAAGGTGGTCTCCGACATCACCCCGTAGTCTTCCGCCATGGCCACCTGGTAGTCGTTCTCGCTCTTCTCCACAAAGCCGGCGATGGCCTTCGCAGTTGCGTCCTCATCCTGGGAGGAGGAGGGAGTACATGAGGGGTCCCAGTTTTAAAAAAGCTCGTAAACCAAAAACTGAAACTAAATTGAACAACAGCATCAGCACAGAATGGTGCACACTGCTTACCAAATCAGTTGACCCAAAAGCGAATTGAGAGTCCCGCAATGGATTTCACAAAGCAGCATAACTCAACTTACGATGGATAACACATCGTAAGAAATTACTAAGAATGATATTAAACAATTCAAAAGTTTAATGTTGCTGCAGTGATCTGACTATAACACTCACAGGAATACACCATAGTTCAAAATAAAAAAATTCAATATTGCCTCGAAGACTGAGTACAGTGCGCGTAACCCTCTCCCCAGTTCAAAACGATGTTTGCAATATAGTAACGTAGTGCTACATGTACATGTAGTATTACACGTATGTAAACTCTACAAAGTACATGTACAGCCTCTGTCATCATCTTGCGATTGATCATAAGTTAGATGAGCTTCCTGAAATCAACCCCTGATGTTTTGATCCTAGCAGGACCCAAAAGCAATTAAGGTCCTGCTAAGAGCTACATAGACATGCCTTAAAACTTGAAAAGATCCAATGAGATTGTGTCTGAAATCCTTTTTGATGCAGCACTGTCACACAGACCTGTGAGATATGCCTAGAGCTGCTTGATAGCAGCTTACACATGTGTAATTAGAAGCAGTATTGAATTGATTTGGAAATAGCCAACGATGACTTCCATGCATAAATGAAGACTAAATGAAGACTAATAAGAGTAATTTATACATAAATGTTGTAGACGGCATACTGACTAAAACAACCAAAATGCGATGAATCTAGAGGGCTCGATGTGTCGGTCCTAGTAGGACCTTTCTCAAAGGCAGAATGCAGAATGCCCCTAAGAAAGGTCCTGCAATGTAGGACTGCAACGTCATGCCCTCTCAAGTTACGAGAAGTGGAGACAGTTTCTCATATTTTCTGAAGTTTCATTTTCAGTGTTGGTCTCCAGGAGAAGATTTACCTGCAGGTGAACCTTTTTCAGTATTCAAATCAATCCTTTTCCCTTACATATCAGTGAGTTAGACGTAGTAACACCATCTTTGTCTTTTAAGTTGTTTTAAACACAACTTTTGAAAGGACTTTTCATGCAGGGATCCAAGTAAAAAAGGTGGGAGAGAGGTCAAATATGGGGAACTGATAAAGATTAGATTACACGAGTCATTGTCAGAGTCTGGGTTGAAGGGAAACCATCCCAATGTGATCTACACTCTCCAGGTTGCCTTGGTGTGGTAGGATTCTGCGGCATGCATACTAACAGGTGTTCCTCTGCTCTTGCCAACTTGGCACTGCTTGGTCCCCCGAGTCAGGACGTTTTAAGTGAGCAACCAGGCTGCTTGCCTCCTCTCACCCGTACTTTTTATCTATCCCAAGGTGTAGAACAAAGAGGTATCAGAACACCTTATACCTATGTTCTGCTTCTCTCTGGAATTCCCTTCCTGGTTCATTTCCCCCCAGCCTACGATCTTGCCCTTTTCAAAAGGAATGTCAATCTATCGCCAGCCTTCCTGGGTCCCTCTCTATCGCCTTTCCTTAGCCCTTGACCTTGAGTGGCTTTATAGCCTTGTTTTGGGCGAAAGTGCATCAAAAAAAACCAGAACTGACTATTGGGGAGGAGGATGGAGAGGAAGCAATCCAACTGACCGTTACTGAGATCTGGTCCTTGACCTCCTTGTGGCTGACCAGCTGGACGTTGCCGTCCTCGTAGTAGTGGACCTGGGTCTTCATGATGCCCTTGATGTCCGCCTTGCTCCCCTTGGTGAAGGTGGTGGAAAACTGCGATCGCCAACGGCCATTCCTAAAGCGGGGAATAAGTCAGGATTGGATGACTTCCATCTCAGAAGCAATTCCACAGTTGGCTAGGTGGTTCGCCTGACATTTCCCCATGTTTCAATCAACTTTCCAACTTGAGAGAAGCATAAGCATCCCAAACAATGGTACTATCTGACAGTGGTGTCAGTATATTTTTTTTTTACAATTAACAAAGAAAAGAAAACCCAATTCAATTAGGGCTTTTCCCTGCTTGACGTAATAAACACTGAATGCCCAGTGCTTTGCCCGATGCCAGATGAACAAAATTCAGGCAGCTTGGGCTGGATTTGAACCTGCGACTCCTGCTTCCTAGTGCAGATCACTTGACCTCTGAGCTGGTCGGGGTCGTGTGGCGGATTTGAATAATGTATAGCAGCGGGTACTGTGTTGCATCAAAAGGAAACCTGAAGTTCCTGGGAACATTTCTAAGCAATTTGAAAAATGGCAAAGAAACCACTGGTGCACTAAGCCAGAGGGCTCGGGTGGGTTTGAGTCCCAGTGAATAAAAATTTTCTACACACAAAATTCAAATTGTCTTTATATTCAACTTGTCATTTACTTCTCACTATTCACGCATGGTATCTGAAAAAGAAATCTGATGAAGAGTTTCTTGACCGGTTTTCAATATGTCTACTGCTAATACATGTACAGTAGTTCTGAATTCAGCTGGCTACTTGCTCCAGCTGGTCAATGCCAATCCAAGGGTTGGGATTGACAGTCAGCTCCAAACTGTGGATCTCCAACTTATTTCTTTGGCAGCAAGAAAGCAGACTGCAGTGTTGGCAGCGGCAATACGGTCAGTTCTTTCCATTGGGTTACCACTCAATGGCCAGAATCCTAACTGGACCATCACAATACCACAATCTTATTTTGATTTGTGAAGTCGTTAGAGCTGTTTAGCAGCTACTCACCAGAAGTTCTGGGGGCTGAATTTGTGGTCCTCAATGTAGATAATGATCGTGATGGAGTCACCATTGCTTGTGCCATACACCTGTAATTGTACAGAAAAAATGTCGCAAGTAAATAGCAGGATAGTTTTCTTGAAATCGGCTGTTGGGGCCTATTTTATAGAGCCGCTTAAGCATGAAAAGCCCTGCCCAATAAAACCAGGCTGCAAGCCAAATTTCCCATTGTATCCTATGCTTAGCACTCAACATTTGAACACAAGTTGGACGTCATCAATATAGTTTGTTATAATCAAGGAATAATTTCCACGATTAGAAGGTTTTCGTAACCTAATCTGGAGCCCCGGGGCAAGCAATGGGACCTACCGTATGGACTCCGTTGGGGAAGTGCTCCTTGATGTGTCCGACCAGAGCCTTATCCACAGCAGCTCGCCACGGCTCGGCGGTCTCGTCGATGGCGTGCGTGTCAATCTCTGAGGGCTCCCTCCTTAAGTGGTCGTACCTGAAAGACTTCTTTTGGTTTGGTGCCAAGTAGCGGTGGGAGTCCAGGTGCCCATAGTCGGTGACAAGAACCTGATAGAAAGGGAAAGAAATGGGCCATTTTGTTTGTGCCGACTTATTGGCAAAATTTCACACTATGGATTCAATGTCTACTACAAGCAATCTGATGATCAGGGGCACTGAAGAAATGATCAGCGTCACCAGTGCCACCTAGGCTAACAAGGAGCACCAAGGCATTGGCCAGGGACACTGAAGGGGGCAGCAAGGCATCGACCAGGCATCAAGGCATTGACCAGGGGCACCAAGGCATTGACCAGGAGCACCAAGGCATTTGGCCAGGGACACCAAGGCAATGACCAGGGGCACCAAGGCATTGACCAGGGGCACCAAGGCATTGACCAGGAGCACCAAGGCATTTGGCCAGGGACACCAAGGCAATGACCAGGGGCACCAAGGCATTGGCCAGGGGCACCAAGGCAATGACCAGGGGCACCAAGGCATTGACCAGGAGCACCAAGGCATTTGGCCAGGGACACAGAAGGGGGCAGCAAGGCATCGAGCACGGCCACCAAGGCAATGACCAGGAGCACCATGGCAATGACCACGGCCACCAAGGCAATGACCAGGAGCACCATGGCAATGGTCAGGGGCACCGTGGCAATGACTAGGAGCATCATGGCAATGGCCAGGGGCACCATGGCAATGACCAGGGGCATCAATAGATCAAGGCAATGGCCAGGGACACTGAAGGGGGCACCAAGGCAATGACCAGGAGCACCATGGCAATGACCAGGGCCACCAAGGCAATGACCAGGAGCACCATGGCAATGGTCAGGGGCACCATGGCAATGACCAGGGGCACCATGGCAAAGACCAGGAGCATCATGGCAATGGCCAGGGGCACCATGGCAATGACCAGGGGCACCATGGCAATGACCAGGGGCATCAACAGATCAAGGCAATGGCCACGGACACAGAAGGGGCAGCAAGGCATCGGCCAGGCACCAAGGCAATGACCAGGGGCACCAAGGCAATGACCAGGGCCACCAAGGCAATGACCAGGAGCACCATGGCAATGGCAAGGGGCACCATGGCAATAACCAGGGGCATCAACAGATCAAGGCAATGGCCAGGGGCACTGAAGGGGTGGCAAGGCATTGGCCAGACACCAAGGCAATGACCAGGGGCACCAAGGCAATGACCAGGGGCACCAAGGCAATGACCAGGGGCACCAAGGCAATGACCAGGGGCACCAAGGCAATGACCAGGGGCACCAAGGCAATGACCAGGGGCACCATGGCAATGACCAGGGGCACCATGGCAATGGCCAGGGGCATCAACAGATCAAGGCAATGACCAGGGGCACTAAAGGGGTGGCAAGGCATTGGCCAAGCATCAAGGCATTGATCAAGGGCACCAAGCCAATGACCAGGGGCACCAAGCCAATGACCAGGGGCATCAAGGCAATGACCAGGGGGCACCAGGGCTATGACCAGGGGCACCAAGGCAATGACCAGGGACACTGGGGTAATAACCAGGGGCACCAAGGCAATGACCAGGGGGCACCAGGGCTATGACCAGGGGCACCAAGGCAATGACCAGGGACACCAAGGCAATGACCAAGGACACCAAGGCAATGATCAGGGGGGAGGGCACACAATGACCAGGGGCACCAAGGTTCAAGGCAATGAGCATGGAGCTTAAGCAGTAAGTCACTATACAGTGGAAGTACATAGTGGTTACTTCTGCTGCATCAATTATGTCCATGAAGTGCTTTCCATTGTCCACAGCAAATGCACATAATTCACATTGTTTCACACTCTAGACATCCAGGATACCTTGGATTACTAAAATTTCAAAAATAAACATCTATGAGGGCCTGATGTCGATTGATCTTTCTCAAAGGGAGAAGGGAAAGATTAAGTGCAGTGCTGCATATCCACTAGTCTGTCCACTACCATTCACTCTTTCTGCGACTTCTGATGAAATTCATGTGCAAAAGGTTCACGACAAGTGGCTTGCCAGCCAGAAGTGCACTTTGCTAGAGCCGCTGTGATCGGCTCGTCGTAGGGAACGAGTTACTGCAATCCTCGAGCTGATATCCCATCCCTCTAAGATAGGAGCGAACTTGTAGCCCATTAGGGAAGTAGGACAGATTGATACTATTTTATGACCCGGTCTCAGATGACTGCTGCACTGTTGTAAGGAACAATGTAATTGTCTTACCCCAGTTTCTCAACTTCCTGATACTAGACTCTAAGTATTTACAAATAGAGGCACAGGAACTGATGCAAATGGTTTGTGAAAAGAAACAAGACACACAAGAGTGTCAATTCAAACAGAGTTTGATTTCTGAGAGAGACTGGAACAATTGTTTTTATTATCAGTAACAAGTTAATGTGATAAAATGTACACAGTATTGGGGGAATTTGAGGGGTTAGAGACAGGAAGTGTTGGTTGGAAACAAGAAACCAAATTGCTGGAAATTCTTCAATTTATAACACTAAGTTCCTTTTTACAGAACATGCATGTACATGTACAGTGTTGTGTATATTTATTAATCCTTGCATAATCTGAATTTATCAAGTGATGTCATATTTTGGAGGGAAAAGTTGGCCCTTTCCAATTCATACTTAATTGGTACCATACTCCCTCAAAGAGTGAGTGAAATCCCAGACTAGAACAAGGGCTTAGTGTTCATCAATATTACAGATTTTGCTCGCACTGAAAATCAATCATGCTCCAACAACAGTACATGTAGTTGCAGTGTATAGTCGCTCACTAGTAGAAATGTGCTAGGCTCTGTGAAAATGAGTCACATACCCGCTATGACATTGGGATCAAATCATAATCAGGGGTTCATACCACAAAATCTCATTTTATTTCAAGTTTTAAATTTAAAAAAAGAGTTCCTAATCAGCATGTACGTACATGTACATACGTAAGAAAATATGGGCACTAACAGAGCATCATAAACCAAAATCAGAAACAATGATTATTGCTTTCAGTCACCATGTGCGTAGGAAAGAACTGTGTGACAACTGACATCACAAGCAACCCATTTTTACAGAGCATGTTGCAAACATCACTTCCTGGCTAGATTCCATGCATAATATTTCTTTTACAGTGTCCATTATGATTCAAATCCAAACCGTGGACAATATGAGGTCACATCAGACAAAAGATACAACATACAGTTCTCATTGAAAAAACAAAACATCACTCCTGTTGTGTACAGCATTGTGGGCCTATATCAACTCTGGAAAAAAAAATGGCAATGGACTTTACCTGTTCCTGATTTACTTTGCAAGGAATGAACTGCTCCTGGTTGTACTGGGTGATGGCACTATTTGCAAAGAGGAACAGAAAGGTGAAAAGAAAAACATTCTCATGATGGCTGACCTGAGATTAAACACAAATCAATACAATAAACAGCTTAATTTGGGAGAAACTATGACCAATACTCTCTTTGTTTCACATGTTGATAATTTCAAAGCCAGACAAAAAGTATTAAAAAGTGTTATGCTTCGTCCACAGTTTCCCCTGAAATTGTGTACGTCCAAAGTTGCAACTGATGAAGTTGAAGGTTTGCGATGACACCATGTAATACTTCTCTTTCAAGTAGGAGTATGGCTCTGGAAAGAGCCGGTAGCTCTACATTTCGGTTAGCGTGCACAGTCTCCTGACGATGGCCAGAGTACACACTACCAAGAACGTTAGAGTTACCGGCTCTTTTCAGAGCCATACTCCTTCTCGAAATAAGGTGTTACATGTACATGGTGTCACTGCTAACTTTTCCACTTTGTATATTCAGTAAGTCACAAACCTCGATGGGAATGAAACTAAAGCACTGCTGTACATACTGTACTGGGAGGGAACATACCCCTGGATGTGCAAGCTTTGGAGAAAAATCTGAGGTGGCCCCTCAGACATGTCAGAGCAGTGAGGTGGGCTGCCTCACATTTCAATATGCAGGGGGAACCCTACATACATACATGTACCTTGGTCCCTCACTGGGGCCAATCAATCCACCTCAATTCTCAAACCCTACGCTGCACCCTCAAACACCCAGAGGCAAAAAAACAAAGACTCAGTCACTCCTACTCAGGCCAGACCCGGTTCCCATCCACTCCTAGGTGGCGGTGGGAGGTACATGTACATGTATGTAATGCTCATGGGATCTTCAGTGCAGCACAAAAGTAAGTCTACAAAGACATAATACAGCCAACACACAGCGAAAGATAACTCCATGGGTTCACGTTTTGTGCATGGGCTGTGACTTGAGAGAAAGGTCATTTGGCCCTAGACATCTCCAAAAGCAAATGACAGCCGTGCTTCTGTGAAGGATCAAGTGCTTAATGGTCACGATCCATAGAACCATCCAGTGTGATGACACTTGCTCGGTAGCTCTCATCATTATACATGTCATGCATGTGTAAGTGTCATCTGTTGGCTCATTGTCTCCATCATCATCATCACTGTTTCCACCACAACTAAGACCATCACAATCACTAAGTACTGCTTACCCCAATACTCCATCCTTCAGCAATGCGTCATTGTCGACTAAAACACGCACAGCTGTTAAGACAAACAAAAGGCCACATGTGAAAATAAGGAAAAGGATAAAGGGCTTAGAAAAGCACAGAGCACAAATACAGCTACATGTGTGTATACATTCAAATGAAGGAAGATGAGGAAGAAGCAGGCAATTTTACATTGCCAGTGTATTTACATGTAGTTCACTAAATCAATCCATACACTTCAGAACACAAGAATGGATGTCGGAGTACATAAGTTCAGGCAGCGTCATGGGTAAGGCTTCAGCTATGACTAGGCTCATGACATATGACACCTCATCCAAGCTTTCTATAGTATAAGCCATAAACCTCCTAGCTTAGCATATTCTACTTTATACATGTACATGTACATGTACATTGATAATATCACTCAATCAGGCTTTGGCCTTCTTAGCAATATGCAGTTAGCACTATACTATTTATGTACCTGTATGCTAAGTTCTTTGAAGCAGCTCGGGTGGGATTCAAACCCGCCACTCCTGCTTCCAAGTCCAGACACCTTTACCATGTTTATACTTTACCGAGCTGATCAAGGGCCTGTGGTACATTGTAGATTCCAATTTGTAAAAAGTTGGATGCTGTGCTGAGTGTGCTCGACCAAAATTGTTTTATAACATGCATCAGTAACAAATATCAACCAACTTCAGACAATTGATCTTTTTAGCCAACAACTTTCTGTCACCCTGTCTGTACAAAAGGGCTGTGTAGTGTGAGAATCAACTAATTTTCGCAGAGCGTGTCACATACATCTATACTGTACATGTACTGGTAGCGGTAGGGCATACTCTCATTGAAAAGTGATTTATCAGGATTTACAGCCAAGTGCTGAAGTTTAGCGGGTCTCACTTTCTGATGGTTACTGCCACAGTATGAAACAGAGTGCATTTAAAAACCATTGTGCCCGATGGACTGGCAACAGTTTTTGAATAGGAATAGAAATCCATCTACTATAAGTCAGCTTCATGTTCAACTTACAATTAAAAACTTCATTGAACTCTCCTGGAGGGGCGTGTCGAATGAAAGATGATGCTATGCGGACCTGAGGATTATAAAAAAAAAAAAAATTAAAGAGAGAGAAGAAAGGGAAAAGGGGCAATGAGGATTCTAGTGAGAGACAAACATCCTCCACACCCTTTTGTTTGTTTTCCCTTCTCCCACTCCCTTCCCTTTTGTCCTTCCTCTGTCATGTGTGTCAGAGCTTTCCTTCCCCTGAATGTCAGGTGTATGTCCTTGTCACTTTGCCTTTGAGAAAGGTCCTGCTAGGATCAAAACGTCAGGCCCTCTAACTTTTGAGATTGATGTATTGCAGGTCATTTTAGTCAGTGAGCAGTTTGCAACATTTTTGTGTTAACTTCATGAGAAACAAACATGAGATAATATAAAAGGTGACAAAAAGTGCTTCCTGACTTGATCGACCTCAAAACGATAATTGACAACCCATTTAGAGTGTCTGAGTCTGACGTATCCAGAACCATTCTTCATCCATGCTTGCATGTTTTATGCAGGAGGGGAAAGAAGTGTGGTGTGGATGAAAGAGGATGGACAAAGGATGAAAGTAGGAAGACAATCCAGAAGACAACCATTGTAGGGCAGAGAAAGTGGAAAGTCAATGCAGTTGAGATCCACAAAATAATGGAGGAACACAGGATGAAAGATCAAAAGAATGGAAAGAAATGGGGCAACCACAAAAAGATTGTTTTAATACTGGTGTTATTGTTAGGAGCGGTAACCAAGATACACATACATAAAATATGTAGAATCAATCATTTTGTTATTCATAGCACTCGTGCATGGAGGCAACGGAATTGGATGGTCTTAGTCTTAGACTGTAATGTAATGGTCATGAGAAGTGCTGCTGGACAGACAGAACATGACAGCTCATTTATAATTATCTAGGGCCTTTTCACACTATCTCCACTTCGAACCGCGTTGAAAGTAACCGACCCAGATCCGCCCCAGTTCAACCTGGGTTGTTTTCGACACGGATCAGAGTCACAGACGCAGCGTTCACTGTTCATGATGCCAACCGGCCGCTGCGTGAACTGGGTAAATTTCAATCCGGATAACGCCCGGTGTATTCCCACTACGAATGCTCAACACGATTTGAGTGCTGCGCTGGCGCAGCTGATTGTTTATTGACCATTGTACCCGTGTCAGATTTCAACACTCGGCAGTTGTGAACTCAACTTGGTGCGGTTCTCACAATAATTTTCAACCCGGTTCAAGATCAAAAATTCAATTTCAATCCGGATCGAGATTTTCAACCCTGGTCCCTGCCAGAGCATGCAACCCGGTGTAACGGTCTGATCCGGGCCCCATGCTCAGATGAGACCGTTACCATACATGTACAGTGTATATTGGGGGAGAAATGCTACAGTACTGTTGTTCCCCCGTAATGAGGGTGTATTGATTGGCTTCATACAATCAAAAGCAAAAAATAGTTTCACAAACTATGTTCGTTCGCGGATAATTATTAACAACTGTCACATGAAGGGCGCCCCCACGTGCTTGGTTCACTGACTCATGTGAGCACGCTGAGCAGCTGAGAACGTTGCTGCAACGTGCTGAGGTGAGCCAGCGACGTCATGGCTCAACTCAGCACGGGGGCCCGTCTGAGATCGTTACACCGGGTCGGAACTTGGTTAAAATTTTTGAAGTGGGAAAATGGTAGTCCAAGTAACTTGGACCGGACAATTAACTTTTTTTTTATCAAATTTTGAAATTTGGAGGGACGGGTGACTGTAGGGTCCAAGGAAAGTGGCTATGCAATGTGGAAATTTAATCTTTGAAAAATACCCCACGCGCCCATTGAGGATTCAGTGAGAATTACAGATTCCAATACTGGTCATTTTGAAATACTCACGTTTGGGAAAAGGGAGAAATTTCCCCTCTGTTGACCGAGAACGGGTCGACGAGCCGAGATGGGGTGGCCATCTTGGATTTGAAACTGCATGACGTCACGACGTGCAGGCAGGTCTGCGGAAGTGTGTGCGCGCGGTGCGATGTCCCGGACGTTTCTTTGCACTGCTGTTCAGGAAACAGTGGTAGGGCTCAATGAGTGCAAGCGTGCGCACACACTTCCGCAGACCACTCCACACCCGGACCTGCCTGCACATCGTGACGTCATGCATCTTCAAATCCAAGATGGCCACCCCAACTCGGCTCGTCGACCCGTTCTCGGTCAACTGAGGGGAAATTTCTCCCTTTTCCCAAACGTAAGTAAAACAAAATGACCAGTAATCAGTATTGGAATCTGTAATTCTCAATGGGCATATGGGACTGTTTCACTGGTGTTTTGGGGGGTAAATCTGGGGATTTTGGTTGGGGGCATTCAAAGATTAAATTTCCACATTGCATAGCCACTTTCCTTGGACCCTACAGTCACCCGTCCCTCAAAATGTCTAAATTTGATAAAAAAAGGGTGACTTGTAGGGTCCAAGTTACTCGGACTAGAAAATGGTTGACAAAAACTTTCACTATTCAGATGTCGACATGGAAATACAATGTTCAGCATGACACACAGGAAAATTCACAAATGTCTTCCCACTCACTGACGAGACAGCAAGCATTTTTAGGAGGGTACTTTAAGTCATCTGGTGATACTATTACTACGCCGCAATCTCTAACATTATCAGAAATTTAGCTTTACAGCTGCTGCTAGTGCGGGGCGAGTTTTCCACAACCCACAAGAATTTTGCAGAGCATGCATCTGCACCGTGACCATCAGTTCGCGTTTCACCAAGTCAAAGTGACTGACAGTGATACCAAGTTGAAGTTCAATGATACTCAGGACAGTAAGTCAGTACTGACCGAAAAACACCGAGTGATACTGTGTACATTTATTTACAAATTACAGCCTGGACCTTTTCTACAGTCCAAGTTTACTTATCCCATTTCAATAGATTAAAGGCGGTCAGGAAAATTACCCAAAAAATTACAACTGTGGACAGACTTGGCTGTTTGCATGTTAATTAGGTGAACAGAGCAAAAATAGGAACTGTCCGAAAAATGGGCACACTGCCATGGCCGGTGTAGTGTAGGGGGCGAGAAAGCAGGAAGTAACTCTAGCCAAGCAAATCACTCGGACTCAAAGGCAGTCCAAGATATCATTCTTACTCAATTTGAAGAACGTTATCATCACAAAAATAAACACAAATTCAAACAAAGAAGAATAAAGCGTTTCCATACCCTGTCTTGATCTGAGATTGGCTCCATTTCTTATAAATACTTATCGTTGGACGCCTACTTCAGTGGTGCGATTTTTCGCAGCTTTATTTAGACACACGCCTAGCCTACGTTCCGTTCGGATACGTTTCGGGCGAAGCAGGTTGAAGCATTTACAACTCTCAATCATTTATGACTGCTTGAAAAGATTGGACAAGCACAAGAGCACTTCACATCACAGTGGGTACTGAAAATCGGTCTTCATAGAGCGAAATTCTGGCTCCGTTTCCAATTCTGATATATATTCTGAGGTAACAAAACTACAAAAGTAAAAGGACTGGGCTAATAATCAAGCGATCTACAGCTATTTTCATACTTTAATGCTTCAATCATCTTCAGCCCAGCCCCTAAGAGAAACGATCCGAACAAAACTAAGAGAACAGCGCCCTCTATATCCCTGCCAATAATTTTTGTTCCGCCCCCATAAAAATAAAAAATAATTCTGTACAGCTACAAAGGCCGTGGCCGGAATAAATAAAAGTAAGCGAGGTGATGTTTACGATTGTCAAATGATCAGCCAACAAGATGCAATCTAGTTTGTCACTTTGAGGGCCTTAAAAGAATGAGACGGGCATGATGGAGGCTTCCGGCTTCAGCCTGCACGGCCGGCGGATCGACGGCAAGCGGTTTCTGGAGGTGGCCAACGATCTGCTTGTGTTCAGGCGCTTCGACGACGTGCTGAAGATGTGCAGCGTGCGGTCGACGCCGGCCAACGGGCACAGCGCGCCGCTGGCCGGCGAGGTGGTGTTCCCGCGCACGCTGCGAGGCGTCGGCCGGAGTCTCCTCGGCCGGGACTCGGATCCCGGAGACGAGGAAATCGTCAGGGGGAAGTGCGCCGACAAAATATGGCAGAGGTTATTGCTATGGATTTTTCGTGTGTTTGTTTTTTCTTTCTTTGAGTCTGTCGGGCTGCATTTCTCTTCCTAATAATATTAATAAAATAAATATTGATAATGAATAAAATGATAATGATACACTTACTTACGTACTGTCTGGGCCTATATTGAATAGGAGTAAATTTATAATTTTTTTATGGCTGAGCAGAGTTATGATGTTAATGTTCAACTTCAAGTTGTTGATGTACATGTATACATAAAATAATTATTGTCAATATTCAGGCAAAATTTGTTGATCATTTCTAACATCTCTTAGAGCATCTGCCCAGAAATTGTATCATCCATTTAAAAAGTCATTCATTTAAAGTACATAATAAAACAAAAATAGCATTTATCTTTTAATGGCAGGCATTTGAGATGTTTGCAATGAGTGTTTCAATAATGGTGCTGTCAATTATTGGTCACATAACCGTTGAAAGAGTACTACTCCTAGTACTAGTAGTTAAATAGTAGTACAAGCCAAGGAAAATTATTGCTATATAGTGTTATAATAAGATGTACACAAATGTTGCAAACTGCTTACTGACTAAAACTAAAGTACCAAAATGCAAATCTCACAATTTATTGGACCTGATGTTTCAATTCTAGCAGGACCTTTCTCAAATGCAGAGTGACAAGGATGAAACAGATACAATGTACATGAATATATGTACTGTATGTAAGAAGGAAGGGGTAGAAGGTTAATAGGACATGAATGACAAACGAAGGACAGACATGACAAAGACAAAGAGGAACGCTAGTAGGGTGAGATCAAAGGGAAGGACAAGGAGTAGGGATTAGTGAGAGGAGGGGGAAAGATCAAAGAGAAATGTGGAGGAGTGATCACCAAAGAAGGATTAGTTAGCCTATCAGTGGATTGTTAGTATTATAATTATTAGACACATATACACAGAGATCTTGGGATGGGTTGCCATGCCAGTGTTCTTTAATGGAATCCTTTTCCCTGAGTGATTATTTTGACTTCTTCAAACCCCTGTTCATGTATGTATGTCATACAGTAGGTCGCAGCATACTGCATTTTGTGATAGGAAAGAAAGTGAATGTTTGCTCACTTTTTATGAAATGAAACTTGAAAATGAAGTAAATATTCCCAACATCTTTCAGGAGTGACCTTACATTTTAATGGCCGTACATTATATTCCTTTTTCTGATCAGCATTAGGAACCTCCCGGAAGTGCTGCTTTATAAAACATGTTCATAACATTTAATGTCAGTACAAGCTGCTTGCTACTTTTACACATCGCAAAAATGCACAACAATTGTGAAAATTAATTGACCTCTCTTTTGCCTGTTTGTTCAGTAGACAGAAAAGCATTAACATGGAGATAGTATCAGTCATCTTTCTCCATAATTTCCCTAAATATTCAATTATGTGAAGAAGACAAGTGATCAAAAGTTGTGGGCAATTTTGTTTTCTTTCTAGTCTGTTACAGGGCATAGTATGTTACAGTATGTTCTAGTATGTTACAGGTATGTTCATTGGTTTGTTTGTTTTTCTCGTAGGAAATTTGATGAATCTGTGTGCATACTGGCCATCCAAGCCTATGCCGAGACTGACCAGTGGGCAAGCGTGCACCCATTTTTGAAGCAGTACTATGGACACCAGGCCATATATCCCCCCAGTGTCGTGAAATTATGGTGAGCCGAATGGCAGGGTGGACAACCAAAAGAGAAAGAAGACTTGTCCCTAGACTAAAGGATTTGGAGGACACTGAATTTGTGTAGTGTACTCTTGCTACTCAATGTTTTAGTTTTGATTGTTTAATATTCATTCATTATTTTCTATTTAAAATACTGACAAACTTAGTGGAGGGTTTGTGACATATGAATCATCTCTTTTGAAATGGAGTGTGGCTCTAAAAAGGGCTGGTAACTTAGCGTGTTGGGCAGTGTGTACAATGTACTCTACTAATCATCAGACTTAAAGGTTTGGTTCAATCAATTTCGCATTGCTAATAATTTCAAAACACAGTTTACAGTCACTTTGTCTATCCTTTGTCTGAGATTATGAACTGTCATTAGATTCAAAGTCAGATCTTCATTTGCCTTATACATGTAATAGCTTTTCTATCTTTAGCTCTGTGTTTGGATATTGAAGTGATTTATCAGGCGAACAGATTATTCTATTTCAAACTTTTTTGCACTGCCTCTCTCTCTGTACAAATGACAGCATCCTACTCCACGCCAAAGTGAGGGACTTTGCTGCAGCGGAATCACTGGCCAGTGACTGGCTGGCCGAGGCATCTAACCAGGCCCTGGACCAGTACCCTGCCGTCCTAGAGCTCCTCTTGGCCCATGTCCTCCTCCCCCAGGCCAAGGTCCGGCAGGCACAGACACTGGTTGAGCGCAGCCCTGGCCTGAGTCCCGACAGGAGGATGACCCTCCTGAAGTGCCTGGGGAGAGTCGAGGAGGAGGAGCAGCAGAGATTGAAGACAGCCGTTGGATCCACTGAGGGATCAACTGGGGGTGAGTCAGTCAGTCTGTCAGTCAGTAAGTCCTTCCTTTCTTCCTTGCTCACTTGTTTGCTTGCTTGCCTGCTTGCTTGCTTCTTTTCTTCCTTTCTTTCTTCCTTCCTTGCTTCCTTACTTGCTTCCTTACTTGCTTCCCTCCTTGCTTCCTTCCTTGTTTCCTTGCTTCCTTGCTTGCTTCCTTGCTTCCTTCCTTGCACCCTTCCTTGCTTGCTTGCTTCCTTTCTTCCTTGCTTCCTTGCTTCTTTGCTTTCTTGCTTCCTTGCTTCTTTCCTCCCTCCCTCCCCCCTTCTTGTTTCTTTCTTTAAATATTGTACTGTTGGAAGGCTGAAGTCTTAACTGATGTCTTTTTTTGTAATTACTGTAGATTATAGTTACTTGTTCATGGACAGCAAACCAGTCTTTTTTTATCTTTCAGAATCATCATTGCTCATGCGGTTTGTTCAAAGCCTCGGCCAGCTCATCACTAGACTTGTACCAGTCTCAGGACTGCGCTACCTCCGTGACATTGCCTGCATCAGCTTCTTTGTTTATCTTCTAGTCGTCAGGACAAATTTAGGTTGGTATTGGGCTGTTGGCAGGGTTGATAGGATAGGATAGGGTTGATAGCACAGCCATTTTCTTTGGCCTAATGCCACCATTGATTTCAGCATTGTCCATTGCAAGTACTGTGTGTCAGTGCTCATTCAACACATTTATGAAGGTGCTCACCCATATCTCTGTCTCTCTGTCATATGTGGTTTCTTGCCAGCCTCGTCCAGCAGTGTGTCTCACGCCGCCGTTCTGTGGAGTGGCCTTGTGGGTGCCTGGCGTTCCCTCTTCGCTCCGTTCCACCTCATGCCCAAAGCTTGAGGGCCCTCCTGCCACTGACCAGCCGAGCTGAGCGGAATTCCCCATCCCCTAAAAAAAAACCCAGAACCATGCTGTGAATGCCTTGCTGTAAAGTTGTCACACCAGATGCCTTTGGCATGTCTAATGGGATCAATATCTTCCCTCTTTCTAACCAGCGAGGGGGTTGTGGGGGTTGGGGGCGGGGGCGGGGGTTACTCAGTTGGAGATCCTTCTGAACTACTTCAGAGGACCAATAGCCCATGAGAGTTGCATGCCTGCATCCAATATTTTATATCATAAGTACGCGTAGGCTCCTTTGCAGAAATTCACCCCAAAACTTAAGGAACACACAAAATGATAAAGGTGTTGCAAAAAGCTTACTGAGTAAAATGACCTCAATCCAAATCTCAAACAAAGTAGAGGGCCTGGCATTTCGGTTCTAGCAGGACCTTTTGCCTTTAAGAAAGGTCCTGCTAGTATTGAAAACCTGAGGACATCTTCTTTTCCAAAGGCTTTTACTGTTATGAGATTTGTAAGATTCCCTAGCTCACCCTCAAAAGACCCAATTAAAAATTTGTGGTCAGTGTAAATAGCGCAATGGCATGCACAATTAGCTCAGCACCATTCCCACTTAGGTTGAAAGCAGGATTCCTTCCAGCAGCTGGTTCCCATCCACCTCCTACCTTTGGCCCTTGCCAGTTGTGCCCCCAAGATTGCGTCCATGCCATCTTTGCTCCTGTGTTTCAGCATGGGGAGAGAAGGGGGCCTGCCTTATCCACTGCGGGCCCACCTTGGCTGAGCCAAACCTTTTGACATGTTTGAGTATAGCCGTCGAATCAATCCTCTCCAATGATTCATGCTTGTTAGGGTCTCATTTTCTCTGTTTTCTGAAGGCATTCACTCATTTCTCAAAAGGGAATTGAGGTGTGGTTGGACATCAGAGGCTTCATTCCAGTCAAATGGTACACTTTTAGGAATGTTCTGGAGGGTTTTAAACTTTCTTCCATCTAAGGCCAGTGTTCACTCTTGCCTGGTTGTTCAGTAAAGAAAATGAGTCCCTAAACCTCAATTGATTGATCATATAAATTGATTTTTGATGCCCACTTACCAGTAGTTTGTCCTTCCAGGGAGATGGTTCCTGTTTAGGAGCAGACACTACCAATTCTGGTTCTGCTCTGTGTCAGGGCAAACAAGTGGTAAAGATATGGGATGGCAGTGGTAATAGTGAGGGGGTCATTCTACTTTCTACTGTGCAATAATAGGGTTGGATCCGGCAGAGTAGGATAGGTTTGGGGAGGGCCCAGGTTTGAGTGCAAATGAATGATAAGTGACTATGGATAAACTAAGAGCCATGATGACAATGCATAATAGCTGAGTAGTACATGTACATGCACACGTACAGTACATGCACACGTACAGTACATGCACACGTACGTGTGGATGTACATGTACACATACGTGTGCATGTACATGTACATGTGTACACATACATTTATGCACATTAATTTGTGCACCAAGAAATGGTGTGCATGTATATGTTTGGGCACTGAGTTCATACGCGAAGCACCAGGCAAGGAATCTACCCTCTGCAGACATTTCCCCCAGCCTCCTGAATAAGCAATGAATCCAAAAAGCCATTGTAAGGTTTATAGAGGAATTTGTGAAAGGGAATCATATTGAAAGTTGAAAGTGGAAAAAATAAATTTAAAGCAATTTGTTTTTAGATCATGTATTGTAACTTACATGTACAGTACTTAATAGGTTTTTATTCATAATTCATTATTGATACCTGCATTATTTTTTTTCGTTTTAGAATTGAAAGGGGAAGGTACTTTTTGAGCAAAACGGGACCAATGTTTGGTTTCAAACTTTGTTAAAAAGTGCTGAAGTGTTTTCCTGTGTCTTCCATATTTGTGGTAATAGTTTGCCAGTTTGTATCAACCTCAACGAATTGTCTTGTTGGAGATGAAGGTTTTTTTTAATTGACTAACTTATTGATTTGTGCATTGTACAGTTGCACAAACCTTATGTATGTAGATGTGGATATAAGTTGTCTAGCATTATGTCAAATTTTGGGCATGGCCTAACCGTGATTGATGATTGGCCAATGACTGGACAGCTGGTCTTATGTTTAGTCATTAATTATGCTAATTAATATTAAAGAGAATGGTGTAGCAAACAGTCTGAAAACTGATCACTTGTGGTTTAAAAACAATTTATGCATTACCAGTACTTGAATTTTCTCTGAATTGTTTTTCCCAAAAAGAATTATTATTCTTTGAAACTCAAATGTTACAAATATCAATTGTGATTTGAGGTGATTTGCAGAGGTGTAAATGAACAAGAAACAGCTAATCAGGGGTAAGGCAGAGAAGTCAGGTAACTTTATTAAAGTTGTTTAAATGTATCTGCCAATTTGAGTAGCGTACAAACATACAAAGTGCCCAAACACAAATCAGAAACGCTATTTTGACAAAATAATTTTAAAACCAAAAACTAAACACTTGTAAAGAATTATATCACTTAAGTGAGAGCAATTGCCCGCTGAATATGTGTCAGGGAAAATGTAGGGTTTCATATTGGATTGAGCGGTTGGTATTTATGGTGGTACAGTGGTGTTTTATCAGAGATCAGAGTGCTGTACATTGGCAACCAGTTTGAGTTGGTCATTTTCAATGACTACACTCAGAGCCCTTTTTTTTCGGGGGGGGGGGGGGTTCTGAGCGCTCTCCATGTTTCAGCTTCAGAGGGAGGCACACATTTCAGGCAATGCTTTTGGGTGGGTCGATGTGACCTATTTTTTATGCCATTGGGCTCAGTCCGGCATATACCGGTATCTCTGTGCAACAAAACATTTTCAACCCAGGAAGGGTAGAGCTTGACCCAGGGAGATGGATGCCATCTTGGGAGATGGATGCCATATTTGATGGTGGTGGCATGATGCAGGATTGGACATTTTTAAGTGAGGAACAAACAGGGCTTATTTTCAACCTTAAATTGCCCCTCCATCAACCCCCCCCCCCCCAAAAAAAAAAAAAAATATCTCTTCAAATAATTTACAGGGCATAAAATAAATAGTTCGTGACCTTATTGATTTGAATCCACCACACAACCTAGAACTGCTCAGTCCTCCAGAGATTAAAATGTTGACTCTAGAAAGCAGGATTTGTGGGTCAATTTTCTTATCTCTACGAAACATATTGTCCCTTTATTTTCAATGCGGATTAATTAACAAATTGACTACCGGTAATTTATTTATAATTTGCTCCAATAATCTCAGGGTACTTTACACAATGAAATTACAATTTGAGTTTTGCTAATAGGTATTTGAATACATTTTGTTTCACTCGTGTTATTTTTCCTTTCTTGAAATAATTATCCATGTACATGTAATTGGAAACCAAGGTTTGGGGTCTTCTATGGTGGTACATAATGTTTCTTCCAAACTCATTGATATTTTCTCAGTATTATGATTGCATTGTTTTTCTCTTATTAAAATACACTGAGAACCATTTCAGTCCATGGCTCACTGTTGTTTTCCCAAAGTCAAAGCAACTCATCAATAAATGTAACAATTTGCTGACAAACGTTCTTCATGTGACTGATTTATTTCTCGTTTCATCTCATTTCTAGTTTGGCAAATGACTGACTCAAAATGACTTGCTTAATACAGGTACCGGTACATTTGTTTCTTAACAAATAAGACTTAACAAATAAGAATCTTTAACCAAAATTAAAATCTAGATCTTAATTTCAGAACAAGGAGATCTTCGTATGTGAACAAAACAAGAAGAGGGCCTTAACATTTTGACGCTAGCAGGATTTATCTCAAAGGTCTCTCTGACTATGAAAGCTACATGTAGGACTGAAACTTTTTAAGATATGAATATTCATTCTTGGGTTTCTTTAGTGGGTATCATTACAACCAAAGCAGAAATCAACTACACAAATTTCAGATTTTTAGGCTCCACAAATTAATAGTGACCTCTCATGAAATACATGTACATTCATAAAAAAGGTTACTTAAACATTGTCTTTTGAAAAATAATAATTTCCCCCAAAGTTAAATGCATACAGTCAAAACAAGGCACAGGTCATTCAAGTGTTTCCATTTTTAAACTAAGTTTCTAAGGTAACTGGGCTGGCTGTAACATTGACCAATGTTTTTGCTGTTTAGCGAGGAACTTTGATGGAGACCCTTGGTGGCCAACATAACCTCATTGGTTATTCTGAGCATGCGAGCGTTGTTATAAAAGTATGCATGTTGTTCTATTGGTCTAAGCACGTGGTCTTCTAGCACATGCCAATTGCTCTACTGGATGTATGTATACTGTACTTCTGGATGCATGCACAACTTCATAGGACTGTCACCAAAGTCCCATATTCCCCCACTGAGGGATGCCGAGACAATCAAAACGGGTATTGCAAAAACACCAATGCATTCCAATGGGCATCACTGACACTGTACAATGCCATGCCATTGGCTCTGTTTCCCTCAATAGGTAGCCAAATATACAGTTTCTAGCTTTCTGGAGAGAATGTATTCATCAAAGTATTGATTTCTTGTTCAAAGCAGAACATCCATCATTATATAGGTGAACAAATCACAAAATTGCAGACAGAAAGCGGTTCTAGGTTTTATTTTCCCTTCGGAATGAATTTTGAAATTTGAGCCAGAGTCCAAGCCCAAGTTTTGGTTCCAACAAGCTGTATATTTCTTGCCTTTTGCTGCATAACATGTTCAAAATAATAAAATGATAATATCACATTAACAATTACAAAATTAAGGGGGGGGGTCTGGTCTAGTTATGTAGTCCACTGATCATTATCCATGTAAGTGAAAAGACCAACCGTTCAACACAATCTCTTTCCTCTACACCCATTCAGATTCAGTACGTTTGTCTTGCTGGAAATCAACATGGCTACATGCCTAGTGCTAATGCACCACCATGAGGGTATGAAAACAAAAGTGGATACATGTACCAGTATGAAAAATCACCAGCACTATAATACACTATCCACCTCTCCCATGTCTACACGTCTGGTCTGGTTTATAGTTTTTTACCAGAGTACGAAATGAGCCCTGTCTTAGATGAGGAATGCAGTTGTGCTGATATGTACTTACAAATGTGCCACTTTGTTTTTGTGTGCATTCCATTGCACGATAAACTGCCAAAATGCCCTCTAACAAACTGCAGACAAAAAACCACCGGGTCGTGAAGGAATAATCCAACCTACAACCCATTCATAACTTTTTCATTTCTTTCAAATGTGGGTGGAGAAAATAGATAATCAAAAACCCGTATATCATTATTTCAATCAAACTGCATTCTTTGGAGTGCTACTTAAATATTCTTTATCATCACCATCACTATTCGATGATTGATATTTTGCGGGATCGCATTAAATAACTACAGTAAGGCCAATATTATGCTGGTCACAAAATCTGAGGAGAAACTGTGTACCATGTCTTGCGATACCAAGTTCTATCAACATGATTATGTGTATATAAACTTTTCATGTTTAATTTATTTCTTTTTTTGTTTTTAGACTTCTCCAATCCTAGGCACTGGTCTTGTAAAAATCCTTTGGGTTTAGTGATTGCTTAAGAAAATATTCTTAAAATTAGATATATTAATTAAACAATAAGGTTTCTTAAAGGTTCTTTCCAATAATCGTTAACCCACAAAATAACTTTTTTTTCCTTTTTAGTTTCTTTTTTTTTAGGGGGAGGATCAAACTTGCTCTAGATTCTAAACTTGGGATACAAATATCAAATACATGTTTCTATTCACAGATTGAACACCGCCTTGATAATACATGCACCAAAGTTCACCTGCTGATAAGTGTATGTGTACAAACTAGCTACACTGTATATGGTATTTGCTGACTAAATTCTACACACGTACGTAGGTGCCTTGATGCACAGAAGACATCTACCTATATGTAAAAGCCACCTGCGTAGGAAAATAATGTGCTAGTAGTACAGGTGAAATACAAAACCAATTCTCTTCAAAAGTGTGGGGATATGAACTGCTTCTAGGACGCATCACACATTTTTTTCGATGTACTTGGGGGAAAGGAAGGAAAAAAGGAAAAGAAAAGAAAACCAATTCATTGTGACTTTAACCTTCATACTCAGCTTTTCATAAAAAAAATACATTTGCAGCACTTACTACCATTTGGCATACATGTATCAAACAGTAAAAACCCAATCAAATCAATTGTGCAGCTACAGTACATGTACACATATTTCTTTCTATGTACCAATCAAAAAAGAAAGAAAGAAGGAATTTGATGAATCTACACTTCAACTCTCAGATTAACCAGCATTTTCTTGATAAAATTGCAAGCAGCACCACTTTGCATCATGTACCATAGGCTTTGCGAAAATACATGTATGAGACAAACAAAACACCTTGTGTTTAATTTGAGAACTACATTTCCAGTAACACAAAAGTGCATTTAGCAGATCTTTCTTAACGTAATTAAGGGGAACACTTTCTTACTTTCCTTACAGCTTACAAATTATGATCAGCATTTAATAATTAATGCTTGTAATTACTCGATATTTTTTTCACCGATGCCAAACATGACATATGATATTATCCTTACATTTTATACCATGTATACAATGCACAGCAAATAACTATAAATGTTACCACTCACCACATCAAATAGAAAAGAAGGGATTGTAAGGTTATTACTACCATACTGGAGACCAATGGGAAAGGATTGTAAGAAAACCTCTGTAGGCAGAGGAGAGCTAGAGTTACCAGCTTCTGCTCAAAATCAACTGCAATAAAAGCAATGGAATTTTGAGTTGAATCGATGTTACGTCAGCTAGTATGACACACTTACAACTACAAACATACATTTGTTAAAACTTGAGAAGTGCCAAATAAGAATTAATAATTGTTTACATGAGCTAATCAATTTTGTCAGACAATGCAAAGCTTACTCTGGAGAAAGAAAGATGTTCATAGCATTTACTGTGGTATCTGAAGGTCTTCTAAACCAATTCATGTTCAATTTATGATGAATTAAACAGAAAACTACAGAAGCCCCTTCCTCCGACCCCTGACCCCTCACCGACTTGAAGGTCTTATTGCTAAGACGCCGCAAACCACCACTCACCCATACCCAGTGGTGGTTTATCAAAAAATCCTCATAATTCTATCAATATTCAGGTGCTCAAAGGCACTGATATTTGCTTCAAAAGATGGTCAATTCTCCCCCAACGATCTTCCCCCTTTCATCTGCCTATGAAAGGAACCCAGCTATCCATCCCTCCCAACAACTCACCGTGCCTGTTCTCGACATCTGGTGTTATTGAGTTTCATTTTACATGTTTTAGTGATAGTCTTTTCCGGTATTTATTCAACAAAAAGAAAAAAAATGGGTGAATTTGGTACAATTTAGGTATTGTTCATTTCCGTTTGTCAACTAAAATCTGCACACTTGTATCCTACAAACTTATTCTGATCAATCAACTATGGATCAGTTTTGGATGTGAGTGGTGATGACAGCTTTGATATCTAGGTTGAGATGTTTTATTTAACTTACGGATTAACACTTAATCTACTGATAATACTTAATTTTTGATGTTAACTTGAAAACTCATGAGAGACACACAGGCACCTCCTACTCACGCACACTCAAGACTACACCCAGCCCGCTCGAACTGCCTCAGACCAGTCGGAATCAGATCCCACCAGCGGCCGGTGCCCGTCGCTTTTTTTTCTGTGGGGGGGGCGGCTCAGCAGGCACGCTGGCTCTTTTCTAACTGGATACAATGCCCGTGAGGCGCGACAGGAAGAAAACCCGGGGCTGGGCTCACTCGTCACAGTCACGAGCAATGTGGCCGGGGTTGCCACACTTGTAGCAGGTCTTGTCGGCATTGCCTCCGCGACGGCCAGACTTGTCGCTGGGACAGTCGCGGGCCAAGTGGCCAGGTTGGCTGCACCTGAAGGAAGGGAACAACCAAAAGCCAAGGGCCATGTTGAAAATAACCCATGACATATGAGATGGCAGGCTGTTTGAAATTGTGTGCACTCGCCTATAACAGGGCTTAAAATGAACAGGAAACATAAAGGCAAAGTTACACACATAGGTTCCAAGGGGGAACCAGAAGCAGACCTCTTTATTCAGGCCTTGATTAAATGTTTGTCTTGGCCTACATGCACCTTTTGGAAAAACTAGGGCTCAAAATCTCATTGGATATACACTGATGCACTACAGGTCAGAAGATTTTGCCTCATCCCACCTCTGCTCCCCCGAGCCCCTTTCTGCAAGTCTTCCTTTGGCTTTGGTGCTCTGCCATCTGGCCTTAGCACATTCATTTGGCTTCATTCCTTCAAAATGATTCAAGTCCTGCTTTTGAGCCTCCTAGCTTGACCAATTGTGCAATTTTTTCGTACAGCCTTTTCTGTACAAAGTATTCATATGCATTTTGAAACAAGTGACATTAAAGGCTGTACACAACATCGGAAAAGGTCAAAAGATTGCCACAGTTTGTGTGTTAAACCGTTAAGGAAATCTGTGGACATTGATGTTTTCGGATCTTCCCAATGTTGAATTGGGCGTTTAAAATGCACCATTAGACACACTGGATGCCAACCTTTGAAAAAAGGGCAAGAGCAGGGAGGAGAGCATTCAAATGACTCACGTGTGACAGGTCTTGTCAGGGCACTGGCCGGACAGGTGACCCCTCTGGTGGCAGTTGTAACACTCGCGGTCGTCTTCCACGGCCAGATCGGGGCAGTTGCGCTTCAGGTGCCCAGTCTGCTGGCAATTGAAGCAGCGGTTGTCATCCCGGGTGTTGTCAGGGCATTCGCGGGAGATGTGGCCAGTCTTGCGGCAAGAATAGCACTCAATCTGCCGCGCTACAAACCAAAACCAAAACAAAGCAAGAAAGCATTCTATATCACGTCTTCTTTAATTCATATGAAATTCACTTGGCAAAACCACTCTGTTCCCCCAAGCAGCGGCAGCAAGGTTTACAGTGATAGGTAGTTGTTCACATCAGATGAAAAAGAAAGGGTGGCAGTGAAGGGCTCACTTCTTTGAAAAGGCTTCCCTTCTCCGACAAAGATCTAGTGGGCCCGACGTTTTGATCCATGCAGGGCCTTTCTCAAAGGCAGATTTCTGCTTTTGAGACGGGACCTGTAAGGATCGCAATGTCAGGCCTTACACATCATTGTGGTTTGCATTTGGGTGATATAAATCAGAAAGCGGCATACAACGTTATTGTCTAGTACCCCTACAAGATTATCGACTACTGATTATTGGCAACACCACCTGCAGAACTGATGCAGATAGCTCATGTGGTGCAATGCTGGAACAAAGTTTAATCACAAGGTCTTTGGCTAAAGTCTTGGTGGACATAAACATGATGTCAAATTATCTCTTCCCTTTATATGCAACAAAACATATTACTAGTACATGTATGTACAGCATCGGTGCTCTGTAGCACCATATTCAAAATCAAAGTGCAATTCGTTGGCAAGTCATCGCCAAGACATACAGAGCATACAACATGCACTTACGTTTCTGGGGATGCGGGCAGTCACTGGCATTGTGGCCTTCTTCGTCACAATTGTAGCATTTGTCTGGCAAAGAAATGGAACCCAAGATGGTTTAAATCCCGAGCTTAATTCAATACAACTGAAGTACAGGTATAAAAGCTTTGACATCCACCATCAAGCAAACAAATTCTTGTGCTACTCATGATACAATGAGAAATGTACACAGTGCTCATCCTACACTTTCTTTCTTGGTCGGCCTGGCTTCAAACGTTTTAAGTAGAGGCCCTACCCATTTCAATAGCTAGTACAGAACACCTTTTTGGCCTAAAAGCCATCAACAATCCACTTAGTCGCAGGGAATAAATGGCACCAATCGGCATTCATACACACTTACTTGCAGGGCTAGTGCAGTCTGCCACCATGTGTCCAAGACGGTTGCACCGGAAACAGCGATCTGTCAGCAGAAAATAAATGATCAGCACAAAACCTATGACTTGACCCTCTCCATTACATCCAAAGGTATGACCCTTCACTGAGGCATTTTCCATTTCCTATGGTTTGACGTTAGCTGAGGTGTTGTGAGCTTTGTATCGCATATCCACCTCTATGCTTGGGTACATCTTGAAAAAAACAATAAACAAACCGACTTACAAACAAATAAATACAAGCAACCCATCCACAGGCAACTTGGTTTCTAACCAGGGATGGATTTTTCATAGCCTTACGATGCATCTTAAAGCCCCTACACAACATTGGTCGAGGTCAAAGAATAAAATCCAGGGTTCTGCCTACGTACAAATGTGCGCAACTTTTTCTGCCCGATATGCAACAAAAAAACCGGGCCGATACGCATTTTTTCATCCCCGATACGCACAATAAAATTATTATAGTATGGTTCAGAATTATCTTAAATGATGCAGCTTGCATGTCCAGCAAAATCTAGACGAAAAAGCAGTAAAAAACTGTGCAAACGATTTGTAGTCCTGCATTTTTCTGTGCGGTAGGAGCGGTACATGCATGCATTGTGCACCACGCGACGGCCACACTGCACACAGTACATGTACCGGTACATTGTGTAAATGCATCGGCACCCAACGTTCCTCGTCGCCGGTGTCACATGAAATCTGAACCTCCGCTATGTACCTCCTACATGTAGTAAGTACATGTACACTACAATGTACATGATTGTGTACATGCACACGCGCTCATGTGTTTTCCGCTAGTGGGGCCTACCGGTACATTTACAAAGGTTAAAATGTTATACTACATGTACACCATTCGCAAAACTTACAAGATCGACCCCCACACACGGGGACGGTATTTCTCGTCGCCTTGTCATCGCGTTTTGTCTTGCGCACAATGGCAGAAAAAAAATATTTTTATCAATTTAAGCAGGGTTCGAAATTCACAGCAGCCAGTGCCGTCGATGCCCTTCGAAATGTGGTATTCGATAGCCAGTCTTGCCGTGCCCCATTGATACTTTGGTCGTGGTGCCCTTCTGAGGCCGGTTTGATCATTGCCAAAAACGAGCCGATTATGTGTAGATATTGTTCGCATTTTTAAGATTATTATTCCGAAAAGGTTGAGTTTTTTCGTCTGCTGACAAGCGCACACGAGCATTGAAAATGCTGTACTATATCCTACAACTTGTAGTACAAGGCTACATAGTGTATTATAGCGACTGTGCACACAATTGTATACTGTATACTGCTACGGTCCAGTGGCATATCCTATTCGCTGGTACACATTCGCCCCAGAATGCGTTTGGACCGGATCGGGTACCATTGAGAGGGCATGCCACACATGCATTGTAAACGGTGACATCTTTCCAGTCTTCACACTTCGAGTTCGATCCTGTTCCTGATTTTGTATCCTTAATTCCTTATACTTGAACAGAGATTGTATTTTAACAGGCTTTACGGAAAAATCTTCGGATTTGAAATGAAACTTTTTTCCCAGACAGGGAAACAGATTTACGATCAGATAAGGTAGGGAACACTTGTTTTTAATGCCCAAACACGCAGGGTGGACCAGTAAAAGTTGTTTAGAACTTTTTTTGCGGTGGCAATCTTCCTTATTCAATGGTGCGTTGTAACGCAGAAGGCCCAGGTTCCTGATCCTCAGTAAAACTGTATGGTCGTAGCGTAAAATCCACAATTTGAAAAATACTTGGATGAAATAATTATGAAAAATGTGCCAAGGAAGTAATAGGGGCCTATACCCTCCTCGCAAAAAAAAAAAAATTACAGGGTGGTGTACAGTACATGCGTGAATCTGTTTTTCTGTGTTAGCCTAAAATTACGAAGCTCAACGGTTTGACCGTGTTGTTGTCAGTGACGTCCAAGAACCCCACGCCATGGCTTCGCATATTGTTTATAAACCACAAAGAAAATCCCCTCACACTTCTGAAAATTCCTGGGGAGAACACTGGCATCCATATGTTGTCTGATCAAACATATGCATGAAATACAGTGTTGTAGGCTCCATCAGCCAACCGAGTCTTGAGAAAATCGTGAAAACCGCTGAACATTTGTTTCGCGAAAATGCAGCATTCAACACCGTACTGTTCCGAAAAATTGTTTAGATCTCGGTGAGACGTAAACTATTTCTTTTACTCATTTCTCCCAAAAACAATTTTTTTGGGTGAAATCGACCGCTGGAAAAGTACCAAATGTATTGAATTCTAGGAAGCAGGGTATTCAATTTGTTCCGTGTCCTATTGTCTTAGTGTGGAACATTTTGGAATTGAGATAGAATTCTTTAATGACACCAACTTTTCCTTTTGGCTTTAACTACACCATTATATCCGTGGCTATAAACAGGTGACTTGGACAGGTTCTGAAAAGAACTAAGCAGTAAGCACACAGTGCATCAAACATCAGGGAAGCGGGGAAAGGGCAACATCCTTCTCATTGAATCATATCTCCAGTGGGGAAGGGGAGTGTGCTCACTCAACAAGCACGTCTCTAGTACTACTCACTGCTGCGAGAATTGCTGTAACTCCTGTAACCACCGCCGCCAGACTTGAATCCACCGCCACCGCCACCGCCACCGCCACCGCCGTACTCTTCCTTGGAGGGGCACGCACGGGCAAAATGCCCCACCTTGTCACAATTGTAACATTTGGTTTCCTTCTTGCTACGCGATTGACTGAACATTTTGCGGCCTGTCCAAGTAGTCCTTCGCTCAGATGAAGTTAATGTGCCTGCAAAGAGACCTGTGGAACAAATACAGAGCTATAAATGTGGTACGGAAAACGCTACCTTGCTAAGAAACAATGCAATTCATCTGTCATATTAACGATGGATAGAGTCAATGACTGAATGAGCAAGATTTGTCACCAGCTGTCAACCCCATCCCCAACCCTCAAGCCGTGTTCACCCTGGACGTTTTTAGTACCGACACCGTGGGTAACATTCCAATGGGTATATCTTACCAGCGCCCGCACTTGGATTACCGATGTGGGTACATGTAGATACCGCAACAGGTCAAACTTAATTGTCTGACTAAATACAAACGCAAATGACGTTGCATCTGCACTGGACTTTCGTCTCAGGTTAAACTGATCTTGTCAATTTAAACGGACAAGGTCAGTTTTAAAACTTACCTATTCGAGTTGGGTAAGTAGGAGGAAAACTTCCTGGGCTGTCCACACTGGACTTAACATGGTCAAGTTACCCATCTGCTCGGATAGTTTCCCAAAAAATCCAGTGCGGACAGGGCTTGAGGTACTCAAACACAGTATTTTCAAGATTGTAGGGTAAGGGTTAAGTACATGTACTAAGGAAGGATTGCTTGTTGATAAAAAACACTGCCCATTGACAACTCTGTAATTGCACTGCTGTAGACAACAATTTTGGGCCTGGCCGTAGGACCAAGCGCAATTTGCATGACGCCGTCCGAACATTGCTTTGCGCTGTTCAGGAAACAGTCGTGGGCTCAATGCATGCATGCCCGCGCACACACTTACACAGACCCACTGCGCACCCGGACCTGTCAGAATGTCATGTTTGAAATCAAAGAGGGTCGCTTTCTTTTGGCTCGTTGCATGGTAGAGACATCATCTAGATCAACTGAAGGGAAATTTCTCCTTTTTTTCAAAAATGCGAGCAAAGAAAATGACCAACAGTACTATTTTAATCTGATGATTCTCACTGTTCAAATTCAAACAAGTCAGCATGTGGGACGGTTTCACAGGTATTTTCAAGGTAAATCCAGGGGATTTTGGTTGGGTAGTCAAAAGCTTGAGACGTACAGCAGAACTACATGTAGTCCGAGTAACTTGGACCCGACAAGTCACCCTTTTTTTTATCGAATTTTGAAATTTGGAGGGACGGGTGACTGTAAAGTCCAAGGATCGTGACTATGCTGCATCGTCTGAAATCTCTGTAATGTCATCTTTGAAAAATTACCCCGACCGAAATCCCCAGATTTCCCCCCCCCCAAAAAAAACACCCGTGAAACCGTCCCACGCGCCCACTGAGGATTCAGTAAGAATTACAGATTCCAATACTGGTCATTTTGTTTTACTCACGTTTGGGAAAAAGGAGAAAATTACCCTCAGTTGACCGAGAACGGGTTGACGAGCCGAGTTGGGGTGGCCATCTTGGATTTGAAAACTGGATGACGTCACCAGGTCCGGCTGAAAGTGGTCTGCGGAAGTGTGTGCGCGAGCGGTGCGATGTCCCGGACGTTGCTTTGCACTGCTGTTCAGGAAACAGTCGTAGGGCTCAACGCGTGCAAGCGCACGCACTTCCGCAGACCACTCTCAACCCGGACCTGGTGACGTCATCCAGTTTTCAAATCCAAGATGGCCTCCCCAACTCGGCTCGTCGACCCGTTCTCGGTCAACTGAGGGGAATTTTCTCCCTTTTCCCAAACGTGAGTAAAACAAAATGACCAGTATTGGAATCTGTAAATGTAATTCTCACTGAATCCTCAATGGGCGCGTAGGACGGTTTCACGGGTGTTTACGGGGTAAATCTGGGGATTTCAGTCGGGGGTATTTTTCAAAGATGACATTACAGAGATTTCAGACGATGCAGGAGCATATGCATAGCCATGATCCTTGGACCCTACAGTCACCGTCCCTCCAAATTTCAAAATTCAATAAAAAAAGGGTGACTTGTCAGGTCCAAGTTACTCGGACTACAGGAGAACCATTTCGCATACTATATTACTGGTGACCTTAGACCCTATAGCCTTTAGCCTGTATAGGCTACAGTTCATGACCCGACCCCTCCAAATTTGGAAAAAAAATCTTGTTGGGTCCAAGTCACTCAGTCAGAGTAATGAGTAATGACAACTGGACAAGGTGGAGTGCTTAGCCTAGCATGATGCAAAACTCAACATCAACAGATGACACTTTAAAAGTAAATACAGTGACAAGCACATTGTCATCGTCTGGCCACTTATTATTAATATTATTCATCCAGCCTGAAAAGACTCATCACATGCACAGGACACAGCCACAGGCACTGGACTTACTCTAATTTCGTCATTACTGCAGGTATGTTTGATACCCCCCACAGCATTCCAGTTAGTACAAGCTGGACAGCAAGAGGCAGACCAGGGCGAACCATCTTGTCGGTCATGCCAGACGGAATGAGGTACGCGGAAAATACGACTAACGGTAACATAGTAACAAAAACTGAAAAAGGGACAGACCTCGATGGCAAAGAGCCCCACACAAACACTAACATTGTAACAATTAACAAAAGTAACATGCAGGACTTGAAAAATGGCGCCTTTACTCTACAACGGTTCAGAAAATGACTCCAAAAAATACCATCCCCACATCGACCTTGACATTCCAAAGCGGTCACGTTGTGTGTGACAGTATTTCAATCTAAAGATAAGGCAACAAATTGGCCCGTACCGGAAATGAAGGGGAGGGAAAAGGCGATAATTCAGAAGCTTACCTGGTAACGCAACGACGACGAAATCCCAACAACAAAAACAGAATAATTTATTTGCACGTGTTTTGCACACGGCACTCTCGACATTAAAGAAGGAATTCCTTATAGTACGGTGGATCTTTGCGGACATTGACAGATTATTGTATCTAAGTTGCTGTTTTGTACAGTTCGTTGTGACAAATAAAGGGCTAAATAAGGCCAAACAAAGAGCATACAGCGGTGGCAAAAACCAACAGGGCATTCAGTCATATCCTAAATCAATCCATCGAGGATAACCACATGCAACACCAAAGGTTTGAAAACAAATAATTTACCATAAACACCAGCAAGTGAAGTTCTAATAATTGTGAAAAAGTATCACCTTTTTATTTTGTCCTCAACGTTTCCAATCAAATTATCAATATCCAGAACAAACAGGCATTATTCAAAAAAATTAGGATACCCACGAGGCCTATCAAGATGTACATACATGACGCACTTGATAAAATCGATGGGTTGAATTGATTTCGAATAAAATACTTCAGCTTCACTGTGGACCAAAACTGTGAATTATTGTGAACCTGGGGAAGATGCGCCCAAACGAGTCTCCAATTGTTTTAAACATCGTCCATGTACATGTACTGTGGTGTTAGAAGGTAATGGATTAAATTCAATAAGTCTACAATACGTAACTTGCTGTTTGTTTGTTTGAAAGATACATCAAAATCTCCAAATCACATACTACCTGGCAGACACAGGCACAATCTCCAAGAGTAAGCAGGTTGACCAACTTTTTTTTGTACAATGTCACCATTAGCATCAGTTTCGTTGACATCGCCCACATCATAAAACACTGTCCATCTGAGTGCACTGCCACAACAAACGTCCTCCACAAGACGCACACTACTGTACTGTATATACATGCCCCAACATCAGCACATCGAGTAGTGCACAGCCAAAACTCATAAACATTCATTACCATCAGTGAGCCTTTGGTTGGCACTTCACGTCTTATACTACATCACACCACCTAAAAACGCCCCGCTGTCAAAAGACAGCCAGTTATTAAATGGAATGACAAAAAGTTATTTTTCTTTTTAAATTCTCCACCGTCCCAAAAATAATTATCTGAATTCTGTAGAAAACATAAAAAGCTCCCATTTCTCTCCTCCCTTATCGACAAGTCATCTTTGAGCAACTAAGACTTAAGAATCAAACCAAGAAGTGATGCCAACAGACAACAACACCTCTTCCTATGGATTTTCCCTTTCAATAATAAAACAAATTTCCCCAAACTACTTCGCCTATCTTGTGTGTAGAAAGGTCCCAAGTCCCAACAACCCTTCCTAGGGAACAACCTCGTATCAATACAATGGGGGAGGTAGACCCTCTCCAACAATTATCTTCACTTCATTTACTTATTAAGTCAGGACAGTACATCTGCTAACACATCACTTAATCAGTGGTGGTACAACTATTCTTACTACTACTCTGATGATAAACACTACAGCTTGAACACCAATTGGCAAAAAGTAAAATCAAAATGAGCAAAATCAAAACTAAAAACACCCAAAGTCATTAACACTTAACAAGATGCCTATTGACTTCACTTGCACTGTACATTCATTAAGTCTGGGCCGAGCCAACTTCTATTGCAATAACTGTACATGCACTTCTGTACAAGTGAAACTTGATTTCAATCAACTAAAATCTCCTCATACTCATTCCTCGGTGTTTCTAAAGTGAAGACATTTATACTTTTGTGACAAAACAATTAACAGTAATTTAAACCTTTAGTGAGTAATATTGTGTGGTATACTGAATAGTTCGAAGTTACATACACGTACATTACATTCAACATCCGAAAATGTCCCCCAGAAATGCTCAATTAAAAGCGCAGAGGCATGAACATCAGTATCATAAAAAGGGCCGTACATGGTAGGATCTTAATTTCTGATGAAAGCAATATCAATATTACCTGGGCAACTTGTATTCAAACACCACACTCTGCTAACTGCTTCTAGTGAGTAGTGATATGCATTCGGTACTAGTACATGTATTGGGGCTTTTACGATTAGTCAAGCCCAAGCTATGGTACCTTAAAATCTCCAGAATTGAATGTACAGCCCAGCCGAGCATTACAATCAGCAAATTACACAACCTTTTCACAAAAAGAGGGGCAAAATGATCTATATTCCTATCATCCCATGGACATGCTGCCATTGCCTTCACAATCTGGCTGAAACCAAACAGAACATTCAAGTTGGGAGTCTCAGTTTAAGTTGCATTGCTTTCCCACTGAGGGTGTAACAATGTAACTAAATAGGACAATAAAACACTGCTTTCAACCCCAAAATGCATGTGAAATACGTGTACACTGCAAAGTGCCAAAAATCATGGCTGTTTGAGGCTTAGCATAACTATTGGTTTCCCAATTCCTCAACTACTATGGGATGGGTACAATTAATTCAAGTCATTTTATTTTCATTAAGAACACATAAATTGGTCAGATTAAATGACAAATCATCCAGTTGCATAACAAAAAGTTACACAAAAACATAACTAAGAGGGTGAATAGAGATTAGCATGACCTGGGAATTTTCTTAACCAGCATTCCCCTAAAGAAGATTCTTTACTCCAAAAATGTTAACTTCTGAATTTCGTCATCAAACAAATTCTGACTTTTGGCCACAACATTTTGCCCATGTAGTGCTGAAATGAATCAGGTTGTGTCTGATTTGATTTTCTTATCTTGTTCTTTACAGAAAGGCAGCATTGTGTTCATGTACACTCCATGAATTTGTAAATGTTTTTGTTACATGGAATCCTGATGTAGACCAAGATCCTCTGAATCCTGTTACTGCCTTGGCCGCTGGCAATGGTGGGACAAGCTTAAGCCATCCCCACCTCCGTACAGTCGCGGGCAAAGTGGCCATTAATTCCACATCTAGATTAGCACCAATGCAGGATGAAAAAAAGAAACATTTACCATTTATTCAAGGCCATCAGCATTAACTTAAGGAAATTAGAAGGGTTTAGTACAAAAGCTCCAAGGGATTAGTGATGTAATGACAAAGGGACTGGGTAGTAAGGCAACATCTACGGGCACCCAGGCACTGATCAGGGGCACCCCAAGGCACTGATCAGGGGCACCCCCAGGCACTGATCAGGGGCACCCAGGCACTGATCAGGGGCACCCCCAGGCACTGATCAGGGGCACCCGGGCACTGATCAGGGGCACCCCCAGGCACTGATCAGGGGCACCCCCAGGCACTGATCAGGGCACCCCCAGGCATTGATCAGGGGCACCCAGGCACTGATCAGGGGCACCCCCAGGCACTGATCAGGGGCACCCGGGCACTGATCAGGTCACCCTCCGGGCACTGATCAGGGGCACCCGGGCACTGATCAGGGGCACTCCCGAGCACTGATCAGGGGCACCCGGGCACTGATCAGGGCACCCCTGGGCACTGATCAGGGCACCCCAGGGCACTGATCAGGGGCACCCCCTTAGCACTGATCAGGGGCACCCAGGCACTGATCAGGGGCAACCCCGGGCACTGATCAGGGGCACCCGGGCACTGACCAGGGGCACCCGGGCACTGATCAGGGGCACTCCCGAGCACTGATCAGGGGCACCCGGGCACTGATCAGGGCACCCCTGGGCACTGATCAGGGCACCCCAGGGCACTGATCAGGGGCACCCCCTTAGCACTGATCAGGGGCACCCAGGCACTGATCAGGGGCAACCCCGGGCACTGATCAGGGGCACCCGGGCACTGACCAGGGGCATTGATCAGGGGCACCCCTGGGCACTGATCAGGGACACCCAGAAATGCAATAACACCAGGACATTGGCAAGAGGCACATAGTCAACAACCAGGGACACAGCGTATGGTCAGGTACATGTACATGTGGGCCATGACCAGAGGCACAAGGACAATGGCAAAGACCTGGGGTCAGCATAGGTAGATAATATCCAGCAAAAACTTACCGGTAGCACTTGGTATCGAACCCATTGGGACAATCCCGAGCAAAATGGCCAGCCTCATTACACCGGTAACACTTGCTATCTGAAGAAGAAACCAAACAACACAAATGGTCATGTATTGCTTATTCGGGGGAGGGACCAGGTGTTGAAATTAAATGTTGGATAAATAATTCTTTACTTTGGGGGAAGTTCGGAAGTAAATGAGTGGTAAATCAGAGGTCACAGTGTGCTCCCTGATCTGTGACAAATTCAGGAAGGCGCATTTCCTGGTGACAAGGCCACTGCATACTCACTGCTCCAAAGCCACTGAGTTTGTGCTAACATCATTTGGCATATTTGTGGAATATTGCGGAAAATTAGAGTGACTGTCTGTTGGCTCTTGAAGCTAGAAAGAATTTGTGTATCATGAGCATAGCATAGCATAGCAGGATGAGTGAGCATAAATGCAGAGGCCTTAACTGTTCTCTAAATCTAATCTCAGAAAGTTCCAATCTTACAAAGTCCTAAAAGAGGGCAAACGTTGTTTGGGACTAATTAGAAACTGGCAATCTATTGACACCAGGGCACTAGGCATTTTCATTCCCCCCCCACCACCAAATTCACAACCCTCAGATTACCCTCAGGTGAACCTATCAGGTGTTGCTAAAGAACAACCCATTTTCTATTCCAAATAAATCTTTTAAATAAAAGTTCAGGAATTGAAACAAACCTGTTCTTCCGGAAGAAGGACCAGCGGGGCACTCACGAGCAAAGTGGCCCTTCTTGTTACAGTTGTAACACACATCAGAACCACCACCACCACCACCACCGCCTAAAGGAGAAGGAAGCAAAGAATATTTTTCAGTGAAAATTAGATAACATAAGTTTTCCAGTGGAGTGTTTTGGAGTGTTTACTGTATCTTAAGCCGCGTTCTGTATCTTTATCTCTTCTGTATCTTTACTGTATCTTAAGCCGTTTGTCAAACTACCGAGGCTGAGCGGAAGAATGACAAAATTAAGTCCAGAGGGGATGCTCGGTAAACTGACGTCCCTGTCAAGTTACTGCTACCGTGATGTAAAACTAACAGGGTGAGAGGAATCGCGGAAGACTTCCGCTCAGCCACGGTAACTTAACAGGGCCGCTAAAAAGTCCAGTGGGAACAATCCTGTGATGTAAAACTATCGCGACCACACTGTAAAACACGATATAAACAGAGCAGCTTCCTGTGTTACGTCACCACTGCACACAAATGGCTAGCGGGAGCGCGAAAGTGGTGGTGTGGTTCCATGACGCCAACATGCCAGTACAGTACATCATTCAATCATTCATTTGTAATTGTACGCTGTGTACTTATAAGTACTGTACTTCTCGTCTTCAAGCTCCTTGAAATCGGTGAAATATGTCAGGTCGGATTGATTTTGTCAGGCTTTTAACTGGCTCTGGTCCCAGTGAAAATACTGAAGAAAAATTAACACTTTGTGTACCAATGTGGAGTTTACTCGACAACGCGTAACGTATGCTCTCCATACCATTGTCGAGTTTACTCAACGAGCGCAGTACACACATTTTCTCTGGCGGATAAATAATTATGTGAGCGCCCTCTGTTGATCATACTGATACAGTTGGAAAGCTCTTTATGTAAGCTTTACAATGGTGCAAAGGTTAATGGGGGTCAACATTGACATTTTCAGAGTAACGGCAGCGTAAACTTTGTCAAAATTCGTCAACGTTTTGCTCCGATTCCGCTGCCATGAACGACCTATTATACTTGACTACCGTGTGGATTTCTTATATATATTGTTTCTGAGAATGGTTCCATGTATTCGAAAAAGGTTTTAGAAGAAATATCCCCGAAATCATTGGCTTTCGGGTACGTTTGACAATGAGAATGGGTTCAGTCGGTGTGAGACCGTGCAGCGTGAGCGGTCAGAGGTACAAGCTGTGTGATCGCCGTAGCACACGGTCGCGATGCCTGTGAGTGCACGCTCTTGGCGGAAGTCTCCACGGCAAAGCCGCAATTCATGTTTGTGGCGGAATTGTTCAAGGAACTTACTCAAGATCTTTCTGAAAAATGTCACCTATTTCTCATTGGAATTACTTGGTCTTGGTATCAAATTAAAGATTAGATCATGAACGAAAAAGTTCTCACTGAAACCGTTTGTATTCAAACAAAAAATATCATGAAAAAGGGGTTTGAAAATAGCAACTTGTCCAGAAACATTTTGAAAAAAGAATCTTTTCTGAAGACTTACAATAATGGGGCTGTAAATTGCTTGATGTAAGGGGATTCAATTTGAAGTTGAAACCAGAAGAAAGCCCTTGTTCTACTGAATAAAATACATGCACATTTTAGAAAAATGACGTTGAATAAGAGTGCAATTTCAAGCTGCGTTGGGCTCAAAACAATTCAGTAACGGTCTGTACGTACCGAATAAACAATGTGGTACTCAAAGGGTTAAAGAGGAGAGCTGGCAGATCATCAGTCAGCTAAAACCCGGACACCGTGCTACCACTCATAGTCGCACTCGAAGAAACCCAACAATATTCACGTGGCCTGTCATATCCAGTGGCAGTAGTACTAGTCAGTACAAGTACACGTCGGTAGCTGACTGAAACGTTACGATTTCAGCGTGAAAAGTACGTCGTATCCCTCCTAGGGCAAAGGTTACTATACACAGCACCATCAATAATCGGACATTCTCCTCGCTACACGGAGAATAAACATTCCGTTGGCGTAAAAAAAAGTCCATGTGGGAACGCGCGGTAGACTAGCATTCAGAAATGTCCGCGGTAAGTTACCGCATGGCCGCGGAAGAAAAAGTCCCGTGGGAACACGGCTTAAGATCAAAGATCTTACACCTATTGACTGAGAGAGGTGCCACTAAAACAACAGAAAAAGTTTTTAATCTTGCAAAACTCGTCCCTTTTTGTCTCTCCAACGCCACTGATTTAACTGGCCAATGATCAAATGATTTATCCGGCCAATAACAACAATTCCGGAAAAAAAGATTTTCAGGGAGCAACTACATGTGTAACCTCACTCAACAATTCAATCTGTAATCCTGCTTACACAAGGAAGACTTTTCATGCTTAAGCAGCTCATTGAAATTGGTTGAATCAGTTGGATGAGGGAAGTGGGGAAACAAGAGAGACACGCCACACAGCATACCTGGCCTGCTTGCAAGGTTCGGGCAATCGTTACGGATGTGGCCAGGCTCCCCGCAGCTGTAGCAGAGGTTGCCCGACCCGCTGGGGCAGGTCTTGGACATGTGGCCCCGCTGTCCACAGGAGAAGCAGTTGCCGCCGCCGCCGCCGCCGCCACCTCCGCCGCCCTTGGGGCAGTCCCGGGATATGTGGCCAGTCCTCCCGCAGGAGTAGCATGTGGTGCCGCCCCCCATGCCGCCACCAAAGCTGTTGCTAGTATTGATGGAGCAATTCCTGGAGATGTGGCCCAGGTTGCCGCACTTGTAGCACTTCTGATCCCCTGTAATCATGGGTTTAGGTTGGGCATCATGTCTATTACACAAGCGTCTGACAAAGTAGCTGTAACTGCAAAAGTTCACGTGTCACTTTTGTTTTAATACCAGTTAGCCTTTTAAAGCGTTATCCATCCAGTATTTTGAAGTTAACACAAAAGTGGACATTCGGTAAAAGGATTCAAACTGACCAAGGGGAAAGGAAACACTGCCAAGAGCATGTAGAGTTGTACAAGAGCTTGGAACCAGTATGGTCTCATCTCCGGATTGGACCCGTAAAAGAAATAGCTGCCTGATCTACATGTATTCACACTACCAGACTTGAATATGGCATTGACCCATGTAAGTCTCTCAAAGAATGCAATTCAACAATTAACTTTCACATGGGATTGCTCCTTTCGCAAAAAAGAAAAACATCAGTGATTCAGCGCCTGCTTCTGTCAATGACAAAGCTATTTCAACATTTTGCCCTAAGTAGAATTGTGTACAACAAAATATAAATCAAGAATACAAACCGAACAAACGAACCAACCTGTAATAAATCAACTCAAATTAAGAGCACAGATAACTGCAAAGAACTCAGAGGTGAACCGACACACTACCACCTGACTACAGAGGTCTACTAACAGAGACTCCTCCTAGATCATGCCACACATAAGGAAACACATTGATTGAATCCAATACATACCACGGCCACCACCACCACCACCACCACCGTCAGGGCATTCCCGGGCAAAATGCCCTGATCCGCCACAGCTATAGCAGGAGCTTGATCCACCACCTCTTGCTGTGATAGAATGGCAAAAACAAATTGTCAAGAACAGTCAACAACACAAGACACTTTTGGATTTGGTCTTATGGGAGTGTGCGCAGCTTTGAAAAGGACAGGCAGTGGGTTGACATACTGTTTGGGGCAAATAGTATGAACTGTCTGTTGTCAGGAGACTATCTGATTGCAACCAGGCTTTTAGGCAGGATTGGTGGAACAGGGTGTGTATGATAAAACACAGGCCGTGTACATGAACTTTTGAAATGTACATGTAGAAACACGTGATCCATTGCCTATTGCATAACGCAGAGATGGTCCATTTAGGGGTGCCGAATAATCAAATATTTGATCGAATGCAAATAATTATTTGATTGCAGAATTTGATTGTATGAATGTCCCAAGATAGTTATCTGGAATTATAATCATACAACCTTGTTGAAATAAAATAATTATGATGAAAACAATAATTATGACGAATATTTAACCTGACGTGGAAAGACAGGAGATCCGAGGAGGAACATCCTCCTTGGTTCCCAATATTTTGTGCACAAAATCTTCCGACCACTATGCAGTTGCCGTTTGTCATTCCCGAACCGTCAGAACTAGGGTTTTCCCGTTTTTTTTGTTTTGCCTTGGAGACGTTTTTTTCGGTTTTGAATTTTCAAAAACCGTGAAATTTTAATCCCCTGGTTTTTTTTCTTCACATGAGTGGAAAATACAAACGTTTTGTGTCAGAAATTTAAGGCATTTGCCGAACAAATCTGCTCACGTCCCCGTGATTTACGCACGCATACGTTTACGTTGAGGCTGATGTTTATCATGGTGTGAGACCGCTGTCCGATCCAGTGTGCACTCAGCATGTGCACAATGATTAGTAGACTTCCACCTGGCCTTACAGTTGTGTTCTAACAATAAACTAATGTTTATTACATTTGTACCAGCGATGTTTCGAGTTTTGCGGTCAACCGAAGTACGCACTCCGCATAAGAATGTATTTACTAGAATTGTAGAAATTTTTAGAAGGATTTGTCATTTATTTGTTGAGATACCGGAAGTTGTAAATAATATATTATTTTTGCAAAATTGCTCTGTGCGCGCGGCGCCACGGTAGATCGAGCAAAAACGGCGGAGAAAAAAAAGTCAAACTCGCGTTTTCCGACCGCCGAGCACACCCTGTCAACATCGTCCAAATCTGTCGATTTTACTCTTAAATTGAAGCCTGTAATCTCTTCTTTCTATATCAATTTAATGACGAAGGGAATAATATTGAATTACGTGGAAACAACCTCTCGGGATGGGTGAGATTCGATTCTGATCCTAACATGTGGTCTTTAATTGCTTCTTTGCTGCATTTAATGTATCACAATTCAAGACATCTCAAACAGATCAAATATGCCATTTAACACGGCAGAATAGAAAACCCTTCTAGAGACTTTGTGAAAAATGTGAACAATGAAGTTGACAGTATGGGAGAACAAAGATTAGAATAACTCCTGAAAATGGCCAAACAAGAAAATGAACTTACGGCGATCCATTCTGATGATACTGGGTTTCTCTGTTTTGTATTGATGAAATCTGCATTAGGAAAAACAGGACAAAGACAGAAACAGAAGTTTTACTGTGGCTGTTCTCAAATGACCAGTAGAAAAGGAAAGGACAAATTTCCCCGCTGTATTGCGGTGTGATGTCCGGACGTTGCTTTGCGCTGTGCAGGAAACATTCGTGGGGCTCCACACGTGCATGCATGTACACACACTGACACAGACCCACTGCACACCGGACCTGTCAGAAGGTCATTGATTTGCATAAACCATTACAGTTTAAAAACAAAGATGGCTGCCCCATTTTGGCACTTCGGACAGGAGAGACATCTTCTCAATCAACTAAGGGGAAATAAATCTGTGATTCTCACTTAATCCAGAAGTGGGCGCATGGAACGATTTCACAGGTGTTTTGGGGTTAAAATCTGGGGATTTCGGTCGGGGTTTTCGAAAAACATTAATAACGGAAGGTGATTTCCTGCTGAAAAGCTTGGACCCTACTATCGCCCGACCCCATATTTTTTTTTTAAAGGCCGATTGTACATTATATTATATTGTACGCTATATTCTGTACACAGCGCGCGCAGATGGATTGAAGGTGATTGCGGTCGCTGGCAAAAACAAAATTTTAACATGCCGATTACCGATTATTCTAAGAGTCAACAAGGGACAGTTATTGCTATTGAATGAAATAAATGTGTACTGTACATAAGATACTGATAGTATCATCAGATTTATCAGGAAATAATTAGGTCACTCTGCCTTTGAGAAAGGTCCTGCTAGTAGGATCGAAACGTCAGGCCCACTAAATTTTGAGATTTGCATTTTGTTAATTTTAGTCTGTAAGCAGTTTGCAACATTTTTGTATATCACTTTTAGGAAATAATTAGCAAAAATTCCAAAAAAAGTTCCCCCAAAAATTAAAACTTCTTTTCCATGTATATCTTGCTGATCCCCCAAAAAGAAGTTAACTAAGCACGGCAGTGACCACACCACCTTCAATGCATCGGCCTCGTGTACTGCTACTGCTAGCATATTATAGCGTGTGCATGGACGTAGTGTACATGTACATGTACACGTACAGTACGTGTACTGTACACGTGTACATGTACACATGTACACGTACATGTACATGTACTGTACATGTACAGCACACCTACAGTATTTTGGTGAGTTCCTGCCTGTTTTCCAGAAAAATATTTTACACTAGAGCTGCCTTTGAGAAAGGTCCTACTAGGATTGAAACATCAGACCCACTAAATTTTGAAAATATTTTAAACACGGATGATTTGAGATCACACCCACGTCCTTAGAATGTGGCGATTTCCAAAAGGGGGGAAGAAGGGGGCGATCGGGACAGTAGTGTTTCAAATATGGTAAAAACACAAAGTTCTCCAGATTGTTTTACATAGCTGTCCGTATTCGCTCAGCAGGTCTGTGACCTTCAGGAGGATGAAGGATACGGTTACCACAGCTACTGAACTAGGGCAGGGCAGACCCTGTGTAAACTCTAGTAATGCAGTATCATTGTTCACTTTTAAAAAAGGAGCAAGCCCTAGAATCGGGGCCATTTCAGTTGGTATAGGCTAGTAAAACTAGCATTAATTAGATGTTTAGTAGGGGAGCCTACTGTAACTGTAAGTGTAATTAATTGTGTAAAACATGAGTGACCGAGTTGAGTGAATTCCACTGTTTTCCAGAGTATAATTAAAATGTCTGAAAGTGAATAAAGGGATGTCAAATACATTCCTAAAACTTTTAAAAACATCCAAGCAGCAATGAACAGGGCAAATGAGTTATTTAATCGGGTGAAGCTGCATCCTGATAAACAAGATAAATGAAGAAAGACGCCTGCGTCGGACTACGTCCTGTTACTATTACTAGTGTTACTGTTAGTGTTAGTGTTAGTGTTAGTGTTAGTGTTAATGTTAGACATTGCTTGCCCTGATTTCGTTAAAATATAACAAATTGACCCGGGCCACGGTCAGTTGGGATAATTTCACATTTTTTTCACATCAGATTGCCACGAAACACCAGCCTTAAATGACAGTCAAATAGTCTATGAATAAACTATGTCGATTATAGAAATTGACGAGCCTAAATTAGGCGTTGGATCGAACAGGAAAAGACGTAAATGGTTTGTTTTACCTACCAGAACTGAAACAAGCCGCGTGCTTTTCGTCGAAGGTAGTTTGCACATGCAGCAGAATACGTGCATAATGCGCTGGCATAAAAAGCACGTGGCACAGCCATGTTTAATCTGGAGGACAGCGTCTAAAAGTAATTGGAAATGTACTGTGGAGAGACCGGCGCTAGATACGACAAAGGGCGTCCAGTACGACGGCCGCACAATTCCATTTAAACTTTAAGATAATAAAACACCAGGAACTCAATGATAAAACGTGATTAGGTCACATTCAATAATATTGATTATAGTTATTCCCTCGATAAGAGTAAGTTACTGCACCTACAATTTTCCGGAAGATTAACTTAAATTGTTTCGAACGCGAGCATCTCCTGGGATTTTTTGAGGTTTTAAACAATGGTTTGCACTCAGAAAAAAAACTCGTGTCTTCTCCGGCATCCGTTGACATTCCGCACAAAGAAGTCACTTGAGAAGAAAAAAATAATGTAATAGCTAGCCTAAAACAATTAGAAATAGCGCAATCATTGGGTTATTTGATACTATAGACACCGTAACTACACGCCGACGATCATATCCCACGAATCCCTCCGCATGCCCCTAAATCATTCGCCCTTCTCGCAAACACGGCTTGCACTTAAAATATTTGACTCTGCATCCTATACTTTAGTGAATAGAAAACCGTTTGTGTGTAACCTGAATAGTTTTTCTGAAATCTGTGTTGGAACTTCGGGGATTTTTAAGGCATGAGAATTGAAAACATGGCCCAATTAAATTAAAAATCAATAAATCACTTATCCCTGAACTTATTCCTATGTTTTATTTGTAGTTATGCAGGTAAATGGATGACAATCTTATTTTGTAAATCAGTTACTACACCTGGATTTAGTATTTGCGGGATCAATAAATTATGACGAAATTTGCACCAATTTCTGTGTAATTCCGTTACCAAAATTGGACAGAAGTTTTAACAAAAACTTGCTGAATTATTTTGTAATTGTAAATTCTCTGCCTTCAAATTTTGTTTCCTTAAAACCCTAAACACCAAAATAATTATTGTAACCCTTTTCTATGAAAACTCTGGTAACGGAATTTCTCTGGTAATGGAATTACCCTCACTGGTAACAGAATTACATATGTTCTCTCTTGTGAAGCCCGGAAGTCACAATTTGAGAATGTCAGCCTTAAGGTGGATAATTATGTTGGATGACAGGAATGTAACTTGCCAGTATACTGTGACTTAGTTAAGTTCAAAGATAGAACTTTTTTGCTAGCTGTTAGCTTTCGTAGTGCTTTCTACTTACACGTAGTGTTACATTCAATGCTTGGTTAATACTAATAGTGAAGTTTAGGATGAACTTGGACATTTAATTATCTACATGTACTTTGTACATGTGTAGATTGTACAGTATACAATGTATGAATAATGCATGAGCAAATGCACATTGTGTATAATTATACATGATACTTCAACCAAAACACTGTGGTATCCCTGACATGCAAAGTTCTATCAGGAAAAAAAAGGGGGAAAAACCTGTTATGACGTTTTCCCACGTACCAGTATACTGTATGTTGGATAGTAGTACTCGTCTCTATTCCTTTATACTATACCTTAAGTTCACATTTTTGTAACCAAAGTGCACATGTTTTTACATTATATTGAAAAAAGTGATGTACAAAAATGTTGCAAACTGCTTACTAACTAAAATTACCAAAATTCAAATCTTCAAATTTAGTTGGCCTGACGTTTCGATCCTAGCAGGACCTTTTTCAAAGGCAGAGTGACAAGGACAACACAGATACACGTACACGAAGGAAGGGGGAAGAGAGTGAATAGGACACGGATGAGAAACAAAGGACAAAGAGTAAAGCTGGTAGGGTGAGATCAAAGGGAAGGGCAAGGAGTAGGGTAGGGATTAGTGAGAAGAGGGGGAAAATATATTGAAAAAATATATTGAATATATTGAATATATTGAAAAAAACGGTGCTTTTTGTATTGTTACATGTATCAAATGCTTCAGTGTCATAGATTTCAACTGGATGGATACTGTAATTTGGAATGTTTGTAGTTACGTGACCAAGCAGCCTTCCGTTACCACGTATAATTATATATATGTAATTTAGAATGACTATCTTGAATTTTGGTTGTAATTAGTGTTTACACATTTAAATAACATTGGATGCATTTCAGCTAATCTGGTGTTCAAAAACTGGTATATTTTCATATACATTTCAGAAGGCGTAATTCCGTTACCATTTTCGTAATTCCGTTACTGCTGCATTTTTTTTAAACACTGTTGATTGTGGAGTAACTAGTATCTTACATTAGAAAAAAACAATACCTAGATAAAGTCAATGAAACAGGTAATGAAATTCCAGTACAAATTATATTCTAAATTTCAGAGGAATCCATTTGAAAGTTGAAGGTAAAACAAGAGGTCCATTTTCTGACGTAATTCCGTTACCCAAGTACCACACCTGCTAGCATTTTCCATGTCCACAATATTTCATAAAATAATTGTGGTTCTGTATGGTAGCTGGTGTAACTCCAGAACATAATTATTAGAGTATTCATACATAATTATGTAGATAGTAAATTTCATCCATTCTATAGAAAATAATGAGCAAAATTGCTCTGAATTGTAATTCCTTTACCGTGGAATTGCCCATAATATGTCAAGTTAAATTCTTAATGTAATTCTTGCGGGCAACATTTTGCCGTCGACTATTATAGGACACCACATGCAGTGATGATCAGTCTAATGAACAGTAGGGTCTACCTAGCTTGTCATTAATGTCGTCCACTCAGGGTAGTTCGATCTTTCAGCTGGAGGATTTTTCAGCGATACCAAACTGTAAGATTTCATTTCGATCATTATCCTCGAAGTGAAAAAAGTTTCTCCAAGAGGCCTAAACAAACAACAATTAACTATTGAGAAAAATACTTGGCTGAAATTGGAAATCGGCTGTCGACTGACTGAAGCAGAAACGAATGATATATATATTTTTTTATCTGAAAATGTTGTCAACTTCGCTTTGACAAAACTTGCAAAGTGGTCGGGGCATTGATTTGGAACTTGTGTGGTAACGACATTATAATTATGTCATACAATTTCGTTGCTGTAGACCGTCGTTCAAAAGTTTAAAACTAGGCGTCTGGCTGTACGTATAATCATACTGAGCCTCGGCCCTAGATTGAAAGCCGTACATCACATGCATTGTGATGAGCGCGCTTAAGATCTGTGCCCGGGTGATTTCAGTGAACAGAACATCTGCATGAAATCTACATCACCTCACTGCAATAAGACTAGACTTCCTGCTGTACTATCGTATAGAAATGAGACAGCTCAAATCTAACTTCCTATCTTGAACGTAATCGGGATATCAGAGCGGAAGGAACCGGAAAAAAATGCCTGCCCAATTCTTGTTGACATACATGCAGTGACTTGGTGTACAATACAACTAACATACTTTGTATATATACAAGGCCATTGTCTACACACTGCACTCAGGGCTCCGGTACAGTCATGCGCAACTTGCAGGAAATGTGTGGTACCGAATCTGATCTAGCTCGGGAGACCTTTGACACGTTCTGACCCAGTGCACCTCCACAAAAGGGTGCAGTTCTGATTTTACCCACTGCACAGTATTATTTGGGAATCTTTTGAAAAGACTGTATTTATGCGGAAGGCCTCTACAGCATTATAATATTCTCATACGGGACTGACGACTGCTGTTCAACAGACTTACCGTCGACCCAAACAAAGTTCACGACTGCCATGACGGAAGCAACGGGCCTCAATGGGTCGGTTTTCTCTACAGCGACCGGCGTGACGGAGCTAGCGCCCACCGCGGCTTCGGTGACCGGTGTCTCGGTGTTCCTGGGCGTACTCCTGGGGATTCTGTCCGTGGTGACGCTGCTGGGCAACATCGGGACGATATGGGCTTTCCGCTCGAACGTGCTGCTGCGCCAGAAGCCCAGCAACCTGCTGATCCTCAGCCTGTCGTGCTGCGACCTCCTGGTGGGGGCCACGGGGCTGCCGGTTGCGTCCATGCACACGGGCCTGGGCTACTGGCCGCTGGGCAAGCCCGTCTGCATCATGGCCGCCTTCTTCTCCGTGGTGGGCGTCTCGGCCGCCATGTACACGGTCACTGCCATCAGCCTGGACCGCTGGCTGCTGGTCTCCAGCGAATACTCGGCCTACCTCCGCATCCAGTCGGCCCGGAACGTCAAGCTGCAGATCGCGGCGGCCTGGACCGTCGGCATCCTGATCAGCTCCACCGAGAGCATCCTGTGGATCGTCGGGCTGGAGGAGGACGAGGAATCCATCCACTACAGCTACGAGTGCCGCTCGCCGGTCCGGCGCTCGGGGCTTTTCATCCTCGTCATTTTCGTCATCCTCTTCGCCATCCCCTTCGGCGTCATGGTCGTCTCCACCGGCCGCTTCGCCTTCCTGCTCCGGCGCCGACTGCGCCGAAAAGGGGTCCGGGGCCCGGGGGCGGCGTCCAAGAAGCCCCCCGGCCAGGACGGCGACTGCGCGGCCGATCCCTCCAGCATGGGGAGCGAGCACTCGACCCAGGTCCACCAGAACAAGATCTACTCGGTGGAGGCCGACAGAGGTTCCGCCCCGGCAACCCCCACCTCCCCCAACCCGGGATCCAGCGGCGTCTGCTCCTCAAAGGGTCCTGCCGGCAGGGCCCCGTCGCTCGGCCAGACGGGTCGGAACAAGTCTTTCTTCGGCCTCGGTCTCAGCGCCTCCCGGGGGGCCTCGCGCATAAACCGCGCCCAGAAGATGAAGAACCGCTACGTCAAGCCGGCCGTGCGCCTGGCCATTCTCCTGGGCGTCTTCGCCCTCTGCACGCTGCCTTACCCCGTCTTCCTGCTCGCCGCCAGCCAAAGCACAAACCAGCTGGTGGAGGTCAGGAACCACCTGTCCAACCTCCTCCTGTCTAACTCCGGCATGAACCCCTTCCTCTACGCCATCATGCACCGGCGGATCAGGCTGTTCTACGCCAGCAAGCTCTCGTCTCTTTGCTGCAGGCGACGGCCGGGCGTCAGCAAGTGAAAACAAAGCGGTCTCGCCTGTATATAATTTTTGTACAACTCTCACAAGTCATGATCATGATTGGCTGTTACATTTTAGGGCATCGAAGGGAAGACGTATCATTGTTTATTGTGTATTATTAATTTTGGTTTCAGGACTTGTGTACTATCGTTACGAACTTTCCACTGCATTTCCATGCATGTGAACAATAATGTTACTCCGTGCTGACGATTATTAGGATGGATTGCTACTCCGATCGACCAACGTACATTAATCTATAATGATCAACGTTACAGGCATGCTAGGGAAGGGCTGATAACATTTTATGATTACTTATACACCAAATAAACCGCAGCTGATCCTAACTGCCTCGGAATGGCGCATGATATAAAAAACTTACGGAGGTTTCGTTACACTCAGATAGTTTCGTAGTTGGGTAGTATCTATTCAGCGCTAATTGCGTTGGTCAAAAAAAGTATAATAATATCGTCAAGTTAACAAAAGGCCCATTTGTAAAAAAAGGTTAAATGTTGGGTTATGTCACCACAAATCAATCACAATCTTGCAACATTTCTGATGAAATCAGGTCAAGTATTGTGCAACATGACTTTGCCATTGCATTTACCGCACTGTTTTGCCGGATGCGTTCAAACGGCGTTCAATAATGAAACGGGTGCGTTGATTGGTGCATCGCTTTGAAACGACTGTGCAACGGGAGACTTTACTAACGCACGTACAATCATTTCCTCTGAAGGCTGGTTGGACAGTAACATTTAGTCAAGGCATTTTGGTGGTACTACAGAAGAGCCGCTCACGGATACTTGCGACTGCGGGTTACCACACCCGCCTTGAATGAAGACTACGGTCAACGACCCCAAATGACCATGACTCTTCTTTCTGAAATTTGAGACAGTATAGTACAGCCTGGTTCAAAATGTGCATCAGTTCTCATATTAAAGGCCCAATACAGCATTGGGAAGATTGGAAAACATCGATGTCCACAGATTTCCTTCTAATTTACACAGGTTGTAGATGATCGATCATGATCGATATAATCCTCATGTTGAAATCTTACGGTCTGGGGTGCTGTACAATTCGACAAATAGTTTCGACAAACATCGACAAATAATTTATTACTCGTGAGTAATAAACTATTTCTTACACTACAGAACGGTGCGTAAACCGTGACTTTTTTTCTTCTTCTACCTTCTCGGATTACCATTTGAGCTAAAACCTTCGCAGTATTACTTTTTTGAATATGTTGAATGGTTTAATACAGTATACTGTGTCGTCAATCTTTTGACCTTTACCAATGTTTTATAGGGCCTTTAATGGTCGCTGACCTTGTAAGCCTAATCGATTGATATCATGATAACGATCACAGTAGCTTAATTTCTTTGTTGTGTTGACAGTTGAGGGTGGTCTTGTACCGACATGTATTTCCTGTTATTTCCAAACGACATGCGTGATTCAGCATTCGCTCGAAAAACTCCCACCAAATACACATCCTATAAGTCTCCGAAATCCAGGTTGTACACCTGGCAGGTTGGTTGAGGGAAGATACAGTTCATTATGGGCTCTGCACTTTTGGTGAGTCGGTGCTTGCAGGAAGTAGCTCGCAAGTGAACCAATTTTCGCGTCACAATAGGGCACTAATTGTTTTCCCACGCCCAAATCTATAGCAAGTGTGCCAGTTTGGGAGCCCATTCACACTGTGATATTTTTATGAGCACAACTTTTCTATAAGATAATAATATCCCATTTCCTATGTATATACCTTTTTCGTCCTACGAAGTACATGTAAGTCTATAATAGCACTGTATCCCATTACTAAATATGACCACAAGTCTGTGGATTTATTGATATCATAATTGGATTATAGCTGTGTTAATTTTGAAAAATCCAACATTGCTGTGACTTAAATTAGTTTTAGCACAAAAGGGTAATAAAGCAAGAACATTAATTTTTATATTTTGATATAATTATAATAGCTTATCCTGTGTTGTTGTGAGGCGTTATAAGCAGTTGTTGTGGTATGTATGTATTGTATAATGTGTAATAAAATCAATACGAGAACATCGCACGTATTTTTGAAGAACCAAAACATTTTGATTAACACAACTTACCCCTATCTATAAATAAAGAGAAAAGGGCACTCTTATGTTATCTGTAATTTGTTCCGAGTGAGTGAGACAGGATATCAGGCCCAATTATAACTACAGCTAGGTCCAACCAACTAGGGCTTGTAGGACCATGTGGACCACATCTAGTGTTGTCCAAAGGTGCTGTTCCTCTGCCAGCCGGGTCTAGGAAGCGCGTATAGCTATATATACTGCCTAGTGCCTAATGGCTTTGTATGCTCAGCACAGCGCGATACAAGGAGGTTCTGAGGCTGGTACCAAGGCCAGGGGTCCACTATAAGTTATATATATACAGTCGCCTATGCACTGGCTTGACTGACTCGGGTTACCAGCCAAAGTTCTACTTGTAGGCCTATTTTACGAATTTGTAGAATTTCTGAGAAGTGTGATAATTAAAGCAGTCCCGAAAAAATGTTTCAATCTGCTCACAGACTCGTTGGACCTATGCAGATGGCCGACGTTTCGATCCAAGAAGGACCTTTCTCAGAGCTATAGGCCTAGTAATAATTTTGTTACTGGTAGGGAAACGCCATAATACTGTCAGTGTTGAACTTCAATGAACTTGAAAAAGTCAATGCAATAATTTCGCATTGTGAGCGGTCGATTCTTTTGGTATCTCATAACACAAAAATTAACCTGACGATCGTCACTAAACTTATAAATGAATAAACAGAGCTGTCATGGATCCCCAAACGCGACCGCCCTCCATTGTTGTCAACACTAACAAGGAAGGAAATACTGCGGAACAGTGCCGCAATGACAAGCGAAACAAGTCAATTTGTGGAAACAATTCAGTGCGTTAAAGTTAAACGCATTGACTATTGACAACTTCATTGCCAGTGTGTTGCTAATGTTTATTGCATATCGTTGTATAGGAAACACGCTGTTGTTATAAGTGAAAGCGATGTACAAGATTGGCACTTTTCCAGATCAGTCCGCATAGGATAATGCGCAACTCTGTGCACGGATGTCGGCCCTGGAACGATACACTTGCTTTATCTTTGGTTAAGGTGAAGAGGAAACCCACCGTCCAGTGCTGGGGACTTCAGGATATCCTCTGGAAGATTGCTTTCATTGCTATAATGCCTCTGTTGTTCCACACGAAATCGGGTTAGACACATAAACTGGGTTCAAGGATGTCGAGCGAGGGCGCTCTAACGTACATACAATTAGGTGGCATGCATGGTTTCAAACCATGTTCAGACAAGCACGCTGCAAAACCCCTCCGCGATCGCTAGTTTCAAAATAGTTACCGTTTAGTTTACTGATTCAGAGGACAAACTTGCCCAACATTGGGGAATTCCCATCCGAATCTGGTTATACATGTACCGGTATTCTTCTTACTTTAACTGTGGCTGACGTATTTGCCGTCATTGCGCCAAGTTTGATCAACATCTTTGCAGTGTTTGACAAAACTGTACAAGCCAAATGAAACGGCGGCTTTGCACTCTTAAAACGTCTAGAAAAAAATGCGTAGCTTGAATTGAGCAGGTGACAGAATGAGGGAGGGCACGAGTATCATTAGGTCCAAATGCATTGGGTATGGGCAGACAATAGCGTGTTGCAATCCCACACCATCGCGGGAAGGCAAGGGTAAACTTTGCTCCTGCGGCGATCTCGCAACCTGATTTCACAATGAAACCACCGGTGATGTAGGTTATTATGTGAGTGCAATATACCATGATGCCGCCTGAAAAAAAACCCAGAAGTCAATTCTGATGCTTGCACCGCTATTAGAACATGTACTGTACGCGGAAGTGTTATTATGTTCCTGTGTTCGCATTGTTTTTTTATCAAGTCCGGATGAGCAGATGCTACACCACGGGGTGTGTTTGGGTACCGTAGCGTTTCCTGCCGTATTACTGTGTACATGTAGTGAACCGCATATATACACGTGAAAAGAGTCGACTTCCATGAAATAGTCTGGTCTCAGATCACAGAAGACGAAAACAAACATACATGCACAAAGCCAGGGCTTTGAGTTGATGCGTATGTGTGAAGATCGTACTGTAGGCTATAGCGTGATTCTCTTGGCATAGCCGTGTTGGGACGATTTGGCTCGAGTGCCGACATGGACAACGGGTCGGATTTCGACGAGGAGTGGGGGAACGTCTCGACCGCCGGGCCGGGGGTGATCGCGTCGCCCGGCGGGTTCTCGGTCTTCCTAGCCCTGCTGTTGCTGGCGCTGGTGGTGGTGACCCTGGCCGGCAACGCCATGACAATCTGGGCCTTCGCCTCTAACGTGCTCCTCCGGCAGAAGGCCAGCAACCTGCTCCTGCTCAGCCTGTCCTGCAGCGACCTGATCGTCGGGGCCACGGGCCTGCCGGTGGCCGTTCTTCACACGGGCCTGGGCTACTGGCCGCTGGGCGAAGTGGGCTGCGTCCTGGCCGCCTTCTTCTCCGTGGTGGGCGTCTCGGCCGGCATGTACACGGTCACCGCCATCAGCCTGGACCGCTGGCTTCTCGTCTCCAGGGAGTATCCGGCCTACCTCCGCCTCCAGTCGGCCCGGAACGTCAAGATCACAATCGGTCTGGCCTGGGGGGTGGCCGGCCTGATTAGCGGCAGCGAGGCCGTGGTCTGGCTGGCCGGCGGCTACACCACGGTGGACTACAGCAAGGAATGTCTCTCGCCGGTCCGGAACGACCCCCGCTTCCTGGTCGTCATCTTCCTCCTCCTCTTCGTCATCCCGTTCCTCGTGATGCTCGTCTCCACGTTGCGGTTCTCCGTCCTTCTGCGCCGGCGCCTCAAGAAGACCAAGCGGCCCTCCTTCGCCCTGCGCAACGGCTCGGCGGACGCCAAGGGGCCGTCCCCGTCCCTGGCCAGCGCCTCGGAGATCCCCAGCGGCATGGAGAGCACGGACATCACCCTGGCTACCAGCTCCGGCCAGTCCGCCGCGCCGGGGACCGAGGCGCAGGGGCACGGCCGCCCCAGGAAGGGGCCCCTGGCGTCCTCCTGGAGGCAGAAGTCCTTCTTCGGACTGGGCGACGGCAAGGTGCACGGGGGCCGCCGCGGGCTGTCGCGGGCCAAGGTGCGGAGCCGCTACGTCAAGCCGGCCGTGCGCCTGGCCATTCTGCTGGGCGTCTTCGCTCTCTGCACGCTGCCCTACCCCGTCTTTCTCGTGCTGGCATCCAAGGGCTCCGACTGTGACGACTGCATCCTGAGGCAGGTCAGGAACCACCTGTCCAACCTGCTGCTGTCCAACTCGGCCGTCAACCCCTTCCTCTACGCCATCATGCACAGGCGTATCTGCGAGTTCTACAAGAGGAAGCTCACGGCCCCCTGTAAGGCTAGTTGCAAATGAATACACAGTTACGAGCGAGTAATCCAGCGCCTGTAAGGCTTGTGGCAAGTGAGCACAGAATTACGAGCAGTCCTGTCCAGTAATGCCCTGCAAATACATACTAAGCGAACATTCTGTCTTCGGGAAAGGTCAATTGTTCACCGCCCCCTGTAAGGTTTGTTGCAAGTGAACCCAAAACCACGAGAAATCCTATCAATTTATACCCTACAAAATACAAAGTCAACATTCTGTCTACGGGAAAGGCCTTGCTAGAACGGAAACGTCCGTTCCACTCCATTTACTTGAGTCAAACCTTTTCAAAAACAGATGTGTGATTCTTAATGCTCATTAATATTGCTCATGGAAATAGAGTTATAATTTCGATTGATCAGATCACCAGATTGTCACCATAACTATAAAATATAACTAGACGTAACTAGACATAATTAAGACAGTAGAATGTAAATACCGGCGCGATTTTAAATGTACATTTGAAATCTATGCTGGCCATAATTAAGCTGTAATAGGACCGAAGAGATAATGTGCAAGGTATATATTTGTATAGTCTTTTCACAGCACGCAGTGATTGTGTGATTTGTTTCATGTGCGATTCAAAGGGGAAGCGTTAATACCATGCAACAGTTCAACCGATAACAGACTCAGTCTGTTTTTCTTTTCCATTGGGGGGGGGGGGGTCTTGACGCGTTACTAATACAAGCCATATCACGTTTGGTCCAACTGATGTTGCTGACTGCTTTACCTTTTAAACATTGCAATCGAGACAATGATCGGATTCGGGTACTTGATATGACGACGTAATTGATCTATTGCATTTGTATGGCTGTAAACACTGGCGTTGTTTGAAATGCCTTTATAGCCGACGGGTTTCCAAACATTGTAGAAATGAAAAGCGAAACCAGCTTGCATACGCAACAGGAACAGAAAGAGACCACGTAGCCCGCATTGATTCAGCCGAATGTGTGTTTAGAATTGTTTCCCCGGCAATTGAAAGCGAAACTGAAGCAGGACAGGTTGTGGCTGACAGGTTTCCTGGGAGGTTTGTTTATGCAATTGCTATTAATAAATTATTATGAGGATCCCGACGACACAGTCCATCGTGACATTGACGATTCACTGGGTCCTGCCTGGGACAGGCCCTTACCTCCCCGCACATAGACTCCGGTATCCGTTGCCCAATCTGTAAATGCCGAAGAGTGAATAATTCATTATCTCAAGTACAAATCGCTCCAAAACCGTTCAAAAAGAGTGAAAAACACTGTAAAAGTTGTGAAACCCGCTCAAAGTGGAATGAAATTCCACTCTTGTAAAGAGCGATATGGAGGACAACTCAAACAAGAGTCCTTCATATGGCTCCTCTATAGAGCCGTGTTTGACTCCATTCTTAGCGGCTTTCACATTGGTTTTCACTCTTTTTTGAGCGGTTTTGACTTTTCTTGAGCGGATTATTCACTCTTTTGCGTTTAGAGAGCAAGTAATCTTGGCGACACACGACATTTAACATTGAACCCCGGGTTGTCATAAGCTTCACCTGTTTTACAATGTATCAGTTAATTAGACTCCAATAGCCACTTATAAAAAAAGGTGTGCTGCAATCATTCAAGTGATATGGCAGGCCCCCATCCTCCAGTTCACAGCAGGCCTATCGTGCGTCATTAAAACCTGCCTGTCAAGGTCACATGCTCTGACGTCGGCACGGTGTTACGAACACGCTCGAGCTTTTCCCACGGTGAATGGATCGCACTGCTGATCTTCAGGCTTTGCAGCAAATTTCGTTAGATGCGAAGAACTAACCCGGGGGTGTTGGAGCATCTCCACCCCATCCAGTAATGGACGGAAACTATCGTTTTTAAATGCTGTGGATGTTCCATTATACTAACTGCATTATGGAAAAGAGGTCTCGTTAAGATCGGAGCGCCATGCCCTCTTTATTTTGGAGATTGGCATGTGATAATGTTTTGCTGCACTGTGGCAGACAATTCGCCTACTGCATTGGGCTCTACTCCCATGGACGACATTGCCGACAAGTCGTCATACTCCTCCCGCGGGAGTAACAGCCAGTATAGTGTATAATTCCAACGTAATTTATGTAGAGAACACGTACAAATAATTTTTTTTAAAACTGTTTTACGTAACTAACGGTATGAAGCTAATGTGTTATCATAATGTGCATACATGCTGCTTTGAATTAAGATTCTTATGGATTATGTGCATGGATAAAACAAAATGTTTTTGATAATGCTTCTTGCAAGGTAGGATGTATACAAAGGAAATTGCTCAAATAAAACTGTATCCTGAATTTGTATCTGGAAATTGGACGCATTGTCCTCCTCTTTTTCTCTCCCATTCCAAAGACATGGTTTGTATTATTATGCTGCTAATGAATGAAACAAGGTCATATCCCACAAACGGAATGGAGGGGAGTCTTGAAGGAGGGGCCTTGACAGCAATTGGCAATCGTATGCATATATTTGGCTGTTAGGCTTTACAAAAACAAGGTATTTGAGGTTAAGCTAGTTGAAGTGATAAAGCGACTTTATACGTATAGCCTTGTCCAATGCGGTCTCTCCGCTACCAACGCTGACGGGCAGAGATCAAGGGCAGATGCGGCACACCGTGTGGCACAACCACGGCGAATCCAAGCTGAGCACCACACGCAGACCGCTGCGTACCGCTGCCATCCCACACATGGGTATGGGTTCGTACATCTGTACGAGTCTGTACGCAGTAGAGGGACTCCAATACGCAGCCGTCCTGGGAGCCCTCAAGTGAGCAGGGAAAGATGAGCACTCAACATGTACGCTAGTCTAGGTTCTAGACGTTGTTGTCGTTTGGATACGCCACGCCACTACACCCTCTGACTACGTTCTTCCGGAGCCACCCGCACACACGCACGCACGCACGCACGCACACTCCGCGCACTACTTCGCCAAGCCGTGCGTGCGTGCGTTCAGTGGTGTGGACGTGCGTGCGGACGGACATGCGAGCGTGCAGACGGGTGGCCGATAAAACTTTAACACGGTCTAGAACCTTGACTACATGTACGCCTGAAAGCTACGGGCGGGGGAATGGCGGGTAGTGCAAGCTATGAGCGGAGAATTGGGCTGCATATCGGATATCACTCACAACGGTATTGCGCAAAACACCACACAGCATTTCTGAAGGCCGGATTTCGATTTATATCGGGTTTTTTTTATCGTCGGCCAACGACTTGATCAAGGCTACCGTACATATACGTGGAACTGGGACGGGATTCGTTTGATCGGCGCAGCGGCCCAAGGTTTGAACCGCGGCGGTCAAAGGTTTGTTAAAATCCACGGGCACGATTCCTTGGTGAGCGTGCGAAGGGGACTTTGGGTCTCATAGTAAATAAGGAATAAAACCAGGCCACGAATCAATGTTCCTATATTCAAGTCTAACTGTGCACAAAGTCATTGACTTGGACTTCAACAATTATTGCCTGTGGGGAAAAAAGGTACAGTGCAGTTTAGACATTATCGACCGGACGAACTTTGGAACTTGCTTTGTTGTGGCAAAACTCATTACCGTGTGTTTAATATACACCCGTCGGAGGCACGCCTTTATTTCTATACACGGTTTCAAAGTTCGTACAACCGGAAAGACAAGTGGCCTAAGCCCCAATACGACAAAGTCCGTACAAATCACAGCAATGACTATATTCCACTTGGTTAGTCCCTGACAATCATTTTCCCGAAGGTATATACACGTAAGTAGGCCTACCTTTACGAAGTCCGCTGTTTAAGTCTGCGTGCTTTACTCGATTAACCCATCTGAGGACTGTTTGGATAAGGTAAACATGTTTCTTGGATTTTCCCACTTTTAAAATTGCAGCTCAAAGAAGAATAGAAAGCCAGGGTCGAGTACCTGAGCTGAGGATATACGATTGAGATACAATACAGTATATATATCCGGATCGATTGCAGGCCGGTTGACGAGAATTCGCTCGTATTGTCAAGTTATGTGTTATTTGAGTTTTAAATGTATAATGCCAGTGCGAAAGATGTCACTTTTGTTAGGACAGGGCCACACGACGGGAGGGGGGGGGGGTCGGTCTAGCAGACAAAGTACAGTCTAAAAATGTCGTTGGCAGCCGCTAGACAGCCCATCAGTTACCAGCCCATATCACTGTCGTCTGCAGATTCGCGATGCCGAGCAAAGACGATAATACTTTAGGAGCACAAGCCAAGCATCGCTCTTAATTCAGTGCTTCAGGTCGTGTTGATGACCAAGCTTTAATCACTCAGTATCTTTCAAATCTATTTGTAGAGGAGGCGAAAGCCACTGTGATTTTATTAAGAGCGATTTGATTTTTCACAAGGCTCACTCAGACTTTCAGACTTGTCATATTTATGCTCCCCCGTTGTATATTAAAAGAAGGACCAACCCCTTTTTAGATGACTGTTAATTAAACACATCCGATCGTTCGCTCATAATTATGAGGGCTTTGAACTTGATGATGAAATTATTGTTCTCTTTTAGTCACGGTCTTGCCAATATGGATTTGAAATGGGAGTGGTTCTGTGGAGTGAACTCGTCTTACCTCGACGAGTCCATGAATTGGTACGACGACTTCCGTAATAATACGTGTCTAGTGAACGGACTGGTGACCATCCCCCACGCTGCCTTCCTTTTGCTATCGTCCCTCGTCCTTCTGGTGCTGGGATGCTGCACTGGATACCGCCGAATCCAGACCAAGTACCTCTTGGTGTATCCAGGGCACAGCGTCAGGTGGCTGCTGTCCATGCTACTCCTGGTTCTCGTCCTCGCCTCGATCGGTGAGGGCGTCCTGACGGATGAGACGTACCAGGCCTGGCAGCAGCCCACCCAGCCCCATCTGTACGTCCCCGGCATCGTAGCCTTCGTCGCAGTCGCCCTTTCTCTCGTCTACTGCCACCACATGGAGCTGTGGCAGCTGCCGGCCATGTCTCTGCTCCTCCTCCCGTACTGGCTCTTCTCGCTGGCCAACGAAGCCCTGCGGGCCGTGAGTCTCCAGCACCAGGGCGCCGCGGAGGTGCACGTTGTCATCTTCGATCTGACTCTCATCAAACTCGTCATATACGTCGCCCTGTTGCTCATTGAGGCCAATGTCATCAGGATCAAGGTACGTCGTTCATGCTTCAGTGCATGTGGAAATTAAAGAGAGAAGTAGGTAAGGGGTGGGTTAAAGAGTATATACAATCCATCCGAAACACGAAGTAAGACGGTCGTAATCATGATGACAAACAGCCAACTCCATTCAAAACAAGAAAGACGAGGTTAAGGCCCTAATATGCACTCTCTCAAAGGCATAAAGATCTTACCAAAGTCAAAGTTTGGATCAAAAAGTGGAACATCTGATATTATAATTCTCTGTCGCCCCTTCTAGCCTTCTCTCTCCCACTCTCTATCTCGTTTATTTTGCTTTAGTCTCTGTTTCTCCCCCTCTCCATCTCTCTCTATCTCTCTCTCCAACTCTCACTCCATCTCTCTCTCCATCTCTCTCCATCTCTCTCCATCTTCCTCTCCACGCCTCTCCCTTCACCATTCTCTCTCCCCTCCCTCTCCCAACCCCTCTCAACCTCTCCCCACCTCTTCCTACAGCTCTCTTAACCCTCTCCATCTCTCTCCCAACCTTTCTCTTTCCATCTCTCGCAATCTCTCTCTCCATCTCTCTCCTCCACCCCTCTCCCTTCATCTCTCTCCACCTCTCTCTCTCCACCTCTCTCTCCACCCTCTCTCTCTCCATCTCTCTCAACATCTCTCCACCTCTCTCTCCACCTCTCTGTCTCCATTCCCCTCTCCCTCTCTCCCTCTCTCTCCACCACTATCTATTCTCCTCTCTCCCGCTCTCCCCACCTCGTTCTCCAACGCTCTTCACCTCTCTCCATCCCTCTCAACCTTTCTCTCTCGATCTCTCTCGATCTCTCTCCACCTCTCTCTCCACCTCTCTTATCCACCCCTCTCTTTCTCCACCCTCCCTCTCTCCATCTCTCTCTTCACCTCTCTCCACCTCTTGTCTCTCCACCCTCTGTCTCTCCACCTCTCTCTCCATCATTTCCTATCTGCACCCCTCTCTCTCTCTCTCTCCATTTCCCTCTACCTCTCTCCTTTCCCCTCTCTCTCCACAACTATCTAAACTCCTCCTCCCGCTCTCTCCCCCTATTCCTCCCACGTTCTGAATCTATATCCCTTCCTCACGGCCGCCCTTCCGATTTCGTCCGCAGCTGTGCGGTCAGTGCCGAGAGGCGTCCGAGTTCCCGGGCGACCTGTGGCTGCCGGATATGCTGTACATGCACTACTACGTCAGCCTGTTCTCGGCACTGACCTACTGGTGGCTCAACTGGCTGCTATCCCTGGGCTATAGGAAGTCGCTGGAGCTGGACGACCTGGGCGTGGTGCCGGCCCAGCACGAGGCTAGATTCAACCACGAGAGGTTCAAGAAAGCCTTCCTAGAAGAATCGGTGAACCGAGTTCTTTCCTTTTTTTTGTTATGTCGCTGTATGTATATTATATGAACAAAATGTATCAGAGCTTCTGAAGGCCTACTGCGATTATTACTGGCAGATAAGTTGAGGTCTTATATCATAAGTGGAATGCCCTGCAGGATATAGGCCTATAGCTGGACACTGATAGCTGGTCTCGGTCTCGAAAGCTCTGGTCTCGGTCTCGGTCTCGGTCTCGGAAGTCTTGGTCTCGGTTTCGGTCTTATCACAGTCTCGGTCTCTGTCTCGGTCTTATCAAAGTCTCGGTCTCTGTCTCGGTCTTATCAAAGTCTCGGTCTCGGGAGGCTGCTCTCGGTCTTGAAAGCTCTGGTCTCGGTCTCGGACGCTGCGGACTCGGTCTCGGACGTGACGGTCTCGAAGCTGTGGCCATCTTTGCGATCATAGTTTCTCTATAATGACTGCTGCTTCCAAACTGAAATGCCCATGCACAATGTCAGTATTCTGCTAAGGTTTAAATTCATTACCAAAATCAAACACATATAATTGTCTCGGTGTATTCCACGGTTACATCTCTCTTCTTTCGCACTCGTGCAGGAAAGGGCCGACAGGAGGGGCGGCTCCCCTTCCCTCGGTCGCGTGTACCGCAAGGTGTACGGCCGGCGGCTGTTTGCGGCGGCCGTTCTGAAACTGGTGGGCGAGCTGTTCGGCTTCGTGAACCCCGTGGCGGTGGGTGCCCTGACGGCCTTTGCCACCAGCCTGAACGTCGCTCAGGAAACCCCGGTAAGCATTAACCCGCTGAAGGGACAGGGCAGACTCGCAGTATTAGGATGGACTGTCTCATATTCAATCCTGCCAGAGTAGTATTTCAGTGTGTGAGTGTGATGCCAAGGGCATAGGAGACACATGAGGCAGACTAGGTGATGGATGGAATGGTTCGTGTATATTATAGAAGACCCATTGGACAGGAGTGGTCGACAGATGCGTTATACATGTTGTCACCGTAAACCTTCCCCCAATCAAACTCAATAATTAAGGAAAAGGTATATGAAGGGGTTCCCGGAGGCAGCACTGTACTTGAGCACCCATTTTCTCTCTCTTGGTGCACAGCCATCCCCTGCCCATTACGCCACTGTGAACGAGTTCTTCAAGAACGGCTTTGTGCTGGTTGCGCTCATGCTCGTCTCCTCGATGATCAATTTCTTCTGCCTCCAAACCCACTACTATCTCAGCATAATGGAAGGCGTCAACGCCAGGGCGGCTCTGCAGGTATGCTCGTATAGTCTCTTCTCGAGACCCATTTTGAATTTCGTGCGCTCATAAAGGGAGCCAATGAGCCATTCACGTTCAAATTTCGGAAAGTTGCGTTGCCAAACACTTTTTACTGTATGTGCTATTGGAGGAGATAGTTGAACAGCTAGAGCCTTCGTCCGTGAATGTAGAAGGTTGCTGGTTCCAATCCCACTCGGACCAGGTTATCTTTAGCGCTGGGAAAGTTTAAGAGGCGACTACCTCATAATGTCGTGGCCTTATAAATGTGTCTTCTATAAGATACCCCCAACCCTATACTGATAGTGTGGTGGGGGCATCCTATAAAGACCTTAACCTTTATGCGTTTTTAATTTGTACATTCTTTGAATAAAATTAACCTGCATTTTCTGATCACAGATTGACTAAGTAGTCTCCTGAAGACGAATGGAGCATACTGTTCGAAACGTCGAGTTACTCCGGTTCTTTTCAGATCCACACATACTGACAACAGATCATTTTGCATGGTGTTACCGCAAACCTATCACTCATTATGTTATTCTCACCATGAAAAAAACTTCAAACCTCAGATTGACTTGGGCACTTTTGTGGTCAATGCAGGCGATGGTGTACGAGAAGGCATTGCGTCTGTCCACCGTGGCCACGACTGGGGGGAAGATGGACATGGGGCAGATCACCAACCACATGTCGGTGGACCCCAACGCCATCCAAGTCATGTTCCAGAACATCAACAACCTGTGGTGCATCCCTATTCAGGTGTGCATCGCCGACTGCTTCCGGGTCGGCCGGTCGGCCGTACCCGTGCCAACCGAGCCAGCCCTCCAACGATACTGTTAATATACTGTTATGACTTATGACCGTTCTCAAAGAGCCAGTTGTGTATACTATGGCCATATTGCCTGAAGTCTAATTTGCCTGACTGCCTCAGAATGTAATTTTTTTTTACGAGAGATCGCCAAACACAAGGCCTTATATAAGGCCACTCGAGGTGATGGCTACATGGAAAATAGAAGAGGAATGGACAGAATGATAAAGAAAGAAAACCAGAGTCAAAGGGAACGAAGGTATCTATTCACGTTCCTCTTGAGAAGATCCATCCGAGTTCTGGTCCTTGCTATTCCAGATCATTGTCAACCTGGTTCTGCTCTACCTGGAGATGGGCTACGCGGCTCTGATCGGCGCCAGTGTCTTCCTCCTCCTCAGCCCCATCCAGTTCAAAATCGCCACCATGATCAGCAGGAGACAGAAACAAATGATGGTGAATAATCTGCCGCCATAAAGGCTCTCCTGGGCAATATCAAAATCCAAGCCGCGATAGTTCCTTTCAGGAGCGACTATCACCAGAATATTGATTTGGACCGGAATTGGAAAACAGTTTTCGTGCACTGTGTGTGATCCCGAATTGCTGTTATAGCCGGGTTTACCACAAAATTGTTGGTTAATTGTCTCGATCCGACAAAACACTGGGGCGTGATCCCTGGGGATTTACAGTACATGTAGTTAATTGGATGCTTCTGACTGGCGTCCCCATCCCGGCTAAGACTAGTTGACAAGTTGGGAAGGACACCAGGTAATGGCTGGATAGCTCCTCAAAGACAGAGGAAGGTCCCGGTAGTGTCGAAACGTCAGCGATATGCATATTTCCATCAGTATTTCTTGTGGGGCATTTGAAAAGCTAGTTCTTTCAACTTAGCAGCACAAAGGTGAAAAATGATACATTTGAAAGTCTCTGAGAACTAATTTGCTCTGATAGGTCCTCGGGATTATGTTTTTCTTCTGTAGAATAGCACTGGTTCATGCTCTATAAACACACTTAAAAAATAGAATGCTGCCAAAAGCAAAGTCCCCTATAGAGATGATATTAGAGATGAGGGTAAGTCTAACGGTGTTTGTAAATGGTACATCCGGGCACTTTGCCGTCGTTCTAAAAAAAATACTACGGTGCTTCCTTTGTGACACATGAAATGCGGTTATCCAAACTGCAGGTCTGCTCCGACGAGCGCCTGGAGAAGACGAACGAGCTACTGCAGGGAATGAAGCTGCTGAAGCTGTACGCCTGGGAGGGCCTGTACGGCAGAGCCATCGAGGCCGTCAGGGGCAGGGAACTAGACTTCCTGCTCAAGATCAACGTCCTCATGATCGCCACAAGTAAATGATTCCTCACGAGCCAGAACGGATCAGCAACCGTTCGAATCGGAAACCCACGGTCGAGTTCGGGCTGTCTGTTCTTCGCGCGCGAACCCTGTTCTCGCGCTCGAAACCTTCCCGGTCAAATACGGCCTATAAGAACGCCGCACTCGGAACACACATACCGATTTGTGTATCCTGGTGGAGATACATTGCTTTTTTCTCGTGCACTATAATTATATCCGAGTGAGAAACGATGTTTGAAAAATGCTCCCATTTCAACCCTATTCACTTTCCTGGGTAGAATATATGTCCCTTAAATATAACACTTTAATTTGTGACTGATTCTTACCATCACAAATTTCCGTTTTTTTAGTTATTTCCAAATATCAGTTTCGTGAAAACCTTGTAAAGACCTATACACCTTTACAGCTTCCCTGTGGCCTTGGAGACCTATTCAACCTATTGTCTCAGGTCTCCACAAGGCACCAGATTCGCGCCCAGGATGACACACCACCTCTTCGCGCCAGGGTTGTTCACGAACAGCCGAGAACGCCCAGCGCCCGAACTGGACCCACGAGTAGGCCCTACCCTTCACACTCATTCTACAGAAAAAAATTCTGATGGAATGATGTTTTTTTGGGGTATGTGTGGTTCTGGGAAGAATAGAGGAATCGGTTCTTTTCAGAGCCACACACACACACACCCACACACTCACAAGAGAGAAATGTCTATTTGGTGCCTCCGCGCATCACCCTTGACATGAACAGCCTACGTGAAATCTCATCTCACCCGTTTCCCTCCCGACCAGAAACTTATGGACTTTACCTATTTGGCCATAAGCGTCTTGAATATGCAGGGGTCGATTTGTGCCTTTGCGTGACTTTTACAGAAAAAATTACGACCCCCCACTTGTTTGTGTCTTTCAGTCCTGCTGACCTCTGCCGCGCCCGTTCTCGTCAATGTTGTGGTAAGTCGAATTGCTCTCCGGTTTTCCCTTGACAGGGTAATCATTCGCAGTTTTAGTTGTGATTCGGTCGGTTCCCCTTTAAGAAGTGAAGCATTTGGCATATCGGACTTGATGGAAAACCGAGTGCAGGAACGCGTGCCGGTCAAGGACTCGCTGCGTTTCACTGTGGGACACGAAGACCCACCGGCACAACTCGTCTATACCCAACACTATTTGAGGCAGAACATTAATTGGTAACACGGAAATGCATTGCACTCCACGCTCAAGCAGGATCCCAGTTGTGTAGGGTTTGTGTACCGCTACGCAAGCAGTAGTGTATTGAAATCCCTGCCGGCCTTCGGTTCGCCGTTGAAGAATACGATATACCAATTTTCTTACCAATCACAATTACCCACTTCACGAAAGTCACTTGACAACCGCCCAAACAGTCTGCGTGTTGACTGAACACGTTGTCCGCTACTGCCACCAACAGGGTTTCGGGACCTACAGTGCCCTCACCGGCGAGCCCCTGACACCCGAAGTGACCTTCGCCGCCCTATCGCTGTTCAACATGCTGACCATGCCGCTGCTCATGCTGCCCATGTCGCTGCTCTACCTGGTCAACGGGCTGGTGAGCGGGAGGCGACTCGTCAACTTCCTGCTGGCCGCAGAGGTGGAGGCTGACGACGGCTCGTCGGCTTCGCAGTACGCTGAGTCCGACACGAGCGGTGGATCTGTGAGTACTATGAGCGTGTCCGAAACGGGCGCCTAGGTCTAGGTCTTCCCCCTATTGGAAATTCACGGAGATGGTGGAGACAATAGCCCTGGCCGTAGCTCTGGAAGCCCGTTTCGGACACGGTTTTAGCTGGCCCCTTCACGGGGCGTTCGATTAGCTCCTTCCCCGGGTCATTCCGCAGGAAATTGTCGTCTGACGTCATTTCCCATAACCTTACCCGTCGTAAAAGCAGGATCGTTCGGGGGGGCATCACGGGTTTAACCGGGGAAGCTAATCAGACGCACCTTCAGTTTCATCAGAGAGTCATCTGTGATATCCCTTCTGTGAATGGAACGAGGTATAGCGTCCTTCAGTGCTTAGAGCAGTGATAACTGAAACCGACTGATTGGGAAGGCCGCCATGAAAGGCTGGATGGCTTAGATGGTGAGAGCGCTGGCTGGCACGCAAACCCAGAGGTCTCGGGCTCAAGTCCCGGTCCAGCCAAAGTTTTCTTTGCGATTTTGCAGTTAGGAAATTTGGTTATCATTTTTGAAATGATGTGATATTGTCAATCATCATTTAGGCCGTTATCAATGAGCGAACATAATTACCAAAGAAGCACACACTACTCCACCATCTAGGCCTATATTGGTGATATCCCTGCGTATGGAAAGCCATATTTACATTGACTACACACGCGATCGTTTGTATTGATGTAAAAATATTTTTGATTGTTTAGAAATACCTGTAATTATTCAAAGTCACCCTGAGCTATTTAAATTATTTTCAATCATTGAAAGATATATCGACGATTTCCTTATCATCTGATTTTAGAGATGATGACTTTAAAGATCGTGACGTACTAAACTGGGTAAATCAGCCCAGTCTCCATACACGGGGATTGAATTGGAATTACCGTTCTCTTAACTGAAGTGAAATTAGCAAGATTGTGCTTTGTTGGGCCGCATATATATTCTCTTGTTGATAGAATGACGCGGCCGTGTCGTACAGGTCTCAGTCCGATCACGTGATTGTGACAACTTCCGCCAGCGAGACGGAGGACGCCCGGGCACGGGCCTCGTCAGAGCGGTCTAGTCTCCTGACCCCCAGACGGGCCCGACCGAGGGCGAAGGGATTGAGGTACGGCGCGGCAAGGCAGACGAGGAACCGACTGTGCCCGGCTCCCGACGTGCACCTGAGAGCGGGCGTTGCCATCAGGGTATGCAGCACAGCATTAGGCAGGGTACCAGTGAACGGGTGTGACTAGCGAACCACAGGCAAAGACCCATCTATCTGAATTAAAACCACTGTGCCGCATAATGGTTTGTTCACCGTTGGCTATAAAGCTTTAGCAGTAGTTTCGTGGACATAGTATTAGGCCTAAGTTGCGCCTAAAAGTACGTAAAACCGTATAACACGGGATGTCTTATATACACTTAAGCGCAGGAGGAACCGTCATCTCATGTAGACAACTTAGTTAACACTAATGACCATGAGATACTTGATCGCTCGAACTCGTACATGGGCTGAAGTATAAGACATCATAATTATGAACGCGATGATAGTTTATCTTGAAGACATGTAAAGTTGCACATCTTTCTTCTCGATGGCCCGTCCTTGTGATACTAGGGTGCGTTTTTGCGGTCAAACCCAGAATTGCTTCGACAATCATTCCATTTAGATATTCCTTGACAGTTTTGTTAAGGTTAAAGCGTGACGTGCTGGTGAGACGCACACAGTCCCTTTTCACGGCACTGAAAGCCAAAACGGATCCTTGGACTCTTGAGGGACTACGGTACAGTAGAGGCCACCACGAGACCACGAGACGTCTACGACATCGTTGGCGTTATGGTAACGCTATATACGGACTTTCGAAGCTTTTGGCAGATAGATGATCGTGCCAGCCCATGATCCCGAAGAAGTTCCGATCACTTTAGTCGTTCTCCCCTACACAAGTCATGTTAACCTGACTAGTGACAGGCACTTTTACACTGGCGCATTTAAGTGTATGTCCCGTGGTACCATTCGATCGTTTGTTGTTTGTGTATCGGACAGGTTTCACACGGCAACTTCGTCTGGGACCCCGAGTCCGGCAGCCGAGTCCTCTCCGACATTAACCTAGAGATTCCCGAAGGTAAGAGGGGATCTCAATTCAATGGCTGCAGCTGGGTTGACTTATGCTTGGGAAAGCATGCACCCATTTCCAATACCGAATTCCTGTTTGATTATGATAATCAGCGTAGTGACTCCGAAATGCAATTGTGCTATTGCGTTTCATATAGGCTTCTATGAAACCCCAATCGAATTAAGACATAGGCGGTAAGAAGTAGATTATTCAATTCAGAACATATCCATCAGTACCTAGGGAATCAGGGAGGAAACCGAACCAGAAGTTGGGTCTTCAAGGGATTTCAACCCCATCCCCAGAAGCGAATGGCATCTAATAGATATAGACCCGCGTGATATATTTTCACGCTTCCCTCTGCAACACTGCTGGGCGTTAGCACTGTAACGTGAAGTCACACGACGGAAAAGTGCAAAATCGCCTCATGCCCATTTGGATCAAGAACGTATGCCTTACTGTACCAAAGCATAGACTATTCAAACCTCTTTGGTGACCTTGAACTGCAGGGAAGTTGACTGTTGTGATAGGTCAGGTAGGAAGTGGAAAATCTTCCCTCCTGGCCGCCCTCTTAGGAGAAATGACGACCGTATCTGGGCTCGTGCAACGTCGGTGAGTTCTAACACAGTACAAGCTATTCCTTGAAATTCACTAATGAGATCCAGGCATCACCTCACGGACGCAGAGGGCCTGACGTTTCGATCCTAGCAGGACCTTTCCCAAAGGCATTCCGCCTACTTGAGAGAAAGGTCCTGTTAGGATAGAAATGTCAGGCCCTCTACAGGTAGGCCTATTATATAACATTGTCATTTTGGTCAATTAGGTCTGTTAGCAGTTTGCACCATTTTCGTATACTTGCCGTATAATCTGATAGATTGAACCTATTTTTCGTGACTTGAATGGTGTCTGGACGATTTCAGCCTCTGCGTTGTCTTTGCCCATTTCCAAGCCGCACATGGATTCTATGAAGATCTTAGCTAAATCCGAACACGAGTTATTTCACTGTTTTCTGAGGCGAGTCTTGTCTTTTTGTCATTGCGAAGTGAAAACGCGACTATAGCCTTTGCCGCTCAGAAGGCCTGGTTGCTGAATGACAGCCTACAGGAGAACATACTCTTCGCTGAGCAGCTGAATTCCAGAAGGTATCGTCTAAGACCTCCAATATCTCGAAAGTGATCCAAGCGATGTTAGGCCACAGGTGATGTGACGCATTGCCTTCTATACAGGCTACAGTGCCATCCCTCGGTGTCACTTAATGTACTTAGTGAATAGAACGATATGGACTTTTTAGGCCGCTACGAAATTCCAGGGGGAATCTTAAAATCCAAGATTGATACAGACGTGAATCAGAATAGGCCTTAATTAAGCATCATTGATGGTACTCTCTTTCTTTGGACTCGTCTCCGTTGATGCTGTACGGTCCACATCATAACGCTCGAATTCAGACTGAGCTAGTCCTTGTTTCAGGCAGATCCGAAATCCGGGACAACGAGCCACGCCTCGGTCTCGTAATATCGCCTGTCACACGGTACATACATTAGTGATTAGGCTAATCACAAGCTGATTTGGCAGGCAATTAAAAGGCAACTATGCATCATCAAAATTCACTGCCGTGTCACGCCAAGTATAGAACAACGCAGTGCAAATCTGTAGCAACCGACATGACCCCACCATTTGGTTTGCAATCCAGTTGGCACAGTGGAGACTTTTCAAGCTCGGCAGATTTCCACGCGATATTTTTTCCGTACCAATAACGCGTCAGGTTAGTCCCTTGATTGCAATTGTGCGACTTGAATGAAGACCAACGCATTTTCCGCGGCTCGTTGGCAAGGGGCAAGTATCTAGACTAGTGGGTGAGTTGGCAAGGGGCAAGTAGACTAGTGGGTGAGTTGGCAAGGGGCAAGTAGACTATTGGGTGAGTTGGCAAGGGGCAAGTAGACTAGTGGGCGAGTTGGCAAGGGGCAAGTAGACTAGTGGGCGAGTTAGGCAAGGGGCAAGTAGACTAGTGGGGGAGTTAGGCAAGGGGCAAGTAGACTAGTGGGCGAGTTAGGCAAGGGGCAAGTAGACTAGTGGGGGAGTTGGCAACGAGCCGCGGAAATCGCGTTGGTCTTCATTCAAGTCATACAATTGCAATTAAGGGGGCCAACCTGACGCGTTAGTGGTACGGAAAAAAATATCGCGGTCGGGTGCCACCCCCCATTGACTCGACTCTGACCTTGTCGTCGACTCGCCCGATCGCAGGTACAGGCGGGTGATAGATGCTTGCTCGCTGAGGCCGGACATCGACATCCTGCCCGGCGGTGACCAGACTGAGATCGGAGAGAAGGGCATCAATCTGAGCGGAGGGCAGAAGCAGCGAGTCAGCGTGGCCAGGGCCATGTACTCCGGCAGAGATATCGTCATCCTGGTAAAGAGTCTACGGTAGACAGAACCTATACACATGCAGGTTCAGTTTCATCATGGAGACTTCCATAGGGTTGCATAGATAATTATCTTAGAGACAGCCACTCTGAAACTCTCGTCACCTAAAAACTTGTTCACCACCAAATACTCCACATAAACACTAATCGGTGCCTATACCTGTGGATGGTGATACTCCTTCAATGGAGTTTCCCTTCGCGGCTCAGTAGTGCAGGCCGTGCATTTTGACCCTAATTGAGGCGGCGTGTCAGTGAGTTTGGTATGGCAACCCCTGATTGCCTTCTCGGTGTCTTTTCCACCTCTTCCCGATCCACGTCGGTTGGTCAGGACGACCCGCTCTCCGCCCTGGACGTGCACGTGGGTCGACACCTCTTCGAGGCCGGCATCCTCAAGCTGCTGACCCGTCGCAAAGTGACCGTCATCCTCGTCACCCATCAGCTCCAGTACTTGAATCAAGCACACTTGGTAAGACAATCGGATTCGTTCCTCTGGCTTTGCTTACCAGCGCTATCCAGCCCTTACATGGCGGCCTTCCCAAATAGTCAACTACTTTTTGCCGGGTGGGGGGGGGGGGGGTGGGTACCAGTTAGAATAATGTTTGAACTACCATATATCTTCATGGATCAATCCCCCGTTTTCATTCAGATGCAAAATACAATTCGTTGCAAGCCTTGCTACAGCAGTGCGAGGATCACACAAAGTAGACGTATATCTTTTTTTAAAAATTTACCTAGCTTGAGGAAAACCCTTTACTCGTTCGGTGTCTTGTAGATCGTCGAGATGAAGGACGGCCGCATCGCCGCCCAGGGATCGCTGGACGACATCATCGCCGCCGACCCGGCCATGTACAGCGAGTTCGACAAGACCGTCAAGGCGGCCACCGAGTCCGAGGCCGAGGCCGAGCTGTCCGGTGTCGAGTCGGAGGGCACCACGCAGGAGCGACTCCGTCTGCAGCGGCAGGTGAAGCGGCACTTCCTGACCAAGCAGCTGTCCAAAGGTGAGGGCTTCGCATCTCCATATGCACATAAATTTGAAAGAAAGGCTCTAGGTCTTCTCATAGACAAAATACGAGTCAACACATGCGCACACCCATATCAATGAATTTAAATTCACATGTGTGATCAGCGAATGCTTATTCACGAAAGAGAATGCCAGCCAGATCGCCGTTGAGGGCCTTTGACGATTTTGAATGCACGACAGGGCTATCTGAAATTCTGAATGCGAAAGACCGTATTCGTGGAAAGAATGCTTCGATAAAGAATTCGAGTGGCGTATTTGACATTCAAACGCCCATAGTGACGAGCATTCTCTTTAAAACGAATCTAATCGAGCCTCATGTTAAAGTGAATGCTTCTTTGCTGAAATTGGCCGGGAAAACATATACATACCTGACTTTCTTTCCAGCCTTGAGCTCGCCATCCACGAGATGGTTTCACTTTATCTGGTCCCAATTTTACAACGCTGCCTAAGTCCGGAAACCTGCGAAGCATTTGGGTGCATCATTATAACATGATGCAACGCGCCGCTATACAATATTCGAATCCGCCACACGACCTCGACCAGCTGAGCTGGGGTGGTGAAGTGGATGAGACGTCTGCACTACATTAGAAAGCGGGAGTCGCGGGTTCGAATCCCGCCCGAGCTGCCTGAATCAGGAATCGGGTAAAGTACTGTAGCACTCATCAGTGCTTATCACGTAGAGCAGGGCAGACCCCTCATTTATTTACACTTGAGTGCAGCTCCCCCACTTTACTCCGGTGCGACCCCTCTGCACCGCCTCGATCTCCGAGGACGACTAGAGCATCATAGCCGACACGTCGAGTTACCGATTCTTCCAAGAAGCACATACCATGGGCATCAACGGGCGGGGGACGGGGGGGGGGAGGTCATACTTTTGAAAGCGGTGGTGGGGTTAGTGGTGGGTCATGTGAAAACAAAAATGCCAAAAGTTCCCTACGGTGGGAGAGGAGAGACCCAGGTTCACACACCCCTCCCCTCGTTCGCTACTCGAGCTCGGGCTCGGTCACTTCCTTCCCTCGCAAATGGTCACCGACACTTTCCGGAACCGGTCGACGCCCTTGCCACACCCCTCGTTGAAGTAGATACGATTTGAAGGTTTGCATGGTGGAAGCAAAAAAGTGCAAAGTTTGCGGTGACATCATGTAAGTCATCTTCTCTGAGATTGAAAATAACCAGGAACTCAAGGAAGTCAATCCACGTGGGGCTTCAGTTGAAAAGACGTCTTTTTTCGTGTCCCTGCCCAGGCGGTGACTCGGCGACCGCCTCCGGTGCCCTCATCGAGCAGGAGGAGATGGAGCGGGGCTCGGTGTCCCTGGGCGTGTATCTGTACTACGCCGCCAACGTCGGCTGGCTGCTCATCCTGGCGGTGGTGCTCATGGCCGTGCTGGACGCCGGCCTGGGGATCGGCACCAACTTCTGGCTGTCGGCCTGGTCGGAGGCCGGCCTCGGCAATGAAGTGAGTAGTTTGCACGAGTGGTGATGGGGAAAGGGGGTAGGTAGTCTGGCCACCGGCCAAACAGTTTGCACGATACTTGTTTTTGTTCACATAATGCTCGGAGTTGTGATTGATTCTGTATGATGATGCGTCGAGGATAATGTACACTGGGTTTATCACAGGTCGAGTAGGGCAACCCCTTGTTGCAGATTGGTTCTGAACTACACAAACAACCAGATAGGCTTGAATTGGCCGATTATGTTGATTTTTGTGACCAATTGATGTCCCAACCATTCACTGATCATTGGTGAAAATGTTAACTCAATATTGATATACGCATTTTAGAGTGCATTACTGTCTGTGAGAATTCGTGTGTTTGAACTGGTGGGCGCCAGCCAGAAACATGTTACGCGCCGTATACATCTCCAAGGATCAAGGATTACATGAACATTTTCACTCATAGTTGACAACTTGTAAATACAGCTACCAGTGAGATAAACAGTTAGGCCTACAACATGTACTCGAAGGTTTGCGTTCGTTAACAACTGGTGGTTGCTTGCACACCCTGGTAGCTTTGTCACAGTAATGACCCCACAATGAAAAATGTCACCAAAACAACCATTATATATCTGTATTTGTAGGGCAGACTCGATTATTTTTGGTTTCACAGACTGACCCACTGACGGCCGAGTACTATGGCGGCTTCGTGGGCTTGTCCATCTCCTCTCTGGTGGCTCGGCTGCTGTCTATGGTGGCCCTCATTGCCGCCATCTTGGTGGCTGCCCGACGAATCCACCAACGGGTGCTCCGCAATATCATCAAGGCGCCGCTGAGGTACAGGGCTCGCGATCTCTCCGCCATGCGGTCATGACATGTGCCCGTATTCAAGTTGTTTGGAAACATTATTTTGAAGGTCATTCAATGAATCTTTGCCCTACCCAACTTAATTAAGCACTGCATACTCGGAAGTCTAAATATTTCCTTACTTAATAAACCAAATTTTAATCCTTTATTTTACCATCACTATTTATACGTTATCTGGTGTGTTAGAACATGTCCCAAAGGCTTCTACTAACCTGGGGAAACAGACATCAATCTGATAGCATCTTTACCTGCGTGCCTTTGGTTCAATCTAGATTTTTTGACATGACGCCAATTGGACGCATCCTTAACCGCTTTTCCAACGACACACAACTTATCGACGTTGTAAGTATAATTTTATAATGCTTGACATGTTACTGTATAAATTGAAATGTACGAAATTGAATGGGCATTATTACATTATACGGATGATGCACCATTGGTGTCTTTTCGGACCGCGTCTAAAGGACCCATTCATATGAGCCTAACAGTAAAAAAACACTGATTCGAATCATCTGTATATACCTGTCTTGCATCAGCGACTGACCCAAACCATCAACATGCTGGTCAACACCGTGCTCCGTGTAGCATCCGCCGTGGTGGTCAACGCTATCGTTATGCCCATCATAATGGCCTTCTACGTACCGCTAGCCATTGTCTTCTACTTCATCCAGAGCTACTTCTTGGCTTCGTCCAGGTACAGAGATCTGTTGTCACTCGAACCACGATAACAAATGATTCTGTCTCGGACTCGGACCCGGACTCGGACTCGGACTCGGACTCGGACTCGGACTCGGACTCGGACTCGGACTCGGACTCGGACTCGGACTCGGACTCGGACTCGGACTCGGACTCGGACTCGGACTCGGACTCGGACTCGGACTCGGACTCGGACTCGGACTCGGACTCGGACTCGGACTCGGACTCGGACTCGGACTCGGACTCGGACTCGGACTCGGACTCGGACTCGGACTCGGACTCGGACTCGGACTCGGACTCGGACTCGGACTCGGACTCGGACTCGGACTCGGACTCGGACTCGGACTCGGACTCGGACGCGGACACGGACTCGGACGCGGACACTGACTCAGACTCGGACTCGGACTCGGACTCGGACTCGGACGCGGACGCGGTCTCGGACTCGGACTCGGACTCGGAATCGGACTCGGACTCGGAATCGGACTCGGGCTTGGACTCGGTGTCGGACCTATTGGCTCGTATTTGACTTTCCTGACCTGTGACTGGGATGGTACGGCATAGGCTATTCGTACGATTCACGCCGTGCCAAAATCTGTTGGCCGCAGCCGTAGATACTCTGATATACTGTTCGTCTGTGTAAGTGGCTTTCGTGGACTTTTGCCTCATCTAAAGCCGTGCATATTGAATTCGGAGTTCGGACATGGGAGGAATTTGGCTTAAGTTTTGACAAAGAGATTCGGTTTGAAAAAGGAAGAAGCTACAAAGCCCAAAATAATTTGTATTACCAAACAATGGCGTCTCCCACTCGACCAGATATGTGGTCAATCTGATAACCCTTTCCTTGCCTCGGTACAGGGAGCTACAACGACTGGATAGCATCAGCAAGTCACCAGTCTTCGCTTACTACTCAGAGAGTCTCGGCGGACTCACTACAATTCGTGCCTACGAGTAAGTGTGGGGTCCCTTTTTCAGGTTGTCGTCTACATGCGTTTCAGATGAATGGTTTGCAATATTGTTTCTCCTGCTTTCTGTGGAATTTGTGTTCATGTCGGTATACCCACAGGGCAACGGAGCGCTTCTACGACACGATCATTGAGCGAATTAACGCCAATCTGACAGCATTCCTGTACCTGCAGGCAGTCACCCGTTGGCTCGGCCTCCGATTGGTAAGCTGCACGGACCTTCCCTCCTCTTCCAAATCGTATAGTACCAATATCATCCAACACACTCTTAGCGTGCATTTCCACCTGATGAAAACCGTGGTACGCTGTGCGGACGTGCTGCGCGGTAAATGAACTGACTTTTAAAGAGGTAACTCCCAGGCAACTTGCAAATACTATCAGGAGATCATTTGCCAAATTTACTGACTATTGAGTTTAGTACCATCGCATTTCATTCAGCAAATCAAAATTACACCATCGACCGTTGTCGTAGGCCTATATATTTGAATTAAAGTATCAAGCAAATATGACCAAAGAAAAACATGAAAATGCAAAGGACCCTTTTAGTTGATTGACTTGTGCATGTCTATTTGGTCGTGTGTAATGTCCGTCTCAAGCACGTCTTTGTATGTGTACGTATATGATGGAAGGAATCTTCCATGGGTTATATGGCTAATGAAGATGAAAGATGCCTCAACAGTCGCAGTGTTCTAAGAAGGGAGCCGGTTTTTTACAGCATATTATTGATATGCTCGTTTAACTACAGTTTAAAAGCAGATGCGAATAGTTGCAAGACTGATTTTCCTTTCGTTCCGGCCAATGGCAGGATTTCATCGCAGCCACGTTGGTGACGCTGGCCGGCATGACGACGCTAGTGGGCGCTATAACCATTGATCTAGATTCTAGCCTGGTCGGGCTGGCCGTCTCCTATTCACTTCAGGTAAGCCTTCAATGGTCCAGAAGGGTAATCAGCGCAGCTCATTCGGATTAATCTTTAACGTGCGAGTACTTTCTAAGAGAGTCTGAAGTCGGTTTCGTCAAACTCACCGTAACTTCGTGCGACCAGTGGCACGACGATGACCGACGCACATAATGACCATGACCCATTCATGATGGTTTATCAATCGTGGGTTATAACGATGGGTTATCAAGCTGATTTGCGATGCTTCGCAGAGCTTTGGGACAATATTCCATCGATCTGATCAAGGAGGCAACGGTTAAACTAAGTTATTAGAAAGGACAGACGACAGAGGACGGTCGAATGCGAAGTGGACTGTAAACTGTTTGGCCTGACAAAATACTGAGAAATGTGTTTCTGTTTCTTGCTGTGTTTGTTCTCTATATATAGGTGGCGACCTTCTTGAATTTCGTTGTACGGGCGGTGGCCGAACTCGAGATGCAGATGAACGCTGTGGAGCGCATCAAGCATTATACCTTCGTGGAGAACGAACCCTATGACGGTGAGCCCAATCCTATTCCATTCATACAAATCCATTCCCTTCATTACGGTATTTCCATACGAAATTGTCATCACACGTGTTTGTGATATCAAATCATCAGCAAGAAAATAATGGCACGAAGAAGTTATTCTTTGTGTCTTGCTCTCGGGATATCTTCTGTCTGCCTCTCTATCCGCTAACATATTCATCTCCGCGTCTCTTTCTCTGTGTCTGTCTTTGCCTCTGCCCTTGTCCCCGCATCTGTCTCTGTCTGTCTTTGTATATGTCTCTGTCACTGTCATTGTCCCCGTCCCTGTCTCTGTCTGCCTCTGTCACTGTCTCCTCTGTCTCTGTCTCTGTTTTGGCCTCTGTTTCTGTCTCTGTCCCTGTGACTGCGTCTGTCTCTGTGTCTGTGTCTGTCTCTGTCTCTGTCTCTGCTACTGTTTCGTCTGTCCCTGTCTCTGTTTCGTCCTCTATCTATGTCTATGTCTCTGTCTCTGTCTCTGTCTCTGTCTCTGTCTCTGTCTCTGTCTCTGTCTCTGTCTCTGTCTCTGTCTCCTCTGTCTCCTCTGTCTTTGTCGCTGTCTCCGTCTGCCACTTTATCTGTCTCTGTTTCTGTCTCCGTCTCTGTCTTTGTTTCTGTCTCTGTCTCTTTCTCTGATGTCTCTGTCTCTGTCTCGGTCTCTGCCTCTGTCTCTGTCTCTATTATTTCTTCCATTTTCGTAGGTTTCGAGCCACCGGCTTACTGGCCGAAACGAGGCCACATTGAGATGACGCACGTCTCGGCACGCTACGCCAGGAACACCGAGCCCGTACTGAATGACGTCACCGTCAAGTTCAGGGCAGGCGAAAAGGTTGGTGGGAGTGGCTACATTATGCAAGCCGGAATCCAAAATAAAAAAGCCTATGGATCTTACTTTTGCTACGGCTAACACAGTGGTAGGGACCAGATATATATACAAATATAACGATGTGCCCATGTAAGTCGGCGTAATTGACGTCGTGTTGCAGTATATGTCAGTGCTTTTCCTCAATGAATAATTAAGGTCAAAAATCTACCCAAGTGGGATTCGATCCATCTATGTCTTAATGCAGACTTATTTTCACTCGACCAGAAGGCCGGTGAACCTGAAACCGATACAGACTCTCGCAGTGATCTGGCCAAGAGACAGCGAGTCGTGACTGCAAAAACCCGACGTTTTGTATTATAGTCCATTCACTGTAAGGGACTTGGTCGCCACTCTTGACTGACAGCCGATAACGACTCCTGATAGGCAAGCCGATGGTTCCTTGGAGGAGGCGGACATGCCATGGCGTTCAATGAGGCCGAGGTCGAGCTTACCTTGGAGTGAGCGGACCGCAGCAATGAATTTGAAATGATTCCTTGTATTCTCCCTGCTACAGGTCGGAGTCTGTGGTCGCACCGGCGCAGGCAAGTCGTCCCTGACACTCGCCTTACTGCGTGTTATCGACATCTTTGACGGTACGAAGACGCGGCCCAAAATGTATGATAGTAAGGTCGTGCTAACAAAAGAAATGGCCGTGGCATCAATGTACACATAATTATGCGAGTCCGTTGGAGTTGGTATCGATAGGCCTCACTCAGTCTGCGATTACGATCTATCTCATTGGTCGGCGGAATGATTTGTTTTATCGAGTCAGGCGTGCCGAGTCCGAGTCCGAGTCCGAGTCAATATAGGTCATAGCTAGCTAGGAGGAGTTCGATGTCCGTACAATTTCTTTGCAAATGAGACTCGTGTTCAAGTCCGTACCCGTTCCTTGGAAACGAGATTCGAGTCGGAGTCCGAATCAGGAGACATTATATGTAAGTCTGCCGAACGACGCTTTCCTATGTAGAGATACATCTACGGTACCCATCCAAACTATGCATTAAGGTGTGATGGTGTGTTTCTCGAAGGTTCTATTTTGATCGATGGCGTGGACATCAAGTCCGTTCCCCTGACGACCCTCCGCAGTAAGATCTCCATCATTCCCCAGGACCCGGTCCTCTTCACGGGGACGGTCAGGTAACCATCGTGCCTCACTTAACTCGTTCAGAATGCCTTAAAAATGATCCTGCGCTGATCGAAACTTCAGATCCCTCAAACCAACACAAAATAAATAACGTGATACTCAAACGATACAAACTCTCCACTCACTTATATGGATTTTAGCTTTTATTGTTTAGATTATATATCATTTATTTTGTTGTTTCATTCATGGCAATATATTTTTTAGTAGGCCTATTAGTTGTTTGTTTTTGTAGGTCACATTTTGGAGACACATTCTGAAAAGGACTTTTACATATTTATTTTTGGCAGAAAGAATCTGGATCCCATTGGCAGCGCGTCCACCGACGAGGAGCTATGGAGCGCCCTGGCGATCGCTCAACTCCAAAATGTGGTGACTGCCTTGGACAACGGGCTCGGTAGGAATCGGGAGAGCGTGGAAATCCCCTTCACGCCCGCTTTGCATTAAATAAATACCGAAGGCCATTAGAGTCATCCTAGTTGGCGACTTGACAGGATGGTTGTTTTCTCGTCGAGTCGACATAATGCTCATAAATTATGTGACCTGGAATAACAGCATGCAGTATATCCCACCAAAACACTTTTCGAGTAAACAACGCCTGAAGTCAAAGTATCTTCACAATTCGATTAAAAAATCTTAACTATTTATCTTTCATTTTTGGAAAGTTAATGTTTTAAAGGATGTTATGTCCAAAGGATTTTTACAAAATCTGTCTCGAAATGTTGAAAAAATTAGGATTTCGGGGGAGTATTTGTGTACTGTTTTCAAGAAAATGGAAAGTTCCTGCCGTTTGGAAGCCGAGCCGCGTCGAAAACTCTCCGATTTGAATGGCCGCTTTCGAGGAGTTAGACTGGTGCTGCTGTCGTGTGTCTGGTACCAAATGAACGAGCGAAGTCCCCTTGTACTATTTGCAATAAAGGTCACACCGTCCTGACCTCGTATACGATAAATACAGCCGTTAAAAACACATAAACAAAGGCCCTGCTGCGTGTGAAGAAGCATCGTCTCGTTAACGTACTTGATACGTCACACGGAAATCCAGCCATTTCATTGGAGCTCGCGATTACCAAGCAACGTGATATAGTTACAAACATCCAATCAGCACTCACTGATGGTTTCGTGTGCAAAACATGCCCATGTTGATTTGCATACTTCAACAGCGTGCTGGCATTGCCTTCGTTCACTACATGCTTTTTTGAAACTGCGCGTGCGTGTATCAGAATTGATTACGAGGACAGTCCCAGCATCACAGCGACCCATCGAGATGCGCCACATGCGACGTTGGTGTTTGCGGGAGTTTTTTAAACACCTTATACAGCACAGTCGTGCTGAGAAAAACATAAGTGAAAAATACCCCCGGGATCGAACCACGAACCTACACGTTGGCAGTCGAGCGTCTTTCACACAAGGACACTTGTGTTACGCAACAGTTTCGGATATCTTACACGTTAAAACAAAAGTGAAAAAGGGTATTTACAAAAAACGAAAACAAGAGCTGCTTTTGAAAGACCGAAACAACTAGAAAAAAATTGAATAGGAAAACAAAACAGAACGAAGACAAGAGCCGTTTCGGAAGACCGAAACAGATGGACAAAAAAGGGTAGAAAAAAAACAAGATGTATAGAAAAAAACGAAAACAAAAGCTGTTTCGGAAGTCCAAACAGCTAAAAATGAATAGAAAAAACAAACACGAAACACTTAAAATATCAAAGTTTCCGAGAAAAGAAGTTATGCGGTGTCAGACCAAGCTTTCAGATCCCCGGGACCTCCAGGGTTGTCCCGTGTGCACGGGTCTATTAGAGCTTGGCCGTAATTGGAAATAATGACGTCGATCAGCAGGTGTCAAGTTACGTTGCTTTAAAGAAGCCATAGGTTTACACTTTTTAGACAACTGTATTGCGCTTATGAATAACTGAGAGTTCTGAACTTTGGAGAAGGGAATAGAAATCGTATTAATTTTTTCATCTTCATTATGTTGGAAATAATAGAGTCCAAATAATTATGAGGTCATTATATTTCATAAAAAAATGTTACTTTGAGCACAATTCACATGACATTAAATTAAAGGTACCTGCTTGGAAAGAACTCGTTACTGTCACTTTATCAGCTGCCACGTAACATGGGTGTAAAGTTGTGGTTTTCACCTAGGCTTGCGGTTTAGAACACGATTTTTGTCAACTATTCAATTTGCTGCTTCCCTCAATCTATATGATATCCGAATTTGTACCGTTTGATCAATGATCATCAGCTTCGAGTGGTCTTCAATAATAATGTGTCAGTGTAATGCGTCACTTGACATTAAAGCTGCATTATTTTAACTGGGAAGACTTATCGTATTGTATATGTTGCTTCAGGTTGAAACTTTGCTTGAGTTTAGAATCGACAATATTAAAGATAAAATATAACTGACATGACATGATTTCCACGTCAAACCTCACTAACATTTTCACTTGAACAATTTTTTACATGCATGCCATTGTACTGCGCCATGCATAATAATTATGGCTTATGGAAGTATTTTAGTGTGCTGCACCCTTTACTCGCGACGAAATCCAAAAGCCCGCCGCCAACGGCCATGTCCCGTAATTTTAATCGGGTTCGCTAACATGTATAAGATGTCCGTAACTGTTGCGTAACACAAGTGGCCTTGTGTGAAAGACGCTCGCCTGCCAACGTGTAGGTTCGTGGTTCGATCCCGGGGATATTTTTCACTTATTTTTTTCTCAGCACGATAGTGCGGTATAAGTTGTTTAAAAAACTCCCGCAAACACCAACGTCGCATGTGGCGCATCTCGATGGGTCGCTGTGACGCTGGGACTGTCCTCGTAATCCAGGTTCGCGTCTTCGTACAGGGACACATGCGTTTGGTCGACTCGGCGGCCAAGGTCTAGGGGCCGCTGTGTTTCCTCCCTCACATGGCGCGTGGGTCTACGGGCCTATATGGATGGGCAGGGAAGGACGTACGGTGGACCGGTACCGAGGCCTTAAGAGCTCTAATAGATCCGTGCACACGGGACAACCCTGGAGGTCCCGGGGATCTGAAAGCTTGGTCTGACACCGCATAACTTTTTTTCTCGGAAACTTTGATTTTTTAAGTGTTTCGTGTTTGTTTTTTCTATTCATTTTTAGCTGTTTGCACTTCCGAAACAGCTTTTGTTTTAGTTTTTTTTTCTATACATTTTGTTTTTTTCTCCCCTTTTTTTGTCCATCTGTTTCGGTCTTCCGAAACGGCTCTTGTCTTCGTTCTGTTTTGTTTTCCTATTCATTTTTGTTCTTAATTGTTTCGGTCTTTCAAAAACAGCTCTTGTTTCCTTTTTTTGTAAATACCCTTTTTCACTTTTGTTTTAACGTGTAAGATATCCGAAACTGTTGCGTAACACAAGTGTCCTTGTGTGAAAGACGCTCGACTGCCAACGTGTAGGTTCGTGGTTCGATCGCGGGGGTATTTTCCACTTATATTTTTCGTTTTTTTCTATACATTTTGTTTTTTTCTCCCCTTTTTTGTTCATCTGTTTCGGTCTTCCGAAACGGCTCTTGTCTTCGTTCTGTTTTGTTTTCCTATTCATTTTTTTCTTAGTTGTTTCGGTCTTTCAAAAATAGATCTTGTTTCCTTTTTTTGTAAATACCTTTTTCACTTTTGTTTTAACGTGTAAGATATCCGAAACTGTTGCGTAACACAAGTGTCCTTGTGTGAAAGACGCTCGACTGCCAACGTGTAGGTTCGTGGTTCGATCCCGGGGGTATTTTCCACTAATTTTTTTCTCAGCACGACTGTGCTGTATAAGGTGTTTAAAAAACTCCCGTAAACACCAACGTCGCATGTGGCGCATCTCGATGGGTCGGTGTGATGCTGGGACTCTCCTCGTAATCCAGGTTCGCGTCTCCGTATAGACCCGTCTTCGATGACGTCACGGTTTTGTTTATCGGCCATCTTGGATTACACACATGAGCACGTCGTCACCGCCGTTACTAAGTCAGCTGTGCATACAAACAACTCCACATGCACGGCGGCAAGTTTTGAACTCGTCGTAGTTGTACTACTACTACTACTGCTTTTTACTATAGTATTACTAGTTGTGACATGGAGGAATATCTTTTTATTCCTCCGTGGTTGTATCATGGATTGGAGGTACTTGTTTTGTTTAAAGATGAATAACTTGTGCGCTGTCCTTGGCTGTGCGGAAGCAGGGGGGATCGTGATAAGAAATACCCGCTGTACTGACAAGAGAAGGTGACGCAACTCGAACACTTTCGCTAAAAAGATGGACGAAATGGTTGTCGCGGGTTAATTGTGTACGGATCTATTTCAGCAATAAAGCCGAGAATGTCGAGAGAACTGTAATAAGCCGACCGTGCAGCATTCGAATTCGCCATGATGACTAACGTAACGTTAAACGAACACAAACGTGCGAGCGAAAGCGTTTGTGTGTACTCCAAGATGGCGGATCTCGCTGATTCTAGTAGAAACGTGACGTCGGTAAGAAGGGTCTATACCGGTACATGTACTGAGAATACAGTACATGTACATGTACGTACATGTACATGTACATTATACATTACATACGTACATAATGGACACGTACTACATGTAGAGTACTGTACACGTTGCGATGCACATGTCTATCTAGTACATGTACAATGTACGGTACATGTACAATGATTGTACATGTACATGTACAAAGATTGTACATTTACATGTACAATGTACATGTACATGTACATGTACAACTAATGAACTACACATGTACATTGTACGTGTACATGTAGTGTACGTACGTGTGCTGTACGTGTAAAATACATTTCATGTATACATGTACATGTACACCCCTACATGTACTGTACGTACTGTACATTTTACATGTACTGGACATAAACAACATGCGTGTTCAACGGTTTACATGGACGGGATACGTGTTGATCTTTTAACCAAAGTTTAGCGTGTTCAATCTAACAGAAAACAGTACTCTTCAGGCAGGAAACTATAAAGGAATGATCTACTACTCATATTTATGAGATATGCTGAATTCGAACTCCAAACACGATCCACAACATTCCCGTTGCCAAGGGGTTTTGATTTCTGTAACACTTTATTTAGCGCGTACGCGCGCTACACTCACTGACTAAGCTCCACGTTCGGAACACAAACTTCAACGCTGTTTTTCTCGAAAAGTGTTTTCCGTTACACGGCTTCGCCTCGGCGTCTTTCTCGCGCTGTAACTTTATAAATCTTTACCGCACGGAAATAATTTTGATATCATTTGAAAGCTAATGATATACTCTTTCACATCGTTAGAAAATATCAAAATCTCAAAAGTGGGCGTTATTCCCCATAATGCTGTGCCGGGTCACACATCATGGGGACAGGCACAGATTATCGACATGTCAACGCATCGACCCGTATTTCAACCTCAACAACCGCCTTATCCTTCTCTGTAAGTCGTCATGAGAAACATAATAGATTATCTTGTCATGTCGATTAAACAAATAGATGTCGACCGATTACGTTGTCAAGCTGAAAGTAATGTTAATGTCACAATGACGACTAATGAAGTCGCCACGGTAAAGGATATGATCATATTTTGTAAACTCGACAAAAAAACAAATAAATTTCCCCGTCCTCCTCTCCGCCTCCTCCTCCTCCTCCTCTTCGTCCTCCTCGTCCTCTCCTCCTCCGCCTCTTCGTCCTCCTCGTCCTCTCCTCCTCCTCCTCTTAGTCTTCCTCGTCCTCGTTGTCCTCCTCTTCGTCCTTCTCGTCCTCCCCAACCTCCTCGTCCCCCTCGGCCCCCTCTCTGCTCCTCACGGTGTGTCTCTGAGAATGAGCGGAGAACTCTTGTCTGCCAATGGCTCCCCATACAACAGATTCGGAAGTGACGGAGGGCGGTGAGAATTTCAGCGTGGGTCAGCGGCAGCTGTTCTGTCTGGCCCGTGCCTTCCTGCGCAAGTCTCGTATCCTCATCATGGACGAGGCCACGGCGTCCATCGATCTGGAGACGGTAGATAATTTTTTTGTCTTTGGGAGTGTCACAGACTAAGGCTTGGACACACCAGATACCCTCTAAAAAGTGGGCTTAACCTAAATCTTAGAACAAGTGAAAACGATGGAGTGAGGTGTTCTTCTCTATTATATGGATCAGAATATGGCCATTGCTCCCTCAAGAGTCGGGCCCCACAATACCTCCTTGCTTGACCTCAATAGTTAATCTGTTTGTGTTTTTGTACTGTAACAGTTGTAATATTCGTTGTAATATTCGTTTGAATTTGTGTTTGTCTGATGTGAGCAGCAGTGTACCAGTGGATAAACCCATCCAAGTGCGACGGGCCTTTGTGCGGTAATGCACACTGGGTCTATCCTTTTCTTTAGATTGATTTTTTTTATTAGATGCCTTTTCTTGTAGAACACCAACACCAATGTAATATCGTTTGCACCTATTTTTGTTTTAATTTGCCATTTTATTATCTTTTCTTTGGTGCCAAGGACAAAATCCTACAGCAAGTGGTTGCATCTGCTTTTGCAGACCGAACGGTACTCACTATAGCTGTAAGTTCCAAACTCCGGTTGTGACAAGCATCTCAAATCTGCTGTAATGTATGTCGCATTACTTGCGTTCGCCTTAAACTGATGAGTATAGTGATCAATCCATACGAGGAGTATATTTCAAACAAGAAATTGAAAAACTTCATGAGTACTCTCCTGAGTTTCAATGCTATTCAGATTAGAACACTGTGCTATTTGAAAAGAAATGGGGTAATAATCACGTCAATGAAAAGGTAACTCCCTTCAATGCAGGAAAATTAACCAGTTCTTGCAGGACCTTTATCGGAGGCAAAGGCCTCTTTTGCGTTGGTCGTGCCGGAATAGAAACGTGGGGGACTTTGAGATTCTAAAAATTGTTTCGTCTTTTCTTTTCACGCTCTCTCTCATCAGCACCGGATCACCACCATTCTGGATTCGGACACCATCTTGGTCTTGGACGAAGGCCGGGTGGCCGAGTACGGCTCACCCGAAGCGCTCCTGGACAAAGATGGCCTCTTTGCCTCCTTCGTCAGGGAAAGGCAGCTATAGAGTGGTTCCGTTGAGTGAGCTCAGTGCGTACGAATACGTCTGGTAGTGTGGCGTGTACCATTTGGAACCGAGCGGGACTAATTGTGTGCACGACGAAACTTCACCATCAATACCGCTTTAAGTGACAACACAAAATAGCAGAATGCTAAATAGAACTGAAGTTTTTTTTCCCATGTCTTCTATATATAGCTGTACTTCGAAGCAACCTTTTGCGAAGAGCCAATTCACATAAGTGGTGTCTGTGTGGAAACGCATGGGCTCAGTCGAATTGTGATCGGTGTGATGTTTCTTGTAAAGATTTCCTATAGGAACTTGCTGCCTTCAATAATAGGCTTGCCGCGTCTGACGTCATCTCTCTTTTGTAGGAGGTTGCCGGCATCCTCTACTGCAATGAGTTTTGGACACCCAGATTACAAGCAGATTGAATCAGTACGCCTATACATCAAAGGTTGACTCTTGCTGGGAAAGTACAAACATTTTGTTTAGTTGTCAGTTGTCAGGGGGATTGTCTTGATAAAAAGAGGCACTGGGGCTTGGCGGCTATCAAATAATGCGTTTGTAGCATAAAGCATCTCTGTCGACCGCTGCATATAGCAAGTGCTTTTAATAAGCCTCGGCCGTTTGAATGGACGTGCAAAGCTATGAAATGGGTTCAGGCTAAAGCAAAACAAGCTGACGAATGAGAAATAAAATAATATAAAAATAATAAAAATAATAAGTCTAAGTTAAGTATTTTCATCACACACTTTTAAATAACTTTGGTAAAGTATGGATTAAATAAAGCACGTTGGACGTGATTATACATAGTGCATAACACTTACTGTCATACACATAACAATTTTGCAATAAAGAAAACCCGACTTGGTTGTTGATGGCAAACTTCCTCATCCTCATCATCCTCCCCTATCTTCCTCCTCCTCGTCATCCTCCTCCTCCTCTTCCTCATCAACCCTCATCTTCCTCACGCTCCTCCCTCCCGTCCTTGTCGTCATCGTCTCTCATACACCTCGTCCTCGTCCTTCTCGTCCACCCCTGTGCGACATCACTCTGTCTCTCCGGCGGCAATTACTTTTGCGGATCAAACACTGGAGGATGGTAAACGGTTACCCCCCCCCCCGCCGCTGCGATGAAAACAAGTACCTAAGAGTCGATTACTCCACGGCCAAAAGAATTGGCTCTTTCGTTTGGTTGTGCTTTGAATCGATCTAGGGCATTGATTCGCGTCGGGACTGTAGGGCGGGCCTAATCAAGGTACATGTATCTTTGAAGGGCAATTAGCGCACATCATTTTCCATAGCGGCTGGGATACAATCTACGCACTCGCTGACCATGACTGGCAGTTGTTTAGTAACTGCGTGATCAGTCGTCTGTAAGTGGGCATTGCACAAGACAAGGGAGCGTCCTGCTACATCTTAACATTTTCGTGCCACTTCTTCGGAACTTGGGAGGACGAACACAGTAAGTATGACATAAACAGTCTTGTATTTCGCCTAATGCAAAATAATGCCAATCTTAGACTTGTGTATAGCAGATGAATCATGTATTGAACTTATTGCGCATCGGTACGGTGTGAATCACAGCGATTAGTTTGTACACAATAAATATTCCTTATACACGAATGTTCCATTTATCGGCGTTCGTTAAAGCGACGTTCCACTGTATATAATAATGTGCTTGTTGCATGGTAAAACCTGCAGTCGTTCAATTTCAAGTAATTTACCCCTTTTCCGTGGTTTAAAAAAAATAATACAAAGATTAATATATATACCAATAATCTGTAATTTCATCAGCGAAGATATCTCTCGTACTTATATTGATACATTTGGTAGCAGGTTTGTTATGTACATGTATGTCACATCGATCGTCTGATTCCAAATTACAGGAGCACAAGATGGCTCCAAAATATTAGTAGGAATTCAATTAAAGAACTCTTTTGTGCGACCCCCTAGTTGTAACAGATTTACAACAATAGTTTGTTTACATCTGAATGAAGAGGGGAGGGGCACGATTTTTGGAGATTTTTGGCAGTTATTGGTGAAATGCTTCTGAGTGACGCCCACCACGTCCGCAAAGACTAGTTGACTAATTTGGGAAGATCGCCATCTTCAGAATAAATATACATGTAACGTGATTTTGAGTGGAGGATATTGTTACTCAATGAATGCTGGTTGACATATAAACTTGTTTTCTATCACCCTTCCCACACATATTGATACCAAATACATGTTGATCAGACATTTCCTACAGGTGTTACATGTTGGTAAAATTCGGTATTTTTTTCTGCTTTTCACCATGGTGAAATTTAACTCTTAGTCATGTACTTTACCTGTTAGTTTGGTTCTGTAGGCAGGGAGGCAGGGAGGCAGGGAGGCAGGGAGGCAGGGAGGCAGGGAGGCAGGGAGGCAGGGAGGCAGGGAGGCAGAGAGGCAGGGAGGCAGGGAGGCAGGGAGGCAGGGAGGCAGGGAGGCAGGGAGGCAGGGAGGCAGAGAGGCAGGGAGGCAGGGAGGCAGGGAGGCAGGGAGGCAGGGAGGCAGGGAGGCAGGGAGGAAGGGATGCAGGGAGGCAGGGAGGCAGAGAGGCAGAGAGGCAGGGAGGCAGGGAGGCAGGGAGGCAGGGAGGCAGGGAGGCAGGGAGGCAGGGAGGCAGGGTTGCAGGGAGGCAGGGAGGCAGGGAGGCAGGGAGGCAGGGAGGAAGGGAGGCAGGGAGGCAGGGAGGCAGGGAAGTAGGGAGGCAGGGAGACAGGGAGGCAGGGAGGCAGGGAGGCAGATAGGCAGGCAGGCAGGCAGGCAGGCAGGCATGTATTGAGGCAGGGAGGCAGGGAGGCAGGGAGGCAGGGAGGCGGGGAGGCAGGGAGGCAGGCAGGCAGGCAGGCATGTATTGAGGCAGGGAGGCAGAGAGGCAGGGAAACAGGGAGGCAGGGAGGCAGGGAGGCAGGGAGGCAGGGAGGCAGGGAGGCGGGGAGGCAGGGACTGAGGCAGGGACTGAGGCAGGGAGTGAGACAGGGAGGTATAGGCAGGCAGGGAGTGAGGCAGAGAGGCAGGGAGGCAAGGAGGAAGTGAGGCAGGGAGGCAGGGAGGCAGGGACGCAAGGGAGGCAGGGAGGCAAGGAGGCAGGGAGGCAGGGAGGCAGGGAGGCAGGGAGGCAGGGAGGCAGGGAGGCAGGGAGGCAGGGAGGCAGGGAGGCAGGGACGCAAGGGAAGCAGAGAGGCAGGGAGGCAGGGAGGCAGGGAGGCAGGGACGCAGGGAGGCGGGGAGGCAGGGAGGCAGGGAGGCAAGGAGGCAGGGAGGCAGGAAGGCAGGAAGGCAGGGAGGCAGGGAGGCAGGGAGGCAGGGAGGCAAGGAGACAGGGAGGCAGGGAGACAGGGAGGCAGGGATGCAGGGAGGCAGGGAGTCAGGGAGGCAGGGAGGCAGGGACGCAAGGGAGGCAGGGATGCAGGGAGGCAGGGAGTCAGGGAGGCAGGGAGGCAGGGAGGCAGGGAGGCAGGGAGGCAGGGAGGCAGGGAGTCAGGGAGGCAGGGAGGCAGGGACGCAAGGGAGGCAGGGATGCAGGGAGGCAGGGAGTCAGGGAGGCAGGGAGGCAGGGAGGCAGGGATGCAGGGAGGCAGGGAGTCAGGGAGGCAGGGAGGCAGGGAGGCAGGGAGGCAGGGAGGCAGGGATGCAGGGAGGCAGGGAGTCAGGGAGGCAGGGAGGCAGGAAGGCAGGGAGGCAGGGAGGCAGGGAGGCAGGGAGGCAAGGAGACAGGGAGGCAGGGAGACAGGGAGGCAGGGATGCAGGGAGGCAGGGAGTCAGGGAGTCAGGGAGGCAGGGACGCAAGGGAGGCAGAAAGGCAGGGAGGCAGGGAGGCAGGGAGGCAGGGAGGCAGGGAGGCAGGGAGGCAGGGAGGCAGGGAGGCAGGGAGGCAGGGAGGCAGGGAGGCAAGGAGACAGGGAGGCAGGGAGACAGGGAGGCAGGGAGGCAGGGAGGCAGGGAGGCAGGGAGGCAGGGAGGCAGGGACGCAAGGGAGGCAGAAAGGCAGGGAGGCAGGGAGGCAGGGAGGCAGGGAGACAGGGAGGCAGGGAGGCAGGGAGGCAGGGAGGCAGGGAGGCAGGGAGGCAGGGAGGCAGGGAGGCAGGGAGGCAGGGAGACAGGGAGGCAGGAAGACAGGGAGGCAGGGAGGCAGGGAGGCAGGGAGGCAGGGAGACAGGGAGGTAGGAAGACAGGGAGGCAGGGAGGCAGGGAGGCAGGGAGGCAGGGAGGCAGGGAGGCAGGAAGACAGGGAGGCAGGGAGCCAGGCAGGCAGGGAGGCAGGGAGGCAGGGAGGCAGGGAGGCAGGGAGGCAGGGAGGCAGGGAGTCAGGGAGTCAGGGAGGCAGGGAGGCAGGGAAGCAGGGAGGCAGGGAGGCAGGGAGGCAGGGAGGCTGGGAGGCAGGGAGGCAGGGAGGCAGGGAGGCAGGGAGGCAGGGAGGCAGGGAGGCAGGGAGGCAAGGGAGGCAGGGAGTCAGGGAGGCAGGGAGTGAGGCAGGGAGGCAGGTGGGCAAGGAGACAGGGTGGCAGGGAGGCAGGGAGGCAGAGAGGCAGGGAGGCAGGGAGACAGGGAAGCAGGGAGGCAGGGAGGCAGGGAGGCAGGGAAGCAGGGAAGCAGGGAGGCAGGGAGGCAGGGTGTGAGGCAGGGAGGCAGGGTGTGAGGCAGGGAGGTAGGCAGGCCGGGAGTGAGGCAGGGAGTGAGGCAGGCAGGGAGTGAGGCAGGGAGGTAGGGAGACAGGGAGGCAGGAAGACGGGGGGCAGGGAAGCAGGGATGCAATGGAGGCAGCCAGGCAGGGGGGCAGGAACGCAAGGGAGGCAGGGAGGCAGGGAGGCAGGGAGGCAGGGAGACAGGCAGGGAGGGAGGTGGTGTACAGAGATAGAGGGAGGGAGGAATGGAGTATGATTGTGCATGCGAACTTTACCTGTATTTGCCAGGTACTTTACCTGTTAGTTAGGACGTGTAGGTTCCCCTCGTTAATCCCTTATGTGAGCTTTGTTGAAAATCTTCTGCTTGAGCACTCTGATGGGTGGAATTTGTGCTCCAAAAAGACTACATTACTATTATGTCAATCATTTAAGCAGAACAGGCGAGATAGGCTTAAGTCTCTTTTAATTTTTAACAATACCCATGTATGACAGATCAGACTGAACAGATCGTTACTGGAAAGGGTAGAGCGTGTTGATCAATAATTCCACCTTTCCCCCTTTCTTACAATTTGACGGGCATCCTTGTTGCCATTACGCCCTCCCGTCTCTCGCCGACCTTGTCAGGGCCTTCAATTAGTGAGCATCCTCGCTTCATATACTGTACTCTACATAATATTAATATATGTACTGTGCCCATCGCCAGTCTCCTGATGACGGGCAGAGTACACGCTATCCGAAACGTTGAGTTACCGGCTCTTTTCACAGCCATACTTTTTTTTCCTTTTTAGCGATGATACACATGGTGTCACCGCAAACCTCCTACTTGGTATGTCGACTATGCAAATCTTATCTAGGACCAATGAGAAGTGCACTTTCACCATTATTTTACTTTTCGACAAAAATAGAAAAGAAACATTTGACGCCAAAAAATGTTACGGTATTCATAAAAGTATACAATTATGTTTGGGTTACATGCCAAACAGCCTCAATCCATATACCCCCAAACATGAATTTTATTTGTATAAAGACCTCTCTTACAATTTCCCTATTACATAGAGATGTGGTATCCATGGACCCTTTTCAATATCCGACACGTCAATGTTTGTTTTAGCTGAATAATTAATTGTTCTTCCGAATGCGCGCACCATTCGACTTTGATCAACACGTTTATTCCTTTGACTTTCTGTAGCCTACCACAATAAATTAAGCTACAGTTTTGCCCACTTCGTATGTTCACGTCTTTGCCACGCTGCACTTGGGAAATGCTCTGTCGGGAACTTTGGTTATTGTAGTGAGTGGTCATCTTTCATCATCATGCCTCTTCTGTTTCGATTTTCGAAAAATTCAGGAGACTTCATTCAAGGTTTTAAGATGCATCGGGGCTTTCCACTCTCAAGTTATTATTTATCGTGCATGTAATATGGATATTACCGATTGTATTCATGTGTTTGTTATTGTGTGTTTCTTTTTTCACAGAAAAGACGTCTCAACATGGGTGGCGTCTATTTCCATTACTTTGCGAATGCAATTCTTCTTGTGTCTGTGGGTAAGTTACATTATCGATAGCAATACATGGTGATGGTCCATGCTAGCCACTTCGTAGGTGATAGGCTCGATATCATCTAGTGTTATTATTCTGGGCCCACATCCAAATAATCTTACTTCCGGCTCGGCCCTCAGGAGGAGTTCCATCGTGGTGCGTATGCTGAACTAGAAACTGTGCACAGTGCGTTATCGTTGCACTCATGAACATGCTGATATCAGACCGGTACAGCAGTCGATTCCACCAGACTCATCGTAATTTACGATCACTCGCAAGACGATGAGCGATACACAGAAACCATATATGTGTCACATCCCTCGTTGGGTTATCCATCGTAAGTAGAGGTAACGATGCATCGAATAAGGCTTTGTGAAATGTACACCTGTTAACAGGGTCGCGTTTTACAGAGTTGCACGTTTCCACTGGACTGACTGACTCGGTTAAAGTTATCTGGTCACTTTTACCAGGCAGAGGGCGGCCGACAAAAGTAACCGTCGGAAGTCAAGGTGATTGTGTTCGTTGCCGACACAACTTCATCGGTGATTCGCAGACAAGTAGGTGGCTATAATGGTGCCTTAGATGAACACTTAATTGAAGTCAGACTGCTTTGTCCGCAGTCACTTCGGTGTCCGCCCGTGTCTGCGTTCTGGGCACCGAGCCGGATCCAGAGAGCGGCAAGATCCGCCTCGTTCTGTCCCCCGGAGATCCGTGTACCTGCAGCCAGCTCGTGATGCGGGGTCACAACGTGTACGCCCCGCCCATGACACAGCCGTCGATTTACCTGGACGTGGCCGCGCTGGACACCGTTGACGCCCAGGGAATCCGACGGTTGTTTCACTGCGTGGCCGACGGACAAGGCCCGATGGGACATCCCCAAGGTACGTGGTGAATTGCGGCAGTCAAAATGCCACATCTTCATTCCGCATGTGTGAACATGCTGTTCGGTGTCAACATGCTCCCCTAGCTGCCTAAACATTATTGTCGGCCCTTGCGGACCAAGCGCGCTCGCTGTGCGGCACGGGTACTACCTGACCAAAGTATTGGAAGACTAGTGATGCTCCCACGACTGTGTGCAATTAACGGAGTTCTGAAGGCCGTTTGTAGAGTGAATACCCGGTACTATAATCCTGTTTCTCCGTGTATCAATTGCAGTCGACACAACCACTCCGGAGACTACAGCGCCAGGAGTCGACATATCTGCTTCGCCGTTCGCCCCTCATCCGACGCCCATTGCATGCAGCGACACAGCCCTGCTCGCCGACTGCCAGGAAATTCGCGAGGCAGGGAACCAGAACAGCGGCCTGCACACTATCTGCCTGAATGGTCAGCCCCTGCTGGTCTACTGCGATATGGAAGGCAACAATTCACACATCGTAAGTTGCTGTTGTCAACAGCAATAGTACAGTTCCCATGCACAATGAAATGAAAATGAACGTGAGCTCAATAAAGAGGTTTCGCAAGCGAACGGATAAAGGTAGTGCAACGGATACGTCACCAAATAATTATGTAATACGCTGCATGGTTGCTGTTCTCTAAACGTGCGGACGACACGGATATCTCACTCGTTCCACGCAAAGAAGAATCGCGTAGTAACTTTCAAAGTTCTAGAAGACTGTCTTTACTTTGTTGGTCCATTATGCATGGTGTCCAGAAACGAGTAATCGCTACATACGTACTTGTCATTTTTGTGAGTTTCAAAGACTTACGATCAGATCGAATATCATTAATATATTAACACGACATAATGTATAAGGTATAAACGTGGATGCATGGTGTCGGAAATAGAATTCATTGTCGACTTATTTTACACAGCGTTGTGATTGCGAACAGCGCCACTGATTCGCCCTAACAGCGAAAGGGCGGAATGGTCAGTTACTGGTACATATTGCTTATCATACCGTGTACGTACGCATATCCGTTCTAGTGCGAAACCGCTCTACTAATAGACCGATTGTGCGACCAATGTTTACATGCTATCACGTGATTTATAGTGGATATGTTTGCATCTCATTTGGTGCAGAACAGGAGAGGAAATGAGCAAATAAGACTATCATAATTATTGTCCACATTCTTCTCTATACATTTCCGTCGTGCTCTGTGCCAAACGAGATGAAACAAATACCCAGTGTAAGTCACGTGACGGCATGTAAACAGTGGTCGCGCAATCAGGCCTATAGTGTTGAGAAAACCTGACGGAACTGTTGCCCATGTGATCGGAACCAATTGCGACTTTTATTTCCCCTTTCGTAGGTGATTCAGAGACGGCTGACCGGGTTTGAAAGTTTCACCCGAGACTGGGAGGAGTACGTTGATGGTTTCGGCGACCTGAACAAGGAGTTCTGGCTAGGCAACGAGAACCTGAGACTGCTGACTGATCGTAGCATCTGGGAGCTGACCATCGATCTTGGAACATCCGAGGGGAATACGTCCAGCGTGACGTACGGGAAGTTCGGAGTTACCGGAAGCAGATATGAATTAATAATCGGTGACTTTTACCTCAATGAGAACCAAGCAGGTAAAGACCGTTGGCGCTTTGGTTGACAGTTTTCCCATGGCTCTCAGTGAGCGACACATGTAATCTAACAACGCCGACTGGACTCTAATAACCTGCGATTTTATGTCACATTGTGACATGCCTTTATTTTTTGCGATGTTGTGTTTGTGTTGTCTAGCGTTGCCTTGTGTTATTTGTGTTGTGATGTGTTGTTTCGTGTGGTGTTGTGTTATATTGTGTTGCGTTGTATTGCGTTGAGTTGTGTTGTGTTGTGTTGTGTTATGTTGTGTTGTGTTGCATTGTGTTTGTGTTTGTGTTATGTTGTGTTGCGTTGTATTGCGTTGAGTTGTGTTGTGTTGTGTTATTTTATGTTGTGTTGTGTTTTGTTTTGTTGCGTTGTGTTTGTGTTATGTTGTGCTGCGTTGCTTTGGGTTGCGTTGGTGTGGTGTGATGTGGTGTGGTGTTGTCATCACATTTGGGAACAAGCTGTACTCATTATAGCCCTGTGTTGCGGTCTGCTCCCTTTCTCATTTCAACAGGAGATTCCATGAGTCAGCTCTCGGGCGCTGAATTCTCGGCTAACCCCGTTGACAACGATGACCATCCCACGACCAACTGCGCTAAGGATTCAAAGTCAGGCTGGTGGTTCGCAGACTGCGCTCCAAGTTGCAACCTTAATGGTGTGTATCCGACCTTAGGGCCGAGCGTGGATGATTACAAAGGAATAAAATGGGAATCATGGTTGGGGTCCGAACTTTCCCTTAAAATGAGTGAAATGAAAATACGACCAATTCATTATGACACAGTGCGCTAAGAACTTCACGACAGGGTTCAGTCCTTAATAGATAAGCCGCACTCTCGTTAGTAAACTTATATATAAATTTATATATATATATATATATATTTTTTTTTTTTGGGGGGGTCGAAAAGAACTGTCACATAGGCTCACACTATGCGGCTATAGTGTTATTTAGCCTCCAAACATGACGCAAGGTAGCACAACACCTCCACGTCACCAATTGAGCCCCTTGATGCCAACGTGTTACTAAATGGGCGGGTTGCCTGGGGGGGGTTACACTGTGACGTCAGTAGTTACCGAAGCTGCATAGCGACGGTCCTGATAGATCTGCGACTCCGCGAATAGGATCACCATCTTTGTAAGCGTAAGGGTGGCTGCCGTCCTAATGTCATCCGGTAACCAGCCCACCAATATAATTTGGGAATCAGCCGTAGTCCCCTCTCCTCTTATAATTGTTTTACAAGATACTGTGTATCATTTTGGTGTTAACAAAACAACTGTAAATAATTATATCTAAACATTTAGTGGGCCTGACGTTTCGATCCTAGCAGGACCTTTCTCAAAGGCAGGGTCTGCCTTTGAGAGAGTTCCTGCTAGGATCGAAACGTCAGGCCCACTAAATTTTTAGATTCGCATTTTGGTATTTTAGTCAGTAAGCAGTTTGCAACATTTTTGTATTATCATTAAATAATTATATAGTAGAAGACAATTACGATTTGGTTAAACTATGAAACAGAAATTTGATATGTTACTGTAATGATAATATTGCCAGCGCTATCAATGTCGTAGTGACCAATTGAACGTCCACGGTGGGGGCGGTGCATCGATCTCCCATAAATACTAACTTTGACCACCATGTGGAAACATTCTTAGGCGACTGAATGAGCGATAGACACCCATCGCCAGCAATGGTGATGTTTTCATGCTTAAGGACAAATGTTTTGAATAAGTAATTCGTGAAGATGTGAAACTGTGACAATGTAAGTGCAACGTCAGAGCTATAAACTGTATTGTATTGAGAGATGTAAAGTAATAATGAATAAAATATCACCATCGTATCATGTTAATAGCTTGCAAGACCTATTTAATTAAATGTATTTCTCATTAATTTCAACAAAGACTACACCTGGGTCCTCCATTTCAAAACCATTTTCGCAAAACCATCTGAATGACCTATTTTCATCTTTTTCTTTATATCGCTTTTTATAAAAGCACCAGATCATGTTTAGGGTAAAATAACCGGGGCATATATGACCTGGAATAACAGCATGAGGTATATATCCCACCAAAACACAATTCGAGTAAACAACGCCTGAAGTCAAAGTATCTTCACAATTCGATTAAGAAATCTATTTTTTTTTATTTTCGGAAAGTTAATGTATTAGAGGATGTTATGTCCAAAGGATTTTGACAAAATCTGTCTCGAAATGTTGAAAAAATTAGGATTTCCGGGGAGTATTTGTGTACTGTTTTCAAGAAAATGAAAAGTTCCTGCCGTTTGGAAGCCGAGTCGCGTCGAAAACTCTCCGATTTGAATGGCCGCTTTCGAGGAGTTAGACTGGTGCTGCTGTCTTGTGTCTGGTACCAAATGAACGAGCGAAGTCCCCTTGTACTATTTGCAACAAAGGTCACACCGTCCTGACCTCATATACGATGAATACAGTCGTTAAAAACAAATAAACAAAGGCCCTGCTGCGTGTGAAGAAGCATCGTCTCGTTAAGTTAACGTACTTGATACGTCACACGGAAATCCAGCCATTTCATTGGAGCGCGTAGCGCGCTATTACCAAGCAACGTGACATAGTTATACAAACATCCATTCAGCGCTCACTGATGGTTTCGTGTGCAAAACATGCCCACGTTGATTTGCATACTTCAACAGCGTGCTGGCATTGCCTTCGTTCACTACATGCTTTTCGGAAACTGTGCGTGCGTGTATCAGAATTGATTGCGAGGAGAGTCCCAGCATCACAGCGATTCATCGAGATGCGCCACATGCGACGTTGGTGTTTGCGGGAGTTTTTTAAACACCTTATACAGCAAAGTCGTGCTGAGAAAAAAATAAGTGAAAAATACCCCCGGGATCGAACCACGAACCTACACGTTGGCAGTCGAGCGTCTTTCACAAAAGGACACTTGTGTTACGCAACAGTTTCGGATATCTTACACGTTAAAAAAAGAAGTCAAAAAGGGTATTTACAAAAAACGAAAACAAGAGCTGCTTTTGAAAGACCGAAACAACTAAGAAAAAAAATTGAATAGGAAAACAAAACAGAACGAAGCCAAGAGCCGTTTCGGAAGACCGAAACAGAAGGACAAAAAAGGGGAGAAAAAAACAAAATGTATAGAAAAAAACGAAAACATAAGCTGTTTCGGAAGTCCAAACAGTTAAAAATGTCTAGAAATTAGGACAAAAGGCAGGCTAGAAAGCCAAACCCACGATACTCTATGTGATGCGTTTTCTCATTCCATTACGAGGGCAATTTCCACACTAATCGTATTCCAGCCAATTTTGAATGAGGCAATTTTGGGACAATTTGGACCAAAGTATTAATCAACTCAGCGACAAAGATGAAGAATCGTCTTCGTGATGCGTGATTTCTTAATTTTCCTCTGAAAGAAGTGACCAAAGGGAATGTGTAGCGTTTTTCATACGAATCTAAAGACACTTGCCTGCCGCAGTTCTATGTTGTTTTCTAAATTGCACAGTGTTCCCCTGTCGACGGTTTTTACCAAGAAAACAACTCCACTAGTCACGACTGAGCGGTAGGTGGCGTCATCATCTTAAGTTAACATGATTTTTAACCCAGACTGATTCGGTTAGCGTATTTTCATAGTTGTGTACGTCAGATGAGACTGGTCTGTCCTCATTTGACGGGCTTGAGTTGTCTTTTCGGGGTGGGTCTCCTTGCGCTCTCCTTGTCTCTCCTCGCTGCGGGCTTGTGGGAAAACTGGAGAGCGATCCGCTTGGGCCTCTTCAGGCTCCTGACCTGCACGGCCTGTTCCTTGAGCAGCCGGCTGCGCGCCAGGTACTGCGGCGGGATCTCGAAGAGCGAGAAGGTGAAGGCCGAAGTCAGGGGCATCGCCTGCAGGGCCACCATCGCCTCCAGCCGGCGCAGCTCGGCCGTCTGGCGCCTCCATATCTCGCTCAGCGACTCCCACACGCTCTCCGCCCGCGAGCTGGCCGGCGACGATGCCCCGGAGAGGCCCGGCGAGCCGGCCGGCCGGCGCGCCGCCCTGTCGTAGACGCTACCGTCGTACGCGCCGCTCACCAACGCCCCAGTTCCCGCCGGGGTCGGCTCGTTGCCGTCCTCGCCGCCCGTCGCCCGCCGCGAACCGTCCGCGCCGTGAGGGCCGAGCGGCAGCGGCGGCGGGAGGGACGACGTGCCGAGCGAGCCGGCGGCCTGCCCGGCAGCGTCCCAGGCGAAGGTCCGGGGCAGGGTGGAGTAGGTCATGCGGAAGGAGTTGTCCTTCGCCGCGACAGGAGGCAGGGAGCCGGATGGCGGCGGCGACAGGCTCAGCTCGAACTTGTCGAACTGGTTGAAGAGCGCCGTCATCGTGGGCGAATCGGCGCTCCTTCCCGCCTGCACCTCGTCCACCTTGCCTGCTGCCCCATCTCGATCTTCCGGACCGCGCACCGCAGACTCTCTACCGGGGGGAAGATGTCGGCCCGTGTCCTTTGGGTCCTCTTCCCTGGTTCTCGTCTTCGGTTCATCGTCCGAGTCTCCTTTGTCGTAATCGTCTGTTACGAATGACCTCTGTGCCGACGGGCCGCTTGGCCGAGCGGCACCTCGACGCCGACCACTGGCAGTGTCTCGGTCCCAGCCGGCGGTCGATCGTTTCGACTGATTCGGCCTCGACTCATCCCTCGGGGCGGTGGTGGCGCTCTTCCTGCCTAGCTCCCGCCGCTTGTCGACGAGCTCGGGCAGCGCGTGGTCGGTCCTCGGCTGGCCCAGGGATCGCTTCCGGTCCTTGGCTTTTGTCTTCTCAGCCTCGTGGCCTCCTCCTCCGAGCGGGGGCAGCTGCCTCGGCGCCGGATTCACAGGGGGCAGCCTGGTGGCCGGCTCGCCGTCCTGCATACCCTGGGGTCCGGGCTTGGACTGGCCATTGGCGTCGGCGGGAAAGTTCCTCGGTGCGGCGGCCAGACCGCCGGCCTGCGCCAGGGTCTCTCGCGGAGTGGCCAGCACGCGCTGCTCCTGGTTGCCAGGCCTGGCGTCCGGCCTGCCGTTCGCGTTGTGGGCGGCCGTGTTCCTGACCGGCGTGGCCGGGGGTTGGGCCGACGCCGACGGCAACGACGAGTTCGCAGCCGAGCTCTGCTCGTCCTGGCTAGCTCCGAGTTGGGGGCTGAGGGCACCTTCCACCACCGGTTCCCCGAGACGGCCGCCTCGGCCCCGGCGGCGGTCCGGCGAAGGGTCGTCCGCCCGCCCACCGCAGCCGTCTCGGCCGTCTCTCGTGCCCGCCTCGGCCACCTCCCCGGCCCCCGCCGAGTTGTTGAACGACGGCGTCGAGCTACGGCGGGCCTGCTGCTGGCTGCCGTGCCTGATCACGGTCACCCTCGGGGCAAAGCACTGGACATCCACGTCTGTGTCCGGATCTGACTGATGTCCACAGTCGATGTCTTCTCCAGTGGCTGAATACTGTAGTGCAAGATCTGCAGCAAGCCGGCATGCGCCACTGGCGAGGACACCGTGAGCCTCCCCGCTCGATCCCGTATGCAGCGGCCGTTCTTCCATCGTACTCGTAGGACCCGGTGATCGGGCGCGCTCCACCATCAGCGGCTTCCCCTCGACCCGGCTCGGAGTCGTTCCATGACCGCTCAGCTCATCCGCTCTTCCGGGAAAAGCTCCGCAGTGGCTCCCCGTCGGGGGACGAGCGGTCCCCTCGGCCCCGCCAACGACCAATGAGCAGACACTGGACGTCGCGGGACCCTCGTTCTCAGCCCTCCCGAGGGCGTCCGGAAAGGTCCCGCGCTCGCATACCACGTAGGTCAGGGGAGAAAGATCGTGCACGCAGAGGTCCTCAGAGCTCCCCGGCTCCGCTGTTCCTGACATGCAAAACATTATTATCATTGGATGTGTATTTGAAAGAAATACGAGATCGCAAGACTGACTTACTGACCGTTCAAACTGTATCAAGGCATGAACGAAGAAATTTTGACTGAACCTGGATATCAAACAAGGTTACAATATTATTGAAGTTTTGAAGTTTGAATTTGGTCATAATCTGTGATGTGGAGTGGTCTTTGGTACAAAAAGGCTTTTGTGCATGCAATGACTGTGTACTACCTCCCATGTAGGCTCTAACGGGACTGATGGAGAGCTGTTGTGCTTCGGCCACGTTGCAGGGACCCAGGGGTCCGGCTGTTTGTTCCCCCTGCCCGTCTTTCCGGGGACGTTGGCCCGCGGAAGGGGCGTCCGCCGGCGCCCTTGCCGCCGTGCTGCCGGGGATGTGGTCGGGCGCGTGCCCGGACGTCACCGCGCCCTGGCTGCCTCCACCGTCGTTCACCGAGACACCAACTTCGGGCTCCAGACTCCCATCAGACTGTGCGTCAGTCCTGCCGGCGGCTGTGTTCGATTCAACACCAGAACAAGAAACTTCAGAGAAGCACCCCTGCTTCCAATGTCGTAACAGCTGATGCTAAGGCATGGAAGCCTGCCGAGTATGGGAAATGCTTCCATAGGTAAAATGTTTCACAGTCAAACCGCCATTTTGGTTGTTCTCAGCTTGAAACTGTTGCCAATTCTACGGGTCACAGCCCCGAAGTAAAGAAACAAAATAAATGATTGACTCCCCGATCGCACATTAGCATTGTACTAGAGGTACATCCACACGACATGACCGCAGGACATGACCCAGTCTGAAAGCCTCACATCATGTTATAAGACTCCTTACGGCCCAAACCACTTGGCCGCGTATAATATTGTACCTGTACTGCCCTTACGGGCTTACCGGTCATGTGATCGTTGCCATCCGCGAGGACGCCCTCACACGCCGTCACCTCACCTTGAGACGACGTCACAGTCGTCTGGACTGCGCCGCCCTCAATGGCTTCCAGGAAACCCTGCTTGTCAACGGCGGACAGCTGCACAAACCTCTTCAAAATGAAAATTGGAAGCGAAATTACACATTCGGTGGCGATACATAAATTTCGCTTTCCTCCCTATACCAGAAACCATGTCGCTTTCCATTCCTTAAAATTGTGATTGTCTACGCTGTATGCTTTCCTGTAAGTGATATGTTATAACAGCGTGCTTTCATGAGCTTCATCTTTCCATTACCATTATCTCAATCTTGAATTTCTATTTCTTATTTCATTCAGATGCAAACAACTAATTATTGTAAACCTAGCTACAACATCTCGGGGATCACACAAAGTGGATGCAGCCTTTTCAATTTAAGTCAAACAAATCAATGAAAAAAATGACTTGGAACTTTTGAACACATTGAGAAAAAATGGCAATAGACCGATTGAGCGGCCACTATTTATATGCCTTATAGTGGGTATATTTTAATCTCATTTGTCACAGAGCAACGATGGAAATGTACAAAGAAGAATGTACGTTGACAATAGTTATTTTCACGATAGTCTTCTTTGCTCATTTCCACTCCTGTTCTGCAACAAAAGAGATGCATGAATACCCACTGTACGTCACGTGAAAGCATTTAAACATTGCTCGCGCGATCGGTCTATTGAAAAGAAAACATTTACAGGACCGGGATTGCGTTCTGTATTTAAGTACTTATTTTGTGAAAGATGAAAATTAATCTTTTTGAAATGAAAATGAAAATGAAATGCTCCCATCATATGAAGACGGACGAATGGGAAGCAGGCAGTGAGTACGTCTGGGTGCGCATTCTCTGCCAATGAGCAAACCTCTTCTGTTTTATCTGAGGGCCGACCGAGAACGCACTGACAGACAATGACGCCACTGCCGAAGGAGGTCTGGGCCTACCTGAAAGATCTCCCGATTGCGCCGGTCGATGGCGAAGCTGGGGCCGCCCACCCGCGCCTCTGGCTCCCGGCAGTCACGCGGCGGCCGGCCGAAGACCGCCCAGTGTCTCAGGCAGCGCTGGCAGTGGAAGACGGGCCGTGCCAGCCCGCCTGCCGCCGGGTCCCTGTCGCTGGACATCTGTCGCCGGACGAAGAACCACCGGGAAACCAGTTACCAATAGAGCCTCGAAATCCAAGACAGTATTTCGAATTGTTCTCTAGCTGACGACACACGTACTAAGATATGTTCATGCACCTTGGTGTGAAACTGCTCTTGGATACCACTGTAGGGCGTGAAATGATTAAACCACGGGTATTTCCTTATCTGTTTTTTTTAAACCCACGTCTATTTCGGAAGTAGAGATTTAGGTTTTTCTTCTTATTTGCGGCAGTTGATGGCATCTGTAATGGCTTACCTGAATGAATACTCCCATAGACTGGCACAGCAGTAGCGTCTTCAGATTGCCCTCCAGGGATCGTAAATCCTCTGGTCCGAAATCCGCAGTCGCACTCAAACGCCTGATCGCCTTCTGTTCATGACATAGAGATGAACGAAACGAATGGTGAACGAATCATTTGGCACTATCATATACAGCATTCCCGGTCCCTTTTTGGGAGGGGGAGGGGGTGGGGGTGGGTGTGATTCAGATTTGCCCCAAACAAGGCTTTGAATTCATTCAATATGGAAAGAAGGTGATAAGGAGGAACTCAGGAAAGCTGGAGACAGGATTTGAAATTCCTCTTAAAGGCCCAATACAACATTTGGAAGATCGATGATCACAAATTTCCTTCTTATTTACACAGTTTGTAGATCGTCATGATATAATCCTCATATTGAAATCTTACGGTCTGCGATACTGTACTTTTCGAGAAATCTTCACTGAAACATCGATGAATAGTATTTTGGTTTTATCGATTAACACAGTATCGGTAACTGTGGCAATCTTTTGACCTTTACCAATTTTGTATAGGGCCTTTAAAACGGGCAAGATCATGAACAATGAAGGGAATTCCGGAGAGAGGTAGACGGTGGGAAGAAGCTGTTCTGACACCTCTTCGTTCCTGGCGGGCATCGCAGAACATACCTCAAACTGCCGCCTGGGTCCCGTCGGGGTTCGCGGGGGAGGCAGTCGCAAGTCTTGGCCCTCGATGGCCAGACCCGACCGACTGGAGGTGCCGTCACATCTTGGGCCAGCCGCCTGAAGGTCCGCGCTGGATGGCTTGTTGACTTTCAGCTGCGCAAAAAGGCCATGAAAAAAAGATAGATAGCAATGAAGCGTTTCTGTGCGCCCACGCACAGAAGACGGAGAATCTGCACACATCAAATCATGAAAGATACACTCTTCCTCCAAAGAACTTCTGCAGTAACAGTTGTAGACACTATTCAGTGCCTGCGGGCCGCTGCATGTCACCTGGGTGGTTTTCTTGGATCGCGGGATCGTGGGCAACAGCGTTGGGCCGCGTTCCCGGCCAATAGCGCCACAGAGAGATGAGTCTCCCGTTTGGTCCGTGCCGATGGCTGGAAGGCTGGTCGCCCCCTGCTGCGGCAGACCTAATAGCCCCTGCTGTTGGGGCATACGGTCAGCAATTGCCTCTGTTGGGTTAGCGGTGTGCTGGCTTGTGGTGCCAGCCAAACCCTATAGAAGGCAGTGGAAGAGAACGAATTTCCTTTCGATCGTAATCTAAGCCTCAACTCGCAGACAGACGTATACGCACGTACGGACGGACAGGCAGACTGACGAATTGATGAATGGACGGATGGATGAACACCAAAAAAATGCCACTAGTAATAGTACTAGTACTATACAATAAGCCACGGCTACGTACAGATCTAGGGTAGCCATCACTAGTAGTACTAGTACTTAGTAGTACGTAGTACCGAGTATTGTATCGGTTGGAGTTATTTTCAAGTGAACATTATTCCCTTCCGTAAACATACACAAATCGCTAAAATGAAATGACAACGGTCTCCTGACAGCGATGACATAACGCCTCATTAGGTATACTGTATGTGTATAGGCCTACATGTACATGTACTGTACCTTTGCCATGCACACGCCCAGACCAGTCACCATCCGCGGTAGTGCTGTGGGTGGTTGGTGGGCTCCCGGTCCCGGCTTCAGCGGCTCCTCGGTGAAGTCACCCGCAGGCAGACACTTGGCCACTCTGATCGCTGACATGCTCCGATCCCCTTAACTTGCAATTATTGTGGGGAAGGCAGCTTCTGTGGTGGGGGTCGTGTCTTCCTGAGGCTTATTTCTAAGTCAAACCTCACCGATTAGTTCTCACTCAGGCCTATAATTATAATTATAATTATGTTTCTCAGAATTTTGGACCGAGTCGTCATCCTCCTCTCTTGTGGCAGTACCATTGGTTTGTGTATCCTTTCACCAGGAAGACGAGTACTATCAATACTTTGACTTTGCGGTCGAAAACGCTGATAGTTTAGACAAATACCATGATTCTTTACATGGGTTTGTCGTAAACTGCGGTAGAATCCCGTGGTTCTATTTGAGTTAGGCCGCGCATATTTTGGGGTTCTTATAAGTATTTTTGCAATGTGCGTCCTACCGTAGAATGTAGAACTATCGGTGGACGCGCGCGTCAGTAGACGCGCGCATAACAAACACGACGTTGGGGGTGTGCCCTTTGGGAGGTCTTTTACATAGAGCTCTATGGTACTTTACGAATCCATGGATCAGGCTGTTTCTTTGCAGAGCCAGTCGCATAGGCGCTATAGCAAAAAAAATATATAGTCCTCGGCTGGTAATGTGCAAATGGAAAGGATTCTATAGGTTCAAGCTTCAATTTGGAGTACCCGACAACTAACCGAGACTCACGTCTAAGAGAACATTACAATGATTGTAGGACTACATGATTGTAATTGGCCGATGGCAGTGTTTGTATAGACCCAAAGAGAAGAACAAAATGGGGAATCATTGAAACAAAGACCATTCCAATTTGTATTTATTGATATATGTTACATCTGCGTTTATCAAAACAAACAAAGGCTGAAGTAACATTAAAGCTTGAGAGTAGCATGCACTTACAGCGTTTGAATTGTAATTATAGGGCCCTTTCACAAAGTGGTTACAAATAATTGCACGGCCCTGGATATTTTCTAGATTTGCATTTGGGTCAGTTATGTCAGCAAGTCGGTAAAAATGTCGTTTTTATATGACTTCATATCGAGAGAGGTTAAAACATAGCAGCATTGGGCGTGCATATAGGCCCTATATCGTGGAGCATTATATTCGGTGGGTTATGAACAAGAACTGGTTTCTAGGGCGTCAACCGGAGTGTTGGGCTCAGATGAACATCGCAACTGAGTGGAAACGGGCCACGCGGAGTTATCCCTTGAGCATCCACACCAGTTCATGGCACAAGGGCCAAGAGATCTGAAAAGAATATGAAATGGTACCGTAAGCGTGAGAAGTCGTCACTCTTTTAAACAGGATTGAATGCGGTGTTGTTGAGTACCAGCCCTCTCACCATCTGAGCTATTCTGCCCCGTCAGATAGCAGCCTTCCCAAATAGTCAGCAAGTCTTTGCCGGGCTGAGGGCGCCAGTCAGAAGCATTTAATCGTCACCTGCTTTATATCTCAAGTGTTCACGCCCTCCGCCCCGTTTTCATACAGATGAAGAAAAAAAAATGTTGGAAACCCTTTTTTCGTCTTACTTCAGCTTAGGCTCCAGCTTGGTCTTTCTTTCTTTCGTCCATTTTTCAAGTACAAGGAATGGAATAAGATGCCTTTGCTTCGTTAGGTTTAAAGGTACACTCCTTTTAAAAAACCCCAATTAATTGCTTCAACTTTAACAACGAACTTGAGTTTTCATTTTTTTGGGACGACCGAGGCGAAGCCGAAGCCGGGTTTTCGGAAAGGGCCTGATGCTTCCTTTCCAAAGTACTTTGCGGTTTGCATCTTGCACCTTCACGAATCCATGGATCAGGCTTGGGCTCAGGCTTCGTCTGCGTCCGACAAAACCAGTCCAGAAAATTCATGTTGTGGTCTTTGAATTGGAAGATTGGTTGGCTCGCTGAGTTCAGAGTATTCGCCACGAAACTGGGCCGAACGCTTGCTTGATGAGAGGTGACATTGCAACGGGTGAGAGAGATATAAAGACTACGTCAGAGCCTAAGCCATCGTTTCGTAAACGGTGAGGGACTACGATTGGGACGCGGAGTTACGAGTCGTTGCTCACCCTGTGCGTCCAGGGGCGGGCTTTCACGATCCCATTGGCAGTTGCCGTCGTGGGCGTGGTCCAGACCGGGCACTCGGCACATGGACCTGTGCAGGGCGCATTCGTTGCGGTACGTGGTGCCATCCGTGCCGCACACGGGAGAGGCAATATCGGAGCACCGCTCAAGGCACACGTCTACAGGTAACAATACAGGTGTAACAATAACACACATATATAACATATAATGCAGAAAGAGGATTTTCTCTGCTTCTCGGTTTCCTTACACTCCTTGGATTGAATAGGGCTTAAGGCTATATGCACGGTGAAAGTACTAAAATTATAACCTCCACCAAGGAAATAGGAAGGTTTGCGGTGACACCATATACTAAGTATCTTAAAGGAAGAGGTTTGGTTCCGAAAAGAACCTGAGTGGTAACTTGACGTTTCGATCAGTCTGCTCTGGCCGTCATCAGGAGAATGCCGTGGACTCGGTGGTGGAACTGCTCCACCAAGGAGTTTATGCTTTTGACGGCATGTGTTTGTTTTTCTGTATGTCTGTCTTACGGTTTGTATATCTTCTGTCTGTCTGTCTGTCTGTCTGTCTGCCTTTTAGCAAAATAACTCGAAATGAGTGTAATCGTTCTGAGATTGCTACAGCATGTCGGCATTCTCATTGGGACGAATTTAGTCCAATTCTGGACTTGATCCCTGATCAAATCCTGGATTCTAGATCACTTCTGGAAATTGTGGTAAATGGTGCTGGGCAAAGATAACTTGGACTGGATCATCGGGGCTTGAACCCGAGACCTCTGGTTTCGGCGTAGCAGTGCTCTAACCATCTCAGCCATCCAGCCCTTGGAAGGTTGCATTCCCGAAAATAATAATCTCGTCTTTGGCGGGGTGGGGCGCCAGTCAAAGACATTTAACCATTATCTGCCATTATTATGGCAACCTCCAGTGATTTCGTCCTTATTTTTTTTCAGTAATTAAATGAAAACGAAAAGCTTATGCACTCTTCACTTCTGGTCAGTCTTAACGTGCAGCTGTCTATACACGTTGTTGCTGTTCAACAGTGAGACTGCATGACACGGCTATCTTGATACATCTTGTGATTGGTGGCGATCAATTCAGAGTGGGTTTTCGCGAAGGGGGAAAAGAGAAGGTGTATGCACGGATGACGTACTGGTAAGTCGGCCCGTTTGGCAGTCCCCATCGTAGGCTTTCACCAGCGTGAAATCTCTGGTCTTGCAGGCCGTCCGCCTGAGGTAGCACAGGCTCGGGTAGGTCATGCCGTCCGTGCCGCACACGGGACGCCCGGCGAACGCGTTGCAGCCTAGCCATCGAAGACAAACTGGGCGGGAAACATACAGTTAAAGGTAAGGATGTCGGTACACCATTTTGCGAAGGTGAAAGAATCGCCTCCACACTTTTGTCATCATCAAAGCATACATGAAATAGCACACCCGTGTAAGTTTCGGCTCAATCCGTCATCCATTTTCTCACGGTCACGAGAAAAACCTTGGAAACGACATACTTTAGAGGACCATATTTTTGTCAACTTAATTCAACGAATTTCCTCTTTTCCGCCGAAACTGACCGATTTTCGATCGCTAGAATGTCATGGATTGTGTGATATCATCATTAATGATTAAATAATTTCTCAAAATATGGAATCTCCGGAATGTGTTTGCGATGACAAAGTGTGAGTCATCTCGTTTTGGGCAGTGTGTTCTCTGTCCACCATCAGGAGACTGCGATTTCTGCCCCCATGTATGCAAAACATCCGGAACCCCCCCCCCAAGATGTTCAGGTAGCTAAATAGAGAGTTCTCTCTGACCACGGAGTCCTGCTGCTGCATCGAAGCACGTACCTCCTTTTTGATCCGAGGGGGGGGGAACAATCCAGAACGCATGTCAGGACCTACAGAGCCTATACCTACCCGAGACCGGCAGCACGCAGAGACCGTGGAACGCCGCCCTGAGTACGGCGTCCTGGTTCAGACAGGCCCGGCGCATCAACTGGCAGATGTTCGTGTAGGTCACCTTGTCCGTGCCGCACACGGGGTCGAAGAAGTCTCCACACGGGAAACACTCTTTGTACCAAAGGGGATGAAAAAAAAACCAACCCACGAATCGGATTAGGTGAAAACGATTCATAAAGTGCGTGCTCTCATGCTGCGCGTCTGTGCGTTCGTGAGATTATTTTCCCACCTGCGCTGTTTGTCAAGTTTAACCGTAGCCGGTGGGTTTGCATACTGCTTATACTATACTCACATACAAGTATATGTGTCGCAAACTAATGGTGCAAAGAGAACGAAGGCATCTCTTTCGAGGAGTACGGTGCCGAAGAGTGCCGGTACAACAACCATACTCCTCGTCGAATGAGATGACTTACGTGGTGTAGCCACACACTATCCCTAACTGATGGTGCACCGTGCAAACCCTCCGGTCTTCCAGCCTCACCTGCTGTCGTTCCATGCGTCCCAGTGCAGTTGCCGTCCCCGACAAATCGCAGTCTAGCGTTGCCGGACCTGCAGGCTTCGTCCCTCAGCGAGCAGAGGTTGGCGCGGGTCACACCGTCCGAACCGCAGACCGGACGGGCGGGCAGCGAGTCGCACTGGCCGTCCACGGGGCAGTGCCAATCGAACACGGACGCGGCATTTGGCGTGGCACTGGATGTGGTATTGGCTGTGGCACTGGGTGTGGCACCGGGTGTGACACTGGGCGAGGCTCTTGGAGTGGTACTGGGCGTGGTACAGTTCATGACATCGGGTGTGGCCAAGGGTGTGACACTGGGCGTGATAGCGGTCGTGGCACTCGGCGCGGTACTGGTCATGGCATTCGATGTGGCGTCGGGCGTATCACCGCCGAGCGTGGCGCCCGTCGTGACCAGAGCGGTATGCCGCGCTGACTCGAGCCCTGGACCCGGTGACGCCTCGGAGGTCGGCATCGGCGTTGTTTCGGAATCGAGAGCGGGCGCTGTCGTCATGACGTCCGGGACGATGGAGTTCGCACCGAGGCTCGCATCGCTCGCAGTTTGATCTGCAATGAATGAGGAGTGTTGCCTTCATGCAAATCAAGGAGCGTGGACGTTCCCCAGGCAGAAGCCCGCCGATGCCTCACGGCAAGGGCCCCGCGGCCGTCTGCCGGGGTCCGGCCATCGCCGCCGCTTGCAGCGTGATATTACACTGCACAGTGAAATAATTACTTCAGCTACGGTCTTAGGAAATTGATCTAATTGTCTGAAAGGTCAACAATTTCTTCTTGAATCCTGTCTGCAAGTTGCCTCGTAAGACATGCATAGCCTTTAGGCAACAGGCATATGGTTTGTATAGGGCTATAGACTGCACCCCTTCTTCCTGCATTGAAACATGTTGGGTTCAAATACCAACGCCTCGGAAGCCATAGCCACAGATGTAGCCATAGACCCTGGAGCCTAGACCCTTACCTGGAGTCCCACCTCCCCCTGTGGCCGTTTCGCTGGTGGCCAGTTCCCCCTGGGTGCACCTTCCATAGTGCGCCCTGCGTACCACCCGGCCGACGCAACTGGCGAGTACCAGCGAGCACTCGTGGTCGTAGGTGCTCCCGTCTGATCCGCACACGGTCTGTCCCAGCAAAATCTTAGGGCACGTCCCGGTGTCGCAAACTAACGGCCAAAATAGACAAAGATAAAGAGGTGAGGAGAATTTACTCTAACGATGCAGAGTCGATTGAACACCCTAGGCATATATAGAACCGATGTACACATTGAATGGTTCATGGGTAATAGAGGTATATAACAATCGAAGATCAGCCTCATCTTTGAATATTTTTTGTCAGTCATACAATGTATCATTCTTTCAGCGGTAGTTGATGTACATTATAACAAATGCAGATCACCCCTATCCTTGACCAACTGCTTCTCTGAACACTTCTGTATTAGTCTTACAATGTACTATGCTCCCATGGGGTACCGGTAGTAGAGGTACACTAATGCCGATTACCCCCATTCTTGACTGGGTGGTTTCCCGAATGTGGTACCGGTAGGTTGTGAGCCTTACGATGCCTAGGTCATGCATTGCGGGTACCTCTACCGCACTGATCAAGTGCGATGAGGATGCAGCGGTCAGCTGTCCATGAACATAATATACAAATTCATTGAAGAGTGGCTTCAAATTTCGTGGGGCCACACGAACAATGTTACAGTATACGCAGTCCAGGCTGGTGCCATGGACGTGCCCGAGCTCTTGTAACAGCGAACGGAGAGCGAAGCTTTGTGACAAGCTGCCTGCGCAAACCTCCAATTGGTGCAGTGGCCTGTCCATTTTTACCCGTGGGACGTGTGATGGCTCACCCTTTTTCCTGGCGCGGTTCTCGATGTAGGCCTGGTCGCCAAAGTACGCGGTAAGAGCGAGTATGAAGCATAGGAGCAGCGCAGGGGGTAGAACATGCACTGCTTTGCCCAACTTACTATCTCGGTGGAATCTGTGAATGAAAGGCAAAGGGGAAAATTGCTATTGGATTACTATTCATATTCTTAATTAATTGTTAATATCAGTGGGCATTTTTTGAACGAAACCATAATTACTTGGTCTTTGCTATGGAACCCTGCGTGCTGCCCTGTCAGTGTCAAAATACAAGTCAAACGCACTACAAAGTCACGCGGGGAATCGATGACGTTACCCTCAGGACGGTAGTAATGAGGGCAACCCCAGTGTCATGCCAAATAGTGTCCCCTGCCAAATAGTGTCCACTCATTAGTACATTGATCGCTGATTGGTCCAATACGTATGACATTCCACCACCGTGGTTTGGGTATGGTTGCGCACTACACACGCATTGTGTATGGTTGCTGGCCTAACACACGCAACGTTGGGCACTTTGGTACCGTTGGACCCTAAATGTAACCGTAACGCTAACCCTAACCCAAACATCCCTAATCCTAACCCTAATCCTAATCCCAATCCTAATTCTAATCCAAACCCTAACCCTAACGACCCTAATCATAGTCCTAACGCTAACCAATCAGCGATCAGTATGCTAATGAGCGGACAGTATTTGGCAGGGACACTTTTTGGCAGGACACCGGGCCCGTGACGTGACCTGTTGGCAAGCCTCGGGTCGGTCAGACTGCTGCATGGGATTTATGAGGGCGGAGAACTTCCCGTGTCCGTCTTGTCCCGGTTTATCCTGTCACGCCCACCAGGTCAAGCGGCCCCGACAATCCGGGCTTACCGGTACTGTACAAACCAACAGCAGCCCTTCGTGACCAGTTAAGTCACCAAGGGTGCGTTTTTCAGGATTGCTTTCCCGAGGAAATATGGGAATTCGGTGTTTACGCTTACCTTTGCAAGAAATACATTGTTGTTTTCCATCACAATCATGATTCTGTCAAATAATATACACAACTCATGCACTTACTGCGTTAAAATGACCAAAATGAAAATCTGAAAAGATGAAGAGGCCCGACGTTTTGATCCAAAGGGGCTTTCGCAAAGCAGGACCTTTCTCTGTTGCTTATATCATGTATATAGGCCTATATGGCACCCCCTCCCCCCACTCCACCCACAGCTGGCCTATCAGGAGATGTTATTTGCTGTCATTCAAGGAGTTGTATCCGAATTCCACGCGCTCATGTGATTGAGGCCATTGATTGCAGGAATGGTTCGAGCGTTCGTCCAAAGTGCGTAAGGTTGCTGGATCGAGTCCCACTCGGACCATAGCCGGACGTCTCTCTCTCTGTTCACCTAACGGAGAGATAATACCCGGCTCTAGAGTTTGTGGAGAGGTTGACTGGCTGGTAGGAAAAAAAAACCTGGCCATCATCATGCCGTGGCCTTGTAAATATGCCTGTCTAATGAGGCACATCCACTACGCTGTTATGGTAGTATATTGGCCATCCTTTACCTATTTGATTTTAGTACACGAACTACGGGAATTGGGTTATTATCTCTACCTAGAGTCGAAGGACTAGAGGGACAGATAGAAGGGGAAATGGGGGCGTAGCTAATGAGGGATGGGGACGGGTAGGTCGTCGGTGACTGGGGAGGTGGACGGGGATTCTGATTCGAGAGAAGACGTCTGGTCATTGAACCCTGCTCGAACTCCCTGGCCGATATAGCGTCAAACGTTGTCCAAGTAAAATGTTCCGTAACTAGAAAAAGCTCCTATAGTTTCCGAGACTCTTTCCCACGAAACAAACAGGCACTTCGACAAAATCCATGACTGTTGCTTCATAGTTGTTGTTTGTTTTTCAAATGATAGCTGATCGAATGTGGAGTCAGGATTCCTGGATGTCTGGGTCGGGTCAATACACGGTACTTCACGATACTTCCGCGTAGGTGTGAATGATTAGGGGCGCACTCCCGTAGGCTTTCTTCAGTAGAGGTAAGTTTCGCCTTTTTTTATAAAAGCCTGGTCGGGCTGCGTATTTTTTATTTACACCGTAGCCACAGACTACATGAAGCGTGTATTACGTTATCGTACAGTGGGGACTCCTTGTAGAGGGCAGAAAGTGTTTTGTTGTTGTTTACAATGGAGATACTTTGTCACAAAAATGTGAGATGTCTTGTAAATTGTCTTATTTCGAGCGGCCTCCATCCTGTTTTACAGACGATGCAGTGGTAGTCTCTTTTCAAGGCCGAATTCAACATGTCATATAAAAAAAACCTGTGGCTGCGGTGTAAACAAAAATTACGCGGTCGGGCTATAGGCTCCGAATAGGCTTGCTGGCAGATTGACCAGGGTGACTTGCGGGTTGCTGATCTTAAAACCAACCGGATACCCCGCAAAACGTTTTCAAGGATTCCGACTGGAAAACATGCACACCCTGACTTTGACTTTATAGCTACATTTTCCCATCGCAACGCGTCCGGTACCGGTTGATACAGTTCATCACCTTCTCCCTCAGTCCCAGAGGGAAATGTTGTTTCACTGTAAGAGCGTCAAGTTGGTGAAACTTTTATAGGGATATTATACATGAAGGCATAGCCTTGATGTGCATGTGATACTTTGAAGTGGAGAAAAGGAATGTTCTGCACATTGATCTACTGCCCAGAAGTACACTGATATATTGTGTTACGGATATATATATATATATATATATATATATATATATATATATATTAAGCGTGTTTCTTTTTTAAATGACAATGAAAAATGGCTAAGAAAACTTTGACCGGAACGGGTTTTGAACCAAGGCACCTCTGGTTTTGTGTGCCAGGCTGGCGCTCTTACCCTCAGAGCTGTCCAGAACTTTGATGGTGGTCTCCCAAAATTGTCAACTTGTCTTTGCCTTTGGTTTTGTGTGTGAAGGTTTATCTTATGATTCCTTCCTTAAAATTGGTTAAAACCCGTTTATGTTATAAGACGCGAGATACGGGCTGTTCTTAATGTAAGCCATATACGCGTCAAATTGAAATCAACTGCAATTTCCTTCGGTTGGGACACGAACTTACTTCCTCCTCCCCCGCAATGTGTTATGTGTTGACATCAAGAACAAGCCCTCTGGCCTTAATTTTGTCTCTCCGTCTCTGTCTCTGAGCGTCTGTCTTTCTGTCTCTGTCTTTCCTCTGTCTGATTATGTTTATGTCACGCTCCCAATGTTTCTGTCTCTGTGCGTTTGTTACCGTATTTCTTTCTCTGTCACTGACTCTGTGTATGGTTCATCGGTGCCTGCCACAGTCTCACTGTCTTTGTCTTTGTCTCTGTCTCTGTACCTGCCTCGGTTTCTGTCTTTTTCTCTGTGCCTGTGTCCGTGTCTGCCTCTGCCCCTGCCTTTATTTCTATCTCTCTCTGTGTCTTGGTTTATTATTAATGTGCCCGTCTCTGCCCGTGGCCTTTACATTCATAACCCCAAACAGATTGAAACACAGCTCGAACATCACACATGGCAACAGAAGCACGTAAAACAGTGTGCACATGCACCAGCGTACATGTAGCTGCCCCAACAACAAAATAGCAGTCACAGTTACAAATCAAGTAATTATTCCTGCTCCAAACGAAATTGTCGAAGCCAGTTCAGTGTTCCGTCATGTCATGAACTTGGGGTTCGAGTGGTCCAGTACTGGAGGCATAGTTTTTATCTCGAGGCTATGACCTGCCTAGCCAGGACGAGCTGTGCTCAATCATCCAAACCACCTCGCAAACATGACTCCATGCCACATGTGCACGAGCCACAGAGGAAGGCCTACATAATTATAATTATTGTCAAGCCCCCCCCCGCCCCGAAAACACCTACCTCATAAGGTTCTTGATTGACGATGGGCACTCCGTATTTTCTCCTCGCTGGGAAATCAAACAAATTAGTCGCCGATCTCTGGAGCTAGAGAGTGTTTGCGTCAGCTGCTGTCTCTCGATCTTGGAGCTAATGGCGAATGAAAGTGTACCCTGCATCGAATAGTCGAACCGCGCAATTTATAGACACTTCTGCCATGACGTCATGGGTTTTAGTGCCCGCTCTGTAAAATTGGTGTGGCAGGGTAAATCCCTTTCCCCTTCTCTCCTGCTGGGGGCCTCACCCACAGCCGCCATCATCCGGGTGCCAAAAGGAAAATATGATGCAGCGTTCTTGGAAGTTGGTGAGGAGGGAGGGGTACACGGGGGAGGTCTGGAATGGTGGCGTGATTTACTGTCGTCCAATAGCCGGGAAGACGAGGCAGAATCTCCTGCCAAAACACATCCCGAAGACCACGATTTGAATGGACATTATTTTTGATGCCGCCTCGATCCATAACAACTTGTTATAAGTGGGACTAGCACCTCTAAAGGACACGCTAATGTGAAAGCCAACAGTCTGTGTCCATCTCTATTAGGTAGAAATCTAATATTGGAAATTGAAAGGGCCGACGTTTCGATCCTAGCAGGGCCTTTCTCAAAGACACAATGACGTGGACATTATAAATGTATAATACGCAAAAGTGTTGCAAACGGTTACCGTCTAAAATGTCCAAGAAGACAGTGAACATCAAAGCTTGGAGGGCCTGACGAATCGATCCTAGCCGGACCTTTCTCTGTGAGGTCCCTCCATAGATATGATATGATGTTGATGATGTACGATCTATTGTGTCCAGTAGGGAAAACCCTAATTGAATCACATCCATCAACATTTTTCGACGTTGTCAACATGCGACAAACCCCTTATCAAAAACGAGCTTGGTCTGCACGCATTGTAATGATCGGCTCGGCGGATCCATCTCCGCCCTACCGTTTTGCTGCACCCCTCGTGCGAGTTTCGCTTTCATCCTCTTCTTCGCACCTCGATTACTAGAGACAAGGTGGGAGGTGACTTCCGACCTCCCCCCACGCAGCGAGTTGCTTCCACGAGGAGGCAATGTCAAGTTGGTGACTCACTACACGATCTGGGCCAAAATCCAACGGCACCTTAAACCTGCTAAGCACAAGCATTCTTTACTGATTCAATAGAAATGAAAGAGTTGTTCATCGCGGTGGTGTAGACAATTAGGGAGGTGATCAAAGTCACGCGATGTATCGTTGCTAGAAGCTTCTAGCAACGATACATCGCGTGACTTTGATCACCTCTCTAATTGTCATTCTTTACTGGTTAGAATGATTTTTTTCTCCTGATGCCAATTTGGTCTGACTTGTACTCGAATACTGGGGGCCTGAAGTAAAACCTGCTTTTTGCGCTTAGGGAATGTTGGGTTCTTATTTAATCATATTCAAGTGAGATTTAAGAAATATAAGTCGGTCTTGCTCACTGCTGTAAAAGAAGAGATTTGTTTGAGCGCCATAGGAGGGTGTGCTTCTCTCCTAATCCCACCCTATATACCCCGCCCTGTCCTGTCACACTACATCCCGTCTCATCCCACCCCACCCATTCCACCCCATCCCATCCCATCCCGTCCAATCCCACTCCATCCCACCACGTCCCATCCCGTCCCATCCCATCCCATCCAATCCCATCCCATCCCGTCCCATCCCATCCCATCCCAACCCACCCCATCCTATCCCATCCCGTCCCATCCCACCCCATCTCATCACATCCCATCCCATCTCATCACATCCCATCACATCACATCCCACCCCATCTTATCCCATCCCATCCCGTTCCATCCCATCCCATCTCATCACATCCAATCACATCCCATCCCATCCCATCCCATCCCATCCCATCCCATCCCATCCCATCCCGTCCCATCCCATTGATCCATCTCATCACATCCCATCACATCACATCCCACCCCATCCCATCCCATCCCGTTCCATCCCATCCCATCTCATCACATCCCATCCCGTCCCATCCCATCCCATCTCATCACATCCCATCCCATCCAATCCCATCCCATCCCATCCCATCCCATCCCACCCCATCCCATCCCATCCCATCCCGTCCCATCCCATCCCATCTCATCACACCCCATCACATCACATCGCATCTCATCTCATCCCATCCTATCCCATTTCATCCCATCTTATCATATCCCATCCCATCCCATCACATTTCATCTCATTTCATCCCATCCCATCCTATCCATCCCCACCCAACCACGCCCCACCCCACTCCATCCCATCCCATCCCATACCACCCCATCTCACCCCATCCCACCCCTACCCCATTCCATCTCACCCCTTCCCAATCCCATCCCGTCCCACACAATCCAACTCATCCAATCCCATCCCATCCATTCCATCCCACCTACTCATCCCATCCCACCCCTACCACATCCAATCCCATCCCAAAATTTGACAATAATATAAAAGTATAGATCTGCTTTTCCCCTGCAACCCATTCAAGTTATATGAAGAACATAATTATGACAAAAGACAAAGTTCTTTTCACTCATTTTATGAATCATTTCTATAAAAAAAATTCCATCACTGCAACTTTTTCAAAGTGACTTTTTGAGAGGGTATTCTTGAACAAAGAATCCAAGCAGACTAGGGGCCGATGCTTAGAGAATGGAAGATTTTATATATTAAATAAACGCGGACAAGGGCTGGATGCGACTCACGAATTGGAATCGTGGTTGCATGCTGTCACGACTAGTGCTGGGCGACTATTGATTTTCAAGAGTCGGTTAGTCGCCGGCATAATAGGCGGGACATTCGACTAGTCGCCATTTCACTGACTTACACAGATCGGTATTTAGACAAAAATCGAAAGTGATCCCCACATTAAAAACAAGTGTCTAATGTGCTGACAAGAGGACGAGATGAATAATGACAATGTGCAAATAAACCAATTGGCAATGATAGTGCAAGCAAGTCGATAAGGAATTTAAAAGAATACAAACTTAACAGAATCTAAAAATGGCAATAACAGATGCAAGAAATTCCAACCCTTCGGAATTAAGGGGACGGAAGAGAACAATTCGGACCCCAATGCTCTGGATCAGACTTAGTCTGTTTATTCTTTATTGAGGGTCAGAAATTACGAACATCTATTCCAAATATGTAAACAGGGATGTGTAATTTCAGGCACTTTCCTTCATTAACGTTTAAGTCAGACTATAGTCAGACTATAGTCGGATAAGAAGTCTATTACATCACAAATCACAAGTCTTCCTTCTTTGCCTCAAATATGCAGACTTATGACAAATTATTAATTAATTATGACAAAATTATTTCAGAGAAGGGGAGGGAGAGGGAAAGAAAGAGGGAGAGGGAGATGGAGAGGGAGAGGGAGAGGGAGATGGAGAGGGAGATGGAGAGGGAGAGGGATAGGGAGAGGGAGAGGGAGAGGGAGAGGGAGAGGGAGGGGTGGGGGAGGGGAGGGGGAGGGTGAGGGGGAAGCAGAGGCAGAGGCAGAGGCAGGGGCAGAGGCAGAGGCAGGGGCAGAGGCAGAGGCAGAGGCAGAGGCAGAGGCAGGGGTAGAGGCAGAGGCAGAGGCAGAGGCAGAGGCAGAGGCAGAGGCAGAGGCAGAGGCAGAGGCAGAGGCAGAGGCAGAGGCAGAGGCAGAGGCAGAGGCAGAGGCAGAGGCAGAGGCAGAGGCAGAGGCAGAGGCAGAGGAAGAGGCAGAGGCAGAGGTAGAGTGAGAGCGAGAGGGAGAAGCAATGATGTTCATTACGTCAGCGTGTTTGGGTTATAAAAAGAGTCTCAGTTAACAGTTCCACTTTCGCTAATCTGCCGTTTCGGCAGGGTGATACTCAATTGTATGTCCGTGCGACGACCCTCTCCGTCCCTTCTTCCGCTTCATGACATAAGCCACGACGATGGCGATCAAGAGAAGGACTACGATGACAGCGAGCACAATGGTAACGACGACGTTGGAGTGCGACCACTTGCCATTCCCGCCGTCGGCGGGGCCGGCGGTGACGAGAAGCGGCGGCAGTTGGCAGGACCCGTTGTAGACGGGGCTCGTGGCCGAGCAGGCCAGAACCGTGCCGTTGTCCCGCGGGGCGCCGACGGTCAGGCGGAGCCGGGTCGTCCGCTGGCCAGTCTCGTCCTCCTCGGTCTCCACTTGGTCCGGGATCGTGACCCCGTTCCTTGTCCAGACGAGCCGCACGGGCGGATTGGCATCCCCGGACGTGCAGCGGAACACGGCGGCTACGCCCTCCACCATCGACACCGAGTCGCTGGCGTTGCTAGAGAGGGGAGTCTCCACAGCGCACAGAGGGTAGACAGCGGGTGGCGGGTAGGTCACCACCAGCCGGGCCGAGGCCGAGGCCGTGAAGACGGTGTTGGCGTCGCAGGCGCCGCTGGTCGGGTCCTTGCGGCAGACAAGGCAGCGGAAGCTGCCGGCGTCCAGCCGGCCAGGCGAGCGGACGGTCAGGGCGTAGCGGCGCGGCGCCTGCGAGCCGGCCTGGAGTAGGTCCAGGCTGACGCGATACTTGGCGGGCTCCAGGCCCATGTCGGCCAGGATGGGCCGGCGCACCACGGTGCCGTCGGCGATGACGTGGTGGTTGCGCTCGAAGGCGACCACCTGGAGGGCCGGGTCCACGCCGTCCACGCGGCAGGAGAGGACGGCCGCCGCCCCGGCGCCCTCGGCCACGGTCACGTCGGCCGGCATCTCGGTGAAACTCACCCCGGCTGCGGCGACCCGGAATGGTAGCGCGGCACTCAACACCAGCAGGCCGTGCAGCACGGCGGGGAGCGACATGTTGAATCAGGACGCCTCACTGATGCGTTCAAAGTCCACGGTCACTGAATGGCTGATATGGCTATCATGCACAAGCAGACCGCCGCATGGCCGTGCACAGACCCGACGCTAACCGATACCCAACGATCAGTGCACGTTCAATAGAGGCAGTAATCAATCCCTAACGTACAGCCAAAGAATATCTAATGTTGAAATCGATACCCGGGTTTGACTTTTGTGCCATGGCATTACACTGTCAACAACGCCATCGTCCTGTTCGTGTTATTTCCCGATTCGCAGGCGACTATAGGTGGCTGGTTCCTCGCCCTGAGACTGCTTGCTGAATGGAGTGAACCAGCGAGTTAGGGTGATCACGTACATGCAGCTATAGCGCATTTTCGGGTCCATACAGTCCATAGTCCACGCGTGCGACACGAACTAGTGCGATTCCATCCCGCTTCCCTTCCCCTCCGTTCGTTAGCAAGCAGTGAACACACGCACGTATAGTAAACGCGATAAGAAACTGGGCGCTGGCACAGTTAATACCACGTTTCCATGGTGACGCAGCTGGCTGGCCGTCCCCATGGGAGCCGCCGATCTGTCTGCGCAGACAGCTCGGGCTGCATATTTTCTTTCTTACAGTGCAGCACAGGTTTATCACTGTAACAGTGCAAATTCGCGCTTGAAACGAGGCTACATGAAGCGTTTGTTACGTTATCGGCCAGTTTGGACTCCTTGCCTTGTGGAGGGGCAGAATGTGTTTTGTTGTTTATAATGGAGGTAGTTTGCCACAATTTGTTTTTGTAAATTGTGTTTTCACGAGAAATAAATGTCTCATTTCGAGCGCCCTACCTATCCTGGTTTACTTTCAACGCAGTGGTAGTCTCTTTTCAAGCCCGAATTTACACTGCTATAGCGAGAAACCAGTGGCTGCGGTGTGAAAAGAAATTACGCCTCCAGCTGAGACTGTATATGTGACGTCACGTGCGGGGTCACCTGGTGTCACATGCCGACATCCCTGGAAACTGCCGAATTCACGTAGTCACCCTATATACTAGGGACAGACAAAGGGTCGGTGTGCGACGACCCTGTCTACCTGGTGTATTGTCACCCCGTGAGGCTAGACAGAGTTGGAACGCAATGGCTCAGCCTATCAGTTGTATATTCAGCATTACGAGCAGGCACAGGGTTGTAGTGCAATGACCTCGTCTAGCTAGTATAATTCAGTAACATAATATCGTGAGTAGAAAAATGGTTGGTATGTCTGACGATAATTGTAGTCGGTCACCTGATGAGAGTTGGCAAAGGATTGGTGTGCCGCGATAACCCTGTCTCCCAATTACATCCAGTCACCTGAGGTGAGTAGACAGGGGGTTTGCCCTGTCTCCCAAATATTATTCAGTCACCTGATATGGGTAGACAAAGGGTTGATAACCCTGTCTGCCAATTGTGTTCAGTCACCTGGGCATTCTCCCCATATTCCACTCTCTTCACTTCACGCTTCGTTCTGTTAAAACCCTATGTCTCCTATATCCATCCCATGCTCACAAAAGTCACGGGAAAGCCGATCGTTTATAACATCTGGCCCATCACTTTGGAAAACTCTCCCTTCTGAACTCACAGAAAACACACGCGTACACTATTACAGACTCGTGCTTAAAACTTGTACACTTGTACATTTTTCTAACCCTGAATGTGTTTCATAAAATTTAGTGGGCCTGACGTTTCGATCCTAGCAGGACCTTTCTCAAAGGCAGAGAGAAAGGCCTTTGAGAAAGGTCCTGCTAGGATCGAAACGTCAGGCCAACTAAATTTTATGATTTGCATTTTGGTTATTTTAGTCAGTAAGCAGTTTGCAACATTTTTGTATATCACCTGAATGTGTTTAATAACTTTGTTGTTATGCCTTTATTTCAGTTCTCGTCACGCAGCAAAACTTAAAAGTCTTATTTCCATTTGTTTGCAATTCAATTCGGATTAAGCAACGTCCCGTAGTACGGTATAAGATATCGAGGGTTCTCAACTTCTCAGTAGGATGCAAGCTGTTCCTATTAGGACTGCTTTCTGGAGTAAATCGACCTTCAGCTATGACCCGACACCGTCAAGATGCTTTTGATTGCCTTTGAAATGGCACCCACCCACTAGCATTTAACCTTGACTCTCCACAATTTACGCAATTTCCCCATTAAGTTATCTGATATTTCCCGATCCTCTCCTTTTCGCCTCAACTCTGCTATCACCCGGCACAGCAACGGCAATTGACCTTGGACTGGTCTTGAGCAGCAGAAACGTAACCAGGCCTTCGGTTTCCTTCTTGAAAACCCTATTCTTCGACAAAGTCTTGACACTCGCCTGCCCATCCGTACACCGGAGAAATCGCCCGCGTGGAGTGTCTTTCCGTGCCAGCTCCGTTGCCCCTCCCCCTTGAACTCCTTACCATGTTCCTCCATGCCCAGGACTAGCTCACCCGCTGCAAAATAACTTTTCCTGGGGTGATGCTGGCATGACACTGCGGGCTCCTCATGCGATCAGTGCCTCATTGTTGACAGTGTCTGCCACATCGATCAACCCTCCGCCATGCACTCTTAGCCCTAGGGCCAGGAAGATGCAGTCTAGAGACACTGGGCATATAGGGTATTAGCATTAACATTTCAAAGGTCTTCGTGCATGTCATACTGAATGAGGTAATGGCTGAGAGATCGCATCTCTCTTTATAGTAGCGAACACATTCCGGTTGCCGGGCAGGGGTAATTGCCAGCACCCGTCTTGCTTCTTCGTCCTTTTCTTTTCTCTAAGAGAGTGACGTGAGCAGGCCACAAAGGCACCATCCGGCTCAAAAAGCACTCTCTCCCCGCTTACCACATTGACTGTAGTTAGAAGGAAATAGTACACGCCGACAGGAGAACGGAGGACAATGGCAGCTACGGATATTGACAAGACAAAGGCATCCTCGAAGTCATTGTTTGGATTATCATATATATCGGCTTGGCGTCACGGTGTCCACTGTATATAGCTGAGTCATATACGGATGGGACGAGCAAAACAGTACTAACCAATTTACGTGTAACATAATACATTGTGCACATTTGTTTTCTTTAAACCATCCCCTGCTTGTACTTAAATTTGCAAGTTCGCTGCTGGCGTCGACTTCAGCCAATAAGCGAGCCAGTATTCTGCCACCAGTAATCACCTATGGCCTATAAAAGAACTATTGGAGCTTATAGTCCTTACTTTAGGCCTGCGCAGTGCCGAGTATGTACAAGTACTTTCGCCGCGTTAGTTCGTCAGGTCGCATCCTTGTTATCGGATCTCGAAACCTTCAAACGCACTGATTATTGAAATCCACGTTCTCTGCACTATTCATCTGTCCGAGTCTGAGGAATGTACGGAGCCCTTATGAGAACACCAGTGGAATAATTATTTAGGAGGGAATGGAACATCATTGTGAGGGAACGGTGGGGGTGTCTTGTGCTGTGAAACCGTATTCAGTCTCTATCTTGTTTGCCTAGGATTCATGGGAATTTTAATGTACCCGACTATTTATTTGCCGAGCGTTGCAACGCACTTATTCAACTAACATGGCTCCGACGAGCCGATTAAGTGTGGAACCACCATTTTGTTTAGGGGTATTTGGATGCTACGGGTAATTAACCGATATATTGTCGAACAAATGAGCTTAAGACAACCGGGTTTGTTTTGCAATTCGGACGATATGGGAGGATGCTTCTCGCATCCTGTATTTCTCGAGAAATCTTCACTCAAACATCGACAAATAGTTTTATTCACTCACCTTATAAACTATTTCTTCAACTACAGAACGTTGCGAAAACCGTGTTGGTTTTTTTTTTATTGGAATGTTTATTGGTAAACTTTAAAACACATTACTTTAAAACACATACATCTTTTTAATTTTACCAATGATGTGAATATAGGCCTTTTGTTTCACTTCTTATACTAATTCTCACTCGACAAGTCTGCACTGCCACACAATAAAACATCAGGACAAGATTCGAGTTCTATTACATTTATCGTGAGAGTTTAACAGTCAACAATATTTCCAAGACTTTAGCTAGTTTATATAGAGAGTTCACCAATCACCATTGTTTATATTTTTTGATATTATACATGTACGCGGAATATAAAGGTGACCACCATTTTCAAGACTCACCTTTAAATATGTATGTCTTTTAACTAACAAATAACACTCGTTCACTCATCAATGTAAATGTGAAGGGTAATTAAATAACTATGAGTTTCGTCATTGCTTGTACTATTTGAAAACGATCATTCCAACGCCACTGATGAGATGAAATTCTTTTTAATGTTTAGAGGGGAAAATCATCTCAGAAAATTTCTACCTGACCCCCTAGGCGATTTGGCCATGTTGGACTCTGAAATGTATCCAGGGTTCTGCTCTGTCGATATGTGAAATGAAGGTTTAGGCTCAGGCTTAGGCTTTGGACACATTTCTCTTACCCGTAATAATATCACAGGCATCTAAAAACAAGGGATTGACCCCAGTTTCTCGGTGAATGCTTTGTACTTGTCAAGCCAACAAACAATTTCGGAGACAAACCACAACCGGGTTGTTCAGGTTTTTTCAGACGGGGACGAAGCCTGAGTCCGAGCCATTGATTCATAAAGGGCCTGTGAATGTCAACCAAGGTGCTCTCCGCTCCTTGTAACCACACCCCACTCACACTTCTCGGAATACCAACTTTGTTATCGCAACTTAACCTTACACTTGAGCAAGATATTAACTGTTTACATGCAGGCCAGTGATTCTGTAAAATCTCCATCAGGACTGAGGATTGGAGGATACCTTGGGCGAATATTAGGCCACTTGATTGTCACCAGGAGATCTAATCATTTTGTGGGGATCTCATCATTTATTTTTTATTGTGGTCAGAACTTCTAGAAAACTGCCCCTGTTGCAGGTTCGAATCCCACCGGGGTCGAACATGCTTCTCGTCTTATACTGAATTTACATTGAAATTGTACTGCTAAAGTAACGTCTTTCTTATTACATACATCGGCCCCGTTGCCCAATGGATACGGCATCTGACTACGGAGCAGGGAGTTCCATGTTGAAATCCTGGTGGGGTCGAATTTTTCCTTTTGCCTTTGATTGACGGTTCAGTTTACAGAATTTACGTTGGAATTGTATATCTAAAGTAACATAAACCTGCAACATATATCGGCCCCGGGGCCCAATGGATAAGACATCTATTTACGTATCATTACATTAACTTTTATATCTTTGATAACTTAATAATGACATGAGATTTGGACTTAAACACGAAAAACCGAAGAAAACAGCAAATCTAAATGAAAGTGTATGAAATCAAATGCATATTTACCGATCCACAATGAGCGGTCTCTCCATTGACCATCTGCATGGCATCAGTTGGAGCCGATTGACATGCGTTCTTACAAAACACTTGCGTACATCAATGCGTATACAGGATCACAAGGGATTACAAGGCAGAAGTCTATAAGGGCTTTACTGACTGAGCTGATTCATCTAATCGTGATAACAAAGTTTGCTAAATTGAAGGTAGGGGTTTTATCTTTGATATCAAATTACGCCATGTATACAAGCGACGTGCTAATGGAAAGTAAAATAATGCTCATAGGTGGCCCAGACGAATTTGGTGTCAAAAAAGGAACGAGTGCTCTTGAGCGCACATATACGCCTAGCTTGTCTCCCAAAGTCCCATCGTTTACGGCGAGCAGCCTCCGAAGGACGACTGATTTCTTGGGTACCTCGGCGAATTTACCGGCGAGGATGCAGCGGCACACCTTCTTGAAGTCGGGGTGCCGTGTCATGTAGATCAAGGGATTGAGGCCGCTGCTTAGGAAGACCAATGCTCCGAAAAAGGGAATGAGTATCTCTGTCTTGCTTGAGCGAAATCCGACCAACAGTGAGTAGGGAGTCATGCAAGCTATGAAGCAGATGAGAACGAGCAGCATGTTCAAAGTAACAGCTAGGCTTCGACGCGATAGGCTGTTGTTGATATTCGAAGGAGGAGGAGGAAGGGGTGATGAGGAGGAAGAGGAGGAAGAGCAGGAGAAGTCTGCAGCACTGTTCCCCTTCACTCACCCGAATGGTCGAATGTTCGTCACCGGCCGACTTCTGGCTCTGTCCCTGCGAGGCTGGGCCAGGGTCGGCCCGATCACCTCCGGGGCGCGCTGCTTGATCGTGCGGAGGTGCTTCCGCATAATTTGACGAAGATGGCGGCGTAGCTGCCAAAGGAGACGACCAATTGGGTCGGATAGAAAACGGCGGCGAGTATTGTGGTTTCAATGTCGGTTAGGGTTAACATGTGCTAACTCGTGAGTTGAAAGGTGAAGGGTTTTCAATTAATCATGCATTTCGTCATATCAGATTGTTTGTACTTTGTGAAATCAATCATTCTCATCACCCTGAGATAAAAACCTTTGTAATGGTGAGAGCAGAAAAATCCTATGTAGTTATGGAAACATTCCTACCTGACCACCGAAGGCTGTGTGGTTATGCTGGATTCTTAAATGCACCCCGCGGTCTGCTCTGTGGATAACTTTAAAATCTCTGTACAATTAAAGTCCAGATGAATAATTAACTACTGGTAATGAGTATGAGGTCATATAATTAGGAAACTGTGGCCGTTTACGAAATGAAGGCTGAGACTTCGTTCATATTTTCTTTTACCAATTATGATATCACAGGCATCTAGAAACAAGCGTTTGGCCCCAGTTTCTCGGTGAATGCTCTGTACGTATTAAGCCGATAACCTTCAAGTTCGGAGACAAAAACACGACCTGATTTTTCAGATTTTGTCAAACGGAGACAAATCCTGAGCCCGAGTCTGATGCGTGGATTTATAAAGGGCCTGTGAGTGCCAACCAAGGTTCATCTCCGCGCCTTGTACACCCTGATACACGCACGTCTATCGGTATATCAACTTAGCTATTCAATGTCACCTACAAAATATTAGTGTTGTTGTCGAGAACATTTCAACGAGTACGAGGGTGAGTACGAGTACATGGCACTTTATTTTGCAATTATGATAACTCTTTATGAACATGACTATGAGCAATTGGCTATGAACGTGAGTACAGACACTTTCTAGCTAGTCTCCCGAAGACCCATCATTCACAGCGAGCAACCTCCTGAGGAAGGCTGATTTCTTGGGTATCTCGGCGAATTTACAGGAGAGGATGCAGTAGCTCACCTCCTTGAAGTCGGGGTGCCGTGTCATGTAGATCACGGGATTGAGACCGCTGCTTAGGTAAACCAGTACTCCGAAAAAGGGAAGTAGTATCTCTGTCGTGCTTGAGCGAATTGCGGTCAACAGTGAGTAGGGCGTTATGCAAGCAATGAAGCAGATGAGAACGAAGAGCATGTTCATGGTAACAGTTAGGCTTCGACGCGATAGGCTGTTGTTCGAAGGAAGAGGAGCGGGAGGAGCAGGAGCAGTAGGAGAAGGAGCAGGAGGATGAGGAGGAGGATTGATGGTCGCTAGTGGATGGCCAGATGTACCATATTGGTTTCTGTCTCTCGACCGGCTGTTCGGATCATCGTTAGCATCAGCTCCGTGACTGCTGGTCATGATTGGCCCCGTGGCACACCGCTTGATCGTGCGGAGGTGCTTCCGCACTTTGATAAAGATTGCGGCGTAGCTGGCGAAGGTGACGACCAACTGGGTCGGATAGAAAACGGCGACGGTTATTTTACTGAAGAAAGCGCTCTCCTTTGCCGTAGGATTGAAGGTGCAGGTGTTGATCCTGACGTCGTAGGCGAATGCACCGTACTCGGTCAAAATGGGTATGAGTGCCATAGCCATCGGAATGAGCCAGCTAGTGCACACCATCGCCACGAGTCCCTTTGGGGTGAAGAGGGACATCAAAAGCGGCCTCCTCCCCCCTACGGTGATCAGTGCTCGGTATACAGCCACACAGGCTATGTTGTTGATGCTGCAACCGATAGTAACCACTATGAGGTATCCGGTCAAGGCGCAGAGGCTTTGAGGGACGGGCGGTCTCTCCGAGGAGGGAATCCCAAGCATCACCACAGCATTGACGGAATAAAAGGAGGATGCGACCAGATCGGCCAGGGCCATGTTGAAGACGAAGACGTTGGTCTTTGTGCGAGGCTGGAGGGAGAGTAACCCCGACAGGAGCACGGTGAGGTTGCCCACCACGCCCAACACCGAGATGCACACGTACCCGGCTGCAATGATCTGCTTCTGGTAGTAGTGGTCGTACACTGTCCCGGTCAAATTTACCGCATCACTGGGGGCCATCGTTGGAGTAACCGCGGCAATCTTTGGCACAAAGTCGTCGGGCCTGTTTCACTCGGTTCAGAAGTCACCGAATGCTGAGAACACTTAGGATAAACGGCTTATAAACCGTCCTGTTTTTTTTTACAAGGACAACAGATTTTTCAACCCCCTATAGCTATGCTGACGAATGACCACTGAAGAAAGGAATGGAGCACAGAAATTGAATGAAAAATCCGTCAATACGTCAAACGCCAAGTGGGGAGTCCCCCGAGAAGCATGGTCCTCCATTCATTCAAACATGCAAACGGATGGACGAGGCCTCGGGTGGATCAAGTTTTAGAGGAGTGCGCGGATACGTCCTGGCTGTGGCGGAACTGGACGCGGTCGGCGTTACCGAAGGCTTTGTCTCAGCAACCCACATTCCCAACGGATTCGATTCTCAAGAATTTCTCTCGAGAGTCCAGCACAAAGGAGAGCCACTTAGCGTGCATGACGCTGTTATGTAGTACCGACCTCGAAGAGGTTGTTTGTTTGACCTGGGCCCAATTTCATAGCGCCGCTTAAGGGTGAAAAGATCTTCCTCGTGTAAGCAGGATTTCAAACTGCACTGCGATGTGATGTCCATTGCTTTTGACTTGTTTTCCACTTTTCTTTACTGAGCATGAAACAAAAGTGAAGTTTGGGTTGGTAAGGGGATCCTGTGGCTCATGAGATTTTGCGCTTAACATTTTGACGCTTAAGCGGCTCTATGAAATTGGCCCCTGCTGTCTACCTGACTGTATGTATGTCTTCTGTACTTACGTTTGTTAAACTGTATTTGCTGTTTGTTTGTAGTTTGGAAACCAAGGAGCACATGCTCGATTGTATTTGCTGTCTCTACTTTTCGTATGCATGTACATTTAAGCGCGTCCATTACAAATTTAAACTAGGACATTTTGAGGCTCCACATAGACGAGGACCCAGAAACCGTATAAGTGCACTTTCAGTATTCTGTTTTATTAAAAAAGGGGGGTTATCAAAAACTGCACACGAATTAGATAAACTAACGCCCTCTGACAAAAACCTTATGGTTTTGGTGAAATACAAAGTGAGAATAAAGTACACACAGTTTCGAGTGATCTAACTTATATAATTAGTTCAGCAAATACACTGCTCTTCCGTCTGGTAAAAACAAATGTATATGATTTTATGAGTTTCAAGAAATCCAACTTTACATGCTGCATAAGTATAATAAATTGTTAAACTTTTATGTTAAAAAATAGTCAAAGGCAAAATAAGAGTCAATACTCAAAGGTATTATACTTGTTCCTGGTCTAGTATAATACCGGGGAGATGTGACAAATCAGACTAAAACGAGGACTCGACAGAGAGACTACAATGGTAAGGTCCATCTCGCAAGGGTGTCCTTAACAGGAGACCAGAGCCAGGGTTTCATTACCAGGCTCGCTTAAATGTATATCTGACCCTAACACGTCTCCCAAGACTATAACAACAATTCCACAGTTTCGGCAACATGGCCCTACGGGAATAATATGAAGCAACGAGGTTTTTCATAGTCATTTTAGCAACATACCCCAAGTCTTAGAGGACAGATATAATTGGTGCTACGTCTATGGTGGGCATACTCCCTCATCGGCCACAGTGAGTGAGTCAAGCCCGTTGGAGCAGGCGTAAGATTCGAGAACGCACCGCGACTGGTAGGTAGAGCCGTCCGAGCCGCACACCGGCTCGCTGACCAGGGGGCAGTTGGTGGTGCAGAGCGCGCCCGGCCCCGTCACGCCGCCGCCGGTCACCGAGGGGCCTGAGGGCGCCAGACTGGTGCCGCTGAAGGTCGTGGTCATGGCCTGGTCGGTGCTTCCGGGGGTTATACTGTCCTCTGTCGTCACGGTGCCTGTATTCGTGACTGTCATCGTTGGCTCTGCGGAGGAAGCTGTGGCCCCGCTCGTTGCTGTTAAAAAAAGAGAAGAAAAAAATGTGGAAATAATTTTTTTTTTCTGGAAAAAAGTTGTCAGTGTTGTATGCAAATCTCGCTTATGTAGAAAATGCGACGCATGATGTTGTAATGACGCATCCACTCATAGAGCTCTATAAATAAACGAGTGTGTGCACTCCCCTATCCGCGCGTGGTACGAACGAGCGCCGACATGGACGCGCATCCGCCGTTGCCAAAGAGGGCAACTTCAGCTCGAATTGCCCGGATGTCAGTGGCAATCGCCCGTAATATGAACGGGGAAAAACCGGACCGTTCACCGTGCAATTTAAGGGCACAGACCCTGTCGATTTTTTTCGCAGGTCCGCAACACTTTCAGGTGATGGCGGGTGTCACTGTGTCCGGTCAACTGTTAGCGACATTTCCTTTCTAAAACCACTGTGCTACTGAGCTACTGGTGCTATGTTTTGGGTACATGCGCATTCTACATATATGTGTACGGGTTTGTGTGTGTTTCAACGTTCGTGTACGTGTACGGTACGTGTACATTATGTGTGCAGTCTTCGACACTTCGCGTCTAGTTTTCCCTCTTTGGTAATGGCGTCGCAGTCTCCTTGTCGACACAGGTCACGTCGGTGTGCTGTGTGCTTGACCTCAACCTTTATAGCTGTTTTTTCCGTTTTATCATTACGCTTCCGCCTACGTACGCTCTTGTTATAAAACAGAATCTCTACTCACTAGATATCAGGGTAGTGGTTTCCTCGTCATTGTCTTCGTTGCTTTCTTCGCTGTCGCTTTCCTTGCTGTCGTCTTCCTCTTCCTCCTCTTCCTTCTCCATCTCCTCGATCTTTTGCACGCGGAGGGCACGCACATGGCCAGGGGCCACTGGGCGCGTACAGGCGCCCTCTACCATTAAGGTGATGTTGCTGCCGGTGCGGCAGGCCAGCACCTCTGCCCGGCAGGTCGACGGCATGGTGCGATTGAGTCGGCCGTCCACCTCCACGCAGACGCGGCTTCGGCGCGTCGGGCGCGGGCAGCGACGCCGGGGGCAGTCCGGTGCATCTCCGTCCTCGGCACGGCCGCCTGGAGGGAGAGATCACAGCGCGATTAGAGAGAGAACCCGCGGGGCACAACGCCCTCTAGCCCTGGTCCAATTTGTTAACGATAAATCAAAGCAAGTGAACTATACCTGGCCTGCCTCTTCCGAATGGTTTAGCCTCGCCGTCCACCATGAAGAGCGCCACCAAGAGCACGGCACCCAGAACTGTGATCACGTTCATCTTCATTTTTGTATCTATCGATGACAGGATAGGGGATTGTTAATAAACACAAATACATTTCACAGCACCAGTCATTTATACAACATACCGTAGACTACACTATTAAATTGGAATAAAATGGATGAGTATTAAGGCAGATTAGAATTTTGGAGACATAACTGGAGTACTTAAAGGCTAACAATCACCAGAAAATATAGGCCTTTATAAGCCAACTCACCTCTGTGGTCGATAGTGTAGATATGGAACCAAATTGCACGAAATGCCAACAGGATTCAAATCTGTTGCTCGATGTGGCCCGAGCTTCGGCCTTTTATACCTTCTAACCCGCAGCAAAAAAACACGGAATAAACGATTGAAATTAGTCAGCTTGCCAAGCATCGGCCTCATCATGACGTTCGTGCCGTGTTTATTGCACCCTGCTGCCGACGACCTTGCGGCGTGCGCTGACGTCATCGATCCGTCGAGGTCAAGTCGGCGAGGTCAGGGGTTCCTCCCGGACACGCCGTTCCGGTCGCTGCCATGACGACAGAGTGATATCCACTATGCGTGCACTGGGTGATGATTGGCACAGCTGTCGATGGTTCCACGTGTGAGAGAACACGGGATGCAGGCAACTGCGACCAAAACGACCCCTTTGTAGGGTCTTGACTTACTAAACGCATGGAACCCGTCAGAAAAATGATGCAAACTGCTTGCTAAACATTTTATATCAGTGTACAATATCAGTGTAATATATTAAAGTCATGTCATGTTTATTAATTGTATGTTACTAACTACTATATTATTATTTTTATTTCTCCCTCGAACAAAATCCTAACAGTAATAGACAGGGGGTGCGTCTGAAAACAAGATAATTAATACTTTATGAGCAACAGTATAGCTTGTGATTATCACCAAATAACGCTTAAGCATGGATTGGCTGTCCACAATCCCGTATAGGCTTCAGATCGTTAATAAACGTGTCTCAATCTGACCATGGCTCATTCTGCTCATTCCGAAACCTTGTGACTCTCCGAAGGCCGTGTTTATTCGTTTCCCACGCATACTCCGGGCATCGATTTCCTGCGGCAGTGGGCGCGTTCCGACTGCAGCTCGGTTGATATTTGTCTCACTTCCTCATGCAAAACGCAACTTTTTGAGGTTTGTTTACACGCTTTTTTGCTTGTGAACGCATAGGTGTAACGTATCTATGAATAGCATACGGCGGAAATTTGTGATCCTACAGCACGCATAATATCATGCAAGAGATTGTTATAGCCTATTCTATATTGTAGTAAGTATCAACCTCTCACTTTGAAATTTGCTGCCATTTTGTGTTAAAGATACGCGATCAAAGATTAAAGTGCAGGGAAAGATAATCGCTGTGGGAACGTAGGGTGGACACATTTCTGAAGAAGCTAGAGAGCGACCTTACCATCCGAGCTATCCAACCATTAGACGGCGGCCTTCCCAAAAAGTACGAATAACATAAGTGCAATGACCGGTGCGGTTGTGTGATCAAAGCGCACCCTCTACACAGCAGAATGCGATATTTCACTTTTCTGCCCACGTAATATTGTTGCCTTTTTTCCAGCGATCCCGTAGCCCAATCATTAGATTATCCCGACATCTGGGAAGGCAATCGGTTGACCTCGAGAGTGATATCTGATCTTAGGAGATCTCTGTGAAGAGTTGAATGTTCGCTTCTCATTGTCAATCTGTTCTCACTGTAGTTTCGTGCACAACGAACTACCCAGGGTGGACGAAAGGAAGTGAGGCAGCTCATATCCCTTGCCCAACCGTCAAACCATCTCCTCCACGATATCATGTATACGAAGGACGCCCCCTTTCAGGCTGAAATCTAGGAAAAACCTATTGAAAAACCTATTTGACACTATAATTATTACACCGGCGCTCTAACGAGTAGGAATCTAAAACACTACATAGGTATGGACAAGAACTGTACAAGAATATAATCGATAATTTACATTTTGTTATCAAAGTTACACAGTATGTTTTTAAAAAGAGGGCGCTGTAGATAGGCCCTATAATGGCCAGGTATTTGCATCATTCAATGATTGGGGGCTTTCCCAAGATAGGGCTCAGGCCTTGGCTCTGGCTTCGTCTTCATTTAGGACCTGCCTTACATCTCCAGACGGAGACCGTGCTGAGCACGCTGTTCCTTAGAAGCTTAGACAACAGTTTGAAAAGACTGCTCATACAACCTCGCCTTGATACTGACCTTCCCAAACAGCCCTGGGTATCCGCTGAATAGACTCCGGTCCGGTCACCGGCTGGTCGATTTGCAGTGAGGTGGTCATAGGGAATGTATCGCAGACTCGTATCTCTTTCAGTGAGTTGAAATCTTGACTCATAGTAATGTCATCAATGGATTTAATGGGACATGCTTCTTTGGCCTACTCACTGAACATGATTGTCTTGACCTTCGTGACACAAAATCAATCAACAAAACCAAACGAAAACCATTCCAGATGTCTCGGGTTCAAGCTCCGTTCCAGTCAATGTTTTCTTTGCCAATTCTTCGATTTGTTCAAAATTTTCCAGGTTTGTTTGACTTTTACAAACCTTTCTTTGGAGAAAGGTGTGGCTAGGATAGAAACCCTTTTGGATATTTGCAATTTGCAAATATAGCGTAATATGTTGTAAACTACTTTTTCTTAAAAATTACAGAAATGCAAACATCAAAAAGTGGGTGGACTTGCGTCTCGACCTTGCTCAAAGGCAGCGTGAAAGAAACGGCTTTATTTTTAATGACACCGAATCCATAGTTACACTTTTAAGAAAAAATATTTCCATTTCGGCTGACGCTTATCTTTGATTGCCTGCAAAGTGCTTCGTGTGAGAAAGGTCTTTGATAAGTGAGAACGATGGGGAAGGGTAAGTCACCGATTGTCCCTGGGCTTGTGACACCGTGTGGGGAGGGGTGTGGTGCGGTGAGTGGAAGGCTATCCCCTGGCATATCCGTGGTACTGATGGTTATAATAGCCAAGGCCGACCCACTAATCATCGTGCACGTGGGCGATAGTTTATGAGACCTCCTTACACTCTCCACGTATACGCCGCGTTTAATATCAACAAGCCAGTGAGGGGACCGATCTTCCGTTACTAATGAGTAATGGATGGCCAGGGAATTTACGGTCCAGAGACCAGGTCTATAGGAGCGACTTGTCGGCAGATATTACACCAAGGCTGTAAGCATTTCCTTCAGTAGTGACAAGAATGATATGGGAGGTTAAATATATTCCAATGTCCAATCAGGTCCTACAAGATCTGACCCAATTAATGGACTCTGATCCAACCCAATCCACTCCAATCCAATCCAATCCAATCCAATACAATCCAATCCAATCCAATCCAATCTACTCCACTCCAATCCAATCCAATCCAATCCAATCCAATCCAATCCAATCCAATCCAATCCAATCCAATTCAATTCAATCCAATCCAATCCAATCCAATCCAATCCAATCCAATCCAATCCAATCCAATCCAATCCAATCAATCAAATCTAATCCCATCCGATCAAATTCAATCGAATCCAATTCAATCCCATTCGATCCCAAATTTATTGTAATCCAAAGTAATCCAACCCAGTCCAATCCAATCCAATGCAATCCGATCCCATCCGACCGGATCAAATCCCGAATCAAGTCCTATTCAATCCAATCCAATCCAATCCGATCCGATCCGATCCGATCCACAATCTTCCATTCCACTCCAATCCGAAGATATGTCTCGGACGGCTTGCTTTCTGTCCCATGATAGGTGGATAAAGCGATACATTTCCCCTAATGGCTTCGAGATAGGAGCGACTTGTCGGCAGATATTACACCGAGGCTGTAAGCATTTCCTTCAGTAGTGACAAGAATGATATGGGAGGTTAAATATATATTCCAATGTCCAATCAGGTCCTACAAGATCTGACCCAATCAATGGACTCTGATCCAACCCAATCCACTCCACTCCAATCCAATCCAATCCGATCCAATCCAATCCAATCCAATCCACTCCACTCCACTCCAATCAAATCCAGTCCAATCCAATCCAATCCAATCCAATCCAATCCAATCCAATCCAATCCAATCCAATCCAATCTAATCCCATCCTATCAAATTTAATCGAATCCAATTCAATCCCATTCGATCCCAAATTCATTGTAATCCAAAGTAATCCAACCCAGTCCAACCCAATCCAATGCAATCCGATCCCATCCGACCGGATCAAATCCCGAATCAAGTCCTATTCAATCCAATCCAATCCGATCCGAACCGATCCGATCCACATTATTCCATTCAACTCCAATCCGAAGAAATGTCTCGGACGGCTTGCTCTCTGTCCCATGATAGGTGGATAAAGCGATACATTTCCCCCAATGGCTTCGAGAAAGGAGGATGTAAAGGTTTCGAGTGTCCTAGACATCGTGGGCGTCAATGTACAGGAATGAGGACAGAGATAATAAAACGTTCAACAGAATGTTCCAGCCGGTTCGTGCAATGGATGACACACGTGCTTGCCATTCTCCGAGTAGGCGCATTGAGGCCTACGTGACAGTCCAGCAGGACTCCAGCAGTGCATAGACGCAATTGGGAGATAAAACTGAGCCGCTGAGAGTAGTATGTCGAGATATCTTAAACAGCCACATAGGAGCAACGTGTATACGGAGATTTAAAGGAACACTGAAGCGGGAAAAGTACAACTCTTTCCCTCCAAATAAAAGTTTAAAAGTTTGAAAGCCTTTCTAACAGCTTTGAGAAAGGTCCTGCTAGGATCGAAACTAATTTTTGATAATTATTCGCTTTTGATAAGTTTAGTCAGTAAGCAGTTCATTTCTACATAATATGATTGTTTCTTGAAAGCCTAAAATTCTCCTCCTATTCCCCGTTCTGCAAGGATGTTTATGAAATAATATTTCACTTATAATTTATTCCTGCTTTATGTTCCAATAGATAACGCTTAAAATGCCTTTATTTTACTCAATGAATGTATCGTATGAAACTAACACTTTATGCGACTCAATACATCAATTATTTTCGAAAGACATACCTCTTTTATAAGCAAAACATGTTGCACACAAGGCACATAGAATAATGGTTATGGGTATTTTATTAACAAGTTTATCAAATGGCTCATAAAACACTATAATACACCAGCGCTGGATGGAGCGGGAATCCAAAAGTACCTCCTAGACAGAGGTGTAGACGAAAGTTGTAAGAATATATGTACGTAGGTACATAGTAAAGGTTACACAGTAAAAATATGATAAAACAGTGGGCTGCTGATTTCGTGAAATACTCAGGGAATAGGGCCTTTCCCAATATTGGGCAAAGGCTTCGGCTCTGGCTTCATTTCCATTTCTTTATGAATTTCATTTCAAAGTAATTTGATTACTCAAACCAACAACGGTCAGGGACAGGCGAAAGGTCAGACTCTTTTCAGAGCCTCCGTTCCGTTTTGAAAGAGATGAAATATAATATAATAGGTGTCACCGATAACTTCTCACAAAGGAAAGGACAACTGTCTAGATACTTATATAACAATCCAACAAGTCAAACAAATAAAGGAAAGACTGATGTGGGAACGTTTGAGCAATTTTTACCCAAAATGGCAAAACAAATTTGACTGTACCAGGACTTGAGCCCGAGACCTGGAATGTCTGATACCATTACAAACTTCCTGATTATGAAGTCATTTTCTCAAATTTGGAGTGTCCGGGAATTGGGCTCATTGCAAATGTTGTATCATTAAGGCGGCTCTTTGAAATTAAGGTGTCTGTTCGAAGGAAGGATGGGTGTTCTACACTGCGCAGTAACCGGCGTGGGCCACAGTCAGCGTGTCCTGCCTGCTCACGCACGCCACCACCTCCAGGACGCACTGCGAGTCGTAGGTGACCCCGTCCGTGCCGCACACCACTGACGAGGGCAAGCAGCTGTTGGGGTCGTTGCACTGCCGCTCGGTTGCCGCGGCCACGGGCTCCGTGGCCTGGGTCGGCCCGGTTCCGGTCGTTGGCGGTTCGGTGACGGCCGTGCCCGGCGTTGTCGTCTCGTCCGGCGTGACGGTGCGGGCCAGCGCCGCTGTCGACGCTTGGGGCGCCGAGGTGCTGGCGAGTCTCGTGGTGATGATCGGCTTTGGTGTAGTTATCGTGGTGGTGCTGATGGTGGTGGGAGCTGAAATCAAACGGGAAGATAGGAGAAAAACACATCAGTGTTTTTGTGTGTTTGTTTCGTATAGATATCTTGTCCTTGTCTATCGTCATGCTGATATTAGGGATTGTCTCATATTGATTGCGTCACATGCATTGAGCCATGTCATGCCGTTTATACAGTCTAAATTACTCGTCAGCGTTCCTTCTCCTGGCTCAGGGCATGTGTTGCAATGAGGCCCTTTTCTTATCAGCTGTGCTTCTTAATGGGTCCCTGGCCGTGCACTCACCAGGCGGTGTGGTGGCGTCGACCTCGTTGCTGGCGCTCTCCTCGCTGGAGCTCTCGCTCATGTCGAAGACCTGCCGGCGGCCCACATGGGCGGCAGACCCGCGGCAAGGTGCCCGGGAGACCAGGGCGAGGAGACGGCCGGTGCGGCAGGCCGCCCTCTCGGCCAGGCAGCCAGAGCGGAAGGTGCGCGGCTTCCCGCCGTCCAGCGAAGCGCAGACACGGCTTCGTCTTGACGGGCGGGGGCAGCGTCGGGGACATGACGGCCCTTCCGAATCCCCAGCAGCAATATCGTCTGGTGGCAAGAAGAAGAAGGTCATGTCTCATTCATCAATTGAGTGAGCAAACAAAGCTCATAAATGACCTTATGGGACATTAAACAAAACCCGGTTTAGGCTCAGGCTCCGGCTTCGTCTTGCATTCTTTCTTTCGGGATTTTCGAGGGATACCCATTCGTTGAATTGGAGGAAGGGGTATAGGTCGTGACCAATGTTTATTAAATAGGCATGGCAGGAACAAAACAATATCGAGGCGTTGGCTATTAGCTTAAGCCAGCTGCTCCCTTGGACTTGTGTGTAGTCTGAAGCCCTAGCCAAAGCCAGTGAATCAATCCTGGCACTGAATGAGGTATTTCAAATTTCACCGCCTGTGGTGGGGAATAACACAGGAGCCCATAATTATGGCCTTGGCTGGCTGAAACCATTCGCCGTTTCGGCGGCTGTGACTTCCTTTGACACTTGTGCGATATGCTGCCATAGCCAACTTCGAAGCCACTAGCTAGCCAATGAGAGGGGCTCCAGCTATCTGTCTGTCCCATGCCAGTGTTGTGGTCTATATTATAGGCTATATACGGTAGGAAATAACACGTATGTCGATGGGAATCGGCTGCATATATACTCGCCGGCAGGTGCAATAATTTCCTGCTTAATTTGAAACCGTATATTCCCAAGGGATTCAAGTCCGATACTTACCCGGTTGCCTGTCACCTCTCTGTATGCTATCGTGCATAGACTGCCCGTTCATGACGGCAACGCAGCCCACTAAAAGTAGTCCAGCCAAAAGCACAAACCAATTCATCTTGATGTCTACTCTGTCTTGAAAGGGGAAACAAAATAACTTCTATTATCTTGTTGATATTGCATGTACAAGAAATCCCCTTCACCTTTTGACCTTGTATGTGTGAAGTGTAAATAATAATAATAAGAAGAAGAATTAGAAGAAGAATTAGAAGAAAAGGAAGAAGAAGAAGAAAACTTTTTTGACTTTTCAAAGGAAAAAAATATTTTCTAAATAAAACAAATGAAAAAAACAGTTGACAAATATATACAAGAACAAATAATACAACATAACAAAAAAGAAGAAGAAGACGAAGAAGAATAAGAGCAACAAAACGAACAAGACTATAACTAATATGATAAGAAAAGAGGACCAGACCAAGAGGGAATAAGGAGAGCAAGATTGAGAACACGAAGAAGAATAGAAGCAGATATCTCGCTTACCTTTCCTGTCAGCGAGCGTAAATCAGTGCTCATCAGCGTGTCGTTAGTAACTAGCAGACTGCGCCTCTCGTCTCTCCTACTGATCGGCTTGCCTTTGCCTTTAGTCGTCAGGTCGTGAATCACGGCTCGGGGGCCGGGGGAGCCATGTCAACCGCTGAAGGAAATGACGACTTCCGTCCCCTCCCCAATCTCTCTGAATCATTTTGTTGTGTTTTCTTAGGTCTTGTCAGTAAAGTCTGGGTTTTTTTCTTGGCGGGAGTGGGAGGATGCTTTCCTTCGAAACCCGACTGAAAACGCAACAAACACACCCATGAGATTCAAGATCCTGTTTATTTGGGTAGCGCATGCGCATAATGCTGCGCAAGAGTACCGTTATCTGCTAAAACCATTCGTTCTGGAAGTGTGTAAATGGATCTCGACCAATGCTTCCCTGGCGTGTCATCAAACGGTTGTACGCACAAGCACCATCGATCGTCGTGTACAACTCGAGTCTTCACGAGACATATCATGTGCATGGTTTACGATGTCCCACTATACTCAGTATAGACTATAGTACGTTGTTCGGGACTTGCGAAGGAGTGCTCACGCAGTTTTCGAGGAAATAAGGAGAGAAGGTCCCGGAAGTGTGACTAATAGTTCGTGCAGTGCTCAAAGACGGCAAAAAAACCCCAAAGACCTGACACGAGCACGCAGCCGCGCGTGTGACAACGACTCCCACGTTATTTGGATATAAGACGCACCACACGCATTCGTTAACATTTTGAACGCCACTAGCACTATAAGAAAATACATGTAAAATTACCATGGCTCTTAAAATATTTAAATATTATACGATATGATTTGTCGTCGAATTTGGAGGTTTGTTATGGCTTGATAAGTAAACAGCATTCATCAGGAAACTTGGGCCAAACGCTTGTTTCTAGATGCCAGTGATATTATAAGTGATACGAGATGTATGACCGAAGGCAACAAAAACGGGCTATGATTGATAACACTGGCTTCCTACCCCAATAATGTCTGCGGATGTTGTGTTTTATTCAGAGGAGGTTTACGAGGCAGTTCGGGCTAATTGGCTTGACGGAGCCTGTATAACATCAGGAGGAAACGGACAAGAGAGAAACGCAAGACTACGGTACAGTTCAATCCCAACCGGCCAGAGAAAAATACCCCGCGGGTCTCGGGGATCAGTAATCACCTCTCCTCGGGCGGGAGGGAAACCATGCAATCACGGAACCACGAGCCCGCAGAACTGATGAAGACAAGGGGGAAATGTATACCTCTGACTGATTGTGATCGTACGAGTCCAGCTGATCAGCCCTGGTTATATACGATACTGAGAGGAGAAGGCAGACTCCAGTTACCGGTTGCATGACTCGAGAAATTCAAAATCCATAGCAAAATTGCATTCTGAAACAGTTCACGTGTGGAATGCATATACTACACGTTTATTCTAACGGTAGCGAAATCTTAATTAACATATCAGTTTATGCGCCGTTGCTATAGTCGTAGTTTCCAACTCGTTTGAGTCAAGTGCTGCATTACATGCATATTGCGATAATACGAATGGCACCATCGGCTAGTGTTTATAAAGGGACGGAGGGAGAGGGCGGGTCTTCCTTGGGATATCCTACAATATGCCTAATCTAAATCCTTTAGCTCTACACAGTTCCACGAAGGCTCAGCAGAGATACTTCGCAGAGAAGGACTGGTCTGTGTCGTTCATAGTCACTCAAGTGCCCAAGGAAATGCACCACTTGTGGCACACCGCCAGGTTCCCTTTTTTTTAACTCGTAGCCAAGAAAATTCTGGAAGGGCTGGACATTGCCCGCAAAACAAAACCCATTTTGCTAACACTCAGTCCACGATACTCAGTTCAAGGAAAGTTCGTAATACGGAGCATCGCTCAAAAATTATGTGTGCAATTGATTCATACAGACGAGACAAAGATTTACAAGCTTTAACTTGCGGAAGCTTTTTTCAAGTTTGCTCTCAATTCTCAGAATAGCATGTTGTTTTGTCGGTGACCAGATTAGCTGAGCAGCTGCTGATTCATTGATTTGCAAAATGTGTGATGACTTGCGGAATGACATGGCAGAACAAAATGCCAGGAACTGTTCACTTTCTGTGTGAGCGAAGTAAACATGATCGAGTTTCAAACAAACAGAGGAAAAACTGACTGGAACCTTTTGTGGAACACTTTGAATTAATGGCAAAGAAAACTTTGACTGGACCGAGACTTGAAGTCGCGACTTCTCGTTTTGCGTACCATCTCTCTTCCCACTTGAGCTTGGAATGTCCTTCGGTATTTCTTCTTCGATCATATTTACTAAGGGAATATTTTGTAGGAAATGAGCTACAGAAAGGTTTGCGGTGACACGATGTAAACTGGTAACTCAACGTTTCGGGCAGATTACACAGTCACGTTGAATCAGTTAGGCTATATACCGGCTCTTTTCAGAGCAACACTGCACTTGGTACATCCACTATGCAAACCTTCAGATGTTATCTAAGGAAACGAGCTCCCTGGTCGATCCCAGTACTGAAAAGTGCGCGCGCCTCAACATGAACTATAATTATATCATTGTCATACAATCATGCCAAAGTATCAGGGCGTTATAACACCATGCGTTCGGAGTCGAAGCACTGTTGAAATTCACTGGTTGGGTCAAAGGCTTCAACTTACACATGACGGAGGTTATTCCCCCATAGTGCTATAGGGAATTTGAAGCGTCATACGAGTGCACAGAATGCACTGACTATATAGCGGCTGAGACCAATTCCCATACACACGCGCCTTTATATCCGGGTAAATTTCCGGCAACCATTGTGCTCTATCCGAGTCTTAATTTTGGGACCCCCCCCCCCAAAAAAAAAAAGGAAGAAAAAATAACCAAAATGGAAACCATCAATCAGGCAGGCCATTCAGCGTAAAGTCCATGTATTACAAAGCACAAAGTGAGGGAACGGAATGAGCAAAATTGCGAAGTGTTCAGGTCGTTTAGCGTCACGGTGTCCGTATTTCTCCAGAGAAAGGGTCGCTGCAATTAACACGTCGAGCAAAGGCGGTTTGCTCCGTCAAAGGTAAGTCCGGACCCGCTGGTCATTAATCACAGTGTTTTGTTGCCTTGGTGATGCTGAACAAGTGGGCCACATGACCGCATAATCATGATTGGATTTCTGAGTTGATCGTGGCAACGGAAACGCCTGACTGGGCCGTTAACGCATCTGTCGAGCGCCTATGGAAATGACGAGTGACGCGAGGGAAGAAGTAGATGAAGAAGAAGAAGAAGAAACAAAAAACCCGTCTCCGACTCTATAATCAATCTCGTAGCTCTATGGTCCTGGGACGACGTCAGTAGTGACGACCAAGCAGCATTATCGCCAAAGCGAATCAAAACATGAATTGACAGATGGTCTACTTCCCGCCACCATAATTATGTACAACACCCACGCCCCCATCTTATTGCGTTCGAGAAAGAAAAAAAACACTCCTTCGGTGGAACTTCAATCGACGAGTTGTAATCTCTACACACCTCTACACACGCTTCAGCGTCGCCGATCGAATTAAGGTGCCGTAGAGAATGTATTCCCCCTGTTTGAGTTTGCACAGGTTATTTGTTGTAACAACAAGACCGACGTGTTTGCCCTGTAGAGCCTGAAAGGACAATTGACAAGTATTTTCGCTGCTAAAATTAAAAGAAAAAAGATTGTCTATCTTTGCTGACATTTTAATGAAATATCACAATTCATAATATAACTTGACAATTGTTTTTGGTTATGACTTTTCAATTTCAAGGCATTTTCTCCAGAGTACTATAGTAAATTCTGACAGAAACGTTGGTCCAATGTTATGCAATGATTGATCTTTTTTTAACCGGCACTCAAGCAATCATTTTCTTAGCAAGGCTTACTTTCAGTTCACCGTACGTGTCACAAAAACACAGAAAAAGAAAACGTAATCTGTAAGAAATCCGTAACTTGAAGCACATTCAGGTATAATTCCTAAAATACGATCATAAAAATCTAGTTTAATGGATTATTACTCGTATAGCTGTATCATGAGGTTATTGTTACATCAATGTTGATTTACATCCACCACTTGATGAGGAGTTCTCCAAGGTCCGGCAGTTTCAGTCCATATATACACCATAGGTGGTTGCGATTGCATAGATCCAGCCATTCTGATATGTCACCGTGCCCAAACAATCTGTATCTGCGTTCCACACACAGCGATTGACGACCATCATCTCCAGTCCGTCAATGCTGCCGACCTGAGTCAAGACTACGAGTCTGTAGCGATCAAATCCCAGCCGCTTAACTCGGTCCTTGATCTCGTCGGCTAGTCTCTTCACGAGCCGGTTGGCGCTCTCGGCCTCGTACTCCTTCCCGTGGAGCTCCCTCTCCAGGATCTCCGCCATGGCGGCCTCCACCTGCTCGGGTCGGAACCGGCCGCCGGGCCGCGGCTCCGTGCGGTAGGTGTTCTCGTACGGCGGTGCGCCCGCCGGGTCGTCGGCGGCGTTGGGCCGGCGGGCGTCCTGCCCCTCCCCGCCGGCCTCGTCGTCGGCCCCTCGCCGGAACCGCCACCACATGGAGGTGCTGATGTCTTTGCCGAAGTACAGGGTCTTGCCGTCCCTGAGGCCGGCCACCGCCGAGGCCAGCTTGCCGGCCTCCCGGTCGGCGGGTTCGGTTCCCCGTCCCGACAGGGCGGCGGCTGCCGCCTGCAGGGTCAACTCCCATTTGGAACCGCTTCCCGAGGACTCCTTCTTCAGGAGGACCGGGGGGTTGGTCCCGGAGGAGGGGTTGGCCACAGACACTGTCTCTCTGCGTTGTACCAGGTTGGAGCCTTGGCTCATGAAAGACGAGGACCTAGAAGCTCTGGCGACGCCAATGCTACCCCGTACGGCATCCATGACAGAGGACAGATTCCTGAATGCAAAACGCCTCTAAAACGTCTACCAATCAATGGAGAACACAAACAAAGGTGCTCGAAATCGTCTCCCAGTGATGATGATCAAATGTGAATGATGCAAAACGTCATCTTTTACACCCGTAGCCACAATCAGACTCAGTCTTGTTACAACCTAGTCGTGCCCGAGTGCATATGCCCATGCATAATTATATGGGACGCACGTACGTACTGGCATCATTGGTATTAGCATACTTTGTGGGGGGCCGTGTTTTGAGACAAACAGCATTATGGATGTTAACCGCCCGATAGTGGGTCGAGCGGTATGTGTAGTTCGTGTTTGCGAAGGGGATATTCGTCCTGACTTTTTTTTACATCATACGCTCCTCGCCGTATAGCCTTCAATGGACTGCTGTCATCTCCGTTGTTATCTGCCTTCTAAAGACTCGCACCGAGCCCGTGGGTGTGGGGCCTGTTTGCACATTGCGTGTAATGGAGACTCGCGCAAACACGGCGGGCGGCACTCAGACCGCCTGGCAGTGTTGTGGCTAAAACCACTTCGCAACTCCTCGAGAGGGTAGGCTTTGACAGTCAAAAGGCTCTTAACAAGCTTGCGTACATACAGTGCGCGCGGCACGTCCTCGCCTTCTTGCTACAAGGAAATAGGCGCTGGAGAGACCTCATCAAAATTCCTGCATGCGTCGAAAATATGACGATTCCTCCGCATGCACACAGTGCATCATTTCACAGGGTTCATCCCGCAATACTTACGGAGTGTGCCCGATCTTTAGGGCGTTTCCGGATAAGTCTAAAAAAATCACTGCACATTAATGCTGGTCAAACCTTACCAAAAGTAACTGAGAAGAACTGTTGCAAACTGCTCGACTAAAATGCAGATCTCAAAAATGTAGCGGGTCTGAAGTTTCGATCCTATCCGAACCTCTCTCAAGGTTCGGTAAGAGACATCCTGCTAAAATCGAAACTTCAGGCGTTGCCATTAATATCAACTGGATAAATTACATGGTACTGATACCGGGGGTAGTATTTGATCCTTTCTTAAAAGTTATTTTGAAATATCCGAGATATCCAACCATTAAGACCGTTACCGATGATACTGTTATACCTTTAAAGATATACGTGAACTACTGCAGGGAAAGAGCGAATATAATTATTAGATATCGTGGGACTCTATCATTCGTGGCATGTGATTTGTTGCGAGCTGCCAAACGATGTTGTGTTGTGCTTCGTTGGGAATGGGGGTGGAAGATGCGTGCTGCTGGACCGGGACGGGAGAGGGGGTGGCCGGGGTGTAGACCGAGCAGTTGTGACGATTGGCATATGGGGCGGGGAGAGCCAATTTGCCCGCTGCTGTCTCAACGTGCACCTGCTCGATCTTCTCCCCCATCCCCTGCGCGCACGGACATGCAGGCAGACATCAAGCCAGGTCGGTGAATCACTGATGCTGTGCACCGGTTCTGGCTAAAGGGGAGATTCACGAGTTGATACGTTCATGGATGATAAGTTCGACTTAGGTGTAGCACATACTTAGGTAAGTGCGTCAAAAGTTCTGAAAAGTGTAGGGGCAATTTGGTTTCGCGAAGGAACGAAGTTGATCAGTGGGGTATGTTCATTGAAAGCAGTTTGCGCCTCGCGTTCGATTGGGACCATTTCGAGAGTTAGCCTCCATCTCGGTTGTCACTTTGCCAACGCTCCAGCGAGATATGGGACAAGAGCAAACAGCGTTACACCCAGCACCAGTGCGGCTTAATATCGCCTATCAGCATGGAACAAGCACAGCCGTGTCCAAAGCCAAAACAAACACCGAGGCAGAGCGATAGTAACCCAGTGAACGGAACTAATTCCCCACTCACAAACTGAGAACAAATAGATAGCTATGCCATGTCAGGGAATTTGCTATAACTATGGACAGACGAAGACGAATGCACCTACATCAAGGGCACATTGTATGAACACTTTATTTTTAGTTCTCGTTTCCATTGCGTTTACTAAGTCCAGTTTAACCAAACCCGATGCTGCTTTGGCAAATAGTTCGGCACCTTTTTTTCCGTGACGCGGACTTTGGACTTTGTTTATCATCGGTGAGGGAACTTGCCAAATATGGCTGCACCGAGGGCAAACAAAGAGAAAAGACAGGAGTGTGTTCAATAACAAATTTTGTAACAGAAAAAAATATTTCATGTTGATTATTTTACATCCACAGAATAAACAGGCTTACTTATTGAAGTGAACAGTCCGAAAATGCGTAGGCCTACTATTCAAGTTAAACACGTCATTGTACACATCATTACACTTTTAATTACTCACTTGATTTTTTCTCACATTTCTCTTCTGTAGAATTGTTATTGGATCAAATACCAAATACCTCATGAGTCACAAGATAAAGTCTCATTCAATAGTTTTTAATTGTAACACAAATAACAGAGAGTGCTCTACAAAGTTAAATACAATTAACAGGCTAACATTTTCCCATCACAATTTCGAGCAATTCAAAATGAGTAGAGTTCCTGGTATTTCTTTCCTAAAAGATTTCGACAGAATATTCCGACTTAGCAGTTGGACGTGACACCAAGATGCATGGCGTCTTATGTACCACTGGTACCACTGCGCATGTACATCGTATCATCTAGTAGGAGCTGCGCAATACACAATTATAGCCAACTCTTAAATAGTTGCCGTGTAGCCTGCTCTACTTTGGCGACTTGCACATCGCTTAGCTGATTTGTTGATTGAAAGAATTCAACTTCACTGTTATCAGATCGTCCAGCTTATTCAGGGATGTAAGATCTGCGTTTGACTCCATAGTTGAAATAGTAGGGACCAAGGTTAAGGATCTGTAGAGCAGGCAATAGCTGATTACATTTTTCGCTCTACCCTTCCACCACAACGAAAAAATCCCACATTTCTCAGACAGCTGTTGAAGTACGGGCATGAAGCCAGACACAGAGCTATAGCCGTGGTTTCGAAAAAAAGAGTGCCAAGATTTGTGGATTATTGGATGCTTATATACTGCCACCAAGAGGCCATTTGATGCTTAGTTACTAAAATGTCCTCATGTTATGTGCATGCGTCAGTGCCTGGGGAATGCTGTGCTGCTATGCGCATACGTGGGCTCTGATACAGTGGACACAATTCAGGTCACGTCACCACCCCGTGCATAACCACAGGTCTGTATTTCGCACGTACAGTGCCCCAGGTCACTGCACCCCACTCCCTCCTCCTGTAAAAGAAATAATCTGTTGCTGGCATATGAAACATTAGCAGACTGCTGTCCCTATATACATGTATAGAGACCCTTCAATTACATTTATAGGCCCTTTACGAATCCATGGATCAGGCTTCGTCACCGTCTGACAAAACCAAAAATCCAGGATCTGGTTTTCACCAATTTTGAAGGCTTGTTGGCCTGAATAAACAAACCGGGGCGACTGAATTTTGTTTCAAGATGCCTTTCACATTATAACAGGTACGAAAAATATTACCGAAGCCTAAGCCGGAGCCTAAGCCTTCATTTTTTATACGGGCACAGCTGAGCACCTTGCCTTCAGAGCCGGCACTAACTCCCTTTTGGAATTCCTGCCGCCGACAGTACTTTGCACTCATCTGTAAGCGCCGAATCCATGCATAATTCTGATCCGGGCATATACCCTCGTGGCACCATCAATATTCAACATAATGCTAGTCTGTGTGATTGGATTTTTTATGAACTCTTCAGCTGATTCAAGATATTTTGTGATGGTACTGCGGATAAATGATTTCGTGTGTGAGTATGTGTGGCTTTGAATGAAGGAATCGAAGTACTCCCTGTGGAAACGGTGCGCTATGCAGCCTGTATGTTGTCAGGTAATAATGGGTTACGTTAGGGTCGTCAGATCGAGCGCTACAAAACAAAACGCTGTCACGAATGGCCTGAAATATTTTCATTAAAATTATCGACAAGAAGCATGAACTGAAACTGGCGTTACAACTCTCCCCCACTCTTTCGTATCTCTCTCACTCTCTGCCTCTCACTCTCTCTCCTCCCCAGTAGCCAAAAAGACGGAAAAGCCATGAATAACGCATGCGTAGGGTTTTTCTTTATCCGCTCAAGGTGCACAAAAACCTAAAAAAGGAGGATAAATCAAAGAGACACTAGCGGAAAAACTGACCGTCTATCTGTTTAAACAAATACTATACAGATTGCAAGCGCCATACACATTGCAATCACATCACTGACGGGCACATGTACGCGGGTCGAGCCGGGAATGATTCACAGCCATCACAGGACAGGGCAGCATAGGCTAATAGATGCAGGCGACGGGCCGGCTGATGGGCAGAGTCTTTGGGCGCAAAGGCGATGTCAGCTCTCGGGCGCGGTTGCTCGACAGATGCCGGCATTCCGCCGTTCATCACCGCCAGGGTATCGGGAAATAACTATCTACGCACGCCTGGGATTGCTCGCGCCTCCCGACGCGGGCCACTGGAATACAATGTAAACACATTACGCCACGCTGTTTTCTTGGCCAAAAGGTTTGACCGACAAAATGAAAAAAAAATCTCCCCGCTCGTCATGATTTCAAAGAACCAAGGAGCCAAAGGAACTGATTCTGATTTTATTTAATGTAACGGCAATAATTATGAACAAAATCCAATTGAAAATGGACTAGCTCGGATCGGATCTAAACATCAGGCTCTGTACTCTGTACATTCTGAATGATTCATTTAATGTTTCGTGGAACATTTGAGGAAACGTAAAAATACTATCTTCATTTTATTTATCGGGGGTTTAGCGAATACTTATACGTCCTACAATGTGGTACTCGGACTACAAGAAGAAAATAACCACAGCCGAAAATTATTCTTACTACATATATACTCGTTTCAAGTACTTTATTCACCCCAGATAATCATTCGAACGCTATGGAGGGAGGGGACGGAGACCGGCAGATGTCATTTGTTTAAATTTGAAGAGCTTCGAAGGAATGAAGAAATGCTTTGAAGGACTGAAATACATGTATCATTTTGAGGACAGGAAATAAAACAAGATTCATGTCCCTTTTGGGACACTGTAAATGTGAGTCTTAACTGCTTGAGCCCTTTTGGGGGTTAAAGGTAAACAAAGATATGATGCATGAAAATAACATGGCGGCAGATGGTCACCATATATATATATAATTATACCACAGACGTAAAAGACACATTAACATGCACTAAATCTGCACGGGGAATTGCTCTGGTGGAGGGCAAGCTTTTGGAAGCGCATTTTTTGGCGATATTTGACCGGAGGCTCGGTCATGACGACAGAATTTCGAGAAGCTGCACAGTGACGACATACTTCACTTTTGTTATGTTAGTGTGTCTGCAGGAAGTGGTGATCGCCTTTATACTGCAAAAACCATAAACAAATGTACACGAGCTTCATTGGGGCTCCTTTATCTTCGAGATTTATTGTCTCGGCTGTACCTTTCGATGTATTTGCACGTCTTCTTTGAATTGGGAATATTTAATGGAATGAGCCTTAACGAAGCAGCCCATCAATAAAAGGCTCTTACAGGTCCCGGGGTGCATAAACATTGGTGGTAACCAATTTCTGCTCGATATCTTTGAGGTACAATTTCGCTTTCAGTTTGATTGTTTTCATAAAATATATACCCTACGGCACAAAAATACCTATTTTATATTAAATATTCACCGTACTCGTAGGTTTTCGTTCACATCATAACCCACGGATAGGGGAATCCGTGTCCAGCGACACACAATTTACATAAACTGACCTCCCGAACCTATGCTGAACCACACTTACCCAACCCTTCACGACTTTGAGCAGGTCCATATAAACCACGTACTTTAGAGGCGGGAGTCACTTCCTCAGTCCCTCAGAAAGGGACGCAAAAGATTCAGGTGAAGTCACCAACGTCTGTTCCCTGTCATAGGTTTGTGCTCGTACTTACCTACATTGAAAATGGTTTCTGTTATTTTAGCTACCCCAATTTATAACACAATTCAAGAAGCTGCCTCTAATATCTTTAGACAAAATACAAACCAATTTGTAAGACCACTTTCAATGGATCTGATCTTGAACCCGAGACCTCTGGTTTTGCCTGCATCCCTCTTACCATGTGAGCTTTCCAGTCCTTAGATGGTGGCCTTACCAAATGGTCAACTAATCTTTATTTTATAAGGATCTCGGGAATGATGGAGCCCAAGACATAGACAGAGGCAGAGCATAACAGGAACCAATTTCCTTGAGCTGCATAAGCAACACTATTATTTTTTAAGCACAAACAATCATGATTCATCAGCTCGCAAACACAAACTTCACCGATGTTTTATGCTATAAAGTGAAGAAGAGGGGAATGTAAGTCAAAACCACATCGCAGTCCGGGATGTAATCCTGTTTAGGTATGCAAGGAAGACTATTCATGTTAATCAGATTTTCACATCAATTGAGCGGTTTTAATGAATTGGGCCCAGATTTGTGTTACAGCGCGGCGTTGGTGCTGGCAGGCAGGGGGATTTCTACAATGTCGTGGTGTGGGATGGTCGCGTACGCCTAGAGCGCAGAGCTAAGAGGAGTTTGCTCGGGTTGGGGATATCGTCCAGCCGGCAGCGAAGCATGCAGCCGATGACCACGGCGAACTTGGGGTGGTGCACCGTATACACGATGGGGTTGACCCCGCTGTTGGCCGTGAACGGCACCGAGAGGAAGAGGAGAGCCCTGGCGTTCCGCGGCGCTAGCAGCGCTAGCGAGAAGGGGGCGCTGCACAGGAGGAAGGCGCAGAACACGATGAAGAGGTTGACGGTGATCTGCAGCTGCTGCCGGCGGGTCTGCTTCTCGAAGCGGTCCTCCAGCTTGCGGGCCGCCTCGGCGGGCTCGCCACCGTCGGCCGAGCGATGGGACTCCCGAAAGGACTCCCGCTGCCGCTCAAAGTGGCGCCGAACGTGCACAAAGAGGGCCGCGTAGCTGGCCACGATGGTGGCAAGCGGGATCGGGTACAGGCACAGCATCAGCACGAGGTGGAAGTCGCCGGAGCGGTCGTGGGTTTCTATGTCGCTGCAGGTGTTGTCACTGGGGTCGTAGCCCAGCGCCCCGACGCCGAAAGCCGGCGGCACCAGGATGACGGTCAGCGGTATTGCCCAGGTGCCCAGCACCATGAGAGCGGTCTTCCTCGGGGTGAAGAGCCGGCGGTAGGCGGCCGCCGGTCCCCGGATGAGGAGCAGGCGGTTGAGGGCGATACAGGCCAGGTTGTACAGGCTGGCGCCGGCGCTGGTGAAGGCCATGACGCCGGCGAGCCAGCACAGCACCTCGCTTTCCCAGGGCCAGCCGGCCGGGGAGAGGAGCGCTACCACGGTGCTCAGGGGCAGCAGGAGACAGTAGCTGAGGTCGGCGGCGGCCAGGCTGACCACGAAGGCGTTGGTGACGGTCTGCAGCCCCCGCGACAGCAGCACGGCAAGGATGACCACGCAGTTGCCCGCCGTGCCCACGGCGAAGACGACCATCACGGCCGCGGCGACGGCTACCCTCTCGCCGTAGCTGAACTGCGACAGCCCGTTGGTGCTCGAGCTGTTGCCGAGCTCCATCCTCCCGGAGAAGTGCAGGACCGATACGTGGACACCGGGAACCTGTGACCTTATGCCTTGTTCCTTCAAATTTACGGGTATTGGAAATCTGTGGCAGGCTGTGGTAATTGATACGTGCACCAGGTGAGGTGAAACTTGGCAACGTAATGAATTGAACACGGGAATTCAACTAGTTCAGTCAACTAAATGTAAAAAGAAGACAGGGAGACAAATAACGAAACTAGATCAGTTTCTACCTTTGAGAAAGGTCCTGCTATGATCGAAACGTAAGGCCTATTTTTGGATAACATAAAAACAAACCTGATGACTGTAATTGGAAAACAAAATTAACGTACTTACAAGTCTGTAATAAAAAAGATTGGAATCTTAAGCTTAAAACCTTCAACAGTTTTCATTGATAAAAACGAGCGAAATACCTTGCCTCATCTACCGCTGACCAAACGTTGACGGAGACAAGCGGCGGTTGTCCTTGCGAGAACAGGACAAAGCACACCCGACAGGCCGGTGATGAAGTCCAAGGGCGGGATCAAGGAATATAGATGGAACGCAGGTGGGACGGATGCTGTTTCGAACGAGAGGAGCAGAGCGAGTGGCCCCAACGCCTAGACACCCGGTGGAGCGCATAGTTCCCTTGATGGGTCATCGAGACGTCACGTGGGGGCTGGGCGGGGCCTCTGCCGGCCCCCTTGTCGTCCGTGACCACACACGCCGTATAACTATAAGCCCCGCGTCGAATCTCCGCGGTGACTCCGTCAGCGTGCGAAACGGAACGCGAAGTATATATCCTTGGTACGACCTAACCACTCGGTAAGTCCAGTGCGTCGATTCACCAAGGCGTTGCGACGTCAACTCGCAGGCATTCCCACTGACCGCCTTCACCGTCAATCATCCCGAGAGTGGCAACAACCCATGTACCACCCCTTCCTTAATCCCATCCCGGGAAGTGGATGCCTTAATAAACAGGCACCTCTATACCAAGCTGACAGGATTGGCAACAAATCAGCCCACCGCCGCCAGCTGGCTGCTTCATCCTCGGCCGAAAGAGATCCACAAATACACACAAACAATAATGATAATAACTGACGGGACAAAGAGGAGGGGTTAAAATATGACGGACCGACAGTGTGACGGCGTGCTGGGAAAAGAACTGGAGGGTGGGCCATGGTTCGGCCGGGATAGCGACCACGCATGCGTGACGTACGACCTCCCAACACGCCAGTGCCACTCCATTGCCCTGTAATGCACCGTAATTAAATATCTGGGACTCTTGTGTCTGTTTTTTCTCTCCCAGTGTAAAGTCTTCTTTTGGATTGGGGGAATAGGCATAATGAGCAACAACAGTGGTTCCATGTCCTACTTCTAGCTTTTTAGCGATTTCTAGCTGTCGCGGTGTTTCCAATCTCATTAATTATTTTTCTTCCTTCCAAACCATATTTGTATAGGCCTATGCCTACGGTACGTGATGGAATGTTCTTCATCTGTGACAAAATATACAACGGTTTTCCTCAATTCACTTGTCGTGTGTTAATCGCCGAGTTGACATGGTGGGCATTTTGATTTGTGTTTAAAGGATACGTCTGGCAACTTCTCATTTGTTCAAAAATCAAATTTATGTCCATGTCATAATTATTTTCTCAAAGCTGATTCAGATTCACATCAACCTATTTAATTGAAGCCCCCCCCAAAAAAACCCCAAAAAGGTTCGAAACGTCAGGCCCTCGTCATATTCAATATTTGAGTTTTTGTCATTTTAGTCAATAAGCCATTAACACCATTGCTGCATATACATAATATTACTCTCTAACCTTTACTTTAAACGAAATTGGTTGAAACTCTTCCCAGTATCTATTTCCACAAGCAAGTGATAAATCCGTAATGGGTAACAAGGGATTGTCTTTCGGTGAATCTAAGGATGCACTGATGACGAGGGTATTCCTCGCGGGGAAGATCAGTAACACCACACATCCTTAACCCGATCCACCTTCTCCCCCTCACCCGCAAAGAAAGACGTGTTAACGTAGCCTTCTCTCTGTCGTTATTCAGGTCCTCCAAGCCGAAGTGCAATTAACGTAAAATGCCGGATACACTGGTCAATTATCACCAGTCGTCCACTCTGCCTGCGTAGGGTGGGTTCTCCTCCCCCTCCGATCCCCCGTTGCTAGGGTGATGACCGTTCCCCTGCCTGACGAGAGATCCATTACGGACAGGAAGAGCACGGAACGCCGCCGTCCCATTGCACTCATTGGATATTCAGGAGACTGCGCGGTCTGATCTGGCATTTGCATGGAATCGCCATTATGGTATACGGTTATGAGTATAGTCCGACGTGTGTATAATATAGATCCAATTTTCGTTTAGTACTAATTTGTGGTAATAAATCTAATTGATAACATATGGGGGAATATTAGAAAAATATTCAGGAGAATGGTCCTGATAAAGGATAAAAAAATTAGGCCCTCCTAATTCTAGAGTTTTGCTTTTTGGTCATTTTGGTCAGCAGTGTGCACCAATTATGTTTATTTTTCTAAGCTAATTTTTGTATGACTAATTTTTTTCAAATTGTGTCCAAAAACTCGCAAGAGGTCAAATTTACTATTATTCAGCTGTCTATAGAGGGCCGGAGAAGTTAGAAATAGCACCCTTCTTTTGATTTGAATTCCAATAAACATAAGCATTCGATATTTTTCTCTGATAATCACTAATGTAAAATAACATAGAATTATGTGAAAGAATTAAACAATGTCTTTCGCACTGGTTGACGAACAATTTGTAGCCGCTACTGTTGCTTTACACTAACAGGCTGATGGCGTGTATCTAATAAAAAATGCAAATAAGTTGAAAATGTTCACGAGAGACCATGACATTTCACCATGTCGTGACTATGCAAATAATTATTTGCGACCGTCGTGGGTATTGAACGCTCGTAATTTCAATGGAATTAATCAAAATGATTAAATCACTGATATACAGATAAACGTAAAGCATGCTGTCCTGATTCTGCGTGTCCTGATTCTTATGCAGGCCTAAAAGGTGTTTTTTTATGAAAGGATACACGGAAATTTCAAATAATATCCATTGATATACCAGACTGGGTATAAATAAACGAAGCTAAAACTAAAATTAGTGTTACTTGAAGGCGTTATCAATGGTCAAGGCATTGCAAAGACATCGGGAGATGTTGACATCAGTATCTTTAGTTATAGAGCTACTGTTGTGTTGATTTGCAGATGCATAATGGATTCTGATACAGAAGTGTGTTTGTTACATCCTGTGGCACAACTGCTACCCAAAGTTGCCATAGTTATAGGCAGTGTGACGAGACTACAAGAAATATTAATGACAATGTCAGGGGCGTGTTATGGCATATGCATCTGTACGGAGTGTTTGTTTAGAACAAGCCTTTGTGGTGAGTGTTATTTGGCCAGGCTGAAAACAAATAAATCAAGAAACGCCAAGATCTCCACTTATCTTATTTTAAAGAACCATGCTTTAAAGAACCATGGGTATACACTTTTTTGACAACTGTATTGCCCTTATGAATAAGTGAGAGTTCTGAACTTTGGTTAAGAAAGGAGAAGGGAATAGAAATCGTATTAATTTTTTCACTTTCTTTATGTTTTAAATAATAACCAAGAGTCCAAATAATTATGAGGTCATTATATTTCATAAAAAAATGTTACTTTGAGCACAATTCACGTGACATTAATTTAAAGGTACCTGCTTGGAAAGAACTCGTTACTGTCACTTTATCAGCTGCCACGTAACATGGGTGTAAAGTTGTGGTTTTCCCCTTGCGGTTTAGAACAACCATTCAATTTGCTGCTTCCCTCAATCTATATGATATCCGAATTTGTACCGTTTGATCAATGATCATCAGCTTCGGGTGGTCTTCAATAATAATGTGTCAGTGTAATGCGTCACTTGACATTGAAGCTGCATTATTTTAACTGGGAAGTGTTATCGTATTGTACATGTTGCTTCAGGTTGAAACTTTGCTTGAGTTTAGAATCGACAATATTAAAGGTAAAATTTAACTGACATGACATGATTTCCACGTCAAACCTCACTAAAATTTTCACTTGAACAATTTTGTACATGCATGTCATTGTACTGCGCCATGCATAATAATTATGGCTTACGGAAGTATTTTAGTGTGCTGCACCCTTTACTCGCGACGAAATCCAAAAGCCCGCCGCCAACGGCCATACCCCGTAATTTTAATCGGGTTCGCTAACATGAATAAGATGTCCGTAACTGTTGCGTAACACAAGTGGCCTTGTGTGAAAGACGCTCGCCTGCCAACGTGTAGGTTCGTGGTTCGATCCCGGAGGTATTTTTCACTTATTTTTTTCACAGCACGATAGTGCGGTATAAGGTGTTTAAAAAACTCCCCCAAACACCAACGTCGCATGTGGCGCATCTAGATGGGTCGCTGTGACGCTGGGACTGACCTCGTAATCCAGGTTCGCGTCTTCGTACAGGGACACATGCGTTTGGTCGACTCGGCGGCCAAGGTCTAGGGGCCGCTGTGTTTCCTCCCTCACATGGCACGTGGGTCTACGGGCCTATATGGATGAGGACAGGGAAGGACGTGCGGTGGACCGGTACCGAGGCCTTAAGAGCTCTAATAGATCCGTGCACACGGGGCGACCCTGGAGGTCCCGGGGATCTGAAAGCTTGGTCTGACACCGCATAACTTTTTTTCTCGGAAACTTTGATTTTTTAAGTGTTTCGTGTTTGTTTTTTCTATTCATTTTTAGCTGTTTGGACTTCCGAAACAGCTTTTGTTTTAGTTTTTTTTTCTATACATTTTGTTTTTTTCTCCCCTTTTTTGTCCATCTGTTTCGGTCTTCCGAAACGGCTCTTGTCTTCGTTCTGTTTTGTTTTCCTGTTCATTTTTTTTCTTAGTTGTTTCGGTCTTTCAAAAACAGCTCTTGTTTCCTTTTTTTGTAAATACCCTTTTTCACTTTTGATTTAACGTGTAAGATATCCGAAACTGTTGCGTAACACAAGTGTCCTTGTGTAAAAGATGCTCGACTGCCAACGTGTAGGTTCGTGGTTCGATCCCGGGGGTATTTTCCGCTTATTTTTTTTTTTTTTTGTCTATACATTTTGTTTTTTTCTCCCCTTTTTTGTCCATCTGTTTCGGTCTTCCGAAACGGCTCTTGTCTTCGTTCTGTTTTGTTTTCCTGTTCATTTTTTTTCTTAGTTGTTTCGGTCTTTCAAAAACAGCTCTTGTTTCCTTTCTTTTGTAAATACCCTTTTTCACTTTTGATTTAACGTGTAAGATATCCGAAACTGTTGCGTAACACAAGTATCCTTGTGTGAAAGACGCTCGACTGCCAACGTGTAGGTTCGTGGTTCCATCCCTGGGGTATTTTCCACTTATTTTTTTCGTTTTTTTTCTATACATTTTGTTTTTTCTCCCCTTTTTTGTTCATCTGTTTCGGTCTTCCGAAACGGATCTTGTCTTCGTTGTGTTTTGTTTTTCTATTCATTTTTTTTCTTAGTTGTTTCGGTCTTTCAAAAACAGCTCTTGTTTCCTTTTTTTGTAAATACCTTTTTTCACTTTTGTTTTAACGTGTAAGATATCCGAAACTGTTGCGTAACACAAGTGTCCATGTGTAAAAGACGCTCGACTGCCAACGTGTAGGTTCGTGGTTCGATCCCTGGGGTATTTTCCACTTATTTTTTTCTCAGCACGACTGTGCTGTATAAGGTGTTTAAAAAACTCTCGTAAACACCAACGTCGCATGTGGCGCATCTCGATGGGTCGATGTGATGCTGGGACTCTCCTCGTAATCCAGGTTCGCGTCTCCGTATAGACCCGTCTTCGATGACGTCACGGTTTTGTTTATCGGCCATCTTTGATTACACACATGAGCACGTCGTCACCGCCGTTACTAAGTCAGCTGTGCATACAAACAATTCCACATGCACGGCGGCAAGTTTTGAACTCGTCGTAGTTGTACTACTACTACTACTACTTTTTACTATAGTATTACTAGTTGTGCCATGGAGGAATCTCTTTTTATTCCTCCGTGGTTGTATCATGGATTGGAGGTACTTGTTTTGTTGAAAGATGAATAACTTTTTATAACTTGTGCGCTGTCCTTGGCTGTGTGGAAGCAGGGGGATCGTGATAAGAAATATTTTTATTGTTTACCCGCTGTACTGACAAGAGAAGGTGACGCAATAACTCGAACACTTTCGTTAAAAAGATGGACGAAATGGTTGTCGCGGGTTAATTGTGTACGGATCTATTTCAGCAATAAAGCCGAGAATGTCGAGAGAACTGTAATAAGCCGACCGTGCAGCATTCGAATTCGCCATGATGACTAACGTAACGTTAAACGAACACAAACGTGCGAGCGAAAGCGTAAACTATGTGTGTACTCCAAAATGGCGGATCTCGCTGTTTCTAGTAGAAACGTGACGTCAGTATACCGGTATGTACTGAGAATACAGTACATGTACATGTACATACATGTACGTACATGTACATGTACATTATACATTACATACATACATGATGGACACGTACTACGTGTAGAGTACTGTGCACGGTGCGATGCACATGTCTAGTACATGTACAATGTACTGTACATGTAAAATGATTGTACATGTACATGTACAATGTACACATGAACATGTACATGTCCTGTACTTAGCTGTAAACTATACATGTACTGGACATAAACAACATGCGTGTTCAACGGTTTACATGGACGGGATACGTGTTGATCTTTTAACCAAAGTTTAGCGTGTTCAATCTAACAGAAAACAGTACTCTTCAGGCAGGAAACTATAAAGGAATGATCTACTACTCATACTTATGAGATATGCTGAATTCGAATTCCAAACACGATCCACAACATTCCCGTTGCCAAGGGGTTTTGATTTCTGTAACACTTTATTTAGCGCGTACGCGCGCTACACTCACTGACTAAGCTCCACGTTCGGACCGCAAACTTCAACGCTGTTTTTCTCGAAAAATGTTTTCCGTTACACGGCTTCGCCTCGGCGTCTTTCTCGCGCTGTAACTTTATACATCTTTCCCGCACGGAAATAATTTTGATATCATTTGAAAGGTAATGATATACTCTTTCACATCATTAGAAAATATCAAAATCTCAAAAGGGGGCGTTATTCCCCATAATGCTGTGCCGGGTCACATTTTTGTTATGCTCCTTCAAAGAGCCGGTTTATACGGATAAAAGTTGCGTTGGAAAAGAGGTTTTAAGAAAAATAAAATTGTATGATCACTTAAATCCCAGAGCATACATAATGTTTGTGTTTCAGGCTTATTTGAGGCTTTTTTAATTAATCAAAATAATGCCCTTAGCCAATATTGAGGTTTTTTTTTCATTACGTCATTTTTTTTCTCTCCGCAAAGGCAGTATACACTACATAATCGGAGTACTTCCCTGACGCGATCAGTATGTAATGCACCCATTTTGAGCGCGGCATCACTCCGAGGCTTTTTCTCAGCGAAAAAATCGTGAAAAGTTGATGAGCGAGCTAGACGTCTTTCCACTGTTTTTTTTCCCCTCCGGAATCCGATGAACTCTTAGTCAATTACCATGATAGAGATTCTGAAACTCGTTTTCCAATCATTGGGAACGCGTTGGCAAAATGAAGACCATGAAAAAAAGCTTCGAAATGGACACTGTCCTTTGTACGCTTTTGACGGGTCGGATTAATTTGGTTGTGTCAGCAATTTTTGACGACCAATGCGGTAAATTCTAGGTTTGACACGTTTATTACGACTCTGCTGCTGTCTTCAACAATGAATCTGGCTGGCATGTCAGCGAGTTTTCAATAATTATTTATTCCTGAAATCGGTATAGTCATAGCATGGAGGAAGGAAGATCTGTCATAGCTTTATCAATAATTATTATTAAGATATACAAAAATGTTGCAAACTGCTTACTGACTAAAATTACCAAAATGTACATCTTAAAATTTAGTGGGCCTGACGTTTCGATCCTAGCAGGACCTTATAATAATAATTATTATTATAATAGAGTTCTAAAATTTAGTGGGCCTGACGTTTCGATCCTAGCAGGACCTTTCTCAAAGGCAGAGTGACAAGGACAAAACAGATACATGTACACGAAGGAAGGGGGGAGAGTGAATAGGACACGGATGAGAAACAAAGGACAAAGAGTGAAGCTGGTAGGGAGAGATCAAAGGGAAGGGCAGGGGGTAGGGTAGGGATTAATGAGAGGAGGGGGAAAGATCAAAGAGAAGGGCAAGGAGTGGGGTAGGGATTAGTGACAATAGGGGGAAAGATCAAAGAGAGAAGTGTGAAGGACTGAACACAAAAGAAGGATTATCAGAAAGCTGCATGATGTTAGTCATTACCCTCCTGGATGACGTTGAGACCATGTGGTTGAATAGTCCGAAGACGCTTCATCCACATTTTCTCACGGCTAAGACGGACAGCATTATTACGGTGACCAAGTGATTCTATGCCCAGTACACTCATGTCTGATATCGAATGATCAGGGAGATTGAAGTGATACCCAACAGGGGTGTCCATTTTACCAGTTTTGATAGTAGACCTATGGCCATAGATTCGTTTTTTGAGGGTGTTCTACGTTCTACGTTTTTTCGTCACAGGAGGGCGCTACTCTATGTGGTGCGTGTTGTACACATGTTTTGATGTTTGGGATAATTATTATTGTGCAAGGGCTGCGGAGCTGTAACCTTCCTGATCCTAAGCGTGTTTACAACGTAATAAGTGTGCGAAATTCACGGATAGAGACATGTAAGTATCCTTTCTTTTTTTTCCTGCTCGATTATGTCTGTTGTGTTTTTTGACCTATTTATTTCCTTCACGAATCTCTGTCGATTCCCTGAATCCACAACGCACAACGCACGAGTTCGCAACGCACGAGTCCACATGCACAGCTACACTAACTGAGTACTGTCGTACTGACTACACTCCCAGTTTTACCAAGTTAGTTAGTCCGAGTAACTTGGACCCGACAAGTCACCCTTTTTTTATCGAATTTTGAAATGTTGAGGGTCGAGTGACTGTAGGGTCCAAGTACAACGGGTAATTATGCGCTTGAACTAGTCCGACCGAGTAACTTGGACCTGACAAGTAACCCTTTTTCTATCGAATTTTGAAATTTTGAGTTTCGGGTGACTACAGTCACCCGAAACTCAAAATTTGATATAAAAAAAAGGGTGACTTGTCGGGTCCAAGTTACTCGGACTACGTTTGAACATGGACTTTGAACAAAAAAACCCCTCCCGTTATCCCCAGATTTCCCCCTAAAAATAACACTTCCTGTGAAACCGCCCCACGCGCCCATTGAGGATTCAGTGAGAATCACAGATTTCAATACTCTGTATAATTACTGGTCATTTTGTTTTACTCACGTTTGGGAAAAGGGAGAAATTTCCCCTTAGCAGTTGACCGAGAACGGGTTGACGAGCCGAGTTGGGGTGGCCATCTTTGATTTGAAACTGCATGAAGTCACGATGTGCAGGCAGGTCGGGTGCGGAGTGGTCTGCGGGAGTGTGCACGCGTTGAGCCCTACGACTGTTTCCTGAACAGTGGAAAGCGATGTCCGGACTTCGCACCCGACCTGCCTCCACATTGTGATGTCATGCAGTTTCAAATCGAAGATGGCCACCCCAACTCGGCTCGTTGGCCCGTTCTCGGTCAACTGAGGGGAAATTTCTCCCTTTTCTTAAACGTGAGTAAAACAAAATTACCAGTATTGGAATCTGTGATTCTTACTCCTCAATGGGCGCATGGGATGGTTTCACCTGTGTTTTTTTTTGGGGGGGGACATCTGGGGATTTCGGTAGTTGCGGTAACCGTAACCCTCATCCTCCCGAAGGTCGGAGACCTGAGGGTTACGGGAACGTATGTACAAAATTATAGCGAGGTTTTTGTTTTTACCATTTTGGAAACACCACTGTCCCGATCGCCCCCTTTTTCCACCCTTTTGAAAATCGCCACACACAATTTAAGGACATGCACTTGATCCCAAATGTATACTGAATGTGATCAGATAACTCAAAACATCGTGGGTAAAATACTTTTCCGAAAAACGGGCAGAAACTCACCAAAATACTGTCTGTAAATGTCCCGTCAACGTCTCCGCCAGGTTCGGAATCCGAACCTGGCGCCTCGACCAATCAGCGCTTAGTCTCGTGACATATATCCCGCACGACGGTTATTTGCTGTTTCGCAATAACAGTCCACACTCGTGGTGCGCGCGCATATCCATGGTTGTATACAGTACCAGTCGGCTCTTCACAGGACGATGACCTGCGCGCGCACCACGAGTGTGGACTGTTATTGCGAAACAGCAAATAGCCGTCGTGCGGGAATACGTCACGAGACTAAGCGCTGATTGGTCGAGGCGCCAGGTTCGGATTCCGAACCTGGCGGAGACGTTGACGGGACATTTACAGACAGTATTTTGGTGAGTTTCTGCCCGTTTTTTGGAAAAGTATTTTACCCACGATGTTTTGAGTTATCTGATCACATTCAGTATACATTTGGGATCAAGTGCATGTCCTTAGATTGTGTGTGGCGATTTTCAAAAGGGTGGAAAAAGGGGGCGATCGGGACAGTGGTGTTTCCAAAATGGTAAAAACAAAAACCTCGCTATAATTTTGTACATACGTTCCCGTAACCCTCAGGTCTCCGACCTTCGGGAGGATGAGGGTTACGGTTACCGCAACTAGATTTCGGAAGGTTTTTTTTTTTCAAAGTCCATGTTCAAGTGCAGAATTACTCGTTTCGTTCGAATTACTACTTTGACCCTACAGTCACCCGACCCTCAAAATTTCAAAATTTGATAAAAAAGGGTGACTTGTCGGGTCCAAGTTACTCGGACTACACTACAGTAAGTACAGTACTAAGTACTACTACAAAAGTACTAGTAGACCAGAACTCGTACTCGTGGTAGTAATAGTAGTAGTAGTAGTTAGTACTATAGTATAGTACTCCTACTCCTAGTACTAGTAGTAGTACTAGGAGTCTGGTAGTACAAGTGTAGCACTAGTAGTAGTACTAGTAGTACTACTTACTAGTTATCTACTACTAGTGTAGTTCTAGTACTAGTACTAGTACTAGTACTAGTACTACAGGTACAGTTCAGTTGACTCCCGTTATAACGAGCACGGTTATAACAACAAAGGTCTTGGTTATATTTATAACGAGCAAGTGCCAATAAATTTGTGCACATTTTTATTGTGGGGAAATATTTTGTGTATTACGAGTAGGCTCATTACGAGACTCCGGTTATAGCATGCATTTTGACTGACCCAACGCGAACAAAAGCATGTTTTCGACTCATTTCATTTAGGATTTGCCCTATTTGACATGACAAGGACATGCATGTACAGGTAGTGCTCAGTGCTTTGGCCGATTGCCTTTACCATACACAATGTACCTCGCTGTCTATATTGTTTTAGCAGGCAATCAGGAAAAGCACCGAGGAAGTTAGTGTTTGTTACATCGAGTAGGCAAACACTCAGCATTGAAAGTGTGCTACTGCTAGGTCATAATTGTGGCATTTTTTTTACATGAGAATGATCCTGTGAATGTGGACTCCATAGACCATAGTTTAAACTTCTCAACTCAAGTTATTTCTCGTGATTTCAGATCTAAGCGTCGGAGAACGAAATGGCCGAGGAGAAGAAGAAGAAGGGTGCCAGCATTGGTGAGGGCTCTGGAGGAAAGAAACACAAGGAAGCACAACCAAAACGGACTCTAGAGAAACACATGCAAATGCAGCATGGCCGCCAACAGCAATCCAAAGCTGGCTACTCTCAGGGAGCTGCGGAGGGACCCAAAAACCCGGGCCTCCCGAAAGCCTTGGCCCGCAATCACTGGTGGCACTCAAAAAAGGCGAAGAGAGTGCCGAAGGATGGACAGGCGGTCACCAAGAAAGCGAAACCCTCCGAGGAGGAGGGGGGAGCGACCAAGAAAGCAGCAACGCCCTCAATAGGCGAGAGCGGAGAGCCTGTACTCGGCAAGAAGAGGAAGCTGCAGTTGAAGAAGAAGCGTCAGCGGAAGAGCCGACTGATGCGGAAGAAGGCGGGAGAGAAGGACGAGGGAGAGGCAGCCGTGGGGAGGAGGACCACTCCCGTACAGTCGGTGGAATCGGTGAAGGGGACCAAGGCCCAGACCGAGCGGGCTCCCGAGAGATGCGGCCACGTCGGACAGTCTGCCCAGGACAAATCCAGGCCGGCACCCGGGGCCAAAAGCCAAGATCAAGGCACTGCCTCGCCACCAACTCAGGGACCGTTCCCGAGGCCGGGCCTGCAGAAGCAGGGCGGGAAGAAGAAGCAGACGAGGAAGCGGCCCAAGAAATTCAAGCAGGTCCCGAGTTCAGGGGGAGGCGGAACTGGGACCGGCGAGAAGGCGGAAGGGGGTCCGAAGGCCACCAGCAGCGAGGCGGGGAACAGTTCCCAGGGGAGGGGAGCTGTGATGGAAGAGCAGGAGGCAGCAACAATTGATGGGAAGGCTGCCCTGGTAGACACTGGCCCAAGTAGGGAGGACAGCGTGTCCGTTAACTGGAAAGCCTTGTTGCCAGTAAGTCTGCATTAACCACATCCCCAACACATACAATATACTGTTTCATGGTTTTCTCTGGTATTTTGCGAGTCTGATGTGGCAGCTGCTAATTAATTTGCTCAATGGATGAGTTTTGGAATATATAGTAGATGCGCTATACTGGGGTTCCATGGGTCACGGATTGGATTAGAAATTAGTCTTAAGCACTCTTATACATACATGTACACACATGTACCGGTATGTGTATGCAGACACATGTAAAGTGCAAGGAAACACAGAGATACATAAAACAAAATGCAAAGCCCTTTTGAACATACGAAGCTTGTCTTGTGTTTGTGAACAAGTATGATTCAGACCCCTGAGGGGCAGTTTAGGAGACAATCCTCAGAGGAGGTCCATCCAAATTGCGAGTTGGGCCCCCTCACTATTGACGCAGGTATACCCACTAGTGCTTATCATGCTTCAAAATATAGATCTGATCTACAACCCCACCCACACTTACTAGAACTTACGTCCAGCATCCCGGATAACTTTGTACTGTTCATTTCCATACACATACCCCACACACTGGACAAAGTGGAGTTCAATCCCTTCTCAACTTCTTAACCACTTTGGTTAACTTTTTTAACCACTGATTTGTACATTTTAATCTATTGCTAAGTCTAAGTACTGTATAACTTCTGTTTCATATGTTGTTACCTATATGTTGTTGTACTACTCTATGGAAAAAGTATTTTATAAATGAAGAATGTGTGTATGATTTTGTATGTAATCTATACATCAAAATTGATTAGTAACTACAGTTTCTGGTTTTTTTCCCCAATGAATAATCAGATTGTTGAAAAGTCCAAGCAGCGTGCAAAGAAGAGACCTTCCAAGAGTGGCAAAGACGGAAAAATACCTTCTCAACCAAAACCAAGGTAATTATCAGTATATATAAAAGTATAATCCATTTTGAAGAGCACCTGAAATTGTTTTGCAAAATGCACTTGCTGGCCCTGCCATACCAGCATTTACAGGGAAGCACATGACCAATGGTGTAGTTCACACAATTAATAGTTTTGAGAAGTCAAACAAATAACGGAAAAAGTAACTGGGAACTTTTGAACAAATTAAAAAAAAAAATGACAAAGAAAACCAGAGGTCTCAGGTTCAAGTCTCGGTCCAGTTGACTTGAGACTGAGACATCTGGTTTTGTATACAGTTACCTGTGCTCTTTCCATCTGAGGTACCCAGCCCTTAGATGGCGGCCTTAATAGTCGACAAATCATTGCCCAAGTTCTTTTCTTTTATTTTCTTTATACATGACTGTAAGAGCAAAGTCTAAAGCCAGTCTCGCCGGGTATTTATTTTTTCGTCGCAGCAAGCCAGACATCTGGTTCGATGATGTGGACCCTTCGTTGATCAGAGCCAATGAGAGTGTGGAGAAGGACCTTTCCGACAGTGAATCAGAGACCAGCGACAATCCTCTCATCAGACAGGATGCCAAAGATTGGTAAGAGGAAAGCCTGAAAGCCCACACAATTGATGAAGCTAATGAAACAAAAACACCGCTGGATATTTGAACCTTTCAGTTTTCAGATTTTTTCAGGCAATATAAATAAAAGAGATCATAAAGTATCTGCATTGTCCATACACATATATCCACATAAATATTAATTGATAGTTTTTTCATTCTCTATGATTACTGCCTGCTGATCAGTTTGAAAATAGGGTAATATGCAAAAGTATTGCAAACTGCTTACTGACCAAAATGACCAAAATGCAAGAATAAAAATAAAGGAGGACCTGATATTTTGATCCCAGCAGGATCTTTTTGAAATTTGGAAGTGATATCCGTCTTTATCTGATAGAAACCGATATGACAAGACAGGTATTGAGTCCATCCACTGCCAATACGTCTGTAAATAGGAACCTTGTGGAAAAGTACACAAAAAGCAAAAAAGGGAACCTTTGAGAATTAAAGGTCCTGCTAGGATCCAAACTTCAGGCCCTCTTAATTTTTGATAGAAAAAGGAGAGTTGAAGACACATCACAAGGACGTGTTGCAGCTCACAACTGAAGACAGATGGCCATGGTTTGTTATGAACCATGACAGAGTATGCAATGGTTTGCCATACATGTCTCCATATCTGCGCCCCACCCTCAAAATCTTCAAATCCTTCTACTGTCATTTTATTCCCCCCCCTTGAATACTCAGTCTCACCAAGTGCTTGGCAATGGACTGCGAGATGGTGGGCACGGGACCCAGGGGATCGCAGAGTGCCCTCGCACGTGTCTCTGTTGTGAACCAGTACGGTTCCTGTGTACTCGACAAGTACGTCAACCCACGGGAACCGGTGACGGACTACCGGACATTTGTCAGTGGGATTCGACCACGCGACCTGAGAGACAAGGGTAAGTCGGCCGCACAGTTCAGAAATTTGCTTACATAGGCAGTGGTGTATTCTCACTGAAATGCAATAGACCCTAATTCACAGTATCCACAGCTCAAATAACCCATGTGCACAGCTGGGTCATTTTTGGATAGTTTTATCATTTTTACCATTTAAGATGGCCTTTGGAAAAGAGCTGTTTCCTAAAGCCTTTTCCTTTGACATTCATCAGCAATTTGTTCCTTTGAAAGGACAAATCCACTTTCTCATCGCGAGACTGCAGTTTCACTGCAGAATGATAAACGTCTTTGGGAACATTTTGCTTCTGCAACAGAAACCACGGCAAAGACCATTGGCCGTAGATTGCACCCAAGCACTCGTCACCAAGCGCAAAAACCTGTAAAAAGTCAAAAACCTACATGCATTTTGAGATTTTAGAAGCCAGCAGACCAGGCACTGACTATGTTATTGCATTTGCATTTCTTGTTTCCTTTTGCAGGAGAGGACTTTGACAAAGTGCAGAAGGAGTTGGCCAATCTGCTCAAAGGAAGAATAGTGGTTGGTCATGCCCTTCACAATGACTTCAAGGTAATTCTAATGAGCAAATTCTCCCCCTCCCCACCCCAAAGGCCCCCCCCCCCCACCTGTGATTACATGCCCAGTGAGTGTTGTCCAAAACTCAAATTTATTTTTGAAAAATGTGCCCAATTCTATGTTTCCCATTTCATTTGAAAAAAGTCTCACCTTCGTACAAAAATTAACCATTTTCTAACAAAAATAGGTCAGATGTTGAGAGCGCTGGTTTGCAAAACCAGAGGTCTCTAGTTCAAATCCCAGTCTGGTCAAAGTTTTCTCTGCCACTTTTCAATAGGTTAAAAAGTGAAAGTTTCCCGTCAGTTTATCCTTAACCACTTCGCGCCGGGGGGTTTTTCAGCGCCGATGACCGCCATATGGGGGTTTTTGAACATTGCATCATTTTCAAATCTCGCTAAAACAATCGGAACAATATATTTATGTGAAATAAATCGATAAGAGTATACTATGGGTACAAGAGAGTAAAACCTGGCACAATTCGGACGTCGTTGTGGCTTTTGTCAAGAGATTACCCGTTCGAAAAAGGGCCCTTTGTGCATCGTCAATGGACCGTAACTGACGTGTGTGTGTGCAAGCGTGCGTGTACGCTGCTGACAATCCCTGACCGCAGACTCCAGCCTCTACTCCAGGCAGTCAAAGCTTCGAGTTGGTCGGCCACTAACGAGCGTACAGATTACGGTAAAGAATGTGGGGGGAATTCCAATGCCAGACCGACGACAGTTGGGCTGTGTGGTATGCAAAGACAATGTCCCCCGCGTGCTTTCAGCTGCAGCGCGGTATCCCTCAATCCTCCACTGTAAAAGTCCCACAATTGCACAATTACTGCTGCTAATCTTGCAATTCATGTGGCAACTTGCGTCAAAAAGGGTCTTTGTACTGATACGTATTGCTTTGTTGTAAGCTAAAAAGAGTCTTTGTTTAGAATGTGGACAATAGTGGTGCCCGGATTCAGAGGGCCCCATTGCATAGGCAATCCAATTGACCTCCGGATTCGGAGGTCCCGGAGCGAAGTGGTTAATTTGTTTGATTCTTTGAAAATGGTGTAGACTGAATTTCATCCTTTTATTTTTTTTTCTGTTTGCTTATTCCTGTACTTGGTTGCGCTGCTCCCCAGTGGTTTTTGACTCTTCCTGACCATTTCTTTTGTTCCCCAATCACTCTTTGTGTTCCAGGTGCTTTACTTCAGTCACCCTCGCAGCATGGTCAGAGACACCTCAAGCTATCAGCCTTTCAAGGAACTTTTCAAGGTACTTATTCCTCTCGCTTTTCCGGCAACTTCATCTCAGAATAGTGTCCCAACCCTCTGTCAGTCAATTTTCATTGGAAGGGGGGGGGGGGAGAGTAAAACAGGTGTAGCTGCCACTGAATCTTACTAGGTCTGGGATGGATTTCACAAAGGCTTATGATGCATCGTAACTCAACTTACGATGGATAAGCCATCACAAGTTAGGTTTCTGCACATTGCTGGTCAACTTTTGATTGATTGGAAGTTACGATGTATTTGTTAAACAAATTTCACTAGACCACTGCCATCTTTTCGAAAAAGCCACCCCTGATTGTGGGAATGTGACATGAGGACGGATAACTGCTGTATGAGTATGAGTATAAGGTGCCCTGATTTGCCTACTACTGCGTGCAGTGTGTGTACACTCACGAGAGAAACGATGGTGTACTGCAATGCTTTTGGCTGTAAAAATGCCAGCGGGAAAGCTGGAAAACACTTTCCATGCAATTCCCAATAAGGACAAGAAAATTAAGTGACTTAGGAAGTGGGCTGTGGCCATCAAAGTGGAGAAATTTCTCAAAATCGGCTACCAATACTCAATAGAAATCGAAAGGATGTGAATGTGATTTGTACTGTAGCAATCACTTCACCTCCATGCTTCACCGAGGCGGATTGGGAGGAGGACTTGTGGGTCAAACTCACCGGCTCGAAGCCGAGAAAGGATACTGAAAGAACATGCTGTTCCTTCTCTATATTCCACATCGACCAGCAGTGGCAACACGTGAATCGACAGCTTCAAGATTTTCCGAATTGTTTTCGTTTCAGTCCCTGCGTGAATGTTTACTTATTCTCCCATGCATATGCATGTGAGATCCTTCTCGGTGAAGACTGCATGAATCACTATGATTTCTTTATTTTAAAATTACAAGTTTGTTTTTAATATTTTTTGGGTTTAGATTTATGTATAACTTTGTGAAACTATTGATTAATAACTTTAGTTAAAATTTAAAGGACTGAACAAGCTTAATAAACCTGTCAGACGTTCGCAAAGCATTATGGGTATAGATGACCAACTGGTCATGTTTTTATCACACAAATCTATGGTTAAGCACGTAAAATTGTGAATTGTTTATTATTTTTTTCTTAAAAACAAGATGGAGTTCAGAGATGAAACTCACACAGAATTTTCGTCTAGATACCAAAAACAAAATATACTTTTTGTCGGAACGTTGAGTAGGTAGTTTCGGAGAAATTAGTAGCGATTCCTTTGGTGACTGAATGACAAACTCAGGGCGTGCATGCATGGTGCTGCACATGATGCACGCATTGTAATTGTCAACAGTCACTGATTTCTCCGGAATTTCCCACTCAACGTTCCTACAAAAAATATATTTTGTTTCTGGTATGTAGACGAAAATTCTGTGTGAGTTTCATTTCGGAACTCCATCTGGTTTTTGAGAACAAAAATCACGAACTTACCTGCTTCGCCATAGAGTTGTGTGATAAAAATACAGTTTGTCATCTACATGTATACCCATGATGCTTTGCAAACTTCGAAAGGTTTATTTATACAGCTGTATGGGTTGCTGTCATTCCGTCGTGACATCACACCCCCAGCAAATAGCGGCAGCACCTTCGAAAAGATAGGTACATACGGAAATGCAAATTCGACGTACAATTCCTTGAATTTTCTCTCTTTATGATTGTACGTGAGTGTCTCATAAATAATTGTAGGTTGTTTTTAACACCCTATCAGATAAGCAAACTTTATTTCTTGGGTTGCATTCCCCTTCAAATGTATAATGTTACAGGAACAAAGCCTCGTTTCAACATGGTGGAAATGGCAAATCTTTCCAAAAATGTCATCAATTGATACAATTGAATAATGATCATAATGAACCACTAGACTCGGTTCATAGTGCCACTTTGATGATCCACAAATGTTACCGTGCTGATTTGGAGTGACTTGTGTTTTCCTCCTCAGAGTAAAAGGCCGGGCTTGAAGAAACTGACTGAGCTTGTTCTGAAAGTGAAGGTGCAGAAAGGGGAGCACAACTCAGTGAGTATTGAAACTTGGCTGCCCACTGTCTACATGTATAGTATTGTGTGCACAAAAGTCACATTGTGTGCACTGCACAATAGGCACACTGCGTGCCCAATACTTTAGGTACAGTACACTGATGATCCATGTCAAATCCTGGTTTCTGGATCAGAGTGAAATTTAACATTTAATGAGGAAATTAAAAGCAAAGCATTTGGTCCACATCCTTGAATTCCATATAACATTTCACGTAAAAATCACTCATTTGTTGGATGCATCTGCCTAAATAAATATGCCAATAGAGATCACTACATGTATCACTCCTCCTGCTTGGTTTGTGCTTACTGGGTGCTTTTCTAGTTTACATTTGTTTGTTTTTCTTGTAGGTGGAGGATGCACAAGCGGCTATGAGACTCTACATGCTGCACAGGAAACAGTGGGAGAAATCGCTTCGGCAGAAAGGGCACAGTCAGGTTCAGGTTCAGCCGTCCATCAAGAAGCCAGCCAAGGTCCATAAAAAATGAAAACCAAGGACAGGTAGAGGTCTGGACTCCTCAGGAGGTGAAGAACTTTGGGAGATGACGGGCAAGACTTCCTCTGTTGGAGACATCATCATCGGATGTATGAATTCAAATGATTCCACACATCATACACAGCAGGACGAATAGGGACATTCTTTTGGCCAAGTTTGGCTTGGATATCTTCTGTTGTTTGATTGATAATCCAATAGTGGTTTACGGACAATAGTGCTCTGTCTAAAGAAGAAGTAGGAAAGGAAATCAGATCAAACAGTAAGACACTTCTGTTACACTGTAGCACTGGAAAAGCCAATTACTCTTATTGAACTTTCGGGATATTTTCATAATTTTTTAACGTAAATCAATATAAAAACATGAGGGAATTGTCAAAATTAGGATACGGTTTCCCAAATGAGACATAACATGTATTCAGTTCTGATTTAATTTTAGGTTTACAGCTAAAAATCAACTTCCCATCGCAACAAAAAGCCCTCACTTTTTTATCCTGATGTTTTCATTGTTTTTATTGCTCATGTTTTTTTTTCATTGTTTTCATTTCTTATTTTTTTTTCAAACGTTAATTGTTTGCTCTCCTAATTTTACAGAAGCATGAAATAAGTGCAACATTAATTCCTGAGCACGATTCCTAGAGAAATACAAGCCACAATCTGACAATTGTTCACAAATATATGCAATTGTAATGACCTGCACATACCAATAACATGTAACACCAGACAGGTATGTCCGATATGGGCAAATTTTGTAACATAATGTGCAGGAGATGACAGCAAAAAAAGATACCCGGATATGGAGCAAGAATCCATCTTTTTAGCGATCACGATGCAGTAACCAAAAATATGGAGGGTGCAGTGTAGATAGGGTTGAAACACCAAATAATTATAAACAAATATAGAGCTGCAGTCTCGGCCAAAATCATGTCTTCCTTTACCAGAGGACTTTGTATTAATTCATTTTAATATTAATTGTTTTTGTTTGGAAATAAAACCAGTAAGTTGTGGTGAACTTTTGGCTAGGCTCTGACCATTGTGTGGACGCTCATTCATTACAATAAGTTTTATTTCTATGAAATGTAGGACTGCATATTTCAATGAAATGTATGACTGCAAACAAATAAAGGAAAAGGCTGACTTGTACCCTTTGAACAAATGCGAGACTTGTCGGTATATGTAGCTGTGACAATAATTTTCAAGCAATTTAAGACAGTTGCTGTAATGGCTCAATGACAAACGGGAGGCATGCAGCTTTTCCTTTAAAAAGAAATACGGCTGTGAACGAACAGCCCGCGTTTTTGGATTGTTTCAGTCTGCAGCTCCTTATATAATGCACCGATATTGCTACTTGGACGCGCTTAGGCAAAATATCGTATGGCTCCGTGTTTTATGTCCACATAAACATAATGCAAAAGTTCAGCGCCAGCTCCATTCATTGGCAGTACGTGTAACATTGTAGCGCCATCTACCGACCGTATATGAATAGCCGGGTTCCGTGTTTTGGGTCTAACGTTAATGGATATGTCGGGTTTAGGATACTAAACCCATGCAACCAGGACTTACATTGCGCGGTGCAAATACAATTAGAATATCAAACGCATGTGCCGAACTAAACATGGCATAAAGAAGGAAGGCGATTATCGATAGAGAAAGTGTAAAGGTGGAAAGAGCACAACAAAGTCGTCGACGAAGACAGCAAAAATGCTTGGAAATGAGACTAGCTGGTTGGTGTCACGAACCATTTACAAGGTAAATTTGTATTCGTATTGTTTGTTGCAATGTCACTTCTGGACTACCGCGCTTCTTATAATGGTTTGTTGATCTGGGCCAATACCCGACAGTGCCTGGTCGAGTTCTTTTATACGGTTATCCATTGGGCGTTGCATGGCATGCCTTTGTTGTGTGTAAGGTATGCATACAACTTTGGCAAGCTTCGTAGCACACAAAGAAAACTGCAAAGGAATTTTCCCGGGTGGTACCAAATAAGTATTCATTACTTGGTGGAACTATAGTACAGGTCTATAGGTTAAACAAGACCTATAGACTATCAGAGGTATTCGGTACGTAGTACTAAAGTAATAGTAGCAACCACAGGCTCAAGAACTACAGGGCCCGAGGTCCAAAATTGAGATCCCTGCCTGGGGTACCCCACAGATCTGAGCTTCGGGCTGATCACCCGTTAGTTCAGTGCTTGCCGGTTCCCGCCAGTGATCTTGAAGATGAGGGTTTGCCAAGGTCGAGGATTGCTACTAAGTCACCTAATCAAATGGCCCTACAGCCAGACTTTCAGTAAGTCTAACCGGTATTACTTGATGCACTCTATCGGATACAATTAATTTGGGAAGTTTTCTGTAGACAGAATTTTAGGCCTAATAATAAAATGTCTATTTAGTTCCATCGTTATTTAAACACGATTCCGTATAATTATACAATGGGACAGAAACCGGTGAAGTATTTGCTCCCTGAAACCAATACTAAAAATCGAAGATAATTTTCCGGAACCTTTTAGCAATGAGGCAAGAGTTTAGTACGCAGTGGCTGTTGTTACGGCAGTCGTCCGTATGGTTCCCTGACTTGATTGTATTTCGTCAGCATTACAGGCTGGTTGAACCAGTCTATTAGCTGATAGTCTGGTTCCAAGAGCTAAACATCCTGACAAATACGGTGAAGTCAGAGAACCACACGGACGACTGCCGTAACAACAGCCACTGCGATTTTAGTATAATAGCCTCACTATAAAAGTCTCGGTAAAAAACATAAATCCAAATTAAACCACCTATTGTAATGTAGAAAACATCCATGGTCTTGTACAACCACTTAAAATAAAATTGACTTATAGGCCTACAAAATGCTGGGGAAGGTATAGCTTCCACAAATTGACATTGAAGGAATTTACATTGTACGTTGGCCGAGGGCCGGATTTGCATGATATGCAAATCAGAAGGTGCGGCGTAGATGCGTGGCAGTTTGGAACGTGTTCGCATTGACCGTTTTCACTTCGGCACTGCTGCACGATTGCTTGCCTACTTTTCAAAGTTTCATTATTTATCACTTGTGCAGAAGCTTCGTTTCATTTCAGATCATGAACAGTTTAGGTTTTCATGAACAGTTTAGGTTTTCTCAAGGCCTGTTAGCATGTGAAGTTTTAGCTTTGTCAGGATGATAATGAAATAGACAAAGTGTATTTTTCTTTCCAGATAATCTTCGCCGACTGACTGCTGTGTACTGCTCTCTGCACACACAAACTGCCTAGCTGACAGAGGTTAGTTCTCTTTGCTTAATCTTATTTTCTCCTAACCTGGTTCGATTTTAGATTTCTTTATACTGCCAGATAGTTTTTTTCAAGGCCTGTAAGCATGCTAAGTTTTAGCTTCGTCAAGACAATACAGAAATAGATATTGACTTGCAAAGTGTATTTTTCTTTCCAGATAATCTTCGCCGACTGACTGTTGTGTACTGCTCCCTACAGACACAAGCTCCCTAGCTGACAGAGGTCAGCTCTCTTTGCTTCATCTTATTTTCTCTTAACCTGGTTCGATTTTATATTTCGTTATATTGCCAGATAGCTTTTCTGAAGGCTCAAGACAATAATGAAATAGATATTAACTTGCAAAGTGTATTTTTCTTTCCTGATAATCTTCGCCGACTGACTGCTGTGTACTGCTTTTTGCAAACATACACACAAGCTGCCCAGCTGACAGACGTTATTTATCTTTGCTTGATCATATTTTCTCCTAACCTTCTTTGATTTTAGATTTCTTCATACTGCCAGATAGGCTTTCTCAAGGCCTGTTAACATGCCAAGTTTTAGTTTCGTCAAGACAATAATGAAATAGATATTAACTTGCAAAGTTTATTCTTTTTTCCAGATAATCTTCGCCGACTGACTGCTGTGTACTGCTCTTTGCCACATACACAAGCTGCCAAGCTGACAGAGCTTAGTTCTCTTTGCTTGATCATAATATTTTCTCCTAAACTTCTTCGATTTTAGATTTCTCAATACTGCCAGATAGGTTTTTTCACTGCCTGTTCGCATGCCAAGTTTAAGCTTTGTCAAGACAGATGTAAATTTGCAAAGTGTATTTTTTTTCCAGATAATCTTCGCCAACTGACTGCTCTGTACTGCCCTCTGCACACACAAATTGCCTAGCTGACAGAGGTTAGTTCTCTTTGTTTGGTCATATTTTCTCATAACCATCTTCGATTTTAGATTGTCCTATACTGCCAGATAGGTTTTCTCAAGACCTGTTAGCATGTAAAGTTTTAGCTTCGTCAGGATAATAATGAAATAGACTTTAACTTGCCAGGTGTATTTTTCTTTCCAGTTAAACTTCGCCGACTGACTGCTGTGTACTTCTCTCTGCACACACAAGCTGCCTAGCTGACAGAAGTTAATTCTCTTTGCTTGATCATATTTTCTCCTAACCATCTTCGATTTTATTTTTCTCTATACAGCCAGATAGGTCTTCTCAATGCCTGTTAGCATGGCAAGTTTTTGCTTCGTCAAAGCAATAATGAAATAGATATGAACTTGGAAATGTATTTTTCTTTCCAGATAATCTTCGCCGACTGACTGCAGTGTACTGCTCTTTGCACACACACACAAGCTGCCTAACTGCCAGAGGTTCGTTATCTTTGCTTTATCATTCTTTCTTCTAACCTTCTTCGATTTTAGATTTCTTGATACTGCCAGATAGGCTTTCGCAAGGCCTGTTAGCACGCCGAGTTTTAGATTCTTCAAGACAATAATGAATTAGATATGAACTTGCGAATGTATTTTTCTTTCCAGATAATCGTCGCCGACTCGTTGCAGTGCACTGCTCTCTGCACACACAAGCTGCCTAGCTGACAGAGGTCAGCTCTCTTTGCTTAATCATATTTTCTCCCTACCATCTTTTATTTTAGAATTATCTATACTCCCGGATAGGTTTTCTCAAGGCCTGTTAGAAAGCCAAGTTTTAACTTTGTCAGGATAATAATGAAATAGATATTAACTTGCAAAGTGTTTTTTTATTTCCAGAGAATATTCGCCGACGGACTGCTGTGTACTGCTCTCTACACACACAAGCTGCCTAGCTGAAAAAGGTTAGTTCTCTTTGCTTCATCTTAATTTCTCCTAACCTGGTTCGATTTTAGATTTCGTTATACTGCCAAAAAAACTTTCACAAGGCCTGTTAGAAAGCCAGGTTTTAACTTCGTCAAGATTATACAGAAATAGATATTAACTTGCAAAGTGTATTTTTCTCTCCAGATAATCTTAGCCGACTGACTGCTGTGTACTGCTCTCTACACACCTAAGCTGCCTAGCTGACAAATGTTAGTTCTCTTTGCTTCATCATATTTTCTCCCTACCATCTTTGATTTTGGATTTATCTATACTCCCGGAGAGGTTTTCTCAAGGCCTGTTAGAATACCAAGTTTTAGTTTGTCACGATAGTAATGAAATAGATATTAACTTGCAAAGTGTATTTTTATTTCCAGATAATATTCGCCGACTGACTGCTGTGTACTGCTCTCTACACACCCAAGCTGCCTAGCTGACAGAGGTAAGTTCTCTTTTCTTCATCTTATTTTCTCCTAACCTGGTTCGATTTTAGATTTCGTTATACTGCCAGATAGACTTTTGCAAGGCCTGTTAGCATGCCAAGGTTTAATTTCGTCAAGATAATACAGGAATAGATATTAACTTGCAAAGTGTATTTTTCTTTCCAGATAATCTTAGCCGACTGACTGTTGTGTACTGCTCTCTACACACCCAAGCTGCCTAGCTGACAGAGGTTGGTTCTCTTTTCTTCATCTTATTTTCTCCTAACCTGGTTCGATTTTAGATTTCGTTATACTGCCAGATAGGTTTTCTCAAGGCCTGTTAGGATGCCAAGTTTGAGATTTGTCAAGACAATTATGAAATAGATGTAAACTTGCAAAGTGTATTTTTTTCTAGATAATCTTCGCCGACTGACTGCTCTGTACAGCTCTCTGCACACAAAAGTTGCCTAGCTGACAGAGGTTAGTTCTCTTTGATTTATCATATTTTCTCCTATTTTAGATTTTTCTATACTGCCAGATAGGTTTTCTCAAGACCCGTTAGCATTTGAAGTTTTAGCTTCGTCAGGATGATAATGAAATAGACATTAACTTGCGAAGTGTATTTTTCTTTCCAGATAATCTTCCTCGACTGACTGCTGTGCACTGATCTCTGCAAACACAAGCTGCCTAGCTGACAGATGATAGTTCTCTTTGCTTGATCATCTTTTCTCCTAACCTTCTTCGATTTTAGAATTCTTGATACTGCCTGATAGGCTGTCGCAAGGCCTTTTAGCATGCCGAGTTTTAGGTTCAAGACAATAATGAAAAAGATATTAACTTGCAAAGTGTATTTTTCTTTCCAGATAATCTTCGCCGACTGACTGCTGTCTACTGCTCTTTGCAAACACACACACAAGCTGCCCAGCTGACACATTATTTATCTTTGCTTGATCATATTTTCTCCTAACCTTCTTGGATTTTAGATTTCCTCATACTGGCAGATAGGTTTTCTCAATGCATGTTAGCATGCCAAGTTTTAGCCTCGTCAAGACAATAAAGAAATATATAACAATTTGCATAGTGTATTTTTCTTTCCAGATAATCTTCGCCGAATGACTGCTGTGTACTGCTCTCTGCACACACAAGCTGCCTAACTGACAAAGGTTCGTTATCTTTGCTTTATCATATTTTCTCCTAACCTTCTTCGATTTTAGATTTCTTGATACTGCCAGATAGGCTTTCGCAAGGCCTGTAGCACGCCGAGTTTTAGATTCTTCAAGACAATAATGAATTAGATATGAACTTGCGAATGTATTTTTCTTTCCAGATAATCTTCGCCGACTCACTGCAGTGCACTGCTCTCTGCACACACAAGCTGCCTAGCTGACAGAGGTTAGTTCTCTTTGCTTCATCATATGTTCTCCCTACCATCTTTAATTTGAGATTTATCTATACTCCCGGATAGGTTTTCTCAAGGCCTGTTAGAATGCCTAGTTTTAGCTTTGTCAGGATAATAATGAAATAGATATTAACTAACAAAGTGTATTTTTATTTCCAGATAATATTCGCCGACTGACTGCTGTGTACTGCTCTCTACACACATAAGCTGCCTTGCTGACAGTGGTTAGTTCTCTTTGCTTCATCTTATTTTCTCCTAACCTGGTTCGATTTTAAATTTATCTATACTCCCGGATGGGTTTTCCCAATGCCTGTTAGCATGCCAAGTTTTAGTCTCGGCAAGACAATTTTGAAATAGATATCAATTTGCAAAGTGTATTTTTCTTTCCAGATAATCTTCGCCAACTGACTGCTGTGTACTTCTCTCTGCACACACAAGCTGCCTAGCTGACAGAAGTTAATTCTCTTTGCTTGATCATATTTTCTCCTAACCATCTTTGATTTTATTTTTCTCTATACTGGCAGATAGGTCTTCGCAATGCCTGTTAGCATGGCAAGTTGTAGCTTCGTCAAAGCAATAATGAAATAGATATGAACTTGCAAATGTATTTTTCGTTTTTACATTGGAGCTATTTTGCTCCTTTTATCACATTATCGAAAACAGTTCGTTACACTTTAATCAGAAATTAAAACAGGAAGTTGAAATAAATAAATTCATATATTAAACATTCGATTACTCTTTATAGGAGTAATGGGTTAAAATACTTCCCTAATAACCAAAATTAAGTTTGTTGAATTTTCCAACACTACATAATCCGTTATTCTTGCAATACAAAGATTTAAAAGTTTCCAAGGTCAATCTTTGACATTCGCAATACAAAAATCTCTTTAAATTCATCTTATAATTCAATATAATATCCCTGTCATTTTGAGTTGAAATGTTATCAAAGGCAATTTTACATCGGATGTTCCAAATTTGTCTGATCATTTTCGCTACAAGAACACTTTCAACTTGATTTAAACCTTTTCCAAAAATGCGCATAGAATCATTTAAATAATAATTTAAGTTTCCTGACAATTTCATTAATAAATGTTCTACAAATATCCAGGCATCAATATTCTGCACACAATAAATGAATAGATGCTCGTGGGTCTCTGGTTCGGTTTTACAAAATGAGCATAATGGATTGTCAATTTTGCCTATTTTAAACAAAAAATCGTTAGTTGCTAGGATACGGTGTCTTACTTTGAACATAACTTCTCTGTCCCTGTGGTCTAAAAGGGAGTTTTTGTTATCACGTTTCCATACAGTTGTCCAGTTGAGATTACTCTTGATATTAAATACTTTTTCCCAAACTATTTGAGCATTGGGAATAACAAATTTCTTAGCTATCAAATTATTATAGATAGTTTTAGTCGTGGTTTTAGTTATTTCGATTGCGTCATTGTTACTAACTGGAATTATTAGCCAATTTATAATGTGGTTTGGAGGTCCCAACCTGTTTTCTGCAATTAACGAATAATCCAGAAATTTATTTAAACGAACAACATGTCTACCGGCCTCATTATTCTTAATTGAGTACTTGCTAGCCAATTGCTTGAATGATACTAAATTACCTTTCACAAGTACATCTTGCAAATGAAAAATTCCCAATTTTTTTAAACATTTACTATCTGGGGGCGTTACGTTTTTATCTCTTATTACAATATAATTATTCCACAGCGGTACTTGGTCCTTTTCCAAAGAACAGGAGAAATTATAATTTAATTGCCCCCCTGCCTCCCTGAAGGCATTTATCAATTCAGTATAAAAGGGTGTCGTACTTTTTAACTTTTTTAATTTGCACATCTTACTAAATATGAACCAACCATAATTATCTCCAATACTAGCTTTGTTGATCCAGTAATCGAACCAATATTTCCAAACACCATCCGAAGACATATAACGAGAAAGCCAGCTTAATTTTAAGCTCATAAATTTACTATCTATGTCTAATATACCACATCCTCCCAAACTACTGGGGCCTATTTTTCTTTCCAGCTAATCTTCACCGACTGAATGCAGTGCACGGCTCTCTGCACACACAAGCTGCCTAGCTGACAGAGGTCAACTCTCTTTGCTTAATCATATTTTCTCCCTACCATCTTTAGATTCATCTATACTCCCGGATAGGTTTTTCTCAAAGCCTGTTAGAAAGCAAAGTTTTAACTTTGTCAAGATAATACAGAAATAGATATTAACTTGCAAAGTGTATTTTTCTCTCCAGATAATCTTAGCCGACTGACTGCTGTGTACTGCTCTCTACACACCCAAGCTGCCTAGCTGACAAAGGTTAGTTCTCTTTGCTTCATCATATTTTCTCCCTACCATCTTTAATTTTAGATTTATCTATACTCCCGGATAGGTTTTCTCATGGCCTGTAAGAATGCCAAGTTTTAGCTTTTTCAGGATAATAATGAAATAGATATTAACTTGCAAAGTGTATTTTTATTTCCAGATAATATTCGCCGACTGACTGCTGTGTACTGCTCTCTACACACACAAGCTGCCTAGCTGACAGAGGTTAGTTCTCTTTGCTTCATCTTATTTTCTCCTAACCTGGTTCGATTTTAAATTTCGTTATACTGCCAGATAGACTTTCGCAAGGCCTGTTAGAAAGCCAAGTTTTACACTCGGCAAGACAATAATAAAATAGATATCAATTTGCAAAGTGTATTTTTCTTTCCAGATAATCTTCGCCAACTGACTGCTGTGTACTTCTTTCTGCACACCCAAGCTGCCTAGCTGACGGAAGTTAATTCTCTTTGCTTGATCATATTTTCTCCTAACCATCTTCGATTTTTTTTCTCTATACTGCCAGACAGGTCTTCTCAATGCATGTTATCATGGCAAGTTTTTGCTTCGTCAAAGCAATAATGAAATAGATATGAACTTGCAAATGTATTTTTCTTTCCAGATAATCTTCGCCGACTGACTGCAGTGTACTGAACTTTGCACACACACACAAGCTGCCTAACTGACAGAGGTTCGTTATCTTTGCTTTATCATACTTTCTCCTAACCTTCTTCGATTTTAGATTTCTTGATACTGCCAGATAGGCTTTCGCAAGGCCTGTAGCACGCCGAGTTTTAGATTCTTCAAGACAATGATGAATTAGATATGAACTTGCGAATGTATTTTTCTTTCCAGATAATCTTCGCCGACTCACTGCAGTGCACTGCTCTCTGCACACACAAGCTGCCTAGCTGACAGAGGTTAGTTCTCTTTGCTTCATCATATGTTCTCCCTACCATCTTTAATTTGAGATTTATCTATACTCCCGGATAGGTTTTCTGTTAGGTCTGTTAGGCCTGTTAGAATGCCTAGTTTTAGCTTTGTCAGGATAATAATGAAATAGATATTAACTAATTAAATTGACTGACTGCTGCAAACTGCTCTCTGCACACACAAGCTGCCCAGCTGACCGAGGTTGGTTCTAGTTGCTTGATCATGTAATCATCTTGCTATGTTCGATTTAAGATTTGTTACTACTGATAGATAGGTATTTTCAAGGGCTATTTGCATGACAAGTTTTAGCTTCGTCAAAATGATATTAAGGGAGATATTAACTTGCGAAGTGTCATTTTCTTTCCAGTTACTCCTCGCCGTCCGACTGTTTTGTGCTGCTCTTTACACACACAAGCTGCCGAGCTGACAGAGGCTAGTTCTAGTTGCTCTATAATAAAATCATCTTGCTATGTTTGATTAAAGATTTTTTACCACTGATAGATAGGTAATTTCAAGGGCTGTTTGCGTGCCAAGTTTTCGCTTCGTGAATATAATAATGAATGAGATATTAACTTGCAAAGTTTAAAGTCCTTTTCAGTTACTTCTCGCCGACCGACTGTTGTGTGCGTCTCTCTACACACACAAGCTGCCAAGCTGACAGAGGTTGGTTCTAGTTGGTTGATCATATAATCATCTTGCTATGTTCGATTTAAGATTTGTTACCACTGATAGATAGGTATGTTCAAGGGCTGTTTACATGCCAAGTTTTCGCTTCGTGAATATAATAATGAAGGAGATATTAACTTGCAAAGTGTAATTTTCTTTCCAGTTACTTCTCGCCGACCGACTGTTGTGTGCGTATCACTACACACACAAGCTGCCAATCTATCAGAGGTTAGTTCTGGTTGCTTGATCATATAATCATCTTGCTATGTTCAATTTAAGATTTGTTACCACTGATAGATATGTATTTTCAAGGGCTATTAGCATGACAAGTTTTAGCTTCGTCAAAATGATATTAAGGGAGATATTAACTTGCTAAGTGGCATTTTCTTTCCAGTAACTCCTCGCCGTCCGACTGTAGTGTGCGGCTCTTTACACACACAAGTTGCCCAGCTGACAGAGGTTATTTCTAGTTGCTCTATAATAAAATCATCTTGCTATGTTCGATTTAAGATTTTTTAGTACTGATAAATAGGTATTTTCAAGGGCTGTTTGCGTGGCAAGTTATAGCTTCGTCAAAATAATAATAAAGGACATATTAACTTGCAAAGTGTAATTTTCTTTCCAGTTATTTCTCGCCGACCGACTGTTGTGTGCGTCTCTCTACACACACAAGCTGCCCAGCTTACAGAGGTTGGTTCTAGTTGCTTGATCATATGATCATCTTGCTATGTTCGATTTAAGATTTGTTACCATTGATAGATAGGTATTTTCAAGGGCTATTTGCATGACAAGTTTTAGCTTCGTCAAAAAGATATTAAGAGAGATATTAACTTGCGAAGTGAAATTTTCTTTCCACTTACTTCTCGCCGACCGACTGGTGTGCGTCTCTCTACACACACAAGCTGCCCAGCTGACAGAGGTTGGTTCTAGTAGCTTGATCATATAATCATCTTGCTATGTTGGATTTAAGATTTGTTACCACTGATAGATAGGTATGTTCAAGGGCTGTTCACATGCCAAGTTTTCGCTTCGTGAATATAATAATGAAGGAGATATTAACTTGCAAAGTGTAATTTTTTTCCAGTTACTTCTCGCCGACCGACTGTTGTGTGCGTCTCATTACACACACAAGCTGCCCAGCTGACAGAGGTTAGTTCTAGTTGCTTGATCATATAATCATCTTGCTATGTTCGATTTAAGATTTGTTACCACTGATAGATAGGTATGTTCACGGGCTTTTCACATGCCATGTTTTCGCTTCGTGAATATAATAATGAAGGAGATATTAACTTGCAAAGTGTAATTTTTTTCCAGTTACTTCACGCCCACCGACTGTTGTGTGCGTCTCTCTACACACACAAGCTGCCCCGCTGACAGAGGTTGGTTCTAGTTGCTTGATCATATAATTATCTTGCTATGTTCGATTTAAGATTTTTACCACTGATAGATAGGTATTTTCAAGGGCTATTAGCATGACAAGTTTTAGTTTCGTCAAAATGATATTAGAGAGATATTAACTTTGCGAAGTGTAATTTTCTTTTCAGTTACTTCTCGCCGACCGACTGTTGTGTGCGTCTCTCTACACACACAAGCTGCACAGCTGACAGAGGTTGGTTCTAGTTGCTTGATCATATAATCATCTTGCTATATTCGATTTAAGATTTGTTACCACTGATAGATAGGTATTTTCAAGGGCTATTAGCATGACAAGTTTTAGTTTCGTCAAAATGATATTAAGAGAGATATTAACTTGCGAAGTGTAATTTTCTTTCCAGTTACTCCTCGCCCTCCGACTGTTGTGTGCGGCTCTTTACACACACAAGCTGCCCTGCTGACAGAGGTTGGTTCTAGTTGCTTGATCATATAATCATCTTGCTATGTTCGATTTAAGATTTGTTACCACTGGTAGATAGGTATGTGCAAGGGCTGTTCACATGCCAAGTTTTCGCTTAGTAAATATAATAATGAAGGAGATATTAACTTGCAAAGTGTAATTTTCTTTCCAGTTACTTCTCGCCGACCGACTGTTGTGTGCGTCTCTCTACACACACAAGCTGCCCAGCTATCAGAGGTTAGTTCTAGTTGCTTGATCATATAATTATCTTGCTATGTTCGATTTAAGATTTGTTACCACTGATAGATGGGTATTTTCAAGGGCTATTAGCATGAGAAGTTTTAGTTTCGTCAAAATGATATTAAGAGAGATATTAACTTGCGAAGTGTAATTTTCTTTTCAGTTACTTCTCGCCGACCGACGGTTGTGTGCGTCTGTCTACACACACAAGCTGCACAGCTGACAGAGGTTGCTTCTAGTTGCTTGATCATATAATCATTTTGCTGTGTTCGATTTAAGATTTGTTACCACTGATAGATAGGTATGTTCAAGGGCTGTTTACATGCCAAGTTTTCGCTTCGTGAATATAATAATGAAGGAGATATTAACTTGCAAAGTGTAATTTTCTTTCCAGTTACTTCTCGCCGACCGACTGTTGTGTGCGTCTCTCTACACACACAAGCTGCCCAGCTATCAGAGGTTAGTTCTAGTTGCTTGATCATATAATTATCTTGCTATGTTCGATTTAAGATTTGTTACCACTGATAGATAGGTAATTTCAAGGGCTATTAGCATGACAAGTTTTAGTTTCGTCAAAATGATATTAAGAGAGATAATACCTTGCGAAGTGTAAATTTCTTTCCAGTTACATCTCGCCGACCGACTGTTGTGTGCGTCTCTCTACACACACAAGCTGCCCAGCTGACAGATGTTGGTTCTATTTGCTTGATCATATACTCATCTTGCTATGTTGGATTTAAGATTTGTTACCTTTGATAGATAGGTATGTTCAAGGGCTGTTCACATGCCAAGTTTTCGCTTCGTGAATATAATAATGAAGGAGATATTAACTTGCAAAGTGTAATTTTTTTCCAGTTACTTCTCGCCGACCGACTGTTGTGTGCGTCTCATTACACACACAAGCTGCCCAGCTGACAGAGGTTAGTTCTAGTTGCTTGATCATATAATCATCTTGCTATGTTCGATTTAAGATTTGTTACCACTGATAGATAGGTATGTTCAGGGGGTTTTCACGTGCCAAGTTTTCGCTTCGTGAATATAATAATGAAGGAGATATTAACTTGCAAAGTGTAATTTTTTTCCAGTTACTTCACGCCCACCGACTGTTGTTTGCGTCTCTCTACACACACAAGCTGCCCAGCTGACAGAGGTTGGTTCTAGTAGCTTGATCATATAATTATCTTGCTATGTTCAATTTAAGATTTTTACCACTGATAGATAGGTATTTTCAAGGGCTATTAGCATGACAAGTTTTAGTTTCGTCAAAATGATATTAAGAGAGATATTAACTTGCGAAGTGTAATTTTCTTTTCAGTTACTTCTCGCCGACCGACTGTTGTGTGCGTCTCTCTACACACACAAGCTGCACAGCTGACAGAGGTTGGTTCTAGTTGCTTGATCATATAATCATCTTGCTATATTCGATTTAAGATTTGTTACCACTGATAGATAGGTATTTTCAAGGGCTATTAGCATGACAAGTTTTAGTTTCGTCAAAATGATATTAAGAGAGATATTAACTTGCGAAGTGTAATTTTCTTTTCAGTTACTTCTCGCCGACCGACGGTTGTGTGCGTCTCTCTACACACACAAGCTGCACAGCTGACAGAGGTTGCTTCTAGTTGCTTGATCATATAATCATTTTGCTGTGTTCGATTTAAGATTTGTTACCACTGATAGATAGGTATGTTCAAGGGCTGTTTACATGCCAAGTTTTCGCTTCGTGAATATAATAATGAAGGAGATATTAACTTGCAAAGTGTAATTTTCTTTCCAGTTACTTCTCGCCGACCGACTGTTGTGTGCGTCTCTCTACACACACAAGCTGCCCAGCTATCAGAGGTTAGTTCTAGTTGCTTGATCATATAATTATCTTGCTATGTTCGATTTAAGATTTGTTACCACTGATAGATAGGTAATTTCAAGGGCTATTAGCATGACAAGTTTTAGTTTTGTCAAAATGATATTAAGAGAGATAATACCTTGCGAAGTGTAAATTTCTTTCCAGTTACATCTCGTCGACCGACTGTTGTGTGCGTCTCTCTACACACACAAGCTGCCCAGCTGACAGATGTTGGTTCTATTTGCTTGATCATATACTCATCTTGCTATGTTGGATTTAAGATTTGTTACCTTTGATAGATAGGTATGTTCAAGGGCTGTTCACATGCCAAGTTTTTGCTTCGTGAATATAATAATGAAGGAGATATTAACTTGCAAAGTGTAATTTTTTTCCAGTTACTTCTCGCCGACCGACTGTTGTGTGCGTCTCATTACACACACAAGCTGCCCAGCTGACAGAGGTTAGTTCTAGTTGCTTGATCATATAATCATCTTGCTATGTTCGATTTAAGATTTGTTACCACTGATAGATAGGTATGTTCAGGGGGTTTTCACATGCCAAGTTTTCGCTTCGTGAATATAATAATGAAGGAGATATTAACTTGCAAAGTGTAATTTTTTTCCAGTTACTTCACGCCCACCGACTGTTGTTTGCGTCTCTCTACACACACAAGCTGCCCAGCTGACAGAGGTTGGTTCTAGTAGCTTGATCATATAATTATCTTGCTATGTTCAATTTAAGATTTTTACCACTGATAGATAGGTATTTTCAAGGGCTATTAGCATGACAAGTTTTAGTTTCGTCAAAATGATATTAAGAGAGATATTAACTTGCGAAGTGTAATTTTCTTTTCAGTTACTTCTCGCCGACCGACTGTTGTGTGCGTCTCTCTACACACACAAGCTGCACAGCTGACAGAGGTTGGTTCTAGTTGCTTGATCATATAATCATCTTGCTATATTCGATTTAAGATTTGTTACCACTGATAGATAGGTATTTTCAAGGGCTATTAGCATGACAAGTTTTAGTTTCGTCAAAATGATATTAAGAGAGATATTAACTTGCGAAGTGTAATTTTCTTTTCAGTTACTTCTCGCCGACCGACTGTTGTGTGCGTCTCTCTACACACACAAGCTGCACAGCTGACAGAGGTTGGTTCTAGTTGCTTGATCATATAATCATCTTGCTATGTTCGATTTAAGATTTGTTACCACTGATAGATAGGTATTTTCAAGGGCTATTCGCATGACAAGTTTTAGCTTCGTCAAAATGATATTAGGAGAGATATTAACTTGCGAAGTGTAATTTTCTTTCCAGTTACTCCTCGCCCTCCGACTGTTGTGTGCGGCTCTTTACACACACAAGCTGCCCTGCTGACAGAGGTTAGTTCTAGTTGCTCTTTAATAAAATCATCTTGCTATGTTCGATTTAAGATTTTTTACCACTGATAGATAGGTATTTCCAAGCGCTGTTTGCGTGCCAAGTTATAGCTTCGTCAAAATAATAATGAAGGAGATATTTACTTGCAAACTGTAATTGTCTTTCCAGTTACTCCTCGTCGTCCGACTGTTGTGTGCGGCTCTTTACACACACAAGCTGCCCTGCTGACAGAGGTTAGTTCTAGTTGCTTGATCATATAATCATTTTGCTATGTTCGATTTAAGATTTGTTACCATTGATAGATAGGTATTTTCAAGGGCTAGTCGCATGACAAGTTTTGGCTTCGTCAAAATGATATTAAGAGAGATATTAACTTGCGAAGTGTAATTTTCTTTCCAGTTACATCTCGCCGACCGACTGTTGTGTGCGTCTCTCTACACACACAAGCTGCCCAGCTGACAGAGGTTGGTTCTAGTTGCTTGATCATATAATCATCTTGCTATTTTCGATTTAAGATTTTTTACCACTGATAGATAGGTATTTTCAAGGGCTGTTCGCGTGCCAAGTTATAGCTTCGTCAAAATGATAATGAAGGAGATATTAACTTGCAAAGTGTAATTTTCTTTCCAGTTACTCCTCGCCGTCCGACTGTTGTGTGCGGCTCTTTACAAACACAAGCTGCCCTGCTGACAGAGGTTAGTTCTAGTTGCTTGATCATATAATCATCTTGCTATGTTGGATTTAAGATTTGTTACCACTGATAGATAGGTATGTTCAAGGGCTGTTCACATGCCAAGTTTTCGCTTCGTGAATATAATAATGAAGGAGATATTAACTTGCAAAGTGTAATTTTTTCCAGTTACTTCTCGCCGACCGACTGTTGTGTGCGTCTCACTACACACACAAGCTGCCCAGCTGACAGAGGTTAGTTCTAGTTGCTTGATCATATAATCATCTTGCTATGTTCGATTTAAGATTTGTTACCACTGATAGATAGGTATGTTCAAGGGCTTTTCACATGACAAGTTTTCGCTTCGTGAATATAATAATGAAGGAGATATTAACTTGCAAAGTGTAATTTTTTTCCAGTTACTTCACGCCCACCGACTGTTGTGTGCGTCTCTCTACACACACAAGCTGCCCAGCTATCAGAGGTTAGTTCTAGTTGCTTGATCATATAATTATCTTGCTATGTTCGATTTAAGATTTGTTACCACTGATAGATGGGTATTTTCAAGGGCTATTAGCATGAGAAGTTTTAGTTTCGTCAAAATGATATTAAGAGAGATATTAACTTGCGAAGTGTAATTTTCTTTTCAGTTACTTCTCGCCGACCGACGGTTGTGTGCGTCTGTCTACACACACAAGCTGCACAGCTGACAGAGGTTGCTTCTAGTTGCTTGATCATATAATCATTTTGCTGTGTTCGATTTAAGATTTGTTACCACTGATAGATAGGTATGTTCAAGGGCTGTTTACATGCCAAGTTTTCGCTTCGTGAATATAATAATGAAGGAGATATTAACTTGCAAAGTGTAATTTTCTTTCCAGTTACTTCTCGCCGACCGACTGTTGTGTGCGTCTCTCTACACACACAAGCTGCCCAGCTATCAGAGGTTAGTTCTAGTTGCTTGATCATATAATTATCTTGCTATGTTCGATTTAAGATTTGTTACCACTGATAGATAGGTAATTTCAAGGGCTATTAGCATGACAAGTTTTAGTTTCGTCAAAATGATATTAAGAGAGATAATACCTTGCGAAGTGTAAATTTCTTTCCAGTTACATCTCGCCGACCGACTGTTGTGTGCGTCTCTCTACACACACAAGCTGCCCAGCTGACAGATGTTGGTTCTATTTGCTTGATCATATACTCATCTTGCTATGTTGGATTTAAGATTTGTTACCTTTGATAGATAGGTATGTTCAAGGGCTGTTCACATGCCAAGTTTTCGCTTCGTGAATATAATAATGAAGGAGATATTAACTTGCAAAGTGTAATTTTTTTCCAGTTACTTCTCGCCGACCGACTGTTGTGTGCGTCTCATTACACACACAAGCTGCCCAGCTGACAGAGGTTAGTTCTAGTTGCTTGATCATATAATCATCTTGCTATGTTCGATTTAAGATTTGTTACCACTGATAGATAGGTATGTTCAGGGGGTTTTCACATGCCAAGTTTTCGCTTCGTGAATATAATAATGAAGGAGATATTAACTTGCAAAGTGTAATTTTTTTCCAGTTACTTCACGCCCACCGACTGTTGTTTGCGTCTCTCTACACACACAAGCTGCCCAGCTGACAGAGGTTGGTTCTAGTAGCTTGATCATATAATTATCTTGCTATGTTCAATTTAAGATTTTTACCACTGATAGATAGGTATTTTCAAGGGCTATTAGCATGACAAGTTTTAGTTTCGTCAAAATGATATTAAGAGAGATATTAACTTGCGAAGTGTAATTTTCTTTTCAGTTACTTCTCGCCGACCGACTGTTGTGTGCGTCTCTCTACACACACAAGCTGCACAGCTGACAGAGGTTGGTTCTAGTTGCTTGATCATATAATCATCTTGCTATATTCGATTTAAGATTTGTTACCACTGATAGATAGGTATTTTCAAGGGCTATTAGCATGACAAGTTTTAGTTTCGTCAAAATGATATTAAGAGAGATATTAACTTGCGAAGTGTAATTTTCTTTTCAGTTACTTCTCGCCGACCGACTGTTGTGTGCGTCTCTCTACACACACAAGCTGCACAGCTGACAGAGGTTGGTTCTAGTTGCTTGATCATATAATCATCTTGCTATGTTCGATTTAAGATTTGTTACCACTGATAGATAGGTATTTTCAAGGGCTATTCGCATGACAAGTTTTAGCTTCGTCAAAATGATATTAAGAGAGATATTAACTTGCGAAGTGTAATTTTCTTTCCAGTTACTCCTCGCCCTCCGACTGTTGTGTGCGGCTCTTTACACACACAAGCTGCCCTGCTGACAGAGGTTAGTTCTAGTTGCTCTTTAATAAAATCATCTTGCTATGTTCGATTTAAGATTTTTTACCACTGATAGATAGGTATTTCCAAGCGCTGTTTGCGTGCCAAGTTATAGCTTCGTCAAAATAATAATGAAGGAGATATTTACTTGCAAACTGTAATTGTCTTTCCAGTTACTCCTCGTCGCCGACTGTTGTGTGCGGCTCTTTACACACACAAGCTGCCCTGCTGACAGAGGTTAGTTCTAGTTGCTTGATCATATAATCATTTTGCTATGTTCGATTTAAGATTTGTTACCATTGATAGATAGGTATTTTCAAGGGCTAGTCGCATGACAAGTTTTGGCTTCGTCAAAATGATATTAAGAGAGATATTAACTTGCGAAGTGTAATTTTCTTTCCAGTTACATCTCGCCGACCGACTGTTGTGTGCGTCTCTCTACACACACAAGCTGCCCAGCTGACAGAGGTTGGTTCTAGTTGCTTGATCATATAATCACCTTGCTATTTTCGATTTAAGATTTTTTACCACTGATAGATAGGTATTTTCAAGGTCTGTTCGCGTGCCAAGTTATAGCTTCGTCAAAATGATAATGAAGGAGATATTAACTTGCAAAGTGTAATTTTCTTTCCAGTTACTCCTCGCCGTTCGACTGTTGTGTGCGGCTCTTTACAAACACAAGCTGCCCTGCTGACAGAGGTTAGTTCTAGTTGCTTGATCATATAATCATCTTGCTATGTTGGATTTAAGATTTGTTACCACTGATAGATAGGTATGTTCAAGGGCTGTTCACATGCCAAGTTTTCGCTTCGTGAATATAATAATGAAGGAGATATTAACTTGCAAAGTGTAATTTTTTCCAGTTACTTCTCGCCGACCGACTGTTGTGTGCGTCTCACTACACACACAAGCTGCCCAGCTGACAGAGGTTAGTTCTAGTTGCTTGATCATATAATCATCTTGCTATGTTCGATTTAAGATTTGTTACCACTGATAGATAGGTATGTTCAAGGGCTTTTCACATGCCAAGTTTTCGCTTCGTGAATATAATAATGAAGGAGATATTAACTTGCAAAGTGTAATTTTTTTCCAGTTACTTCACGCCCACCGACTGTTGTGTGCGTCTCTCTACACACACAAGCTGCCCAGCTGACAGAGGTTGGTTCTAGTTGCTTGATCATATAATTATCTTGCTATGTTCAATTTAAGATTTTTACCACTGATAGATAGGTATTTTCAAGGGCTATTAGCATGACAAGTTTTAGTTTCGTCAAAATGATATTAAGAGAGATATTAACTTGCGAAGTGTAATTTTCTTTTCAGTTACTTCTCGCCGACCGACTGTTGTGTGGGTCTCTCTACACACACAAGCTGCACAGCTGACAGAGGTTGGTTCTAGTTGCTTGATCATATAATCATCTTGCTATGTTCGATTTAAGATTTGTTACCACTGATAGATAGGTATTTTCAAGGGCTATTCGCATGACAAGTTTTAGCTTCGTCAAAATGATATTAAGAGAGATATTAACTTGCGAAGTGTAATTTTCTTTCCAGTTACTCCTCGCCGTCCGACTGTTGTGTGCGGCTCTTTACACACACAAGCTGCCCTGCTGACAGAGGTTAGTTCTAGTTGCTCTTTAATAAAATCATCTTGCTATGTTCGATTTAAGATTTTTTACCACTGATAGATAGCTATTTCCAAGCGCTGTTTGCGTGCCAAGTTATAGCTTCGTCAAAATAATAATGAAGGAGATATTTACTTGCAAACTGTAATTGTCTTTCCAGTTACTCCTCGTCGTCCGACTGTTGTGTGCGGCTCTTTACACACACAAGCTGCCCTGCTGACAGAGGTTAGTTCTAGTTGCTTGATCATATAATCATTTTGCTATGTTCGATTTAAGATTTGTTACCATTGATAGATAGGTATTTTCAAGGGCTAGTCGCATGACAAGTTTTGGCTTCGTCAAAATGATATTAAGAGAGATATTAACTTGCGAAGTGTAATTTTCTTTCCAGTTACATCTCGCCGACCGACTGTTGTGTGCGTCTCTCTACACACACAAGCTGCCCAGCTGACAGAGGTTGGTTCTAGTTGCTTGATCATATAATCATCTTGCTATTTTCGATTTAAGATTTTTTACCACTGATAGATAGGTATTTTCAAGGGCTGTTCGCGTGCCAAGTTATAGCTTCGTCAAAATGATAATGAAGGAGATATTAACTTGCAAAGTGTAATTTTCTTTCCAGTTACTCCTCGCCGTCCGACTGTTGTGTGCGGCTCTTTACAAACACAAGCTGCCCTGCTGACAGAGGTTAGTTCTAGTTGCTTGATCATATAATCATCTTGCTATGTTGGATTTAAGATTTGTTACCACTGATAGATAGGTATGTTCAAGGGCTGTTCACATGCCAAGTTTTCGCTTCGTGAATATAATAATGAAGGAGATATTAACTTGCAAAGTGTAATTTTTTCCAGTTACTTCTCGCCGACCGACTGTTGTGTGCGTCTCACTACACACACAAGCTGCCCAGCTGACAGAGGTTAGTTCTAGTTGCTTGATCATATAATCATCTTGCTATGTTCGATTTAAGATTTGTTACCACTGATAGATAGGTATGTGCAAGGGCTGTTCACATGCCAAGTTTTCGCTTAGTAAATATAATAATGAAGGAGATATTAACTTGCAAAGTGTAATTTTCTTTCCAGTTACTTCTCGCCGACCGACTGTTGTGTGCGTCTCTCTACACACACAAGCTGCCCAGCTATCAGAGGTTAGTTCTAGTTGCTTGATCATATAATTATCTTGCTATGTTCGATTTAAGATTTGTTACCACTGATAGATAGGTATTTTCAAGGGCTATTAGCATGACAAGTTTTAGTTTCGTCAAAATGATATTAAGAGAGATATTACCTTGCGAAGTGTAATTTTCTTTCCAGTTACATCTCGCCGACCGACTGTTGTGTGCGTCTCTCTACACACACAAGCTAACCAGCTGACAGACGTTGGTTCTAGTTGCTTGATCATATACTCATCTTGCTATGTTGGATTTAAGATTTGTTACCTTTAATAGATAGGTATGTTCAAGGGCTGTTCACATGCCAAGTTTTCGCTTCGTGAATATAATAATGAAGGAGATATTAACTTGCAAAGTGTAATTTTTTCCAGTTACTTCTCGCCGACCGACTGTTGTGTGCGTCTCACTACACACACAAGCTGCCCAGCTGACAGAGGTTAGTTCTAGTTGCTTGATCATATAATCATCTTGCTATGTTCGATTTAAGATTTGTTACCAATGATAGATAGGTATGTGCAAGGGCTGTTCACATGCCAAGTTTTCGCTTCGTGAATATAATAATGAAGGAGATATTAACTTGCAAAGTGTAATTTTCTTTCCAGTTACTTCTCGCCGACCGACCGTTGTGTGCGTCTCTCTACACACACAAGCTGCCCAGCTATCAGAGGTTAGTTCTAGTTGCTTGATCATATAATGATCTTGCTATGTTCGATTTAAGATTTGTTACCACTGATAGATAGGTATTTATAAGGGCTATTAGCATGACAAGTTTTAGTTTCGTCAAAATGATATTAAGAGAGATATTAACTTGCGAAGTGTAATTTTCTTTCCAGTTACATCTCGCCGACCGACTGTTGTGTGCGTCTCATTACACACACAAGCTGTCCAGCTGACAGAGGTTAGTTCTAGTTGCTTGATCATATAATCATCTTGCTATGTTCGATTTAAGATTTGTTACCACTGATAGATAGGTATGTTCAAGGGCTGTTCACATGCCAAGTTTTCGCTTCGTGAATATAATAATGAAGGAGATATTAACTTGCAAAGTGTTATTTTTTTCGAGTTACTTCTCGCCGACCGACTGTTGTGTGCGTCTCTCTACACACACAAGCTGCCCAGCTATCAGAGGTTAGTTCTAGTTGCTTGATCATATAATTATCTTGCTATGTTCGATTTAAGATTTGTTACCACTGATAGATAGGTATTTTCAAGGGCTATTAGCATGACAAGTTTTAGTTTCGTCAAAATGATATTAAGAGAGATATTAACTTGCGAAGTGTAATTTTCTTTTCAGTTACTTCTCGCCGACCGACTGTTGTGTGCGTCTCTCTACACACACAAGCTGCACAGCTGACAGAGGTTGGTTCTAGTTGCTTGATCATATAATCATCTTGCTATGTTCGATTTAAGATTTGTTACCACTGATAGATAGGTATTTTCAAGGGCTATTCGCATGACAAGTTTTAGTTTCGTCAAAATGATATTAAGAGAGATATTAACTTGCGAAGTGTAATTTTCTTTCCAGTTACTCCTCGCCGTCCGACTGTTGTGTGCGGCTCTTTACACACACAAGCTGCCCTGCTGACAGAGGTTAGTTCTAGTTGCTCTTTAATAAAATCATCTTGCTATGTTCGATTTAAGATTTTTTACCACTGATAGATAGGTATTTCCAAGCGCTGTTTGCGTGCCAAGTTATAGCTTCGTCAAAATAATAATGAAGGAGATATTTACTTGCAAACTGTAATTGTCTTTCCAGTTACTCCTCGTCGTCCGACTGTTGTGTGCGGCTCTTTACACACACAAGCTGCCCTGCTGACAGAGGTTAGTTCTAGTTGCTTGATCATATAATCATTTTGCTATGTTCGATTTAAGATTTGTTACCATTGATAGATAGGTATTTTCAAGGGCTAGTCGCATGACAAGTTTTGGCTTTGTCAAAATGATATTAAGAGAGATATTAACTTGCGAAGTGTCATTTTCTTTCCAGTTCCTCCTCGCCGTCCGACTGTTGTGTGCGGCTCTTTACACACACAAGCTGCCCAGCTAACAGTGGTTAGTTCTAGTTGCTCTATAATAAAATCATCTTGCTATGTTCGATTTAAGATTTTTTACCACTGATAGATAGGTATTTTCAAGGGCTGTTCGCGTGCCAAGTTATAGCTTCGTCAAAATAATAATGAAGGAGATATTAAATTGCAAAGTGTAATTTTCTTTCCAGCTACTCCTCGCCGTCCGACTGTTGTGTGCGGCTCTTTACACACACACAAGCTGCCCAGCTGACCGAGGTTGGTTCTAGTTGCTTGATCATATAATCATCTTGCTATGTTCGATTTAAGATTTGTTACCACTGATAGATAGGTATGTGCAAGGGCTGTTCACATGCCAAGTTTTCGCTTAGTAAATATAATAATGAAGGAGATATTAACTTGCAAAGTGTAATTTTGTTTCCAGTTACTTCTCGCCGACCGACTGTTGTGTGCGTCTCTCTACACACACAAGCTGCCCAGCTATCAGAGGTTAGTTCTAGTTGCTTGATCATATAATTATCTTGCTATGTTCGATTTAAGATTTGTTACCACTGATAGATGGGTATTTTCAAGGGCTATTAGCATGACAAGTTTTAGTTTCGTCAAAATGATATTAAGAGAGATATTAACTTGCGAAGTGTAATTTTCTTTCCAGTTACATCTCGCCGACCGACTGTTGTGTGCGTCTCATTACACACACAAGCTGTCCAGCTGACAGAGGTTAGTTCTAGTTGCTTGAACATATAATCATCTTGCTATGTTCGATTTAAGATTTGTTACCACTGATAGATAGGTATGTTCAAGGGCTGTTCACATGCCAAGTTTTCGCTTCGTGAATATAATAATGAAGGAGATATTAACTTGCAAAGTGTTATTTTTTTCCAGTTACTTCTCGCCGACCGACTGTTGTGTGCGTCTCACTACACACACAAGCTGCCAAGCTGACAGAGGTCAGTTATAGTTACTTGATCATATAATCATCTTGCTATGTCGATTTAAGATTTGTTACCACTGATAGATAGGTATGTTCAAGGGCTGTTCACATGCCAAGTTTTCGCTTCGTGAATATAATAATGAAGGAGATATTAACTTGCAAAGTGTAATTTTCTTTCCAGTTACTTCTCGCCGACCGACTGTTGTGTGCGTCTCTCTACACACACAAGCTGCCCAGCTATCAGAGGTTAGTTCTAGTTGCTTGATCATATAATTATCTTGCTATGTTCGATTTGAGATTTCTTACCCCTGATAGATAGGTATTTTCAAGGGCTATTAGCATGTCAAGTTTTAGTTTCGTCAAAATGATATTAAGAGAGATATTAACTTGCGAAGTGTAATTTTCTTTTCAGTTACTTCTCGCCGACCGACTGTTGTGTGCGTCTGTCTACACACACAAGCTGCACAGCTGACAGAGGTTAGTTCTAGTTGCTTGATCATATAATTATCTTGCTATGTTTGATTTAAGATTTGTTACCACTGATAGATAGGTATGTTCAAGGGCTGTTCACATGCCAAGTTTTCGCTTCGTAAATATAATAATGAAGGAGATATTAACTTGCAAAGTGTAATTTTCTTTCCAGCTACTCCTCGCCGTCCGACTGTTGTGTGCGGCTCTTTACACACACACAAGCTGCCCTGCTGACAGAGGTTAGTTCTAGTTGCTTGATCATATAATCATCTTGCTATGTTCGATTTAAGATTTGTTACCACTGATAGATAGGTATTTTCAAGGGCTATTAGCATGACAAGTTTTAGTTTCGTCAAAATGATATTAAGAGAGATATTAACTTGCGAAGTGTAATTTTCTTTTCAGTTACTTCTCGCCGACCGACTGTTGTGTGCGTCTCTCTACACACACAAACTGCACCGCTGACAGAGGTTGGTTCTAGTTGCTTGATCATATAATCATTTTGCTATGTTCGATTTAAGATTTGTTATCATTGATAGATAGGTATTTTCAAGGGCTATTCGCATGACAAGTTTTAGCTTCGTCAAAATGATATTAAGAGAGATATTAACTTGCGAAGTGTATTTTTCTTTCCAGTTACTTCTCGCCGACCGACCGTTGTGTGCGTCTCTCTACACACACAAGCTGCCCAGCTATCAGAGGTTAGTTCTAGTTGCTTGATCATATAATTATCTTGCTATGTTCGATTTAAGATTTGTTACCACTGATAGATAGGTATTTATAAGGGCTATTAGCATGACAAGTTTTAGTTTCGTCAAAATGATATTAAGAGAGATATTAACTTGCGAAGTGTAATTTTCTTTCCAGTTACATCTCGCCGACCGACTGTTGTGTGCGTCTCATTACACACACAAGCTGTCCAGCTGACAGAGGTTAGTTCTAGTTGCTTGATCATATAATCATCTTGCTATGTTCGATTTAAGATTTGTTACCACTGATAGATAGGTATGTTCAAGGGCTGTTTACATGCCAAGTTTTCGCTTCGTGAATATAATAATGAAGGAGATATTAACTTGCAAAGTGTTATTTTTTTCGAGTTACTTCTCGCCGACCGACTGTTGTGTGCGTCTCTCTACACACACAAGCTGCCCAGCTATCAGAGGTTAGTTCTAGTTGCTTGATCATATAATTATCTTGCTATGTTCGATTTAAGATTTGTTACCACTGATAGATAGGTATTTTCAAGGGCTATTAGCATGACAAGTTTTAGTTTCGTCAAAATGATATTAAGAGAGATATTAACTTGCGAAGTGTAATTTTCTTTTCAGTTACTTCTCGCCGACCGACTGTTGTGTGCGTCTCTCTACACACACAAGCTGCACAGCTGACAGAGGTTGGTTCTAGTTGCTTGATCATATAATCATCTTGCTATGTTCGATTTAAGATTTGTTACCACTGATAGATAGGTATTTTCAAGGGCTATTCGCATGACAAGTTTTAGTTTCGTCAAAATGATATTAAGAGAGATATTAACTTGCGAAGTGTAATTTTCTTTCCAGTTACTCCTCGCCGTCCGACTGTTGTGTGCGGCTCTTTACACACACAAGCTGCCCTGCTGACAGAGGTTAGTTCTAGTTGCTCTTTAATAAAATCATCTTGCTATGTTCGATTTAAGATTTTTTACCACTGATAGATAGGTATTTCCAAGCGCTGTTTGCGTGCCAAGTTATAGCTTCGTCAAAATAATAATGAAGGAGATATTTACTTGCAAACTGTAATTGTCTTTCCAGTTACTCCTCGTCGTCCGACTGTTGTGTGCGGCTCTTTACACACACAAGCTGCCCTGCTGACAGAGGTTAGTTCTAGTTGCTTGATCATATAATCATTTTGCTATGTTCGATTTAAGATTTGTTACCATTGATAGATAGGTATTTTCAAGGGCTAGTCGCATGACAAGTTTTGGCTTTGTCAAAATGATATTAAGAGAGATATTAACTTGCGAAGTGTCATTTTCTTTCCAGTTCCTCCTCGCCGTCCGACTGTTGTGTGCGGCTCTTTACACACACAAGCTGCCCAGCTAACAGTGGTTAGTTCTAGTTGCTCTATAATAAAATCATCTTGCTATGTTCGATTTAAGATTTTTTACCACTGATAGATAGGTATTTTCAAGGGCTGCTCGCGTGCCAAGTTATAGCTTCGTCAAAATAATAATGAAGGAGATATTAACTTGCAAAGTGTAATTTTCTTTCCAGCTACTCCTCGCCGTCCGACTGTTGTGTGCGGCTCTTTACACACACACAAGCTGCCCAGCTGACCGAGGTTGGTTCTAGTTGCTTGATCATATAATCATCTTGCTATGGTCGATTTAAGATTTGTTACCACTGATAGATAGGTATGTGCAAGGGCTGTTCACATGCCAAGTTTTCGCTTAGTAAATATAATAATGAAGGAGATATTAACTTGCAAAGTGTAATTTTCTTTCCAGTTACTTCTCGCCGACCGACTGTTGTGTGCGTCTCTCTACACACACAAGCTGCCCAGCTATCAGAGGTTAGTTCTAGTTGCTTGATCATATAATTATCTTGCTATGTTCGATTTAAGATTTGTTACCACTGATAGATGGGTATTTTCAAGGGCTATTAGCATGACAAGTTTTAGTTTCGTCAAAATGATATTAAGAGAGATATTAACTTGCGAAGTGTAATTTTCTTTCCAGTTACATCTCGCCGACCGACTGTTGTGTGCGTCTCATTACACACACAAGCTGTCCAGCTGACAGAGGTTAGTTCTAGTTGCTTGATCATATAATCATCTTGCTATGTTCGATTTAAGATTTGTTACCACTGATAGATAGGTATGTTCAAGGGCTGTTCACATGCCAAGTTTTCGCTTCGTGAATATAATAATGAAGGAGATATTAACTTGCAAAGTGTTATTTTTTTCCAGTTACTTCTCGCCGACCGACTGTTGTGTGCGTCTCACTACACACACAAGCTGCCAAGCTGACAGAGGTCAGTTATAGTTACTTGATCATATAATCATCTTGCTATGTCGATTTAAGATTTGTTACCACTGATAGATAGGTATGTTCAAGGGCTGTTCACATGCCAAGTTTTCGCTTCGTGAATATAATAATGAAGGAGATATTAACTTGCAAAGTGTAATTTTCTTTCCAGTTACTTCTCGCCGACCGACTGTTGTGTGCGTCTCTCTACACACACAAGCTGCCCAGCTATCAGAGGTTAGTTCTAGTTGCTTGATCATATAATTATCTTGCTATGTTCGATTTGAAATTTCTTACCACTGATAGATAGGTATTTTCAAGGGCTATTAGCATGTCAAGTTTTAGTTTCGTCAAAATGATATTAAGAGAGATATTAACTTGCGAAGTGTAATTTTCTTTTCAGTTACTTCTCGCCGACCGACTGTTGTGTGCGTCTGTCTACACACACAAGCTGCCCAGCTGACAGAGGTTGGTTCTAGTTGCTTGATCATATAATCATCTTGCTATGTTCGATTTCAGATTTTTTACCACTGATAGATAGGTATTTCTAAGGGCTGTTTGCGTGCCAAGTTATACCTTCGTCAGAATAATAATGAAGGAGATATTAAGTTGCAAAGTGTAATTTTCTTTCCAGTTACTTCTCTCCGACCGACTGTTGTGTGCGTCTCTCTACACACACAAGCTGCCCAGCTGACAGAGGTTGGTTCTAGTTGCTTGATCATATAATCATCTTGCTATGTTCGATTTCAGATTTTTTACCACTGATGAATAGGTATTTTCAAGGGCTGTTTGCGTGCCAAGTTATACCTTCGTCAAAATAATAATGAAGGAGATATTAACTTGCAAAGTGTAATTTTTTTCCAGTTACTCCTCGCCGTCCGACTGTTGTGTGCGGCTCTTTACACACACACAAGCTGCCCTGCTGACAGAGGTCAGTTCTAGTTGCTTGATCATATAATCATCTCGCTATGTTCGATTTAAGATTTGTTACCACTGATAGATAGGTATGTTCAAGGGCTGTTCACATGCCAAGTTTTCGCTTCGTGAATATAATAATGAAGGAGATATTAACTTGCAAAGTGTATTTTTTTTCCAGTTACTTCTCGCCGACCGACTGTTGTGTTCATCTCTCTACACACACAAGCTGCAAAGCTGACAGAGGTTGGTTCTAGTTGCTTGATCATATAATCATCTTGCTATGTTCGATTTAAGATTCGTTACCACTGATAGATAGGTATTTTCAAGGGCTATTTGCATGACAAGTTTTAGCTTCGTCAAAATGATATTAAGAGAGATATTAACTTGCGAAGTGTCATTTTCTTTCCAGTTACTTCTCGCCGACCGACTGTTGTGTGCGTCTCTATACACACACAAGCTGCCCAGCTGACAGAGGTTGGTTCTAGTTGCTTGATCATATAATCATCTTGCTATGTTCGATTTAAGATTTGTTACCACTGGTAGATAGGTATTTTCAAGGGCTATATGCATGACAAGTTTTCGCTTCGTGAATAAAAAAATGAAGGAGATATTAACTTGCAAAGTGTAATTTTCTTTCCAGTTACTTCTCGCCGACCGACTGTTGTGTTCGTCTCTCTACACACACAAGCTGCCCAGCTATCAGAGGTTAGTTGTAGTTGCTTGATCATATAATCATCTTGCTATGTTCGATTTAAGATTTGTTACCACTGATAGATAGGTATTTTTAAGGGCTATTCGCATGACAAGTTTAAGCTTCGTCAAAATGATATTAAGGGAGATATTAACTTGCGAAGTGTCCTTTTTTTTTCAGTTACTCCTCGCCGTCCGACTGTAGTGTGCAGCTCTTTACACACACAAGCTGCCCAGCTGACAGAGGTTAGTTCTAGTTGCTCTATAATAAAATCATCTTGCTATGTTTGATTTAAGATTTGTTACCACTGATAGATAGGTATTTTCAAGGGCTATTTGCATGACAAGTTTTAGCTTCGTCAAAATGATATTAAGGGAGATATTACCTTGCGAAGTGTCATTTTCTTTCCAGTTACTCCTCGCCGTCCGACTGTTGTGTGCGGCTCTTTACACACACAAGCTGCCCAGCTAACAGAGGTTAGTTCTAGTTGATCTATAATAAAATCATCTTGCTATGTTCGATTTAAGATTTTTTACCACTGACAGATAGGTATTTCCAAGGGCTGTTTGCGTGCCAAGTTATAGCTTCGTCAAAATAATAATGAAGGAGATATTTACTTGCAAAGTGTAATTTTCTTTCCAGTTGCTCCTCGTCGTCCGACTGTTGTGTGCGGCTCTTTACACACACAAGCTGCCCTGCTGACAGGGGTTAGTTCTAGTTGCTTGATCATATAATCATTTTGCTATGTTTGATTTAAGATTTGTTACCATCGATAGATAGGTATTTTCAAGGGTTATTCGCATGACAAATTTTAGCTTCGTCAAAATGATATTAAGAGAGATATTAACTTGCGAAGTGTAATTTTCTTTCCAGTTACTTTGCGCCGACCGACTGTTGTGTGCGTCTCTCTACACACACAAGCTGCCCAGCTGACAGAGGTTGGTTCTAGTTGCTTGATCATATAATCATCTTGCTATGTTCGATTTCAGATTTTTTACCACTGATAGATAGGTATTTCTAAGGGCTGTTTGCGTGCCAAGTTATACCTTCGTCAGAATAATAATGAAGGAGATATTAAGTTGCAAAGTGTAATTTTCTTTCCAGTTACTTCTCGCCGACCGACTGTTGTGTGCGTCTCTCTACACACACAAGCTGCCCAGCTGACAGAGGTTGGTTCTAGTTGCTTGATCATATAATCATCTTGCTATGTTCGATTTAAGATTTGTTACCACTGATGAATAGGTATTTTCAAGGGCTGTTTGCGTGCCAAGTTATACCTTCGTCAAAATAATAATGAAGGAGATATTAACTTGCAAAGTGTAATTTTTTTCCAGTTACTCCTCGCCGTCCGACTGTTGTGTGCGGCTCTTTACACACACACAAGCTGCCCTGCTGACAGAGGTCAGTTCTAGTTGCTTGATCATATAATCATCTCGCTATGTTCGATTTAAGATTTGTTACCACTGATAGATAGGTATGTTCAAGGGCTGTTCACATGCCAAGTTTTCGCTTCGTGAATATAATAATGAAGGAGATATTAACATGCAAAGTGTAATTTTTTTCCAGTTACTTCTCGCCGACCGACTGTTGTTTGCATCTCTCTACACACACAAGCTGCAAAGCTGACAGAGGTTGGTTCTAGTTGCTTGATCATATAATCATCTTGCTATGTTCGATTTAAGATTCGTTACCACTGATAGATAGGTATTTTCAAGGGCTATTTGCATGACAAGTTTTAGCTTCGTCAAAATGATATTAAGAGAGATATTAACTTGCGAAGTGTCATTTTCTTTCCAGTTACTTCTCGCCGACCGACTGTTGTGTGCGTCTCTATACACACACAAGCTGCCCAGCTGACAAAGGTTGGTTCTAGTTGCTTGATCATATAATCATCTTGCTATGTTCGATTTAAGATTTTTTACCACTGATAGATAGGTATTTTCAAGGGCTATATGCATGACAAGTTTTCGCTTCGTGAATAAAAAAATGAAGGAGATATTAACTTGCAAAGTGTAATTTTCTTTCCAGTTACTTCTCGCCGACCGACTGTTGTGTTCGTCTCTCTACACACACAAGCTGCCTAGCTGACAGAGGTTAGTTCTAGTTGCTTGATCATATAATCATCTTGCTATGTTCGATTTAAGATTTGTTACCACTGGTAGATAGGTATTTTCAAGGGCTATATGCATGACAAGTTTTCGATTCGTGAATAAAAAAATGAAGGAGATATTAACTTGCAAAGTGTAATTTTCTTTCCAGTTACTTCTCGCCGACCGACTGTTGTGTTCGTCTCTCTACACACACAAGCTGCCCAGCTATCAGAGGTTAGTTGTAGTTGCTTGATCATATAATCATCTTGCTATGTTCGATTTAAGATTTGTTACCACTGATAGATAGGTATTTTTAAGGGCTATTTGCATGACAAGTTTAAGCTTCGTCAAAATGATATTAAGGGAGATATTAACTTGCGAAGTGTCCTTTTTTTCCAGTTACTCCTCGCCGTCCGACTGTAGTGTGCAGCTCTTTACACACACAAGCTGCCCAGCTGACAGAGGTTAGTTCTAGTTGCTCTATAATAAAATCATCTTGCTATGTTTGATTTAAGATTTGTTACCACTTATAGATAGGTCTTTTCAAGGGCTATTTGCATGACAAGTTTTAGCTTCGTCAAAATGATATTAAGGGAGATATTACCTTGCGAAGTGTCATTTTCTTTCCAGTTACTCCTCGCCGTCCGACTGTTGTGTGCGGCTCTCTACACACACAAGCTGCCCAGCTATCAGAGGTTAGTTGTAGTTGCTTGATCATATAATCATCTTGCTATGTTCGATTTAAGATTTGTTACCACTGATAGATAGGTATTTTTAAGGGCTATTCGCATGACAAGTTTAAGCTTCGTCAAAATGATATTAAGGGAGATATTAACTTGCGAAGTGTCCTTTTTTTCCAGTTACTCCTCGCCGTCCGACTGTAGTGTGCAGCTCTTTACACACACAAGCTGCCCAGCTGACAGAGGTTAGTTCTAGTTGCTCTATAATAAAATCATCTTGCTATGTTTGATTTAAGATTTGTTACCACTGATAGATAGGTCTTTTCAAGGGCTATTTGCATGACAAGTTTTAGCTTCGTCAAAATGATATTAAGAGAGATATTAACTTGCGAAGTGTCATTTTCTTTCCAGTTACTTCTCGCCGACCGACTGTTGTGTGCGTCTCTATACACACACAAGCTGCCCAGCTGACAGAGGTTGGTTCAAGTTGCTTGATCATATAATCATCTTGCTATGTTCGATTTAAGATTTGTTACCACTGGTAGATAGGTATTTTCAAGGGCTATATGCATGACAAGTTTTAGCTTCGTCAATATGATATTAAGGAAGATATTAACTTGCGAAGTGTCCTTTTCTTTCCAGTTACTCCTCGCCGTCCGACAGTAGTGTGCGGCTCTTTACACACACAAGCTGCCCAGCTGACAGAGGTTAGTTCTAGTTGCTCTATAATAAAATCATCTTGCTATGTTCGATTTAAGATTTTTTACCACTGGTAGATAGGTATTTTCAAGGGCTGTTCACATGCCAAGTTTTCGCTTCATGAATATAATAATGAAGGAGATATTAATTTGCAAAGTGTAATTTTCTTTCCAGTTACTTCTCGCCGACCGACTGTTGTGTGCGTCTCACTACACACACAAGCTGCCCAGCTAACAGAGGTTAGTTCTAGTTGATCTATAATAAAATCATCTTGCTATGTTCGATTTAAGATTTTTTACCACTGACAGATAGGTATTTCCAAGGGCTGTTTGCGTGCCAAGTTATAGCTTCGTCAAAATAATAATGAAGGAGATATTTACTTGCAAAGTGTAATTTTCTTTCCAGTTGCTCCTCGTCGTCCGACTGTTGTGTGCGGCTCTTTACACACACAAGCTGCCCTGCTGACAGGGGTTAGTTCTAGTTGCTTGATCATATAATCATTTTGCTATGTTTGATTTAAGATTTGTTACCATCGATAGATAGGTATTTTCAAGGGTTATTCGCATGACAAATTTTAGCTTCGTCAAAATGATATTAAGAGAGATATTAACTTGCGAAGTGTAATTTTCTTTCCAGTTACTTTGCGCCGACCGACTGTTGTGTGCGTCTCTCTACACACACAAGCTGCCCAGCTGACAGAGGTTGGTTCTAGTTGCTTGATCATATAATCATCTTGCTATGTTCGATTTCAGATTTTTTACCACTGATAGATAGGTATTTCTAAGGGCTGTTTGCGTGCCAAGTTATACCTTCGTCAGAATAATAATGAAGGAGATATTAAGTTGCAAAGTGTAATTTTCTTTCCAGTTACTTCTCGCCGACCGACTGTTGTGTGCGTCTCTCTACACACACAAGCTGCCCAGCTGACAGAGGTTGGTTCTAGTTGCTTGATCATATAATCATCTTGCTATGTTCGATTTAAGATTTGTTACCACTGATGAATAGGTATTTTCAAGGGCTGTTTGCGTGCCAAGTTATACCTTCGTCAAAATAATAATGAAGGAGATATTAACTTGCAAAGTGTAATTTTTTTCCAGTTACTCCTCGCCGTCCGACTGTTGTGTGCGGCTCTTTACACACACACAAGCTGCCCTGCTGACAGAGGTCAGTTCTAGTTGCTTGATCATATAATCATCTCGCTATGTTCGATTTAAGATTTGTTACTACTGATAGATAGGTATGTTCAAGGGCTGTTCACATGCCAAGTTTTCGCTTCGTGAATATAATAATGAAGGAGATATTAACTTGCAAAGTGTAATTTTTTTCCAGTTACTTCTCGCCGACCGACTGTTGTTTGCATCTCTCTACACACACAAGCTGCAAAGCTGACAGAGGTTGGTTCTAGTTGCTTGATCATATAATCATCTTGCTATGTTCGATTTAAGATTCGTTACCACTGATAGATAGGTATTTTCAAGGGCTATTTGCATGACAAGTTTTAGCTTCGTCAAAATGATATTAAGAGAGATATTAACTTGCGAAGTGTCATTTTCTTTCCAGTTACTTCTCGCCGACCGACTGTTGTGTGCGTCTCTATACACACACAAGCTGCCCAGCTGACAAAGGTTGGTTCTAGTTGCTTGATCATATAATCATCTTGCTATGTTCGATTTAAGATTTTTTACCACTGATAGATAGGTATTTTCAAGGGCTATATGCATGACAAGTTTTCGCTTCGTGAATAAAAAAATGAAGGAGATATTAACTTGCAAAGTGTAATTTTCTTTCCAGTTACTTCTCGCCGACCGACTGTTGTGTTCGTCTCTCTACACACACAAGCTGCCTAGCTGACAGAGGTTAGTTCTAGTTGCTTGATCATATAATCATCTTGCTATGTTCGATTTAAGATTTGTTACCACTGGTAGATAGGTATTTTCAAGGGCTATATGCATGACAAGTTTTCGATTCGTGAATAAAAAAATGAAGGAGATATTAACTTGCAAAGTGTAATTTTCTTTCCAGTTACTTCTCGCCGACCGACTGTTGTGTTCGTCTCTCTACACACACAAGCTGCCCAGCTATCAGAGGTTAGTTGTAGTTGCTTGATCATATAATCATCTTGCTATGTTCGATTTAAGATTTGTTACCACTGATAGATAGGTATTTTCAAGGGCTATTTGCATGACAAGTTTTAGCTTCGTCAAAATGATATTAAGAGAGATATTAACTTGCGAAGTGTCATTTTCTTTCCAGTTACTTCTCGCCGACCGACTGTTGTGTGCGTCTCTCTACACACACAAGCTGCCCAGCTATCAGAGGTTAGTTGTAGTTGCTTGATCATATAATCATCTTGCTATGTTCGATTTAAGATTTGTTACCACTGATAGATAGGTATGTTCAAGGGCTTTCACATGCCAAGTTTTCGCTTCGTGAATATAATAATGAAGGAGATATTAACTTGCAAAGTGTAATTTTCTTTTCAGTTACTTCTCGCCGACCGACTGTTGTGTGCGTCTATCTACACACACAAGCTGCAAAGCTGACAGAGGTTGGTTCTAGTTGCTTGATCATATAATCATCTTGCTATGTTCGATTTAAGATTTGTTACCACTGATAGATAGGTATTTTCAAGGGCTATTTGCATGACAAGTTTTAGCTTCGTCAAAATGATATTAAGAGAGATATTAACTTGCGAAGTGTCCTTTTCTTTCCAGTTACACCTCGCCGTCCGACTGTAGTGTGCGGCTCTTTACACACACAAGCTGCCCAGCTGACAGAGGTTGGTTCTAGTTGCTTGATCATATAATCATCTTGCTATGTTCGATTTAAGATTTGTTACCACTGGTAGATAGGTATTTTCAAGGGCTATATGCATGACAAGTTTTAGTTTCGTCAATATGATATTAAGGAAGATATTAACTTGCGAAGTGTCCTTTTCTTTCCAGTTACACCTCGCCGTCCGACTGTAGTGTGCGGCTCTTTACACACACAAGCTGCCCAGCTGACAGAGGTTAGTTCTAGTTGCTCTATAATAAAATCATCTTGCTATGTTCGATTTAAGATTTTTTACCACTGGTAGATAGGAATGTTCAAGGGCTGTTCAAATGCCAAGTTTTCGCTCCGTGAATATAATAATGAAGGAGATATTAACTTGCAAAGTGTAATTTTCTTTCCAGTTACTTCTCGCCGACCTACTGTTGTGTGCGTCTCACTACACACACAAGCTGCCCAGCTGACAGAGGTTAGTTCTAGTTGCTTGATCATATATTCATCTTGCTATGTTCGATTTAAGATTTGTTACCACTGATAGATAGGTATGTTCAAGGGCTGTTCACATGCCAAGTTTTCGCTTCGTGAATAAAATAATGAAGGAGATATTAACTTGCAAAGTGTAATTTTCTTTCCAGTTACTTCTCGCCGACCGACTGTTGTGTTCGTCTTTCTACACACACAAGCTGCCCAGCTATCAGAGGTTAGTTGTAGTTGCTTGATCATATAATCATCTTGCTATGTTCGATTTAAGATTTGTTACCACTGATAGATAGGTATTTTTAAGGGCTATTCGCATGACAAGTTTAAGCTTCGTCAAATTGATATTAAGGGAGATATTAACTTGCGAAGTGTCCTTTTCTTTCCAGTTACTCCTCGCCGTCCGACTGTAGTGTGCAGCTCTTTACACACACAAACTGCCCAGCTGACAGAGGTTAGTTCTAGTTGCTCTATAATAAAATCATCTTGCAATGTTTGATTTAAGATTTGTTACCACTGATAGATAGGTATTTTCAAGGGCTATTTGCATGACAAGTTTTAGCTTCGTCAAAATGATATTAAGGGAGATATTACCTTGCGAAGTGTAATTTTCTTTCCAGTTACTCCTCGCCGTCCGACTGTTGTGTGCAGCTCTTTACACACACAAGCTGCCCAGCTAACAGAGGTTAGTTCTAGTTGATCTATAATAAAATCATCTTGCTATGTTCGATTTAAGATTTTTTACCACTGACAGATAGGTATTTCCAAGGGCTGTTTGCGTGCCAAGTTATAGCTTCGTCAAAATAATAATGAAGGAGATATTAAGTTGCAAAGTGTAATTTTCTTTCCAGTTACTTCTCGCCGACCGACTGTTGTGTGCGTCTCTCTACACACACAAGCTGCCCAGCTGACAGACGTTGGTTCTAGTTGCTTGATCATATAATCATCTTGCTATGTTCGATTTAAGATTTGTTACCACTGATAAATAGGTATTTTCAAGGGCTGTTTGCGTGCCAAGTTATACCTTCGTCAAAATAATAATGAAGGAGATATTAACTTGCAAAGTGTAATTTTCTTTCCAGTTACTCCTCGCCGTCCGACTGTTGTGTGCGGCTCTTTACACACACACAAGCTGCCCTGCTGACAGAGGTCAGTTCTAGTTGCTTGATCATATAATCATCTTGCTATATCCGATTTAAGATTCGTTACCACTGATAGATAGGTATTTTCAAGGGCTATTTGCATGACAAGTTTTAGCTTCGTCAAAATGATATTAAGAGAGATATTAACTTGCGAAGTGTCATTTTCTTTCCAGTTACTTCTCGCCGACCGACTGTTGTGTGCGTCTCTCTACACACACAAGCTGCCCAGCTGACAGAGGTTGGTTGTAGTTGCTTGATCATATAATCATCTTGCTATGTTCGATTTAAGATTTGTTAGCACTGGTAGATAGGTATTTTCAAGGGCTATATGCCTGACAAGTTTTAGCTTCGTCAATATGATATTAAGGAAGATATTAACTTGCGAAGTGTCCTTTTCTTTCCAGTTACTCCTCGCCGTCCGACTGTAGTGTGCGGCTCTTTACACACACAAGCTGCCCAGCTGACAGAGGTTAGTTCTAGTTGCTCTATAATAAAATCATCTTGCTATGTTCGATTTAAGATTTTTTACCACTGGTAGATAGGTATTTTCAAGGGCTGTTCACATGCCAAGTTTTCGCTTCATGAATATAATAATGAAGGAGATATTAATTTGCAAAGTGTAATTTCCTTTCCAGTTACTTCTCGCCGACCGACTGTTGTGTGCGTCTCACTACACACACAAGCTGCCCAGCTGACAGAGGTTAGTTCTAGTTGCTTCATCATATAATCATCTTGCTATGTTCGGTTTAAGATTTGTTACCACTGATAGATAGGAATGTTCAAGGGCTGTTCAAATGCCAAGTTTTCGCTCCGTGAATATAATAATGAAGGAGAAATTAACTTGCAAAGTGTAATTTTCTTTCCAGTTACTTCTCGCCGACCGACTGTTGTGTGCGTCTCACTACACACACAAGCTGCCCAGCTGACAGAGGTTAGTTCTAGTTGCTTGATCATATAATCATCTTGCTATGTTCGATTTAAGATTTGTTACCACTGATAGATAGGTATGTTCAAGGGCTGTTCACACGCCAAGTTTTCGCTTCGTGAATAAAATAATGAAGGAGATATTAACTTGCAAAGTGTAATTTTCTTTCCAGTTACTTCTCGCCAACCGACTGTTGTGTGCGTCTCTCTACAAACACAAGCTGCCCAGCTGACAGAGGTTGGTTCTAGTTGCTTGATCATATAATCATCTTGCTATGTTCGATTTAAGATTTGTTACCACTGATAAATAAGTATTTCCAAGGGCTGTTTGCGTGCCAAGTTATACCTTCGTCAAAATAATAATGAAGGAGATATTAACTTGCAAAGTGTAATTTTCTTTCCAGTTACTCCTCGCCGTCCGACTGTTGTGTGCGGCTCTTTACACACACACAAGCTGCCCTGCTGACAGAGGTCAGTTCTAGTTGCTTGATCATATAATCATCTTGCTATGTTCGATTTAAGATTCGTTACCACTGATAGATAGGTATTTTCAAGGGCTATTTGCATGACAAGTTTTAGCTTCGTCAATATGATATTAAGGAAGATATTAACTTGCGAAGTGTCCTTTTCTTTCCAGTTACTCCTCGCCGTCCGACTGTAGTGTGCGGCTCTTTACACACACAAGCTGCCCAGCTGACAGAGGTTAGTTCTAGTTGCTCTATAATAAAATCATCTTGCTATGTTCGATTTAAGATTTTTTACCACTGGTAGAAGGTATTTTCAAGGGCTGTTCACATGCCAAGTTATAGCTTCGTCAAAATAATAATGAAGGAGATATTTACTTGCAAAGTGTAATTTTCTTTCCAGTTGCTCCTCGTCGTCCGACTGTTGTGTGCGGCTCTTTACACACACAAGCTGCCCTGCTGACAGAGGTTAGTTCTAGTTGCTTGATCATATAATCATTTTGCTATGTTTGATTTAAGATTTGTTACCATCGATAGATAGGTATTTTCAAGGGTTATTCGCCTGACAAATTTCAGCTTCGTCAAAATGATATTAAGAGAGATATTAACTTGCGAAGTGTAATTTTCTTTCCAGTTACTTTGCGCCGACCGACTGTTGTGTGCGTCTCTCTACACACACAAGCTGCCCAGCTGACAGAGGTTGGTTCTAGTTGCTTGATCATATAATCATCTTGCTATGTTCGATTTCAGATTTTTTACCACTGATAGATAGGTATTTCTAAGGGCTGTTTGCGTGCCAAGTTATACCTTCGTCAGAATAATAATGAAGGAGATATTAAGTTGCAAAGTGTAATTTTCTTTCCAGTTACTTCTCGCCGACCGACTGTTGTGTGCGTCTCTCTACACACACAAGCTGCCCAGCTGACAGAGGTTGGTTCTAGTTACTTGATCATATAATCATCTTGCTATGTTCGATTTAAGATTTGTTACCACTGATTAATAGGTATTTTCAAGGGCTGTTTGCGTGCCAAGTTATACCTTCGTCAAAATAATAATGAAGGAGATATTAACTTGCAAAGTGTAATTTTTTTCCAGTTACTCCTCGCCGTCCGACTGTTGTGTGCATCTCTCTACACACACAAGCTGCAAAGCTGACAGAGGTTGGTTCTAGTTGCTTGATCATATAATCATCTTGCTATGTTCGATTTAAGATTCGTTACCACTGATAGATAGGTATTTTCAAGGGCTATTTGCATGACAAGTTTTAGCTTCGTCAAAATGATATTAAGAGAGATATTAACTTGCGAAGTGTCATTTTCTTTCCAGTTACTTCTCGCCGACCGACTGTTGTGTGCGTCTCTATACACACACAAGCTGCCCAGCTGACAGAGGTTGGTTCTAGTTGCTTGATCATATAATCATCTTGCTATGTTCGATTTAAGATTTTTTACCACTGATAGATAGGTATTTTCAAGGGCTATATGCATGACAAGTTTTCGCTTCGTGAATAAAAAAATGAAGGAGATATTAACTTGCAAAGTGTAATTTTCTTTCCAGTTACTTCTCGCCGACCGACTGTTGTGTTCGTCTCTCTACACACACAAGCTGCCTAGCTGACAGAGGTTAGTTCTAGTTGCTTGATCATATAATCATCTTGCTATGTTCGATTTAAGATTTGTTACCACTGGTAGATAGGTATTTTCAAGGGCTATATGCATGTCAAGTTTTCGCTTCGTGAATAAAAAAATGAAGGAGATATTAACTTGCAAAGTGTAATTTTCTTTCCAGTTACTTCTCGCCGACCGACTGTTGTGTTCGTCTCTCTACACACACAAGCTGCCCAGCTATCAGAGGTTAGTTGTAGTTGCTTGATCATATAATCATCTTGCTATGTTCGATTTAAGATTTGTTACCACTGATAGATAGGTATTTTTAAGGGCTATTCGCATGACAAGTTTAAGCTTCGTCAAAATGATATTAAGGGAGATATTAACTTGCGAAGTGTCCTTTTTTTCCAGTTACTCCTCGCCGTCCGACTGTAGTGTGCAGCTCTTTACACACACAAGCTGCCCAGCTGACAGAGGTTAGTTCTAGTTGCTCTATAATAAAATCATCTTGCTATGTTTGATTTAAGATTTGTTACCACTGATAGATAGGTCTTTTCAAGGGCTATTTGCATGACAAGTTTTAGCTTCGTCAAAATGATATTAAGGGAGATATTACCTTGCGAAGTGTCATTTTCTTTCCAGTTACTCCTCGCCGTCCGACTGTTGTGTGCGGCTCTCTACACACACAAGCTGCCCAGCTATCAGAGGTTAGTTGTAGTTGCTTGATCATATAATCATCTTGCTATGTTCGATTTAAGATTTGTTACCACTGATAGATAGGTATTTTTAAGGGCTATTCGCATGACAAGTTTAAGCTTCGTCAAAATGATATTAAGGGAGATATTAACTTGCGAAGTGTCCTTTTTTTCCAGTTACTCCTCGCCGTCCGACTGTAGTGTGCAGCTCTTTACACACACAAGCTGCCCAGCTGACAGAGGTTAGTTCTAGTTGCTCTATAATAAAATCATCTTGCTATGTTTGATTTAAGATTTGTTACCACTGATAGATAGGTCTTTTCAAGGGCTATTTGCATGACAAGTTTTAGCTTCGTCAAAATGATATTAAGAGAGATATTAACTTGCGAAGTGTCATTTTCTTTCCAGTTACTTCTCGCCGACCGACTGTTGTGTACGTCTCTATACACACACAAGCTGCCCAGCTGACAGAGGTTGGTTCAAGTTGCTTGATCATATAATCATCTTGCTATGTTCGATTTAAGATTTGTTACCACTGGTAGATAGGTATTTTCAAGGGCTATATGCATGACAAGTTTTAGCTTCGTCAATATGATATTAAGGAAGATATTAACTTGCGAAGTGTCCTTTTCTTTCCAGTTACTCCTCGCCGTCCGACAGTAGTGTGCGGCTCTTTACACACACAAGCTGCCCAGCTGACAGAGGTTAGTTCTAGTTGCTCTATAATAAAATCATCTTGCTATGTTCGATTTAAGATTTTTTACCACTGGTAGATAGGTATTTTCAAGGGCTGTTCACATGCCAAGTTTTCGCTTCATGAATATAATAATGAAGGAGATATTAATTTGCAAAGTGTAATTTTCTTTCCAGTTACTTCTCGCCGACCGACTGTTGTGTGCGTCTCACTACACACACAAGCTGCCCAGCTGACAGAGGTTAGTTCTAGTTGCTTGATCATATAATCATCTTGCTATGTTCGGTTTAAGATTTGTTACCACTGATAGATAGGAATGTTCAAGGGCTGTTCAAATGCCAAGTTTTCGCTCCGTGAATATAATAATGAAGGAGATATTAATTTGCAAAGTGTAATTTTCTTTCCAGTTACTTCTCGCCGACCGACTGTTGTGTGCGTCTCACTACACACACAAGCTGCCCAGCTGACAGAGGTTAGTTCTAGTTGCTTGATCATATAATCATCTTGCTATGTTCGGTTTAAGATTTGTTACCACTGATAGATAGGAATGTTCAAGGGCTGTTCAAATGCCAAGTTTTCGCTCCGTGAATATAATAATGAAGGAGATATTAACTTGCAAAGTGTAATTTTCTTTCCAGTTACTCCTCGCCGTCCGACTGTTGTGTGTGGCTCTTTACACACACACAAGCTGCCCTGCTGACAGAGGTCAGTTCTAGTTGCTTGATCATATAATCATCTTGCTATGTTCGGTTTAAGGTTTGTTACCACTGATAGATAGGTATGTTCAAGGGCTGTTCACATGCCAAGTTTTCGCTTCGTGAATATAATAATGAAGGAGATATTAACTTGCAAAGTGTAATTTTTTTCCAGTTACTTCTCGCCGACCGACTGTTGTGTGCATCTCTCTACACACACAAGCTGCAAAGCTGACAGAGGTTGGTTCTAGTTGCTTGATCATATAATCATCTTGCTATGTTCGATTTAAGATTCGTTACCACTGATAGATAGGTATTTTCAAGGGCTATTTGCATGACAAGTTTTAGCTTCGTCAAAATGATATTAAGAGAGATATTAACTTGCGAAGTGTCATTTTCTTTCCAGTTACTTCTCGCCGACCGACTGTTGTGTGCGTCTCTCTACACACACAAGCTGCCCAGCTATCAGAGGTTAGTTGTAGTTGCTTGATCATATAATCATCTTGCTATGTTCGATTTAAGATTTGTTACCACTGATAGATAGGTATGTTCAAGGGCTTTCACATGCCAAGTTTTCGCTTCGTGAATATAATAATGAAGGAGATATTAACTTGCAAAGTGTAATTTTCTTTTCAGTTACTTCTCGCCGACCGACTGTTGTGTGCGTCTATCTACACACACAAGCTGCAAAGCTGACAGAGGTTGGTTCTAGTTGCTTGATCATATAATCATCTTGCTATGTTCGATTTAAGATTTGTTACCACTGATAGATAGGTATTTTCAAGGGCTATTTGCATGACAAGTTTTAGCTTCGTCAAAATGATATTAAGAGAGATATTAACTTGCGAAGTGTCCTTTTCTTTCCAGTTACACCTCGCCGTCCGACTGTAGTGTGCGGCTCTTTACACACACAAGCTGCCCAGCTGACAGAGGTTGGTTCTAGTTGCTTGATCATATAATCATCTTGCTATGTTCGATTTAAGATTTGTTACCACTGGTAGATAGGTATTTTCAAGGGCTATATGCATGACAAGTTTTAGTTTCGTCAATATGATATTAAGGAAGATATTAACTTGCGAAGTGTCCTTTTCTTTCCAGTTACACCTCGCCGTCCGACTGTAGTGTGCGGCTCTTTACACACACAAGCTGCCCAGCTGACAGAGGTTAGTTCTAGTTGCTCTATAATAAAATCATCTTGCTATGTTCGATTTAAGATTTTTTACCACTGGTAGATAGGAATGTTCAAGGGCTGTTCAAATGCCAAGTTTTCGCTCCGTGAATATAATAATGAAGGAGATATTAACTTGCAAAGTGTAATTTTCTTTCCAGTTACTTCTCCCCGACCGACTGTTGTGTGCGTCTCACTACACACACAAGCTGCCCAGCTGACAGAGGTTAGTTCTAGTTGCTTGATCATATATTCATCTTGCTATGTTCGATTTAAGATTTGTTACCACTGATAGATAGGTATGTTCAAGGGCTGTTCACATGCCAAGTTTTCGCTTCGTGAATAAAATAATGAAGGAGATATTAACTTGCAAAGTGTAATTTTCTTTCCAGTTACTTCTCGCCGACCGACTGTTGTGTTCGTCTTTCTACACACACAAGCTGCCCAGCTATCAGAGGTTAGTTGTAGTTGCTTGATCATATAATCATCTTGCTATGTTCGATTTAAGATTTGTTACCACTGATAGATAGGTATTTTTAAGGGCTATTCGCATGACAAGTTTAAGCTTCGTCAAAATGATATTAAGGGAGATATTAACTTGCGAAGTGTCCTTTTCTTTCCAGTTACTCCTCGCCGTCCGACTGTAGTGTGCAGCTCTTTACACACACAAACTGCCCAGCTGACAGAGGTTAGTTCTAGTTGCTCTATAATAAAATCATCTTGCAATGTTTGATTTAAGATTTGTTACCACTGATAGATAGGTATTTTCAAGGGCTATTTGCATGACAAGTTTTAGCTTCGTCAAAATGATATTAGGGGAGATATTACCTTGCGAAGTGTAATTTTCTTTCCAGTTACTCCTCGCCGTCCGACTGTTGTGTGCGGCTCTTTACACACACAAGCTGCCCAGCTAACAGAGGTTAGTTCTAGTTGATCTATAATAAAATCATCTTGCTATGTTCGATTTAAGATTTTTTACCACTGACAGATAGGTATTTCCAAGGGCTGTTTGTGTGCCAAGTTATAGCTTCGTCAAAATAATAATGAAGGAGATATTTACTTGCAAAGTGTAATTTTCTTTCCAGTTGCTCCTCGTCGTCCGACTGTTGTGTGCGGCTCTTTACACACACAAGCTGCCCTGCTGACAGAGGTTAGTTCTAGTTGCTTGATCATATAATCATTTTGCTATGTTTGATTTAAGATTTGTTACCATTGATAGATAGGTATTTTCAAGGGTTATTCGCATGACAAATTTTAGCTTCGTCAAAATGATATTAAGAGAGATATTAACTTGCGAAGTGTAATTTTCTTTCCAGTTACTTTTCGCCGACCGACTGTTGTGTGCGTCTCTCTACACACACAAGCTGCCCAGCTGACAGAGGTTGGTTTTAGTTGCTTGATCATATAATCATCTTGCTATGTTCGATTTAAGATTTTTTACCACTGATAGATAGGTATTTCTAAGGGCTGTTTGCGTGCCAAGTTATACCTTCGTCAAAATAATAATGAAGGAGATATTAACTTGCAAAGTGTAATTTTCTTTCCAGTTACTCCTCGCCGTCCGACTGTTGTGTGCGGCTCTTTACACACACACAAGCTGCCCTGCTGACAGAGGTCAGTTCTAGTTGCTTGATCATATAATCATCTTGCTATATCCGATTTAAGATTCGTTACCACTGATAGATAGGTATTTTCAAGGGCTATTTGCATGACAAGTTTTAGCTTCGTCAATATGATATTAAGGAAGATATTAACTTGCGAAGTGTCCTTTTCTTTCCTGTTACTCCTCGCCGTCCGACTGTAGTGTGCGGCTCTTTACACACACAAGCTGCCCAGCTGACAGAGGTTGGTTCTAGTTGCTTGATCATATAATCATCTTGCTATGTTCGATTTAAGATTCGTTACCACTGATAGATAGGTATTTTCAAGGGCTATTTGCATGACAAGTTTTAGCTTCGTCAAAATGATATTAAGAGAGATATTAACTTGCGAAGTGTCATTTTCTTTCCAGTTACTTCTCGCCGACCGACTGTTGTGTGCGTCTCTCTACACACACAAGCTGCCCAGCTATCAGAGGTTAGTTGTAGTTGCTTGATCATATAATCATCTTGCTATGTTCGATTTAAGATTTGTTACCACTGATAGATAGGTATGTTCAAGGGCTTTCACATGCCAAGTTTTCGCTTCGTGAATATAATAATGAAGGAGATATTAACTTGCAAAGTGTAATTTTCTTTTCAGTTACTTCTCGCCGACCGACTGTTGTGTGCGTCTATCTACACACACAAGCTGCAAAGCTGACAGAGGTTGGTTCTAGTTGCTTGATCATATAATCATCTTGCTATGTTCGATTTAAGATTTGTTACCACTGATAGATAGGTCTTTTCAAGGGCTATTTGCATGACAAGTTTTAGCTTCGTCAAAATGATATTAAGAGAGATATTAACTTGCGAAGTGTCATTTTCTTTCCAGTTACTTCTCGCCGACCGACTGTTGTGTGCGTCTCTATACACACACAAGCTGCCCAGCTGACAGAGGTTGGTTCAAGTTGCTTGATCATATAATCATCTTGCTATGTTCGATTTAAGATTTGTTACCACTGGTAGATAGGTATTTTCAAGGGCTATATGCATGACAAGTTTTAGCTTCGTCAATATGATATTAAGGAAGATATTAACTTGCGAAGTGTCCTTTTCTTTCCAGTTACTCCTCGCCGTCCGACAGTAGTGTGCGGCTCTTTACACACACAAGCTGCCCAGCTGACAGAGGTTAGTTCTAGTTGCTCTATAATAAAATCATCTTGCTATGTTCGATTTAAGATTTTTTACCACTGGTAGATAGGTATTTTCAAGGGCTGTTCACATGCCAAGTTTTCGCTTCATGAATATAATAATGAAGGAGATATTAATTTGCAAAGTGTAATTTTCTTTCCAGTTACTTCTCGCCGACCGACTGTTGTGTGCGTCTCACTACACACACAAGCTGCCCAGCTGACAGAGGTTAGTTCTAGTTGCTTGATCATATAATCATCTTGCTATGTTCGGTTTAAGATTTGTTACCACTGATAGATAGGAATGTTCAAGGGCTGTTCAAATGCCAAGTTTTCGCTCCGTGAATATAATAATGAAGGAGATATTAACTTGCAAAGTGTAATTTTCTTTCCAGTTACTCCTCGCCGTCCGACTGTTGTGTGTGGCTCTTTACACACACACAAGCTGCCCTGCTGTCAGAGGTCAGTTCTAGTTGCTTGATCATATAATCATCTTGCTATGTTCGGTTTAAGATTTGTTACCACTGATAGATAGGTATGTTCAAGGGCTGTTCACATGCCAAGTTTTCGCTTCGTGAATATAATAATGAAGGAGATATTAACTTGCAAAGTGTAATTTTTTTCCAGTTACTTCTCGCCGACCGACTGTTGTGTGCATCTCTCTACACACACAAGCTGCAAAGCTGACAGAGGTTGGTTCTAGTTGCTTGATCATATAATCATCTTGCTATGTTCGATTTAAGATTCGTTACCACTGATAGATAGGTATTTTCAAGGGCTATTTGCATGACAAGTTTTAGCTTCGTCAAAATGATATTAAGAGAGATATTAACTTGCGAAGTGTCATTTTCTTTCCAGTTACTTCTCGCCGACCGACTGTTGTGTGCGTCTCTCTACACACACAAGCTGCCCAGCTATCAGAGGTTAGTTGTAGTTGCTTGATCATATAATCATCTTGCTATGTTCGATTTAAGATTTGTTACCACTGATAGATAGGTATGTTCAAGGGCTTTCACATGCCAAGTTTTCGCTTCGTGAATATAATAATGAAGGAGATATTAACTTGCAAAGTGTAATTTTCTTTTCAGTTACTTCTCGCCGACCGACTGTTGTGTGCGTCTATCTACACACACAAGCTGCAAAGCTGACAGAGGTTGGTTCTAGTTGCTTGATCATATAATCATCTTGCTATGTTCGATTTAAGATTTGTTACCACTGATAGATAGGTATTTTCAAGGGCTATTTGCATGACAAGTTTTAGCTTCGTCAAAATGATATTAAGAGAGATATTAACTTGCGAAGTGTCCTTTTCTTTCCAGTTACACCTCGCCGTCCGACTGTAGTGTGCGGCTCTTTACACACACAAGCTGCCCAGCTGACAGAGGTTGGTTCTAGTTGCTTGATCATATAATCATCTTGCTATGTTCGATTTAAGATTTGTTACCACTGGTAGATAGGTATTTTCAAGGGCTATATGCATGACAAGTTTTAGTTTCGTCAATATGATATTAAGGAAGATATTAACTTGCGAAGTGTCCTTTTCTTTCCAGTTACACCTCGCCGTCCGACTGTAGTGTGCGGCTCTTTACACACACAAGCTGCCCAGCTGACAGAGGTTAGTTCTAGTTGCTCTATAATAAAATCATCTTGCTATGTTCGATTTAAGATTTTTTACCACTGGTAGATAGGAATGTTCAAGGGCTGTTCAAATGCCAAGTTTTCGCTCCGTGAATATAATAATGAAGGAGATATTAACTTGCAAAGTGTAATTTTCTTTCCAGTTACTTCTCGCCGACCTACTGTTGTGTGCGTCTCACTACACACACAAGCTGCCCAGCTGACAGAGGTTAGTTCTAGTTGCTTGATCATATATTCATCTTGCTATGTTCGATTTAAGATTTGTTACCACTGATAGATAGGTATGTTCAAGGGCTGTTCACATGCCAAGTTTTCGCTTCGTGAATAAAATAATGAAGGAGATATTAACTTGCAAAGTGTAATTTTCTTTCCAGTTACTTCTCGCCGACCGACTGTTGTGTTCGTCTTTCTACACACACAAGCTGCCCAGCTATCAGAGGTTAGTTGTAGTTGCTTGATCATATAATCATCTTGCTATGTTCGATTTAAGATTTGTTACCACTGATAGATAGGTATTTTTAAGGGCTATTCGCATGACAAGTTTAAGCTTCGTCAAAATGATATTAAGGGAGATATTAACTTGCGAAGTGTCCTTTTCTTTCCAGTTACTCCTCGCCGTCCGACTGTAGTGTGCAGCTCTTTACACACACAAACTGCCCAGCTGACAGAGGTTAGTTCTAGTTGCTCTATAATAAAATCATCTTGCAATGTTTGATTTAAGATTTGTTACCACTGATAGATAGGTATTTTCAAGGGCTATTTGCATGACAAGTTTTAGCTTCGTCAAAATGATATTAAGGGAGATATTACCTTGCGAAGTGTAATTTTCTTTCCAGTTACTCCTCGCCGTCCGACTGTTGTGTGCGGCTCTTTACACACACAAGCTGCCCAGCTAACAGAGGTTAGTTCTAGTTGATCTATAATAAAATCATCTTGCTATGTTCGATTTAAGATTTTTTACCACTGACAGATAGGTATTTCCAAGGGCTGTTTGTGTGCCAAGTTATAGCTTCGTCAAAATAATAATGAAGGAGATATTTACTTGCAAAGTGTAATTTTCTTTCCAGTTGCTCCTCGTCGTCCGACTGTTGTGTGCGGCTCTTTACACACACAAGCTGCCCTGCTGACAGAGGTTAGTTCTAGTTGCTTGATCATATAATCATTTTGCTATGTTTGATTTAAGATTTGTTACCATTGATAGATAGGTATTTTCAAGGGTTATTCGCATGACAAATTTTAGCTTCGTCAAAATGATATTAAGAGAGATATTAACTTGCGAAGTGTAATTTTCTTTCCAGTTACTTTTCGCCGACCGACTGTTGTGTGCGTCTCTCTACACACACAAGCTGCCCAGCTGACAGAGGTTGGTTTTAGTTGCTTGATCATATAATCATCTTGCTATGTTCGATTTAAGATTTTTTACCACTGATAGATAGGTATTTCTAAGGGCTGTTTGCGTGCCAAGTTATACCTTCGTCAAAATAATAATGAAGGAGATATTAACTTGCAAAGTGTAATTTTCTTTCCAGTTACTCCTCGCCGTCCGACTGTTGTGTGCGGCTCTTTACACACACACAAGCTGCCCTGCTGACAGAGGTCAGTTCTAGTTGCTTGATCATATAATCATCTTGCTATATCCGATTTAAGATTCGTTACCACTGATAGATAGGTATTTTCAAGGGCTATTTGCATGACAAGTTTTAGCTTCGTCAAAATGATATTAAGAGAGATATTAACTTGCGAAGTGTCATTTTCTTTCCAGTTACTTCTCGCCGACCGACTGTTGTGTGCGTCTCTCTACACACACAAGCTGCCCAGCTATCAGAGGTTAGTTGTAGTTGCTTGATCATATAATCATCTTGCTATGTTCGATTTAAGATTTGTTACCACTGATAGATAGGTATGTTCAAGGGCTTTCACATGCCAAGTTTTCGCTTCGTGAATATAATAATGAAGGAGATATTAACTTGCAAAGTGTAATTTTCTTTTCAGTTACTTCTCGCCGACCGACTGTTGTGTGCGTCTATCTACACACACAAGCTGCAAAGCTGACAGAGGTTGGTTCTAGTTGCTTGATCATATAATCATCTTGCTATGTTCGATTTAAGATTTGTTACCACTGATAGATAGGTCTTTTCAAGGGCTATTTGCATGACAAGTTTTAGCTTCGTCAAAATGATATTAAGAGAGATATTAACTTGCGAAGTGTCATTTTCTTTCCAGTTACTTCTCGCCGACCGACTGTTGTGTGCGTCTCTATACACACACAAGCTGCCCAGCTGACAGAGGTTGGTTCAAGTTGCTTGATCATATAATCATCTTGCTATGTTCGATTTAAGATTTGTTACCACTGGTAGATAGGTATTTTCAAGGGCTATATGCATGACAAGTTTTAGCTTCGTCAATATGATATTAAGGAAGATATTAACTTGCGAAGTGTCCTTTTCTTTCCAGTTACTCCTCGCCGTCCGACAGTAGTGTGCGGCTCTTTACACACACAAGCTGCCCAGCTGACAGAGGTTAGTTCTAGTTGCTCTATAATAAAATCATCTTGCTATGTTCGATTTAAGATTTTTTACCACTGGTAGATAGGTATTTTCAAGGGCTGTTCACATGCCAAGTTTTCGCTTCATGAATATAATAATGAAGGAGATATTAATTTGCAAAGTGTAATTTTCTTTCCAGTTACTTCTCGCCGACCGACTGTTGTGTGCGTCTCACTACACACACAAGCTGCCCAGCTGACAGAGGTTAGTTCTAGTTGCTTGATCATATAATCATCTTGCTATGTTCGGTTTAAGATTTGTTACCACTGATAGATAGGAATGTTCAAGGGCTGTTCAAATGCCAAGTTTTCGCTCCGTGAATATAATAATGAAGGAGATATTAACTTGCAAAGTGTAATTTTCTTTCCAGTTACTCCTCGCCGTCCGACTGTTGTGTGTGGCTCTTTACACACACACAAGCTGCCCTGCTGTCAGAGGTCAGTTCTAGTTGCTTGATCATATAATCATCTTGCTATGTTCGGTTTAAGATTTGTTACCACTGATAGATAGGTATGTTCAAGGGCTGTTCACATGCCAAGTTTTCGCTTCGTGAATATAATAATGAAGGAGATATTAACTTGCAAAGTGTAATTTTTTTCCAGTTACTTCTCGCCGACCGACTGTTGTGTGCATCTCTCTACACACACAAGCTGCAAAGCTGACAGAGGTTGGTTCTAGTTGCTTGATCATATAATCATCTTGCTATGTTCGATTTAAGATTCGTTACCACTGATAGATAGGTATTTTCAAGGGCTATTTGCATGACAAGTTTTAGCTTCGTCAAAATGATATTAAGAGAGATATTAACTTGCGAAGTGTCATTTTCTTTCCAGTTACTTCTCGCCGACCGACTGTTGTGTGCGTCTCTCTACACACACAAGCTGCCCAGCTATCAGAGGTTAGTTGTAGTTGCTTGATCATATAATCATCTTGCTATGTTCGATTTAAGATTTGTTACCACTGATAGATAGGTATGTTCAAGGGCTTTCATATGCCAAGTTTTCGCTTCGTGAATATAATAATGAAGGAGATATTAACTTGCAAAGTGTAATTTTCTTTTCAGTTACTTCTCGCCGACCGACTGTTGTGTGCGTCTATCTACACACACAAGCTGCAAAGCTGACAGAGGTTGGTTCTAGTTGCTTGATCATATAATCATCTTGCTATGTTCGATTTAAGATTTGTTACCACTGATAGATAGGTATTTTCAAGGGCTATTTGCATGACAAGTTTTAGCTTCGTCAAAATGATATTAAGAGAGATATTAACTTGCGAAGTGTCCTTTTCTTTCCAGTTACACCTCGCCGTCCGACTGTAGTGTGCGGCTCTTTACACACACAAGCTGCCCAGCTGACAGAGGTTGGTTCTAGTTGCTTGATCATATAATCATCTTGCTATGTTCGATTTAAGATTTGTTACCACTGGTAGATAGGTATTTTCAAGGGCTATATGCATGACAAGTTTTAGTTTCGTCAATATGATATTAAGGAAGATATTAACTTGCGAAGTGTCCTTTTCTTTCCAGTTACACCTCGCCGTCCGACTGTAGTGTGCGGCTCTTTACACACACAAGCTGCCCAGCTGACAGAGGTTAGTTCTAGTTGCTCTATAATAAAATCATCTTGCTATGTTCGATTTAAGATTTTTTACCACTGGTAGATAGGAATGTTCAAGGGCTGTTCAAATGCCAAGTTTTCGCTCCGTGAATATAATAATGAAGGAGATATTAACTTGCAAAGTGTAATTTTCTTTCCAGTTACTTCTCGCCGACCTACTGTTGTGTGCGTCTCACTACACACACAAGCTGCCCAGCTGACAGAGGTTAGTTCTAGTTGCTTGATCATATATTCATCTTGCTATGTTCGATTTAAGATTTGTTACCACTGATAGATAGGTATGTTCAAGGGCTGTTCACATGCCAAGTTTTCGCTTCGTGAATAAAATAATGAAGGAGATATTAACTTGCAAAGTGTAATTTTCTTTCCAGTTACTTCTCGCCGACCGACTGTTGTGTTCGTCTTTCTACACACACAAGCTGCCCAGCTATCAGAGGTTAGTTGTAGTTGCTTGATCATATAATCATCTTGCTATGTTCGATTTAAGATTTGTTACCACTGATAGATAGGTATTTTTAAGGGCTATTCGCATGACAAGTTTAAGCTTCGTCAAAATGATATTAAGGGAGATATTAACTTGCGAAGTGTCCTTTTCTTTCCAGTTACTCCTCGCCGTCCGACTGTAGTGTGCAGCTCTTTACACACACAAACTGCCCAGCTGACAGAGGTTAGTTCTAGTTGCTCTATAATAAAATCATCTTGCAATGTTTGATTTAAGATTTGTTACCACTGATAGATAGGTATTTTCAAGGGCTATTTGCATGACAAGTTTTAGCTTCGTCAAAATGATATTAAGGGAGATATTACCTTGCGAAGTGTAATTTTCTTTCCAGTTACTCCTCGCCGTCCGACTGTTGTGTGCGGCTCTTTACACACACAAGCTGCCCAGCTAACAGAGGTTAGTTCTAGTTGATCTATAATAAAATCATCTTGCTATGTTCGATTTAAGATTTTTTACCACTGACAGATAGGTATTTCCAAGGGCTGTTTGCGTGCCAAGTTATAGCTTCGTCAAAATAATAATGAAGGAGATATTAACTTGCGAAGTGTCCTTTTCTTTCCAGTTACTCCTCGCCGTCCGACTGTAGTGTGCGGCTCTTTACACACACAAGCTGCCCTGCTGACAGAGGTTAGTTCTAGTTGCTTGATCATATAATCATTTTGCTATGTTTGATTTAAGATTTGTTACCATTGATAGATAGGTATTTTCAAGGGTTATTCGCATGACAAATTTTAGCTTCGTCAAAATGATATTAAGAGAGATATTAACTTGCGAAGTGTAATTTTCTTTCCAGTTACTTTTCGCCGACCGACTGTTGTGTGCGTCTCTCTACACACACAAGCTGCCCAGCTGACAGAGGTTGGTTTTAGTTGCTTGATCATATAATCATCTTGCTATGTTCGATTTAAGATTTTTTACCACTGATAGATAGGTATTTCTAAGGGCTGTTTGCGTGCCAAGTTATAGCTTCGTCAGAATAATAATGAAGGAGATATTAAGTTGCAAAGTGTAATTTTCTTTCCAGTTACTTCTCGCCGACCGACTGTTGTGTGCGTCTCTCTACACACACAAGCTGCCCAGCTGACAGACGTTGGTTCTAGTTGCTTGATCATATAATCATCTTGCTATGTTCGATTTAAGATTTGTTACCACTGATAAATAGGTATTTTCAAGGGCTGTTTGCGTGCCAAGTTATACCTTCGTCAAAATAATAATGAAGGAGATATTAACTTGCAAAGTGTAATTTTCTTTCCAGTTACTCCTCGCCGTCCGACTGTTGTGTGCGGCTCTTTACACACACACAAGCTGCCCTGCTGACAGAGGTCAGTTCTAGTTGCTTGATCATATAATCATCTTGCTATATCCGATTTAAGATTCGTTACCACTGATAGATAGGTATTTTCAAGGGCTATTTGCATGACAAGTTTTAGCTTCGTCAAAATGATATTAAGAGAGATATTAACTTGCGAAGTGTCATTTTCTTTCCAGTTACTTCTCGCCGACCGACTGTTGTGTGCGTCTCTCTACACACACAAGCTGCCCAGCTGACAGAGGTTGGTTGTAGTTGCTTGATCATATAATCATCTTGCTATGTTCGATTTAAGATTTGTTAGCACTGGTAGATAGGTATTTTCAAGGGCTATATGCCTGACAAGTTTTAGCTTCGTCAATATGATATTAAGGAAGATATTAACTTGCGAAGTGTCCTTTTCTTTCCAGTTACTCCTCGCCGTCCGACTGTAGTGTGCGGCTCTTTACACACACAAGCTGCCCAGCTGACAGAGGTTAGTTCTAGTTGCTCTATAATAAAATCATCTTGCTATGTTCGATTTAAGATTTTTTACCACTGGTAGATAGGTATTTTCAAGGGCTGTTCACATGCCAAGTTTTCGCTTCATGAATATAATAATGAAGGAGATATTAATTTGCAAAGTGTAATTTCCTTTCCAGTTACTTCTCGCCGACCGACTGTTGTGTGCGTCTCACTACACACACAAGCTGCCCAGCTGACAGAGGTTAGTTCTAGTTGCTTCATCATATAATCATCTTGCTATGTTCGGTTTAAGATTTGTTACCACTGATAGATAGGAATGTTCAAGGGCTGTTCAAATGCCAAGTTTTCGCTCCGTGAATATAATAATGAAGGAGAAATTAACTTGCAAAGTGTAATTTTCTTTCCAGTTACTTCTCGCCGACCGACTGTTGTGTGCGTCTCACTACACACACAAGCTGCCCAGCTGACAGAGGTTAGTTCTAGTTGCTTGATCATATAATCATCTTGCTATGTTCGATTTAAGATTTGTTACCACTGATAGATAGGTATGTTCAAGGGCTGTTCACACGCCAAGTTTTCGCTTCGTGAATAAAATAATGAAGGAGATATTAACTTGCAAAGTGTAATTTTCTTTCCAGTTACTTCTCGCCGACCGACTGTTGTGTTCGTCTTTCTACACACACAAGCTGCCCAGCTATCAGAGGTTAGTTGTAGTTGCTTAATCATATAATCATCTTGCTATGTTCGATTTAAGATTTGTTACCATTGATAGATAGGTATTTCTAAGGGCTGTTTGCGTGCCAAGTTATACCTTCGTCAGAATAATAATGAAGGAGATATTAACTTGCAAAGTGTAATTTTCTTTCCAGTTACATCTCGCCGACCGACTGTTGTGTGCGTCTCTCTACACACACAAGCTGCCCAGCTGACAGAGGTTGGTTCTAGTTGCTTGATCATATAATCATCTTGCTATGTTCGATTTAAGATTTGTTACCACTGATAAATAAGTATTTCCAAGGGCTGTTTGCGTGCCAAGTTATACCTTCGTCAAAATAATAATGAAGGAGATATTAACTTGCAAAGTGTAATTTTCTTTCCAGTTACTCCTCGCCGTTCGACTGTTGTGTGCGGCTCTTTACACACACACAAGCTGCCCTGCTGACAGAGGTCAGTTCTAGTTGCTTGATCATATAATCATCTTGCTATGTTCGATTTAAGATTCGTTACCACTGATAGATAGGTATTTTCAAGGGCTATTTGCATGACAAGTTTTAGCTTCGTCAATATGATATTAAGGAAGATATTAACTTGCGAAGTGTCCTTTTCTTTCCAGTTACTCCTCGCCGTCCGACTGTAGTGTGCGGCTCTTTACACACACAAGCTGCCCAGCTGACAGAGGTTAGTTCTAGTTGCTCTATAATAAAATCATCTTGCTATGTTCGATTTAAGATTTTTTACCACTGGTAGAAGGTATTTTCAAGGGCTGTTCACATGCCAAGTTATAGCTTCGTCAAAATAATAATGAAGGAGATATTTACTTGCAAAGTGTAATTTTCTTTCCAGTTGCTCCTCGTCGTCCGACTGTTGTGTGCGGCTCTTTACACACACAAGCTGCCCTGCTGACAGAGGTTAGTTCTAGTTGCTTGATCATATAATCATTTTGCTATGTTTGATTTAAGATTTGTTACCATCGATAGATAGGTATTTTCAAGGGTTATTCGCCTGACAAATTTCAGCTTCGTCAAAATGATATTAAGAGAGATATTAACTTGCGAAGTGTAATTTTCTTTCCAGTTACTTTGCGCCGACCGACTGTTGTGTGCGTCTCTCTACACACACAAGCTGCCCAGCTGACAGAGGTTGGTTCTAGTTGCTTGATCATATAATCATCTTGCTATGTTCGATTTCAGATTTTTTACCACTGATAGATAGGTATTTCTAAGGGCTGTTTGCGTGCCAAGTTATACCTTCGTCAGAATAATAATGAAGGAGATATTAAGTTGCAAAGTGTAATTTTCTTTCCAGTTACTTCTCGCCGACCGACTGTTGTGTGCGTCTCTCTACACACACAAGCTGCCCAGCTGACAGAGGTTGGTTCTAGTTACTTGATCATATAATCATCTTGCTATGTTCGATTTAAGATTTGTTACCACTGATAAATAGGTATTTTCAAGGGCTGTTTGCGTGCCAAGTTATACCTTCGTCAAAATAATAATGAAGGAGATATTAACTTGCAAAGTGTAATTTTTTTCCAGTTACTCCTCGCCGTCCGACTGTTGTGTGCATCTCTCTACACACACAAGCTGCAAAGCTGACAGAGGTTGGTTCTAGTTGCTTGATCATATAATCATCTTGCTATGTTCGATTTAAGATTCGTTACCACTGATAGATAGGTATTTTCAAGGGCTATTTGCATGACAAGTTTTAGCTTCGTCAAAATGATATTAAGAGAGATATTAACTTGCGAAGTGTCATTTTCTTTCCAGTTACTTCTCGCCGACCGACTGTTGTGTGCGTCTCTATACACACACAAGCTGCCCAGCTGACAGAGGTTGGTTCTAGTTGCTTGATCATATAATCATCTTGCTATGTTCGATTTAAGATTTTTTACCACTGATAGATAGGTATTTTCAAGGGCTATATGCATGACAAGTTTTCGCTTCGTGAATAAAAAAATGAAGGAGATATTAACTTGCAAAGTGTAATTTTCTTTCCAGTTACTTCTCGCCGACCGACTGTTGTGTTCGTCTCTCTACACACACAAGCTGCCTAGCTGACAGAGGTTAGTTCTAGTTGCTTGATCATATAATCATCTTGCTATGTTCGATTTAAGATTTGTTACCACTGGTAGATAGGTATTTTCAAGGGCTATATGCATGTCAAGTTTTCGCTTCGTGAATAAAAAAATGAAGGAGATATTAACTTGCAAAGTGTAATTTTCTTTCCAGTTACTTCTCGCCGACCGACTGTTGTGTTCGTCTCTCTACACACACAAGCTGCCCAGCTATCAGAGGTTAGTTGTAGTTGCTTGATCATATAATCATCTTGCTATGTTCGATTTAAGATTTGTTACCACTGATAGATAGGTATTTTTAAGGGCTATTCGCATGACAAGTTTAAGCTTCGTCAAAATGATATTAAGGGAGATATTAACTTGCGAAGTGTCCTTTTTTTCCAGTTACTCCTCGCCGTCCGACTGTAGTGTGCAGCTCTTTACACACACAAGCTGCCCAGCTGACAGAGGTTAGTTCTAGTTGCTCTATAATAAAATCATCTTGCTATGTTTGATTTAAGATTTGTTACCACTGATAGATAGGTCTTTTCAAGGGCTATTTGCATGACAAGTTTTAGCTTCGTCAAAATGATATTAAGGGAGATATTACCTTGCGAAGTGTCATTTTCTTTCCAGTTACTCCTCGCCGTCCGACTGTTGTGTGCGGCTCTCTACACACACAAGCTGCCCAGCTATCAGAGGTTAGTTGTAGTTGCTTGATCATATAATCATCTTGCTATGTTCGATTTAAGATTTGTTACCACTGATAGATAGGTATTTTTAAGGGCTATTCGCATGACAAGTTTAAGCTTCGTCAAAATGATATTAAGGGAGATATTAACTTGCGAAGTGTCCTTTTTTTCCAGTTACTCCTCGCCGTCCGACTGTAGTGTGCAGCTCTTTACACACACAAGCTGCCCAGCTGACAGAGGTTAGTTCTAGTTGCTCTATAATAAAATCATCTTGCTATGTTTGATTTAAGATTTGTTACCACTGATAGATAGGTCTTTTCAAGGGCTATTTGCATGACAAGTTTTAGCTTCGTCAAAATGATATTAAGAGAGATATTAACTTGCGAAGTGTCATTTTCTTTCCAGTTACTTCTCGCCGACCGACTGTTGTGTACGTCTCTATACACACACAAGCTGCCCAGCTGACAGAGGTTGGTTCAAGTTGCTTGATCATATAATCATCTTGCTATGTTCGATTTAAGATTTGTTACCACTGGTAGATACGTATTTTCAAGGGCTATATGCATGACAAGTTTTAGCTTCGTCAATATGATATTAAGGAAGATATTAACTTGCGAAGTGTCCTTTTCTTTCCAGTTACTCCTCGCCGTCCGACAGTAGTGTGCGGCTCTTTACACACACAAGCTGCCCAGCTGACAGAGGTTAGTTCTAGTTGCTCTATAATAAAATCATCTTGCTATGTTCGATTTAAGATTTTTTACCACTGGTAGATAGGTATTTTCAAGGGCTGTTCACATGCCAAGTTTTCGCTTCATGAATATAATAATGAAGGAGATATTAATTTGCAAAGTGTAATTTTCTTTCCAGTTACTTCTCGCCGACCGACTGTTGTGTGCGTCTCACTACACACACAAGCTGCCCAGCTGACAGAGGTTAGTTCTAGTTGCTTGATCATATAATCATCTTGCTATGTTCGGTTTAAGATTTGTTACCACTGATAGATAGGAATGTTCAAGGGCTGTTCAAATGCCAAGTTTTCGCTCCGTGAATATAATAATGAAGGAGATATTAATTTGCAAAGTGTAATTTTCTTTCCAGTTACTTCTCGCCGACCGACTGTTGTGTGCGTCTCACTACACACACAAGCTGCCCAGCTGACAGAGGTTAGTTCTAGTTGCTTGATCATATAATCATCTTGCTATGTTCGGTTTAAGATTTGTTACCACTGATAGATAGGAATGTTCAAGGGCTGTTCAAATGCCAAGTTTTCGCTCCGTGAATATAATAATGAAGGAGATATTAACTTGCAAAGTGTAATTTTCTTTCCAGTTACTCCTCGCCGTCCGACTGTTGTGTGTGGCTCTTTACACACACACAAGCTGCCCTGCTGACAGAGGTCAGTTCTAGTTGCTTGATCATATAATCATCTTGCTATGTTCGGTTTAAGGTTTGTTACCACTGATAGATAGGTATGTTCAAGGGCTGTTCACATGCCAAGTTTTCGCTTCGTGAATATAATAATGAAGGAGATATTAACTTGCAAAGTGTAATTTTTTTCCAGTTACTTCTCGCCGACCGACTGTTGTGTGCATCTCTCTACACACACAAGCTGCAAAGCTGACAGAGGTTGGTTCTAGTTGCTTGATCATATAATCATCTTGCTATGTTCGATTTAAGATTCGTTACCACTGATAGATAGGTATTTTCAAGGGCTATTTGCATGACAAGTTTTAGCTTCGTCAAAATGATATTAAGAGAGATATTAACTTGCGAAGTGTCATTTTCTTTCCAGTTACTTCTCGCCGACCGACTGTTGTGTGCGTCTCTCTACACACACAAGCTGCCCAGCTGACAGAGGTTAGTTGTAGTTGCTTGATCATATAATCATCTTGCTATGTTCGATTTAAGATTTGTTACCACTGATAGATAGGTATGTTCAAGGGCTTTCACATGCCAAGTTTTCGCTTCGTGAATATAATAATGAAGGAGATATTAACTTGCAAAGTGTAATTTTCTTTTCAGTTACTTCTCGCCGACCGACTGTTGTGTGCGTCTATCTACACACACAAGCTGCAAAGCTGACAGAGGTTGGTTCTAGTTGCTTGATCATATAATCATCTTGCTATGTTCGATTTAAGATTTGTTACCACTGATAGATAGGTATTTTCAAGGGCTATTTGCATGACAAGTTTTAGCTTCGTCAAAATGATATTAAGAGAGATATTAACTTGCGAAGTGTCCTTTTCTTTCCAGTTACACCTCGCCGTCCGACTGTAGTGTGCGGCTCTTTACACACACAAGCTGCCCAGCTGACAGAGGTTGGTTCTAGTTGCTTGATCATATAATCATCTTGCTATGTTCGATTTAAGATTTGTTACCACTGGTAGATAGGTATTTTCAAGGGCTATATGCATGACAAGTTTTAGTTTCGTCAATATGATATTAACGAAGATATTAACTTGCGAAGTGTCCTTTTCTTTCCAGTTACACCTCGCCGTCCGACTGTAGTGTGCGGCTCTTTACACACACAAGCTGCCCAGCTGACAGAGGTTAGTTCTAGTTGCTCTATAATAAAATCATCTTGCTATGTTCGATTTAAGATTTTTTACCACTGGTAGATAGGAATGTTCAAGGGCTGTTCAAATGCCAAGTTTTCGCTCCGTGAATATAATAATGAAGGAGATATTAACTTGCAAAGTGTAATTTTCTTTCCAGTTACTTCTCCCCGACCGACTGTTGTGTGCGTCTCACTACACACACAAGCTGCCCAGCTGACAGAGGTTAGTTCTAGTTGCTTGATCATATATTCATCTTGCTATGTTCGATTTAAGATTTGTTACCACTGATAGATAGGTATGTTCAAGGGCTGTTCACATGCCAAGTTTTCGCTTCGTGAATAAAATAATGAAGGAGATATTAACTTGCAAAGTGTAATTTTCTTTCCAGTTACTTCTCGCCGACCGACTGTTGTGTTCGTCTTTCTACACACACAAGCTGCCCAGCTATCAGAGGTTAGTTGTAGTTGCTTGATCATATAATCATCTTGCTATGTTCGATTTAAGATTTGTTACCACTGATAGATAGGTATTTTTAAGGGCTATTCGCATGACAAGTTTAAGCTTCGTCAAAATGATATTAAGGGAGATATTAACTTGCGAAGTGTCCTTTTCTTTCCAGTTACTCCTCGCCGTCCGACTGTAGTGTGCAGCTCTTTACACACACAAACTGCCCAGCTGACAGAGGTTAGTTCTAGTTGCTCTATAATAAAATCATCTTGCAATGTTTGATTTAAGATTTGTTACCACTGATAGATAGGTATTTTCAAGGGCTATTTGCATGACAAGTTTTAGCTTCGTCAAAATGATATTAGGGGAGATATTACCTTGCGAAGTGTAATTTTCTTTCCAGTTACTCCTCGCCGTCCGACTGTTGTGTGCGGCTCTTTACACACACAAGCTGCCCAGCTAACAGAGGTTAGTTCTAGTTGATCTATAATAAAATCATCTTGCTATGTTCGATTTAAGATTTTTTACCACTGACAGATAGGTATTTCCAAGGGCTGTTTGTGTGCCAAGTTATAGCTTCGTCAAAATAATAATGAAGGAGATATTTACTTGCAAAGTGTAATTTTCTTTCCAGTTGCTCCTCGTCGTCCGACTGTTGTGTGCGGCTCTTTACACACACAAGCTGCCCTGCTGACAGAGGTTAGTTCTAGTTGCTTGATCATATAATCATTTTGCTATGTTTGATTTAAGATTTGTTACCATTGATAGATAGGTATTTTCAAGGGTTATTCGCATGACAAATTTTAGCTTCGTCAAAATGATATTAAGAGAGATATTAACTTGCGAAGTGTAATTTTCTTTCCAGTTACTTTTCGCCGACCGACTGTTGTGTGCGTCTCTCTACACACACAAGCTGCCCAGCTGACAGAGGTTGGTTTTAGTTGCTTGATCATATAATCATCTTGCTATGTTCGATTTAAGATTTTTTACCACTGATAGATAGGTATTTCTAAGGGCTGTTTGCGTGCCAAGTTATACCTTCGTCAAAATAATAATGAAGGAGATATTAACTTGCAAAGTGTAATTTTCTTTCCAGTTACTCCTCGCCGTCCGACTGTTGTGTGCGGCTCTTTACACACACACAAGCTGCCCTGCTGACAGAGGTCAGTTCTAGTTGCTTGATCATATAATCATCTTGCTATATCCGATTTAAGATTCGTTACCACTGATAGATAGGTATTTTCAAGGGCTATTTGCATGACAAGTTTTAGCTTCGTCAAAATGATATTAAGAGAGATATTAACTTGCGAAGTGTCATTTTCTTTCCAGTTACTTCTCGCCGACCGACTGTTGTGTGCGTCTCTCTACACACACAAGCTGCCCAGCTGACAGAGGTTGGTTGTAGTTGCTTGATCATATAATCATCTTGCTATGTTCGATTTAAGATTTGTTACCACTGGTAGATAGGTATTTTCAAGGGCTATATGCCTGACAAGTTTTAGCTTCGTCAATATGATATTAAGGAAGATATTAACTTGCGAAGTGTCCTTTTCTTTCCAGTTACTCCTCGCCGTCCGACTGTAGTGTGCGGCTCTTTACACACACAAGCTGCCCAGCTGACAGAGGTTAGTTCTAGTTGCTCTATAATAAAATCATCTTGCTATGTTCGATTTAAGATTTTTTACCACAGGTAGATAGGTATTTTCAAGGGCTGTTCACATGCCAAGTTTTCGCTTCATGAATATAATAATGAAGGAGATATTAATTTGCAAAGTGTAATTTCCTTTCCAGTTACTTCTCGCCGACCGACTGTTGTGTGCGTCTCACTACACACACAAGCTGCCCAGCTGACAGAGGTTAGTTCTAGTTGCTTCATCATATAATCATCTTGCTATGTTCGGTTTAAGATTTGTTACCACTGATAGATAGGAATGTTCAAGGGCTGTTCAAATGCCAAGTTTTCGCTCCGTGAATATAATAATGAAGGAGAAATTAACTTGCAAAGTGTAATTTTCTTTCCAGTTACTTCTCGCCGACCGACTGTTGTGTGCGTCTCACTACACACACAAGCTGCCCAGCTGACAGAGGTTAGTTCTAGTTGCTTGATCATATAATCATCTTGCTATGTTCGATTTAAGATTTGTTACCACTGATAGATAGGTATGTTCAAGGGCTGTTCACACGCCAAGTTTTCGCTTCGTGAATAAAATAATGAAGGAGATATTAACTTGCAAAGTGTAATTTTCTTTCCAGTTACTTCTCGCCGACCGACTGTTGTGTTCGTCTTTCTACACACACAAGCTGCCCAGCTATCAGAGGTTAGTTGTAGTTGCTTAATCATATAATCATCTTGCTATGTTCGATTTAAGATTTGTTACCATTGATAGATAGGTATTTCTAAGGGCTGTTTGCGTGCCAAGTTATACCTTCGTCAGAATAATAATGAAGGAGATATTAACTTGCAAAGTGTAATTTTCTTTCCAGTTACATCTCGCCGACCGACTGTTGTGTGCGTCTCTCTACACACACAAGCTGCCCAGCTGACAGAGGTTGGTTCTAGTTGCTTGATCATATAATCATCTTGCTATGTTCGATTTAAGATTTGTTACCACTGATAAATAGGTATTTCCAAGGGCTGTTTGCGTGCCAAGTTATACCTTCGTCAAAATAATAATGAAGGAGATATTAACTTGCAAAGTGTAATTTTCTTTCCAGTTACTCCTCGCCGTCCGACTGTTGTGTGCGGCTCTTTACACACACACAAGCTGCCCTGCTGACAGAGGTCAGTTCTAGTTGCTTGATCATATAATCATCTTGCTATGTTCGATTTAAGATTCGTTACCACTGATAGATAGGTATTTTCAAGGGCTATTTGCATGACAAGTTTTAGCTTCGTCAAAATGATATTAAGAGAGATATTAACTTGCGAAGTGACATTTTCTTTCCAGTTACTTCTCGCCGACCGACTGTTGTGTGCGTCTCTCTACACACACAAGCTGCCCAGCTGACAGAGGTTGGTTCTAGTTGCTTGATCATATAATCATCTTGCTATGTTCGATTTAAGATTTGTTACCACTGGTAGATAGGTATTTTAAAGGGCTATATGCATGACAAGTTTTAGCTTCGTCAATATGATATTAAGGAAGATATTAACTTGCGAAGTGTCCTTTTCTTTCCAGTTACTCCTCGCCGTCCGACTGTAGTGTGCGGCTCTTTACACACACAAGCTGCCCAGCTGACAGAGGTTAGTTCTAGTTGCTCTATAATAAAATCATCTTGCTATGTTCGATTTAAGATTTTTTACCACTGGTAGATAGGTATTTTCAAGGGCTGTTCACATGCCAAGTTTTCGCTTCATGAATATAATAATGAAGGAGATATTAATTTGCAAAGTGTAATTTTCTTTCCAGTTACTTCTCGCCGACCGACTGTTGTGTGCGTCTCACTACACACACAAGCTGCCCAGCTGACAGAGGTTAGTTCTAGTTGCTTGATCATAAAATCATCTTGCTATGTTCGATTTAAGATTTGTTACCATTGATAGATAGGTATTTTCAAGGGCTATTCGCATGACAAGTTTAAGCTTCGTCAAAATGATATTAAGGGAGATATTACTTTCCAAGTGTCCTTTTCTTTCCAGTTACTCCTCGCCGTCCGACTGTAGTGTGCAGCTCTTTACACACATAAGCTGCCCAGCTGACAGAGGTTAGTTCTAGTTGCTCTATAATAAAATCATCTTGCTATGTTCGATTTAAGATTTTTTACCACTGATAGATAGGTATTTTCAAGGGCTGTTCACATGCCAAGTTTTCGCTTCGTGAATAAAATAATGAAGGAGATATTAACTTGCAAAGTGTAATTTTTTCCAGTTACTTCTCGCCGACCGACTGTTGTGTACGTCTCACTACACACACAAGCTGCCAAGCTGACAGAGGTTAGTTCTAGTTGCTTGATCATATAATCATCTTGCTATGTTCGATTTAAGATTTGTTACCACTGATAGATAGGTATTTTCAAGGGCTATATGCATGACAAGTTTTAGCTTCGTCAAAATGATATTAAGAGAGATATTAACTTGCGAAGTATAATTTTCTTTCCAGTTACTTCTCGCCGACCGACTGTTGTGTGCGTCTCTCTACACACACAAGCTGCCCAGCTGACAGAGGTTGGTTCTAGTTGCTTGATCATATAATAATGTTGCTATGTTCGATTTAAGATTTTTTTACCACTGATAGATAGGTATGTTCAAGGACTGTTCACATGCCAAGTTTTCGCTTCGTGAATATAATAACGAAGGAGATATTAACTTGCAAAGTGTAATATTCTTTCCAGTTACTTCTCGCCGACCGACTGTTGTGTACGTCTCACTACACACACAAGCTGCCAAGCTGACAGAGGTAAGTTCTAGTTGCTTGATCATATAATCATCTTGCTATGTTCGATTTAAGATTTGTTACCACTGATAGATAGGTATTTTTTAAGGGCTATAATTATGCATGACAAGTTTTAGCTTCGTCAAAATGATATTAAGGAAGATATTAACTTGCGAAGTGTCCTTTTCTTTCCAGTTACTCCTCGCCGTCCGACTCTAGTGTGCGGCTCTTTACACACACAAGCTGCCCTGCTGACAGAGGTTAGTTCTAGTTACTCTATAATAAAATCATCTTGCTATGTTCGATTTAAGATTTTTTACCACTGATAGATAGGTATTTTCAAGGGCTGTTCACATGCCAAGTTTTCGCTTCGTGAATATAATAATGAAGGAGATATTAATTTGCAAAGTGTAATTTTCGTTTTTACATTGGAGCTATTTTGCTCCTTTTATCACATTATCGAAAACAGTTCGTTACACTTTAATCAGAAATTTTCTTTCCAGTTACTTCTCGCCGACCGACTGTTGTGTGCGTCTCACTACACACACAAGCTGCCCAGCTGACAGAGGTTAGTTCTAGTTGCTTGATCATATAATCATCTTGCTATGTTCGGTTTAAGATTTGTTACCACTGATAGATAGGAATGTTCAAGGGCTATTCAAATGCCAAGTTTTCGCTCCGTGAATATAATAATGAAGGAGATATTAACTTGCAAAGTGTAATTTTCTTTCCAGTTACTTCTCGCCGACCGACTGCTGTGTGCGTCTCACTACACACACAAGCTGCCGAGCTGACAGAGATTAGTTCTAGTTGCTTGATCATATAATCATTTTGCTATGTTCGATTTAAGATTTGTTACCACTGATAGATAGGTATGTTCAAGGGCTGTTCACATGCCAAGTCATAGCTTCGTCGAAATAATCATGAAGGAGATATTAACTTGCAAAGTGTAATTTTCTTTCCAGTTACTTCTCGCCGACCGACTGTTGTGTGTGTCTCACTACACACACAAGCTTCCCAGCTTACAGAGGTTAGTTCTAGTTGCTCTATATTAAAATCATCTTGCTATGTTCGATTTAAGATTTTTTTACCACTGATAGATAGGTATGTTCAAGGACTGTTCACATGCCAAGTTTTCGCTTCGTGAATATAATAACGAAGGAGATATTAACTTGCAAAGTGTAATTTTCTTTCCAGTTAATTCTCGCCGACCGACTGTTGTGTACGTCTCACTACACACACAAGCTGCCAAGCTGACAGAGGTTAGTTCTAGTTGCTTGATCGTATAATCATCTTGCTTTGTTCGATTTAAGATTTATTACCACTGATAGATAGGTATTTTCAAGGGCTATTCGCATAACAAGTTTAAGCTTCGTCAAAATGATATTAAGGGAGATATTAACATGCGAAGTGTCCTTTTCTTTCCAGTTACTCCTCGCCGTCCGACTGTAGTGTGCAGCTCTTTACACACACAAGCTGCCCAGCTGACAGAGGTTAGTTCTAGTTGCTCTATAATAAAATCATCTTGCTATGTTCGATTTAAGATTTGTTACCACTGATAGATAGGTATTTTCAAGGGCTATTTGCATGACAAGTTTTAGCTTCGTCAAAATGATATTAAGAGAGATATTAACTTGCGAAGTGTAATTTTCTTTCCAGTTACTTCTCGCCGACCGACTGTTGTGTGCGTCTCTCTACACACACAAGCTGCCCAGCTGACAGAGGTTGGTTCTAGTTGCTTGATCATATAATCATGTTGCTATGTTCGATTTAAGATTTTTTTACCACTGATAGATAGGTATGTTCAAGGACTGTTCACATGCCAAGTTTTCGCTTCGTGAATATAATAACGAAGGAGATATTATCTTGCAAAGTGTAATTTTCTTTCCAGTTACTTCTCGCCGACCGACTGTTGTGTACGTCTCACTACACACACAAGCTGCCAAGCTGACAGAGGTTAGTTCTAGTTGCTTGATCATATAATCATCTTGCTATGTTCGATTTAAGATTTGTTACCACTGATAGATAGGTATTTTTAAGGGCTATATGCATGACAAGTTTTAGCTTCGTCAAAATGATATTAAGGAAGATATTAACTTGCGAAGTGTCCTTTTCTTTCCAGTTACTCCTCGCCGTCCGACTGTAGTGTGCGGCTCGTTACACACACAAGCTGCCCAGCTGACAGAGGTTAGTTCTAGTTGCTCTATAATAAAATCATCTTGCTATGTTCGATTTAAGATTTTTTACCACTGATAGATAGGTATTTTCAAGGGCTGTTCACATGCCAAGTTTTCGCTTCGTGAATATAATAATGAAGGAGATATTAATTTGCAAAGTGTAATTTTCTTTCCAGTTACTTCTCGCCGACCAACTGTTGTGTGCGTCTCACTACACACACAAGCTGCCCAGCTATCAGAGGTTAGTTCTAGTTGCTTGATCATATAATCATCTTGCTATGTTCGATTTAAGATTTGTTACCACTGATAGATAGGTATGTTCAAGGGCTGTTCACATGCCAAGTTTTCGCTTCGTGAATAAAATAATGAAGGAGATATTAACTTGCAAAGTGTAATTTTCTTTCCAGTTACTTCTCGCCGACCGACTGTATTGTGCAGCTCTTTACACACACAAGCTGCCCAGCTGACAGAGGTTAGTTCTAGTTGCTCTATAATAAAATCATCTTGCTATGTTCGATTTAAGATTTGTTACCACTGATAGATAGGTATTTTCAAGGGCTATTTGCATGACAAGTTTTAGCTTCGTCAAAATGATATTAAGAGAGATATTAACTTGCGAAGTGTCCTTTTCTTTCCAGTTACTCCTCGCCGTCCGACTGTAGTGTGCTGCTCTTTACACACACAAGCTGCCCAGCTGACAGAGGTTAGTTCTAGTTGCTCTATAATAAAATCATCTTGCTATGTTCGATTTAAGATTTTTAACCACTGATAGATAGGTATTTTCAAGGGCTGTTCACATGCCAAGTTTTCGCTTCGTGAATAAAATAATGAAGGAGATATTAACTTGCAAAGGGTAATTTTTTTCCAGTTACTTCTCGCCGACCGACTGTTGTGTACGTCTCACTACACACACAAGCTGCCAAGCTGACAGAGGTTAGTTCTAGTTGCTAGATCATATAATCATCTTGCTATGTTCGATTTAAGATTTGTTACCACTGATAGATAGGTATTTTCAAGGGCTATTTGCATGACAAGTATTAGCTTCGTCAAAATGATATTAAGAGAGAAATTAACTTGCGAAGTGTCATTTTCTTTCCAGTTACTTCTCGCCGACCGACTGTTGTGTGCGTCTCTCTACACACACAAGCTGCCCAGCTGACAGAGGTTAGTTCTAGTTGCTTGATCATATAATCATCTTGCTATGTTCGATTTAAGATTTGTTACCACTGATAGATAGGTATGTTCAAGGGCTGTTCACATGCCAAGTTTTCGCTTTGTGAATAAAATAATGAAGGAGATATTAACTTGCAAAGTGTAATTTTCTTTCCAGTAACTTCTCGCCGACCGACTGCTGTGTGCGTCTCACTACACACACAAGCTGCCCAGCTGACAGAGATTAGTTCTAGTTGCTTGATCATATAATCATCTTGCTATGTTCGATTTAAGATTTGTTACCACTGATAGATAGGTATTTTCAAGGGCTATATGCATGACAAGTTTTAGCTTCGTCAAAATGATATTAAGGAAGATATTAACTTGCGAAGTGTCCTTTTCTTTCCAGTTACTCCTCGCCGTCCGACTGTAGTGTGCGGCTTTTTACACACACAAGCTGCCCAGCTGACAGAGGTTAGTTCTAGTTGCTCTATAATAAAATCATCTTGCTATGTTCGATTTAAGATTTTTTACCACTGATAGATAGGTATTTTCAAGGGCTGTTCACATGCCAAGTTTTTGCTTCGTGAATATAATAATGAAGGAGATATTTATTTGCAAAGTGTAATTTTCTTTCCAGTTACTTCTCGCCGACCGACTGTTAAGTGCGTCTCACTACACACACAAGCTGCCCAGCTGACAGAGGTTAGTTCTAGTTGCTTGATCATATAATCATCTTGCTATGTTCGGTTTAAGATTTGTTACCACTGATAGATAGGAATGTTCAAGGGCTATTCAAATGCCAAGTTTTCGCTCCGTGAATATTTTATTGAAGGAGATATTAACTTGCAAAGTGTAATTTTCTTTCCAGTTACTTCTCGCCGACCGACTGCTGTGTGCGTCTCACTACACACACAAGCTGCGAAGCTGACAGAGATTAGTTCTAGTTGCTTGATCATATAATCATTTTGCAATGTTCGATTTAAGATTTGTTACCACTGATAGATAGCTATGTTCAAGGGCTGTTTACATGCCAAGTCATAGCTTCGTCAAAATAATAATGAAGGAGATATTTACTTGCAAAGTGTAATTTTCTTTCCAGTTACTTCTCGCCGACCGACTGTTGTGTGTGTCTCACTACACACACAAGCTTCCCAGCTGACAGAGGTTAGTTCTAGTTGCTCTATAATAAAATCATCTTGCTATGTTCGATTTAAGATTTGTTACCACTGATAGATAGGTATTTTCAAGGGCTATTTGCATGACAAGTTTTAGCTTCGTCAAAATGATATTAAGAGAGATATTAACTTGCGAAGTGTAATTTTCTTTCCAGTTATTTCTCGCCGACCGACTGTCGTGTGCGTCTCTCTACACACACAAGCTGCCCAGCTGACAGAGGTTGGTTCTAGTTGCTTGATCATATAATCATGTTGCTATGTTCGATTTAAGATTTTTTTACCACTGATAGATAGGTATGTTCAAGGACTGTTCACTTGCCAAGTTTTCGCTTCGTGAATATAATAACGAAGGAGATATTATCTTGCAAAGTGTAATTTTCTTTCCAGTTAATTCTCGCCGACCGACTGTTGTGTACGTCTCACTACACACACAAGCTGCCAAGGTGACAGAGGTTAGTTCTAGTTGATTGATCATATAATCATCTTGCTATGTTCGATTTAAGATTTGTTACCACTGATAGATAGCTATGTTCAAGGGCTGTTTACATGCCAAGTCATAGCTTCGTCAAAATAATAATGAAGGAGATATTTACTTGCAAAGTGTAATTTTCTTTCCAGTTACTTCTCGCCGACCGACTGTTGTGTGTGTCTCACTACACACACAAGCTTCCCAGCTGACAGAGGTTAGTTCTAGTTGCTTGATCATATAATCATCTTGCTATGTTCGGTTTAAGATTTGTTACCACTGATAGATAGGAATGTTCAAGGGCTATTCAAATGCCAAGTTTTCGCTCCGTGAATATAATAATGAAGGAGATATTAACTTGCAAAGTGTAATTTTCTTTCCAGTTACTTCTCGCCGACCGACTGTTGTGTGCATCTCACTACACACACAAGCTGCCCAGCTGACAGAGGTTAGTTCTAGTTGCTTGATCATATAATCATCTTGCTATGTTGGATTTAAGATTTGTTAACACTGATAGATAGGTATGTTCAAGGGCTGTTCACATGCCAAGTTTTCGCTTCGTGAATAAAATAATGAAGGAGATATTAACTTGACAAAGTGTAATTTTCTTTCCAGTTACTTCTCGCCGACCGACTGTTGTGTTCGTCTCTCTACACACACAAGCTGCCCAGCTATCAGAGGTTAGTTGTAGTTGCTTGATCATATAATCATCTTGCTATGTTCGATTTAAGATTTATTACCACTGATAGATAGGTATTTTCAAGGGCTATTCGCATAACAAGTTTAAGCTTCGTCAAAATGATATTAAGGGAGATATTAACTTGCGAAGTGTCCTTTTCTTTCCAGTTACTCCTCGCCGTCCGACTGTAGTGTGCAGCTCTTTACACACACAAGCTGCCCAGCTGACAGAGGTTAGTTCTAGTTGCTCTATAAAAAAATCATCTTGCTATGTTCGATTTAAGATTTGTTACCACTGATAGATAGGTATTTTCAAGGGCTATTTGCATGACAAGTTTTAGCTTCGTCAAAATGATATTAAGAGAGATATTAACTTGCGAAGTGTAATTTTCTTTCCAGTTATTTCTCGCCGACCGACTGTCGTGTGCGTCTCTCTACACACACAAGCTGCCCAGCTGACAGAGGTTGGTTCTAGTTGCTTGATCATATAATCATGTTGCTATGTTCGATTTAAGATTTTTTTACCACTGATAGATAGGTATGTTCAAGGACTGTTCACTTGCCAAGTTTTCGCTTCGTGAATATAATAACGAAGGAGATATTATCTTGCAAAGTGTAATTTTCTTTCCAGTTAATTCTCGCCGACCGACTGTTGTGTACGTCTCACTACACACACAAGCTGCCAAGGTGACAGAGGTTAGTTCTAGTTGCTTGATCATATAATCATCTTGCTATGTTCGATTTCAGATTTGTTACCACTGATAGATAGGTATTTTCAAGGGCTATATGCATGACAAGTTTTAGCTTCGTCAATATGATATTAAGGAAGATATTAACTTGCGAAGTGTCCTTTTCTTTCCAGTTACTCCTCGCCGTCCGACTGTAGTGTGCGGCTTTTTACACACACAAGCTGCCCAGCTGACAGAGGTTAGTTCTAGTTGCTCTATAATAAAATCATCTTGCTATGTTCGATTTAAGATTTTTTACCACTGATAGATAGGTATTTTCAAGGGCTGTTCACATGCCAAGTTTTTGCTTCGTGAATATAATAATGAAGGAGATATTAATTTGCAAAGTGTAATTTTCTTTCCAGTTACTTCTCGCCGACCGACTGTTAAGTGCGTCTCACTACACACACAAGCTGCCCAGCTGACAGAGGTTAGTTCTAGTTGCTTGATCATATAATCATCTTGCTATGTTCGGTTTAAGATTTGTTACCACTGATAGATAGGACCGTTCAAGGGCTATTCAAATGCCAAGTTTTCGCTCCGTGAATATTTTAATGAAGGAGATATTAACTTGCAAAGTGTAATTTTCTTTCCAGTTACTTCTCGCCGACCGACTGCTGTGTGCGTCTCACTACACACACAAGCTGCGAAGCTGACAGAGGTTAGTTCTAGTTGCTTGATCATATAATCATCTTGCTATGTTCGATTTCAGATTTGTTACCACTGATAGATAGGTATTTTCAAGGGCTGTTCACATGCCAAGTTTTCAATCCGTGAATATAATAATGAAGGAGATATTAACTTGCAAAGTGTAATTTTTTTCCAGTTACTTCTCGCCGACCGACTGTTGTGTGCGTCTCACTACACACACAAGCTGCCCAGCTGACAGAGGTTAGTTCTAGTTGCTTGATCATATAATCATTTTGCAATGTTCGATTTAAGATTTGTTACCACTGATAGATAGGTATGTTCAAGGGCTGTTCACATGCCAAGTCATAGCTTCGTCAAAATAATAATGAAGGAGATATTTACTTGCAAAGTGTAATTTTCTTTCCAGTTACTTCTCGCCGACCGACTGTTGTGTGTGTCTCACTACACACACAAGCTTCCCAGCTGACAGAGGTTAGTTCTAGTTGCTTGATCATATAATCATCTTGCTATGTTCGGTTTAAGATTTGTTACCACTGATAGATAGGAATGTTCAAGGGCTATTTAAATGCCAAGTTTTCGCTCCGTGAATATAATAATGAAGGAGATATTAACTTGCAAAGTGTAATTTTCTTTCCAGTTACTTCTCGCCGACCGACTGTTGTGTGCATCTCACTACACACACAAGCTGCCCAGCTGACAGAGGTTAGTTCTAGTTGCTTGATCATATAATCATCTTGCTATGTTCGATTTAAGATTCGTTACCACTGATAGATAGGTATTTTCAAGGGCTATTTGCATGACAAGTTTTAGCTTCGTCAATATGATATTAAGGAAGATATTAACTTGCGAAGTGTCCTTTTCTTTCCAGTTACTCCTCGCCGTCCGACTGTAGTGTGCGGCTCTTTACACACACAAGCTGCCCAGCTGACAGAGGTTAGTTCTAGTTGCTCTATAATAAAATCATCTTGCTATGTTCGATTTAAGATTTTTTACCACTGGTAGAAGGTATTTTCAAGGGCTGTTCACATGCCAAGTTATAGCTTCGTCAAAATAATAATGAAGGAGATATTTACTTGCAAAGTGTAATTTTCTTTCCAGTTGCTCCTCGTCGTCCGACTGTTGTGTGCGGCTCTTTACACACACAAGCTGCCCTGCTGACAGAGGTTAGTTCTAGTTGCTTGATCATATAATCATTTTGCTATGTTTGATTTAAGATTTGTTACCATCGATAGATAGGTATTTTCAAGGGTTATTCGCCTGACAAATTTCAGCTTCGTCAAAATGATATTAAGAGAGATATTAACTTGCGAAGTGTAATTTTCTTTCCAGTTACTTTGCGCCGACCGACTGTTGTGTGCGTCTCTCTACACACACAAGCTGCCCAGCTGACAGAGGTTGGTTCTAGTTGCTTGATCATATAATCATCTTGCTATGTTCGATTTCAGATTTTTTACCACTGATAGATAGGTATTTCTAAGGGCTGTTTGCGTGCCAAGTTATACCTTCGTCAGAATAATAATGAAGGAGATATTAAGTTGCAAAGTGTAATTTTCTTTCCAGTTACTTCTCGCCGACCGACTGTTGTGTGCGTCTCTCTACACACACAAGCTGCCCAGCTGACAGAGGTTGGTTCTAGTTACTTGATCATATAATCATCTTGCTATGTTCGATTTAAGATTTGTTACCACTGATAAATAGGTATTTTCAAGGGCTGTTTGCGTGCCAAGTTATACCTTCGTCAAAATAATAATGAAGGAGATATTAACTTGCAAAGTGTAATTTTTTTCCAGTTACTCCTCGCCGTCCGACTGTTGTGTGCATCTCTCTACACACACAAGCTGCAAAGCTGACAGAGGTTGGTTCTAGTTGCTTGATCATATAATCATCTTGCTATGTTCGATTTAAGATTCGTTACCACTGATAGATAGGTATTTTCAAGGGCTATTTGCATGACAAGTTTTAGCTTCGTCAAAATGATATTAAGAGAGATATTAACTTGCGAAGTGTCATTTTCTTTCCAGTTACTTCTCGCCGACCGACTGTTGTGTGCGTCTCTATACACACACAAGCTGCCCAGCTGACAGAGGTTGGTTCTAGTTGCTTGATCATATAATCATCTTGCTATGTTCGATTTAAGATTTTTTACCACTGATAGATAGGTATTTTCAAGGGCTATATGCATGACAAGTTTTCGCTTCGTGAATAAAAAAATGAAGGAGATATTAACTTGCAAAGTGTAATTTTCTTTCCAGTTACTTCTCGCCGACCGACTGTTGTGTTCGTCTCTCTACACACACAAGCTGCCTAGCTGACAGAGGTTAGTTCTAGTTGCTTGATCATATAATCATCTTGCTATGTTCGATTTAAGATTTGTTACCACTGGTAGATAGGTATTTTCAAGGGCTATATGCATGTCAAGTTTTCGCTTCGTGAATAAAAAAATGAAGGAGATATTAACTTGCAAAGTGTAATTTTCTTTCCAGTTACTTCTCGCCGACCGACTGTTGTGTTCGTCTCTCTACACACACAAGCTGCCCAGCTATCAGAGGTTAGTTGTAGTTGCTTGATCATATAATCATCTTGCTATGTTCGATTTAAGATTTGTTACCACTGATAGATAGGTATTTTTAAGGGCTATTCGCATGACAAGTTTAAGCTTCGTCAAAATGATATTAAGGGAGATATTAACTTGCGAAGTGTCCTTTTTTTCCAGTTACTCCTCGCCGTCCGACTGTAGTGTGCAGCTCTTTACACACACAAGCTGCCCAGCTGACAGAGGTTAGTTCTAGTTGCTCTATAATAAAATCATCTTGCTATGTTTGATTTAAGATTTGTTACCACTGATAGATAGGTCTTTTCAAGGGCTATTTGCATGACAAGTTTTAGCTTCGTCAAAATGATATTAAGGGAGATATTACCTTGCGAAGTGTCATTTTCTTTCCAGTTACTCCTCGCCGTCCGACTGTTGTGTGCGGCTCTCTACACACACAAGCTGCCCAGCTATCAGAGGTTAGTTGTAGTTGCTTGATCATATAATCATCTTGCTATGTTCGATTTAAGATTTGTTACCACTGATAGATAGGTATTTTTAAGGGCTATTCGCATGACAAGTTTAAGCTTCGTCAAAATGATATTAAGGGAGATATTAACTTGCGAAGTGTCCTTTTTTTCCAGTTACTCCTCGCCGTCCGACTGTAGTGTGCAGCTCTTTACACACACAAGCTGCCCAGCTGACAGAGGTTAGTTCTAGTTGCTCTATAATAAAATCATCTTGCTATGTTTGATTTAAGATTTGTTACCACTGATAGATAGGTCTTTTCAAGGGCTATTTGCATGACAAGTTTTAGCTTCGTCAAAATGATATTAAGAGAGATATTAACTTGCGAAGTGTCATTTTCTTTCCAGTTACTTCTCGCCGACCGACTGTTGTGTACGTCTCTATACACACACAAGCTGCCCAGCTGACAGAGGTTGGTTCAAGTTGCTTGATCATATAATCATCTTGCTATGTTCGATTTAAGATTTGTTACCACTGGTAGATACGTATTTTCAAGGGCTATATGCATGACAAGTTTTAGCTTCGTCAATATGATATTAAGGAAGATATTAACTTGCGAAGTGTCCTTTTCTTTCCAGTTACTCCTCGCCGTCCGACAGTAGTGTGCGGCTCTTTACACACACAAGCTGCCCAGCTGACAGAGGTTAGTTCTAGTTGCTCTATAATAAAATCATCTTGCTATGTTCGATTTAAGATTTTTTACCACTGGTAGATAGGTATTTTCAAGGGCTGTTCACATGCCAAGTTTTCGCTTCATGAATATAATAATGAAGGAGATATTAATTTGCAAAGTGTAATTTTCTTTCCAGTTACTTCTCGCCGACCGACTGTTGTGTGCGTCTCACTACACACACAAGCTGCCCAGCTGACAGAGGTTAGTTCTAGTTGCTTGATCATATAATCATCTTGCTATGTTCGGTTTAAGATTTGTTACCACTGATAGATAGGAATGTTCAAGGGCTGTTCAAATGCCAAGTTTTCGCTCCGTGAATATAATAATGAAGGAGATATTAATTTGCAAAGTGTAATTTTCTTTCCAGTTACTTCTCGCCGACCGACTGTTGTGTGCGTCTCACTACACACACAAGCTGCCCAGCTGACAGAGGTTAGTTCTAGTTGCTTGATCATATAATCATCTTGCTATGTTCGGTTTAAGATTTGTTACCACTGATAGATAGGAATGTTCAAGGGCTGTTCAAATGCCAAGTTTTCGCTCCGTGAATATAATAATGAAGGAGATATTAACTTGCAAAGTGTAATTTTCTTTCCAGTTACTCCTCGCCGTCCGACTGTTGTGTGTGGCTCTTTACACACACACAAGCTGCCCTGCTGACAGAGGTCAGTTCTAGTTGCTTGATCATATAATCATCTTGCTATGTTCGGTTTAAGGTTTGTTACCACTGATAGATAGGTATGTTCAAGGGCTGTTCACATGCCAAGTTTTCGCTTCGTGAATATAATAATGAAGGAGATATTAACTTGCAAAGTGTAATTTTTTTCCAGTTACTTCTCGCCGACCGACTGTTGTGTGCATCTCTCTACACACACAAGCTGCAAAGCTGACAGAGGTTGGTTCTAGTTGCTTGATCATATAATCATCTTGCTATGTTCGATTTAAGATTCGTTACCACTGATAGATAGGTATTTTCAAGGGCTATTTGCATGACAAGTTTTAGCTTCGTCAAAATGATATTAAGAGAGATATTAACTTGCGAAGTGTCATTTTCTTTCCAGTTACTTCTCGCCGACCGACTGTTGTGTGCGTCTCTCTACACACACAAGCTGCCCAGCTGACAGAGGTTAGTTGTAGTTGCTTGATCATATAATCATCTTGCTATGTTCGATTTAAGATTTGTTACCACTGATAGATAGGTATGTTCAAGGGCTTTCACATGCCAAGTTTTCGCTTCGTGAATATAATAATGAAGGAGATATTAACTTGCAAAGTGTAATTTTCTTTTCAGTTACTTCTCGCCGACCGACTGTTGTGTGCGTCTATCTACACACACAAGCTGCAAAGCTGACAGAGGTTGGTTCTAGTTGCTTGATCATATAATCATCTTGCTATGTTCGATTTAAGATTTGTTACCACTGATAGATAGGTATTTTCAAGGGCTATTTGCATGACAAGTTTTAGCTTCGTCAAAATGATATTAAGAGAGATATTAACTTGCGAAGTGTCCTTTTCTTTCCAGTTACACCTCGCCGTCCGACTGTAGTGTGCGGCTCTTTACACACACAAGCTGCCCAGCTGACAGAGGTTGGTTCTAGTTGCTTGATCATATAATCATCTTGCTATGTTCGATTTAAGATTTGTTACCACTGGTAGATAGGTATTTTCAAGGGCTATATGCATGACAAGTTTTAGTTTCGTCAATATGATATTAACGAAGATATTAACTTGCGAAGTGTCCTTTTCTTTCCAGTTACACCTCGCCGTCCGACTGTAGTGTGCGGCTCTTTACACACACAAGCTGCCCAGCTGACAGAGGTTAGTTCTAGTTGCTCTATAATAAAATCATCTTGCTATGTTCGATTTAAGATTTTTTACCACTGGTAGATAGGAATGTTCAAGGGCTGTTCAAATGCCAAGTTTTCGCTCCGTGAATATAATAATGAAGGAGATATTAACTTGCAAAGTGTAATTTTCTTTCCAGTTACTTCTCCCCGACCGACTGTTGTGTGCGTCTCACTACACACACAAGCTGCCCAGCTGACAGAGGTTAGTTCTAGTTGCTTGATCATATATTCATCTTGCTATGTTCGATTTAAGATTTGTTACCACTGATAGATAGGTATGTTCAAGGGCTGTTCACATGCCAAGTTTTCGCTTCGTGAATAAAATAATGAAGGAGATATTAACTTGCAAAGTGTAATTTTCTTTCCAGTTACTTCTCGCCGACCGACTGTTGTGTTCGTCTTTCTACACACACAAGCTGCCCAGCTATCAGAGGTTAGTTGTAGTTGCTTGATCATATAATCATCTTGCTATGTTCGATTTAAGATTTGTTACCACTGATAGATAGGTATTTTTAAGGGCTATTCGCATGACAAGTTTAAGCTTCGTCAAAATGATATTAAGGGAGATATTAACTTGCGAAGTGTCCTTTTCTTTCCAGTTACTCCTCGCCGTCCGACTGTAGTGTGCAGCTCTTTACACACACAAACTGCCCAGCTGACAGAGGTTAGTTCTAGTTGCTCTATAATAAAATCATCTTGCAATGTTTGATTTAAGATTTGTTACCACTGATAGATAGGTATTTTCAAGGGCTATTTGCATGACAAGTTTTAGCTTCGTCAAAATGATATTAGGGGAGATATTACCTTGCGAAGTGTAATTTTCTTTCCAGTTACTCCTCGCCGTCCGACTGTTGTGTGCGGCTCTTTACACACACAAGCTGCCCAGCTAACAGAGGTTAGTTCTAGTTGATCTATAATAAAATCATCTTGCTATGTTCGATTTAAGATTTTTTACCACTGACAGATAGGTATTTCCAAGGGCTGTTTGTGTGCCAAGTTATAGCTTCGTCAAAATAATAATGAAGGAGATATTTACTTGCAAAGTGTAATTTTCTTTCCAGTTGCTCCTCGTCGTCCGACTGTTGTGTGCGGCTCTTTACACACACAAGCTGCCCTGCTGACAGAGGTTAGTTCTAGTTGCTTGATCATATAATCATTTTGCTATGTTTGATTTAAGATTTGTTACCATTGATAGATAGGTATTTTCAAGGGTTATTCGCATGACAAATTTTAGCTTCGTCAAAATGATATTAAGAGAGATATTAACTTGCGAAGTGTAATTTTCTTTCCAGTTACTTTTCGCCGACCGACTGTTGTGTGCGTCTCTCTACACACACAAGCTGCCCAGCTGACAGAGGTTGGTTTTAGTTGCTTGATCATATAATCATCTTGCTATGTTCGATTTAAGATTTTTTACCACTGATAGATAGGTATTTCTAAGGGCTGTTTGCGTGCCAAGTTATACCTTCGTCAAAATAATAATGAAGGAGATATTAACTTGCAAAGTGTAATTTTCTTTCCAGTTACTCCTCGCCGTCCGACTGTTGTGTGCGGCTCTTTACACACACACAAGCTGCCCTGCTGACAGAGGTCAGTTCTAGTTGCTTGATCATATAATCATCTTGCTATATCCGATTTAAGATTCGTTACCACTGATAGATAGGTATTTTCAAGGGCTATTTGCATGACAAGTTTTAGCTTCGTCAAAATGATATTAAGAGAGATATTAACTTGCGAAGTGTCATTTTCTTTCCAGTTACTTCTCGCCGACCGACTGTTGTGTGCGTCTCTCTACACACACAAGCTGCCCAGCTGACAGAGGTTGGTTGTAGTTGCTTGATCATATAATCATCTTGCTATGTTCGATTTAAGATTTGTTACCACTGGTAGATAGGTATTTTCAAGGGCTATATGCCTGACAAGTTTTAGCTTCGTCAATATGATATTAAGGAAGATATTAACTTGCGAAGTGTCCTTTTCTTTCCAGTTACTCCTCGCCGTCCGACTGTAGTGTGCGGCTCTTTACACACACAAGCTGCCCAGCTGACAGAGGTTAGTTCTAGTTGCTCTATAATAAAATCATCTTGCTATGTTCGATTTAAGATTTTTTACCACAGGTAGATAGGTATTTTCAAGGGCTGTTCACATGCCAAGTTTTCGCTTCATGAATATAATAATGAAGGAGATATTAATTTGCAAAGTGTAATTTCCTTTCCAGTTACTTCTCGCCGACCGACTGTTGTGTGCGTCTCACTACACACACAAGCTGCCCAGCTGACAGAGGTTAGTTCTAGTTGCTTCATCATATAATCATCTTGCTATGTTCGGTTTAAGATTTGTTACCACTGATAGATAGGAATGTTCAAGGGCTGTTCAAATGCCAAGTTTTCGCTCCGTGAATATAATAATGAAGGAGAAATTAACTTGCAAAGTGTAATTTTCTTTCCAGTTACTTCTCGCCGACCGACTGTTGTGTGCGTCTCACTACACACACAAGCTGCCCAGCTGACAGAGGTTAGTTCTAGTTGCTTGATCATATAATCATCTTGCTATGTTCGATTTAAGATTTGTTACCACTGATAGATAGGTATGTTCAAGGGCTGTTCACACGCCAAGTTTTCGCTTCGTGAATAAAATAATGAAGGAGATATTAACTTGCAAAGTGTAATTTTCTTTCCAGTTACTTCTCGCCGACCGACTGTTGTGTTCGTCTTTCTACACACACAAGCTGCCCAGCTATCAGAGGTTAGTTGTAGTTGCTTAATCATATAATCATCTTGCTATGTTCGATTTAAGATTTGTTACCATTGATAGATAGGTATTTCTAAGGGCTGTTTGCGTGCCAAGTTATACCTTCGTCAGAATAATAATGAAGGAGATATTAACTTGCAAAGTGTAATTTTCTTTCCAGTTACATCTCGCCGACCGACTGTTGTGTGCGTCTCTCTACACACACAAGCTGCCCAGCTGACAGAGGTTGGTTCTAGTTGCTTGATCATATAATCATCTTGCTATGTTCGATTTAAGATTTGTTACCACTGATAAATAGGTATTTCCAAGGGCTGTTTGCGTGCCAAGTTATACCTTCGTCAAAATAATAATGAAGGAGATATTAACTTGCAAAGTGTAATTTTCTTTCCAGTTACTCCTCGCCGTCCGACTGTTGTGTGCGGCTCTTTACACACACACAAGCTGCCCTGCTGACAGAGGTCAGTTCTAGTTGCTTGATCATATAATCATCTTGCTATGTTCGATTTAAGATTCGTTACCACTGATAGATAGGTATTTTCAAGGGCTATTTGCATGACAAGTTTTAGCTTCGTCAAAATGATATTAAGAGAGATATTAACTTGCGAAGTGACATTTTCTTTCCAGTTACTTCTCGCCGACCGACTGTTGTGTGCGTCTCTCTACACACACAAGCTGCCCAGCTGACAGAGGTTGGTTCTAGTTGCTTGATCATATAATCATCTTGCTATGTTCGATTTAAGATTTGTTACCACTGGTAGATAGGTATTTTAAAGGGCTATATGCATGACAAGTTTTAGCTTCGTCAATATGATATTAAGGAAGATATTAACTTGCGAAGTGTCCTTTTCTTTCCAGTTACTCCTCGCCGTCCGACTGTAGTGTGCGGCTCTTTACACACACAAGCTGCCCAGCTGACAGAGGTTAGTTCTAGTTGCTCTATAATAAAATCATCTTGCTATGTTCGATTTAAGATTTTTTACCACTGGTAGATAGGTATTTTCAAGGGCTGTTCACATGCCAAGTTTTCGCTTCATGAATATAATAATGAAGGAGATATTAATTTGCAAAGTGTAATTTTCTTTCCAGTTACTTCTCGCCGACCGACTGTTGTGTGCGTCTCACTACACACACAAGCTGCCCAGCTGACAGAGGTTAGTTCTAGTTGCTTGATCATAAAATCATCTTGCTATGTTCGATTTAAGATTTGTTACCATTGATAGATAGGTATTTTCAAGGGCTATTCGCATGACAAGTTTAAGCTTCGTCAAAATGATATTAAGGGAGATATTACTTTCCAAGTGTCCTTTTCTTTCCAGTTACTCCTCGCCGTCCGACTGTAGTGTGCAGCTCTTTACACACATAAGCTGCCCAGCTGACAGAGGTTAGTTCTAGTTGCTCTATAATAAAATCATCTTGCTATGTTCGATTTAAGATTTTTTACCACTGATAGATAGGTATTTTCAAGGGCTGTTCACATGCCAAGTTTTCGCTTCGTGAATAAAATAATGAAGGAGATATTAACTTGCAAAGTGTAATTTTTTCCAGTTACTTCTCGCCGACCGACTGTTGTGTACGTCTCACTACACACACAAGCTGCCAAGCTGACAGAGGTTAGTTCTAGTTGCTTGATCATATAATCATCTTGCTATGTTCGATTTAAGATTTGTTACCACTGATAGATAGGTATTTTCAAGGGCTATATGCATGACAAGTTTTAGCTTCGTCAAAATGATATTAAGAGAGATATTAACTTGCGAAGTATAATTTTCTTTCCAGTTACTTCTCGCCGACCGACTGTTGTGTGCGTCTCTCTACACACACAAGCTGCCCAGCTGACAGAGGTTGGTTCTAGTTGCTTGATCATATAATAATGTTGCTATGTTCGATTTAAGATTTTTTTACCACTGATAGATAGGTATGTTCAAGGACTGTTCACATGCCAAGTTTTCGCTTCGTGAATATAATAACGAAGGAGATATTAACTTGCAAAGTGTAATATTCTTTCCAGTTACTTCTCGCCGACCGACTGTTGTGTACGTCTCACTACACACACAAGCTGCCAAGCTGACAGAGGTAAGTTCTAGTTGCTTGATCATATAATCATCTTGCTATGTTCGATTTAAGATTTGTTACCACTGATAGATAGGTATTTTTTAAGGGCTATAATTATGCATGACAAGTTTTAGCTTCGTCAAAATGATATTAAGGAAGATATTAACTTGCGAAGTGTCCTTTTCTTTCCAGTTACTCCTCGCCGTCCGACTCTAGTGTGCGGCTCTTTACACACACAAGCTGCCCTGCTGACAGAGGTTAGTTCTAGTTACTCTATAATAAAATCATCTTGCTATGTTCGATTTAAGATTTTTTACCACTGATAGATAGGTATTTTCAAGGGCTGTTCACATGCCAAGTTTTCGCTTCGTGAATATAATAATGAAGGAGATATTAATTTGCAAAGTGTAATTTTCTTTCCAGTTACTTCTCGCCGACCGACTGTTGTGTGCGTCTCACTACACACACAAGCTGCCCAGCTGACAGAGGTTAGTTCTAGTTGCTTGATCATATAATCATCTTGCTATGTTCGGTTTAAGATTTGTTACCACTGATAGATAGGAATGTTCAAGGGCTATTCAAATGCCAAGTTTTCGCTCCGTGAATATAATAATGAAGGAGATATTAACTTGCAAAGTGTAATTTTCTTTCCAGTTACTTCTCGCCGACCGACTGCTGTGTGCGTCTCACTACACACACAAGCTGCCGAGCTGACAGAGATTAGTTCTAGTTGCTTGATCATATAATCATTTTGCTATGTTCGATTTAAGATTTGTTACCACTGATAGATAGGTATGTTCAAGGGCTGTTCACATGCCAAGTCATAGCTTCGTCGAAATAATCATGAAGGAGATATTAACTTGCAAAGTGTAATTTTCTTTCCAGTTACTTCTCGCCGACCGACTGTTGTGTGTGTCTCACTACACACACAAGCTTCCCAGCTTACAGAGGTTAGTTCTAGTTGCTCTATATTAAAATCATCTTGCTATGTTCGATTTAAGATTTTTTTACCACTGATAGATAGGTATGTTCAAGGACTGTTCACATGCCAAGTTTTCGCTTCGTGAATATAATAACGAAGGAGATATTAACTTGCAAAGTGTAATTTTCTTTCCAGTTAATTCTCGCCGACCGACTGTTGTGTACGTCTCACTACACACACAAGCTGCCAAGCTGACAGAGGTTAGTTCTAGTTGCTTGATCGTATAATCATCTTGCTTTGTTCGATTTAAGATTTATTACCACTGATAGATAGGTATTTTCAAGGGCTATTCGCATAACAAGTTTAAGCTTCGTCAAAATGATATTAAGGGAGATATTAACATGCGAAGTGTCCTTTTCTTTCCAGTTACTCCTCGCCGTCCGACTGTAGTGTGCAGCTCTTTACACACACAAGCTGCCCAGCTGACAGAGGTTAGTTCTAGTTGCTCTATAATAAAATCATCTTGCTATGTTCGATTTAAGATTTGTTACCACTGATAGATAGGTATTTTCAAGGGCTATTTGCATGACAAGTTTTAGCTTCGTCAAAATGATATTAAGAGAGATATTAACTTGCGAAGTGTAATTTTCTTTCCAGTTACTTCTCGCCGACCGACTGTTGTGTGCGTCTCTCTACACACACAAGCTGCCCAGCTGACAGAGGTTGGTTCTAGTTGCTTGATCATATAATCATGTTGCTATGTTCGATTTAAGATTTTTTTACCACTGATAGATAGGTATGTTCAAGGACTGTTCACATGCCAAGTTTTCGCTTCGTGAATATAATAACGAAGGAGATATTATCTTGCAAAGTGTAATTTTCTTTCCAGTTACTTCTCGCCGACCGACTGTTGTGTACGTCTCACTACACACACAAGCTGCCAAGCTGACAGAGGTTAGTTCTAGTTGCTTGATCATATAATCATCTTGCTATGTTCGATTTAAGATTTGTTACCACTGATAGATAGGTATTTTTAAGGGCTATATGCATGACAAGTTTTAGCTTCGTCAAAATGATATTAAGGAAGATATTAACTTGCGAAGTGTCCTTTTCTTTCCAGTTACTCCTCGCCGTCCGACTGTAGTGTGCGGCTCGTTACACACACAAGCTGCCCAGCTGACAGAGGTTAGTTCTAGTTGCTCTATAATAAAATCATCTTGCTATGTTCGATTTAAGATTTTTTACCACTGATAGATAGGTATTTTCAAGGGCTGTTCACATGCCAAGTTTTCGCTTCGTGAATATAATAATGAAGGAGATATTAATTTGCAAAGTGTAATTTTCTTTCCAGTTACTTCTCGCCGACCAACTGTTGTGTGCGTCTCACTACACACACAAGCTGCCCAGCTATCAGAGGTTAGTTCTAGTTGCTTGATCATATAATCATCTTGCTATGTTCGATTTAAGATTTGTTACCACTGATAGATAGGTATGTTCAAGGGCTGTTCACATGCCAAGTTTTCGCTTCGTGAATAAAATAATGAAGGAGATATTAACTTGCAAAGTGTAATTTTCTTTCCAGTTACTTCTCGCCGACCGACTGTATTGTGCAGCTCTTTACACACACAAGCTGCCCAGCTGACAGAGGTTAGTTCTAGTTGCTCTATAATAAAATCATCTTGCTATGTTCGATTTAAGATTTGTTACCACTGATAGATAGGTATTTTCAAGGGCTATTTGCATGACAAGTTTTAGCTTCGTCAAAATGATATTAAGAGAGATATTAACTTGCGAAGTGTCCTTTTCTTTCCAGTTACTCCTCGCCGTCCGACTGTAGTGTGCTGCTCTTTACACACACAAGCTGCCCAGCTGACAGAGGTTAGTTCTAGTTGCTCTATAATAAAATCATCTTGCTATGTTCGATTTAAGATTTTTAACCACTGATAGATAGGTATTTTCAAGGGCTGTTCACATGCCAAGTTTTCGCTTCGTGAATAAAATAATGAAGGAGATATTAACTTGCAAAGGGTAATTTTTTTCCAGTTACTTCTCGCCGACCGACTGTTGTGTACGTCTCACTACACACACAAGCTGCCAAGCTGACAGAGGTTAGTTCTAGTTGCTAGATCATATAATCATCTTGCTATGTTCGATTTAAGATTTGTTACCACTGATAGATAGGTATTTTCAAGGGCTATTTGCATGACAAGTATTAGCTTCGTCAAAATGATATTAAGAGAGAAATTAACTTGCGAAGTGTCATTTTCTTTCCAGTTACTTCTCGCCGACCGACTGTTGTGTGCGTCTCTCTACACACACAAGCTGCCCAGCTGACAGAGGTTAGTTCTAGTTGCTTGATCATATAATCATCTTGCTATGTTCGATTTAAGATTTGTTACCACTGATAGATAGGTATGTTCAAGGGCTGTTCACATGCCAAGTTTTCGCTTTGTGAATAAAATAATGAAGGAGATATTAACTTGCAAAGTGTAATTTTCTTTCCAGTAACTTCTCGCCGACCGACTGCTGTGTGCGTCTCACTACACACACAAGCTGCCCAGCTGACAGAGATTAGTTCTAGTTGCTTGATCATATAATCATCTTGCTATGTTCGATTTAAGATTTGTTACCACTGATAGATAGGTATTTTCAAGGGCTATATGCATGACAAGTTTTAGCTTCGTCAAAATGATATTAAGGAAGATATTAACTTGCGAAGTGTCCTTTTCTTTCCAGTTACTCCTCGCCGTCCGACTGTAGTGTGCGGCTTTTTACACACACAAGCTGCCCAGCTGACAGAGGTTAGTTCTAGTTGCTCTATAATAAAATCATCTTGCTATGTTCGATTTAAGATTTTTTACCACTGATAGATAGGTATTTTCAAGGGCTGTTCACATGCCAAGTTTTTGCTTCGTGAATATAATAATGAAGGAGATATTTATTTGCAAAGTGTAATTTTCTTTCCAGTTACTTCTCGCCGACCGACTGTTAAGTGCGTCTCACTACACACACAAGCTGCCCAGCTGACAGAGGTTAGTTCTAGTTGCTTGATCATATAATCATCTTGCTATGTTCGGTTTAAGATTTGTTACCACTGATAGATAGGAATGTTCAAGGGCTATTCAAATGCCAAGTTTTCGCTCCGTGAATATTTTATTGAAGGAGATATTAACTTGCAAAGTGTAATTTTCTTTCCAGTTACTTCTCGCCGACCGACTGCTGTGTGCGTCTCACTACACACACAAGCTGCGAAGCTGACAGAGATTAGTTCTAGTTGCTTGATCATATAATCATTTTGCAATGTTCGATTTAAGATTTGTTACCACTGATAGATAGCTATGTTCAAGGGCTGTTTACATGCCAAGTCATAGCTTCGTCAAAATAATAATGAAGGAGATATTTACTTGCAAAGTGTAATTTTCTTTCCAGTTACTTCTCGCCGACCGACTGTTGTGTGTGTCTCACTACACACACAAGCTTCCCAGCTGACAGAGGTTAGTTCTAGTTGCTCTATAATAAAATCATCTTGCTATGTTCGATTTAAGATTTGTTACCACTGATAGATAGGTATTTTCAAGGGCTATTTGCATGACAAGTTTTAGCTTCGTCAAAATGATATTAAGAGAGATATTAACTTGCGAAGTGTAATTTTCTTTCCAGTTATTTCTCGCCGACCGACTGTCGTGTGCGTCTCTCTACACACACAAGCTGCCCAGCTGACAGAGGTTGGTTCTAGTTGCTTGATCATATAATCATGTTGCTATGTTCGATTTAAGATTTTTTTACCACTGATAGATAGGTATGTTCAAGGACTGTTCACTTGCCAAGTTTTCGCTTCGTGAATATAATAACGAAGGAGATATTATCTTGCAAAGTGTAATTTTCTTTCCAGTTAATTCTCGCCGACCGACTGTTGTGTACGTCTCACTACACACACAAGCTGCCAAGGTGACAGAGGTTAGTTCTAGTTGATTGATCATATAATCATCTTGCTATGTTCGATTTAAGATTTGTTACCACTGATAGATAGCTATGTTCAAGGGCTGTTTACATGCCAAGTCATAGCTTCGTCAAAATAATAATGAAGGAGATATTTACTTGCAAAGTGTAATTTTCTTTCCAGTTACTTCTCGCCGACCGACTGTTGTGTGTGTCTCACTACACACACAAGCTTCCCAGCTGACAGAGGTTAGTTCTAGTTGCTTGATCATATAATCATCTTGCTATGTTCGGTTTAAGATTTGTTACCACTGATAGATAGGAATGTTCAAGGGCTATTCAAATGCCAAGTTTTCGCTCCGTGAATATAATAATGAAGGAGATATTAACTTGCAAAGTGTAATTTTCTTTCCAGTTACTTCTCGCCGACCGACTGTTGTGTGCATCTCACTACACACACAAGCTGCCCAGCTGACAGAGGTTAGTTCTAGTTGCTTGATCATATAATCATCTTGCTATGTTGGATTTAAGATTTGTTAACACTGATAGATAGGTATGTTCAAGGGCTGTTCACATGCCAAGTTTTCGCTTCGTGAATAAAATAATGAAGGAGATATTAACTTGACAAAGTGTAATTTTCTTTCCAGTTACTTCTCGCCGACCGACTGTTGTGTTCGTCTCTCTACACACACAAGCTGCCCAGCTATCAGAGGTTAGTTGTAGTTGCTTGATCATATAATCATCTTGCTATGTTCGATTTAAGATTTATTACCACTGATAGATAGGTATTTTCAAGGGCTATTCGCATAACAAGTTTAAGCTTCGTCAAAATGATATTAAGGGAGATATTAACTTGCGAAGTGTCCTTTTCTTTCCAGTTACTCCTCGCCGTCCGACTGTAGTGTGCAGCTCTTTACACACACAAGCTGCCCAGCTGACAGAGGTTAGTTCTAGTTGCTCTATAAAAAAATCATCTTGCTATGTTCGATTTAAGATTTGTTACCACTGATAGATAGGTATTTTCAAGGGCTATTTGCATGACAAGTTTTAGCTTCGTCAAAATGATATTAAGAGAGATATTAACTTGCGAAGTGTAATTTTCTTTCCAGTTATTTCTCGCCGACCGACTGTCGTGTGCGTCTCTCTACACACACAAGCTGCCCAGCTGACAGAGGTTGGTTCTAGTTGCTTGATCATATAATCATGTTGCTATGTTCGATTTAAGATTTTTTTACCACTGATAGATAGGTATGTTCAAGGACTGTTCACTTGCCAAGTTTTCGCTTCGTGAATATAATAACGAAGGAGATATTATCTTGCAAAGTGTAATTTTCTTTCCAGTTAATTCTCGCCGACCGACTGTTGTGTACGTCTCACTACACACACAAGCTGCCAAGGTGACAGAGGTTAGTTCTAGTTGCTTGATCATATAATCATCTTGCTATGTTCGATTTCAGATTTGTTACCACTGATAGATAGGTATTTTCAAGGGCTATATGCATGACAAGTTTTAGCTTCGTCAATATGATATTAAGGAAGATATTAACTTGCGAAGTGTCCTTTTCTTTCCAGTTACTCCTCGCCGTCCGACTGTAGTGTGCGGCTTTTTACACACACAAGCTGCCCAGCTGACAGAGGTTAGTTCTAGTTGCTCTATAATAAAATCATCTTGCTATGTTCGATTTAAGATTTTTTACCACTGATAGATAGGTATTTTCAAGGGCTGTTCACATGCCAAGTTTTTGCTTCGTGAATATAATAATGAAGGAGATATTAATTTGCAAAGTGTAATTTTCTTTCCAGTTACTTCTCGCCGACCGACTGTTAAGTGCGTCTCACTACACACACAAGCTGCCCAGCTGACAGAGGTTAGTTCTAGTTGCTTGATCATATAATCATCTTGCTATGTTCGGTTTAAGATTTGTTACCACTGATAGATAGGACCGTTCAAGGGCTATTCAAATGCCAAGTTTTCGCTCCGTGAATATTTTAATGAAGGAGATATTAACTTGCAAAGTGTAATTTTCTTTCCAGTTACTTCTCGCCGACCGACTGCTGTGTGCGTCTCACTACACACACAAGCTGCGAAGCTGACAGAGGTTAGTTCTAGTTGCTTGATCATATAATCATCTTGCTATGTTCGATTTCAGATTTGTTACCACTGATAGATAGGTATTTTCAAGGGCTGTTCACATGCCAAGTTTTCAATCCGTGAATATAATAATGAAGGAGATATTAACTTGCAAAGTGTAATTTTTTTCCAGTTACTTCTCGCCGACCGACTGTTGTGTGCGTCTCACTACACACACAAGCTGCCCAGCTGACAGAGGTTAGTTCTAGTTGCTTGATCATATAATCATTTTGCAATGTTCGATTTAAGATTTGTTACCACTGATAGATAGGTATGTTCAAGGGCTGTTCACATGCCAAGTCATAGCTTCGTCAAAATAATAATGAAGGAGATATTTACTTGCAAAGTGTAATTTTCTTTCCAGTTACTTCTCGCCGACCGACTGTTGTGTGTGTCTCACTACACACACAAGCTTCCCAGCTGACAGAGGTTAGTTCTAGTTGCTTGATCATATAATCATCTTGCTATGTTCGGTTTAAGATTTGTTACCACTGATAGATAGGAATGTTCAAGGGCTATTTAAATGCCAAGTTTTCGCTCCGTGAATATAATAATGAAGGAGATATTAACTTGCAAAGTGTAATTTTCTTTCCAGTTACTTCTCGCCGACCGACTGTTGTGTGCATCTCACTACACACACAAGCTGCCCAGCTGACAGAGGTTAGTTCTAGTTGCTTGATCATATAATCATCTTGCTATGTTCGATTTAAGATTTGTTACCACTGATAGATAGGTATTTTCAAGGGCTATATGCATGACAAGTTTTAGCTTCGTCAAAATGATATTAAGGAAGATATTAACTTGCGAAGTGTCCTTTTCTTTCCAGTTACTCCTCGCCGTCCGACTGTAGTGTGCGGCTTTTTACACACACAAGCTGCCCAGCTGACAGAGGTTAGTTCTAGTTGCTCTATAATAAAATCATCTTGCTATGTTCGATTTAAGATTTTTTACCACTGATAGATAGGTATTTTCAAGGGCTGTTCACATGCCAAGTTTTTGCTTCGTGAATATAATAATGAAGGAGATATTTATTTGCAAAGTGTAATTTTCTTTCCAGTTACTTCTCGCCGACCGACTGTTAAGTGCGTCTCACTACACACACAAGCTGCCCAGCTGACAGAGGTTAGTTCTAGTTGCTTGATCATATAATCATCTTGCTATGTTCGGTTTAAGATTTGTTACCACTGATAGATAGGAATGTTCAAGGGCTATTCAAATGCCAAGTTTTCGCTCCGTGAATATTTTATTGAAGGAGATATTAACTTGCAAAGTGTAATTTTCTTTCCAGTTACTTCTCGCCGACCGACTGTTGTGTGTGTCTCACTACACACACAAGCTTCCCAGCTGACAGAGGTTAGTTCTAGTTGCTCTATAATAAAATCATCTTGCTATGTTCGATTTAAGATTTGTTACCACTGATAGATAGGTATTTTCAAGGGCTATTTGCATGACAAGTTTTAGCTTCGTCAAAATGATATTAAGAGAGATATTAACTTGCGAAGTGTAATTTTCTTTCCAGTTATTTCTCGCCGACCGACTGTCGTGTGCGTCTCTCTACACACACAAGCTGCCCAGCTGACAGAGGTTGGTTCTAGTTGCTTGATCATATAATCATGTTGCTATGTTCGATTTAAGATTTTTTTACCACTGATAGATAGGTATGTTCAAGGACTGTTCACTTGCCAAGTTTTCGCTTCGTGAATATAATAACGAAGGAGATATTATCTTGCAAAGTGTAATTTTCTTTCCAGTTAATTCTCGCCGACCGACTGTTGTGTACGTCTCACTACACACACAAGCTGCCAAGGTGACAGAGGTTAGTTCTAGTTGCTTGATCATATAATCATCTTGCTATGTTCGATTTAAGATTTGTTACCACTGATAGATAGCTATGTTCAAGGGCTGTTTACATGCCAAGTCATAGCTTCGTCAAAATAATAATGAAGGAGATATTTACTTGCAAAGTGTAATTTTCTTTCCAGTTACTTCTCGCCGACCGACTGTTGTGTGTGTCTCACTACACACACAAGCTTCCCAGCTGACAGAGGTTAGTTCTAGTTGCTTGATCATATAATCATCTTGCTATGTTCGGTTTAAGATTTGTTACCACTGATAGATAGGAATGTTCAAGGGCTATTCAAATGCCAAGTTTTCGCTCCGTGAATATAATAATGAAGGAGATATTAACTTGCAAAGTGTAATTTTCTTTCCAGTTACTTCTCGCCGACCGACTGTTGTGTGCATCTCACTACACACACAAGCTGCCCAGCTGACAGAGGTTAGTTCTAGTTGCTTGATCATATAATCATCTTGCTATGTTGGATTTAAGATTTGTTAACACTGATAGATAGGTATGTTCAAGGGCTGTTCACATGCCAAGTTTTCGCTTCGTGAATAAAATAATGAAGGAGATATTAACTTGACAAAGTGTAATTTTCGTTTTTACATTGGAGCTATATTGCTCCTTTTATCACATTATCGAAAACAGTTCGTTACACTTTAATCAGAAATTAAAACAGGAAGTTGAAATAAATAAATTTATATATTAAACATTCGATTACTCTTTATAGGAGTAATGGGTTAAAATACTTCCCTAATAACCAAAATTAAGTTTGTTGAATTTTCCAACACTACATAATCCGTTATTCTTGCAATACAAAGATTTAAAAGTTTCCAAGGTCAATCTTTGACATTCGCAATACAAAAATCTCTTTAAATTCATCTTATAATTCAATATAATATCCCTGTCATTTTGAGTTGAAATGTTATCAAAGGCAATTTTACATCGGATGTTCCAAATTTGTCTGATCATTTTCGCTACAAGAACACTTTCAACTTGATTTAAACCTTTTCCAAAAATGCGCATAGAATCATTTAAATAATAATTTAAGTTTCCTGACAATTTCATTAATAAATGTTCTACAAATATCCAGGCATCAATATTCTGCACACAATAAATGAATAGATGCTCGTGGGTCTCTGGTTCGGTTTTACAAAATGAGCATAATGGATTGTCAATTTTGCCTATTTTAAACAAAAAATCGTTAGTTGCTAGGATACGGTGTCTTACTTTGAACATAACTTCTCTGTCCCTGTGGTCTAAAAGGGAGTTTTTGTTATCACGTTTCCATACAGTTGTCCAGTTGAGATTACTCTTGATATTAAATACTTTTTCCCAAACTATTTGAGCATTGGGAATAACAAATTTCTTAGCTATCAAATTATTATAGATAGTTTTAGTCGTGGTTTTAGTTATTTCGATTGCGTCATTGTTACTAACTGGAATTATTAGCCAATTTATAATGTGGTTTGGAGGTCCCAACCTGTTTTCTGCAATTAACGAATAATCCAGAAATTTATTTAAACGAACAACATGTCTACCGGCCTCATTATTCTTAATTGAGTACTTGCTAGCCAATTGCTTGAATGATACTAAATTACCTTTCACAAGTACATCTTGCAAATGAAAAATTCCCAATTTTTTTTAAACATTTACTATCTGGGGGCGTTACGTTTTTATCTCTTATTACAATATAATTATTCCACAGCGGTACTTGGTCCTTTTCCAAAGAACAGGAGAAATTATAATTTAATTGCCCCCCTGCCTCCCTGAAGGCATTTATCAATTCAGTATAAAAGGGTGTCGTACTTTTAACCTTTTTTAATTTGCACATCTTACTAAATATGAACCAACCATAATTATCTCCAATACTAGCTTTGTTGATCCAGTAATCGAACCAATATTTCCAAACACCATCCGAAGACATATAACGAGAAAGCCAGCTTAATTTTAAGCTCATAAATTTACTATCTATGTCTAATATACCACATCCTCCCAAACTACTGGGGCCTATCATTGTTTTTCTTTTAATTTTCTCAATTTTTCCCTTCCACACAAAGGACCAAATTAACTTATTTAACTGTCCCCTTTGAAGATCAGGACAGGCAATAACACTACCTAGATAAATTATTCCCGATCCTGCTAAAGTATTGATAATAACCGCTTTTCCTTTTAGAGTAAGGTTCCTTTTGGACCACTTTTCAAGAATACACTTTGTTTTGCTTATCCTAGGTCCCCAATTATCTTCAGGTGTGACTTCATAGCCAAAAATGACGCCTAGAATTTTCATCTTCACTCCCCAGATGAAATTACATGGCTTGTCCGTTCTACTACGCCATGCCCCTAACCACAAACCTTTAGATTTGTTAACATTAAGTCTGGAGCCACTTCCCTTACAATACATATTGATTAAGTCATTCGAGATTTGAAATTCATTATTGTTGCCAATGAAGAGGGTAGTGTCGTCAGCATGTTGAATAAGTTTCATCCTTCCTCTTTCGTGAGGGGAGACGATTCCACAAAAATTATTATTTTGCCTGATTATGCTAGCCAATCCTTCAGCACAGATAGAAAATAAGAGTGGTGATAATGGACAACCTTGTCTAATTCCACGAGTAACTTTGATGGGAGCTCCTATGAAGTTATTTACAATTATACTTGAATTTGGATCACTGTAGAGTAACCGTATCCATCGAATTAGGGTGGGTGGAATTCCCATTTTAGACATAATTGAAAACATATATTTCCAGTGTATTCTATCGAATGCCTTTTCCTGGTCAATGCTGAGAAGAGCTCCTTCCAGATTTTCCCTATTGACATAATCAATTATATCCCGTGTAACCATCAAATTGTCATGAATTTTCCTCGTAGGGACCCCACACGTTTGTTCGGGGCCAACAATGATATGCATAATCTTATTTAGTCTATTTGTTACAACTTTAGATAATATTTTATAATCTACATTTAACAGACTTATGGGTCGCCAATTTTTTAGCTCATACTTGCTTCCAGAATTTTTATATAATAGTCTAATTAGGGCCGAATTCATTGAATTGCTCAACCGTCCTACATTAAAGCATTCATTATACACTTCTAAAATATCAGACTTGAGAATATTCCAGAATCTTCGATAAAATTCTACGGTTAACCCATCTAGGCCAGGAGATTTATTTTTATTCATTTGGAAAAGAGCATCCTTAATTTCCTCTTCGTTGATGTTATTTTCGAGTTCGTCACATATAACATCTGGAATTTCTTTAGTTTCAATGTTGGCAATGATAAAGTCAGTATCAGATTGAATTAGGGCATCAGCTTTATACAATTTAGCGTAAAATTCATTGACGCAGTTGATCATGTCCCGAGTCTCGTCAACCAAACATCCTTCAGAAGTGAGTAATTTATCAAGTTTGTTGTTTTTTATTTGTTCTTTTTCTAGATTGAGGAAATATTTGGAGGCTTTTTCACCATCGTTTTTCATAGTATTGTGCACCCGAAATTTTGCTTTTTCCCAATCGTCGATTTCATGTTGCTTGAGCTGATTTTCCAGGTCTTTAATAACGTTGTCATTATTGGTCCCATAATCCTTAATTAAGGAATGATATCTTTTTTGTAATTGGATTTGTTTTTGTCTTTTACTCCATGCTTTTTCTTTTCCATATTCTTGTAGGATCTCTTTTAACCTGAATTTACCAGCTTCCCACCAATCAAGTAGCGACTCAAAATTATTTTGTTTCAATTTCCAGAAATGCCAAAAGTGTTCCACGCGAAAAACACAATCAGTTTCGTTTAAAAGACTGTTATTGCAGATCCAACGTCCTCGGCCGTGAGCAACTTTAAGATTATCTATTTTCATGCTAAGTGTTTGGTGGTCAGAAAGACCATTAGGACATACAGTGACATCATTAACGTTATTTAAAAGATTAATAGAAACTAATAAATAGTCAATTCTACTAGGCTTTTTAATCATTTTGTTAAAATGGGTATATCCATAAGATTCGGGGTGTATTGTGCGCCACACATCTATTAAATCTTTTTCATTCAAGATATTCCTGAAACTAACTTTGCTTCCATCTTTAACGTTACTATCGATATTACAATTAAAATCTCCTCCAACAATATGGTTATCCAAATTTATGTGATCACCCAGATCGCTGAAGAAATGTTGTCTTGATTGAGTATCATTCGGGGCATATACGGATGCTACAGAAAGAGTACAGTTATCCCATTTTATATTCCCACCAATAAATCTCCCTTCACTATCCTTATTAACATCTTCCAATTTCATAGAATATTTAAAAGACAAAAGAATAGCAACCCCTTTTGATTGGCGAGTGCCATGACTAAAATACATTTTTCCATTCCATTGTTTTTTCCAATCTGGAACATCTTCAGACTCACTGTGAGTTTCCTGAAGGAGAATCACGCTAAATTTCCTTCTTTCTAAATAGTTAAACACAAGTTGACGCTTAAAGTCATTTCTAAGGCCATTTACATTTAAAGAGGCAATAGACAAAAAGGACATACAGACTAGAAAAAGAATAATCAACATCTTGGAAACCATGAAATAATCAAAATGGATAATACTCAAAATCATGTTGTCGTATGTGCCTGTCGGCCTCTACCTTTTGATTGTTGTTGTGCCCTCTCGGAGAGCTCTTGACTTATGGATTCTTGTTGGCTTGGTTGGTCTTGGTCAATGCTTGGGATCTGCTGACCAGTTTTTTTCCCGGAACTCGTCCGCTTCTTGCGCTGTCTTGTCACGCCATGTCTAGTATACCATTCCTTCTCCTCCTCTGTGGTTCTTGTTGTTGCTTCTGTTGCTTCTTCTGATGGAAGCTCGTCCACGCCTTCCATACCTTCATGCTCTCTGGCTATCTTGCATACGTTGTTTGTGTCCTCCTCTTCTCTGTCTTTCCTCTTCTTGGGTTCAACCTTGTTTTGGGAGGTTTCTTCAGCTTCGCCACTGCCAGAAGTCTCCTCCTCGGCCATCCGTGCTCCTTCCCCTTCTTCTTGTGTTGTAATTGGTCTTGGTTCTTGGTCTTTGTCATCCGTATCGTTGTCCGACTTGTTCTCCTTGTTGTTTTCTGTGGTTACCTCAGTGTCTTCGTCGTCCTCCATATCGTTCTTTCCCTCGGTTTCTTTCTGTGGCATAATGTTCTCCTCGTTCCCGTCGTGTTCATCATGCCATGCAGCATAATGATCCCGACTTCCACACTTCAAGCACTTTCCACGACGGTCACAATTTCGGGCAAAGTGTCCGGGTTCATTGCAAATTTTGCACGTTTGCTCCTGACCTCGGTGACGTACCGGAAGATTGAAATGACCAACCTTAAGGTAACTTGGAATCTGACGTTTGATGTTCTTTATCAGGAGGCTTCTCACCCCCGTTTCGATCTTGCTGTCAAAGTCATGAACTTGCCGTCTGATGTTGGCCGGCGTTCCATATTCCATTAATGCACTTGTGACGGTGGCATCGGACATTTCAAATGGGGCTTTTACATAGACTACTACCGCGTCCAAGACGTTGGCTCTCTCGCAAGGTATAACTTCATTGTGAAGAATTATACCCCCTCTGGCTATACTCTCACAGTCAATCAAGTTGTCGAACGACACATTGTACCATCCACTGTTCAACGCAGCTATGCATTTTATAGTGGTTGTCGTACCTAGTTCTTCGTCAATGGCGTCGTAGACTTCTTTAGGCTGTAGTCCCTGTAAATGCCGTGCATGGAACCTCACTGTATTGGGGCGCTTGAGCATGACCGGTGGTCTGGTTCCCCGCCGTGGGTTGCTTTGGTGTCTTGTGGTCGCTGCAGTGCGTTCAGCCCATGATGGCTGTACAGGATTTCCGTCCTCAGGCATGGTCCGAGAACGAAGGAAAAAAGGCCTAAAGGCCCCTAAACCAAAGAAATCTAAAGGTTCCTCAGTCCCAGGGTTGGCTTGGTCCTCATATAATGGCAATGGAATGGTCTTATGACCAATATAATTCCGTGAAGGCGAAAATTGGGGACGATTTTGAGAGCGCTGTCAGAAGGATTACTTTTCTTTACAGCTACTTCTCGCCGACCGACTGTTGTGTTCGTCTCTCTACACACACAAGCTGCCCAGCTATCAGAGGTTAGTTGTAGTTGCTTGATCATATAATCATCTTGCTATGTTCGATTTAAGATTTATTACCACTGATAGATAGGTATTTTCAAGGGCTATTCGCATAACAAGTTTAAGCTTCGTCAAAATGATATTAAGGGAGATATTAACTTGCGAAGTGTCCTTTTCTTTCCAGTTACTCCTCGCCGTCCGACTGTAGTGTGCAGCTCTTTACACACACAAGCTGCCCAGCTGACAGAGGTTAGTTCTAGTTGCTCTATAAAAAAATCATCTTGCTATGTTCGATTTAAGATTTGTTACCACTGATAGATAGGTATTTTCAAGGGCTATTTGCATGACAAGTTTTAGCTTCGTCAAAATGATATTAAGAGAGATATTAACTTGCGAAGTGTAATTTTCTTTCCAGTTATTTCTCGCCGACCGACTGTCGTGTGCGTCTCTCTACACACACAAGCTGCCCAGCTGACAGAGGTTGGTTCTAGTTGCTTGATCATATAATCATGTTGCTATGTTCGATTTAAGATTTTTTTACCACTGATAGATAGGTATGTTCAAGGACTGTTCACTTGCCAAGTTTTCGCTTCGTGAATATAATAACGAAGGAGATATTATCTTGCAAAGTGTAATTTTCTTCCCAGTTAATTCTCGCCGACCGACTGTTGTGTACGTCTCACTACACACACAAGCTGCCAAGGTGACAGAGGTTAGTTCTAGTTGCTTGATCATATAATCATCTTGCTATGTTCGATTTCAGATTTGTTACCACTGATAGATAGGTATTTTCAAGGGCTATATGCATGACAAGTTTTAGCTTCGTCAATATGATATTAAGGAAGATATTAACTTGCGAAGTGTCCTTTTCTTTCCAGTTACTCCTCGCCGTCCGACTGTAGTGTGCGGCTTTTTACACACACAAGCTGCCCAGCTGACAGAGGTTAGTTCTAGTTGCTCTATAATAAAATCATCTTGCTATGTTCGATTTAAGATTTTTTACCACTGATAGATAGGTATTTTCAAGGGCTGTTCACATGCCAAGTTTTTGCTTCGTGAATATAATAATGAAGGAGATATTAATTTGCAAAGTGTAATTTTCTTTCCAGTTACTTCTCGCCGACCGACTGTTAAGTGCGTCTCACTACACACACAAGCTGCCCAGCTGACAGAGGTTAGTTCTAGTTGCTTGATCATATAATCATCTTGCTATGTTCGGTTTAAGATTTGTTACCACTGATAGATAGGACCGTTCAAGGGCTATTCAAATGCCAAGTTTTCGCTCCGTGAATATTTTAATGAAGGAGATATTAACTTGCAAAGTGTAATTTTCTTTCCAGTTACTTCTCGCCGACCGACTGCTGTGTGCGTCTCACTACACACACAAGCTGCGAAGCTGACAGAGGTTAGTTCTAGTTGCTTGATCATATAATCATCTTGCTATGTTCGATTTCAGATTTGTTACCACTGATAGATAGGTATTTTCAAGGGCTGTTCACATGCCAAGTTTTCAATCCGTGAATATAATAATGAAGGAGATATTAACTTGCAAAGTGTAATTTTTTTCCAGTTACTTCTCGCCGACCGACTGTTGTGTGCGTCTCACTACACACACAAGCTGCCCAGCTGACAGAGGTTAGTTCTAGTTGCTTGATCATATAATCATTTTGCAATGTTCGATTTAAGATTTGTTACCACTGATAGATAGGTATGTTCAAGGGCTGTTCACATGCCAAGTCATAGCTTCGTCAAAATAATAATGAAGGAGATATTTACTTGCAAAGTGTAATTTTCTTTCCAGTTACTTCTCGCCGACCGACTGTTGTGTGTGTCTCACTACACACACAAGCTTCCCAGCTGACAGAGGTTAGTTCTAGTTGCTTGATCATATAATCATCTTGCTATGTTCGGTTTAAGATTTGTTACCACTGATAGATAGGAATGTTCAAGGGCTATTCAAATGCCAAGTTTTCGCTCCGTGAATATAATAATGAAGGAGATATTAACTTGCAAAGTGTCATTTTCTTTCCAGTTACTTCTCGCCGACCGACTGTTGTGTGCGTCTCTCTACACACACAAGCTGCCCAGCTGACAGAGGTTGGTTCTAGTTGCTTGATCATATAATCATCTTGCTATGTTCGATTTAAGATTGTTTACCACTGATAGATAGGTATGTTCAAGGGCTGTTCACATGCCAAGTTTTCTCTTCGTGAATATTATAATGAAGGAGATATTAACTTGCAAAGTGTAATTTTCTTTCCAGTTACTTCTCGCCGACCGACTGCTGTGTACGTCTCACTACACACACAAGCTGCCCAGCTGACAGAGATTAGTTCTAGTTGCTTGATCATATAATCATTTTGCTATGTTCGATTTAAGATTTGTTACCACTGATAGATAGGTATGTTCAAGGGCTGTTCACATGCCAAGTCATAGCTTCGTCAAAATAATAATGAAGGAGATATTTACTTCCAAAGTGTAATTTTCTTTCCAGTTACTTCTCGCCGACCTACTGTTGTGTTCGTCTCTCTACACACACAAGCTGCCCAGCTATCAGAGGTTAGTTGTAGTTGCTTGATCATATAATCATCTTGCTATGTTCGATTTAAGATTTGTTACCACTGATAGATAGGTATTTTCAAGGGCTATTCGCATGACAAGTTTAAGCTTCGTCAAAATGATATTCAGAGAGAAATTAACTTGCGAAGTGTCATTTTCTTTCCAGTTACTTCTCGCCGACCGACTGTTGTGTGCGTCTCTCTACACACACAAGCTGCCCAGCTGACAGAGGTTGGTTCTAGTTGCTTGATCATATAATCATCTTGCTATGTTCGATTTAAGATTGTTTACCACTGATAGATAGGTATGTTCAAGGGCTGTTCACATGCCAAGTTTTCTCTTCGTGAATATTATAATGAAGGAGATATTAACTTGCAAAGTGTAATTTTCTTTCCAGTTACTTCTCGCCGACCGACTGCTGTGTGCGTCTCACTACACACACAAGCTGCCCAGCTGACAGAGATTAGTTCTAGTTGCTTGATCATATAATCATTTTGCTATGTTCGATTTAAGATTTGTTACCACTGATAGATAGGTATGTTCAAGGGCTGTTCACATGCCAAGTCATAGCTTCGTCAAAATAATAATGAAGGAGATATTTACTTCCAAAGTGTAATTTTCTTTCCAGTTACTTCTCGCCGACCTACTGTTGTGTTCGTCTCTCTACACACACAAGCTGCCCAGCTATCAGAGGTTAGTTGTAGTTGCTTGATCATATAATCATCTTGCTATGTTCGATTTAAGATTTGTTACCACTGATAGATAGGTATTTTCAAGGGCTATTCGCATGACAAGTTTAAGCTTCGTCAAAATGATATTAAGGGAGATATTAACTTGCGAAGTGTCCTTTTCTTTCCAGTTACTCCTCGCCGTCCGACTGTAGTGTGCAGCTCTTTACACACACAAGCTGCCCAGCTGACAGAGGTTAGTTATAGTTGCTCTATAATAAAATCATCTTGCTATGTTCGATTTAAGATTTGTTACCACTGATAGATAGGTATTTTCAAGGGCTATTTGCATGACAAGTTTGAGCTTCGTCAAAATGATATTAAGAGAGATATTAACTTGCGAAATGTAATTTTCTTTCCAGTTACTTCTCGCCGACCGACTGTTGTGTGCGTCTCTCTACACACACAAGCTGCCCAGCTGACAGAGGTTGGTTCTAGTTGCTTGATCATATAATCATGTTGCTATGTTCGATTTAAGATTTTTTTACCACTGATAGATAGGTATGTTCAAGGACTGTTCACATGCCAAGTTTTCGCTTCGTGAATATAATAACGAAGGAGATATTAACTTGCAAAGTGTAATTTTCTTTCCAGTTACTTCTCGCCGACCGACTGTTGTGTGTGTCTCACTACACACACAAGCTTCCCAGCTTACAGAGGTTAGTTCTAGTTGCTCTATATTAAAATCATCTTGCTATGTTAGATTTAAGATGTTTGACCACTGATAGATAGGTATTTTCAAGGGCTGTATGCGTGGCAAGTTATAGCTTCGTCAAAATAATAATGAAGGAGATATTAACTTGCAAAGTGTAATTTTCTTTCAGGTTACTTCTCGCCAACCGACTGTTGTGTGCGTCTCTCTACACACAACCTGCCCAGCTGACAGAGGTTGGTTCTAGTTGCTTGATCATATATTCATCTTGCTATGTTCGATTTAAGATTTGTTACCACTAATAGATAGGTATTTTCAAGGGCTATTCGCATGACAAGTTTAAGCTTCGTCAAAATGATATTAAGGAAGATATTAACTTGCGAAGTGTCCTTTTCTTTCCAGTTACTCCTCGCCGTCCGCCTGTAGTGTGCGGCTTTTTACACACACAAGCTGCCCAGCTGACAGAGGTTAGTTCTAGTTGCTCTATAATAAAATCATCTTGCTATGTTCGATTTAAGATTTTTTACCACTGATAGATAGGTATTTTCAAGGGCTGTTCACATGCCAAGTTTTCGCTTCGTGAATATAATAATGAAGGAGATATTAATTTGCAAAGTGTAATTTTCTTTCCAGTTACTTCTCGCCGACCGACTGTTAAGTGCGTCTCACTACACACACAAGCTGCCCAGCTGACAGAGGTTAGTTCTAGTTGCTTGATCATATAATCATCTTGCTATGTTCGGTTTAAGATTTGTTACCACTGATAGATAGGAATGTTCAAGGGCTATTCAAATGCCAAGTTTTCGCTCCGTGAATATTTTAATGAAGGAGATATTAACTTGCAAAGTGTAATTTTCTTTCCAGTTACTTCTCGCCGACCGACTGCTGTGTGCGTCTCACTACACACACAAGCTGCGAAGCTGACAGAGATTAGTTCTAGTTGCTTGATCATATAATCATTTTGCAATGTTCGATTTAAGATTTGTTACCACTGATAGATAGGTATGTTCAAGGGCTGTTCACATGCCAAGTCATAGCTTCGTCAAAATAATAATGAAGGAGATATTGACTTGCAAAGTGTAATTCTCTTTCCAGTTACTTCTCGCCGACCGACTGTTGTGTGTGTCTCACTACACACACAAGCTTCCCAGCTTACAGAGGTTAGTTCTAGTTGCTCTATATTAAAATCATCTTGCTATGTTCGATTTAAGATTTTTTTACCACTGATAGATAGGTATGTTCAAGGACTGTTCACATGCCAAGTTTTCGCTTCGTGAATATAATAACGAAGGAGATATTAACTTGCAAAGTGTAATTTTCTTTCCAGTTACTTCTCGCCGACCGACTGTTGTGTACGTCTCACTACACACACAAGCTGCCAAGCTGACAGAGGTTAGTTCTAGTTGCTTAATCATATAATCATCTTGCTATGTTCGATTTAAGATTTGTTACCACTGATAGATAGGTATTTTCAAGGGCTATATGCATGCCAAGTTTTAGCTTCGTCAAAATGATATTAAGGAAGATATTAACATGCGAAGTGTCCTTTTCTTTCCAGTTACTTCTCGCCGACCGACTGTTGTGTGCGTCTCACTACACACACAAGCTGCCCAGCTGACAGAGGTTAGTTCTAGTTGCTTGATCATATAATCATCTTGCTATGTTCGGTTTAAGATTTGTTACCACTGATAGATAGGAATGTTCAAGGGCTATTCAAATGCCAAGTTTTCGCTCCGTGAATATAATAATGAAGGAGATATTAACTTGCAAAGTGTAATTTTCTTTCCAGTTACTTCTCGCCGACCGACTGTTGTGTGCATCTCACTACACACACAAGCTGCCCAGCTGACAGAGGTTAGTTCTAGTTGCTTGATCATATAATCATCTTGCTATGTTCGGTTTAAGATTTGGTACCACTGATAGATAGGAATGTTCAAGGGCTATTCAAATGCCAAGTTTTCGCTCCGTGAATATAATAATGAAGGAGATATTAACTTGCAAAGTGTAATTTTCTTTCCAGTTACTTCTCGCCGACCGACTGTTGTGTTCGTCTCTCTACACACACAAGCTGCCCAGCTATCAGAGGTTAGTTGTAGTTGCTTGATCATATAATCATCTTGCTATGTTCGATTTAAGATTTGTTACCAATCATAGACAGGTATTTTCAAGGGCTGTTCACATGCCAAGTTTTCGCTTCGTGAATAAAATAATGAAGGAGATATTAACTTGCAAAATGTAATTTTTTTCCAGTTACTTCTCGCCGACCGACTGTTGTGTGCGTCTCACTACACACACAAGCTGCCCAGCTGACAGAGGTTAGTTCTAGTTGCTTGATCATATAATCATTTTGCAATGTTCGATTTAAGATTTGTTACCACTGATAGATAGGTATGTTCAAGGGCTGTTCACATGCCAAGTCATAGCTTCGTCAAAATAATAATGAAGGAGATATTTACTTGCAAAGTGTAATTTTCTTTCCAGTTACTTCTCGCCGACCGACTGTTGTGTGTGTCTCACTACACACACAAGCTTCCCAGCTGACAGAGGTTAGTTCTAGTTGCTTGATCATATAATCATCTTGCTATGTTCGGTTTAAGATTTGTTACCACTGATAGATAGGAATGTTCAAGGGCTATTCAAATGCCAAGTTTTCGCTCCGTGAATATAATAATGAAGGAGATATTAACTTGCAAAGTGTAATTTTCTTTCCAGTTACTTCTCGCCGACCGACTGTTGTGTGCATCTCACTACACACACAAGCTGCCCAGCTGACAGAGGTTAGTTCTAGTTGCTTGATCATATAATCATCTTGCTATGTTGGATTTAAGATTTGTTAACACTGATAGATAGGTATGTTCAAGGGCTGTTCACATGCCAAGTTTTCGCTTCGTGAATAAAATAATGAAGGAGATATTAACTTGACAAAGTGTAATTTTCTTTCCAGTTACTTCTCGCCGACCGACTGTTGTGTTCGTCTCTCTACACACACAAGCTGCCCAGCTATCAGAGGTTAGTTGTAGTTGCTTGATCATATAATCATCTTGCTATGTTTGATTTAAGATTTGTTACCACTGATAGGTAGGTATTTTCAAGGGCTGTTCACATGCCAAGTTTTCTCTTCGTGAATATTATAATGAAGGAGATATTAACTTGCAAAGTGTAATTTTTTTCCAGTTACTTCTCGCCGACCGACTGTTGTGTACGTCTCACTACACACACAAGCTGCCAAGCTGACAGAGGTTAGTTCTAGTTGCTTGATCATATAATCATCTTGCTATGTTCGATTTAAGATTTGTTACCACTGATAGATAGGTATTTTCAAGGGCTATTTGCATGACAAGTTTTAGCTTCGTCAAAATGATATTCAGAGAGAAATTAACTTGCGAAGTGTCATTTTCTTTCCAGTTACTTCTCGCCGACCGACTGTTGTGTGCGTCTCTCTACACACACAAGCTGCCCAGCTGACAGAGGTTGGTTCTAGTTGCTTGATCATATAATCATCTTGCTATGTTCGATTTAAGATTGTTTACCACTGATAGATAGGTATGTTCAAGGGCTGTTCACATGCCAAGTTTTCTCTTCGTGAATATTATAATGAAGGAGATATTAACTTGCAAAGTGTAATTTTCTTTCCAGTTACTTCTCGCCGACCGACTGCTGTGTACGTCTCACTACACACACAAGCTGCCCAGCTGACAGAGATTAGTTCTAGTTGCTTGATCATATAATCATTTTGCTATGTTCGATTTAAGATTTGTTACCACTGATAGATAGGTATTTTCAAGGGCTATATTCATGACAAGTTTTAGCTTCGTCAAAATGATATTCAGAGAGAAATTAACTTGCGAAGTGTCATTTTCTTTCCAGTTACTTCTCGCCGACCGACTGCTGTGTGCGTCTCACTACACACACAAGCTGCGAAGCTGACAGAGATTAGTTCTAGTTGCTTGATCATATAATCATTTTGCAATGTTCGATTTAAGATTTGTTACCACTGATAGATAGGTATGTTCAAGGGCTGTTCACATGCCAAGTCATAGCTTCGTCAAAATAATAATGAAGGAGATATTAACTTGCAAAGTGTAATTTTCTTTCCAGTTACTTCTCGCCGACCTACTGTTGTGTTCGTCTCTCTACACACACAAGCTGCCCAGCTATCAGAGGTTAGTTGTAGTTGCTTGATCATATAATCATCTTGCTATGTTCGATTTAAGATTTGTTACCACTGATAGATAGGTATTTTCAAGGGCTATTCGCATGACAAGTTTAAGCTTCGTCAAAATGATATTCAGAGAGAAATTAACTTGCGAAGTGTCATTTTCTTTCCAGTTACTTCTCGCCGACCGACTGTTGTGTGCGTCTCTCTACACACACAAGCTGCCCAGCTGACAGAGGTTGGTTCTAGTTGCTTGATCATATAATCAACTTGCTATGTTCGATTTAAGATTGTTTACCACTGATAGATAGGTATGTTCAAGGGCTGTTCACATGCCAAGTTTTCTCTTCGTGAATATTATAATGAAGGAGATATTAACTTGCAAAGTGTAATTTTCTTTCCAGTTACTTCTCGCCGACCGACTGCTGTGTGCGTCTCACTACACACACAAGCTGCCCAGCTGACAGAGATTAGTTCTAGTTGCTTGATCATATAATCATTTTGCTATGTTCGATTTAAGATTTGTTACCACTGATAGATAGGTATGTTCAAGGGCTGTTCACATGCCAAGTCATAGCTTCGTCAAAATAATAATGAAGGAGATATTTACTTCCAAAGTGTAATTTTCTTTCCAGTTACTTCTCGCCGACCTACTGTTGTGTTCGTCTCTCTACACACACAAGCTGCCCAGCTATCAGAGGTTAGTTGTAGTTGCTTGATCATATAATCATCTTGCTATGTTCGATTTAAGATTTGTTACCACTGATAGATAGGTATTTTCAAGGGCTATTCGCATGACAAGTTTAAGCTTCGTCAAAATGATATTAAGGGAGATATTAACTTGCGAAGTGTCCTTTTCTTTCCAGTTACTCCTCGCCGTCCGACTGTAGTGTGCAGCTCTTTACACACACAAGCTGCCCAGCTGACAGAGGTTAGTTATAGTTGCTCTATAATAAAATCATCTTGCTATGTTCGATTTAAGATTTGTTACCACTGATAGATAGGTATTTTCAAGGGCTATTTGCATGACAAGTTTGAGCTTCGTCAAAATGATATTAAGAGAGATATTAACTTGCGAAGTGTAATTTTCTTTCCAGTTACTTCTCGCCGACCGACTGTTGTGTGCGTCTCTCTACACACACAAGCTGCCCAGCTGACAGAGGTTGGTTCTAGTTGCTTGATCATATAATCATGTTGCTATGTTCGATTTAAGATTTTTTTACCACTGATAGATAGGTATGTTCAAGGACTGTTCACATGCCAAGTTTTCGCTTCGTGAATATAATAACGAAGGAGATATTAACTTGCAAAGTGTAATTTTCTTTCCAGTTACTTCTCGCCGACCGACTGTTGTGTGTGTCTCACTACACACACAAGCTTCCCAGCTTACAGAGGTTAGTTCTAGTTGCTCTATATTAAAATCATCTTGCTATGTTAGATTTAAGATGTTTGACCACTGATAGATAGGTATTTTCAAGGGCTGTATGCGTGGCAAGTTATAGCTTCGTCAAAATAATAATGAAGGAGATATTAACTTGCAAAGTGTAATTTTCTTTCAGGTTACTTCTCGCCAACCGACTGTTGTGTGCGTCTCTCTACACACAACCTGCCCAGCTGACAGAGGTTGGTTCTAGTTGCTTGATCATATATTCATCTTGCTATGTTCGATTTAAGATTTGTTACCACTAATAGATAGGTATTTTCAAGGGCTATTCGCATGACAAGTTTAAGCTTCGTCAAAATGATATTAAGGAAGATATTAACTTGCGAAGTGTCCTTTTCTTTCCAGTTACTCCTCGCCGTCCGCCTGTAGTGTGCGGCTTTTTACACACACAAGCTGCCCAGCTGACAGAGGTTAGTTCTAGTTGCTCTATAATAAAATCATCTTGCTATGTTCGATTTAAGATTTTTTACCACTGATAGATAGGTATTTTCAAGGGCTGTTCACATGCCAAGTTTTCGCTTCGTGAATATAATAATGAAGGAGATATTAATTTGCAAAGTGTAATTTTCTTTCCAGTTACTTCTCGCCGACCGACTGTTAAGTGCGTCTCACTACACACACAAGCTGCCCAGCTGACAGAGGTTAGTTCTAGTTGCTTGATCATATAATCATCTTGCTATGTTCGGTTTAAGATTTGTTACCACTGATAGATAGGAATGTTCAAGGGCTATTCAAATGCCAAGTTTTCGCTCCGTGAATATTTTAATGAAGGAGATATTAACTTGCAAAGTGTATTTTTTTTTCCAGTTACTTCTCGCCGACCGACTGCTGTGTGCGTCTCACTACACTCACAAGCTGCGAAGCTGACAGAGATTAGTTCTAGTTGCTTGATCATATAATCATTTTGCAATGTTCGATTTAAGATTTGTTACCACTGATAGATAGGTATGTTCAAGGGCTGTTCACATGCCAAGTCATAGCTTCGTCAAAATAATAATGAAGGAGATATTAACTTGCAAAGTGTAATTCTCTTTCCAGTTACTTCTCGCCGACCGACTGTTGTGTGTGTCTCACTACACACACAAGCTTCCCAGCTTACAGAGGTTAGTTCTAGTTGCTCTATATTAAAATCATCTTGCTATGTTCGATTTAAGATTTTTTTACCACTGATAGATAGGTATGTTCAAGGACTGTTCACATGCCAAGTTTTCGCTTCGTGAATATAATAACGAAGGAGATATTAACTTGCAAAGTGTAATTTTCTTTCCAGTTACTTCTCGCCGACCGACTGTTGTGTACGTCTCACTACACACACAAGCTGCCAAGCTGACAGAGGTTAGTTCTAGTTGCTTAATCATATAATCATCTTGCTATGTTCGATTTAAGATTTGTTACCACTGATAGATAGGTATTTTCAAGGGCTATATGCATGACAAGTTTTAGCTTCGTCAAAATGATATTAAGGAAGATATTAACATGCGAAGTGTCCTTTTCTTTCCAGTTACTTCTCGCCGACCGACTGTTGTGTGCGTCTCACTACACACACAAGCTGCCCAGCTGACAGAGGTTAGTTCTAGTTGCTTGATCATATAATCATCTTGCTATGTTCGGTTTAAGATTTGTTACCACTGATAGATAGGAATGTTCAAGGGCTATTCAAATGCCAAGTTTTCGCTCCGTGAATATAATAATGAAGGAGATATTAACTTGCAAAGTGTAATTTTCTTTCCAGTTACTTCTCGCCGACCGACTGTTGTGTGCATCTCACTACACACACAAGCTGCCCAGCTGACAGAGGTTAGTTCTAGTTGCTTGATCATATAATCATCTTGCTATGTTCGGTTTAAGATTTGGTACCACTGATAGATAGGAATGTTCAAGGGCTGTTCACATGCCAAGTTTTCGCTCCGTGAATATAATAATGAAGGAGATATTAACTTGCAAAGTGTAATTTTCTTTCCAGTTACTTCTCGCCGACCGACTGTTGTGTTCGTCTCTCTACACACACAAGCTGCCCAGCTATCAGAGGTTAGTTGTAGTTGCTTGATCATATAATCATCTTGCTATGTTCGATTTAAGATTTGTTACCAATCATAGATAGGTATTTTCAAGGGCTGTTCACATGCCAAGTTTTCGCTTCGTGAATAAAATAATGAAGGAGATATTAACTTGCAAAATGTAATTTTTTTCCAGTTACTTCTCGCCGACCGACTGTTGTGTACGTCTCACTACACACACAAGCTGCCAAGCTGACAGAGGTTAGTTCTAGTTGCTTGATCATATAATCATCTTGCTATGTTCGATTTAAGATTTGTTACCACTGATAGATAGGTATTTTCAAGGGCTATTATCATGACAAGTTTGAGCTTCGTCAAAATGATATTAAGAGAGATATTAACTTGCGAAGTGTAATTTTCTTTCCAGTTACTTCTCGCCGACCGACTGTTGTGTGCGTCTCTCTACACACACAAGCTGCCCAGCTGACAGAGGTTGGTTCTAGTTGCTTGATCATATAATCATGTTGCTATGTTCGATTTAAGATTTGTTACCACTGATAGATAGGTATTTTCAAGGGCTATATGCATGACAAGTTTTAGCTTCGTCAAAATGATATTAAGGAAGATATTAACTTGCGAAGTGTCCTTTTCTTTCCAGTTACTCCTTGCCGTCCGACTGTAGTGTGCGGCTTTTTACACACACAAGCTGCCCAGCTGACAGAGGTTAGTTCTAGTTGCTCTATAATAAAATCATCTTGCTATGTTCGATTTAAGATTTTTTACCACTGATAGATAGGTATTTTCAAGGGCTGTTCACATGCCAAGTTTTCGCTTCGTGAATATAATAATTAAGGAGATATTAATTTGCAAAGTGTAATTTTCTTTCCAGTTACTTCTCGCCGACCGACTGTTGTGTGCGTCTCACTACACACACAAGCTGCCCAGCTGACAGAGGTTAGTTCTAGTTGCTTGAACATATAATCATCTTGCTATGTTCGGTTTAAGATTTGTTACCACTGATAGATAGGAATGTTCAAGGGCTGTTCAAATGCCAAGTTTTCGCTCCGTGAATATAATAATGAAGGAGATATTAACTTGCAAAGTGTAATTTTCTTTCCAGTTACTTCTCGCCGACCGACTGTTGTGTGCGTCTCACTACACACACAAGCTGCCCAGCTGACAGAGGTTAGTTCTAGTTGCTTGATCATATAATCATCTTGCTATGTTCGATTTAAGATTTATTACCACTGATAGATAGGTATTTTCAAGGGCTATTCGCATAACAAGTTTAAGCTTCGTCAAAATGATATTAAGGGAGATATTAACTTGCGAAGTGTCCTTTTCTTTCCAGTTACTCCTCGCCGTCCGACTGTAGTGTGCAGCTCTTTACACACACAAGCTGCCCAGCTGACAGAGGTTAGTTCTAGTTGCTCTATAATAAAATCATCTTGCTATGTTCGATTTAAGATTTGTTACCACTGATAGATAGGTATTTTCAAGGGCTATATGCATGACAAGTTTTAGCTTCGTCAAAATGATATTAAGGAAGATATTAACTTGCGAAGTGTCCTTTTCTTTCCAGTTACTCCTCGCCGTCCGACTGTAGTGTGCGGCTTTTTACACACACAAGCTGCCCAGCTGACAGAGGTTAGTTCTAGTTGCTCTATAATAAAATCATCTTGCTATGTTCGATTTAAGATTTTTTACCACTGATAGATAGGTATTTTCAAGGGCTGTTCACATGCCAAGTTTTTGCTTCGTGAATATAATAATGAAGGAGATATTAATTTGCAAAGTGTAATTTTCTTTCCAGTTACTTCTCGCCGACCGACTGTTAAGTGCGTCTCACTACACACACAAGCTGCCCAGCTGACAGAGGTTAGTTCTAGTTGCTTGATCATATAATCATCTTGCTATGTTCGGTTTAAGATTTGTTACCACTGATAGATAGGAATGTTCAAGGGCTATTCAAATGCCAAGTTTTCGCTCCGTGAATATTTTAATGAAGGAGATATTAACTTGCAAAGTGTAATTTTCTTTCCAGTTACTTCTCGCCGACCGACTGTTGTGTATGTCACACTACACACACAAGCTGCCCAGCTTACAGAGGTTAGTTCTAGTTGCTCTATATTAAAATCATCTTGCTATGTTCGATTTAAGATTTTTTTTACCACTGATAGATAGGTATGTTCAAGGACTGTTCACATGCCAAGTTTTCGCTTCGTGAATATAATAACGAAGGAGATATTAACTTGCAAAATGTAATTTTCTTTCCAGTTACTTCTCGCCGACCGACTGTTGTGTACGTCTCACTACACACACAAGCTGCCAAGCTGACAGAGGTTAGTTCTAGTTGCTTAATCATATAATCATCTTGCTATGTTCGATTTAAGATTTGTTAACCACTGATAGATAGGTATTTTCAAGGGCTATATTCATGACAAGTTTTAGCTTCGTCAAAATGATATTAAGGAAGATATTAACATGCGAATTGTCCTTTTCTTTCCAGTTACTTCTCGCCGACCGACTGTTGTGTGCATCTCACTACACACACATGCTGCCCAGCTGACAGAGGTTAGTTCTAGTTGCTTGATCATATAATCATCTTGCTATGTTGGATTTAAGATTTGTTAACACTGATAGATAGGTATGTTCAAGGGCTGTTCACATGCCAAGTTTTCGCTTCGTGAATATAATAACGAAGGAGATATTAACTTGCAAAGTGTAATTTTCTTTCCAGTTACTTCTCGCCGACCGACTGTTGTGTACGTCTCACTACACACACAAGCTGCCAAGCTGACAGAGGTTAGTTCTAGTTGCTTAATCATATAATCATCTTGCTATGTTCGATTTAAGATTTGTTAACCACTGATAGATAGGTATTTTCAAGGGCTATATTCATGACAAGTTTTAGCTTCGTCAAAATGATATTCAGAGAGAAATTAACTTGCGAAGTGTCATTTTCTTTCCAGTTACTTCTCGCCGACCGACTGTTGTGTGCGTCTCTCTACACACACAAGCTGCCCAGCTGACAGAGGTTGGTTCTAGTTGCTTGATCATATAATCATCTTGCTATGTTCGATTTAAGATTGTTTACCACTGATAGATAGGTATGTTCAAGGGCTGTTCACATGCCAAGTTTTCTCTTCGTGAATATTATAATGAAGGAGATATTAACTTGCAAAGTGTAATTTTCTTTCCAGTTACTTCTCGCCGACCGACTGCTGTGTGCGTCTCACTACACACACAAGCTGCCCAGCTGACAGAGATTAGTTCTAGTTGCTTGATCATATAATCATTTTGCTATGTTCGATTTAAGATTTGTTACCACTGATAGATAGGTATGTTCAAGGGCTGTTCACATGCCAAGTCATAGCTTCGTCAAAATAATAATGAAGGAGATATTTACTTGCAAAGTGTAATTTTCTTTCCAGTTACTTCTCGCCGACCTACTGTTGTGTTCGTCTCTCTACACACACAAGCTGCCCAGCTATCAGAGGTTAGTTGTAGTTGCTTGATCATATAATCATCTTGCTATGTTCGATTTAAGATTTGTTACCACTGATAGATAGGTATTTTCAAGGGCTGTTCACATGCCAAGTTTTCGCTTCGTGAATAAAATAATGAAGGAGATATTAACTTGCAAAGTGTAATTTTTTTCCAGTTACTTCTCGCCGACCGACTGTTGTGTACGTCTCACTACACACACAAGCTGCCAAGCTGACAGAGGTTAGTTCTAGTTGCTTGATCATATAATGATCTTGCTATGTTCGATTTAAGATTTGTTACCACTGATAGATAGGTATTTTCAAGGGCTATTTGCATGACAAGTTTTAGCTTCGTCAAAATGATATTCAGAGAGAAATTAACTTGCGAAGTGTCATTTTCTTTCCAGTTACTTCTCGCCGACCGACTGTTGTGTGCGTCTCTCTACATACACAAGCTGCCCAGCTGACAGAGGTTGGTTCTAGTTGCTTGATCATATAATCATCTTGCTATGTTCGATTTAAGATTGTTTACCACTGATAGATAGGTATGTTCAAGGGCTGTTCACATGCCAAGTTTTCTCTTCGTGAATATTATAATGAAGGAGATATTAACTTGCAAAGTGTAATTTTCTTTCCAGTTACTTCTCGCCGACCGACTGCTGTGTGCGTCTCACTACACACACAAGCTGCCCAGCTGACAGAGATTAGTTCTAGTTGCTTGATCATATAATCATCTTGCTATGTTCGGTTTAAGATTTGTTACCACTGATAGATAGGAATGTTCAAGGGCTATTCAAATGCCAAGTTTTCTCTTCGTGAATATTATAATGAAGGAGATATTAACTTGCAAAGTGTAATTTTCTTTCCAGTTACTTCTCGCCGACCAACTGCTGTGTGCGTCTCACTACACACACAAGCTGCCCAGCTGACAGAGATTAGTTCTAGTTGCTTGATCATATAATCATTTTGCTATGTTCGATTTAAGATTTGTTACCACTGATAGATAGGTATGTTCAAGGGCTGTTCACATGCCAAGTCATAGCTTCGTCAAAATAATAATGAAGGAGATATTTACTTGCAAAGTGTAATTTTCTTTCCAGTTACTTCTCGCCGACCTACTGTTGTGTTCGTCTCTCTACACACACAAGCTGCCCAGCTATCAGAGGTTAGTTGTAGTTGCTTGATCATATAATCATCTTGCTATGTTCGATTTAAGATTTGTTACCACTGATAGATAGGTATTTTCAAGGGCTGTATGCGTGGCAAGTTATAGCTTCGTCAAAATAATAATGAAGGAGATATTAACTTGCAAAGTGTAATTTTCTTTCAGGTTACTTCTCGCCAACCGACTGTTGTGTGCGTCTCTCTACACACAACCTGCCCAGCTGACAGAGGTTGGTTCTAGTTGCTTGATCATATAATCATCTTGCTATGTTCGATTTAAGATTTTTTTTACCACTGATAGATAGGTATGTTCAAGGACTGTTCACATGCCAAGTTTTCGCTTCGTGAATATAATAACGAAGGAGATATTAACTTGCAAAGTGTAATTTTCTTTCCAGTTACTTCTCGCCGACCGACTGTTGTGTACGTCTCACTACACACACAAGCTGCCAAGCTGACAGAGGTTAGTTCTAGTTGCTTAATCATATAATCATCTTGCTATGTTCGATTTAAGATTTGTTAACCACTGATAGATAGGTATTTTCAAGGGCTATATTCATGACAAGTTTTAGCTTCGTCAAAATGATATTAAGGAAGATATTAACATGCGAATTGTCCTTTTCTTTCCAGTTACTTCTCGCCGACCGACTGTTGTGTGCGTCTCACTACACACACAAGCTGCTCAGCTGACAGAGGTTAGTTCTAGTTGCTTGATCATATAATCATCTTGCTATGTTCGGTTTAAGATTTGTTACCACTGATAGATAGGAATGTTCAAGGGCTATTCAAATGCCAAGTTTTCGCTCCGTGAATATAATAATGAAGGAGATATTAACTTGCAAAGTGTAATTTTCTTTCCAGTTACTTCTCGCCGACCGACTGTTGTGTGCATCTCACTACACACACATGCTGCCCAGCTGACAGAGGTTAGTTCTAGTTGCTTGATCATATAATCATCTTGCTATGTTGGATTTAAGATTTGTTAACACTGATAGATAGGTATGTTCAAGGGCTGTTCACATGCCAAGTTTTCGCTTCGTAAATAAAATAATGAAGGAGATATTAACTTGACAAAGTGTAATTTTCTTTCCAGTTACTTCTCGCCGACCGACTGTTGTGTTCGTCTCTCTACACACACAAGCTGCCCAGCTATCAGAGGTTAGTTGTAGTTGCTTGATCATATAATCATCTTGCTATGTTCGATTTAAGATTTGTTACCACTGATAGATAGGTATTTTCAAGGGCTGTTCACATGCCAAGTTTTCGCTTCGTGAATAAAATAATGAAGGAGATATTAACTTGCAAAGTGTAATTTTTTTCCAGTTACTTCTCGCCGACCGACTGTTGTGTACGTCTCACTACACACACAAGCTGCCAAGCTGACAGAGGTTAGTTCTAGTTGCTTGATCATATAATGATCTTGCTATGTTCGATTTAAGATTTGTTACCACTGATAGATAGGTATTTTCAAGGGCTATTTGCATGACAAGTTTTAGCTTCGTCAAAATGATATTCAGAGAGAAATTAACTTGCGAAGTGTCATTTTCTTTCCAGTTACTTCTCGCCGACCGACTGTTGTGTGCGTCTCTCTACACACACAAGCTGCCCAGCTGACAGAGGTTGGTTCTAGTTGCTTGATCATATAATCATCTTGCTATGTTCGATTTAAGATTGTTTACCACTGATAGATAGGTATGTTCAAGGGCTGTTCACATGCCAAGTTTTCTCTTCGTGAATATTATAATGAAGGAGATATTAACTTGCAAAATGTAATTTTCTTTCCAGTTACTTCTCGCCGACCGACTGCTGTGTGCGTCTCACTACACACACAAGCTGCCCAGCTGACAGAGATTAGTTCTAGTTGCTTGATCATATAATCATTTTGCTATGTTGGATTTAAGATTTGTTAACACTGATAGATAGGTATGTTCAAGGGCTGTTCCCTATGCCAAGTTTTCGCTTCGTGAATAAAATAATGAAGGAGATATTAACTTGACAAAGTGTAATTTTCTTTCCAGTTACTTCTCGCCGACCGACTGTTGTGTTCGTCTCTCTACACACACAAGCTGCCCAGCTATCAGAGGTTAGTTGTAGTTGCTTGATCATATAATCATCTTGCTATGTTCGATTTAAGATTTGTTACCACTGATAGATAGGTATGTTCAAGGGCTGTTCACATGCCAAGTCATAGCTTCGTCAAAATAATAATGAAGGAGATATTTACTTGCAAAGTGTAATTTTCTTTCCACTTACTTCTCGCCGACCTACTGTTGTGTTCGTCTCTCTACACACACAAGCTGCCCAGCTGACAGAGATTAGTTCTAGTTGCTTGATCATATAATCATTTTGCTATGTTCGATTTAAGATTTGTTACCACTGATAGATAGGTATGTTCAAGGGCTGTTCACATGCCAAGTCATAGCTTCGTCAAAATAATAATGAAGGAGATATTTACTTGCGAAGTGTCCTTTTCTTTCCAGTTACTCCTCGCCGTCCGACTGTAGTGTGCAGCTCTTTACACACACAAGCTGCCCAGCTGACAGAGGTTAGTTAAAGTTGCTCTATAATAAAATCATCTTGCTATGTTCGATTTAAGATTTGTTACCACTGATAGATAGGTATTTTCAAGGGCTATTTGCATGACAAGTTTGAGCTTCGTCAAAATGATATTAAGAGAGATATTAACTTGCGAAGTGTAATTTTCTTTCCAGTTACTTCTCGCCGACCGACTGTTGTGTGCGTCTCTCTACACACACAAGCTGCCCAGCTGACAGAGGTTGGTTCTAGTTGCTTGATCATATAATCATGTTGCTATGTTCGATTTAAGATTTTTTTACCACTGATAGATTGGTATGTTCAAGGACTGTTCACATGCCAAGTTTTCGCTTCGTGAATATAATAACGAAGGAGATATTAACTTGCAAAGTGTAATTTTCTTTCCAGTTACTTCTCGCCGACCGACTGTTGTGTGTGTCTCACTACACACACAAGCTGCCCAGCTGACAGAGGTTAGTTCTAGTTGCTCTATATTAAAATCATCTTGCTATGTTAGATTTAAGATGTTTTACCACTGATAGATAGGTATTTTCAAGGGCTGTATGCGTGGCAAGTTATAGCTTCGTCAAAATAATAATGAAGGAGATATTAACTTGCAAAGTGTAATTTTCTTTCAGGTTACTTCTCGCCAACCGACTGTTGTGTGCGTCTCTCTACACACAACCTGCCCAGCTGACAGAGGTTGGTTCTAGTTGCTTGATCATATATTCATCTTGCTATGTTCGATTTAAGATTTGTTACCACTGATAGATAGGTATTTTCAAGGGCTATTCGCATGACAAGTTTAAGCTTCGTCAAAATGATATTAAGGAAGATATTAACTTGCGAAGTGTCCTTTTCTTTCCAGTTACTCCTCGCCGTCCGACTGTAGTGTGCGGCTTTTTACACACACAAGCTGCCCAGCTGACAGAGGTTAGTTCTAGTTGCTCTATAATAAAATCATTTTGCTATGTTCGATTTAAGATTTTTTACCACTGATAGATAGGTATTTTCAAGGGCTGTTCACATGCCAAGTTTTCGCTTCGTGAATATAATAATGAAGGAGATATTAATTTGCAAAGTGTAATTTTCTTTCCAGTTACTTCTCGCCGACCGACTGTTAAGTGCGTCTCACTACACACACAAGCTGCCCAGCTGACAGAGGTTAGTTCTAGTTGCTTGATCATATAATCATCGTGCTATGTTCGGTTTAAGATTTGTTACCACTGATAGATAGGAATGTTCAAGGGCTATTCAAATGCCAAGTTTTCGCTCCGTGAATATTTTAATGAAGGAGATATTAACTTGCAAAGTGTAATTTTCTTTCCAGTTACTTCTCGCCGACCGACTGTTGTGTGCGTCTCACTACACACACAAGCTGCCAAGCTGACAGAGGTTAGTTCTAGTTGCTTGATCATATAATCATCTTGCTATGTTCGATTTAAGATTTGTTACCACTGATAGATAGGTATTTTCAAGGGCTATAATTATGCATGACAAGTTTTAGCTTCGTCAAAATGATATTGAGGAAGATATTAACTTGCGAAGTGTCCTTTTCTTTCCAGTTACTCCTCGCCGTCCGACTGTAGTGTGCGGCTCTTTACACACACAAGCTGCCCAGCTGACAGAGGTTAGTTCTAGTTGCTCTATAATAAAATCATCTTGCTATGTTCGATTTAAGATTTTTTACCACTGATAGATAGGTATTTTCAAGGGCTGTTCACATGCCAAGTTTTCGCTTCGTGAATATAATATTGAAGGAGATATTAATTTGCAAAGTGTAATTTTCTTTCCAGTTACTTCTCGCCCACCAACTGTTGTGTGCGTCTCACTACACACACAAGCTGCCCAGCTGACAGAGGTTAGTTCTAGTTGCTTGATCATATAATCATCTTGCTATGTTCGATTTAAGTTTTGTTACCACTGATAGATAGGTATGTTCAAGGGCTGTTCACATGCCAAGTTTTCGAATCGTGAATAAAATAATGAAGGAGATATTAACTTGCAAAGTGTAATTTTCTTTCCAGTTACTTCTCGCCGACCGACTGTTGTGTTCGTCTCTCTACACACACAAGCTGCCAAGCTATCAGAGGTTAGTTGTAGTTGCTTGATCATATAATCATCTTGCTATGTTCGATTTAAGATTTGTTACCACTGATAGTTAGGTATTTTCAAGGGCTATTCGCATGACAAGTTTTAGCTTCGTCAAAATGATATTAAGGGAGATATTAACTTGCGAAGTGTCCTTTTCTTTCCAGTTACTCCTCGCCGTCCGACTGTAGTGTGCTGCTCTTTACATACACAAGCTGCCCAGCTGACAGAGGTTAGTTCTAGTTGCTCTATAATAAAATCATCTTGCTATGGTCGATTTAAGATTTTTTACCACTGATAGATAGGTATTTTCAAGGGCTGTTCACATGCCAAGTTTTCGCTTTGTGAATAAAATAATGAAGGAGATATTAACTTGCAAAGGGTAATTTTTTTCCAGTTACTTCTCGCCGACCGACTGTTGTGTACGTCTCACTACACACACAAGCTGCCAAGCTGACAGAGGTTAGTTCTAGTTGCTTGATCATATAATCATCTTGCTATGTTCGATTTAAGATTTGTTACCACTGATAGATAGGTATTTTCAAGGGCTATTTGCATGACAAGTATTAGCTTCGTGAAAATGATATTAAGAGAGAAATTAACTTGCGAAGTGTCATTTTCTTTCCAGTTACTTCTCGCCGACCGACTGTTGTGTGCGTCTCACTACACACACAAGCTGCTCAGCTGACAGAGGTTAGTTCTAGTTGCTTGATCATATAATCATCTTGCTATGTTCGGTTTAAGATTTGTTACCACTGATAGATAGGAATGTTCAAGGGCTATTCAAATGCCAAGTTTTCGCTCCGTGAATATAATAATGAAGGAGATATTAACTTGCAAAGTGTAATTTTCTTTCCAGTTACTTCTCGCCGACCGACTGTTGTGTGCATCTCACTACACACACATGCTGCCCAGCTGACAGAGGTTAGTTCTAGTTGCTTGATCATATAATCATCTTGCTATGTTGGATTTAAGATTTGTTAACACTGATAGATAGGTATGTTCAAGGGCTGTTCACATGCCAAGTTTTCGCTTCGTAAATAAAATAATGAAGGAGATATTAACTTGACAAAGTGTAATTTTCTTTCCAGTTACTTCTCGCCGACCGACTGTTGTGTTCGTCTCTCTACACACACAAGCTGCCCAGCTATCAGAGGTTAGTTGTAGTTGCTTGATCATATAATCATCTTGCTATGTTCGATTTAAGATTTGTTACCACTGATAGATAGGTATTTTCAAGGGCTGTTCACATGCCAAGTTTTCGCTTCGTGAATAAAATAATGAAGGAGATATTAACTTGCAAAGTGTAATTTTTTTCCAGTTACTTCTCGCCGACCGACTGTTGTGTACGTCTCACTACACACACAAGCTGCCAAGCTGACAGAGGTTAGTTCTAGTTGCTTGATCATATAATGATCTTGCTATGTTCGATTTAAGATTTGTTACCACTGATAGATAGGTATTTTCAAGGGCTATTTGCATGACAAGTTTTAGCTTCGTCAAAATGATATTCAGAGAGAAATTAACTTGCGAAGTGTCATTTTCTTTCCAGTTACTTCTCGCCGACCGACTGTTGTGTGCGTCTCTCTACACACACAAGCTGCCCAGCTGACAGAGGTTGGTTCTAGTTGCTTGATCATATAATCATCTTGCTATGTTCGATTTAAGATTGTTTACCACTGATAGATAGGTATGTTCAAGGGCTGTTCACATGCCAAGTTTTCTCTTCGTGAATATTATAATGAAGGAGATATTAACTTGCAAAATGTAATTTTCTTTCCAGTTACTTCTCGCCGACCGACTGCTGTGTGCGTCTCACTACACACACAAGCTGCCCAGCTGACAGAGATTAGTTCTAGTTGCTTGATCATATAATCATTTTGCTATGTTGGATTTAAGATTTGTTAACACTGATAGATAGGTATGTTCAAGGGCTGTTCCCTATGCCAAGTTTTCGCTTCGTGAATAAAATAATGAAGGAGATATTAACTTGACAAAGTGTAATTTTCTTTCCAGTTACTTCTCGCCGACCGACTGTTGTGTTCGTCTCTCTACACACACAAGCTGCCCAGCTATCAGAGGTTAGTTGTAGTTGCTTGATCATATAATCATCTTGCTATGTTCGATTTAAGATTTGTTACCACTGATAGATAGGTATGTTCAAGGGCTGTTCACATGCCAAGTCATAGCTTCGTCAAAATAATAATGAAGGAGATATTTACTTGCAAAGTGTAATTTTCTTTCCACTTACTTCTCGCCGACCTACTGTTGTGTTCGTCTCTCTACACACACAAGCTGCCCAGCTGACAGAGATTAGTTCTAGTTGCTTGATCATATAATCATTTTGCTATGTTCGATTTAAGATTTGTTACCACTGATAGATAGGTATGTTCAAGGGCTGTTCACATGCCAAGTCATAGCTTCGTCAAAATAATAATGAAGGAGATATTTACTTGCGAAGTGTCCTTTTCTTTCCAGTTACTCCTCGCCGTCCGACTGTAGTGTGCAGCTCTTTACACACACAAGCTGCCCAGCTGACAGAGGTTAGTTAAAGTTGCTCTATAATAAAATCATCTTGCTATGTTCGATTTAAGATTTGTTACCACTGATAGATAGGTATTTTCAAGGGCTATTTGCATGACAAGTTTGAGCTTCGTCAAAATGATATTAAGAGAGATATTAACTTGCGAAGTGTAATTTTCTTTCCAGTTACTTCTCGCCGACCGACTGTTGTGTGCGTCTCTCTACACACACAAGCTGCCCAGCTGACAGAGGTTGGTTCTAGTTGCTTGATCATATAATCATGTTGCTATGTTCGATTTAAGATTTTTTTACCACTGATAGATTGGTATGTTCAAGGACTGTTCACATGCCAAGTTTTCGCTTCGTGAATATAATAACGAAGGAGATATTAACTTGCAAAGTGTAATTTTCTTTCCAGTTACTTCTCGCCGACCGACTGTTGTGTGTGTCTCACTACACACACAAGCTGCCCAGCTGACAGAGGTTAGTTCTAGTTGCTCTATATTAAAATCATCTTGCTATGTTAGATTTAAGATGTTTTACCACTGATAGATAGGTATTTTCAAGGGCTGTATGCGTGGCAAGTTATAGCTTCGTCAAAATAATAATGAAGGAGATATTAACTTGCAAAGTGTAATTTTCTTTCAGGTTACTTCTCGCCAACCGACTGTTGTGTGCGTCTCTCTACACACAACCTGCCCAGCTGACAGAGGTTGGTTCTAGTTGCTTGATCATATATTCATCTTGCTATGTTCGATTTAAGATTTGTTACCACTGATAGATAGGTATTTTCAAGGGCTATTCGCATGACAAGTTTAAGCTTCGTCAAAATGATATTAAGGAAGATATTAACTTGCGAAGTGTCCTTTTCTTTCCAGTTACTCCTCGCCGTCCGACTGTAGTGTGCGGCTTTTTACACACACAAGCTGCCCAGCTGACAGAGGTTAGTTCTAGTTGCTCTATAATAAAATCATTTTGCTATGTTCGATTTAAGATTTTTTACCACTGATAGATAGGTATTTTCAAGGGCTGTTCACATGCCAAGTTTTCGCTTCGTGAATATAATAATGAAGGAGATATTAATTTGCAAAGTGTAATTTTCTTTCCAGTTACTTCTCGCCGACCGACTGTTAAGTGCGTCTCACTACACACACAAGCTGCCCAGCTGACAGAGGTTAGTTCTAGTTGCTTGATCATATAATCATCGTGCTATGTTCGGTTTAAGATTTGTTACCACTGATAGATAGGAATGTTCAAGGGCTATTCAAATGCCAAGTTTTCGCTCCGTGAATATTTTAATGAAGGAGATATTAACTTGCAAAGTGTAATTTTCTTTCCAGTTACTTCTCGCCGACCGACTGTTGTGTGCGTCTCACTACACACACAAGCTGCCAAGCTGACAGAGGTTAGTTCTAGTTGCTTGATCATATAATCATCTTGCTATGTTCGATTTAAGATTTGTTACCACTGATAGATAGGTATTTTCAAGGGCTATAATTATGCATGACAAGTTTTAGCTTCGTCAAAATGATATTGAGGAAGATATTAACTTGCGAAGTGTCCTTTTCTTTCCAGTTACTCCTCGCCGTCCGACTGTAGTGTGCGGCTCTTTACACACACAAGCTGCCCAGCTGACAGAGGTTAGTTCTAGTTGCTCTATAATAAAATCATCTTGCTATGTTCGATTTAAGATTTTTTACCACTGATAGATAGGTATTTTCAAGGGCTGTTCACATGCCAAGTTTTCGCTTCGTGAATATAATATTGAAGGAGATATTAATTTGCAAAGTGTAATTTTCTTTCCAGTTACTTCTCGCCCACCAACTGTTGTGTGCGTCTCACTACACACACAAGCTGCCCAGCTGACAGAGGTTAGTTCTAGTTGCTTGATCATATAATCATCTTGCTATGTTCGATTTAAGTTTTGTTACCACTGATAGATAGGTATGTTCAAGGGCTGTTCACATGCCAAGTTTTCGAATCGTGAATAAAATAATGAAGGAGATATTAACTTGCAAAGTGTAATTTTCTTTCCAGTTACTTCTCGCCGACCGACTGTTGTGTTCGTCTCTCTACACACACAAGCTGCCAAGCTATCAGAGGTTAGTTGTAGTTGCTTGATCATATAATCATCTTGCTATGTTCGATTTAAGATTTGTTACCACTGATAGTTAGGTATTTTCAAGGGCTATTCGCATGACAAGTTTTAGCTTCGTCAAAATGATATTAAGGGAGATATTAACTTGCGAAGTGTCCTTTTCTTTCCAGTTACTCCTCGCCGTCCGACTGTAGTGTGCTGCTCTTTACATACACAAGCTGCCCAGCTGACAGAGGTTAGTTCTAGTTGCTCTATAATAAAATCATCTTGCTATGGTCGATTTAAGATTTTTTACCACTGATAGATAGGTATTTTCAAGGGCTGTTCACATGCCAAGTTTTCGCTTTGTGAATAAAATAATGAAGGAGATATTAACTTGCAAAGGGTAATTTTTTTCCAGTTACTTCTCGCCGACCGACTGTTGTGTACGTCTCACTACACACACAAGCTGCCAAGCTGACAGAGGTTAGTTCTAGTTGCTTGATCATATAATCATCTTGCTATGTTCGATTTAAGATTTGTTACCACTGATAGATAGGTATTTTCAAGGGCTATTTGCATGACAAGTATTAGCTTCGTGAAAATGATATTAAGAGAGAAATTAACTTGCGAAGTGTCATTTTCTTTCCAGTTACTTCTCGCCGACCGACTGTTGTGTGCGTCTTTCTACACACACAAGCTTCCCAGCTGACAGAGGTTGGTTCTAGTTGCTTGATCATATAATCATCTTGCTATGTTCGATTTAAGATTGTTTACCACTGATAGATAGGTATGTTCAAGGGCTGTTCACATGCCAAGTTTTCTCTTCGTGAATATTATAATGAAGGAGATATTAACTTGCAAAGTGTAATTTTCTTTCCAGTTACTTCTCGCCGACCGACTGCTGTGTGCGTCTCACTACACACACAAGCTGCCAAGCTGACAGAGATTAGTTCTAGTTGCTTGATCATGTAATCATTTTGCTATGTTCGATTTAAGATTTGTTTCCACTGATAGATAGGTATGTTCAAGGGCTGTTCACATGCCAAGTCATAGCTTCGTCAAAATAATAATGAAGGAGATATTTACTTGCAAAGTGTAATTTTCTTTCCATTTACTTCTCGCCGACCGACTGTTGTGTGTGTCTCACTACACACACAAGCTTCCCAGCTTACAGAGATTAGTTCTAGTTGCTCTATAATAAAATCATCTTGCTATGTTCGATGTAAGATGTTTTACCACTGATAGATAGGTATTTTCAAGGGCTGTATGCGTGGCAAGTTATAGCTTCGTCAAAATAATAATGAAGGAGATATTAACTTGCAAAGTGTAATTTTCTTTCAGGTTACTTCTCGCCAACCGACTGTTGTGTGCGTCTCTCTACACACACAACCTGCCCAGCTGACAGAGGTTGATTCTAGTTGCTTGATCATATAATCATCTCGCTATGTTCGATTTCAGATTTGTTACCACTGATAGATAGGTATGTTCAAGGGCTATTCGCATGACAAGTTTTACCTTCGTCAAAATGATATTAAGGGAGATATTAACTTGCGAAGTGTCCTTTTCTTTCCAGTTACTCCTCGCCGTCCGACTGTAGTGTCCAGCTCTTTACACACACAAGTTGCCTAGCTGACAGAGGTTAGTTCTAGTTGGTCTATAATGAAATCATCTTGCTATGTTCGATTTAAGATTTTTTACCACTGATAGACAGGTATTTTCAAGGGCTGTTCACACGCCAAGTTTTCGCTTCGTGAATAAAATAATGAAGGAGATATTAACTTGCAAAGTGTAATTTTTTTCCAGTTACTTCTCGCCGACCGACTGTTGTGTACGTCTCACTACACACACAAGCTGCCAAGCTGACAGAGGTTAGTTCAAGTTGCTTGATCATATAATCATCTTGCTATGTTCAATTTAAGATTTGTTACCACTGATAGATAGGTATTTTCAAGGGCTATTTGGATGACAAGTTTTAGCTTCGTCAAAATGATATTAAGAGAGAAATTAACTTGCGAAATGTCATTTTCTTTCCAGTTACTTCTCGCCGACCGACTGTTGTGTGCGTCTCTCTACACACACAAGCTGCCCAGCTGACAGAGGTTGGTTCTAGTTGCTTGATCATATAATCATCTTGCTATGTTCGATTTAAGATTTTTTACCACTGATAGATAGGTATGTTCAAGGACTGCTCACATGCCAAGTTTTCGCTTCGTGAATATAATAATGAAGGAGATATTAACTTACAAAGTGTAATTTTTTTCCAGTTACTTCTCGCCGACCGACTGTTGTGTTCGTCTCTCTACACACACAAGCTGCCCAGCTATCAGAGGTTAGTTGTAGTTGCTTGATCATATAATCATCTTGCTATGTTCGATTTAAGATTTGTTACCACTGATAGATAGGTATTTTCAAGGGCTATTCGCATGACAAGTTTAAGCTTCGTCAAAATGATAATGAAGGAGATATTAACTTGCGAAGTGTCCTTTTCTTTCCAGTTACTCCTCGCCGTCCGACTGTAGTGTGCAGCTCTTTACACACACAAGCTGCCCAGCTGACAGAGGTTAGTTCTAGTTGCTCTATAATAAAATCATCTTGCTATGTTCGATTTAAGATTTTCTTACCACTGATAGATAGGTATTTTCAAGGGCTGTATGCGTGGCAAGTTATAGCTTCGTCAAAATAATAATGAAGGAGATATTAACTTGCAAAGTGTAATTTTCTTTCCAGTTACTTCTCGCCGTCCGACTGTAGTGTGCGGCTCTTTACACACACAAGCTGCCCAGCTGACAGAGGTTAGTTCTAGTTGCTTGATCATATAATCATCTTGCTATGTTCGGTTTAAGATTTGTTACCACTGATAGATAGGAATGTTCAAGGGCTATTCAAATGCCAAGTTTTCGCTACGTGAATATAATAATGAAGGAGATATTAACTTGCAAAGTGTAATTTTCTTTCCAGTAACTTCTCGCCGACCGACTGCTGTGTGCGTCTCACTACACACACAAGCTGCCCAGCTGACAGAGGTTAGTTCTAGTTGCTTGATCATATAATCATCTTGCTATGTTCGATTTAAGATTTGTTACCACTGATAGATAGGTATGTTCAAGGGCTGTTCACATGCCAAGTTTTCGCTTCGTGAATAAAATAATGAAGGAGATATTAACTTGCAAAGTGTAATTTTCTTTACCAGTTACTTCTCGCCGACCGACTGTTGTGTGCGTCTCACTACACACACAAGCTGCCCAGCTGACAGAGGTTAGTTCTAGTTGCTTGATCATATAATCATCTTGCTATGTTCGATTTAAGATTTGTTACCACTGATAGATAGGTATGTTCAAGGGCTGTTCACATGCCAAGTTTTCGCTTTGTGAATAAAATAATGAAGGAGATATTAACTTGCAAAGTGTAATTTTCTTTCCAGTAACTTCTCTCCGACCGACTGCTGTGTGCGTCTCACTACACACACAAGCTGCCCAGCTGACAGAGATTAGTTCTAGTTGCTTGATCATATAATCATTTTGCTATGTTCGATTTAAGATTTGTTACCACTGATAGATAGGTATGTTCAAGGGCTGTTCACATGCCAAGTTTTCGCTCCTTGAATATAATAATGAAGGAGATATTAACTTGCAAAGTGTAATTTTCTTTCCAGTTACTTCTTGCCGACCGACTGTTGTGTGCGTCTCACTACACACACAAGCTGTCCAGCTGACAGAGGTTAGTTCTAGTTGCTTGATCATATAATCATCTTGCTGTGTTCGATTTAAGATTTGTTACCACTGATAGATAGGTATGTTCAAGGGCTGTTCACATGCCAAGTTTTCGCTTCGTGAATAAAATAATGAAGGAGATATTAACTTGCAAAGTGTAATTTTCTTTCCAGTTACTTCTCGCCGACCGACTGTTGTGTTCGTCTCTCTACACACACAAGCTGCCCAGCTATCAGAGGTTAGTTGTAGTTGCTGGATCATATAATCATCTTGCTATGTTCGATTTAAGATTTGTTACCACTGATAGATAGGTATTTTCAAGGGCTATTCGCATGACAAGTTTTAGTTTCGTCAAAATGATATTAAGGGAGATATTAACTTGCGAAGTGTCCTTTTCTTTCCAGTTACTCCTCGCCGTCCGACTGTAGTGTGCAGCTCTTTGCACACACAAGCTGCCCAGCTGACAGAGGTTAGTTCTAGTTGCTCTATAATAAATCATCTTGCTATGTTCGATTTAAGATTTTTTACCACTGATAGATAGGTATTTTCAAGGGCTATTCGCATGACAAGTTTTAGCTTCGTCAAAATGATATTAAGGGAGATATTACCTTGCGAAGTGTCCTTTTCTTTCCAGTTACTCCTCGCCGTCCGACTGTAGTGTGCAGCTCTTTACACACACAAGCTGCTCAGCTGACAGAGGTTAGTTCTAGTTGCTCTATAATAAAATCATCTTGCTATGTTCGATCTAAGATTTTTTACCACTGATAGATAGGTATTTTCAAGGGCTGTTCACATGCCAAGTTTTCGCTTCGTGAATAAAATAATGAAGGAGATATTAACTTCCAAAGTGTAATTTTCTTTCCAGTTACTTCTCGCCGACCGACTGTTGTGTTCGTCTCTCTACACACACAAGCTGCCCAGCTGACAGAGGTTGGTTCTAGTTGCTTGATCATATAATCATGTTGCTATGTTCGATTTAAGATTTTTTTACCACTGATAGATTGGTATGTTCAAGGACTGCTCACATGCCAAGTTTTCGCTTCGTGAATATAATAACGAAGGAGATATTAACTTGCAAAGTGTAATTTTCTTTCCAGTTACTTCTCGCCGACCGACTGTTGTGTACGTCTCACTACACACACAAGCTGCCAAGCTGACAGAGGTTAGTTCTAGTTGCTTGATCATATAATCATCTTGCTATGTTCGATTCAAGATTTGTTACCACTGATAGATAGGTATTTTCAAGGGCTATATGCATGACAAGTTTTAGCGTCGTCAAAATGATATTAAGGAAGATATTAACTTGCGAAGTGTCCTTTTCTTTCCAGTTACTCCTCGCCGTCCGACTGTAGTGTGCGGCTCTTTACACACACAAGCTGCCCAGCTGACAGAGGTTAGTTCTAGTTGCTCTATAATAAAATCATCTTGCTATGTTCGATTTAAGATTTTTTACCACTGATAGATAGGTATTTTCAAGGGCTGTTCACATGCCAAGTTTTCGCTTCGTGAATATAATAATGAAGGAGATATTAATTTGCAAAGTGTATTTTTTTTCCAGTTACTTCTCGCCGACCGACTGTTGTGTGCGTCTCACTACACACACATGCTGCCCAGCTGACAGAGGTTAGTTCTAGTTGCTTGATCATATAATCATCTTGCTATGTTCGGTTTAAGATTTGTTACCACTGATAGATAGGTATGTTCAAGGGCTGTTCACATGCCAAGTTTTCGCTTCGTGAATAAAATAATGAAGGAGATATTAACTTGCAAAGTGTAATTTTCTTTCCAGTTACTTCTCGCCGACCGACTGTTGTGTTCGTCTCTCTACACACACAAGCTGCCCAGCTATCAGAGGTTAGTTGTAGTTGCTGGATCATATAATCATCTTGCTATGTTCGATTTAAGATTTGTTACCACTGATAGATAGGTATTTTCAAGGGCTATTGGCATGACAAGTTTTAGTTTCGTCGAAATGATATTAAGGGAGATATTAACTTGCGAAGTGTCCTTTTCTTTCCAGTTACTCCTCGCCGTCCGACTGTAGTGTGCAGCTCTTTGCACACACAAGCTGCCCAGCTGACAGAGGTTAGCTCTAGTTGCTCTATAATAAAATCATCTTGCTATGTTCGATTTAAGATTTTTTACCACTGATAGATAGGTATTTTCAAGGGCTGTTCACATGCCAAGTTTTCGCTTCGTGAATAAAATAATGAAGGAGATATTAACTTGCAAAGTGTAATTTTTTTCCAGTTACTTCTCGCCGACCGACTGTTGTGTACGTCTCATTACACACACAAGCTGCCAAGCTGACAGAGGTTAGTTCTAGTTGCTTGATCATATAATCATCTTGCTATGTTCGATTTAAGATTTGTTACCACTGATAGATGGGTATTTTCAAGGGCTATTTGCATGACAAGTTTTAGCTTCGTCAAAATGATATTAAGAGAGAAATTAATTTGCGAAGTGTCATTTTCTGTCCAGTTACTTCTCGCCGACCGACTGTTGTGTGCGTCTCACTACACACACAAGCTGCCCAGCTGACAGAGGTTAGTTCTAGTTGCTTGATCATATAATCATCTTGCTATGTTCGATTTAAGATTGTTTACCACTGATAGATAGGTATGTTCAAGGGCTGTTCACATGCCAAGTTTTCTCTTCGTGAATAAAATAATGAAGGAGATATTAACTTGCAAAGTGTAATTTTCTTTCCAGTTACTTCTCGCCGACCGACTGTTGTGTTCGTCTCTCTACACACACAAGCTGCCCAGCTATCAGAGGTTAGTTGTAGTTGCTGGATCATATAATCATCTTGCTATGTTTGATTTAAGATTTGTTACCACTGATAGATAGGTATTTTCAAGGGCTATTCGCATGACAAGTTTTAGCTTCGTCAAAATGATATTAAGGGAGATATTAACTTGCGAAGTGTCCTTTTCTTTCCAGTTACTTCTCGCCGACCGACTGTTGTGTGCGTCTCACTACACACACAAGCTGCCCAGCTGACAGAGGTTAGTTCTAGTTGCTTGATCATATAATCATCTTGCTATGTTCGATTTAAGATTTGTTACCACTGATAGATAGGTATGTTCAAGGGCTGTTCACATGCCATGTTTTCGCTTCGTGAATAAAATAATGAAGGAGATATTAACTTGCAAAGTGTAATTTTCTTTACCAGTTACTTCTCGCCGACCGACTGTTGTGTGCGTCTCACTACACACACAAGCTGCCCAGCTGACAGAGGTTAGTTCTAGTTGCTTGATCATATAATCATCTTGCTATGTTCGATTTAAGATTTGTTACCACTGATAGATAGGTATGTTCAAGGGCTGTTCACATGCCAAGTTTTCGCTTTGTGAATAAAATAATGAAGGAGATATTAACTTGCAAAGTGTAATTTTCTTTCCAGTAACTTCTCGCCGACCGACTGCTGTGTGCGTCTCACTACACACACAAGCTGCCCAGCTGACAGAGATTAGTTCTAGTTGCTTGATTATATAATCATTTTGCTATGTTCGATTTAAGATTTGTTACCACTGATAGATAGGTATGTTCAAGGACTGCTCACATGCCAAGTTTTCGCTTCGTGAATATAATAACGAAGGAGATATTAACTTGCAAAGTGTAATTTTCTTTCCAGTTACTTCTCGCCGACTGACTGTTGTGTACGTCTCACTACACACACAAGCTGCCAAGCTGACAGAGGTTAGTTCTAGTTGCTTGATCATATAATCATCTTGCTATGTTCGATTTAAGATTTGTTACCACTGATAGATAGGTATTTTCATGGGCTATATGCATGACAAGTTTTAGCTTCGTCAAAATGATATTAAGGAAGATATTAACTTGCGAAGTGTCCTTTTCTTTCCAGTTACTCCTCGCCGTCCGACTGTAGTGTGCGGCTCTTTACACACACAAGCTGCCCAGCTGACAGAGGTTAGTTCTAGTTGCTCTATAATAAAATCATCTTGCTATGTTCGATTTAAGATTTTTTACCACTGATAGATAGGTATTTTCAAGGGCTGTTCATATGCCAAGTTTTCGCTTCGTGAATATAATAATGAAGGAGATATTAATTTGCAAAGTGTATTTTTTTTCCAGTTACTTCTCGCCGACCGACTGTTGTGTGCGTCTCACTACACACACAAGCTGCCCAGCTATCAGAGGTTAGTTGTAGTTGCTTGATCATATAATCATCTTGCTATGTTCGATTTAAGATTTGTTACCACTGATAGATAGGTATTTTCAAGGGCTATTCGCATGACAAGTTTAAGCTTCGTCAAAATGATATTAAGGGAGATATTAACTTGCGAAGTGTCCTTTTCTTTCCAGTTACTCCTCGCCGTCCGACTGTAGTGTGCAGCTCTTTACACACACAAGCTGCCCAGCTGACAGAGGTTAGTTCTAGTTGCTCTATAATAAAATCATCTTGCTATGTTCGATTTAAGATTTGTTACCACTGATAGATAGGTATTTTCAAGGGCTATTTGCATGACAAGTTTTAGCTTCGTCAAAATGATATTAAGAGAGATATTAACTTGCGAAGTGTAATTTTCTTTCCAGTTACTTCTCGCCGACCGACTGTTGTGTGCGTCTCTCTACACACACAAGCTGCCCAGCTGACAGAGGTTGGTTCTAGTTGCTTGATCATATAATCATGTTGCTATGTTCGATTTCAGATTTTCTTACCACTGATAGATAGGTATTTTCAAGGGCTGTATGCGTGGCAAGTTATAGCTTCGTCAAAATAATAATGAAGGAGATATTAACTTGCAAAGTGTAATTTTCTTTCCAGTTACTTCTCGCCGTCCGACTGTAGTGTGCGGCTCTTTACACACACAAGCTGCCCAGCTGACAGAGGTTAGTTCTAGTTGCTTGATCATATAATCATCTTGCTATGTTCGGTTTAAGATTTGTTACCACTGATAGATAGGAATGTTCAAGGGCTATTCAAATGCCAAGTTTTCGCTACGTGAATATAATAATGAAGGAGATATTAACTTGCAAAGTGTAATTTTCTTTCCAGTTACTTCTCGCCGACCGACTGTTGTGTGCGTCTCACTACACACACAAGCTGCCCAGCTGACAGAGGTTAGTTCTAGTTGCTTGATCATATAATCATCTTGCTATGTTCGATTTAAGATTTGTTACCACTGATAGATAGGTATGTTCAAGGGCTGTTCACATGCCAAGTTTTCGCTTCGTGAATAAAATAATGAAGGAGATATTAACTTGCAAAGTGTAATTTTCTTTACCAGTTACTTCTCGCCGACCGACTGTTGTGTGCGTCTCACTACACACACAAGCTGCCCAGCTGACAGAGGTTAGTTCTAGTTGCTTGATCATATAATCATCTTGCTATGTTCGATTTAAGATTTGTTACCACTGATAGATAGGTATGTTCAAGGGCTGTTCACATGCCAAGTCATAGCTTCGTCAAAATAATAATGAAGGAGATATTTACTTGCAAAGTGTAATTTTCTTTCCAGTTACTTCTCGCCGACCGACTGTTGTGTGTGTCTCACTACACACACAAGCTTCCCAGCTTACAGAGGTTAGTTCTAGTTGCTCTATAATAAAATCATCTTGCTATGTCCGATTTAAGATGTTTTACCACTGATAGATAGGTATTTTCAAGGGCTGTATGCGTGGCAAGTTATAACTTCGTCAAAAAAATAATGAAGGAGATATTAACTTGCAAAGTGTAATTTTCTTTCAGGTTACTTCTCGCCAACCGACTGTTAAGTGCGTCTCTCTACACACACAACCTGCCCAGCTGACAGAGGTTGGTTCTAGTTGCTTGATCATATACACATCTTGCTATGTTCGATTTAAGATTTGTTACCACTGATAGATAGGTATGTTCAAGGGCTGTTCACATGCCAAGTTTTAGCTTCGTCAAAATGATATTAAGGGAGATATTACCTTGCGAAGTGTCCTTTTCTTTCCAGTTACTCCTCGCCGTCCGACTGTAGTGTGCAGCTCTTTACACACACAAGCTGCCCAGCTGACAGAGGTTAGTTCTAGTTGCTCTATAATAAAATCATCTTGCTATGTTCGATTTAAGATTTTTTACCACTGATAGATAGGTATTTTCAAGGGCTGTTCACATGCCAAGTTTTCGCTTCGTCAATAAAATAATGAAGGAGATATTAACTTCCAAAGTGTAATTTTCTTTCCAGTTACTTCTCGCCGACCGACTGTTGTGTTCGTCTCTCTACACACACAAGCTGCCCAGCTGACAGAGGTTGGTTCTAGTTGCTTGATCATATAATCATGTTGCTATGTTCGATTTAAGATTTTTTACCACTGATAGATAGGTATGTTCAAGGACTGCTCACATGCCAAGTTTTCGCTTCGTGAATATAATAATGAAGGAGATATTAACTTGCAAAGTGTAATTTTCTTTCCAGTTACTTCTTGCCGACCGACTGTTGTGTTCGTCTCTCTACACACACAAGCTGCCCAGCTATCAGAGGTTAGTTGTAGTTGCTGGATCATATAATCATCTTGCTATGTTCGATTTAAGATTTGTTACCACTGATAGATAGGTATTTTCAAGGGCTATTCGCATGACAAGTTTTAGTTTCGTAAAAATGATATTAAGGGAGATATTAACTTGCGAAGTGTCCTTTTCTTTCCAGTTACTTCTCGCCGTCCGACTGTAGTGTGCAGCTCTTTGCACACACAAGCTGCCAAGCTGACAGAGGTTAGTTCTAGTTGCTCTATAATAAAATCATCTTGCTATGTTCGATTTAAGATTTTTTACCACTGATAGATAGGTATTTTCAAGGGCTGTTTACATGCCAAGTTTTCGCTTTGTGAATAAAATAATGAAGGAGATATTAACTTGCAAAGTGTAATTTTTTTCCAGTTACTTCTCGCCGACCGACTGTTGTGTACGTCTCACTACACACACAAGCTGCCAAGCTGACAGAGGTTAGTTCTAGTTGCTTGATCATATAATCATCTTGCTATGTTCGATTTAAGATTTGTTACCACTGATAGATAGGTATGTTCAAGGGCTGTTCACATGCCAAGTTTTCGCTTCGTGAATAAAATAATGAAGGAGATATTAACTTGCAAAGTGTAATTTTCTTTACCAGCTACTTCTCGCCGACCGACTGTTGTGTGCGTCTCACTACACACACAAGCTGCCCAGCTGACAGAGGTTAGTTCTAGTTGCTTGATCATATAATCATCTTGCTATGTTCGATTTAAGATTTGTTACCACTGATAGATAGGTATGTTCAAGGGCTGTTCACATGCCAAGTTTTCGCTTTGTGAATAAAATAATGAAGGAGATACTAACTTGCAAAGTGTAATTTTCTTTCCAGTAACTTCTCGCCGACCGACTGCTGTGTGCGTCTCACTACACACACAAGCTGCCCAGCTGACAGAGATTAGTTCTAGTTGCTTGATCATATAATCATTTTGCTATGTTCGATTTAAGATTTGTTACCACTGATAGATAGGTATGTTCAAGGGCTGTTCACATGCCAAGTCATAGCTTCGTCAAAATAATAATGAAGGAGATATTTACTTGCAAAGTGTAATTTTCTTTCCAGTTACTTCTCGCCGACCGACTGTTGTGTGTGTCTCACTACACACACAAGCTTCCCAGCTTACAGAGGTTAGTTCTAGTTGCTCTATAATAAAATCATCTTGCTATGTCCGATTTAAGATGTTTTACCACTGATAGATAGGTATTTTCAAGGGCTGTATGCGTGGCAAGTTATAACTTCGTCAAAATAATAATGAAGGAGATATTAACTTGCAAAGTGTAATTTTCTTTCAGGTTACTTCTCGCCAACCGACTGTTATGTGCGTCTCTCTACACACACAACCTGCCCAGCTGACAGAGGTTGGTTCTAGTTGCTTGATCATATACACATCTTGCTATGTTCGATTTAAGATTTGTTACCACTGATAGATAGGTATGTTCAAGGGCTGTTCACATGCCAAGTTTTAGCTTCGTCAAAATGATATTAAGGGAGATATTACCTTGCGAAGTGTCCTTTTCTTTCCAGTTACTCCTCGCCGTCCGACTGTAGTGTGCAGCTCTTTACACACACAAGCTGCCCAGCTGACAGAGGTTAGTTCTAGTTGCTCTATAATAAAATCATCTTGCTATGTTCGATTTAAGATTTTTTACCACTGATAGATAGGTATTTTCAAGGGCTGTTCACATGCCAAGTTTTCGCTTCGTCAATAAAATAATGAAGGAGATATTAACTTCCAAAGTGTAATTTTCTTTCCAGTTACTTCTCGCCGACCGACTGTTGTGTTCGTCTCTCTACACACACAAGCTGCCCAGCTGACAGAGGTTGGTTCTAGTTGCTTGATCATATAATCATGTTGCTATGTTCGATTTAAGATTTTTTTACCACTGATAGATAGGTATGTTCAAGGACTGCTCACATGCCAAGTTCTCGCTTCGTGAATATAATAATGAAGGAGATATTAACTTGCAAAGTGTAATTTTCTTTCCAGTTACTTCTTGCCGACCGACTGTTGTGTTCGTCTCTCTACACACACAAGCTGCCCAGCTATCAGAGGTTAGTTGTAGTTGCTGGATCATATAATCATCTTGCTATGTTCGATTTAAGATTTGTTACCACTGATAGATAGGTATTTTCAAGGGCTATTCGCATGACAAGTTTTAGTTTCGTAAAAATGATATTAAGGGAGATATTAACTTGCGAAGTGTCCTTTTCTTTCCAGTTACTCCTCGCCGTCCGACTGTAGTGTGCAGCTCTTTGCACACACAAGCTGCCCAGCTGACAGAGGTTAGTTCTAGTTGCTCTATAATAAAATCATCTTGCTATGTTCGATTTAAGATTTTTTACCACTGATAGATATGTATTTTTTAAGGGCTGTTTACATGCCAAGTTTTCGCTTTGTGAATAAAATAATGAAGGAGATATTAACTTGCAAAGTGTAATTTTTTTCCAGTTACTTCTCGCCGACCGACTGTTGTGTACGTCTCACTACACACACAAGCTGCCAAGCTGACAGAGGTTAGTTCTAGTTGCTTGATCATATAATCATCTTGCTATGTTCGATTTAAGATTTGTTACCACTGATAGATAGGTATTTTCATGGCTATTTGCATGACAAGTTTTAGCTTCGTCAAAATGATATTAAGAGAGAAATTAATTTGCGAAGTGTCATTTTCTTTCCAGTTACTTCTCGCCGACCGACTGTTGTGTGCGGCTCTCTACACACACAAGCTGCCCAGCTGACAGAGGTTGGTTCTAGTTGCTTGATCATATAATCATCTTGCTATGTTCGATTTAAGATTGTTTACCACTGATAGATAGGTATGTTCAAGGGCTGTTCACATGCCAAGTTTTCTCTTCGTGAATAAAATAATGAAGGAGATATTAACTTGCAAAGTGTAATTTTCTTTCCAGTTACTTCTCGCCGACCGACTGTTGTGTTCGTCTCTCTACACACACAAGCTGCCCAGCTATCAGAGGTTAGTTGTAGTTGCTGGATCATATAATCATCTTGCTATGTTTGATTTAAGATTTGTTACCACTGATAGATAGGTATTTTCAAGGGCTATTCGCATGACAAGTTTTAGCTTCGTCAAAATGATATTAAGGGAGATATTAACTTGCGAAGTGTCCTTTTCTTTCCAGTTACTTCTCGCCGACCGACTGTTGTGTGCGTCTCACTACACACACAAGCTGCCCAGCTGACAGAGGTTAGTTCTAGTTGCTTTATCATATAATCATCTTGCTATGTTCGATTTAAGATTTGTTACCACTGATAGATAGGTATGTTCAAGGGCTGTTCACATGCCATGTTTTCGCTTCGTGAATAAAAAAATGAAGGAGATATTAACTTGCAAAGTGTAATTTTCTTTACCAGTTACTTCTCGCCGACCGACTGTTGTGTGCGTCTCACTACACACACAAGCTGCCCAGCTGACAGAGGTTAGTTCTAGTTGCTTGATCATATAATCATCTTGCTATGTTCGATTTAAGATTTGTTACCACTGATAGATAGGTATGTTCAAGGACTGTTCACATGCCAAGTTTTCGCTTTGTGAATAAAATAATGAAGGAGATATTAACTTGCAAAGTGTAATTTTCTTTCCAGTAACTTCTCGCCGACCGACTGCTGTGTGCGTCTCACTACACACACAAGCTGCCCAGCTGACAGAGATTAGTTCTAGTTGCTTGAACATATAATCATTTTGCTATGTTCGATTTAAGATTTGTTACCACTGATAGATAGGTATGTTCAAGGACTGCTCACATGCCAAGTTTTCGCTTCGTGAATATAATAACGAAGGAGATATTAACTTGCAAAGTGTAATTTTCTTTCCAGTTACTTCTCGCCGACTGACTGTTGTGTACGTCTCACTACACACACAAGCTGCCAAGCTGACAGAGGTTAGTTCTAGTTGCTTGATCATATAATCATCTTGCTATGTTCGATTTAAGATTTGTTACCACTGATAGATAGGTATTTTCAAGGGCTATTCGCATGACAAGTTTAAGCTTCGTCAAAATGATATTAAGGAAGATATTAACTTGCGAGGTGTCCTTTTCTTTCCAGTTACTCCTCGCCGTCCGACTGTAGTGTGCGGCTCTTTACACACACAAGCTGCCCAGCTGACAGAGGTTAGTTCTAGTTGCTCTATAATAAAATCATCTTGCTATGTTCGATTTAAGATTTTTTACCACTGATAGATAGGTATTTTCAAGGGCTGTTCATATGCCAAGTTTTCGCTTCGTGAATATAATAATGAAGGAGATATTAATTTGCAAAGTGTATTTTTTTTCCAGTTACTTCTCGCCGACCGACTGTTGTGTGCGTCTCACTACACACACAAGCTGCCCAGCTGACAGAGGTTAGTTCTAGTTGCTTGATCATATAATCATCTTGCTATGTTCGGTTTAAGATTTGTTACCACTGATAGATAGGAATGTTCAAGGGCTATTCAAATGCCAAGTTTTCGCTCCTTGAATATAATAATGAAGGAGATATTAACTTGCAAAGTGTAATTTTCTTTCCAGTTACTTCTTGCCGACCGACTGTTGTGTGCGTCTCACTACACACACAAGCTGTCCAGCTGACAGAGGTTAGTTCTAGTTGCTTGATCATATAATCATCTTGCTATGTTCGATTTAAGATTTGTTACCACTGATAGATAGGTATGTTCAAGGGCTGTTCACATGCCAAGTTTTCTCTTCGTGAATATTATAATGAAGGAGATATTAACTTGCACAGTGTAATTTTCTTTCCAGTTACTTCTCGCTGACCGACTGCTGTGTGCGTCTCACTACACACACAAGCTGCCCAGCTGACAGAGATTAGTTCTAGTTGCTTGATTATATAATCATTTTCTTTCCGAATACTTCTCGCCGACCGACATTTGTGTGCGTCTCTCTACACACACAAGATGCCCATCTTCCAGAGGTTGGTTCTAGTTGCTTGATCATATAATCATCTTGCTATGTTCGATTTAAGATTTGTTACCACTGATAGATAGGTATTTTCAAGGGCTTTTTGTATGACAAGTTTTAACTTCGTCAAAATGATATTAAGGGAGATATTAACTTGCGAAGTGTCATTTTCTTTCCAGTTACTCCTCGCCGTCCGACTGTTGTGTGCGGCTCTTTACACACACAAGCTGCCCAGCTGACAGAGGTTAGTTCTAGTTGCTCTATAATAAAATCATCTTGCTATCTTCGATTTAAAAAAATTACCACTGATAGATAGGTATTTTCAAGGGCTGTTTGCTTGCCAAGTTATCGATTCATCAAAATAATAATGAAGGAGATTTTAACTTGCAAAGTGTAATTTTTATCCAGTTACTTCTCGCCGACCGACTGTTGTGTGCGTCTCTTGACTGTTGTGTGCGCCACTGGAGGAATCCCAGGGCTACTTTTAATGCCAAGTTTCAAGCATCAAAACCTAAAATATTTACGATATGAACACGCAAGGAATATATCTCTGCCTCCAAAGCCAGCGAGTTAATGTTTACTCGTATGAATACGCAGTTGACACTCAGACAGTTGAAGGGTCGTTGCCTTTCCCTGGAAAACCTTTAAAAGAAATGTTCTCCAAACTCAGTAACTTTAACACCTGTTGTTAGAAGTTCCCTAGGCCTCTTCCTAGGACAAATTTGAATGTCGTCAGCATAATATTTAATGAGATATTAATTTCCAAACCCTATTTTTTCTGCTCAGTCACTCTCTGCCGTCGACCATTATGCCAACGACTGGACAATGGCAGCTCAGAGAAACAGGTAGGGTCGCTCCCTTCTCCTGAAAATGTTTGAATATAAACTGACTCCGAATTCAGATATTTTGACTCAGGCCACTGGAGGAATCCCAGGGCTGCTTGAATTTCATGCCAAGTTTCAAGCATCAAAACCTAAAATGTATTACGATATGAACACGCAAGGAATATATTTCTGCCTATCACCTCCAAAGCTAGCGAGTTAACGTGTACTCGTATGAATACACAGTTGACACTCAGATAGAAGAAGGGTCGTTGCCTTTCCTTGGAAGCCATCAAAAGAAATGTTCTCCAAACTCAGTAACTTTAACACTACTTGTTAGAAGAACCCTAGGCCTCTTCCTAGGACAAATCTGAACGTCGTCAGCATAATATTTAATGAGATATTAATTTCCAAACCCTATCTTTCTGCTCAGTCACTCTCTGCCGTCGACCATTATGCCAGCGACTGAACAATGGCAGCTCAGAGAAACAGGTAGGGTCGCTCCCCTCTCCTGAAATTGTTTGAATAGAAATTGACTCCGAATTCAGATGTTTTGACTCAGGCCACTGGAGGAATCCTAGTGCTACTTTCGTGACAAGTTTCAATCATCAAAACCTAAAATGTATTACGATATGAACACGCAAGGAATATATCTCTGCCTATCACCTCCAAAGCCAGCGAGTTAACATGTACTCCTATGAATACACAGTTGACACTCAGACAGATGACGGGTCGTTGCCTTTCCCTGGAAAACCATCAAAAGAAATGTTCTTCAAACTCAGTAACTTTACCACCAGTTGTTAGAAGAACCCTAGGCCTCTTCCTAGGACAAATTTGAATGTCGTCAGCATAATATTTAATGAGGTAATGATTTTCAAACCCTATCTTTCTGCTCAGTCACTCTCTGCCGTCGACCATTATGCCAGCGACTGGACAATGGCAGCTCAGAGAAACAGGTAGGGTCGCTCCCTTCTCCTGAGAATGTTTGAATAGAAATTGACTCCGAATTCAGATGTTTTGACTCAGGCCACTGGAGGAATCCGAGGGCTACTTTCATGCCAAGTTTCAAGCATCAAAACATAAAATACATTACGATATGAACACGCAAGGAATTTATCTCTGCCTATCACCTCCAAAGCCAGCGAGTTAACATGTTCTCCTATGAATATACAGTTGACACTCTGACAGATGATGGGTCGTTGCCTTTCCCTGGAAAACCATCAAAAGAAATGTTCTCCAAACTCAGTAACTTTAACACTTCTTGTTAGTAGAACCCTAGGCCTCTTCCTAGGACAAATTTGAATGTCGTCAGCATAATATTTAATGAGAGATTAATTTCCAAACACTATCTTTCTGCTCAGTCACTCTCTGCCGTCGACCATTATGCCAGCGACTGGACAATGGCAGCTCAGAGAAACAGGTAGGGTCGCTCCCCTCTCCTGAAATTGTTTGAATAGAAATTGACTCCGAATTCAGATGTTTTGACTCAGGCCACTGGAGGAATCCCAGGGCTACTTTCATGCCAAGTTTCAAGCATCAAAACATAAAATATATAACGATATGAACACGCAAGGAATTTATCTCTGCCTATCACCTCCAAAGCCAGCGAGTTAATGTCTACACGTATGAATACACAGTTGACACTCAGACAGATGACGGGTCGTTGCCTTTCCCTGGAAAACTATCAAAAGAAATGTTCTCCAAACTCAGTAACTTTAACACTTCTTGTTAGAAGAACCCTAGGCCTCTTCCTAGGACAAATTTGAATGTCGTCAGCATAATATTCAATGAGAGATTAATTTCCAAACCCTATCTTTCTGCTCAGTCACTCTCTGCCGTCGACCATTATGCCAGCGACTGGACAATGGCAGCTCAGAGAAACAGGTAGGGTCGCTCCCCTCTCCTGAAATTGTTTGAATAGAAATTGACTCCGAATTCAGATGTTTTGACTCAGGCCACTGGAGGAATCCTAGAGCTACTTTCGTGACAAGTTTCAATCATCAAAACCTAAAATGTATTACGATATGAACACGCAAGGAATATATCTCTGCCTATCACCTCCAAAGCCAGCGAGTTAACATGTACTCCTATGAATACACAGTTGACACTCAGACAGATGACGGGTCGTTGCCTTTCCCTGGAAAACCATCAAAAGAAATGTTCTCCAAACTCAGTAACTTTAACACCAGTTTAATCTAAAATTTAGCGGGCCTGACGTTTCGATCCTAGCAGGACCTTACTCAAAGGCAGAGTGACAAGGACAAAACAGATACATGTACACGAAGGCAGGGGGAGAGAGTGAATAGGACACGGATGAGAAACAGAGGACAAAGAGTGAAGCTGGTAGGGAGAGATCAAAGGGAAGGGCAAGGGGTAGGGTAGGGATTAGTGAGAGGAGGGGGAAAGATCAAAGAGAAGGGCAAGGAGTGGGGTAGGGATTAGTGACAATAGGGGGAAAAGATCAAAGAGAGAAGTATGAAAGACTGAACACAAAAGAAGGATTATCAGAAAGCTGCATGGTGTTAGTCATTACCCTCCTGGATGTTGAGACCATGTGGTTGAATAGTCCGAAGACGCTTCATCCATATTTTCTCACGGCTAAGACGGACAGCATTACTACGGTGACCAAGTGATTCTATGCCCAGTACACTCATATCTGATATCGAATGATCAGGGAGATTGAAGTGATACCCAACAGGGGTGTCCATTTTACAAGTTTTGATGGTAGACCTATGGCCATAGATTCGTTTTTTGAGGGTGTTTTTTGTCTCGCCAACATACTAAATATTACAAACTCTACAAGAGAGTTTAACACCAGTTGTTAGAAGAACCCTAGGCCTCTTCCTAGGACAAATTTGAATGTCGTCAGCATAATATTTAATGAGATAATAATTTTCAAACCCTATCTTTCTGCTCAGTCACTCTCTGCCGTCGACCATTATGCCAGCGACTGGACAATGGCAGCTCAGAGAAACAGGTAGGGTCGCTCCCCTTTCCTGAAATTGTTTGAATAGAAATTAACTCCGAATTCAGATGTTTTGACTCAGGCCACTGGAGGAATCCCAGGGCTACTTTCATGCCAAGTTTCAAGCATCAAAACATAAAATATATTACGATATGACCACGCAAGGAATTTATCTCTGCCTATCACCTCCAAAGCCAGCGAGTTAACATGTTCTCCTATGAATATACAGTTGACACTCAGACAGAAGAAGGGTCGTTGCCTTTCCTTGGAAGCCATCAAAATAAATGTTCTCCAAACTCAGTAACTTTAACACTACTTGTTAGAAGAACCCTAGGCCTCTTCCTAGGACAAATCTGAATGTCGTCAGCATAATATTTAATGAGATATTAATTTCCAAACCCTATCTTTCTGCTCAGTCACTCTCTGCCGTCGACCATTATGCCAGCGACTAGACAATGACAGCTCAGAGAAACAGGTAGGGTCGCTCCCCTCTCCTGAAATTGTTTGAATAGAAATTGACTCCGAATTCAGATGTTTTGACTCAGGCCACTGGAGGAATCCCAGGGCTACTTTCATGCCAAGTTTCAAGCATCAAAACATAAAATATATAACGATATGAACACGCAAGGAATTTATCTTTGCCTATCACCTCCAAAGCCAGCCAGTTAATGTCTACACGTATGAATACACAGTTGACACTCAGACAGATGAAGGGTCGTTGCCTTTCCCTGGAAAACCATCAAAAGAAATGTTCTGCAAACTCAGTAACTTTAACACTTCTTGTTAGAACAACCCTAGGCCTCTTCCTTGGACAAATTTGAATGTCGTCAGCATAATATTTAATGAGATATTAATTTTCAAACCCTATCTTTCTGCTCAGTCACTCTCTGCCGTCGACCATTATGCCAGCGACTGGACAATGGCAGCTCAGAGAAACAGGTAGGGTCGCTCCTCTCTCCTGAAAATGTTTGAATAGAAATTGACTCCGAATTCAGATGTTTTGACTCAGGCCACTGGAGAGTCCTAGGGCTACTTTCGTGACAAGTTTCAAGCATCAAAACATAAAATATATTACGATATGAACACGCATGGAATATATCTCTGCCTATCACCTCCAAAGCCAGCAAGTTAACGTACACTCCTAAGAATACACAGTTGACACTTAGACAGATGAAGGGTCGTTGCCTTTTCCTGGAAAACCATCAAAAGAAATGTTCTCCATACTCAGTAACTTTAACACTTCTTGTTAGAAGAACCCTAGGCCTCTTCCTATGACAAATTTGAATGTCGTCAGCATAATATTTAATGAGAGATTAATTTCCAAACCCTATCTTTCTGCTCAGTCACTCTCTGCCGTCGACCATTATGCCAGCGACTAGACAATGGCAGCTCAGAGAAACAGGTAGGGTCGCTCCCCTCTCCTGAAATTGTTTGAATAGAAATTGACTCCGAATTCAGATGTTTTGACTCAGGCCACTGGAGGAATCCCAGGGCTAATTTCATGCCAAGTTTTAAGCATCAAAACCTAAAAAATATTTCGATATCAACACGCAAGGAATATATCTCTGCCTATCACCTCCAAAGCCAGCGAGTTAACGTGTACTCGTATGAATACACAGTTGACACTCAGACAGAAGAAGGGTCGTTGCCTTTCCTTGGAAAACCATCAAAAGAAATGTTCTCCAAACTCTGTATCTTTAACACTTCTTGTTAGAAGAACCCTAGGCCTCTTCCTAGGCAAATTTGAATGTCGTCAGCATAATATTTAATGAGATATTAATTTCCAAACCCTATCTTTCTGCTCAGTCATTCTCTGTCGTCGACCATTATGCCAACGACTGGACAATGGCAGCTCAGAGAAACAGGTAGGGTCGCTCCCTTCTCCTGAAAATGTTTAAATAGAAATTGACTAAGAATTCAGATGTTTTGACTTAGGCCACTGGAGGAATCCCAGGGCTAATTTCATGCCAAGTTTTAAGCATCAAAACCTAAAATATATTACGATATGAACACGCAAGGAATATATCTCTGCCTATCACCTCCAAAGCCAGCGAGTTAACGTGTACTCGTATGAATACACAGTTGACACTCAGACAGAAGAAGGGTCGTTGCCTTTCCCTGGAAACCCATCAAAAGAAATGTTCTCCAAACTCAGTAACTTTAACACTCCTTGTTAGAAGAACCCTAGGCCTCTTCCTAGGACAAATTTGAATGTCGTCAGCATAATATTTAATGAGAGATTAATTTCCAAACCCTATCTTTCTGCTCAGTCACTCTCTGCCGTCGACCATTATGCCAGCGACTGGACAATGGTAGCTCAGAGAAACAGGTAGGGTCGCTCCCCTCTCCTGAAATTGTTTGAATAGAAATTGACTCCGAATTCAGATGTTTTGACTCAGGCCACTGGAGGAATCCTAGGGCTACTTTCGTGACAAGTTTCAATCATCAAAACCTAAAATGTATTACGATATGAACACGCAAGGAATATATCTCTGTCTATCACCTCCAAAGCCAGCGAGTTAACGTGTACTCCTTTGAATACACAGTTGACACTCAGACAGAAGAAGGGTCGTTGCCTTTCCCTGGAAAACCATCAAAAGAAATGTTCTCCAAACTCAGTAACTTTAACACTTCTTGTTAGAAGAACCCTAGGCCTCTTCCAAGGACAAATTTGAATGTCGTCAGCATCTTAGTTAATGAGATATTAATTTTCAAACCCTATCTTTCTGCTCAGTCACTCTCTGCTGTCGACAATTATGCCAGCGACTGGACAATGGCAGCTCAGAGAAACAGGTAGGATCTCTCCCTTCTCCTGAAAATGTTTGAATAGAAATTGACTAAGAATTCAGATGTTTTGACTCAGGCCACTGGAGGAATCCCAGGGCTACTTTCATGCCAAGTTTCAAGCATCAAAACATAAAATATATTACGATATGACCACGCAAGGAATTTATCTCTGCCTATCACCTCCAAAGCCAGCGAGTTAACATGTTCTCCTATGAATATACAGTTGACACTCAGACAGAAGAAGGGTCGTTGCCTTTCCTTGGAAGCCATCAAAATAAATGTTCTCCAAACTCAGTAACTTTAACACTACTTGTTAGAAGAACCCTAGGCCTCTTCCTAGGACAAATCTGAATGTCGTCAGCATAATATTTAATGAGATATTAATTTCCAAACCCTATCTTTCTGCTCAGTCACTCTCTGCCGTCGACCATTATGCCAGCGACTAGACAATGACAGCTCAGAGAAACAGGTAGGGTCGCTCCCCTCTCCTGAAATTGTTTGAATAGAAATTGACTCCGAATTCAGATGTTTTGACTCAGGCCACTGGAGGAATCCCAGGGCTACTTTCATGCCAAGTTTCAAGCATCAAAACATAAAATATATAACGATATGAACACGCAAGGAATTTATCTTTGCCTATCACCTCCAAAGCCAGCCAGTTAATGTCTACACGTATGAATACACAGTTGACACTCAGACAGATGAAGGGTCGTTGCCTTTCCCTGGAAAACCATCAAAAGAAATGTTCTGCAAACTCAGTAACTTTAACACTTCTTGTTAGAACAACCCTAGGCCTCTTCCTTGGACAAATTTGAATGTCGTCAGCATAATATTTAATGAGATATTAATTTTCAAACCCTATCTTTCTGCTCAGTCACTCTCTGCCGTCGACCATTATGCCAGCGACTGGACAATGGCAGCTCAGAGAAACAGGTAGGGTCGCTCCTCTCTCCTGAAAATGTTTGAATAGAAATTGACTCCGAATTCAGATGTTTTGACTCAGGCCACTGGAGGAATCCTAGGGCTACTTTCGTGACAAGTTTCAAGCATCAAAACATAAAATATATTACGATATGAACACGCATGGAATATATCTCTGCCTATCACCTCCAAAGCCAGCAAGTTAACGTACACTCCTAAGAATACACAGTTGACACTTAGACAGATGAAGGGTCGTTGCCTTTTCCTGGAAAACCATCAAAAGAAATGTTCTCCATACTCAGTAACTTTAACACTTCTTGTTAGAAGAACCCTAGGCCTCTTCCTATGACAAATTTGAATGTCGTCAGCATAATATTTAATGAGAGATTAATTTCCAAACCCTATCTTTCTGCTCAGTCACTCTCTGCCGTCGACCATTATGCCAGCGACTAGACAATGGCAGCTCAGAGAAACAGGTAGGGTCGCTCCCCTCTCCTGAAATTGTTTGAATAGAAATTGACTCCGAATTCAGATGTTTTGACTCAGGCCACTGGAGGAATCCCAGGGCTAATTTCATGCCAAGTTTTAAGCATCAAAACCTAAAAAATATTTCGATATCAACACGCAAGGAATATATCTCTGCCTATCACCTCCAAAGCCAGCGAGTTAACGTGTACTCGTATGAATACACAGTTGACACTCAGACAGAAGAAGGGTCGTTGCCTTTCCTTGGAAAACCATCAAAAGAAATGTTCTCCAAACTCTGTATCTTTAACACTTCTTGTTAGAAGAACCCTAGGCCTCTTCCTAGGCAAATTTGAATGTCGTCAGCATAATATTTAATGAGATATTAATTTCCAAACCCTATCTTTCTGCTCAGTCATTCTCTGTCGTCGACCATTATGCCAACGACTGGACAATGGCAGCTCAGAGAAACAGGTAGGGTCGCTCCCTTCTCCTGAAAATGTTTAAATAGAAATTGACTAAGAATTCAGATGTTTTGACTTAGGCCACTGGAGGAATCCCAGGGCTAATTTCATGCCAAGTTTTAAGCATCAAAACCTAAAATATATTACGATATGAACACGCAAGGAATATATCTCTGCCTATCACCTCCAAAGCCAGCGAGTTAACGTGTACTCGTATGAATACACAGTTGACACTCAGACAGAAGAAGGGTCGTTGCCTTTCCCTGGAAACCCATCAAAAGAAATGTTCTCCAAACTCAGTAACTTTAACACTCCTTGTTAGAAGAACCCTAGGCCTCTTCCTAGGACAAATTTGAATGTCGTCAGCATAATATTTAATGAGAGATTAATTTCCAAACCCTATCTTTCTGCTCAGTCACTCTCTGCCGTCGACCATTATGCCAGCGACTGGACAATGGTAGCTCAGAGAAACAGGTAGGGTCGCTCCCCTCTCCTGAAATTGTTTGAATAGAAATTGACTCCGAATTCAGATGTTTTGACTCAGGCCACTGGAGGAATCCTAGGGCTACTTTCGTGACAAGTTTCAATCATCAAAACCTAAAATGTATTACGATATGAACACGCAAGGAATATATCTCTGTCTATCACCTCCAAAGCCAGCGAGTTAACGTGTACTCCTTTGAATACACAGTTGACACTCAGACAGAAGAAGGGTCGTTGCCTTTCCCTGGAAAACCATCAAAAGAAATGTTCTCCAAACTCAGTAACTTTAACACTTCTTGTTAGAAGAACCCTAGGCCTCTTCCAAGGACAAATTTGAATGTCGTCAGCATCTTAGTTAATGAGATATTAATTTTCAAACCCTATCTTTCTGCTCAGTCACTCTCTGCTGTCGACAATTATGCCAGCGACTGGACAATGGCAGCTCAGAGAAACAGGTAGGATCTCTCCCTTCTCCTGAAAATGTTTGAATAGAAATTGACTAAGAATTCAGATGTTTTGACTCAGGCCACTGGAGGAATCCCAGGGCTAATTTCATGCCAAGTTTTAAGCATCAAAACCTAAAATGTATTACGATATGAGCACGCAAGGACTATATCTCTGCCTATCCCCTCCAAAGCCAGCGAGTAAACATGTTCTCCTATGAATATACAGTTGACACTCTGACAGATGATGGGTCGTTGCCTTTCCCTGGAAAACCATCAAAAGAAATGTTCTCCAAACTCAGTAACTTTAACACCTGTTGTTAGAAGAACCCTAGGCCTCTTCCTTGGACAAATTTGAATTTCGTCAGCATCTTAGTTAATGAGATATTAATTTTCAAACCCTTTCTTTCTGCTCAGTCACTCTCTGCCGTCGACAATTATGCCAGCGACTGGACAATGGCAGCTCAGAGAAACAGGTAGGGTCGCTCCCTTCTCCTGAGAATGTTTGAATAGAAATTGACTCCGAATTCAGATATTTTGACTCAGGCCACTGGATGAATCCCAGGGCTACTTTCATGCCAAGTTTCAAGCATCAAAACCTAAAAATGTATTACGATATGAACACGCAAGGAATATATCTCTGCCTATCACCTCTAAAGCCAGCGAGTTAACGTGTACTCGTATGAATACACAGTTGACACTCAGACAGATGAAGGGTCGTTGCCTTTCCCTGGAAAACCATGTAACAAAAAACCTGTTCTCCAAACTCAGTAACTTTAACACCTGTTGTTAGAAGAACCCTAGACCTCTTCCTAGGACAAATTTGAATGTCGTCAGCATCATATGTAATGAAATATTAATTTGCAAACCCTCTTTCTCGACTTGTTTCTACTCGGTCTCTCTCTGCTTCGACCATTAAAAGTACATGAACACACACACTTCCTCAGTCCTTTGCGTGATGATAAAATAATTTAAACATGTGCGCTTTCAGTCATTTTAACAATGTTCTACGGCTTATTCCAAGGGCTCTCTGCTTGCAAAGGTTTAGCTTTGTCGATTTGAAATTGATGGAGATAATTAATTGCCAAGTGCATTTTCGTTTCGAGCTACTCTCCGCCTACAATCATGTGCTATGATCCAGACACACAAGAACACACACACTTCCTCAGTCATGAAGGTTAGTTCCCTTTGCGTGATGATAAAATCATCTCAACATGTGCGATGCCAGTAATTTTAACATTGGTCGACAGCTTATTCCAAATTCATTTTTGTTTCGACCTACTCCATGGCGTTACTTCAGAAATACTTACGCAAAAGAAAACTTAAGTAAGTCGCCCCATATTCACACCACGCTACCATGCAAATGCCTATACAGGTGCAAATCTAATCAAATCGCCCCATATTCACCAGACGCTGTGACGCGTATCGCTGCGTATCTTAAGACCGAACAGGTCTGAGAGGATGACCACCTAACCTTTGATTATCTAGCGAGACCCGTTGACTAGAATACAGACGCACGTACGGTGCACTTGTAGAATATTTTACTCTTGTCCTTGCGTATCTTTTGACCGAACAGGTCTGAGAGGATGACCACCTAACCTTTGAATATTCAGTGAGACCCGTTGACTTGAATACAGGCGGGCGGTGCTCTTGCACAATCTTTTCACCCTTGTCTTCGCGTATCTTGAAACCGAATAGATCTGACTGAATGGCCAATCCCCCTAGAATATAATGGGAAGACGTGACAAGGGTAGAGGCGGACGATGAACTTGTAGTGTATTCTTCTCGGTGGAGGATACAAGTGACTTCACAATTCCCCAAACCCTAACCAGTAAACCCCAAACCCTAACCTGTAATCACCAAACCCTAACCAACAAAACCCAAACCCTAACCATTAAACCCCAAACCCTAACCAGTAAACCCCAAACCCTAACCAGAAACCCCAAACCCTAACCAGTAAACCCCAAACCCTAACCAGTAAACCCCAAACCCTAACCAGTAAACCCCAAACCCTAACCAGTAAACCCCAAACCCTAACAATAAATTAAACTCAAACCTAGGCTGGTTGCCGATAGAGGGCGCACTATTTGTAAACATTCATGTTGGCCATGTGCTTCATAGCAGACGATATCGGACGACAACGGTGGCACAATATTGAGACACTTTACTGGTTCCTTCTTTTAATATGTCGGTAAATATTTGTAGTTATTTCACAGTTTAATACTAGATAACTAGACTACTATACAGTTCTTCCTGCGTGTTTTCGAGAGCCAGCTAGGCCCTAATAAATATTATGTCATTTGTGAGTTTTCAACGAATGCTATTTTAGTCAGAGACCAATCTTGCTCAGTCCCTCATGATTGCATTACGAAGTAAACAAACGCTTTTACAACAGCCAGTCATTGATTCCAACATGTTATGCTACAAAACGTGTGTGTTCTTGCATGGTGACTGAACTAAGGTTTGTGGAAGCAAGGTGAGTAACTTTGCAGTAATGCCCTGTAGTACGGTATAGCGCCTTGCTGCGAAGACGTACAGGGGACCAGACTGCTTGTTGCGGCGCTGCCGTTTGGATCTTGCGACCAAACCGGGAGGTTTTCGCCCATTTTGTGGGGGAAATCGACACATTTTTGCCACGTGGACAGTTGCACACAGGTGCGTGGTATGTAAACCACATTTGCTAGAAATCTTGGGCCAAATGAAGCAGTATTTTATGAGTTATGCTGAACCTGCTGATCCCTATGCCACAGCACTTGTGAACGTTACACAGAAGCCTATGGGAAAAAAGCCTAGTTATCTGTGGGGTTCTGGTCGGGAGACTGGCAGCGGACGACGTAGAACCCCACAGTTCTGGGGGTACATGTACACCCTGTACGGGTGTCACTGTCAGTCAACTCGGTCTGTAACCAACTCGGCCCTTGACCAACTTGGTCGGCAACTCTATTTGGGAAAATGTGCTCACAAAATTCCCATAGGACGGAGTTGGTTACGGACCGAGTTGACTTGAAACCCCCTGTACAATGTACATGACTGTACTGTACATGCACCATGTTGTCCATGTACATGTACACTCTATGTAAGTGTATTGTTATTCCGATGCATTCCATGATGTTTTGAGTTGTCTGCTTACATTCAGTTAACATTTGAGATGACATTCAAGTCCTTACATTGTGTGTGGTGATTTTCAAAAGGGGTAAAAAATGGGGAAATCTGGACACTAGTCTGTCCCAAAAGTTCTTCAGATTTTGTACAAACAGTCTCGTAACCATGGTAACCTCAGATCTGCGACCCCCGACAGGATGAGGATTACGGTCACTGCAACTAGGCCTGTATCTGTTAGATTCCAAGAAACCGGTCTCCAAATTGGATGTTCACTCAGAGTTTTCCTGTAATTATATGATTTATATCATAATCCTTCAATACTGCAACTTGGTAATACTAATACATGTACTAAGGTTATCCATTGATGCATTTTCTTTGATGATTTATTCCAGCGCTGGTACGGTTCCTTATGGCAACATAATGTACGACAGACGCATTGTGCGTGGAAACACATATGCACAGCACACACTCCCCGCCGTATGTATTTATGTTATTATTCATTATTTCTACTTTTAATTGATCGTTGGAATTGAATTTCGACTATCCTTAAACCCAGCTTTGAAATGGATCCCCAAAACATGAAAACATTGAGGAAAAAACATGAAGCACTTTCCTACCTTACAAGTGGACGATTGCACCGGCATTTGTACTCAGCAACCAAATATATTTCTGATAAAGACTTTTGAATCTGATGAAGTTTTTGCTGCAGGAGTTTGTATAGTCATTCACTTTAGTAAGTTTTCAATTTTGGTCACTGCCATGCCTACCTACCATATTCCTAAATACAATTAAATTTATTTTTAGTTTAAATAAGAATTTCACTAAGTTTTATCAGAGCCATTTTTTATCATGCCTGCTATTTGTACACCTAATTCATTTGGCATGGGGCTGTACATATGCATTTGTGGTAGCGGATTCAATTCAAACCAAAAGGCTAGTCATTAACTCATTGGCATAAGCAAAACAAATATGTTTCATTACATCAACAAAGTTGGTTCAGAAAATTGACTGATTGCATTTTTTCTTCTCATTGATATCACAGACAGCTCAACCAGACCCCATTGAAATCCAGAGGCAACAGGAGGTCAGGAGGCGTAAAATTGCTGCCAAGAGAGCGAAAGACCAGCTTCGCCCAAGGTCCCCTGACCCCGTTGAAGGAAGGAAACACATCGATGTTCAGACAGAGCTTTACTTAGAAGAATTGAGTGACAGAGTTGAGGAGGCAGATGTGGAATGCCAGACAGATGCCTTCTTGGACCGCCCACCCACGTCCTTATTTGTGCCGGCCAAAACTGGTATGGACGTGGCCACTCAGATTTATGAAGGCGATGTAAGTATCAGATTCAATCGGTTGCTGCACTTTATTCCTAATCAATTAAAATGTATTTTTTTAAATGGCGAATGAAATCTTGGACTTGACCGGGATTTGAACCCGAGACCTCTGATTGTGCGTACCAGTGCTCTTCCATCTGAGCTATCCAGCCCTTAGATGTTATCCTTCCTAAATAGTCAACTAGTCTTTGGCACACCAGTGCTCTTCCATCTGAGCTATCCAGCCCTTAGATGTTATCCTTCCTAAATAGTCAACTAGTCTTTGGCACACCAGCGCTCTTCCATCTGAGCTATCCAGCCCTTAGATGGTGGCCTTCCCTAATAGTCAACAAGTCTTTGGCACACCAGTGCTCTTCCATCTGAGCTATCCAGCCCTTAGATGGTGGCCTTCCCTAATAGTCAACTAGTCTTTGGCACACCAGTGCTCTTCCCATCTGAGCTATCCAGCCCTTAAATGGTGGCCTTCCCTAATAGTCAACTAGTCTTTGGCAAACCAGTGCTCTTACCATCTGAGCTATCCAGCCCTTAGATGGTGGCCTTCCCTAATAGTCAACTAGTCTTTGGCACACCAGTGCTCTTCCATCTGAGCTATCCAGCTCTTAAATGTTATCCTTCCTAAATAGTCAAGTGGATGCAGCTTTTTCAATTCAAGTCAAACAAACAAAGGAAAAACTGACTGGGAACTTTGGAACAAATTGAGAAATTGGCTAAGAAAACTTTGTCTGGACAGAGACTTGAACCCGAGACCTCTGGATGAACGTACACGTATATATGTTAACTTTGTGAAAGCAAACTCTATATTGATTTGATAGCCTGTACATTACTCTTATATTATGACAGGGAGGGAGTTTGATCATTTACAGTTAGAGTAAGTTCGGACGTCCATTTATAAATTGATATCTGTTGGGTTTTTTTTTTCAGCTGTTTGACTTCAACATCGAGGTGAAGCCCATCATTGAGGTTCTGGTTGGTAAGTCAGTCGAGCAGGCCCTTCTAGAGGTGATGGAAGAGGAGAAGCTTGCCAATCTGAACGCTCAGCAGCGAGAGTTTGAAGAACTTAGGAACGCGGAGCTAGTGGAGACACAACGTCTGGAGGAACAAGAAAGACGACACCGAGAAGAAAAGGTACAGAAATAGCTAATATGATGACACGATTCAAGCTAAATATCACCAAAGATTCAGACTGATTTTAAAGCATATTAGTCTCAGTTGTTAGGCAAGGCAATATTATCAGAGTAAGTAGTCACACGCTTATTGGGGATGTTGCACTTGATTACGATTGACCAATTTCTATCCAAGTTTGCTTTTTGTGAAATTAAGCATTGCCAACATGATTGATTCGTCAGCTGTGAGGTCAAATCTTAGCAGTTGTGTGGGGATCTATTGCCAGTGCAATAAGCATCGGGCCACCTTAAATTGTGGGTATCAGTGGGTCTGTACACCTTCATCTCGAGTCCTTTCTCTCTATTAAACTCTACCTCAAATGAGACTTAAGGCTTTGCATGGTGGGTGAATCAATATAGGAAGGTTTGCGGTGAACACCATGTATCAGGTCTCTTAAAGGAAGAGGTATGGTTCTGAAAAGAACCTGAGGGTAACTCGACGTTTTGACCAGTATGCTCTGGCCGTCATCAGGAGAATGTCTTGGGATCGGTGGTGGAACTCCTTATGTACCGGTGGTCGCTGAGGCGGGAAGGCGGGAAAGATTATCCTCTAGGGAGGATTATCCTAAGGGGGGCTTAGGTCACTGAGGTGGGAAGGCGGGAAAACCCTAAGGGGAGACTGGTGGGTGGGGAACCTATAGGTGCTCACTGGGGTGTGTCAGAAGGTGGTGGGGAGGCCGTGGATATAGGTATATATATATGGATGACTTGTCAAAGTCACCCCGCCGGCCGTGTGCTTTATGCTCCTTCAGTCGGGTTTCCAGGTTTCTACCGGTCTCCCCAAGAGGACTAATTCACATATTGGTTGACCGTCATTGCTGAAACACCATTTCGCTCAGTCGGTAACTTCAAATTGTGGGGGAAATTATAGCCCTCGCTGTTGCACTGAAATTAAATGTTTCAAGTTCTGGTGCCGATTTCACTAAGGTTTTGCCATCATTGCAAATGCCAAATTCAATCGCTAAGTCTGAAATCCATCGCAAATTAAGATCAGTATACCGCTAGGTTGCAATGGATTTCAGACCTAGCGATCGATTTTGGCATCTGCGATAATCGAATTTGGGCCCTGGTTCACTAAGACATCAATTTGGCCTCCTGAAACTGGTTACTAGGATAGCCATCCAAGAAAAGGGGTATGGGTAAACCTAGCCTACTGCTACTATGAGAAATGTGAGATGTTGATTGCATGTATTATGTGATACACAGGAGAGGAGGATGAAACAGCAACGTGAAGTTGGAGAAGGAGACAACGGAGAAGATTGGTGCCCGAGCGTTTGCCCAGAGCTACCTGGCTGATCTGATCCCATCAGTCTTTGGCACTCTGAGTGACAACGGCTACTTCTATGATCCAGTGGAGAGAGACATGGAGTCTGGATTCCTGCCCTGGCTGATTGAAGAAGTAGAGAAGTGCATTGGAAAGTCAGTGCTAGGAAGGACAATGATGGACGGTATGTTGATCTGCTATCTCCTCCTTGCTGATCATCAGCATGGAAATAAAACATCCAAATCCTAGACGATATAGAGGTTTGGTTGCACATGCATAGCTGCCAACCATTCCTATTTTGGAGAAATCTATTTGGCTAAAAATATCAAAGACCTCGTGAAAGATTAGTTGAGTGTTTTGGAAGGCTACCATCTAAGGGCTGCATAGCATAGTAAGAGCACTGGTACGCAAAACAAGAGGTCTTGGGTTCAAGTTCTGGTCAAGTCAAAGTTTTCTTTGCCATAAAAAAAATATATATCAATTGTTGAAAAAAATTGAATTGAAGTAGTAGATTGAAAGAATTGTTTCGACCAATGTTGTTTCATCCATTTGAACGATAAATGATGACTCTCAATACTTTAAATGAATCTCAAAAGTTAGAAGGCCTGACGTTTCGATCTTAGGACCTTTCTCAATTTGCCTTTGAGAAAGGTCCTGTTAGGATCGAAACGTCAGGCCCTCTAACTTTTGAGATTGATGTATTGCAAGTCATTTTAGTCAGTTTGCATCAGGTTTTGTTTGTATTAATTTTGTGTTTACTTTGAATGAACACAGCTATCATAAGGGATGTAGTGAAGGCGCGTGCTGCTGAGTACTTCAAGTTGGAGGAATCACAGAGAGACGCTGAGAGGATAGCAGCCGCTGCCCAGGCACTCCTGACTGAACAGCTCCAGGAAGATGCTGGTGGTGCAACGGCTGAAGGCTCACAGGGGGCTGATGGAGAATAAGAGGTAGGTCCCATAATCAATAGGAAAGATGAGTTCTTGAGACTGTTAAGCTGCCATAGCCAGGTAACAATTTGCACGACCACTCTTTACATGCCACTATAGTGGGTATTTTTTTCATATCATTTGGCACAGAGCAGTAATGGAAACGTACAAAGAAAAATGTGGACAATATGATAGGCCTTGTCTTTTTTGCTCGTTTCCACACCTGTGCAAAAATACCCATTTTTAAGTCACGTGATGGCATGTATACATTGGTCAATCGGTCAATTGGTTGTTTGCATCTGAATGAAAGTGGGGACATGATCCCTTGAGATTTATGGCAGTTCATGGTTGAATTGCTTCTGACTGGTGCCCCCACCCTGGCAAAGACTAGTTGACTATTAGGGAAGGCCACCATCTAAGGGCTGGATAGCTCAGATGGTAAGAGCGCTGGTGTGCCAAAGACTAGTTGACTATTAGGGAAGGCCACCATCTAAGGGCTGGATAGCTCAGATGGTAAGAGCACTGGTGTGCCAAAGACTAGTTGACTAGTATTAGGGAAGGCCACCATCTAAAGGCTGGATAGCTCAGATGGTAAGAGCACTGGTGTGCCAAAGACTAGTTGACTAGTATTAGGGAAGGCCACCATCTAAAGGCTGGATAGTTTAGATGGTAAGAGCACTGGTGTGCCAAAGACTAGTTGACTAGTATTAGGGAAGGCCACCATCTAAGGGCTGATAGCTCAGATGGAAGAGCACTGGTACGTTAATCCAGAGGTTTTTTCTTTTCTTTTGACCTTTACCAATATTGTATAGGGCCTTTAAGATGTTGTTTTGCAGTACGTGCCTTTATGTGATGTTTGTTGTTCTCTGTGTCAGGTGACTCAGGATGATGGTGCTGATGGAGAGGAAAGCAGACCTGAGACAGCTCCTGCAGATGGAACAGGAGATGACGACGGTGATGAAGATGGCGATGAATAGCCCAACCAGTCCACTCACTCATAGATAAGACATTCCTTAAGAAAACATTATCACAAACTACCAAGATTCCCATTTCATGTCAAACTCAACCTGAATTCCCCATCTGTGAATTGCATCGAATCCAAGCTGCATCGTAGACTTTGTACATGTATGTTACTTCCTGTAGTATACATTTACATATTTTTAAATACATGCATGCTACATATAGACCGAAAATTCAGGATTCAAAACTGAATCAGTTATACAACTGATGTTAAAATGGGTTACATTGAATGGTTATCTGTTCTTGCTGTAGATTGTTTGGACATTGGTTGAATTATTACCAGCACAAAGACATGATAGTGGTATCATGACGAGTGCACCGCTCAAGTTCTTTTACCAACGATGGTGATTAGATGATCAAGCTCAATTTGTCCAGGGTAGTGGAAGTGACCTATGGGCTTTATCACTGTTCACATTTACACTGACTTACATGGTCTTTCCAGTGTTGTGCCAATTCAAATAAGAGGGCAAATTTGAATCCAGCTTTGTCTAAAACAAGAAAGAGTAACATGGCATAGTGCTAAAAGATGAATGCTCACACATTTGCTTGTACTGAAATCCATTATGTTCCTGGCTGTGAAGTACATGTTGTAAATGTGTGTGAAATCTCAATCTGTTGCTTTGGCATGACATTGAATGGGACTTGTAATGTTAGAGCATCAATTGGTTCTTGTATATTCTTTGTGGAGTGTAACTTTGTTAGATTTTTAAATCTTAGAAAGCTCCAACCTTTATCAATGTCTATGTGTTGTATACCATAGTATAAGCACAGACCATTCCAGAGAACAAAGACATGTAATCAAAGAACTCATCAGCTTTAATAGTCCTTTCACCGTTGAGGAATTGCAAGCGGTCATGTTTTCCATTCCAGAGCTTCCCGCAGTTCTGTCAATGTGACCAAAAAGACACCGTCTATTTCAACACCCGTCACTCTCCCTTTGAGAAAGGTTCTGCTAGGATCGAAACGTCAGGCCCACTCAATTTTGAGAATTTCAACACCTATTTATAGTCAGGTGTGATTCTATCAATTATGTTAAGAATGCACAGTATTAAGTGACTAAACCTGTTTTTCCAAAGCTGTTTTTGATATTCCATTTCAGCCCTAGTCTTACTTGAACGTGTAATATTTTCTGAATCATTCCAACTACATTTGAACCTTCTGTCCAGCAATGAAGCATGTTCCCTATAGACTGTATGTGTTTCCTTAGGTATGCTACTTACTTGAAAAGTAGATTGTGCATAAATTCAATTTCATGAAATTTGAATTATATTAGTCTTCAGCTACTTGTCCTGATGATGGACAGAGTACATTGCCTGAAACGTTGAGTTACCGGCTCTTTTCCAGACATAGTGTCACTGGAAAACTTCCGCTTGATACTTCCACCATGCAAACCTTTCCAAGTCTTATCCAGTTAATTGTACCCTGTTTACAGCATGTTCGTATGCAGACATTTTAGTACATTTCAGTGTACATGTGTATAAAACAGTTTAACCAGATTTGGCTTAATGTACAGCTTAGTGGGTACAGAATGTTTATTATTTAATAACGGGAGATGTTTTTGTTCTATTTTCCTACCCGTGATTTGAAATTATAGCGATGTTGTTTAAACTGAATAAAGTTAAAGATTATTCTCCTTGAAATCTTGTCCTTGCAGTTCTATTCTTGAATTTCGATAGAGTTCATAATATAATATTTAACTCGTCTTCGCCGTGTGAGGGCGCTAGTCAGAAGAAAAATAGGGCAATGCAGGCGGAGGACTATAGATGCGGTGATGCGTATCCAGGTGAACGCCGCACTGGCGGGGCGGGGATACTGCACGCACGCGGTTCACTTCAGTCCGCCGTCAGAGTTCAACAAGGCAACACGTCAGGCAAGACGTGCGTGCACTCAATGGCGGTTGTCGTATGATATCTGAACTTCACCAGTAGCTCACAGTTGGCTTCGAGGCTAAACAATGTGTGTACTTCATTTTGGCCCACGTGGGTGAGTGGACGTCCTGCCCGAGGATGTTTTTGTGAGTGGCGCTTCGTCTTGGGAGAAACAACTCGACCGTCTTCAATCGTTTCTCAAGCAAGTCGAGACATTTTCTGGTGGGGCAAGCTTGGAACGTGGCAGAGGAAGGTTAGTGTGTAATTTGTTTTCGTTTTCTACACGACTGCTTCTCATCTTCAAATCTCGCGCTAAATTTCCACCGCCCTAAATTCAAGCCATCAAAACGGCCGATAAAAGCTCAACATTTCGAAGCGCTGCTCCAGGGCTTACAGTTAATCTCGGACAGTTTTTGCATCGTAAAGGGACGGAAAAACCTGAATCCACAAAAGACCACTGTCTGGCACGTACCATCGATATAAAGAAACAAAAAATATTTTTTGGCTTTTAAGGCAGTGAAATTATTCAAGTTGCATAACCCAACCTGGATGCCCTTTCAAAATATTGTCCGTATCGAAATAGGACGGGCGGCTTTCTGTACCTTGGCACGCGCTTTCTATCGCGTTGGCTAATTGTTCACGATCACCTGCGGATTTCAAGAGGTCATTCTTAGCAGACCTATTCAGAGGATCAGAGGAGCACCGGCTTTTATCCAAAGCCTATTGTCAGTAAGTAAGTCGGGGTTGACAAACCTCCCCTTGCGCTTATCACAGCGGCTATTGTTACGCCAGCCGTAACGCAAATTTCATTTTCTATCGTTACGGCACTAAAACTGCGCATGCCCGATGACATGCCCGCCGGCTTTGACACTTCTTTCAAGCAACTAGTATGTCATCGCGCTAGCGCAGTTTCATTGCCGTAATTGATAGAAAATGGAAATTGCGTTACCGTATGACTGCCGTAACAATAGCCACTATGAGTACGTGCCCGCGCTTATCACAGTGGGTATTGTTACGGCAGCCATACGGTAACGCAATTTCCATTTTCTATCAATTACGGCAATGAAACTGCGCAAGCGCGATGACATGGCACGTCGGCCGTGACGCTCTTTCAAGCAACTAGTATGTCATCGCGCTTGCGCAGTTTCATTGCCGTAATTGATAGAAAATGGAAATTGCGTCACCGTATGGCTGCTGTAACAATAGCCACTATAAGGCCTCGATAATATTTACTGCTGGGAATTTGGTATATCCTACTCCAATTGCCTTCAGTGAAGGCTTAATTTCAAAAGACAAATTTCCGAAAACAACTTTGGCTTTCTGGACGGTAAATTCTTTCAAGTGGCATTTTATCCAAGGCGTATATTATCAGGAAATTGAAAACAAATTCCTTTGGGTTTTCATTGGTAGGGGTGAAAAACCTCAGCACACATAGCATGTAATTAATTATATGCCGTATATGCATTGACGTGCTTTCTCTAATGGGTAATAACTGGTTAGAAAATGAGTAAATTAATGCGCACAATAAATACATGTACATCCACTGCTGAAAATTGGACATTACGATGCTTGGATTGTGTAACAATGCAAATAATGCACTACTCTGTCTGAAATACAATGCTTGATAAATTGTGCAATGATTTGTTTGTTTTAATTTTAGCATTCCCTTGAAGGTTCTACAGACGACCATGATACCATCCCAGACGATGCTTAAGGAACTTGGAGTGAGGAAAATTTCAGTGAATTAAGATGATCCTAGCGTCAAATTGAGGTGAGTTTGTGCCTTGTAGGAATGACTTTTTGTCATCTTCAAATTCAATTTTATTTATTTTCATTACATTTTCTGACTAGTCCTGTCCATTGGGTTCTCTTGAGTTGAATGTACAATTTCACATCCAGGACCAGTGTGTTTCTAAATCTTCCATCAAACCTGGACTAAATCACCAAATCTGGCACTTCCTCTACTGTCCCTGCCCTAGAACAATTACCTGTCAAACCTATTCCATAGCAGTATAGTGTCTGTGCATACTTTTGATTGATATCCACTTGCCTTTTTGCCCCAATGCTTATCTAAACCCAAACTATGAAATCCATCCCCAAATCGTCAGCCTTACATTCTCAGCTGTTACCTGTCATTATCCAGTGGTGCCGACAGGATTCGGACAAGAGCCCAAGAATGGAAGAGACTCATCACTTCTTCTCAGGTTTCAAAATAAAGATTCAACAATATTACAATGCTGAAGAGCATTGTAAACTAAAACAAAGACCAATCAACAATGTGTAACGTTGATTCTTTGTAAATCGCCAGAAAGTGGCATATTATGCCTATGGGGTAGTATAGAGGTACATAAAAAACTGCAGATGACTCCATCCTTGACCAAGTGGTTCTCTGAACACGGTCTGTATGAGTCTTACAATGTAAGATGCTTTCAGACTAGGTCATGTTTTGTGGGTACCCTCAGGTGTGTGATGGGTGAGGGGAGGGGTGTGATGGGTGAGGGGATGGGTGTGATGGGTAAGGGGAGGTGTGTGATGGGTGAGGGGATGGGTGTGATGGGTGAGTTGAGGGGTGTGATGGGTGAGGGGGATGGGTGTGATGGGTGAGGGGAGGGGTGTGATGGGTGAGGGGAGGTGGGTGATGGGTAAGGGGAGGTGTGTGATGGGTAAGGGGAGGTGTGTGATGGGTGAGGGGGAGGTGTGTAATGGGTGAGGGGGAGGGGTGTGATGGGTGAGGGGAGGGGTGTGTAATGGGTGAGGGGGAGGTGTGTGATGGGTGAGGGGAGGGGTGTGATGGGTTAGGGGAGGGGTGTGATGGGTGAGGGGAGGGGTGTGATGGGTAAGGGGAGGTGTGTGATGGGTGAGGGGAGGGGTGTGATGGGTGAGGGGAGGTGTGTGATGGGTAAGGGGAGGTGTGTGATGGGTAAGGGGATGGGTGTGATGGTTAAGGGGAGGGGTGTGATGGGTAAGGGGAGGGGTGTGATGGGTGAGGGGAGGTGTGTGATGGGTAAGGGGAGGTGTGTGATGGGTAAGGGGATGGGTGTGATGGGTGAGGGGAGGGGTGTGATGGGTTAGGGGGAGGGGTGTGATTGGTAAGGGGAGGGGTGTGATGGGTGAGGGGAGGGGTGTGTAATGGGTGAGGGGGAGGTGTGTGATGGGTGAGGGGAGGGGTGTGATGGGTGAGGGGAGGGGTGTGATGGGTGAGGGGAGGGGTGTGATGGGTAAGGGGAGGTGTGTGATGGGTGAGGTGAGGGGTGTGATGGGTGAGGGGAGGGGTGTGATGGGTAAGGGGAGGTGTGTGATGGGTGAGGGGAGGGGTGTGATGGGTAAGGGGAGGGGTGTGATGGGTGAGGGGGAGGGGTGTGATGGGTAAGGGGAGGGGTGTGTTATGGGTGAGGGGGAGGGGTGTGATGGGTGAGGGGAGGGGTGTGATGGGTGAGGGGGAGGGGTGTGATGGGTGAGGGGGAGGGGTGTGATGGGTAAGGGGGAGGGGTGTGATGGGTGAGGGAAGGGGTGTGATGGTTGAGGGGAGGGGTGTAATGGGCGAGGGGAGGGGTGTGATGGGTGAGGGGAGGGGTGTGATGTATCATTAAACCATTTGTTTTCTAAGGCCAATGTCTTTTGCTTTGAGCTGCTGTGAATCAGAGGATTGGACCAGTGAGGTTTAAATGATTTGTAAACCAACCCCTTAATTGGTTGTGCAGTCAAGTGACTGTCTAATTAAATTTGTGTTTGTGACGTTTTTCTTCACCAAGCATGTCAAGAATGGATATCCTAGATACAAAAATATAAAATGATTCTGCACCTACCTCGGCAAAAATGCTTAACAAAAATGCCAGAAATGGTGAAACCAAAGTAACCAAATGATAATCTACAAAATGAAAGAATATTCTGTAAACCAACCCCATGGTTGTGCAGTCAACGTGACTGTCTAATTAAATGTCTGTTTGTGATTGTTTTCTTCACTGTGTAAGCATGGATCTCCTTAATGAAAAATGAATTGATTCTGTGCCTACATTGGCAAAAATTAGAAACGAAAATGCCAGAAATGGTGAATTTAAAGAAACTAAATGATAAACTACAAAATGAAGGAATGTTCTGTAAACCAACCCCGTGGTTGTGCAGTCAACATGACTTTCAAATTAAATTTGTTGTAAATTTGTCTTCACTCTTTTTGTAAGGAAGGAGGGGGAGGGGTATGATGGGTGAGGGGGAGGGGGAGGGGTGTGATGGGTGAGGGGGAGGGATGTGATGCTACCTTTCAACCATTTGTTTTCTAAGGCTTTAGTTGGTCATGGACAGAGTTGGTCATGGACAGAGTTGGTCATGGACAGAGTTGGTCATGGACAGAGTTGGTCATGGACAGAGTTGGTCATGGACAGAGTTGGTCATGGACAGAGTTGGTCATGGACAGAGTTGGTCATGGACAGAGTTGGTCATGGACAGAGTTGGTCATGGACAGAGTTGGTCATGGACAGAGTTAGAGAGTCTTTTGCTTTGAGCTGCTGTGAATCAGAGGATTGGGCCAGTGAGGTTTAAATGATTTGTAAACCAACCCTGTGATTGTGCAGTAAAGTGACTGTCTATTTAAACCTGTGTTAAAATCTTTGAGAAAGGTCCTGCTAGGATCGAAACGTCAGGCCCACTCAATTTTAAGATTTGCATTTTGGTAATTTTAGTCAGTAAGCAGTTTGCAACATTTTTTGTATATCACTTTAAATCTGTGTTAGTGATGTTTTTCTTCACCTAGCGTGTCAAGAATGGATACCCTAGATGACAAAAAGAAAGATTCTGCACCTACCTCAGCAAAAATGAGTGACAAAAATGCTAGAAATGGTGAAACCAAAGTAACAAATGACAATCTACAAAATGAAAGAATATTCTGTAAACCAACCCCGTGGTTGTGCAGTGAACATGACTGTCAAATAAAATGTGTGTTTGTGATTTTTTTCTTCACTGTGTGTAAGCAAGGATCTTCTTAAAAGAAAAATGTTAAATGATTTTGTGCCTACATTGGCAACAAATTAGAAACAGAAATGCCAGAAATGGTGAATTTAAAGTAACTAAATGATAATCTACAAAATGAAAAAAATATTCTGTAAACCAACCCTGCGGGTTGTGCAGTCAACGTGACTGTGAAATTAAATTTGTTATTGTGAATTTTTGCTTCACTATGTAAGGAAGGATCTCCAGCCTTATCCATACATCGAGGATCTTGTATATAAATAATTACTTCTCCTTCAAGAACTGCTCAGGAGATTTCTGAGCTGCCATGGCTACACACACACCCTGCTTATCAAAGCAGTATAAGACTCCTTGTATTAAACAAAGAGAAATACAGCAAGGCCCACAAAGAACATGTCCAATGTTATGTGTCACTTCATTTATTGACGTCATTCTCCAGTTTGTTTTCGGACTCAATAAATGTAGGTCAGGGTTCGTAAAAAGGAATTGAAATGAACTGGATCTTTCATGTGAAGCAAAAAGAATAGGTCATTTCAAAGACACAATAAGAGGAGGCTGATGAGTTAGTTGGACTGTAGAGGACAATTTCTCAGTCTCACTTATTGAGGTCTTTGGTGAGTAGAATGCCCAGCTCTTGCTGGACCTTATTAGTCAATCTCAGATTGGTGTGAGTGTGAATGGTGGTGTGCTTGAAGATACAGATCTAGGTACTGGGGATGCTTAAATGTTGGTGAGCTTGAGTGGAATTTCTGTTTTGCATTTGAATGTAGGACTAACCCAGCTTAGTCTGGGGCCAGTTTTTTTCTTTTCTTCCCTTTTTTTTCTGAAGATATGTGAGCAGTCCATGGAGTGACCAGCCAAGAGGATGCCTTGTCCTCCATCCTGGAAGATACTGCAGGGACGGAGAGAGGAGGGGTGACTGTGATGACCCTGTTTTTGAGGAGTACATCACAGCAAATCCATCAGGTTTGTATCAACAAATTTAGTCCCATCGATCATTTCAATTTCTCAGAATAAAGAATAATTATTTGGATGGAGGGCTGAAGTCAAAGCCACAAATTTAAGAAAGCAAATGTCTGCATCTGATAAACATTGAATCAGATTATAATCTGTCGCTATGACAACTGCTGTTGCCGTTCCTAAAGACAGTTCCAGAAATTGTATTGCATAATTTTCATTCTTTTTTGTTTCTCATTCTCATGAGAGTTGGTGTGCTAGATGTAGAGTAGAAGTTTATTTTGCATTTGAATGTTGGACTAATGATGCCCAGCTTTGTCGGGGCAAGTTTTTTCTTTTTTCTTCCCTTTTTTCTGCAGATATGTGAGCAGTCCATGGAGTGACCAGCCAAGAGGATGCCTTGTCCTCCATCCTGGAAGATACTGCAGGGACGGAGGGAGGAGGGGTGACTAGGATGACCCTGTTTTTGAGGAGTACATCACAGCAAATCCATCAGGTTTGTGTCGAACAACATTTAGTCCCATCGATCATTTCAATTTCTAAGGATAAAGAAAGATTATTTGGATGTAGGGCTGATCATGAAGTCAAAGCCACAAATTTAAGGACGAAATATCAGGATCTGATAAACATTGAATCAGATGAGAATCTGTTACTATGACAACTGCTGGTGCTGTTGAGTTTCAGATTCTTGGAGAGATTGTTCCCAAAGAGTTTTGTCAATTGATGAAATTGTATTGAATGATTTTCTTTCTTTTGTGTTTCTCATTCTGCAGGATTGCAGATAGCACCTCCTTGAGGAGTTTAAGAAGCTCAACATTGCAGATGAGACTACATATGTAACTAGAGGTGTGTATAAATAGACTCAACAATCCCTCAAGTTGTTAAGCAACTCTTATTCAAAATGCTTTTTGGCATTGATAATTGTATGTAAAATTGTACAAAAAATAAAACCTGATCATTTCAAGTTCTAAGGATAAAGAAAGACTATTTGGATGGAGGGTTGAAGTCAAAGCCACAAACTTAAGAAAGAAAATGTCTGCATCTGATAAACATTGAATCATTTTTTTTCTGTTTTCTTCCCTTTTTTCTGCAGACATGTGAGCAGTCCTCGGAGTGACCAGCCAAGAGGATGCCTTGTTCTCCATCCTGGAAGATACTACAGGGACGGAGGGAGGAGGGTGACTAGGATGACCCTGTTTTTTAGGAGTACATGACAGAAAATCCATCAGGTTTGTATCAAACAAGTCCTATCAATCATTTTAAGTTCTAAGGATAAAGAAAGATTTTTTGGATGGAGGGCTGAAGTCAAAGCCACACATTTTAGGAAGAAATGTCTGCATCTTATAAACATTGAATCGGACGAGAATTTCTTGCTATGGCAACTGCTGTTGATATTGACTTTGATTCTTGGTTAGAGAGATTGTTTCCACTGAGTTTTGTCAGTTCATGAAATTGTATTGAATAGTTTTCTATCTTTTGTGTTTCTCATTCTGCAGGATTGCTGATAGCACCTCCTTGAGGAGTTTAAGAAGCTCAACATTGCAGATGAAACTAACTAGAGGTGTGTAATAGACTCAACAATCCCTCAAGATGTAAAGCAATTCTTATTTAATAATGCTTTTGCCATTGAGAATTGTATCTAATGAATAAATATATGAAGAACAAGTTTTGTTCTTTTTCCTTTACTTCAGCTCTTACCTGCCATTATCCAGTGGTGCCAACAGGATTCTGACCAGAGCCCAAGAAGAGAAAACTGTTTAAAAAATGTCACGACTCTTCAGTGAGTTTATCACAAAGTTTTTGCTATCCATGGTTCTAATTTAACATGATTAATATTGTCTTGGTACACTTTGAAAATATTTCACATTATCAATGAAATCAAAAGAGCAAGGATTTTTATTTTCTTCAGATTCCAGTGGAAGCTCCTGAAGACGACCATCGAAGAGAATGCTCAATTCTTGGGACTGAAGTAAGATTGTATAGATCATGCGTAATGTAAAGTTTTAGCCAGGGTTAAGATCTCTAGGGTGGTGTGAGTGTGAGAGTTGGTGTGCTAGATGTAGAGTAGAAGTTTATTTTGCATTTAAATGTTGGACTAATGATGCCCAGCTTTGTCGGGGCAAGTTTTTTCTTTTTTCTTCCCTTTTTTCTGCAGATATGTGAGCAGTCCATGGAGTGACCAGCCAAGAGGATGCCTTGTCCTCCATCCTGGAAGATACTGCAGGGACGGAGGGAGGAGGGGTGACTAGGATGACCCTGTTTTTGAGGAGTACATCACAGCAAATCCATCAGGTTTGTGTCGAACAACATTTAGTCCCATCGATCATTTCAATTTCTAAGGATAAAGAAAGATTATTTGGATGTAGGGCTGATCATGAAGTCAAAGCCACAAATTTAAGGACGAAATATCAGGATCTGATAAACATTGAATTAGATGAGAATCTGTTACTATGACAACTGCTGGTGCTGTTGAGTTTTAGATTCTTGGAGAGATTGTTCCCAAAGAGTTTTGTCAATTGATGAAATTGTATTGAATGATTTTCTTTCTTTTGTGTTTCTCATTCTGCAGGATTGCTGATAGCACCTCCTTGAGGAGTTTAAGAAGCTCAACAATGCAGATGAGACTAACTAGAGGTGTGTAATAGACTCAACAATCCCTCAAGTTCTAAAGCAATTCTTATTTAAGGATTATTTTTGCCATTGAGAATTGTATCTAATGAATAAAACCTGAAGAGCAAGTTTTGTTCTTTCCCTTTACTTCAGCTCTTACCTGCCATTATCCAGTTGTGCCGACAGGATTCTGACCAGAGCCCAAGAAGAGAAAAGACTGACTAAAGAAATGCCACGAGTCTCTGGTGAGTTCATTGCAAAGCTTTTGCTACCCATGGTTCTAATTTAACATAATTAATATTGTCATGGTACACTTTGAAAATATTTGACATTATCAATGAAATCTAAACAGCTAGGATTTTTATTTTCTTCAGATTCCAGTGGAAGCTCCTGAAGACGACCATCGCAGAGAATGCTCAATGCTAGGGACAAAAGTAAGATCAGGTGTAATGTAAAGTTTTAGCTAGGCCTAATTTGGTAAGATCTCTAGTGTGGTGTGAGTGTGAGAGTTGGTGTGCTAGAGTAGAGTAGAAGTTTGTTTTGCATTTGAATGTTGAACTAATGATGCCCAGCTTTGTCGGGGCAAGTTGTTCTTTTTTCTTCCCTTTTTTCTGCAGATATGTGAGCAGTCCATGGAGTGACCAGCCAAGAGGATGCCTTGTCCTCCATCCTGGAAGATACTGCAGGGACGGAGGGAGGAGGGTGACTAGGATGACCCTGTTTTGAGGAGTACATCACAGCAAATCCATCAGGTTTGTGTCGAACAACATTTAGTCCTATCGATCATTTCAATTTCTAAGGATAAAGAAAGATTATTTGGATGGAGGGCTGAAATCAAAGCCACAAATTTAAGGAAGAAATATCAGGATCTGATAAACATTGAATCAGATGAGAATCTGTCACTATGACAACTGCTGTTGCTGTTGAGTTTCAGATTCTTGGAGAGATTGTTCCCAAAGAGTTTTGTCAATTGATGAAATTGTATTGAATGATTTTCTTTCTTTTGTGTTTCTCATTCTGCAGGATTGCTGATAGCACCTCCTTGAGGAGTTTAAGAAGCTCAACATTGCAGATGACACTAACTAGAGGTGTGTAATAGACTCAACAATCCCTCAAGTTCTAAAGCAATTTGAAATTTTGAGTTAAAGGGATTACTCTCCAGGAGTGTTGTCAGTTCTTACAACCTTAATGATTTCTTTCCTTTCCTGAAGGCAGATAAAGGAAACGCCACTGTCATCATGGACAGAGCAGACTACAACACTAAGGTGAGCAGCATTCTTGGATCTGGTCCATACCGCCCTCTCCCCAAGAACCCAATACCTTCCATTGAGAAGAGAGTCACCAGCAAACTCCTCGCTCTGCATAGAGCCGATGCCCTCCCCTTCCCCCTGTACCGCAAACTCAGACCCTCCAGTTCCGTCTGCCCCAGGTTCTTCGGGCAACCAAAGATCCATAAACCAGATGCCCCACTTCGCCCCATCGTTGCCTCTAGAGGTTCCCCCACGTACAACACCGCCCAATATTTAGCCAAATTACTCAGACCCTTGGTGGGTCAATCTACACATTTCGTCGCCAACTCGACCCACTTCGTCGACATCACTAAGAAACTCACACTCAAACCCACTGATTTGCTGGTCAGTTTCGTTGTAGTTTCCCTTTTCACCAATGTCCCCACAGGCGAGGCCTGTTTGTTAACTAAGGAAAGACTCATGCATGACCCCACACTGATAGAACGCACCCAGTTGTCCCCGGACCAGATCCATGACTTGCTGCTAACCTGTGTTGCCTCAAGCTGCTTCCAGTGGCATGACGTCTTCTATGAACAGACGTCTGGTACCTCCATGGGGTCTCCTTTATCCCCGGTCCTTGCAGACGTCTTCATGGAGGAGTTCGAGTTGTCCTCTCTCCTCACTGCGGACCTCCAACCCACCCTCTGGCTCCGCTACGTGGATGACACGTTCGTGGTCTGGCCCCACGGCCCCACTCCCCTCCAAGAGTTCCTGCAGTACCTCAACGGACAACACCCCAACATCGCCTTCACCATGGAAATCGAACAGGATGGCTCCATCCCTTTCCTGGATGTCAAGGTTTCCCGCAACCCAGACGGTACCCTTGCACACTCTGTGTACAGGAAACTGACCCACACGGACCGCTACCTCCACCAACGATCCTTTCACCACCCCGGCATCAAGGCTTCCGTCAACCGCACACTGGTGAGGCGGGCCTTCGACATTTGTGATGCAGCCTTGTTACAACCAGAACTGCAACACATCAAGTCTGCCCTCCAGATGAATGGATACAAGCCCAGCCACATCAAGCTCTCCACCCCACCCCCGACCAAAGGGTCTCCTATACCCAAGGTCCCTCTCCTAGTTCTGACCTAGGTCCCACACCCAAGCCCCCCTCAGTCACCCTCCCATACATAGGCCCTGCATCTCACCGACTACAACGCGTCTTCCACAAAGCAGGCATAAGAGTCTTCCACTCATCGTCCAACAAGCTCCAGTCCTCCCTTCACACCCATAAGGACAAACCAGCCTCCTCGGAACAACCAGGTGTCTACCGTATCCCCTGCGAATGTGGAAAAGTCTACATTGGGGAGACCGGTAGAAACCTGGAAACCCGACTGAAGGAGCATAAAGCACACGGCCGGCGGGGTGACTTTGACAAGTCATCCATAGTCAAACACTCCCACTCTGAGGACCACCTAGTCAACTGGCAGGCAGCGGAACTACTCGTCCCCATTCAACAATGGCACTCCCGACGGATCCGAGAGGCCATCGAAATCCGCAAGCACGACACAGTACCCCAAGACATCGGCTACCACCTCAGCGATATTTGGCTCCCCCTCATCCCGACCAATGGATCTTCTATATCCTAGGTCATCCCAACCATACCCACACCAGTCTAAGCCCCCTTCCCTAGCCGACTCATGGATCACCTATATCCACGGCCTCCCTACCACCTTCTGACACACCCCAGTGAGCACCTATAGGTTCCCCCCCACCAGTCTCCCCTTAGGGTTTTCCCGCCTTCCCACCTCAGTGACCTAAGCCCCCCTTAGGATAATCCTCCCTAGAGGATAATCTTTCCCGCCTTCCCGCCTCAGCGACCACCGGTACATAAGGAGTTCCACCACAGATCCCAAGACATTCTCCTGATGACGGCCAGAGCATACTGGTCGAAACGTCGAGTTACCCTCAGGTTCTTTTCAGAACCATACCTCTTCCTTTAAGAGACCTGATACATGGTGTTCACCGCAAACCTTCCTATATTGATTCACCCACCATGCAAAGCCTTAAGTCTCATTTTTTCTCTTTTCTTCCCCTTTTTTCTGAAGGTTTTGGAGGATCCCGGTAGAGTGACCAGCCAAGAGTATGCTGTGAACTACATTCTGGAATACAACAGAGAGCAGAAAGGAGAAATGATGACTGGTGAGTCTGTTTTTGCAGAGTACATCACATGAAATTCAACATTGGTTTATAAGACAGTAACAAACAGAAGCTCTATGACTCAAGAAAGGTTTTTTTAAGGGAGGGTTTTAACTCAACGCCCCAAAATTCAAAAAAGAAAATGTCTCCCACGGATGAATGTGGCAATTAAAAAATATTACATCAGATGAGATCCAGTCGGTATTACAGTTTTCATGTGTCATTGGGCAAAGCACTGAGCACTCAGTGTTGATCACGTTGAGCAGGGCAAACCTCAATGAATGAGATCCAATTGATTTGACCATTGGTTTTGCTTCTAAATTTGAAATTTTGAGTTAAAGGGATTACTCTCCAGGAGTGTTGTCAGTTCTTACAACCTTAATGATTTCTTTCCTTTGTCTCTCATTGTGCAGGATTGATGCCAGCACCTACTTGAGATGTTTAAGGAGCTCACCATTGCAGATCAGACTGATCACTAGAGGTAGGTCTCAGGGTGGGATAGGCCAGTGAGGAAATCACCTCAGTTATCCAAAGTTATCCAGATATCAAAAGGAAATTGAATTTTGATAATAATAGTGATGACATTAATTCACAGTCCCTGAAATTTTCAGGATGTCACAATTTCGAAACAGACTTTGTCAAGTCAAGATCTAAAAACTGTTGTGATATTCCTTTTTGACCAACTTAATTTATCATCACTAGAACCTCAAAATATATCAGTTATCCATGGACACACATTGTGCTGATACCTGACAGGTGTGAAGGGTAACATCATTGTTTGCTCCAAATATTTCCATGGTGGGCTTTGAGGATATTTGATATTACAAATAAGGCATTGTATTATTCTGTTTGTTTTGAATTCAGGATCCACTTGAAGGTTCTACGGACAACCATCGGGGACGATGCTCAAGGAACTTGGAGTGAGGAAAACTGCAGTGACTGAAGATGCTCTCCTGAGGTCATATTGAGGTGAGTTTGTGCCTTGTAGGAATGACTTGTCATCTACTCATTCCGTACTCCTCCAGAGGCCTCAAATGTATCCTGCTTTGGGACTTTTTTGCAAATTTTCTGACTAGCCCTACATGTATGTAGTGGGTTCTGAACTGAATGTTTACATCTTCCGTTGGTTTAAAAACCTTTCACCAAAACCTGGACTAATTCACCAAATCTGGCACTTCCTCTCTTTTCATAGCAGTAGTGTCTATATATGGGTACTTTTCACTCGTATCCACTTGCCATTTTGTCAGAATGCTGATCAAAACTCAAACTAAGAAATCCATCCCAACATAGTAAGTCTCACATCCTTAGAAATTTCCTCTGAATCCCTGTACTCTGATCTTTAAGGAATACAATGACTAAGACATTTATTCATACTTTTCTTTTGTCTCAGAATGGACAACCTATGGACACCCAGGTGCAGCCAGAGATCAGCTTTTCATCAGAGGCAGTGGAGAGGGACTTCAACTAGACGCCAGCCACGACAACTTCTTGAAAATTTAATTGGATCTTGGATATAACTTTAGATTATCCTTATTAATATTGTTTTATTAAAAATAATTCAAGTAGTTCATTGTATAATAAAAATAGAAGAGTTTCTCTGTGGCTTTTTAAAAACTAGTTCAATTTTAGTCAACGTTTATGCAAATTAAATCCTCCAACCGCAGACATTGTTTCTTCTCTCTCTCCTATCTTTGCACCCACATCTTCTCTCAGCCAGGTCAATCATTGACCTATCTCTTTCATTTTTTTTGCACCAACATCTTTCTCTCTACTCTCTCCCACCAATTGCACTCTTGCACTGTCATCCTCAATGCATAGAAGAAACAAAGTTTGCTTGGTCATAGATTGATGGGGTGATATTCTGAAATGATCATCTCAAAAGCAAAAGAAAAACTGAAGTACTTTGAACAATCAAACAAATGTGTGTACCACAGAGAAACTTTTTTATGGTTAATATTATGGTAATTATGGTATTGTTGTAATAATGTAATTATGGTAATATAATTTAAATAATTAGTGTTTTAAATCAGTCAATTGGCCAAAACAAGTATCTTCTCTCATCAGCTGTTCTAAGCTATGAACGTATCACAATTTATTCTGAACAGAATATTAAAAGTTGAAATTTTTAAATGTTCATTAATTTTTTAAGTTATAAGTAATATTGATGAATATTCATGACTAATGTAAACAGTACTGTTGATGTAAGAAGCCCCTTTGACCTGGAGCTGTAATGCTTGATCGCTCTCAGGAGGGTCGGAAAGGAATTTTCAGATCGGATTGCTTTGAATGTTTGATCTGTTTTTCGCCTTTCCCAGGTCAAAGAGGGCGCCCTTTATCAGACCGCTGGGAGCTATTGAATGTATAAAGGATTTCATTATGATGTATAAGTGATAACTGAAGCTCTAACAAAGCCAACTTAATTCACAATAAAGAAATTGAAAAATGTGAAACTGATATAATTTTAATCTCCACTTTTTTGGGTCATTTGATTTGTTTGTTTTGAATTATTTTAAGTGCTTAAAGTAGTAGTTCATTCTAAGATAATTTTGGAAGCACTTTGACCATAATATTTATTGTATTAATTCCTAAACTTTTGTACACAATTATCCAAATGCAATTATTTAAAAAATAATTAACTTGAACTGATCACTGGGATCTGTTAAAAACAATTTGGAAAATTACTAAGAAAATTTGGACCGGACCGACACTGAAATGGAAGACCTCTGGTTTTGCGAACCATCTTAACATCTGAACGAGCTCTCTCGCCCTTAGATGGCTGTCTCCCCAAAATTCGACAAGTCTTCGCCGCTTTTGGCTGCCTGATACTCAGTATTAGTGCATTCAACCATTAACTGCTGTTTATCTCCAGGGAACACGCCCCCGTTTTTATTCAGATAATAAACAAGCAATTGGTGCAAATCATGGGGATCTAATGCAGAGTGGATGCAACTTTTTTCAAATTCAGTCAAATAAATAAAGGAAAACATGACTTTGAACTTTAGAACAAATTAGTGAACAGTTGCATAAAGAATTTCATTATGATGAACATGTATAGGCCTAATTGTGATACTACTGAAGCTCTAAGAAAGCCAACTTAATAATTCACTGTAAAGAAATTGAACCATTGTTAATCTGCTAATCTGCTAATTGTTAATCAGGAAATTGTTTAATTTGTTTGTTTTCAGATTGGGTGCAAACGGGCATCTCGTAGGAATCAATGCGTGCAAAATTAACCCACAAAAAGGAGCTGCTTCTCTTCACTTCTCTTTCTTGGTGGCGCTCTTTACAATTTACAATTAGAGTACTCTATTTACAATCTGCCTGACTGACAACTTCCCAACTATTGGTGGCGCTATTGACCAGATTGGCGGCCATTTTCAATTTTGCTGAACTCGACGTTAGTAAATAGTAGAATTCCTCGACAGTTTGATGTTTACCTCCTTAATAAACTCACTCACGTTGCTATAATCCACACTACTGTTTGAGTACCCATCCAGGAGCACATTCATGTGAGTTTTTGACTTATATTTCATGGCTTTATCTAGATTTTTGAAGCCGATTTTGCCTAGTTCAGTAGTTGCGACAACCGGCCTCACCGGCACCGGAGCACTCACACTCACGGTGTACTTACGTAGTCCGAGTAACTGGGACCCGACAACTCACCCTTTTTCCCCTTTTTTCCAAATTTGGAGGGGTTGGTTTCACGTGAACTTAGTCCATAACCTGTTTCTAGTCAACTAAGTCTGTGACTGTGACCAATTGCAATTTGGTCCGTGACCAACTCAGTCATTACCCCCAGAACTGTGGGGTTCTACGTCGTCCGCTGCTCTCCCAACCGGAACCCCACAGATAACTATGCTTTTTTCCCATAGGCTTCTGTGTAACGTTCACAAGTGCTGTGGCATAGGGATCAGCAGGTTCAGCATAACTCATAAAATACTGCTTCATCTGGCCCAAGATTTCTAGCAAATGTGGTTTACATACCACGCACCTGTGTGCAACTGTCCATGTGGCGAAAATGTGTCGATTTCCCCCAAAAAATGGGCGAAAACCTCCCGGTTCGGTTGCAACATTCAAACGGCAGCTCCGTAACTGGCAGTCTGGTCTCTGTAGTACGGTATAGCGCCTTGCTGCGAAGACGTACATGTTTTGGAATATTTGTTTTCAGGATTTAGAATGAAAGCTTCTTTAGAGGTTTCAAATCAGATGAAAGGTTCCCAAATCACCATGTGCTTTCATTCTAAATCCTGAAAACAAATAATCCAAAACATGAAGGCTTGAAATTTTCGAGAAACATTTGAAGTTACTGCTTTGCACCACACACACCGCGTATCGTTGCATGCTTTGCGCCGTTCATGAAACAGTCGCGGGCTCAACATTTGCAGACCCACTGCACACACGGAATTGTCAGAATGCTATTTTGAGAAAAGAAGATGGCCGCCTTGTTTTGGCTGTTGCACGGGTGAAACACCTTCTCGATCAACTGAGGGTATTTTTTCCCTTTTTTCCAAAACGTGAGTAAAGCAAATGACCAGTATTAGAATCCTTGATTCTCACTGAATCCAAAAATGGGCACGTAGGACGGTGATACGGGTGTTTTCGGCGGTAAATCTGGGGGTTCGGGTCGGGTAGTTTTTCGGTCAAAATGTTTTTTGGCGGTTTTTACACATTAGCCATGTTGTGACTCTGTTCGACTTGGACCCTACAGTCACCCGAATCTCAAAATTTCAAAATTCGATAAAAAAGGGGACTTGTCAGGTCCAAGTAACTCGGACCACTCTGTCCATAACTAAACTAGTCTGACTCCGAGTAACTTGGACCCTTTATATTTACAATCAGTTATCACCCTTTTTTAATTTTTGTTTAAGGGGGTCGGGACTCAGGTGATAGTAGGGTCCAAGACTTTCTGCAGGAAAACACGAGCAAAAAATGATGTGTTCGCCTCCATGGCTACCGTGAGTATCCCCTGACCGAAACCCCCAGATTTTACCCCGAAAATTGTCCAACAAATTTGACACGACAAATTACCCTTTTTATCAAATTTTGAAATTTTGAGGGTTGAGTCACTAGAGTCAAAGGACAACGTGTAATTCTGTGCTTGAACCGGGACTTTGAAAACAACCCTTCCGAAATCCCCAGATTTCCCAAAATGTCAAAAACACTGCTTGCGTTCGGGCTAGACACACGGTGTACTGTACATGACTACACGAAGTAGAACAGAAATTCCAAACCGAAAATCTCCCTCCAGATTCAACATACATTTTGTATGGGTGTACTTGTAGAATCCAACATCAGAAAGGAGCGCGGTAGTAAAATCACAAGGGTCACACTGACACGGTGGCACGTGTTCGCTAATCACAACCGGTTTTGTTTTTTGTTCCTTTAACTGTTTAAAAATAACGAAAAGACGACCGATATTTTTAAAAATTCGTTACCAGCTTTGACTTGCAACTAACCGCTATACGGCACATGTGCTGTGCACTCATTGTGCTCTATTCATCTGTGCTTACTAAAGACCAGTGATCGGTAGTACATACACACCCCTGTACACACACTGTACATGTATCGTTGTGACCAGCAATCGGTAGTAATCTGACATGCATCGTGCGTTGTGTACGTCGGGGCGGACATACGGTGTACTGTACGGTACACGTGTACAGTGCTGTACATGTACAACACTGTACTGTACAGTACATGTACTAGTACAGTGTACATGTACATGTACATGCAGCGTTATCACATGTTTGTGTGTGTGTCAGGTGGGATCAGAGTGCATCAGTATAACCGTTGCTGTCGTGCGCTGCTGCGCTTTGCTGCACTTTGCTGCTAGGGCCTATATGTTTTTGGAAAAAAACAACAACCCAAAATACAAAGCTGTGGTGTGAAATTCTCATCTATAGTCATAAAGAAATTCTAGCCATTTTTGTTATAGCGTATCGATAATGTATCGGCAAAATAAAAGCAAGTCAGGATTTTTCGATTGCATATCGGAGCGACATGCTATTTGATGCCTGGCTAGAGCCGCTGTCAGTAACCAACTCCATCCTAGTCAACTCTGTCCATAACCAACTCCGTCCTAGTCAACTCTGTCCGTAACCAACTCCATCCTAGTTAACTCTGTCCTAGTCAACTCTGTCCTAGTCAACTCTGTCCTAGTCAACTCTGTCCGTAACCAACTCCGTCCTAGTCAACTCTGTCCTAGTCAACTCTGTCCGTAACCAACTCCATCCTAGTCAACTTTGTCCGTAACCAACTCCGTCCTAGTCAACTCTGTCTGTAACCAACTCCATCCTAGTCAACTCTGTCAGTAACCAACTCCGTCCTAGTCAACTCTGTCCGTAACCAACTCCATCCTAGTCAACTCTGTCCGTAACCAACTCCATCCTAGTCAACTCTGTCAGTAACCAACTCCGTCCTAGTCAACTCTGTCCATAACCAACTCCGTCCTAGTCAACTCTGTCAGTAACCAACTCCGTCCTAGTCAACTCTGTCCGTAACCAACTCTATCCTAGTCAACTCTGTCCGTAACCATTTCCGTCCTAGTCAACTGTGTTCTAGTCAACTCTGTCCATAACCAACTCTGTCCGTAACCAACTCAGTCCGTAATCAACTCAGTCCGTAATCAACTTCGTCCTAGTCAACTTTGTCTTTACCAAACTTGGTCCATAACCAACTCTGTCCATTACCGACTCCATCCTTGTCAACTCCGTCCGTAACCGACTCCGTCCTAGTCAATTCTGTCCGTAACCAACTCCATCCTAGTCAACTCTGTCGGTAACCAACTCCATCCTAGTCAACTCTGTCCATAACCAACTCTGTCCTAGTCAACTCTGTCCATAACCAACTCCGTCTTAGTCAACTCTGTCCATAACCAACTCCGTCCTAGTCAACTCTGTCCATAACCAACTCCGTCCTAGTCAACTCTGTCCTAGTCAACTCTGTCCGTTACCAACTTAGTCCATAATTAACTCCATCCTAGTCAACTCTGTCTGTGACAAACTCGGTCCGTGACCAACTCATTGGTCACGGAGTGAGTTGGTCATGGAGCGAGTTGGTCATGGAGCGAGTTGGTTACGGACAGAGTTGGTTATGGACAGAGTTGGTCATGGACAGAGTTGGTCATGGACAGAGTTGGTCATGGACAGAGTTGGTCATGGACAGAGTTGGTCATGGACAGAGTTGGTCATGGACAAAGTTGGTCATGGACAGAGTTGGCCATGGACAGAGTTGGACATGGACAGAGTTGGTCATGGACAGAGTTGTTCATGGACAGAGTTGGTCATGGACAGAGTTGGTCATGGACAAAGTTGGTCATGGACAAAGTTGGTTATGGACAGAGTTGGTTATGGACAGAGTTGGTCATGGACAGACTTGGTTATGGACAGAGTTGGTCATGGACAGACTTGGTTATGGACAGAGTTGGTCATGGACAGAGTTGGTCATGGACAGACTTGGTTATGGACAGAGTAGGTCATGGACAGAGTTGGTTATGGACAGAGTTGGTTATGGACAGAGTAGGTCATGGACAGAGTTGGTTATGGACAGAGGTGGTTATGGACAGAGTTGGTCATGGAAAGAGTTGGTCATGGACAGAGTTGGTCATGGACAGACTTGGTTATGGACAGAGTAGGTCATGGACAGAGTTGGTCTCAGAGTGAGTTAGTTATGGACAGAGTTGGTCATGGACAGAGTTGGTCATGGACAGATTTGGTCATGGACAGAGTTGGTCATGGACAGAGTTTGTCATGGAGCAAGTTGCTTATGGACAAAGTTTGTCATGGAGCGAGTTGGTCATGGACAGAGTTTGTCATGTAGCGAGTTGGTTATGGACAGTGTCATGGTTCACCTTCCTTGCTTGCGGGGCCGTATTGCGGCTGATTTAGTGACTAGCTCAGGAGGAGTTTTCTCGGACGTTTTCACAGCAGTTTGCTTCTGAGATCTCGTCCCCATTTCGTCTTGCTCATTAACCTCCAGAGCCACTTATTTTCTTATTTCGAAGGTGAACCATGACATTCCAGCTCCCAAAAAAGTGACGGGAAGTCACGGAACACGTGAATTCCAAAGCTACAAGTGCATGTCTAATGTCCAAACGATAACAATATTCAAAGCGTTTGAACAGTTCAAAGTCCTTCAGAGGTCAGTTTTAAGTACGTTCATCTCTCTTCATCAGATAAACAAGCTTCGTCACAGGCCTAGTAGCACAAGTACCGTCTGCGAACTTGACTTTGACAACTCGTACGAAGCCGTCGTCTCCCGGATGGACTTCCACGATCTCGGCCATCTTCCAAGAGCCGAGTTTCTTGCTTTCACCAATGACGAGGACAATGTCCTTCTCCTGAACGTTGCTCGAGGGTTGCTGCCATTTCTGACGTGGTGTCAACTTTTGGGTGCACTCCATCCATCTGCGCCAAAAACCGTCTACCATCGCGTTACAGAGATCCCGGCGTTTCCGCAGGTCTCCCCTGTATTCCTCATACGGGATTTCAGGACAGCTCAGGTCCCCTCTACCAATGAGGAAGTGATTGGGGGTCAGAGGCGGGTGATCCAGAGGTGACGAAGACATCGCAGTCAATGGACGACTGTTGATGAGACCTGAGATCTGACAGAACACAGTCTCCCATTCCACAAAGGTAAGACGATCAGCCTTTACTAGGTGCCTCATTGCCTTCTTAACTTCCTGGACCATTCGTTCGACTGCTCCCTGGTGATGGGGGCCTCATGGCGGTCCGAATTTCCACTGCACCTTGTAGCGTAGACAGTGCTCCTTGACTTGTCTTGGGTCAAGTTTCAGAGTCAGTTCGTTGATCTTATTGTCTGCTCTCCGAAAGCAAGTAGCGTTGTCACTGACCATGGTAGCCGGTGCTCCTCTAATACTGACGAACCTTTCTAGGGCCTGAAGGAAAGCCTGCGTCAAAAGATCCTGTACTACGGTCAGGTGAACGGCCCTGGTGACTGCGCATGTGAAGAGCGCACAGTAGCCCTTCGCTGTAGTGTTCCTATTGACCTTTACGTTGACAGGGCCAAGATAGTCAACCAGGGTAGTCTTGAAAGGTAGTGAACAGGGAGTGACTCTGAATTCGGGTAGATCGGCCATTCTTTGTTGGATCGGTCCACCTCTATGTCTCCTGCATGTCACGCAGAGCGTACAACTCGCCGTGCTAGATTCATGTCTCCAATGATCCAGTACTTCTTGCGGACTGTGTCGTTTGAAGATTTATTAGGTGGCCCTTTGAGTAGCTACTCAGAAGTGATGTTTGCTACGGTTTGATTATTCTTGTTGGATCATGTTGGTAGGGGAAATGTTGTATGTTTGGCTCTTAGTGAGACAACTCCGTCCTAGTCAACTCTGTCCGTAACCAACTCCATCCTAGTCAATTCCGTCCGTAACCAACTCCATCCTAGTCAACTCTGTCAGTAACCAACTCCGTCCTAGTCAACTCTGTCAGTAACCAACTCCGTCTAGTCAACTCTGTCTGTAACCAACTCCATCCTAGTCAACTCTGTCCGTAACCAACTCCATCCTAGTCAACTCTGTCCGTAACCAACTCCGTACTAGTCAATTCCGTCCGTAACCAACTCCGTCCTAGTCAACTCTGTCTGTAACCAACTCCATCCTAGTCAACTCTGTCTGTAACCAACTCCATCCTAGTCAATTCCGTCCGTAACCAACTCCATCCTAGTCAACTCTGTCAGTAACCAACTCCGTCCTAGTCAACTCTGTCAGTAACCAACTCCGTCTAGTCAACTCTGTCTGTAACCAACTCCATCCTAGTCAACTCTGTCCGTAACCAACTCCATCCTAGTCAACTCTGTCCGTAGCCAACTCCGTACTAGTCAATTCCGTCCGTAACCAACTCCGTCCTAGTCAACTCTGTCTGTAACCAACTCCATCCTAGTCAACTCTGTCTGTAACCAACACCGCCCTAGTCAACTCTGTCCGTAACCAACTCATCCTAGTCAACTCTGTCTGTAACCAACTCCATCCTAGTCAACTCTGTCTGTAACCAACACCGTCCTAGTCAACTCTGTCCGTAACCAACTCCGTCCTAGTCAACTCTGTCCGTAACCAACTCCATCCTAGTCAACTCTGTCCATAACCAACTCCATCCTAGTCAACTCTGTCCGTAACCAACTCCATCCTAGTCAACTCTGTCCGTAACCAACTCCATCCTAGTCAACTCAGTCCATAACCAACTCCGTCCTAGTCAACTCTGTCTGTAACCAACTCCGTCCTAGTCAATTCTGTCCGAAACCAGCTCCGTCCTAGTCAATTCTGTCCGTAACCAACTCCGTCCTAGTCAACTCTGTCCGTAACCAACTCCGTCCTAGTCAACTCTGTCCGTAACCAACTCCATCCTAGTCAACTCTGTCCATAACCAACTCCATCCTAGTCAACTCTGTCTGTAACCAACTCCATCCTAGTCAACTCTGTCCGTAACCAACTCCATCCTAGTCAACTCAGTCCATAACCAACTCCGTCCTAGTCAACTCTGTCTGTAACCAACTCCGTCCTAGTCAATTCTGTCCGAAACCAGCTCCGTCCTAGTCAATTCTGTCCGTAACCAACTCCGTCCTAGTCAACTCTGTCCGTAACCAACTCCGTCCTAGTCAATTCTGTCCGTAACCAACTCCGTCCTAGTCAACTCTGTCTGTAACCAACTCCATCCTAGTCAACTCTGTCCGTAACCAACTCCGTCCTAGTCAACTCTGTCCGTAACCAACTTCGTCCTAGTCAACTCTGTCTGTAACCAACTCCGTCCTAGTCAATTCTGTCTGTAACCAACTCCATACTAGTCAACTCTGTCCGTAACCAACTCCGTCCTAGTCAATTCTGTCCGTAACCAACTCCATCCTAGTCAACTCTGTCTGTAACCAACTCCATCCTAGTCAACTCTGTCCGTAACCAACTCCGTCCTAGTCAACTCTGTCTGTAACCAACTCCATCCTAGTCAACTCTGTCTGTAACCAACTCTGCCTAGTCAACTCTCTCCGTAACTAACACCGTCCTAGTCAACTCTGTCCTAAACCAACTCCGTCCTAGTCAACTCTGTCCGTAACTAACAACGTCCTAGTCAACTCTGTCCGTAACCAACTCCGTCCTAGTCAACTCTGTCTGTAACCAACTCCGTCCTAGTCAACTCTGTCCGTAACTAACACCGTCCTAGTCAACTCTGTCCGTAACTTACACCGTCCTGGTCAACTCTGTCCGTAACCAACTCCGTCCTAGTCAACTCTGTCCGTAACTAACTCTGTCCTAGTCATCTCTGTCTGTAACCAGCTCCATCCTAGTCAACTCTCTCCGTAACCAACTCCGTCCTAGTCAACTCTGTCCGTAACCAACTCCGTCCTAGTCAACTCTGTCCGTAACCAACTCGGTCCGAAACCAACTCTTTTGTCATGGACTGAGTTGGTTATGGACAGAGTTGGTTATGGACAGAGTTGGTCATGGACATACTTGGTCATGGACAGACTATGGACAGAGTTGGTTATGGACAGAGTTGGTTATGGACAGGGTTGGTTATGGACAGAGTTGGTTATGGACAGTGTTGGTCATGGACAGAGTTGTTCATGGACAGAGTTGGTTATGGACAGGGTTGGTTATGGACAGAGTTGGTCATGGACAGAGTTGGTTATGGACAGAGTTGGTCATGGACAGAGTTGGTTATGGACAGAATTGGTCATGGACAGAGCTGGTGATGGACAGGGTTGGTTATGGACAGAGTTGGTGATGGACAGGGTTGGTTATGGACAGAGTTGGTCATGGACAGAGTTGGTTATGGACAGAGTTGGTTATGGACAGAGTTGGTTATGGACAGAGTTGGTCATGGACAGAGTTGGTCATGGACAGGGTTGGTTATGGACAGAGTTGGTTATGGACAGAGTTGGTCATGGACAGGGTTGGTTATGGACAGAGTTGGTTATGGACAGAGTTGGTTATGGACAGAGTTGGTCATGGACAGAGTTGGTCATGGACAGGGTTGGTTATCGACAGTTGGTTATGGACAGAGTTGGTTATGGACAGAGTTGGTCATGGACAGGGTTGGTTATGGACAGAGTTGGTTATGGACAGAGTTGGTTATGGACAGAGTTGGTCCTGGACAGACTTGGTTATGGACAGAGTTGGTTACGGACAGAGTTGGTCTGCCTTTGCTTCTGCCTCAACCTCAACCTTCACCTCTGCCGATGCCTCTGCCTCGACCTCTTTCTCCGCCTCTTCCTCTTCCTCTGCTTCTGCCTCTACCTTTCTCTGCTACTGTTTCTATCTCTGCCTCTGTCCCTGCATCTGGGACAGAGGCATCTGCTTCTGTCTCTGTTTCATTAGTTTTGTTTATCTCCCTCTGCCTCTGCCGCTGCCGCTACCTTTGTCTTTGCCTCTGCCTCATCCTCTGTCTCTCTCTGCCTCACACTCTGCCTCTGTGTCTGCCTCTGCTGTTATCTTTGTTTTTATCTGAACTGTATATTGTGTTTCATTTTCCTGTCTCTATCCCTGTCTCTCCCTCTGCCTCTGCCTCTGCCTCTATCTTTGCCACTGTCTCTACCTCTGCCTCTGCCTCTGCCTCTGCCTCTGCCTCTATCTTTTCCACTGTCTCTCCCTCTGCCTCTGCCTCTGCCTCTATCTTTGCCACTGTCTCTACCTCTGCCGCTGCCTTTACCTCTCTCTGCCCCAGCCTCACACCTCTGTCTCTGTCTTTGCCTCTCTGCTGTTACCTCCGTTTTAATCATAACAGTTTATTGTGTTTCATTTTCCTGCCTCTATCTCTGCCTCCGCCTCTGCCTGTCTCTACCTCTGCCTGTCTCTCTGCCTTCGCTTCCGCCTCAACCTCTGCCTCCACCTTCGCCTTTTGCCTCCGCCTGCACCTCTCCCTCTGCCTCTGCCTGTCCCTCTGCCTCTGTCTTTGCTACTGTCTCTGCCTCTACCTCTGCCTGTCCCTCTGCCTTTGCCTCTCTGCCGTTACCTCTGTTTTCATCATAATTTTCATAACCATATATTGTGTTTTATTTTCCTATCTCTGTCTCTGCCTCCATCCTGTGCCTCCACCTTTCTCTGCTACTGTCTCTGTCTCTATCTCTATATCTATCTCTGTCATTGTCTTTGTCTCTTTATCTGCCACTCTTTACATCTGTCTCTTCCTCAGCCTCTATCTCTGTCTTTGCCTGTCTCTACCTCTACCTCTTCAACTGCCCCTGCTTTTGTACCTGCCTCTGGCTCTGTCTTTGTCTCTGTCTCTGGCTCTGCTCAAAACAGTGTATTGTGTTTAATTATCCTATCTCTATCTCTGTTTCTGCATCTGTCTCTTCCTCTGTCCCTGCCTCTCTCTCTGTCTCCGTTCCTCTTTCTGCTTCTGCTTTTACCTCTTCCTTTATCATGACATTGTATTTTGTTTGATTTTCCTGCCCTCAGGAGACGATGTTGGCCCCAACAAATGCAAGATGAAGGTGGCAAAACTACTAGACATTGACCCGACCTGAGTTCCCAACAAAAACTTGAGCATGAAGTTAATACAAAAACTGTTGCAAACTGCTGACTGACTGAAATGACCTGCAATACATCAATCTCCAAGGTTAGAGGGCCTAGCAGGACTGTTCTCAATGGACCTTTGAGAAAGGTCAGGCCCTCTATCTTTTAAGAACTTGAGGAGTTAGGAGCTGATGAATGTGGCAGAAGACTTAAGAGCCCTGGGCTTGATGTAGTGGATCAGACAGGTTGCAAATACTTACGATTGAATCAATTGAAGTCAAGACACACTCCTAAGTAATGACATGAGGCTATAATAGGAAATACTGTGAAGATGACTTGAGGTAAGGACTGGTTTGGAATAGAATCTTGCTTTGCATTTCTGAGCTCAGGGTGCTTGTGATGCAAAAGGTCTTTTTTAATATTCATGCAAAATTAATGTTATGCATCCAGCCAATAACGAGGCAATGGGCACTAGATTTCCAAGATGGCGATGAATTCAAGAAAATATCAAAAAGCAGCGGGGAACAACAATAATCTTGGAAATCTAGCGCCCATAGCCTTGCTTTCAGTTTGATGCATACAATTTGCATAACAATTATGAAAGACTTGTCAGAATCTTACAAAAGTCATTGGGATACTTCATTAAAAGCAATGATGTCCATGCTTGTAAAAGCTGAAGGGATGTTTGCTCAAGGCCTTGGAGTTCCACAAGAACTTATTGGCAATTTGATGACAACAGAATAAGGCCGTGTCCGCAAGGGGCGTCTAGAGTTAGGCATACATGTAGGTCTTCTCCTATTGGAAATACACAGAGATGCCAAGACAATAGCCCTAGCTGTAGCACTGGAAGCCTGTTTTGGACACGGCCTACGATTGAAAACAAAATGGCCCTACATGACCTTCCAATGTCATGTCTTATTTTAAAGAAATCACTTGCAGCAGAATAATGGTTGAAAGCGTTGTATTGTATACAACTTTGCAGAAATGCAGAGGATGACTGATCTCACACAACTGCTTTTGTTGATGACCAACCGTTCTCTATTTTGACAAACCCAAATAATAGGGCCCACATTACATTATACACTGTAAAAGCAAAACGTAATGTTTCACCAAAGTGAAAAGAGATCATTTGTTGTAATTTTAGGAAGTTCTGTAATTCTGTGTATGATACTCAGTGCCTGGCAGAATTAATAACTGAAATATATGAAAAGGTTTTTGTTTCTATAAAATTGTTCAACTACCCGTTAATTTTGTATATCTCAAAATTTAGTGGGCCTGACGTTTCGATCCTAGCAGGACCTTTCTCAAAGACAGAGTGACTTTGGGAAAGGTCCTGCTAGGATCGAAACATCAGGCCCACTAAATTTTGAGATATACCAGTGTTCTTACCATGATTTTCCATGAAAGGAATGCAAGCAGTGGTTTGAAAGTTATCTTTACCACTCCTACAATAGACCGATTGCACAACCACTGTTTGCATACCATCACGTGACTTACAGTGTGTATTTTTTTCAACGCATGTTGCACAGAGCAGCGATGGAAATGTACAAAGAAGAATCTGGACAATATGATAGTCTTCTGTGCTCGTTTCCACTCCTGTTCTGCACCAAATGAGATGCAAAAATACCCACTGTAAGTCACGTGATGGCATGTAAACATTGTGACGCTGATTTTCATATTTGATTTATTTCTGCCATATCCCAAATAACCAGTAATCTTGGTATTGTCCACTATTAAATCGTGTGAATACTATATCTGATTTGTAAAGCGTCGTTACTTAAGTCGGAGTAGAGGTAAAACGGCTTCACAAGCCTATCTGGAAGGCAAAGATGATGGTCCCTTTATCACGAGTTAGAATGCCAGTCCCAATCTAAAAATGTGTATTTTTTTCCAATTAGGTCCAAAGTCTTTTATCTCACTCATTGCGGTCTGTCAAGGATGGAGGAAATGTGTGAACATTTTTACAATCCACTTTGTTGCCTATTTGGCATTGTTTGCGTTATAGATTCAAATACAATGCAAAATTGCACTGCCATCAGTTCAAGAAGAATATGACCCTGTAAAGTAAGGGGCCGTTCACCTTTATCAACATTTTCACGAGCGTGCAAACCATACACTTGGGGGGGGGGTGTTAATGGCCGAAGTATGTTTTTCTTGTTGTTATAATGTCGATATGTTTTATCGCCACATCCGACAGCGGTCCCGCATCACGTCCTATGAACGTATTGTGCACAGCATGCGCGGCATTGTACGTAGCCCCTAAAAATGACATTTGCTGAAAACAAAATAAACAAGCGTGCTTTTGATTTGTGGGCACCAAATCATTTCCTGCACACGAAATGCTTCATTTTTTGCGACGAAAAATGTTTTCAGGCGCATGAAGGAGCACCAAGCACACGGCCGACGGGGTGACTTTGACAAGTCATCAATGGTCAAACACTCCCACTCTGAAGACCACCCAGTTAACTGGCAGGCAGCGGAACTAATCGTCCCCATTTAGCAATGGCACTCCAGACTGATCAGAGAGACCATCGAAATCCGCAAGCACAACACAGTACCCCAAGACATCGGCTACCACCTCAGCGACATTTGGCTCCCCCTCATCCCGACTAATGGATCCTCTATATCCTAGGTCACCCAAACCATGCCCAAACCAGTCTAAGGCCCCCCCCTTCCCCAGCCGACTTATGGATCACCTATATCCACGGCCTCCCCACCACCATCTGACACACCCCAGTGAGCACCCATAGGTTCCCCCCCCCACTAGTCCCCCCCACTAGTCTCCCCCTAGGATTATCCTCCCCGCCTTCCCACCTCAGTGACCTAAGCCCCCTTAGGATAATCCTCCCCAGAGGATTATCTTTCCCGCCTTCCCGCCTCCGCGACCACCGGCACAAGGAGTTCCACCACCAAGTCCAAGACATTCACCTCTTGAAGGCCAGAGCATACTGGTCGAAACGTCGAGTTACCACTCAGGTACTTTTCAGAACCACACCTCTTCCTTTAAGAGACCTTATACATGGTGTCACCGCAAACCTTCCTATATTGGCATTAATGTTAACACAAACTCAAGAACAATGCGAGGGGTCCCCTGTACTGGGAGCCAAACGTCGGGCCCTCTTGTGTTTGCCGCATTTGTGTATTATGAGTTTAATCAATTTTCTTTCTTTCTTTAGAGCATGACAGATGAAAACCATTCAAGGCCGCTTGGCGATTGTGTTTTTTCAAACCAAAAGTCACACTTGATTTCTGAGTCCTCGTTCTTCCCGAGGTCCCGAGTAACCCCCGCAAGGCATTCTCGCATCGATGCTGGTACGACAACGCTTTTAGTTCCAAAGGTTCGTAACTTCTCGAAATACATGTGTATCTATCAGCGTTTTCAAATTAATAAATGTCTAGGCAACCCCTGAATACAAACAGAAACGAAGTCAATTGAATGACAAAAATAACTCGATGATTGTGGGGGACTTTGGCGCTATACAAGTAAAGTAATTATTGTTATTATTCTGTCTGTGAAATTAATCATTATTGTCTTTGTCATATGCTACGTTTTACTTTTTAACCTTTCACTCGTGCCCTTGCTTTCTGTGTATTTATAGCGAAGGTAGAAGACTCATACACCGAGTACAAGGCAGAGCTAACCGTGGCGCAGACACATAGCCGTGCTGCAGTCAGTCTGCAGATCGAAGGTTCGAGGCCCGGTGCCTGCAGAGTACTTTTTGTTTACCTTCTCTGTATTTCAAGGCAATGTATAAGAGTGTCATTTGCAGTACAGTTGTAGGAGATCTAAATCTGCTTTTAATTATATTTTGCCGCTGTACAAGAGAAGTCATTATTATTACATGTATTATGATGTGTTTGTGAAGTTGAGTTGTATGCGAAATTAATCATCATTTTCTTTGTAATTTGCCACGTTTTACATTTGTTACCTTTCACTCGTGCCCTTACTTTCTGTATATTTATATCGAAGGTACATCACTGTCATACACCGAGTAAAAGGCAGAGCGAACCGTGGCGCAGATACATAGCCGCGCTGCAGTCAGTCTGCAGATTGCAGGTTCGAGGCCCGGTGCCTGCAGAGTATTTTTTAACCTAACTTCTTTGTATTTAAAGGCATTTAATGTATAAGAGTGTCAGTTGCAGTAGAGCTGGCAGAAGCAGCGGTAGCCTACTGGTGTAGCTTGTTGAGCGCTCAGCAAGTCAAGCCGGGAAAGTTGCCGTCAGTTTCTGGTTGGGGAAGTTGTCGTGGCTTTCTTTGCTTGATCGAAGCTGAGCGCTCAGTTGAGAAAAGGCATAGTTAGCTGTACGGACTCAGCCGAACAAATGCGAGATGGTAACCGTAGGTGTGACCTACTTGTCCCCCCGAGTTGAGCGCTCGGCGGAGGGGGGCGGGGAAAGTTGCACGTGGCCTCCCTGCCATTCCGGGCTGAGTACTCGGCTGTCATGGGGCAGGAGGTCACAGGAAGTGGCTGTGACCCGCCTTCCGGTTGAGAAATAATTCAACCGAAAAGGATTATGGGTAGCCACAGAAAAAGCGCCAAGACCCCCGACGAAACGAAAATACGAGAAAAATCGATAACAGAGAGGGTAGAGGGTAGAGGGTAGAGGGTAGAGGGTAGAGGGTAGAGGGTAGAGGGTAGAGGGTAGAGGGTAGAGGGTAGAGGGTAGAGGGTAGAGGGTAGAGGGTAGAGGGTAGAGGGTAGAGGGTAGAGGGTAGAGGGTAGAGGGTAGAGGGTAGAGGGTAGAGGGTAGAGGGTAGAGGGTAGAGGGTAGAGGGTAGAGGGTAGAGGGTAGAGGGTAGAGGGTAGAGGGTAGAGGGTAGAGGGTAGAGGGTAGAGGGTAGAGGGTAGAGGGTAGAGGGTAGAGGGTAGAGGGTAGAGGGTAGAGGGTAGAGGGTAGAGGGTAGAGGGTAGAGGGTAGAGGGTAGAGGGTAGAGGGTAGAGGGTAGAGGGTAGAGGGTAGAGGGTAGAGGGTAGAGGGTAGAGGGTAGAGGGTAGAGGGTAGAGGGTAGAGGGTAGAGGGTAGAGGGTAGAGGGTAGAGGGTAGAGGGTAGAGGGTAGAGGGTAGAGGGTAGAGGGTAGAGGGTAGAGGGTAGAGGGTAGAGGGTAGAGGGTAGAGGGTAGAGGGTAGAGGGTAGAGGGTAGAGGGTAGAGGGTAGAGGGTAGAGGGTAGAGGGTAGAGGGTAGAGGGTAGAGGGTAGAGGGTAGAGGGTAGAGGGTAGAGGGTAGAGGGTAGAGGGTAGAGGGTAGAGGGTAGAGGGTAGAGGGTAGAGGGTAGAGGGTAGAGGGTAGAGGGTAGAGGGTAGAGGGTAGAGGGTAGAGGGTAGAGGGTAGAGGGTAGAGGGTAGAGGGTAGAGGGTAGAGGGTAGAGGGTAGAGGGTAGAGGGTAGAGGGTAGAGGGTAGAGGGTAGAGGGTAGAGGGTAGAGGGTAGAGGGTAGAGGGTAGAGGGTAGAGGGTAGAGGGTAGAGGGTAGAGGGTAGAGGGTAGAGGGTAGAGGGTAGAGGGTAGAGGGTAGAGGGTAGAGGGTAGAGGGTAGAGGGTAGAGGGTAGAGGGTAGAGGGTAGAGGGTAGAGGGTAGAGGGTAGAGGGTAGAGGGTAGAGGGTAGAGGGTAGAGGGTAGAGGGTAGAGGGTAGAGGGTAGAGGGTAGAGGGTAGAGGGTAGAGGGTAGAGGGTAGAGGGTAGAGGGTAGAGGGTAGAGGGTAGAGGGTAGAGGGTAGAGGGTAGAGGGTAGAGGGTAGAGGGTAGAGGGTAGAGGGTAGAGGGTAGAGGGTAGAGGGTAGAGGGTAGAGGGTAGAGGGTAGAGGGTAGAGGGTAGAGGGTAGAGGGTAGAGGGTAGAGGGTAGAGGGTAGAGGGTAGAGGGTAGAGGGTAGAGGGTAGAGGGTAGAGGGTAGAGGGTAGAGGGTAGAGGGTAGAGGGTAGAGGGTAGAGGGTAGAGGGTAGAGGGTAGAGGGTAGAGGGTAGAGGGTAGAGGGTAGAGGGTAGAGGGTAGAGGGTAGAGGGTAGAGGGTAGAGGGTAGAGGGTAGAGGGTAGAGGGTAGAGGGTAGAGGGTAGAGGGTAGAGGGTAGAGGGTAGAGGGTAGAGGGTAGAGGGTAGAGGGTAGAGGGTAGAGGGTAGAGGGTAGAGGGTAGAGGGTAGAGGGTAGAGGGTAGAGGGTAGAGGGTAGAGGGTAGAGGGTAGAGGGTAGAGGGTAGAGGGTAGAGGGTAGAGGGTAGAGGGTAGAGGGTAGAGGGTAGAGGGTAGAGGGTAGAGGGTAGAGGGTAGAGGGTAGAGGGTAGAGGGTAGAGGGTAGAGGGTAGAGGGTAGAGGGTAGAGGGTAGAGGGTAGAGGGTAGAGGGTAGAGGGTAGAGGGTAGAGGGTAGAGGGTAGAGGGTAGAGGGTAGAGGGTAGAGGGTAGAGGGTAGAGGGTAGAGGGTAGAGGGTAGAGGGTAGAGGGTAGAGGGTAGAGGGTAGAGGGTAGAGGGTAGAGGGTAGAGGGTAGAGGGTAGAGGGTAGAGGGTAGAGGGTAGAGGGTAGAGGGTAGAGGGTAGAGGGTAGAGGGTAGAGGGTAGAGGGTAGAGGGTAGAGGGTAGAGGGTAGAGGGTAGAGGGTAGAGGGTAGAGGGTAGAGGGTAGAGGGTAGAGGGTAGAGGGTAGAGGGTAGAGGGTAGAGGGTAGAGGGTAGAGGGTAGAGGGTAGAGGGTAGAGGGTAGAGGGTAGAGGGTAGAGGGTAGAGGGTAGAGGGTAGAGGGTAGAGGGTAGAGGGTAGAGGGTAGAGGGTAGAGGGTAGAGGGTAGAGGGTAGAGGGTAGAGGGTAGAGGGTAGAGGGTAGAGGGTAGAGGGTAGAGGGTAGAGGGTAGAGGGTAGAGGGTAGAGGGTAGAGGGTAGACTACTATTATAACTGTTTAAACTATTCTATTCTAAATTGATTCTATATTTCAGACAAAATGAACACTTAGTACTCAAGACCTTTATTACCTCATCATTCTTTTATTCACTTAATTATAAATTATTAATAATTATTATGTCAGGCCCACTGAATTTTAAGATTTGTATTTGGGTAATTTTTGTCAGTAAGCACTTTGCAACATTTTTGTATATCAGTTTCAAATAAGGTGATATACAAAATTGTTGCAAACTGCTTACTCACTAAAATTACCAAAAATTATAATTTAGTGAGCCTGACGTTTCGATCCTAACAGGACCTTCCAGAAAGATCCTGTTAGGATTGAAACGTCAGGCCCACTTAATTATAAATTATAAAATTATATCAGTGGAAAGGGTGATCAAAGTCACGCGATGTGGCGACGTTTCGGTTGCTAACTTCATCAGGCAACTGAAGAATGCGAGCTGCGGCGTCTGTTTATGTCCGCTTTGCCAGTTCCTGTGTACCGGTTTGCGGACGTCGTAGCAGTGATCGTGCGGTTTGGCGCGCGATTCTAGCATCCACTAGCGGCCCGTGGTCCTGTTAGGATCAAAATGTCAGGCCCACTAAATTATAAATTATACAATCATAAGTATTAATAATGATTACACTTTCAAACAAGGTTCAAGTGAATTGGCTTCTGGAAGGGGGACTGTCTACTTCTTCTGTGATGCCTTGCCCGGTCTCTTCATAGAATGAGCATCAGGTTGAGCATCAGGCTGATGGTGCTCGGGAACACAAGGGTCTGTGATGGAAAGGACAGAGAACAAGAAATGATATTATATAAATAGAGGAATCAAAGAAATTTCTAGTAGTGCTCGTGCTCCTACCGAGAAGCTAATTTATCTCTCCTTCAAGGGCCTAGCATTTTGCTAGGTTGGATGGAAAAAAAGGCTCAAAAAGTGCAGGTACCACTGTCAATAACATGTTAACCACTTCACACTTTTTGTAATTTAGGTAAGCCAAGGTAAAGTTGTGCATGATAGTACAGGCTGTATAACAATCTAGTCAGCTGCATTGAAAGTTGCGTCAAGTGCAATCATGACAGTGTAGCCACCAATGCTGCATCACAGAACGTAGCATTGCTACACAAAACTACAGGTACTAGCAAATTGGCTTTACCTACAAAAGACTACTCATGAAACTGCTTTGATTTCTTACAGGGATCAAGAGATGTGACGCCTTGCCGAGTCTCTCGGAGTCTTCATGGAATGTAGTAGCATCTCCCAGGTTTAGCATCAGGCTGCTGCCATTCAGGAACACACCATTCAGAGATCTTGCAATCTGCAATGGACGAGAACAAGAGAGAACAACTCAATAACAATTAAGAAATATCTACTCTTCTTTTTTTTTAAACACAGTTCAAAAGTTATGAAAATGCCAGAGGTCTGAGCTTTAAAGAAGAATGAAACCCGGAGAAAACTGCTGGCTTATCTGATTGGGTGTTAAACACAACCTACAATTACCTATGTGCTACTCACCTACGAGTTTCATAAAGAGGGAAAAATCATGGAATTCGGTGGTCGAATTCGAGTTCCCGCAAACTGCCACCATTTTGAATGACCCGCCAGTCACTGCGGGGGGTATGACATAAAGACGGGCAACTCCCGCATGGGCCCGGACGGATGGACCCCTACTACATGTACAGTATATGTATATATACCGCGTGCAGTTAAACACTCGCGAGCTGAACAATGGTGTTTTCCGTTGCGATGTCATACCCCCCGCAGTGACTGGCGGGCCATTCAAAATGGTGTCAACTTCTATAGCAACGCGCCTGATCTCATCATAACTTAGGACTGGTCCCAGGCTCGTCTTATCTGCACAAACACGTGTGATACCGCATGACGCCATTGGTTGCATGACATCCTTTGCAAGTAGGAACTGACACGGAGGGTCATGGGACTTCATATCATGCATGGAGTGCCTGGCTTATAGCCACACTCACAACCCAAGAGGGTCCTGGCACTTGACGTCATGCATGGAGTGCCTGACTTATAGCCACACTCACAACCCAAGAGGGTCCTGGGACTTGACGTCATGCATGGAGATAGATGCAGAGGTACATGTGCACATGTACAAAAAGTAGTGACAGAGACTAAGACAGAGGTTCTTGGAAAGGCAGAGGCAGAGAAAGTTAGATACAGGAATAGACAGAGACAGTAGAAGAGGCAGACGAACAGACAGTCCAAGAACCAGAGTAAGAATCAAAGCCAATCCAAAGCTCACCATTACTTTCCGTTGGTGTTGAAATTCTTGATGATCCACGGTATCGTCATGTGAAGATACGACTGAAGATGACGGCACGGTGTCCACCATCCACTGCAAACATACCACAAAACCATTGCTCATTGAGAACTTGGCTGGGCCTTCAAAGCATCCAATGACACGGTTAGAATATAAACATATCTAGTGTAAAGTGTATGTACAGTAAGTGTATCTGCATATATAGAAATACATTTACCGTCATTTTCATATTAATAAAAGCCACCCAAAGAAAAAGCCCCAGTGCTCCAAACTTTTGGCTCTAACATTCAGGCTTCGGGTTTCAGCGCATTGGGCAAGAAATTACGACCATACAGACAAGCACCAAACTCAGCACATTTGGCAAGAACTAAATGCCAAATGAATGAAGGACAAGCTCAAAGTGCTTGGCAAGCATGAACTGCAAAATAGACGATGAAAAAACTTAACACTTTGGGCAAGCACTACATAACTTCAAAATAGATAAAGAGCAAACTCAGCGCGTTGGCAAGCACTAACTACATGTACTAAATAGATGAAGAACAAACTCAACGCGTTGGGCAGGCACTAACTGCTAAAAAGACGAAGAACAAACTCAACGCGTTGGGCAAGCACTAACTGCTAAAAAGACAAAGAACAAACTCAACGCATTGGGCAAGCACTGTGTAACTGCCAAATAGATGAAGAGTGAACTCAGTGCGTTAGGCAAGCACTAACTGCAAAATTGACGAAGACCTACAGTGTAACTGAATGCGTTGGGCAAGAACTAACTGCAAAATAGACGAATGGTGAACTCAGCGCATTGGGCAAATACAAAGCCATAAACTGCCAAATAGACGAAGAGCAAACTGAATTAGTTGGGCAAGCACTAACTGCAATATAGACAAAGAACAAATTTAAAATACATGAAGGGCGAACTCAGTGCATTGGGCATGCAAGAACTGCAAAATACACGAATGGCGAACTCGGCGCATTGAGCAAGCAGTAACTGCTAAATAGACGAAGAACAAACTCAACGCATTTGGCAAGCACTGCGTACCGGTAACTGCCAAATAGACGAAGAGCAAACTGCGCGATTTGGCAAGCAGGAACTGCCAAATAGACGAAGAGCTACAGTGTGTAACTGAATGCGTTGGGCAAGCACTAACTGCAAAATAGATGAAGGCCGAACTCAAGCACTGCGTACCGGTAACTGCCAAATAGACGAAGAGCAAACTCAGCGCGATGTGGCAAGCAGGAACTGCCAAATAGACGATGATCAAGCACTAACTGCTAAATAGACGAAGAACAAACTCAACGCGTTGGGCAAGCACTAACTGCTAAATAGATGAAGAACAGACTCAACGCGTTGGGCAAGCACTAACTGCTAAATAGATGAAGAACAAACTCAACGCGTTGGGCAAGCACTGTGTAACTGCCAAATAGACGAAGAGCAAACTCAGCGCGTTAGGCAAGCACTAACTGCAAAATAGATGAAGAGCAAACTCAACGCATTTGGCAAGCACTGCATACCGGTAACTGCCAAATAGACGAAGAGCAAACTCAGCGCGATGTGGCAAGCAGGATCTGCCAAATGGACGAAGAGCTACAGTGTGTAACTGAATGTGTTAGGCAAGCACTAACTGCTAAATAGACGATGAACAAACTCAGCGCATTGGGCAAATATGAAGCCATGAACTGACAAATAGACCAAGAGCTATAGTGTGTAATTGAATGCGTTGGGCAAGAACTAACTGCAAAATAGACGAAGGCCGAACTCAAGCACTGCGTAATGGTAACTGCCAAATAGACGAAGAGCGAACTTCGTCTATAAGTTGGGCAAGCACTAACTGCAATATAGACAAAGAACAAATTTAAAATACACGAAGGGCGAACTCAGTGCATTGGGCATGCACGAACTGCAAAATACACGAATGGCGAACTCAGCGCGTTGAGCAAGCAGTAACTGCTCAATAGACGAAGAACAAACTCAACGCATTTGGCAAGCACTGCGTACTAGTGGCAAGCAGGAACTGCCAAATAGACGAAGAGCTACAGTGTGTAACTGAATGCGTTGGGCAAGAACTAACTGCAAAATAGACGAAGGCCGAACTCAAGCACTGCATACCGGTAACTGCCAAATAGACGAAGAGCAAACTCAGCGCGATGTGGCAAGCAGGAACTGCCAAATGGACGATGAACAAACTCAGTGCGTTGGGCAAGCTCTAACTGCTAAATAGACGAAGAGCTAACTCAGTGCGTTAGGCAAGCACGAACTGCAAAATAGACGAAGAGCTAACTCAGTGCGTTAGGCAAGCACGAACTGCAAAATAGATGAAGAACAAACTCAGCGCGTTAGGCAAGCACTAACTGCAAAATAGATGAAGGGTGAACAACACGTTGGTCAAGCACTACCGGTAACTGCTAAAAAAATAAGAACAAACTCAATGCATTGGGAAAGCACTGTGTAACTGCCAACTGGACGAAGAGCGAACTCAGTGCGTTAGGCAAGCACTAACTGCTAAATAGACGAAGAACAAACTCAGCACGTTGGGCAAGCACTGCGTATCGGTAAATGCCAAATAGACGAAGCACAAACTCAACGTATTGGGCAAGCACTATGTCTCTGCCAAATAGACGAAGAGCAAACTCAGCGCGTTAGGCAAGCACTAACTGCAAAATAGATGAAGGGTGAACAACACGCTGGTCAAGCACTACCGGTAACTGCTAAAAAAATAAGAACAAACTCAATGCATTGGGAAAGCACTGTGTAACTGCCAAGTAGACGAAGAGCGAACTCAGTGCGTTAGGCAAGCACTAACTGCTTAATAGACGAAGAGCTACATGTAACTCAGCGCGTTGGGCAAGCACTAACTGCTAAATAGACGAAGAGCTAACTCAGTGCGTTAGGCAAGCACGAACTGCAAAATAGACGAAGAGCTAACTCAGTGCGTTAGGCAAGCACGAACTGCAAAATAGACAAAGAGCTAACTCAGTGCGTTAGGCAAGCACGAACTGCAAAATAGACAAAGAGCTAACTCAGTGCGTTAGGCAAGCACGAACTGCCAAATAGACGAAGAGCTACTGTAACTTAGCGCGTTGAGCAAGCACTAACTGCAAAATAGATGAAGGGTGAACAACACGTTGGTCAAGCACTAACTGCTAAATAGAAGAACAAACTCAGCGCATTTGGCAAGCACTACTGTGTGTGTAACTGCAAAATAGAAGAAGGGCGAACTCAACGCGTTAGGCAAGCACTAAATGCACAAATAGACGAAGGACGAACTCAACGCGTTGGGCAAGCACTAACTACTAAATAGACGAAGAACAAATCAACGCGTTGGCCAAGCACTAACTACTAAATAGATGAAGAACAAACTCAACGCGTTGGGCAAGCACTAACTACTAAATATATGAAGAACAAACTCAACGCGTTGGGCAAGCAGGATCTGCCAGACGAAGAGCTACACTGTGTAACTGAATACGTTGGGACTTGACGTCATGCATGGAGTGCCTGGCTTTATATCCACACTCACAACCCAGGAGGTCAATTCTTGCCACCAGTGAGTTGACCTTTGACACTGACCTTGTTGCAGATGGATGGCAGGATGCGCTCATCGTAGTCGGTTCCAAACTGTCAGAGGATTTAGGGAAGGCTCGTCTCCATGTTCACGGTCAAAAGATCTGCAAAGCAACATGGATAAAATAAGCACAGTCACTTTTCTGCCTGCAAGATTATAGCCGTGAAGAAGCACTGCACGTGTCAAAGTCTATAAACTGCTAAATAGACGAAGAACAAACTCAACGCGTTGGGCAAGCACTAACTGCTAAATAGATGAAGAACAAACTCAACGCGTTGGGCAAGCACTAACTACTAAATAGATGAAGAACAAACTCAACACATTGGGCAAGCACTAACTACTAAATAGATAGGTAGACTCATCATCTCTGGCAATGGTTCACCTACGGAACACATACATGTATCTCTTTTCATTGACTCTTTTCTCAAACCCTTGGTTCCCCAAATCCCCTCATACGTCCATGACACTCCCGACTTTCTGCGAAAGTTGGAAAGTGTCAAGGATCAAATCCCTGCCACTGCCATAATTGGTACTATTGACGTTTCCTCTCTATACACTAACATCCCCCAGGAAGAAGGCATTCAAGCTTGCTCCTCGGCCCTGGCCAAAGGAAAACAGTCTTCTCCACCCATCTCCGACATAACCACCCTCATGAGGTTAGTGCTGGCCAAGAATAATTTCTCCTTTCTTGGCAAGCACTATCTTCAAGTGCATGGCACTGCCATGGGCACGCGCATGGCCCCTTCCTTTGCATGCCTCTTCATGGGTGACCTTGAGGAACGCATGCTCAGTGAGGCTCCATGCCGTCCCTGGATTTGGTGGAGATACATAGATGACGTGTTCTTCATTTGGACTAGGGACGGTAGCAGCTTGAATGCTTTCTTTGACCACATCAATTCCTTCCATAGGACTATCAAATTTACTTGGGAGCAGTCTCTTCAACAGACCCACTTTCTGGACGTCACCGTCCGGAAAGACCTCAATACACTCACTACTGACTTGTATTCTAAGCCCACCGACACTCATCAATATCTCCATTCCTCCAGTTGTCACCCTAGACACTGTAAGACTGGTATAGCTTACAGCCAGGCCCTCAGATTGAGGCGTATATGTTCCAATGAGTCTGACTTTCCCCGCCATACACGTTTATTGGCCAGTAACTTGGTTGCTAGAGGCTATAGTTCTCGCCAAGTGAAGAACTCCATTGCTAAAGTCTATTCCATTCCCAGAAGTTCGGCACTAAAACAAAAGCCACCAGGTCTCAAGGACAAGCCCAAGGTTCCCTTAGTTACTTCCTACCACCCTTCTCTTCCTCCTCTCAGGAAGATAACTAAGGAAAACCACCATATTCTCCACACTTCAGATCGTCTGGCTGAAGCCATTCCTAATTCGCCTGTTTTGGCTTTCAGGCGCCCCCGTAACCTGCGTGACTTAATTGTCCGAGCAGAGGTTCCCCCTTTGGACTCTTCACCTCCAACAAAATTTGGTACATTTAAGTGTACCTCGAAATGCCTTGTTTGCAAGACACATGTCAAGGAAATAGACTCTTTCAATGGACATTCTTCTGGAACTACCCACACGACCTATGGCTCTATCACGTGCACTACCTCAAACATCATATACCTCATCTCTTGTAGAGTTTGTAATATTCAGTATGTTGGCGAGACAAAAAACACCCTCAAAAAACGAATCTATGGCCATAGGTCTACCATCAAAACCGGTAAAATGGACACCCCTGTTGGGTATATCACTTCAATCTCCCTGATCATTCGATATCAGATATGAGTGTACTGGGCATAGAATCACTTGGTCACCGTAGTAATGCTGTCCGTCTTAGCCGTGAGAAAATGTGGATGAAGCGTCTTTGGACTATTCAACCACATGGTCTCAACATCCAGGAGGGTAATGACTAACACCATGCAGCTTTCTGATAATCCTTCTTTTGTGTTCAGTCTTTCACACTTCTCTCTTTGATTTTTCCCCCTCCTCTCACTAATGCCTACCCTACCCCTTGCCCTTCCCTTTGATCTCTCCCTACCAGCTTCACTCTTTGTCCTTTGTTTCTCATCCGTGTCCTATTCACTCTCTCTCCCCCCTGCCTTCATGTACATGTATCTGTTTTGTCCTTGTCACTCTGCCTTTGAGAAAGGTCCTGCTAGGATCGAAACGCCAGGCCCATTAAATTTTAGATTTACTAAATAGATGAAGAACAAACTCAACGCGTTGGGCAAGCACTAACTGCTAAATAGACGAAGAGCAAACTCAGCGCGATGTGGCAAGCAGGAACTGCCAAATGGACGATGAACAAGCTCAGTGCGTTGGGCAAGCTCTAACTGCAAAATAGACAAAGAGCGAACTCAGCATGTAAGGCAAGCACAAACTGCCAAATAGACGAACTGTACCTGAATGCGTTGGGCAAGCACTAACCTCAAAAGAGACGAAGGGCGAACTAAGCGCAATGGGCAAGCACAAACTTCAAAATAGACGAAAGGCAAACTCAGCGCGTTAGGCAAGCACTAACTACTAAATAGATGAAGAACAAAATCAACGCGTTGGGCAAGCACTAACTACTAAATAGATGAAGAACAAACTCAACACGTTGGGCAAGCACTAACTGCTAAATAGATAAAGAACAAACTCAACGCGATGTGGCAAGCAGGAACTGCCAAATAGACGATGAACAAACTCAGTGCGTTGGGCAAGCTCTAACTGCAAAATACACGAATGGCGAACTCAGCGCATTGAGCAAGCAGTAACTGCTAAATAGACGAAGAACAAACTCAACGCATTTGGCAAGCACTGCATACCGGTAACTGCCAAATAGACGAAGAGCAAACTCAGCGCGATGTGGCAAGCAGGATCTGCAAAATGCACGAAGAGCTACAGTGTGTAACTGAATGTGTTAGGCAAGCACTAACTGCTAAATAGACGATGAACAAACTCAGCGCATTGGGCAAATACGAAGCCATGAACTGACAAATAGACCAAGAGGCTGCTATAGTGTGTAACTGAATGCGTTGGGCAAGAACTAACTGCAAAATAGACGAAGGCCGAACTCAAGCACTGCGTAATGGTAACTGCCAAATAGACGAAGAGCGAACTTCGTCTATACGTTGGGCAAGCACTAACTGCAATATAGACAAAGAACAAATTTAAAATACACGAAGGGCGAACTCAGTGCATTGGGCATGCAAGAACTGCAAAATACACGTATGGCGAACTCAGCGCGTTGAGCAAGCAGTAACTGCTAAATAGACGAAGAACAAACTCAACGCATTTGGCAAGCACTGCGTACTAGTGGCAAGCAGGAACTGCCAAATAGACGAAGAGCTACAGTGTGTAACTGAATGCGTTGGGCAAGAACTAACTGCAAAATAGACGAAGGCCGAACTCAAGCACTGCATACCGGTAACTGCCAAATAGACGAAGAGCAAACTCAGCGCGATGTGGCAAGCAGGAACTGCCAAATAGACGATGAACAAACTCAGTGCGTTGGGCAAGCTCTAACTGCAACATACACGAATGGCGAACTCAGCGCATTGAGCAAGCAGTAACTGCTAAATAGACGAAGAACAAACTCAACGCATTTGGCAAGCACTGCATACCGGTAACTGCCAAATAGACGAAGAGCAAACTCAGCGCGATGTGGCAAGCAGGAACAGCAAAATAGACCAAGAGCTACAGTGTGCAACTGAATGTGTTAGGCAAGCACTAACTGCTAAATACAAAATGTAGATGAAGGATGAACTCAGTGCGTTAGGCAAGCACGAAATGCAAAATAAACGAAGAGCAAACTCAGCGCGTTGGGCAAGCAGGATCTGCCAAATGGACGAAGAGCTACAGTGTGTAACTGAATGTGTTAGGCAAGCACTAACTGCTAAATAGCCGAAGAACAAACTCAACGCATTTGGCAAGCACTGCGTAACGGTAACTGCCAAATAGACAAAGAGCGAACTCAGCGCGATGTGGCAAGCAGGAACTGCCAAATAGACGAAGAACTACAGTGTGTAACTGAATGCGTTGGGTAAGATTTCACTGCAAAATAGACGAAGGCCGAACTCAAGCACTGCGTAACGGTAACTGCCAAATAGACAAAGAGCGAACTCAGCGCGATGTGGCAAGCAGGAACTGCAAAATAGACGAAGAGCTACAGTGTATAACTGAATGTGTTGGGCAAGAACTAACTGCAAAAGAGACGAAGAGCTAACTCAACGCATTTGGCAAGCACTGTGTAACGGTAACTGCCAAATAGACAAAGAGCGAACTCAGCGCGATAAGGCAAGCAGGATTGCAAAATAGACGAATGGTGAACTCAGCGCATCGGGCAAATACGAAGCCATGAACTGCCAAATAGACGAAGAGCAAACTGAATTAGTTGGGCAAGCACTAACTGCAATATAGACAAAGAACAAATTTAAAATACACGAAGGGCGAACTCAGTGCATTGGGCATGCACGAACTGCAGATTTCACGAATGGCGAACTCAGCGCGTTGAGCAAGCAGTAACTGCTAAATAGACGAAGAACAAACTCAACACATTTGGCAAGCACTGCGTACCGGTAACTGACAAAGAGCGAACTCAGCGCGATGTGGCAAGCAGGAACTGCCAAATAGACGAAGAGCTACAGGGTGTAACTGAATGCGTTGGGCAAGAACTAACTGCAAAATAGACGAAGGCCGAACTCAAGCACTGCGTAATGGTAACTGCCAAATAGACGAAGAGCAAACTCAGCGCGATGTGGCAAGCAGGAACTGCCAAATGGACGATGAACAAACTCAGTGCGTTGGGCAAGCTCTAACTGCAAAATAGACAAAGAGCGAACTCAGCACGTTAGGCAAGCACAAACTGCCAAATAGACGAACTGTACCTAAATGCGTTGGGCAAGCACTAACCTCAAAAGAGAGGAAGGGCGAACTAAGCGCAATGGGCAAGCACAAACTTCAAAATAGACGAAAGGCAAACTCAGCGCGTTAGGCAAGCACTAACTACTAAATAGATGAAGAACAAAATCAACGCGTTGGGCAAGCACTAACTACTAAATAGATGAAGAACAAACTCAACGCGTTGGGCAAGCACTAACTGCTAAATAGATGAAGAACAAACTCAACGCGTTGGGCAAGCACTAACTACTAAATAGATGAAGAACAAACTCAACGCGTTGGGCAAGCACTAACTACTAAATAGATGAAGAACAAACTCAACGCGTTGGGCAAGCACTAACTACTAAATAGATGAACAAAATCAACGCGTTGGGCAAGCACTAACTACTAAATAGATGAAGAACAAACTCAACGCGTTGGGCAAGTACTAACTGCTAAATAGATGAAGAACAAACTCAACGCGTTGGGCAAGCACTAACTACTAAATAGATGAAGAACAAACTCAACGCGTTGGGCAAGCACTAACTACTAAATAGATGAAGAACAAACTCAATGCGTTAGGCAAGCACTAACTACTAAATAGACGAAGAACAAATCAATGCGTTGGGCAAGCAGGATCTGCCAGACGAAGAGCTACACTGTGTAACTGAATACGTTGGGACTTGACGTCATGCATGGAGTGCCTGGCTTTATATCCACACTCACAACCCAGGAGGTCAATTCTTGCCACCAGTGAGTTGACCTTTGACACTGACCTTGTTGCAGATGGATGGCAGGATGCGCTCATCGTAGTCGGTTCCAAACTGTCAGAGGATTTAGGGAAGGCTCGTCTCCATGTTCACGGTCAAAAGATCTGCAAAGCAACATGGATAAAATAAGCACAGTCACTTTTCTGCCTGCAAGATTATAGCCGTGAAGAAGCACTGCACGTGTCAAAGTCTATAAACTGCTAAATAGACGAAGAACAAACTCAACGCGTTGGGCAAGCACTAACTGCTAAATAGATGAAGAACAAACTCAACGCGTTGGGCAAGCACTAACTACTAAATAGATGAAGAACAAACTCAACACATTGGGCAAGCACTAACTACTAAATAGATAGGTAGACTCATCATCTCTGGCAATGGTTCACCTACGGAACACATACATGTATCTCTTTTCATTGACTCTTTTCTCAAACCCTTGGTTCCCCAAATCCCCTCATACGTCCATGACTCTCCCGACTTTCTGCGAAAGTTGGAAAGTGTCAAGGATCAAATCCCTGCCACTGCCATAATTGGTACTATTGACGTTTCCTCTCTATACACTAACATCCCCCAGGAAGAAGGCATTCAAGCTTGCTCCTCGGCCCTGGCCAAAGGAAAACAGTCTTCTCCACCCATCTCCGACATAACCACCCTCATGAGGTTAGTGCTGGCCAAGAATAATTTCTCCTTTCTTGGCAAGCACTATCTTCAAGTGCATGGCACTGCCATGGGCACGCGCATGGCCCCTTCCTTTGCATGCCTCTTCATGGGTGACCTTGAGGAACGCATGCTCAGTGAGGCTCCATGCCGTCCCTGGATTTGGTGGAGATACATAGATGACGTGTTCTTCATTTGGACTAGGGACGGTAGCAGCTTGAATGCTTTCTTTGACCACATCAATTCCTTCCATAGGACTATCAAATTTACTTGGGAGCAGTCTCTTCAACAGACCCACTTTCTGGACGTCACCGTCCGGAAAGACCTCAATACACTCACTACTGACTTGTATTCTAAGCCCACCGACACTCATCAATATCTCCATTCCTCCAGTTGTCACCCTAGACACTGTAAGACTGGTATAGCTTACAGCCAGGCCCTCAGATTGAGGCGTATATGTTCCAATGAGTCTGACTTTCCCCGCCATACACGTGTATTGGCCAGTAACTTGGTTGCTAGAGGCTATAGTTCTCGCCAAGTGAAGAACTCCATTGCTAAAGTCTATTCCATTCCCAGAAGTTCGGCACTAAAACAAAAGCCACCAGGTCTCAAGGACAAGCCCAAGGTTCCCTTAGTTACTTCCTACCACCCTTCTCTTCCTCCTCTCAGGAAGATAACTAAGGAAAACCACCATATTCTCCACACTTCAGATCGTCTGGCTGAAGCCATTCCTAATTCGCCTGTTTTGGCTTTCAGGCGCCCCCGTAACCTGCGTGACTTAATTGTCCGAGCAGAGGTTCCCCCTTTGGACTCTTCACCTCCAACAAAATTTGGTACATTTAAGTGTACCTCGAAATGCCTTGTTTGCAAGACACATGTCAAGGAAATAGACTCTTTCAATGGACATTCTTCTGGAACTACCCACACGACCTATGGCTCTATCACGTGCACTACCTCAAACATCATATACCTCATCTCTTGTAGAGTTTGTAATATTCAGTATGTTGGCGAGACAAAAAACACCCTCAAAAAACTAATCTATGGCCATAGGTCTACCATCAAAACCGGTAAAATGGACACCCCTGTTGGGTATCACTTCAATCTCCCTGATCATTCGATATCAGATATGAGTGTACTGGGCATAGAATCACTTGGTCACCGTAGTAATGCTGTCCGTCTTAGCCGTGAGAAAATGTGGATGAAGCGTCTTCGGACTATTCAACCACATGGTCTCAACATCCAGGAGGGTAATGACTAACACCATGCAGCTTTCTGATAATCCTTCTTTTGTGTTCAGTCTTTCACACTTCTCTCTTTGATTTTTCCCCCTCCTCTCACTAATGCCTACCCTACCCCTTGCCCTTCCCTTTGATCTCTCCCTACCAGCTTCACTCTTTGTCCTTTGTTTCTCATCCGTGTCCTATTCACTCTCTCTCCCCCCTGCCTTCGTGTACATGTATCTGTTTTGTCCTTGTCACTCTGCCTTTGAGAAAGGTCCTGCTAGGATCGAAACGTCAGGCCCATTAAATTTTAGATTTACTAAATAGATGAAGAACAAACTCAACGCGTTGGGCAAGCACTAACTGCTAAATAGACGAAGAGCAAACTCAGCGCGATGTGGCAAGCAGGAACTGCCAAATGGACGATGAACAAGCTCAGTGCGTTGGGCAAGCTCTAACTGCAAAATAGACAAAGAGCGAACTCAGCATGTAAGGCAAGCACAAACTGCCAAATAGACGAACTGTACCTGAATGCGTTGGGCAAGCACTAACCTCAAAAGAGACGAAGGGCGAACTAAGCGCAATGGGCAAGCACAAACTTCAAAATAGACGAAAGGCAAACTCAGCGCGTTAGGCAAGCACTAACTACTAAATAGATGAAGAACAAAATCAACGCGTTGGGCAAGCACTAACTACTAAATAGATGAAGAACAAACTCAACACGTTGGGCAAGCACTAACTGCTAAATAGATAAAGAACAAACTCAACGCGTTGGGCAAGCACTGTGTAACTGCCAAATAGACGAAGAGCAAACACAGCGCGTCAGGCAACCACTAACTGCAAAATAGATGAAGGGAGAACAACACGTTGGTCAAGCACTAACTACTAAATAGACGAAGAACAAACTCAACGCATTTGGCAAGCACTGCGTACCGGTAACTGCCAAATAGACGAAGAGCAAACTCAGCGCGATGTGGCAAGCAGGAACAGCAAAATAGACCAAGAGCTACAGTGTGTAACTGAATGCGTTGGGCAACAACTAACTGCAAAATAGATGAAGGCCGAACTCAAGCACTGCGTACCGGTAACTGCCAAATAGACGAAGAGCAAACTCAGCGCGATGTGGCAAGCAGGAACTGCCAAATAGACGATGAACAAACTCAGTGCGTTGGGCAAGCTCTAACTGCAAAATACACGAATGGCGAACTCAGCGCATTGAGCAAGCAGTAACTGCTAAATAGACGAAGAACAAACTCAACGCATTTGGCAAGCACTGCATACCGGTAACTGCCAAATAGATGAAGAACAAACTCAACGCGTTGGGCAAGCACTAACTACTAAATAGATGAAGAACAAACTCAACGCGTTGGGCAAGCACTAACTACTAAATAGATGAAGAACAAACTCAACGCTTGGGCAAGCACTAACTACTAAATAGATGAAGAACAAACTCAACGCGTTGGGCAAGCACTAACTGCTAAATAGATGAAGAACAAACTCAACGCGTTGGGCAAGCACTAACTACTAAATAGATGAAGAACAAACTCAACGCGTTGGGCAAGCACTAACTACTAAATAGATGAAGAACAAACTCAACGCGTTAGGCAAGCACTAACTACTAAATAGATGAAGAACAAACTCAACGCGTTGGGCAAGCACTAACTACTAAATAGATGAAGAACAAACTCAACGCGTTGGACAAGCACTAACTGCTAAATAGATGAAGAACAAACTCAACGCGTTGGGCAAGCACTAACTACTAAATAGATGAAGAACAAACTCAACGCGTTGGGCAAGCACTAACTACTAAATAGACGAAGAACAAACTCAACACATTTGGCAAGCACTGCGTACCGGTAACTGACAAAGAGCGAACTCAGCGCGATGTGGCAAGCAGGAACTGCCAAATAGACGAAGAGCTACAGGGTGTAACTGAATGCGTTGGGCAAGAACTAACTGCAAAATAGACGAAGGCCGAACTCAAGCACTGCGTAATGGTAACTGCCAAATAGACGAAGAGCAAACTCAGCGCGATGTGGCAAGCAGGAACTGCCAAATGGACGATGAACAAACTCAGTGCGTTGGGCAAGCTCTAACTGCAAAATAGACAAAGAGCGAACTCAGCACGTTAGGCAAGCACAAACTGCCAAATAGACGAACTGTACCTGAATGCGTTGGGCAAGCACTAACCTCAAAAGAGACGAAGGGCGAACTAAGCGCAATGGGCAAGCACAAACTTCAAAATAGACGAAAGGCAAACTCAGCGCGTTAGGCAAGCACTAACTACTAAATAGATGAAGAACAAAATCAACGCGTTGGGCAAGCACTAACTACTAAATAGATGAAGAACAAACTCAACGCGTTGGGCAAGCACTAACTGCTAAATAGATGAAGAACAAACTCAACGCGTTGGGCAAGCACTAACTACTAAATAGATGAAGAACAAACTCAACGCATTGGGCAAGCACTAACTACTAAATAGATGAAGAACAAACTCAACGCGTTGGGCAAGCACTAACTACTAAATAGATGAAGAACAAACTCAACGCGTTGGGCAAGCACTAACTACTAAATAGATGAAGAACAAAATCAACGCATTGGGCAAGCACTAACTACTAAATAGATGAAGAACAAACTCAACGCGTTGGGCAAGTACTAACTGCTAAATAGATGAAGAACAAACTCAACGCGTTGGGCAAGCACTAACTACTAAATAGATGAAGAACAAACTCAACGCGTTGGGCAAGCACTAACTACTAAATAGATGAAGAACAAACTCAATGCGTTAGGCAAGCACTAACTACTAAATAGACGAAGAACAAATCAATGCGTTGGGCAAGCAGGATCTGCCAGACGAAGAGCTACACTGTGTAACTGAATACGTTGGGACTTGACGTCATGCATGGAGTGCCTGGCTTTATATCCACACTCACAACCCAGGAGGTCAATTCTTGCCACCAGTGAGTTGACCTTTGACACTGACCTTGTTGGATGGCAGGATGCGCTCATCGTAGTCGGTTCCAAACTGTCAGAGGATTTAGGGAAGGCTCGTCTCCATGTTCACGGTCAAAAGATCTGCAAAGCAACATGGATAAAATAAGCACAGTCACTTTTCTGCCTGCAAGATTATAGCCGTGAAGAAGCACTGCACGTGTCAAAGTCTATAAACTGCTAAATAGACGAAGAACAAACTCAACGCGTTGGGCAAGCACTAACTGCTAAATAGATGAAGAACAAACTCTAACTACTAAAGCACTAACTACTAAAGCACTAACTACTCTAAAGCACTAACTACTAAATAGATGAAGAACAAACTCAACACATTGGGCAAGCACTAACTACTAAATAGATAGGTAGACTCATCATCTCTGGCAATGGTTCACCTACGGAACACATACATGTATCTCTTTTCATTGACTCTTTTTTCAAACCCTTGGTTCCCCAAATCCCCTCATACGTCCATGACACTCCCGACTTTCTGCGAAAGTTGGAAAGTGTCAAGGATCAAATCCCTGCCACTGCCATAATTGGTACTATTGACGTTTCCTCTCTATACACTAACATCCCCCAGGAAGAAGGCATTCAAGCTTGCTCCTCGGCCCTGGCCAAAGGAAAACAGTCTTCTCCACCCATCTCCGACATAACCACCCTCATGAGGTTAGTGCTGGCCAAGAATAATTTCTCCTTTCTTGGCAAGCACTATCTTCAAGTGCATGGCACTGCCATGGGCACGCGCATGGCCCCTTCCTTTGCATGCCTCTTCATGGGTGACCTTGAGGAACGCATGCTCAGTGAGGCTCCATGCCGTCCCTGGATTTGGTGGAGATACATAGATGACGTGTTCTTCATTTGGACTAGGGACGGTAGCAGCTTGAATGCTTTCTTTGACCACATCAATTCCTTCCATAGGACTATCAAATTTACTTGGGAGCAGTCTCTTCAACAGACCCACTTTCTGGACGTCACCGTCCGGAAAGACCTCAATACACTCACTACTGACTTGTATTCTAAGCCCACCGACACTCATCAATATCTCCATTCCTCCAGTTGTCACCCTAGACACTGTAAGACTGGTATAGCTTACAGCCAGGCCCTCAGATTGAGGCGTATATGTTCCAATGAGTCTGACTTTCCCCGCCATACACGTGTATTGGCCAGTAACTTGGTTGCTAGAGGCTATAGTTCTCGCCAAGTGAAGAACTCCATTGCTAAAGTCTATTCCATTCCCAGAAGTTCGGCACTAAAACAAAAGCCACCAGGTCTCAAGGACAAGCCCAAGGTTCCCTTAGTTACTTCCTACCACCCTTCTCTTCCTCCTCTCAGGAAGATAACTAAGGAAAACCACCATATTCTCCACACTTCAGATCGTCTGGCTGAAGCCATTCCTAATTCGCCTGTTTTGGCTTTCAGGCGCCCCCGTAACCTGCGTGACTTAATTGTCCGAGCAGAGGTTCCCCCTTTGGACTCTTCACCTCCAACAAAATTTGGTACATTTAAGTGTACCTCGAAATGCCTTGTTTGCAAGACACATGTCAAGGAAATAGACTCTTTCAATGGACATTCTTCTGGAACTACCCACACGACCTATGGCTCTATCACGTGCACTACCTCAAACATCATATACCTCATCTCTTGTAGAGTTTGTAATATTCAGTATGTTGGCGAGACAAAAAACACCCTCAAAAAACTAATCTATGGCCATAGGTCTACCATCAAAACCGGTAAAATGGACACCCCTGTTGGGTATCACTTCAATCTCCCTGATCATTCGATATCAGATATGAGTGTACTGGGCATAGAATCACTTGGTCACCGTAGTAATGCTGTCCGTCTTAGCCGTGAGAAAATGTGGATGAAGCGTCTTCGGACTATTCAACCACATGGTCTCAACATCCAGGAGGGTAATGACTAACACCATGCAGCTTTCTGATAATCCTTCTTTTGTGTTCAGTCTTTCACACTTCTCTCTTTGATTTTTCCCCCTCCTCTCACTAATGCCTACCCTACCCCTTGCCCTTCCCTTTGATCTCTCCCTACCAGCTTCACTCTTTGTCCTTTGTTTCTCATCCGTGTCCTATTCACTCTCTCTCCCCCCTGCCTTCGTGTACATGTATCTGTTTTGTCCTTGTCACTCTGCCTTTGAGAAAGGTCCTGCTAGGATCGAAACGTCAGGCCCATTAAATTTTAGATTTACTAAATAGATGAAGAACAAACTCAACGCGTTGGGCAAGCACTAACTGCTAAATAGACGAAGAGCAAACTCAGCGCGATGTGGCAAGCAGGAACTGCCAAATGGACGATGAACAAGCTCAGTGCGTTGGGCAAGCTCTAACTGCAAAATAGACAAAGAGCGAACTCAGCATGTAAGGCAAGCACAAACTGCCAAATAGACGAACTGTACCTGAATGCGTTGGGCAAGCACTAACCTCAAAAGAGACGAAGGGCGAACTAAGCGCAATGGGCAAGCACAAACTTCAAAATAGACGAAAGGCAAACTCAGCGCGTTAGGCAAGCACTAACTACTAAATAGATGAAGAACAAAATCAACGCGTTGGGCAAGCACTAACTACTAAATAGATGAAGAACAAACTCAACACGTTGGGCAAGCACTAACTGCTAAATAGATAAAGAACAAACTCAACGCGTTGGGCAAGCACTGTGTAACTGCCAAATAGACGAAGAGCAAACACAGCGCGTCAGGCAACCACTAACTGCAAAATAGATGAAGGGAGAACAACACGTTGGTCAAGCACTAACTACTAAATAGACGAAGAACAAACTCAACGCATTTGGCAAGCACTGCGTACCGGTAACTGCCAAATAGACGAAGAGCAAACTCAGCGCGATGTGGCAAGCAGGAACAGCAAAATAGACCAAGAGCTACAGTGTGTAACTGAATGCGTTGGGCAACAACTAACTGCAAAATAGATGAAGGCCGAACTCAAGCACTGCGTACCGGTAACTGCCAAATAGACGAAGAGCAAACTCAGCGCGATGTGGCAAGCAGGAACTGCCAAATAGACGATGAACAAACTCAGTGCGTTGGGCAAGCTCTAACTGCAAAATACACGAATGGCGAACTCAGCGCATTGAGCAAGCAGTAACTGCTAAATAGACGAAGAACAAACTCAACGCATTTGGCAAGCACTGCATACCGGTAACTGCCAAATAGATGAAGAACAAACTCAACGCGTTGGGCAAGCACTAACTACTAAATAGATGAAGAACAAACTCAACGCGTTGGGCAAGCACTAACTACTAAATAGATGAAGAACAAACTCAACGCTTGGGCAAGCACTAACTACTAAATAGATGAAGAACAAACTCAACGCGTTGGGCAAGCACTAACTGCTAAATAGATGAAGAACAAACTCAACGCGTTGGGCAAGCACTAACTACTAAATAGATGAAGAACAAACTCAACGCGTTGGGCAAGCACTAACTACTAAATAGATGAAGAACAAACTCAACGCGTTAGGCAAGCACTAACTACTAAATAGATGAAGAACAAACTCAACGCGTTGGGCAAGCACTAACTACTAAATAGATGAAGAACAAACTCAACGCGTTGGACAAGCACTAACTGCTAAATAGATGAAGAACAAACTCAACGCGTTGGGCAAGCACTAACTACTAAATAGATGAAGAACAAACTCAACGCGTTGGGCAAGCACTAACTACTAAATAGACGAAGAACAAACTCAACACATTTGGCAAGCACTGCGTACCGGTAACTGACAAAGAGCGAACTCAGCGCGATGTGGCAAGCAGGAACTGCCAAATAGACGAAGAGCTACAGGGTGTAACTGAATGCGTTGGGCAAGAACTAACTGCAAAATAGACGAAGGCCGAACTCAAGCACTGCGTAATGGTAACTGCCAAATAGACGAAGAGCAAACTCAGCGCGATGTGGCAAGCAGGAACTGCCAAATGGACGATGAACAAACTCAGTGCGTTGGGCAAGCTCTAACTGCAAAATAGACAAAGAGCGAACTCAGCACGTTAGGCAAGCACAAACTGCCAAATAGACGAACTGTACCTAAATGCGTTGGGCAAGCACTAACCTCAAAAGAGAGGAAGGGCGAACTAAGCGCAATGGGCAAGCACAAACTTCAAAATAGACGAAAGGCAAACTCAGCGCGTTAGGCAAGCACTAACTACTAAATAGATGAAGAACAAAATCAACGCGTTGGGCAAGCACTAACTACTAAATAGATGAAGAACAAACTCAACGCGTTGGGCAAGCACTAACTGCTAAATAGATGAAGAACAAACTCAACGCGTTGGGCAAGCACTAACTACTAAATAGATGAAGAACAAACTCAACGCGTTGGGCAAGCACTAACTACTAAATAGATGAAGAACAAACTCAACGCGTTGGGCAAGCACTAACTACTAAATAGATGAAGAACAAACTCAACGCGTTGGGCAAGCACTAACTACTAAATAGATGAACAAAATCAACGCGTTGGGCAAGCACTAACTACTAAATAGATGAAGAACAAACTCAACGCGTTGGGCAAGTACTAACTGCTAAATAGATGAAGAACAAACTCAACGCGTTGGGCAAGCACTAACTACTAAATAGATGAAGAACAAACTCAACGCGTTGGGCAAGCACTAACTACTAAATAGATGAAGAACAAACTCAATGCGTTAGGCAAGCACTAACTACTAAATAGACGAAGAACAAATCAATGCGTTGGGCAAGCAGGATCTGCCAGACGAAGAGCTACACTGTGTAACTGAATACGTTGGGACTTGACGTCATGCATGGAGTGCCTGGCTTTATATCCACACTCACAACCCAGGAGGTCAATTCTTGCCACCAGTGAGTTGACCTTTGACACTGACCTTGTTGCAGATGGATGGCAGGATGCGCTCATCGTAGTCGGTTCCAAACTGTCAGAGGATTTAGGGAAGGCTCGTCTCCATGTTCACGGTCAAAAGATCTGCAAAGCAACATGGATAAAATAAGCACAGTCACTTTTCTGCCTGCAAGATTATAGCCGTGAAGAAGCACTGCACGTGTCAAAGTCTATAAACTGCTAAATAGACGAAGAACAAACTCAACGCGTTGGGCAAGCACTAACTGCTAAATAGATGAAGAACAAACTCAACGCGTTGGGCAAGCACTAACTACTAAATAGATGAAGAACAAACTCAACACATTGGGCAAGCACTAACTACTAAATAGATAGGTAGACTCATCATCTCTGGCAATGGTTCACCTACGGAACACATACATGTATCTCTTTTCATTGACTCTTTTCTCAAACCCTTGGTTCCCCAAATCCCCTCATACATCCATGACTCTCCCGACTTTCTGCGAAAGTTGGAAAGTGTCAAGGATCAAATCCCTGCCACTGCCATAATTGGTACTATTGACGTTTCCTCTCTATACACTAACATCCCCCAGGAAGAAGGCATTCAAGCTTGCTCCTCGGCCCTGGCCAAAGGAAAACAGTCTTCTCCACCCATCTCCGACATAACCACCCTCATGAGGTTAGTGCTGGCCAAGAATAATTTCTCCTTTCTTGGCAAGCACTATCTTCAAGTGCATGGCACTGCCATGGGCACGCGCATGGCCCCTTCCTTTGCATGCCTCTTCATGGGTGACCTTGAGGAACGCATGCTCAGTGAGGCTCCATGCCGTCCCTGGATTTGGTGGAGATACATAGATGACGTGTTCTTCATTTGGACTAGGGACGGTAGCAGCTTGAATGCTTTCTTTGACCACATCAATTCCTTCCATAGGACTATCAAATTTACTTGGGAGCAGTCTCTTCAACAGACCCACTTTCTGGACGTCACCGTCCGGAAAGACCTCAATACACTCACTACTGACTTGTATTCTAAGCCCACCGACACTCATCAATATCTCCATTCCTCCAGTTGTCACCCTAGACACTGTAAGACTGGTATAGCTTACAGCCAGGCCCTCAGATTGAGGCGTATATGTTCCAATGAGTCTGACTTTCCCCGCCATACACGTGTATTGGCCAGTAACTTGGTTGCTAGAGGCTATAGTTCTCGCCAAGTGAAGAACTCCATTGCTAAAGTCTATTCCATTCCCAGAAGTTCGGCACTAAAACAAAAGCCACCAGGTCTCAAGGACAAGCCCAAGGTTCCCTTAGTTACTTCCTACCACCCTTCTCTTCCTCCTCTCAGGAAGATAACTAAGGAAAACCACCATATTCTCCACACTTCAGATCGTCTGGCTGAAGCCATTCCTAATTCGCCTGTTTTGGCTTTCAGGCGCCCCCGTAACCTGCGTGACTTAATTGTCCGAGCAGAGGTTCCCCCTTTGGACTCTTCACCTCCAACAAAATTTGGTACATTTAAGTGTACCTCGAAATGCCTTGTTTGCAAGACACATGTCAAGGAAATAGACTCTTTCAATGGACATTCTTCTGGAACTACCCACACGACCTATGGCTCTATCACGTGCACTACCTCAAACATCATATACCTCATCTCTTGTAGAGTTTGTAATATTCAGTATGTTGGCGAGACAAAAAACACCCTCAAAAAACTAATCTATGGCCATAGGTCTACCATCAAAACCGGTAAAATGGACACCCCTGTTGGGTATCACTTCAATCTCCCTGATCATTCGATATCAGATATGAGTGTACTGGGCATAGAATCACTTGGTCACCGTAGTAATGCTGTCCGTCTTAGCCGTGAGAAAATGTGGATGAAGCGTCTTCGGACTATTCAACCACATGGTCTCAACATCCAGGAGGGTAATGACTAACACCATGCAGCTTTCTGATAATCCTTCTTTTGTGTTCAGTCTTTCACACTTCTCTCTTTGATTTTTCCCCCTCCTCTCACTAATGCCTACCCTACCCCTTGCCCTTCCCTTTGATCTCTCCCTACCAGCTTCACTCTTTGTCCTTTGTTTCTCATCCGTGTCCTATTCACTCTCTCTCCCCCCTGCCTTCGTGTACATGTATCTGTTTTGTCCTTGTCACTCTGCCTTTGAGAAAGGTCCTGCTAGGATCGAAACGTCAGGCCCATTAAATTTTAGATTTACTAAATAGATGAAGAACAAACTCAACGCGTTGGGCAAGCACTAACTGCTAAATAGACGAAGAGCAAACTCAGCGCGATGTGGCAAGCAGGAACTGCCAAATGGACGATGAACAAGCTCAGTGCGTTGGGCAAGCTCTAACTGCAAAATAGACAAAGAGCGAACTCAGCATGTAAGGCAAGCACAAACTGCCAAATAGACGAACTGTACCTGAATGCGTTGGGCAAGCACTAACCTCAAAAGAGACGAAGGGCGAACTAAGCGCAATGGGCAAGCACAAACTTCAAAATAGACGAAAGGCAAACTCAGCGCGTTAGGCAAGCACTAACTACTAAATAGATGAAGAACAAAATCAACGCGTTGGGCAAGCACTAACTACTAAATAGATGAAGAACAAACTCAACACGTTGGGCAAGCACTAACTGCTAAATAGATAAAGAACAAACTCAACGCGTTGGGCAAGCACTGTGTAACTGCCAAATAGACGAAGAGCAAACACAGCGCGTCAGGCAACCACTAACTGCAAAATAGATGAAGGGAGAACAACACGTTGGTCAAGCACTAACTACTAAATAGACGAAGAACAAACTCAACGCATTTGGCAAGCACTGCGTACCGGTAACTGCCAAATAGACGAAGAGCAAACTCAGCGCGATGTGGCAAGCAGGAACAGCAAAATAGACCAAGAGCTACAGTGTGTAACTGAATGCGTTGGGCAACAACTAACTGCAAAATAGATGAAGGCCGAACTCAAGCACTGCGTACCGGTAACTGCCAAATAGACGAAGAGCAAACTCAGCGCGATGTGGCAAGCAGGAACTGCCAAATAGACGATGAACAAACTCAGTGCGTTGGGCAAGCTCTAACTGCAAAATACACGAATGGCGAACTCAGCGCATTGAGCAAGCAGTAACTGCTAAATAGACGAAGAACAAACTCAACGCATTTGGCAAGCACTGCATACCGGTAACTGCCAAATAGATGAAGAACAAACTCAACGCGTTGGGCAAGCACTAACTACTAAATAGATGAAGAACAAACTCAACGCGTTGGGCAAGCACTAACTACTAAATAGATGAAGAACAAACTCAACGCTTGGGCAAGCACTAACTACTAAATAGATGAAGAACAAACTCAACGCGTTGGGCAAGCACTAACTGCTAAATAGATGAAGAACAAACTCAACGCGTTGGGCAAGCACTAACTACTAAATAGATGAAGAACAAACTCAACGCGTTGGGCAAGCACTAACTACTAAATAGATGAAGAACAAACTCAACGCGTTAGGCAAGCACTAACTACTAAATAGATGAAGAACAAACTCAACGCGTTGGGCAAGCACTAACTACTAAATAGATGAAGAACAAACTCAACGCGTTGGACAAGCACTAACTGCTAAATAGATGAAGAACAAACTCAACGCGTTGGGCAAGCACTAACTACTAAATAGATGAAGAACAAACTCAACGCGTTGGGCAAGCACTAACTACTAAATAGACGAAGAACAAACTCAACACATTTGGCAAGCACTGCGTACCGGTAACTGACAAAGAGCGAACTCAGCGCGATGTGGCAAGCAGGAACTGCCAAATAGACGAAGAGCTACAGGGTGTAACTGAATGCGTTGGGCAAGAACTAACTGCAAAATAGACGAAGGCCGAACTCAAGCACTGCGTAATGGTAACTGCCAAATAGACGAAGAGCAAACTCAGCGCGATGTGGCAAGCAGGAACTGCCAAATGGACGATGAACAAACTCAGTGCGTTGGGCAAGCTCTAACTGCAAAATAGACAAAGAGCGAACTCAGCACGTTAGGCAAGCACAAACTGCCAAATAGACGAACTGTACCTGAATGCGTTGGGCAAGCACTAACCTCAAAAGAGACGAAGGGCGAACTAAGCGCAATGGGCAAGCACAAACTTCAAAATAGACGAAAGGCAAACTCAGCGCGTTAGGCAAGCACTAACTACTAAATAGATGAAGAACAAAATCAACGCGTTGGGCAAGCACTAACTACTAAATAGATGAAGAACAAACTCAACGCGTTGGGCAAGCACTAACTGCTAAATAGATGAAGAACAAACTCAACGCGTTGGGCAAGCACTAACTACTAAATAGATGAAGAACAAACTCAACGCGTTGGGCAAGCACTAACTACTAAATAGATGAAGAACAAACTCAACGCGTTGGGCAAGCACTAACTACTAAATAGATGAAGAACAAACTCAACGCGTTGGGCAAGCACTAACTACTAAATAGATGAAGAACAAAATCAACGCATTGGGCAAGCACTAACTACTAAATAGATGAAGAACAAACTCAACGCGTTGGGCAAGTACTAACTGCTAAATAGATGAAGAACAAACTCAACGCGTTGGGCAAGCACTAACTACTAAATAGATGAAGAACAAACTCAACGCGTTGGGCAAGCACTAACTACTAAATAGATGAAGAACAAACTCAATGCGTTAGGCAAGCACTAACTACTAAATAGACGAAGAACAAATCAATGCGTTGGGCAAGCAGGATCTGCCAGACGAAGAGCTACACTGTGTAACTGAATACGTTGGGACTTGACGTCATGCATGGAGTGCCTGGCTTTATATCCACACTCACAACCCAGGAGGTCAATTCTTGCCACCAGTGAGTTGACCTTTGACACTGACCTTGTTGGATGGCAGGATGCGCTCATCGTAGTCGGTTCCAAACTGTCAGAGGATTTAGGGAAGGCTCGTCTCCATGTTCACGGTCAAAAGATCTGCAAAGCAACATGGATAAAATAAGCACAGTCACTTTTCTGCCTGCAAGATTATAGCCGTGAAGAAGCACTGCACGTGTCAAAGTCTATAAACTGCTAAATAGACGAAGAACAAACTCAACGCGTTGGGCAAGCACTAACTGCTAAATAGATGAAGAACAAACTCTAACTACTAAAGCACTAACTACTAAAGCACTAACTACTCTAAAGCACTAACTACTAAATAGATGAAGAACAAACTCAACACATTGGGCAAGCACTAACTACTAAATAGATAGGTAGACTCATCATCTCTGGCAATGGTTCACCTACGGAACACATACATGTATCTCTTTTCATTGACTCTTTTTTCAAACCCTTGGTTCCCCAAATCCCCTCATACGTCCATGACACTCCCGACTTTCTGCGAAAGTTGGAAAGTGTCAAGGATCAAATCCCTGCCACTGCCATAATTGGTACTATTGACGTTTCCTCTCTATACACTAACATCCCCCAGGAAGAAGGCATTCAAGCTTGCTCCTCGGCCCTGGCCAAAGGAAAACAGTCTTCTCCACCCATCTCCGACATAACCACCCTCATGAGGTTAGTGCTGGCCAAGAATAATTTCTCCTTTCTTGGCAAGCACTATCTTCAAGTGCATGGCACTGCCATGGGCACGCGCATGGCCCCTTCCTTTGCATGCCTCTTCATGGGTGACCTTGAGGAACGCATGCTCAGTGAGGCTCCATGCCGTCCCTGGATTTGGTGGAGATACATAGATGACGTGTTCTTCATTTGGACTAGGGACGGTAGCAGCTTGAATGCTTTCTTTGACCACATCAATTCCTTCCATAGGACTATCAAATTTACTTGGGAGCAGTCTCTTCAACAGACCCACTTTCTGGACGTCACCGTCCGGAAAGACCTCAATACACTCACTACTGACTTGTATTCTAAGCCCACCGACACTCATCAATATCTCCATTCCTCCAGTTGTCACCCTAGACACTGTAAGACTGGTATAGCTTACAGCCAGGCCCTCAGATTGAGGCGTATATGTTCCAATGAGTCTGACTTTCCCCGCCATACACGTGTATTGGCCAGTAACTTGGTTGCTAGAGGCTATAGTTCTCGCCAAGTGAAGAACTCCATTGCTAAAGTCTATTCCATTCCCAGAAGTTCGGCACTAAAACAAAAGCCACCAGGTCTCAAGGACAAGCCCAAGGTTCCCTTAGTTACTTCCTACCACCCTTCTCTTCCTCCTCTCAGGAAGATAACTAAGGAAAACCACCATATTCTCCACACTTCAGATCGTCTGGCTGAAGCCATTCCTAATTCGCCTGTTTTGGCTTTCAGGCGCCCCCGTAACCTGCGTGACTTAATTGTCCGAGCAGAGGTTCCCCCTTTGGACTCTTCACCTCCAACAAAATTTGGTACATTTAAGTGTACCTCGAAATGCCTTGTTTGCAAGACACATGTCAAGGAAATAGACTCTTTCAATGGACATTCTTCTGGAACTACCCACACGACCTATGGCTCTATCACGTGCACTACCTCAAACATCATATACCTCATCTCTTGTAGAGTTTGTAATATTCAGTATGTTGGCGAGACAAAAAACACCCTCAAAAAACTAATCTATGGCCATAGGTCTACCATCAAAACCGGTAAAATGGACACCCCTGTTGGGTATCACTTCAATCTCCCTGATCATTCGATATCAGATATGAGTGTACTGGGCATAGAATCACTTGGTCACCGTAGTAATGCTGTCCGTCTTAGCCGTGAGAAAATGTGGATGAAGCGTCTTCGGACTATTCAACCACATGGTCTCAACATCCAGGAGGGTAATGACTAACACCATGCAGCTTTCTGATAATCCTTCTTTTGTGTTCAGTCTTTCACACTTCTCTCTTTGATTTTTCCCCCTCCTCTCACTAATGCCTACCCTACCCCTTGCCCTTCCCTTTGATCTCTCCCTACCAGCTTCACTCTTTGTCCTTTGTTTCTCATCCGTGTCCTATTCACTCTCTCTCCCCCCTGCCTTCGTGTACATGTATCTGTTTTGTCCTTGTCACTCTGCCTTTGAGAAAGGTCCTGCTAGGATCGAAACGTCAGGCCCATTAAATTTTAGATTTACTAAATAGATGAAGAACAAACTCAACGCGTTGGGCAAGCACTAACTGCTAAATAGACGAAGAGCAAACTCAGCGCGATGTGGCAAGCAGGAACTGCCAAATGGACGATGAACAAGCTCAGTGCGTTGGGCAAGCTCTAACTGCAAAATAGACAAAGAGCGAACTCAGCATGTAAGGCAAGCACAAACTGCCAAATAGACGAACTGTACCTGAATGCGTTGGGCAAGCACTAACCTCAAAAGAGACGAAGGGCGAACTAAGCGCAATGGGCAAGCACAAACTTCAAAATAGACGAAAGGCAAACTCAGCGCGTTAGGCAAGCACTAACTACTAAATAGATGAAGAACAAAATCAACGCGTTGGGCAAGCACTAACTACTAAATAGATGAAGAACAAACTCAACACGTTGGGCAAGCACTAACTGCTAAATAGATAAAGAACAAACTCAACGCGTTGGGCAAGCACTGTGTAACTGCCAAATAGACGAAGAGCAAACACAGCGCGTCAGGCAACCACTAACTGCAAAATAGATGAAGGGAGAACAACACGTTGGTCAAGCACTAACTACTAAATAGACGAAGAACAAACTCAACGCATTTGGCAAGCACTGCGTACCGGTAACTGCCAAATAGACGAAGAGCAAACTCAGCGCGATGTGGCAAGCAGGAACAGCAAAATAGACCAAGAGCTACAGTGTGTAACTGAATGCGTTGGGCAACAACTAACTGCAAAATAGATGAAGGCCGAACTCAAGCACTGCGTACCGGTAACTGCCAAATAGACGAAGAGCAAACTCAGCGCGATGTGGCAAGCAGGAACTGCCAAATAGACGATGAACAAACTCAGTGCGTTGGGCAAGCTCTAACTGCAAAATACACGAATGGCGAACTCAGCGCATTGAGCAAGCAGTAACTGCTAAATAGACGAAGAACAAACTCAACGCATTTGGCAAGCACTGCATACCGGTAACTGCCAAATAGATGAAGAACAAACTCAACGCGTTGGGCAAGCACTAACTACTAAATAGATGAAGAACAAACTCAACGCGTTGGGCAAGCACTAACTACTAAATAGATGAAGAACAAACTCAACGCTTGGGCAAGCACTAACTACTAAATAGATGAAGAACAAACTCAACGCGTTGGGCAAGCACTAACTGCTAAATAGATGAAGAACAAACTCAACGCGTTGGGCAAGCACTAACTACTAAATAGATGAAGAACAAACTCAACGCGTTGGGCAAGCACTAACTACTAAATAGATGAAGAACAAACTCAACGCGTTAGGCAAGCACTAACTACTAAATAGATGAAGAACAAACTCAACGCGTTGGGCAAGCACTAACTACTAAATAGATGAAGAACAAACTCAACGCGTTGGGCAAGCACTAACTGCTAAATAGATGAAGAACAAACTCAACGCGTTGGGCAAGCACTAACTACTAAATAGATGAAGAACAAACTCAACGCGTTGGGCAAGCACTAACTACTAAATAGACGAAGAACAAACTCAACACATTTGGCAAGCACTGCGTACCGGTAACTGACAAAGAGCGAACTCAGCGCGATGTGGCAAGCAGGAACTGCCAAATAGACGAAGAGCTACAGGGTGTAACTGAATGCGTTGGGCAAGAACTAACTGCAAAATAGACGAAGGCCGAACTCAAGCACTGCGTAATGGTAACTGCCAAATAGAAGAAGAGCAAACTCAGCGCGATGTGGCAAGCAGGAACTGCCAAATGGACGATGAACAAACTCAGTGCGTTGGGCAAGCTCTAACTGCAAAATAGACAAAGAGCGAACCTGGCGGAGACGTTGACGGGACATTTACAGACAGTATTTGGGTGAGTTTCTGCCCGTTTTTCGGAAAAGTATTTTACCCACGATGTTTTGGGTTATCTGATCACATTCAGTATACATTTGGGATCAAGTGCATGTCCTTAGATTGTGTGTGGCGATTTTCCAAAGGGTGGAAAAAGGGGGCGATCGGGACAGTGGTGTTTCCAAAATGGTAAAAACAAAAACCTCGCTATAATTTTGTACATACATTCCCGTAACCCTCAGGTCTCCGACCTTCGGGAGGATGAGGGTTACGGTTACCGCAACTAAAATGCACCAAGCCTTTAAAAGCTGAGATTTCTCATGAGATTCTCTTTGCACAGGTAAAGTGGTAGGTACTTTGTGGGGATGTGATAATGTGAGTTGAATAGTGTGTGTGACTGTGAGTGTGTGGGTGAGTGTGTGAGGTGCATGGTGTAACTTGTAGTTGTAAGCAAGGCATTGATGATAGCACGCAAGCAATAGTGCCTGACACACTGCACACTACACACACCATACACCAATGCTTACAACATGCACAAACATCCAAGCCAAAAACATCCTTCAATACGCCATTCATAGCACTCCAACATTCCTACTGTCTAACCTACTGACGGCTGATGCTTGCAAAGACGCAGGACGAGGCTTGCAAATTCAGAAATAGTGGAAAACGAGAGGACTTCGGAGCTGAAGAGTGAGCAACGTGAATACAGGGCGATGAAGGAATCAAACTGGTTCCCGTCTCCTACTCCAGACGCCTCACAAATAAAAAAAAAAAAACGTGAGACGGGAACCAGTCTATCAATGAATGTAAACATTGCAGGAACTACAATCAAGAGAGGGCGCTATACCCAAAACGTGGCCAGGCATAAACAACTCTAAGGCTTCGTGACAATCCATTGGCTATGGCTTGCAAGTACGCACGAGTCTACGGAAGCCGTCAACAAGCGGCTGCAGCCAGTTCCCTTTGGGTTGCGTGATACTTCTAGCCGCAGCCAATATATTCAGACACGGCCTCGCATAGCTTATGGTTCCATAGCACTTTTGTACATGCTGTAAAACAACTAATAAAGATATACTGATATGAATGTTTTCTGCATTTTAATGAATATCCATTCTTCTTTCAAACTTTGTTGTTTCGTGTTTAGAACAATGGAATGGTATCAGGCTGTTGCTTTTCAACAAAGTGCAGTTTGTAGATTATTTTGTTCTAAATGTTGCATTTTGTCAATTGTAGGATAAAAATTATTAATCATTGCAATGAAGTAGAATATAATATGAGTTTGAAAGAAATACTTATTTTAATTCTTTGTTTCATGCAGCAAGATAAAGATTTTGAATGAAATAAATTGCAGCTCGATGGTTGTGTAGTGGTCCAACCTTGCTGTATGATCCAGTAGGTGATGTCAGCCAACAATGAAGATGGATTGCAGACAAGATACACAATGATTCTTGTTGATTTAGGTCTTTATCAACCATCCATCTTGACTTGATACCTCATCCTGATGTTTGCTTTTCTTTCTCCCTTTTCCTATCACACTGACAGAAGGTAAACATTCAATAAGTTAATTCCTTTCCCATAATATTTTATTTATTCAGTTATATCTACATGTATTTCATTTATTGAATTTTCCAGGTTATACATACACTTTACACATCACAATACTGGACACAAAAGAAAATAATGACTATAATAAAAACATAAAGGGAAAAAAGAAACTGAAAACTGAAAATTATTCAGTGAAATAATTCTGAAAGCTCAAATTTCAAAATTTAGTGAGCCTGATGTTTCGATCCTAGCAAGGCTTTTGAGAAAGGTAGTGCTGGGATCAAAACGTCAGGCCCACTCAATTTTAAAATTTTCATTTTGGTAATTTTAGTCAGTAAGCAGTTTGCAACGATTTTGGATATCACTAAGCTCAAAATTCCGCACTATTGAATGGAATCTTTGGAATAATACTTGTCTATATTACACCAAAAAATAAGCATGGAAGCATTTTGAATGGCTCAACTAGATGCTATTAACAATTGATGGTGATGAGATGTATATTCATGGGCACAAGAAGAAAAGCTGGCTAAATATCTGGCAACTTTATACAGAACAAAATAGAAATGATGCTAGTCCCATAGCCAAGAGGTTGTTTCACAAACCTAACGTTGATGCCAAAGATGTGACATTATACAAAAAGGATAGTTTGAATGCCACTCACTAAAGTCTAGGGACTTGTGCTTGTGATGATAACATAATAGGCCATGCAATACACATGCTGTGTCTACATGGTACACACAATGCAACAGATGCCATTACTGTTTTGCAGGTATGGTTGCCATGGGATCATGAGTGTCACTTGAATTTGGCCTACAGAATGTACAACCCCCAAATCACTCAGAAACCACTCATGATCGAACATCCCTAAAGTCACCTAAAGGTCTTATCATTGAAGAGATCAAGTTTGATCTTTGACCATGACGGGTAACGGCACTGATGGGAAAGGACACATTGTACATACAGTGCAAATTGACTGCACGTAGGCCTATATAAGCAGAACACAGCATGTATGGAGTGAGTTGCTTGCTGTATTGGTTGCTATGGATACATGCCTCATTCAACGGTTATAGTTTTCTTTCAAGCTTCAGTCCTGGTTACCTACATTTGTCTGCAAGAATTTAGTCTCATGTCTGCTGATTATCAAAGTTCATTAACAGTTATGCATCGTTTACATATATCCCTTAAGAAATGCAAAAAACTGTTCACAGTCTGAAGTAATCCAAAATATAAAACAATATAATTATACCAAAATATACAAATCTCAGTGTCAATAAAATATTGACTGATGCAATCATATCTGAACAATGTAATAATCCTACAATTTACAGTTGACAGAAAATTTCTGACTGACTCAAATGAAAAGGAACAAGTGAAAGGTATGCATTCAGAATAATTGGATCCTGTGATTGCCATAGTCACAGATGACTATCTCCTTGCGCTGGTTGAAGATTACACCCCAAGGAGATTTGAAAGGATCTTCTTGGTTGTGTAGCATGTGGAAGGATTCCCAGCGAGGAGTGAACAGTTGGACACGATGGTTGCCTTGCTCTGCCACGGCCACAAAGCCCATGGAATCAATGGCAATGGCTACTGGCCCATCCAGCTGGTTGGGTCCACTGCCTGGTGACCCAAATGTAGTCTGGTACCTGCCTGTTGCACCATCAAACACCTGCAGGATATGTGGAAAAGAATATCATTCAAATACGTTAAGTTGGGTTACTAGACACCCTCATGTACATGTACCCAGTGTCTAATCTCAGGTGTATTTTATTTAAACAAAGGAATATCAAAATTTAGTGGGCCTGACGTTTCGATCCTAGCAGGACCTTTCTCAAAGGCAGAAACAGATACATGTACACGAAGGAAGGGGGAAGAGAGTGAATAGGACAAGGATGAGAAATAAAGGACAAAGAGTGAAGCTACACACAATGTAGTAGGGTGAGATCAAATGGAAGGGCAAGGATCGGGTAGGGATTACATAGAGGAGGGGAAAGATCACTCTGCCTTTGAGAAAGGTCCTGCTAGGATCAAAACGTCAGGCCCACTAAATTTTGAGATTTGCATTTTGGTAAATTTAGTCAGTAAGCAGTTTCCAACATTTTTGAATATCAACAAAAAATACCACCAGAACTGAATAATTGGATACACCAGTAGGGTGTCACTTCAATCTCCCCTATCCTTCCATATCAGATATGATTGTTCTGGGCATAGAATCACTTGGTCATCTTAGTAATGCTGTCTGTTTAAGCCAAGAGAAAATGTGGATGAAGCGTCTTTGGACAATTCAAGCACATGGCCTCAACATCCAGAAGGGGAATGATGAACACCTTGCAAGTGAACCAATAACCCCTCCTTTGTGTTCTCTCCCCCACTTCTCTCTTTCACCTTTTCCCTTTGATGTTTCCCCCTTCCACTATCTAATCCCTACCCAAACCCCTGCCCTTCCCTCTGATCTCACCCTACCAGCTATCCCCTTTGTCCTCTGTCATCCACGTCTCTGTTACTTTCCCATTCCTATTTGTTTTGTCCCTTTCATTCTGCCTGTGAGAAAGGTCCTGCTAGGATCGAAATGTCAGGCCCTGCTAATGTTTTATATTAAGTTTTTGGTCATTTTAGTCAGTACGCAGTTTGCAACATTTTTGCTTATTACTGTAGTCAACAAATGTTATAAAACGTGTTGTTTACAGTGAAGTCGTTATTGTCAGCGAGGTTTACCTATGAAAATACAATGTCAGAGATGTTTGGCAATAGTTCATGATGTGGTTTAATTGTGTGACGTCATGCCCCTCGGTGGCGAGGGGGGGGGGCTCTCCCTCTCTCTGGGCGTGCCATGGATGGCACCGTACAGGCAGGTCCATGAGTGGCTAGGGACAAGTCCATTGGGAAGTGAGCAGTGAGCACCCACACGTCCACCCCCTCCCCCCACCAAGGCCCCTTAGGATTATCCTCCCCGGAGGATTATCTTTCCCGCCTTCCCACCTCAGCGATCACCGGCATATAAGCAGATCCACCACCGAGTCCAAGACATTCTCCTGATGACGGCCTGAGCATACTGGTCGGAATGTCGAGTTACCACTCAGGTTCTTTTCAGAACCACACCTCTTCTTTAAGAGACCTTATACATGGTGTCACCGCAAACCACCATGCAAAACCTTAAGTCTTATATATCCATTGGGAAGGAAATATCTTAAAATATACAGGGCCTGACATTTAGATCCTAGCAGGACCTTTCTTAAAGGCAAAGTGACAAGGACAAACACAGACAGTCAGCAGAAGGAAAGTCCTGACACACATGACAGAGGAAGGACAAAAGGGAAGGGAGTGGGATGCAGATGTACACTGAGGGAGGGGAGATCAGGGAAAACAAACAAAAGGGTGGGGAAGATCAAAGGGACGGGAGGGAGGTGGGAGATCAAAGGAAAAAGCTACAGGGAAGATGAAGAAAAGAGGTATTAATGAGGTGAGGATTAGACATTCCCTTCCTGAATATTAAGGCCATGAGGTTGTATAGTGCGGAGACGCTTAATCCACAGTTTTTCCCTGCTAAGGCGGACAGCATCTTTCCGATGGCCAAAAGACTCTATATGCCCTGTACAGACATGTCAAGAATGGAATGATTAGGGAGATTGAAGTGGTGGCCCACACACTATGAACATCTAAACCGTGAAAAAGGGGTGAAAATGTCATTTCGCCGTGAAACTAAAAAGTCACTGTGATTTCATGGTGCATTTTACAGTGAATTCACCATGAAAATAATCACCTCTCTGACCTGATAAGGACATCTTCAGGTCACTAATAAAAGAGACCGTGAAAAAAAGCATGAATATCTAGGGTGGCAAGCTCCAGCCTTGAGGGATGGCTAATTCAATTACCAGTAGGGTCCACCAGCCCCCATAGAGATACTGTATGGTGTCCTTGTAACTGTCACTCCCAGATACTTCTAAATTGCCTCTAGCCATTTAACACCAGGAATGTGGCCTTGGAGACCACTGGTGAAAACACCCTGAAAATGACTTGGCTAACTGTGTGCCATGAAATATGGGTGGAAACACAGTGAATTTTCTTTTCATTAGTTGTACAAGTGTTTATCATTCCATTGGTCCTATGCGTAGAGTCAGAGGAGTGTCCAGAAAAGGAGACTGCTTCCTTCACATGGTTCAGACAGACTACACATTTAGAATTACACTTGAAGGTTCCATGCTGGGTCGGGGGTGAAGGATCCAAAGAGGGGACCTCAGCACAAACAATCAGATCTCGTAGGTTGCGAGGACGTCTGTATGCTAGGAATGGGATGTCCGGAACAGCACTGGCCAGACGGTCTAAGGTGTGGAGAATGTGGTGATTGTCATTAATAATTTTCCGGAGGGGAAGGAGACAAGGATGAAAGCTGGCGACCAAGGGGATCCTGGGCCTTTTCGTAGGGTTAGGGTTATCAATAGAGCTTTCAATTTGACGACGGCCGTGACCCCTGGCAATTAAATTCCTCTTGAGGTCCTGTGAATGGCGGGAGAAATCTGAATCATTAGAACATAATACGCCTAAGGCGAAGAGCTTGACTGTAGGCTATTCCAGTCTTACAGTGTCTGGGATGGCAGCTTGAGGCATGGAGATATCGATGTGTATCTGTGGGTTTAGAAACTTTAGAATACAAATCGGTGGTTAGGGTGTCGCTAAGGTTGTGCCGGTTTTCGGTTATACCGAAAAACTGCGGTTTAAAGAAACCCGAAATCGAACCAAAGCCTTGCGGAAAACACAGTGGCTGTTGTTACGGCAGTCGTCCATGCGGTTCCCTGACTTCACAGTATTTGTCAGGATGTTTAGCTCTTGGAACCAGACTATCAGCTAATAGACTGGTTCAACCATCCTGCAATGCTGACGAAATACAATCAAGTCAGGGAACCACACGAACGACTGCCGTAACAACAGCCACTGCGTTCTGAAAAACCGAAAAAACCGGCTGAGACCGAACTGAAAAAAAACCTGGTTTTTTTTCTTACTGCACGTCTGTGCTCGTATACTTTTGTGTTGCTGTCATGCTGTTGGAAAAGTAAATTGGGCATATTCACCTGGCGCATCACAGAGATGTATGCGTTGCTATTTCCATGAGGAGCAAACGAACGATCACCAATGTTATCAAGGCAACAAAATAATTGACAATAAAGATCGTCCATTGCAACCCCGCAAGCATGGTACACGATCGGCCTCGTTACGCTGTATCAGTGTGTCTTGCGTGAGATCGACGTTCTTTTTTTAGCTAACTTCAATGTCTGCCCCTGGCCCCAGCATTACAATAAAATGTTACACGGAGGAACGAAAACCAGACTCAATCATGCCGAGGGTTTCGCGCCCGATCCTGTTTGGATCGAAAAGTTCGTTCGAAAATATTGCGAAACACTGCGGTGGTGAAGCTAGCTCCTATCATTTCCTATTTAGAAATATAATTTATGTAAAGAATAATTTTACGCAACTTTCTACTCTTACAAAATGTGAAATTTCTCCTCTGGTTGTTCAGCCAGGAAAACAGAACTTTGGACCAATCGCGTAAGGGTTCTGATCTCATGGCGGCAGCCATTTTGAACGTGACAAAGGCTTTTGTGCAGTATGCACGGGCGTGCGAGCACATGCGTGCAGACGATACGACGTAAACAACCGCCTTTATGTGCCAAATGTAGGCTGAAATAATAGCACTGAAATAACGTCAAAAACTCACGAAAATTGACAATTGCGGCGAGGGTCAAGGTAAGGTTTTATTCAAGAGAGGATTTAGGGTATTCTGGTCATCCTGTTTAGACAAAAAAGCGTTATTTTGAGGCTGAAATCAATGAACGAAATGGGTCGCAGCTAAGTTTTCGTTTGCAAGTTTCGTTTCGTTTTTTAGTTCATGAAGCAAATTATCCAAACCTTAGGCCCCCTAGTCATGCAGGGTTTATAGTAAATTGGATGTGAAATGGTTCTCCAAGTACCCGGCGTTCCGTAAACATTAATATAAAAGGGCATTAATAGAAAAGAGGCCTCCTTGTTTGTTTGAAAATTGAAATTTTCGGAATGCATGATAGAATAGTATAGGCCCGTATAGTATGGACACGTATAATGTGCAATGCAGTAATGTAGTGCGTACATGTACAAGCTTTCACATAACTTGTGCACCACAGGCCTATTCTGAACTGGTTTCTATGGTTACCTGTGGTTGGTCTATGATATTATTAGTCTCCATCTGCCTCAAAATAAAAATGGAAACCAATTAATAGCAGCAGTTTGACACTTGAGAAAAAAAGCTAACGGATTTTCCTTTTCTTTTCAAACGATACTTCGACTTATAGATATTTAAAATGATTGCAAACTGACCTAAATGAGCTCAATGTAAATCTGACAAAAGAGAGGGCCTGACACTTGGATGCTGTCTGGACAGGCAAAATGGTGTCTTTGAGAAATGAAGGCCTAGGCCTATAGGCCTATGGACTGACTATAGTATTATCATATTTTTCAATTGGCATAATAAGGCCTATAGTTTACACTCAGTCATAGTCATAGACCCTTTACAAATCCATGGATCGTGCTAGGGCTTAGGCTTCGTAACCGTCAACAAATGAAAATCCAGGTACAGAGTATTCACCCAGAAACTGGGGCCCTTGTTTCTAGATGCCTGTGGCATTATAAAGAGAAATATGACCGAGGCCTAAGCCTTTGTTTCGTAAACGGCCATAGTCTCATTCCTTGCATATCCGATTAGGTCATTAGTAAAAAAGAAACATGATTAGCGTCCCCACCAACTTTCTTTCTGGAGGCCGTCTGGTTTTGTTTTGTTTTTAAACCTCAAAAGTGAAAATTTCATGATTTCTTTCCCTCAGGAAAAATGATTTTAAAAAAGTCGTAATTATCATGTAGCCTACTCATGAAGTCGTCACCGGACATTTTTTTCCTTCCTTTTAATTGTTGTAATTTAAATATTAGAATATTGAATTAAACCCTATTATGAATGAGCGCAGCTTAATCGAGGCAGGGCTCTGAAGTTATATATTTCACACCTCTCAGTGTATGTTAGGGTCTACATTCACCGTTTTAGACACTTTTAAATAAGATAGGCAAACCAGCATATCTTAACCACAGACCACCACACTTTACCTGAAAAGCATGAATAGTGTCAGGCCTTCCACGCCATAATACTTTTACTTCATGTTGCGGTCGGGCGCACTGTGCTCATACTCCAGATTCCTAAGACATTCAACACTGCAAAGTGTTTCCATTAGCCCGTGTGCGGTTATATGGCAAATGACGCACATCGATATTCCTTGTATTGTACGTTGGATTCCAACACGCCCGCCAAACTCAATTGGATTCTTAGTCTTAGTACGAGGGTCGCGTTTGAATTGCCCAACAAGAGAATGTTCCCTTATTGTGTTTTGACCTCGTCTGGCTTCCGTTTTCTCCGATAGGATTGCAGAACGAGACCGTGCGTCACCACACTGCTCGGGGCGTGGTCAGATCTTCCGTGCGTGTCCACTTAGCTGAGTCTAAGCCTAATAGGCATCGAACAAGAGAAATACACCGCCAGATTGAACCCTGCGGAAGAGGCGAGATGAGGGAACCACTTCTTAAGGTAGATTATTACTAAGGACTCATTTTTTAAGTTAGATTGGTCATGTTTGTAAATAGAATAATCGATGTTGAGTGTGTCTCATGTTACTGCACGAACTTTACGTGCAGTAACACGCGACACACTCAACACGACGAATCTAACTTAAACATATTAATCAATCAAAAATATTTATAATTTTTGTTTGCGCAAGTGGTTGTGCCAGGCTATTGATATGAACTGGTGGTGTATTTTGGGTTAAGGTTTTGTTCCCTACTTTTATGATGAGGGACTAAACTAAAATATTGCCAAACTCTCGTGGCTTTTTCTAGAAAGTGTTCTAGGCTGTAGTTACACACGTAAGGAATGCATGAAACTCTTTCCATGCTGTAACCTTAAAAATTATATCATCTGTCTGGCTGTCGACCTAACTGCTATAATTATAGAAACCTTTACAAATCAACTTGTCAGAAGCGGGTGAAATCTTGTTTCTGTTCCGTCACTATTCACTCTGCCAATCTACGAGCACTCGTAACCCATGACTCCATGCACTCGTGCCCGTTTCTTGCAACCTGTATAAGCAGTTCATTATAATACCCGTCCACATACACACGCTATACGCTCCGGAGCTTGTTGTGCTCCATTCTTCAAAAGGCATGGATTGAAATGTTCCCCGAGATCAAACGTTTAACCGCTTGCCGTCAAAGGAACCCAATGAAGGACTATTTCCAGGCCAATGTTCAGCGCCGTAGTCTTTACAGCCCCAGCAAGCATAAACCAACACTATTTGTCTTGAAAATAAGGTATGAAAAGAGATATTCTCAGTGAGAACTTTCACTACTTGTCGTAGAAGACCGCGAAAGTGCTCTGGCGCCCTCTATACATTCTAATAAGCGCAGCCACTAGTACACCACTGGGCCTATGTCCCACTTGTTGGCACTCACATTCCCTCCGCAACCATGAACTCCCCTAAATTCCCTTGAAATGTATAACAAGGCGTGTTCCAGAAACTCAGCAGTTTTACCACCATTCCTGATAGGAACCCAAGAGATTTTTCTCCGCTGCCAATAATCTTAACATTTAATGACATAAATACCAATTTTCAAAGCGTAACCTTCTTTCCGGTCACTCTGATCCGATCAATGTCTGCTAATACGTTCGCAATTACCTACACATTAAGGCCACGTAAAATGATGTCTAAATACAAACTTGACTTGTTGTTACCTTTCGATAAAAGAACCAAGGGGTCATTTCCATGTAAATTAGCGCCTTGAACTTATATGAATAATTCTGGATGAGATATCTTGCACAGCATTTCTTACTGTCCAGTCATCCTAGACCGTTCATTGCACAAACACAAACCTGTGGGTTCAGTCCCTTTGCCTTGCAATGCAAGATTGTCCAATGCTTGTCCGTAAGTGTCATTTCCCGGCCGATTAGTGACGTATTCATGCGGAAATTAACTTCAAAAAGGAAATCTTGTCTGTCTAGACTGTGTAAATCAGTAGTGTCGGTTCACTTGCTGACAGGCCATGTTTAACTTGCAAGTGTAAATAATTTTTCAACCCTCAAGAAAAGACCCTAGGGGTGCAAAAACACACTCTTTCAAAGCCAATTATCCCACACCCAACAGTTTCTCAGCTCTGAAAATTTTAGTTTGACCTTTACCTCTCAGATTATTTTCAATTTTTGTGCCCTTACATGATTAGATTTTTTTAATAATTGCACCAGAAAAAAAAACCACATCCCCAAAACGCTATAAACTTCTAAGCCGTGAAAACGGGGTGAAAATGTCATTTAGCGGTGAAAAAAAATCAAGGTGTTTACACCCCTAATTCATGGCACACATTTAGCCAGTAGTTTTCACAGCCTTTTCATGGCATTTTCACCAGTGGTCTCCAAGGTCACGTTCCTGGTCGTAAATGGCTAGAGGCTGTTTCGAAGTATCTTGGAGTGACAGTAACAAGGACACCATACAGTACCTCTATGGGGGCTGGGGCCCTACTTGTAATTGAATTAGCCATCCTTCAAGGCTGTAGCTTGCGATCCTAGATATTCAATGTTTTCTCACGGTCACTTTAGTGACATGATGATGTCCTTACCAGGACAGAGAGGCGTTTTTTCACAGTGAATTCACTGTAAAATGAACCGTGAAATCACAGTGACTTTTTAGTTTCACGGCGAAATGTCATTACACGGTTCAGATGTTCGAGGCATATAAGCGTTACGACGTATGCCACTTAACCACCGTGGCTAAGCTATAATTGCGCATGCGCGAAGCCAGGTTGGCTGGGGCCTCCCCATTCATTCATTCATTCATTCATTCATTCATTCATTCATTCGAATTTAATTATTATAAACTCAAAACTGAAATACCCTCTTTTATACAAAGATGGGACCCTAATGAAAAACAAATCTTATGTACTTCGAGTAATGATAACCTCATCTGGAATTTCTGATAACTTATTGAAACAACCTTCTGAAGTATACTGGTCCCTCTTGATTTATTTATATGCGTTTCCGATTTCCAATATTTTGATAGCGTTCAAATATTGTTTAATCTTGTGTTTAATTTTTTTAATGTTTTTGTAACTGATTTGTAAATTCATTTGTTGAATAAAGTGTCCTCTTGAAAAGTCAAAAGTCATTCATTCATTCATTCATTCATTTATTCATTCATTCATTTCTCAGGTAGTTACAGGCACAAGCACGAAACAACCCTAACCCTTATCCTAATCCTAACCCTAACAACCCTAATCCTGAACCTAACCCTAATCCTAATCCTAATCCTAACTCTATCAGTAACGCTAACCCAACCCGAACTGTAACTCTAACCGTAACCATAACCCTAACCGTAGCGCCCTAAACCTAACTTACGCTGGTTTACAATTCAACATCATTTTATAGTCCCCAAACAATTTACGGGGTACCAGCATGGCTCAACGACGGTGGTTTAGCGTCATATGTCGCTCCTGTTATATATCTCGATGTTCATAGTTAAAATGTGCAGCCATCCATCCACGAAAGTGGTCAGGCGCCCTCAACTGACGAACAAACAAAGACGTTAAACCACTATCGTCTCTCCTCACTCTGCTCTAATTACGAGTTGCGCAACACAAACAGAACCCTGAACAAATAAATGTTATCTTTCGCACTTGAACCGAAAAATTCTTGACATAAATAGTCCAACACAAATATTTTATTTAGAAATACAATACCCAAAATTTCTCCTTTAGAATCCTTTCACTATTGACCTTGTGTATCTTTAGACCGAACAGGCCTCAGGGGATTGCCCCCCTACATTTGAAATCTACCGAGACCCGTTCCCTAGAATAGAGGCGGACGGTACTCTTGTAGAACCAGTTTAATATTGTCCTTGCGTAACTTTGGATCGAACAGGTCTGAGAGGATGACCACCTAAACTTTGTATATCCAGTGAGAGCCCTTGACAGGCGGGCGGTGCTCTTGCACAATCTTTTCACCCTTGTCTTCGCGTATCTTGAAACCGAACAGATCTGTCTGAATGGCCAATCCCCCTAGAACATACAGGGGAGATATTATGACAAGGATAGAGGCGGACGATGAACTTGTAGAATAATTTTGTCTTCTCGGTGTAGGATACATAGCGCAAGGGTTGCCACAACACGTTCAACGTCACTTCCTCAGTCATGAATGTCAGTTCCCTTTGCGTCATCATGAAATCATCTAAACATGTGCGATTTCAGTAATTTTAACACAAGTCGATAGCTTTTTCCAAGGCTATCTGCAGGCAAACTTTTAGCTTCGTAGATTTAAAATTGACGGAGATATTAACTTGCCTAGTGCATTTTTCTTTCCAGCTACTCTATGCCGACAATAATGAGCTACCCTCCTGACACACATGTACACACAAACTTCCCCAGTCATAAAGGATAGTTCCCTTTGCGTGATGATAAAATAATTCTAACATGTGCGATATCAGTGACTTTAATACTCATTACTGGTCGACAGCTTATTCTCAGGGCTCTCTGCAGGCAAAGTTTTAGCTTCGTCGATTTGAAATAGATGGATATATTAACTTGCAAATTTCATTTTGTCTTTCGAGCTATTCAATGGCGTTACTTATGCTTACGCAAAAGCAAACTTAAGTAAGTCGCCCCATGTTCGCACCACGCTACCATGCAAATGGCTATACAGGTGCAAATCTAAACAAATCGGCCCATATTCACCAGACGCTGTCACGCGTATCGTTGCGTATGTCTGAGAGGATGACCACCTAACTTTGAATATCTAGCGAGACCTGTTCACTTGAATAGACACGCACGGTGCACTTGTAGAACCATTTTACTCTTGTCCTTGCGTATCTATTGACTGCACAGGTCTGAGAGGATGACCACCTAACCTTTGAATATTCAGCGAGACCCGTTGACTAGAATAGAGACGGACTGTGCTCTTGTAGGATAATTTTACCTTCGTCCTTGCGTATCTTTTGACCGAACAGGTCTGAGAGGATGACCACCTAACTGTATATCCAGTGAGACCCGTTGACTAGAATACAGGCTAGCGGTGCTCTTGCACAATCTTCTCACCCCTGTCTTCGCGTATCTTGAAACCGAACAGATCTTACTGAATAGCCAATCCAACCTATAACATAAAGGAAAGATATTATGACAAGGATAGAGACGGACGCAAGGGTTGCCCCTACACGTTCAACTTTACAAATAACTACGCAAAAGCAAACCTCAGTAACTCGCCCACGCTACCACGTACATAGCTATATACAGGTGCAAATCTATACAACTCGCCCCATTGAATAGAACAGGTTTGAGAAGATGACCACCCATTTCAGTAATTTTAACACTTGTCAATAGCTTATTCCAAAGTCTCTTTCGAAGCCAAATTTCGATGGAGATAATTATTAAATTCCAAAGTGTACTTTATCTTTCCGCTACTCTCCGCCGGCTGTTATTATGCTCTTATCCAAAAAGACGAGCTCCCTCCCTATTGAAGGTTAACCCTAACCCTAACCCTAACCATAACCATAACCCTAACCCTAACCCTAACCCTAACCCTAATTATAACCCTAACCCTAACCCTAACCCTATCCCTAACCATAACCCTGACCCTGACCCTAACGCTAACCCTAACCCAAACCCTAACCCTAACCCTAACCCTAACCCTAACCCTAACCCTAACCCTAACCCGAACCCTAACCCTAACCCTAACCCTTCCTTAAACACCAACCCTAAAGCTAACCCTAAACCTAACCCTTACCCTTACAAAAACCTTAACCCATACCCCTATTTATGGAGAGGGTTTGGGGGGTTAATGGTTAGGGTTCAAGATTGGTGATAAGGGTTTGCGGTTTTATGGTTAGGGTTTGGGTTTTTGGTGCTCAATGGTTATTGTTTGGGTTTTCATGATTGGGGTTGTCATTCGAGGAACCCTAGGCCTTGTCCTAGGGTACATTTGAATCTCGTCAGCATCATATTTAATGAAATATTAATTTGCAAACTCCATATTTTTACTCAGTCACTCTCTGCCGTCGACCATTATGCCAGCGACTGGACAATGGCAGCTCAGAGAAACAGGTAGGGTCGCTCCATTCTCCTGAAAATGTTTGAATAGAAATTGACTCCGAATTCAGATGTTTTGACTCAGGCCATTCGAGGAATCCTAGGGCTACTTTCAAGCAAAGTTTTAAGAATCAAAACCTAAAATGTAATACGATATGAACACGCAAGGAATATATCTCTGCACAACACCTCCAAAATCTGCGAATCAACGTCCACTCGTATGAATACACAGTTGACACTCAGACAGATGAAGGGTCGTTGCCTTTCCGTGTAAAACCATCAAAGGAAAAGTTCTCCAAACTTAGTCACTTTAAAAGTTGTCATTAGAGGAACCCAAGACCTCTTCCTAGGGCAAATTTGAATCTCGTCAGCATCATATTTAATGAAATATTAACTGGAAACACTATCTTCCTACTCAGTTACTCTCTGCCGCCGACCATAATGCCAGCGACTGGACAATGGCAGCTCAGAGAAACAGGTAGGGTCGCTCCCTTCTGCTGAAAATGTTTGAATATAAATTGACTCCGAATTCAGATGTTTTGACTCAGGCCAATCCAGGAATCCTAGGGCTACTTTCAAGCCAAGTTTCAAGAATCAAAACATTAAATGTAATACGATATGAACACGCACGGAATATATCTCTGCCCATCACCTCCAAAATCTGCGATTCAAAGTCCGCTCGTTTGAATACACAGTTGACACTCAGACAGATGAAGGGTCGTTGCCTTTCCGTGGAAAACAATCAAAAGAAATGTTCTCCAAACTCAGTAACTTTAACAAGTGTCGTGATAGGAACCCTAGGCCTCTTCCTAGGGCAAATTTGAATCTCGTCAGCATCATATTTAATGAAATATTAATTTAAAAACCCTATCTTTCTACTCAGTTACTCTCTGCCGTCGACCATAATGCCAGCGACTGGACAATGGCAGCTCAGAGAAACAGGTAGGGTCGCTCCCTTCTGCTGAAAATGTTTGAATAGAAATTGAGTCCGAATTCAGATGTTTTGACTCAGGCCTTTCCAGGAATCCTAGGGCTACTTTCAAGCCAAGTTTCAAGAATCAAAACATTAAATGTAATACGATATGAACACGCAAGGAATATATCTCTGCCCATCACCTCCAAAATCTGCAATTCAAAGTCCGCTCGTACGAATACACAGTTGACACTCAGACATATGAAGGGTCGTTGCCTTTTCGTGGAAAACCATCAAAGAAATGTTCTCCAAACTCAGTAACTTTAACGGTTGTCGTTAAAGGAACCCTAGACCTCTTCCTAGGGCAAATTTGAATCTCGTCAGCATCATATTTTGTGAAATATTAATTTGCAAACCCTATCTTCTTACTCAGTAACTCTCTGCCGTCGACCATAATGCCAGCGACTGGACAATGGCAGCTCAGAGAAACAGGTAGGGTCTCTCCCTTCTCCTGAAAATGTTTGAATAGAAATTGAGTCCGAATTCAGATGTTTTGACTCAGGCCATTCCAGGAATCCTAGGGCTACTTTCAAGCCAAGTTTCAAGAATCAAAACATTAAATGTAATACGATATGAACACGCAAGGAATACATCTCTGCCCATCACCTCCAAAATCTGCAATTCAAAGTCCGCTCGTACGAATACACAGTTGACACTCAGACAGATGAAGGGTCGTTGCATTTCCGTGGAAAACCATCAAAAGAAATGTTCTCCAAACTCAGTAACTTTAACACTTGTCGTTAAAGGAACCCTAGACCTCTTCCTAGGGCAAATTTGAATCTCGTTAGCATCAGATTTTATGAAATATTAATTTGCAAACCCTATCTTCCTACTCAGTTACTCCTTGCCGTCGACCATAATGCCAGCGACTGGACATCGGCAGCTCAGAGAAACAGATAGGGTCGCTCCCTTCTCCTGAAAATGTTTGAATAGAAATTGAGTCCGAATTCAGATGTTTTGACTCAGGCCATTCCAGGAATGCTAGGGCTACTTTCAAGCCAAGTTTCAAGAATCAAAACATTAAATGTAATACGATATGAACACGCAAGGAATACATCTCTGCCCATCACCTCCAAAATCTGCGATTCAAAGTCCGCTCGTATGAATACACAGTTGACACTCAGAAAGATGAAGGTTCGTTGCCTTTCCGTGGAAAACCATCAAAAGAAATGTTCTCCAAACTCAGTAACTTTAACAAGTGTCGTGATAGGAACCCTAGGCCTCTTCCTAGGGCAAATTTGAATCTCGTCAGCATCATATTTTATGAAATGTTAATTTGCAAACCCTATCGTTCTGCCCAGTCACTCTCTGCCGTCGACCATTTCGCCAGCAACTTGACCATGGCAGCTTAAAGAAACAGGTAGGTTCGCACCCTTCTCCTAAAAATGTTTGAATAGAAATTGACTCAGAATTCAGATGTTTTGACTAAGGCTTTTCGAGGAATCCCAGGGCTACTTTCAAACCAAGTTTCAAGAATAAAAACCTAAAATGTAATACGATATGAACACGCAAGGAATATATCTCTGCCCTTCAGATCAAATATCTGCGAATCAACGTCCGCTCGTATGAATACACAGCTGACACTCAGACAGATGAAGGGTCGTTGCCTTTCCCTGCATAACCATCAAAAGAAATGTTCTCCAAACTCAGTAGCTTTAACACTTGTCGTTATAGGAACCCTCGACCTCTTCCTAGGGCAAATTTGAATCTTGTAAGCATCATATTTTATGAAATATTAATTTGCAAACCCTATCTTCCTACTCAGTTACTCTCTACCGTCAACCATAATGCCAGCGACTGGACAATGTCAGCTCAGAGAATCAAGTAGGGTCACTCCCTTCTCCTGAAAATGTTTGAATAGAAATTGAGTCCGAATTCAGATGTTTTGACTCAGGCCATTCCAGGAATCCTAGGGCTACTTTCAAGCCAAGTTTCAAGAATCAAAACATTAAATGTAATACGATATGAACACGCAAGGAATATATCTCTGCCCATCACCTCCAAAATCTGCGAATCAACGACCGCTCGAATGAATACACAGTTGACACTCAGACAGATGAAGGGTCGTTGCCTTTTCGTGGAAAACCATGTAAAAAAAAACTGTTCTCCAAATTCAGTAACTTTAACACTTGTCGTTATAGGAACCCTAGGCCTCTTCCTAGGGCAAATTTGAATATTCGCCAGCATCATATTTAATGAAATATTAATTTGCAAACCCTCTTTCTCGACTTGTTTCTACTCGGTCTCTCTCTGCCGTCGACCATTAGAAGTACATGAACACACACACTTCCTCAGTCATAAAGGATAGTTTCCTTTGCGTGGTGATAAACTAATTTAAACTTGTGCGCTTTCAGTCATTTTAACAATGTTCGACGGCTTATTCCAAATTCATTTTTGTTTCGACCTACTCTATGGCGTTACTTCAGAAATACCTACGCAAAAGCAAACTTAAGTAAGTCGCCCCATATTCACACCACGCTACCATGCAAATGCCTATACAGGTGCAAATCTAAACAAATCGCGCCATATTCACCAGACGCTGTGACGCGTATCGCTGCGTATCTTAAGACCGAACAGGTCTGAGAGGATGACCACCTAACCTTTGAGTATCTAGCGAGACCTGTTCACTTGAATTGACACGCACGGTGCACTTGTAGAATCATTTTACTCTTGTCCATGCGTATCTTTTGACCGCACAGGTCTGAGAGGATGACCAGGTGACCTTTGAATATTCAGCGAGACCCGTTGACTAGAATAGAGACGGACTGTGCCCTTGTAGAATAATTTTACCTTCGTCCTTGCGTATCTTTTGACCGAACAGGTCTGAGAGGATGACCACCTAACTTTGAATGTTCGGTGAGACCCGTTGACTAGAATACAGGCGGGCGGTGCTCTTGCACAATTTTTTCACCCTTGTCTTCGCGTATCTTGAAACCGAATAGATCTGACTGAATGGCCAATTCCCCTAGAACATACAGGGAAGATTTTATGACCAAGGTAGAGGCAGACGATGAACTTGTAGAATCATTTTTTCTTGAAGAATAGTTTGACTATTGTCCTTGCGTATCTTTTGACCGAACAGGTCTGAGAGGATGACTACCTAACTTTGAATATTCAGTGAGACCCTTTGACTAGAATACAGGCGGGCGGTGCTCTTGCACAATCTTTTCAGCCCTGTCTTCGCATATCTTGAAACCGAACAGATCTGACTGAATGGCCAATCCCACCTATAACATACAGGTGGACGACGAACTTGTAGAATCATTTCATCTTCTCGGTGCAGGATACATAGCGCAATGGTTGTCCCTACACGTTCAACGTTACTTCACAAATACAACACTTGACTTGCAAAGTGTACTTTATCTTTCCGCTACTCTCCGCAGACTTCTCTATGCTCTTTTCAACAAAGACGAGCTCCCTCCTTATTGAAGAGGTTATCCTAGGAATCCTAGGGCTACTTTCAAGCCAAGTTTCAAGAATCAAAACATTAAATGTAATACGATATGAACACGCAAGGAATATATCTCTGCCCATCACCTCCAAAATCTGCGAATCAACGACCGCTCGTATGAATACACAGTTGACACTCAGACAGATGAAGGGTCGTTGCCTTTTCGTGGAAAACCATGTAAAAAAAAACTGTTCTCCAAATTCAGTAACTTTAACGCTTGTCGTTATAGGAACCCTAGGCCTCTTCCTAGGGCAAATTTGAATATTCGCCAGCATCATATTTAATGAAATATTAATTTGCAAACCCTCTTTCTCGACTTGTTTCTACTCGGTCTCTCTCTGCCGTCGACCATTAGAAGTACATGAACACACACACTTCCTCAGTCATAAAGGATAGTTTCCTTTGCGTGGTGATAAACTAATTTAAACTTGTGCGCTTTCAGTCATTTTAACAATGTTCGACGGCTTATTCCAAATTCATTTTTGTTTCGACCTACTCTATGGCGTTACTTCAGAAATACCTACGCAAAAGCAAACTTAAGTAAGTCGCCCCATATTCACACCACGCTACCATGCAAATGCCTATACAGGTGCAAATCTAAACAAATCGCGCCATATTCACCAGACGCTGTGACGCGTATCGCTGCGTATCTTAAGACCGAACAGGTCTGAGAGGATGACCACCTAACCTTTGAGTATCTAGCGAGACCTGTTCACTTGAATTGACACGCACGGTGCACTTGTAGAATCATTTTACTCTTGTCCATGCGTATCTTTTGACCGCACAGGTCTGAGAGGATGACCAGGTGACCTTTGAATATTCAGCGAGACCCGTTGACTAGAATAGAGACGGACTGTGCCCTTGTAGAATAATTTTACCTTCGTCCTTGCGTATCTTTTGACCGAACAGGTCTGAGAGGATGACCACCTAACTTTGAATGTTCGGTGAGACCCGTTGACTAGAATACAGGCGGGCGGTGCTCTTGCACAATTTTTTCACCCTTGTCTTCGCGTATCTTGAAACCGAATAGATCTGACTGAATGGCCAATTCCCCTAGAACTTACAGGGAAGATTTTATGACCAGGGTAAAGGCGGACGATGAAAATGTAGAATCATTTTTTCTTGAAGAATAGTTTGACTCTTGTCCTTGCGTATCTTTTGACCGAACAGGTCTGAGAGGATGACTACCTAACTTTGAATATTCAGTGAGACCCTTTGACTAGAATACAGGCGGGCGGTGCTCTTGCACAATCTTTTCGGCCCTGTCTTCGCATATCTTGAAACCGAACAGATCTGACTGAATGGCCAATTCCCCTAGAACATACAGGGAAGATTTTATGACCAGGGTAAAGGCGGACGATGAAAATGTAGAATCATTTTTTCTTGAAGAATAGTTTGACTCTTGTCCTTGCGTATCTTTTGACCGAACAGGTCTGAGAGGATGACTACCTAACTTTGAATATTCAGTGAGACCCTTTGACTAGAATACAGGCGGGCGGTGCTCTTGCACAATCTTTTCGGCCCTGTCTTCGCATATCTTGAAACCGAACAGATCTGACTGAATGGCCAATCCCACCTATAACATACAGGTTGACGACGAACTTGTAGAATCATTTCATCTTCTCGGTGCAGGATACATAGCGCAATGGTTGTCCCTACACGTTCAACGTTACTTCACAAATACAACACTTGACTTGCAAAGTGTACTTTATCTTTCCGCTACTCTCCGCAGACTTCTCTATGCTCTTTTCAACAAAGACGAGCTCCCTCCTTATTGAAGAGGTTATCCTAGGAATCCTAGGGCTACTTTCAAGCCAAGTTTCAAGAATCAAAACCTAAAATGTAATACGATATGAACACGCAAGGAATATATCTCTGCTCATCACCTCCAAAATTTGCGAATCAACGACCGCTCGTATGAATACACAGTTGACACTCAGACAGATGAAGGGTCGTTGCCTTTTCGTGGAAAACCATGTAAAAAAAAACGTTTCTCCAAATTCAGTAACTTTAACACTTGTCGTTATAGGAACCCTAGGCCTCTTCCTAGGGCAAATTTGAATATTCGCCAGCATCATATTTAATGAAATATTAATTTGCAAACCCTCTTTCTCGACTTGTTTCTACTCGGTCTCTCTCTGCCGTAACCATTAGAAGTACATGAACACACACACTTCCTCAGTCATAAAGGGTAGTTTCCTTTGCGTGGTGATAAAATAATTTAAACATGTGCGCTTTCAGTCATTTTAACAATGTTCGACGGCTCATTCCAAATTCATTTTTGTTTCGACCTACTCTATTCGTTACTTCAGAAATACCTACGCAAAAGCAAACTTAAGTAAGTCGCCCCATATTCACACCACGGTACCATGCAAATGCCTATACAGGTGCAAATCTAAACAAATCGCCCCATATTCACCAGACGCTGTGACGCGTATCGCTGCGTATCTTAAGACCGAACAGGTCTGAGAGGATGACCACCTAACCTTTGAGTATCTAGCGAGACCTGTTCACTTGAATAGACACGCACAGTGCACTTGTAGAATCATTTTACTCTTGTCCTTGCGTATCTTTTGACCGCACAGGTCTGAGAGGATGACCAGGTGACCTTTGAATATTCAGCGAGACCCGTTGACTAGAATAGAGACGGACTGTGCTCTTGTAGAATAATTTTACCTTCGTCCTTGCGTATCTTTTGACCGAACAGGTCTGAGAGGATGACCACCTAACTTTGAATATTCGGTGAGACCCGTTGACTAGAATACAGGCGGGCGGTGCTCTTGCACAATTTTTTCACCCTTGTCTTCGCGTATCTTGAAACCGAATAGATCTGACTGAATGGCCAATTCCCCTAAAACATACAGGGAAGATTTTATGACCAGGGTAAAGGCGGACGATGAACTTGTAGAATCATTTTTTCTTGAAGAATAGTTTGACTCTTGTCCTTGCGTATCTTTTGACCGAACAGGTCTGAGAGGATGACTACCTAACTTTGAATATTCAGTGAGACCCTTTGACTAGAATACAGGCGGGCGGTGCTCTTGCACAATCTTTTCAGCCCTGTCTTCGCATATCTTGAAACCGAACAGATCTGACTGAATGGCCAATCCCACCTATAACATACAGGTGGACGACGAACTTGTAGAATCATTTCATCTTCTCGGTGCAGGATACATAGCGCAATGGTTGTCCCTACACGTTCAACGTTACTTCACAAATACAACACTTGACTTGCAAAGTGTACTTTATCTTTCCGCTAATCTCCGCAGACTGTACTATGCTCTTCTCAACAAAGACGAGCTCCCTCCTTATTGAAGAGGTTATCCTAGGAATCCTAGGGCTACTTTCAAGCCAAGTTTCAAGAATCAAAACCTAAAATGTAAAACGATATGAACACGCAAGGAATATATCTCTGCCCATCACCTCCAAAATCTGCGAATCAACGACCGCTCGTATGAATACACAGTTGACACTCAGACAGATGAAGGGTCGTTGCCTTTTCGTGGAAAACCATGTAAAAAAAACTGTTCTCCAAATTCAGTAACTTTAACACTTGTCGTTATAGGAACCCTAGGCCTCTTCCTAGGGCAAATTTGAATATTCGCCAGCATCATATTTAATGAAATATTAATTTGCAAACCCTCTTTCTCGACTTGTTTCTACTCGGTCTCTCTCTGCCGTCGACCATTAGAAGTACATGAACACACACACTTCCTCAGTCATAAAGGATAGTTTCCTTTGCGTGGTGATAAAATAATTTAAACGTGCGCTTTCAGTCATTTTAACAATGTTCGACGGCTCATTCCAAATTCATTTTTGTTTCGACCTACTCTATGGCGTTACTTCAGAAATACCTACGCAAAAGCAAACTTAAGTAAGTCGCCCCATATTCACACCACGCTACCATGCAAATGCCTATACAGGTGCAAATCTAAACAAATCGCCCCATATTCACCAGACGCTGTGACGCGTATCGCTGCGTATCTTAAGACCGAACAGGTCTGAGAGGATGACCACCTAACCTTTGAGTATCTAGCGAGACCTGTTCACTTGAATAGACACGCACGGTGCACTTGTAGAATCATTTTACTCTTGTCCTTGCGTATCTTTTGACCGCACAGGTCTGAGAGGATGACCAGGTGACCTTTGAATATTCAGCGAGACCCGTTGACTAGAATAGAGACGGACTGTGCTCTTGTAGAATAATTTTACCTTCGTCCTTGCGTATCTTTTGACCGAACAGGTCTGAGAGGATGACCACCTAACTTTGAATATTCGGTGAGACCCGTTGACGAGAATACAGGCGGGCGGTGCTCTTGCACAATTTTTTCACCCTTGTCTTCGCGTATCTTGAAACCGAATAGATCTGACTGAATTGCCAATTCCCCTAGAACATACAGGGAAGATATTATGACAAGGGTAGAGGCGGACGATGAACTTGTAGAATATTTTTTTCTTGTAGAATAGTTTGACTCTTGTCCTTGCGTATCTTTTGACCGAACAGGTCTGAGAGGATGACCACCTAACTTTGAATATTCAGTGAGACCTTTTGACTAGAATACAGGCGGGCGGTGATCTTGCACAATCTGTTCACCCCTGTCTTCGCGTATCTTGAAACCGAATAGATCTGACTGAATGGCCAATCCCACCTATAACATACAGGTGGACGATGAACTTGTAGAATCATTTCATCTTCTCGGTGCATGATACATAGCGCAATGGTTGTCCGTACACGTTCAACGTTACTTCACAAATACATCACTTGACTTGCAAAATGTACTTTATCTTTCCGCTACTCTCCGCAGACTGTACTATGCTCTTCTTAACAAAGACGAGCTCCCTCCTTATTGAAGAGGTTATCCTAGGAATCCTAGGGCTACTTCCAAGCAAAGTTTCAAGATTCAAAACGTAAAATGTAATACGATATGAACACGCAAGGAATATATCTCTGCCCATCAGATCAAATATCTGCGAATCAACGTCCGCTCGTATGAATACACAGTTGACACTCAGACAGATGAAGGGTCATTGCCTTTCCCTGGAAAACCATCGAAAACAAATGTTCTCCAAACCCAGTAACTTTAACACCTTTCGTTTGAAGAACCCTAGGCCTCTTCCTCGGACAAATTTGAATTTCGTCAGCATACTATTTAATGATATATTAATTTCCAAACCCTATCTTTCTGCTCAGTCACTCTCTGCCGTCGACCATTATGCCAGCGACTGGACAATGGCAGCTCAGAGAAACAGGTAGGGTCGCTCCCTTCTCCTGAAAATGTTTGAATAGAAATTGACTCCGAATTCAGATGTTTTGACTCAGGCCACTGGGGGCATCCCAGGGCTACTTTCATGCCAAGTTTCAAGCATCAAAACCTAAAATGTATTACGGTATGAACACGCAAGGAATATATCTCTGCCTATCACCTCCAAAGCCAGCGAGTTAACGTGTACTCGTATGTATACACAGTTGACACTCAGACAGATGAAGGGTCGTTGCCTTTCCCTGGAAAACCATCAAAAACAAATGTTCTCCAAACCCAGTAACTTTAACACCTTTCGTTAGAAGAACCCTAGGCCTCTTCCTCGGACAAATTTGAATTTCGTCAGCATACTATTTAATGATATATTAATTTCCAAACCCTATCTTTCTGCTCAGTCACTCTCTGCCGTCGACCATTATGCCAGCGACTGGACAATGGCAGCTCAGAGAAACAGGTAGGGTCGCTCCCTTCTCCTGAAAATGTTTGAATAGAAATTGACTCCGAATTCAAATGTTTTGACTCAGGCCACTGGGGGCATCCCAGGGCTACTTTCATGCCAAGTTTCAAGCATCAAAACCTAAAATGTATTACGATATGAACACGCAAGGAATATATCTCTGCCTATTACCTCCAAAGCCAGCGAGTTAACGTGTACTCGTATTAATACACAGCTGACACTCAGACAGATGAAGGGTCGTTGCCTTTCCCTGGAAAACCATCAAAAGAAATGTTCTCCAAACTCAGTAACTTTAACACCTGTTGTTAGAAGAACCCTAGGCCTCATCCTAGGACAAATTTGAATGTCGTCAGCATCTTAGTTAATGAGATATTAATTTCCAAATCCTCTCTTTCTGCTCAGTCACTCTCTGCCGTCGACCATTATGCCAGCGACTGGACAATGGCAGCTAAGAGAAACAGGTAGGGTCGCTCCCTTCTCCTGAATATGTTTGAATAGAAATTGACTAAGAATTCAGATGTCTTGACTAAGGCCACTGGAGGAATCCCAGGGCTACTTTCATGCCAAGTTTCAAGGATCAAAACCTAAAATGTATTACGATATGAACACGCAAGAAATATATCTCTGCCTATCACCTCCAAAGCCAGCGAGTTAACGTGTACTCGTATGTATACACAGTTGACACTCAGACAGATAAAGGGTCATTGCCTTTCCCTGGATAACCATCAAAAGAAATGTTCTCCAAACTCAGTAACTTTAACACCTTTCGTTAGAAGAACCTATGCCTCTTCCTAGGACAAATTTGAATGTCGTCAGCATAATATTTAATGATATATTAATTTCAAAACCCTATCTTTCTGCTCAGTCACTCTCTGCTGTCGACCATTATGCCAGCGACTGGACAATGGCAGCTCAGAGAAACAGGTAGGGTCGCTCCCTTCTCCTGAAAATGTTTGAATAGAAATTGACTCCGAATTCAGATGTTTTGACTCAGGCCACTGGAGGAATCCAAGGGCTACTTTCATGCCAAGTTTCAAGGATCAAAACCTAAAATGTATTACGATATGAACACGCAAGAAATATATCTCTGCCTATCACCTCCAAATCCAGCGAGTTAACGTGTACTCGTATGTATACACAGTTGACACTCAGACAGATGAAGGGTCGTTGCCTTTCCCTGGAAAACCATCAAAAACAAATGTTCTCCAAACCCAGTAACTTTAACACCTTTCGTTAGAAGAACCCTAGGCCTCTTCCTCGGACAAATTTGAATTTCGTCAGCATACTTTTTAATGATATATTAATTTCCAAACCCTATCTTTCTGCTCAGTCACTCTCTGCCGTCGACCATTATGCCAGCGACTGGACAATGGCAGCTCAGAGAAACAGGTAGGGTCGCTCCCTTCTCCTGAAAATGTTTGAATAGAAATTGACTCCGAATTCAAATGTTTTGACTCAGGCCACTGGGGGCATCCCAGGGCTACTTTCATGCCAAGTTTCAAGCATCAAAACCTAAAATGTATTACGATATGAACACGCAAGGAATATATCTCTGCCTATTACCTCCAAAGCCAGCGAGTTAACGTGTACTCGTATTAATACACAGCTGACACTCAGACAGATGAAGGGTCGTTGCCTTTCCCTGGAAAACCATCAAAAGAAATGTTCTCCAAACTCAGTAACTTTAACACCTGTTGTTAGAAGAACCCTAGGCCTCATCCTAGGACAAATTTGAATGTCGTCAGCATCTTAGTTAATGAGATATTAATTTCCAAATCCTCTCTTTCTGCTCAGTCACTCTCTGCCGTCGACCATTATGCCAGCGACTGGACAATGGCAGCTAAGAGAAACAGGTAGGGTCGCTCCCTTCTCCTGAATATGTTTGAATAGAAATTGACTAAGAATTCAGATGTCTTGACTAAGGCCACTGGAGGAATCCCAGGGCTACTTTCATGCCAAGTTTCAAGGATCAAAACCTAAAATGTATTACGATATGAACACGCAAGAAATATATCTCTGCCTATCACCTCCAAAGCCAGCGAGTTAACGTGTACTCGTATGTATACACAGTTGACACTCAGACAGATAAAGGGTCATTGCCTTTCCCTGGATAACCATCAAAAGAAATGTTCTCCAAACTCAGTAACTTTAACACCTTTCGTTAGAAGAACCTATGCCTCTTCCTAGGACAAATTTGAATGTCGTCAGCATAATATTTAATGATATATTAATTTCCAAACCCTATCTTTCTGCTCAGTCACTCTCTGCTGTCGACCATTATGCCAGCGACTGGACAATGGCAGCTCAGAGAAACAGGTAGGGTCGCTCCCTTCTCCTGAAAATGTTTGAATAGAAATTGACTCCGAATTCAGATGTTTTGACTCAGGCCACTGGAGGAATCCAAGGGCTACTTTCATGCCAAGTTTCAAGGATCAAAACCTAAAATGTATTACGATATGAACACGCAAGAAATATATCTCTGCCTATCACCTCCAAATCCAGCGAGTTAACGTGTACTCGTATGTATACACAGTTGACACTCAGACAGATGAAGGGTCGTTGCCTTTCCCTGGAAAACCATCAAAAACAAATGTTCTCCAAACCCAGTAACTTTAACACCTTTCGTTAGAAGAACCCTAGGCCTCTTCCTCGGACAAATTTGAATTTCGTCAGCATACTTTTTAATGATATATTAATTTCCAAACCCTATCTTTCTGCTCAGTCACTCTCTGCCGTCGACCATTATGCCAGCGACTGGACAATGGCAGCTCAGAGAAACAGGTAGGGTCGCTCCCTTCTCCTGAAAATGTTTGAATAGAAATTGACTCCGAATTCAAATGTTTTGACTCAGGCCACTGGGGGCATCCCAGGGCTACTTTCATGCCAAGTTTCAAGCATCAAAACCTAAAATGTATTACGATATGAACACGCAAGGAATATATCTCTGCCTATTACCTCCAAAGCCAGCGAGTTAACGTGTACTCGTATTAATACACAGCTGACACTCAGACAGATGAAGGGTCGTTGCCTTTCCCTGGAAAACCATCAAAAGAAATGTTCTCCAAACTCAGTAACTTTAACACCTGTTGTTAGAAGAACCCTAGGCCTCATCCTAGGACAAATTTGAATGTCGTCAGCATCTTAGTTAATGAGATATTAATTTCCAAATCCTCTCTTTCTGCTCAGTCACTCTCTGCCGTCGACCATTATGCCAGCGACTGGACAATGGCAGCTAAGAGAAACAGGTAGGGTCGCTCCCTTCTCCTGAATATGTTTGAATAGAAATTGACTAAGAATTCAGATGTCTTGACTAAGGCCACTGGAGGAATCCCAGGGCTACTTTCATGCCAAGTTTCAAGGATCAAAACCTAAAATGTATTACGATATGAACACGCAAGAAATATATCTCTGCCTATCACCTCCAAAGCCAGCGAGTTAACGTGTACTCGTATGTATACACAGTTGACACTCAGACAGATAAAGGGTCATTGCCTTTCCCTGGATAACCATCAAAAGAAATGTTCTCCAAACTCAGTAACTTTAACACCTTTCGTTAGAAGAACCTATGCCTCTTCCTAGGACAAATTTGAATGTCGTCAGCATAATATTTAATGATATATTAATTTCAAAACCCTATCTTTCTGCTCAGTCACTCTCTGCTGTCGACCATTATGCCAGCGACTGGACAATGGCAGCTCAGAGAAACAGGTAGGGTCGCTCCCTTCTCCTGAAAATGTTTGAATAGAAATTGACTCCGAATTCAGATGTTTTGACTCAGGCCACTGGAGGAATCCAAGGGCTACTTTCATGCCAAGTTTCAAGGATCAAAACCTAAAATGTATTACGATATGAACACGCAAGAAATATATCTCTGCCCATCACCTCCAAAATCTGCGAATCAACGACCGCTCGTATGAATACACAGTTGACACTCAGACAGATGAAGGGTCGTTGCCTTTTCGTGGAAAACCATGTAAAAAAAACTGTTCTCCAAATTCAGTAACTTTAACACTTGTCGTTATAGGAACCCTAGGCCTCTTCCTAGGGCAAATTTGAATATTCGCCAGCATCATATTTAATGAAATATTAATTTGCAAACCCTCTTTCTCGACTTGTTTCTACTCGGTCTCTCTCTGCCGTCGACCATTAGAAGTACATGAACACACACACTTCCTCAGTCATAAAGGATAGTTTCCTTTGCGTGGTGATAAAATAATTTAAACGTGCGCTTTCAGTCATTTTAACAATGTTCGACGGCTCATTCCAAATTCATTTTTGTTTCGACCTACTCTATGGCGTTACTTCAGAAATACCTACGCAAAAGCAAACTTAAGTAAGTCGCCCCATATTCACACCACGCTACCATGCAAATGCCTATACAGGTGCAAATCTAAACAAATCGCCCCATATTCACCAGACGCTGTGACGCGTATCGCTGCGTATCTTAAGACCGAACAGGTCTGAGAGGATGACCACCTAACCTTTGAGTATCTAGCGAGACCTGTTCACTTGAATAGACACGCACGGTGCACTTGTAGAATCATTTTACTCTTGTCCTTGCGTATCTTTTGACCGCACAGGTCTGAGAGGATGACCAGGTGACCTTTGAATATTCAGCGAGACCCGTTGACTAGAATAGAGACGGACTGTGCTGTTGTAGAATAATTTTACCTTCGTCCTTGCGTATCTTTTGACCGAACAGGTCTGAGAGGATGACCACCTAACTTTGAATATTCGGTGAGACCCGTTGACGAGAATACAGGCGGGCGGTGCTCTTGCACAATTTTTTCACCCTTGTCTTCGCGTATCTTGAAACCGAATAGATCTGACTGAATTGCCAATTCCCCTAGAACATACAGGGAAGATATTATGACAAGGGTAGAGGCGGACGATGAACTTGTAGAATATTTTTTTCTTGTAGAATAGTTTGACTCTTGTCCTTGCGTATCTTTTGACCGAACAGGTCTGAGAGGATGACCACCTAACTTTGAATATTCAGTGAGACCTTTTGACTAGAATACAGGCGGGCGGTGATCTTGCACAATCTGTTCACCCCTGTCTTCGCGTATCTTGAAACCGAATAGATCTGACTGAATGGCCAATCCCACCTATAACATACAGGTGGACGATGAACTTGTAGAATCATTTCATCTTCTCGGTGCATGATACATAGCGCAATGGTTGTCCGTACACGTTCAACGTTACTTCACAAATACATCACTTGACTTGCAAAATGTACTTTATCTTTCCGCTACTCTCCGCAGACTGTACTATGCTCTTCTTAACAAAGACGAGCTCCCTCCTTATTGAAGAGGTTATCCTAGGAATCCTAGGGCTACTTCCAAGCAAAGTTTCAAGATTCAAAACGTAAAATGTAATACGATATGAACACGCAAGGAATATATCTCTGCCCATCAGATCAAATATCTGCGAATCAACGTCCGCTCGTATGAATACACAGTTGACACTCAGACAGATGAAGGGTCATTGCCTTTCCCTGGAAAACCATCGAAAACAAATGTTCTCCAAACCCAGTAACTTTAACACCTTTCGTTTGAAGAACCCTAGGCCTCTTCCTCGGACAAATTTGAATTTCGTCAGCATACTATTTAATGATATATTAATTTCCAAACCCTATCTTTCTGCTCAGTCACTCTCTGCCGTCGACCATTATGCCAGCGACTGGACAATGGCAGCTCAGAGAAACAGGTAGGGTCGCTCCCTTCTCCTGAAAATGTTTGAATAGAAATTGACTCCGAATTCAGATGTTTTGACTCAGGCCACTGGGGGCATCCCAGGGCTACTTTCATGCCAAGTTTCAAGCATCAAAACCTAAAATGTATTACGGTATGAACACGCAAGGAATATATCTCTGCCTATCACCTCCAAAGCCAGCGAGTTAACGTGTACTCGTATGTATACACAGTTGACACTCAGACAGATGAAGGGTCGTTGCCTTTCCCTGGAAAACCATCAAAAACAAATGTTCTCCAAACCCAGTAACTTTAACACCTTTCGTTAGAAGAACCCTAGGCCTCTTCCTCGGACAAATTTGAATTTCGTCAGCATACTATTTAATGATATATTAATTTCCAAACCCTATCTTTCTGCTCAGTCACTCTCTGCCGTCGACCATTATGCCAGCGACTGGACAATGGCAGCTCAGAGAAACAGGTAGGGTCGCTCCCTTCTCCTGAAAATGTTTGAATAGAAATTGACTCCGAATTCAAATGTTTTGACTCAGGCCACTGGGGGCATCCCAGGGCTACTTTCATGCCAAGTTTCAAGCATCAAAACCTAAAATGTATTACGATATGAACACGCAAGGAATATATCTCTGCCTATTACCTCCAAAGCCAGCGAGTTAACGTGTACTCGTATTAATACACAGCTGACACTCAGACAGATGAAGGGTCGTTGCCTTTCCCTGGAAAACCATCAAAAGAAATGTTCTCCAAACTCAGTAACTTTAACACCTGTTGTTAGAAGAACCCTAGGCCTCATCCTAGGACAAATTTGAATGTCGTCAGCATCTTAGTTAATGAGATATTAATTTCCAAATCCTCTCTTTCTGCTCAGTCACTCTCTGCCGTCGACCATTATGCCAGCGACTGGACAATGGCAGCTAAGAGAAACAGGTAGGGTCGCTCCCTTCTCCTGAATATGTTTGAATAGAAATTGACTAAGAATTCAGATGTCTTGACTAAGGCCACTGGAGGAATCCCAGGGCTACTTTCATGCCAAGTTTCAAGGATCAAAACCTAAAATGTATTACGATATGAACACGCAAGAAATATATCTCTGCCTATCACCTCCAAAGCCAGCGAGTTAACGTGTACTCGTATGTATACACAGTTGACACTCAGACAGATAAAGGGTCATTGCCTTTCCCTGGATAACCATCAAAAGAAATGTTCTCCAAACTCAGTAACTTTAACACCTTTCGTTAGAAGAACCTATGCCTCTTCCTAGGACAAATTTGAATGTCGTCAGCATAATATTTAATGATATATTAATTTCCAAACCCTATCTTTCTGCTCAGTCACTCTCTGCTGTCGACCATTATGCCAGCGACTGGACAATGGCAGCTCAGAGAAACAGGTAGGGTCGCTCCCTTCTCCTGAAAATGTTTGAATAGAAATTGACTCCGAATTCAGATGTTTTGACTCAGGCCACTGGAGGAATCCAAGGGCTACTTTCATGCCAAGTTTCAAGGATCAAAACCTAAAATGTATTACGATATGAACACGCAAGAAATATATCTCTGCCTATCACCTCCAAATCCAGCGAGTTAACGTGTACTCGTATGTATACACAGTTGACACTCAGACAGATGAAGGGTCGTTGCCTTTCCCTGGAAAACCATCAAAAACAAATGTTCTCCAAACCCAGTAACTTTAACACCTTTCGTTAGAAGAACCCTAGGCCTCTTCCTCGGACAAATTTGAATTTCGTCAGCATACTTTTTAATGATATATTAATTTCCAAACCCTATCTTTCTGCTCAGTCACTCTCTGCCGTCGACCATTATGCCAGCGACTGGACAATGGCAGCTCAGAGAAACAGGTAGGGTCGCTCCCTTCTCCTGAAAATGTTTGAATAGAAATTGACTCCGAATTCAAATGTTTTGACTCAGGCCACTGGGGGCATCCCAGGGCTACTTTCATGCCAAGTTTCAAGCATCAAAACCTAAAATGTATTACGATATGAACACGCAAGGAATATATCTCTGCCTATTACCTCCAAAGCCAGCGAGTTAACGTGTACTCGTATTAATACACAGCTGACACTCAGACAGATGAAGGGTCGTTGCCTTTCCCTGGAAAACCATCAAAAGAAATGTTCTCCAAACTCAGTAACTTTAACACCTGTTGTTAGAAGAACCCTAGGCCTCATCCTAGGACAAATTTGAATGTCGTCAGCATCTTAGTTAATGAGATATTAATTTCCAAATCCTCTCTTTCTGCTCAGTCACTCTCTGCCGTCGACCATTATGCCAGCGACTGGACAATGGCAGCTAAGAGAAACAGGTAGGGTCGCTCCCTTCTCCTGAATATGTTTGAATAGAAATTGACTAAGAATTCAGATGTCTTGACTAAGGCCACTGGAGGAATCCCAGGGCTACTTTCATGCCAAGTTTCAAGGATCAAAACCTAAAATGTATTACGATATGAACACGCAAGAAATATATCTCTGCCTATCACCTCCAAAGCCAGCGAGTTAACGTGTACTCGTATGTATACACAGTTGACACTCAGACAGATAAAGGGTCATTGCCTTTCCCTGGATAACCATCAAAAGAAATGTTCTCCAAACTCAGTAACTTTAACACCTTTCGTTAGAAGAACCTATGCCTCTTCCTAGGACAAATTTGAATGTCGTCAGCATAATATTTAATGATATATTAATTTCCAAACCCTATCTTTCTGCTCAGTCACTCTCTGCTGTCGACCATTATGCCAGCGACTGGACAATGGCAGCTCAGAGAAACAGGTAGGGTCGCTCCCTTCTCCTGAAAATGTTTGAATAGAAATTGACTCCGAATTCAGATGTTTTGACTCAGGCCACTGGAGGAATCCAAGGGCTACTTTCATGCCAAGTTTCAAGGATCAAAACCTAAAATGTATTACGATATGAACACGCAAGAAATATATCTCTGCCTATCACCTCCAAATCCAGCGAGTTAACGTGTACTCGTATGCATACACAGTTGACACTCAGACAGATGAAGGGTCGTTGCCTTTCCCTGGAAAACCATCAAAAACAAATGTTCTCCAAACCCAGTAACTTTAACACCTTTCGTTAGAAGAACCCTAGGCCTCTTCCTCGGACAAATTTGAATTTCGTCAGCATACTTTTTAATGATATATTAATTTCCAAACCCTATCTTTCTGCTCAGTCACTCTCTGCCGTCGACCATTATGCCAGCGACTGGACAATGGCAGCTCAGAGAAACAGGTAGGGTCGCTCCCTTCTCCTGAAAATGTTTGAATAGAAATTGACTCCGAATTCAAATGTTTTGACTCAGGCCACTGGGGGCATCCCAGGGCTACTTTCATGCCAAGTTTCAAGCATCAAAACCTAAAATGTATTACGATATGAACACGCAAGGAATATATCTCTGCCTATTACCTCCAAAGCCAGCGAGTTAACGTGTACTCGTATTAATACACAGCTGACACTCAGACAGATGAAGGGTCGTTGCCTTTCCCTGGAAAACCATCAAAAGAAATGTTCTCCAAACTCAGTAACTTTAACACCTGTTGTTAGAAAAACCCTAGGCCTCATCCTAGGACAAATTTGAATGTCGTCAGCATCTTAGTTAATGAGATATTAATTTCCAAATCCTCTCTTTCTGCTCAGTCACTCTCTGCCGTCGACCATTATGCCAGCGACTGGACAATGGCAGCTAAGAGAAACAGGTAGGGTCGCTCCCTTCTCCTGAATATGTTTGAATAGAAATTGACTAAGAATTCAGATGTCTTGACTAAAGCCACTGGAGGAATCCCAGGGCTACTTTCATGCCAAGTTTCAAGGATCAAAACCTAAAATGTATTACGATATGAACACGCAAGAAATATATCTCTGCCTATCACCTCCAAATCCAGCGAGTTAACGTGTACTCGTATGTATACACAGTTGACACTCAGACAGATGAAGGGTCGTTGCCTTTCCCTGGAAAACCATCAAAAACAAATGTTCTCCAAACCCAGTAACTTTAACACCTTTCGTTAGAAGAACCCTAGGCCTCTTCCTCGGACAAATTTGAATTTCGTCAGCATACTTTTTAATGATATATTAATTTCCAAACCCTATCTTTCTGCTCAGTCACTCTCTGCCGTCGACCATTATGCCAGCGACTGGACAATGGCAGCTCAGAGAAACAGGTAGGGTCGCTCCCTTCTCCTGAAAATGTTTGAATAGAAATTGACTCCGAATTCAGGTGTTTTGACTCAGGCCACTGGGGGCATCCCAGGGCTACTTTCATGCCAAGTTTCAAGTATCAAAACCTAAAATGTATTACGATATGAACACGCAAGGAATATATCTCTGCCTATCACCTCCAAAGCCAGCGAGTTAACGTTTACTCGTATTAATACACAGCTGACACTCAGACAGATGAAGGGTCGTTGCCTTTCCCTGGAAAACCATCAAAAGAAATGTTCTCCAAACTCAGTAACTTTAACACCTGTTGTTAGAAAAACCCTAGGCCTCATCCTAGGACAAATTTGAATGTCGTCAGCATCTTAGTTAATGAGATATTGATTTCCAAACCCTCTCTTTCTGCTCAGTCACTCTCTGCCGTCGACCCTTATGCCAGCGACTGGACAATGGCAGCTAAGAGAAACAGGTAGGGTCGCTCCCTTCTCCTGAATATGTTTGAATAGAAATTGACTAAGAATTCAGATGTCTTGACTAAGGCCACTGGAGGAATCCCAGGGCTACTTTCATGCCAAATTTCAAGTATCAAACCCTAAAATGTATTACGATATGAACACGCAAGGAATATATCTCTGCCTATCGCCTCCACAGCCAGCGAGTTACCGTCTACTCGTATGAATACACAGCTGACACTCAGACAGATGAAGGGTCGTTGCCTTTCCCTGGAAAACCATCAAAAGAAATGTTCTCAAAACTCAGTAACTTTAACACCTTTCGTTAGAAGAACCCTAGGCCTCTTCCTAGGACAAATTTGAATGTCGTCAGCATAATATTTAATGATATATTAATTTCCAAACCCTATCTTTCTGCTCAGTCACTCTCTGCTGTCGACCATTATGCCAGCGACTGGACAATGGCAGCTCAGAGAAACAGGTAGGGTCGCTCCCTTCTCCTGAAAATGTTTGAATAGAAATTGACTCCGAATTCAGATGTTTTGACTCAGGCCACTGGAGGAATCCCAGGGCTACTTTCATGCCAAGTTTCAAGGATCAAAACCTAAAATGTATTACGATATGAACACGCAAGAAATATATCTCTGCCTATCACCTCCAAAGCCAGCGAGTTAACGTGTACTCGTATGTATACACAGTTGACACTCAGACAGTTGAAGGGTCGTTGCCTTTCCCTGGAAAACCATCAAAAACAAATGTTCTCCAAACTTAGTAACTTTAACACCTTTCGTTAGAAGAACCCTAGGCCTCTTCCTCGGACAAATTTGAATTTCGTCAGCATACTATTTAATGATATATTAATTTCCAAACCCTATCTTTCTGCTCAGTCACTCTCTGCCGTCGACCATTATGCCAGCGACTGGACAATGGCAGCTCAGAGAAACAGGTAGGGTCGCTCCCTTCTCCTGAAAATGTTTGAATAGAAATTGACTCCGAATTCAGATGTTTTGACTCAGGCCACTGGGGGCATCTCAGGGCTACTTTCATGCCAAGTTTCAAGCATCAAAACCTAAAATGTATTACGATATGAACACGCAAGGAATATATCTCTGCCTATCACCTCCAAAGCCAGCGAGTTAACGTGTACTCGTATTAATACACAGCTGACACTCAGACAGATGAAGGGTCGTTGCCTTTCCCTGGAAAACCATCAAAAGAAATGTTCTCCAAACTCAGTAACTTTAACACCTGTTGTTAGAAAAACCCTAGGCCTCATCCTAGGACAAATTTGAATGTCGTCAGCATCTTAGTTAATGAGATATTAATTTCCAAACCCTCTCTTTCTGCTCAGTCACTCTCTGCCGTCGACCCTTATGCCAGCGACTGGACAATGGCAGCTAAGAGAAACAGGTAGGGTCGCTCCCTTCTCCTGAATATGTTTGAATAGAAATTGACTAAGAATTCAGATGTCTTGACTAAGGCCACTGGAGGAATCCCAGGGCTACTTTCATGCCAAATTTCAAGTATCAAACCCTAAAATGTATTACGATATGAACACGCAAGGAATATATCTCTGCCTATCGCCTCCACAGCCAGCGAGTTACCGTCTACTCGTATGAATACACAGCTGACACTCAGACAGATGAAGGGTCGTTGCCTTTCCCTGGAAAACCATCAAAAGAAATGTTCTCAAAACTCAGTAACTTAAACACTTCTTGTTAGAAGAACCCTAAGCCTCTCCCTAGGACAAAGTTGAATGTCGTCAGCATAATATTTAATGAGATATTAATTTCCAAACCCTATCTTTCTGCTCAGTCACTCTCTGCCGTCGACCATTATGCCAGCGACTGGACTATGGCAGCTTAGAAAAAACAGGTAGGGTCGCTCCCTTCTCCCGAATGTTTGAATAGAAATTGACTAAGAATTCAGATGTTTTGACTCAGGCCACTGGAGGAATCCCAGGGCTACTTTCATGCCAAGTTTCAAGTATCAAAACCTAAAATGTAATACGATATGAACACGCAAGAAATATATCTCTGCCTATCACCTCCAAAGCCAGCGAGTTAACGTGTACTCGTATGTATACACAGTTGACACTCAGACAGTTGAAGGGTCGTTGCCTTTCCCTGGAAAACCATCAAAAACAAATGTTCTCCAAACTTAGTAACTTTAACACCTTTCGTTAGAAGAACCCTAGGCCTCTTCCTCGGACAAATTTGAATTTCGTCAGCATACTATTTAATGATATATTAATTTCCAAACCCTATCTTTCTGCTCAGTCACTCTCTGCCGTCGACCATTATGCCAGCGACTGGACAATGGCAGCTCAGAGAAACAGGTAGGGTCGCTCCCTTCTCCTGAAAATGTTTGAATAGAAATTGACTCCGAATTCAGATGTTTTGACTCAGGCCACTGGGGGCATCTCAGGGCTACTTTCATGCCAAGTTTCAAGCATCAAAACCTAAAATGTATTACGATATGAACACGCAAGGAATATATCTCTGCCTATCACCTCCAAAGCCAGCGAGTTAACGTGTACTCGTATTAATACACAGCTGACACTCAGACAGATGAAGGGTCGTTGCCTTTCCCTGGAAAACCATCAAAAGAAATGTTCTCCAAACTCAGTAACTTTAACACCTGTTGTTAGAAAAACCCTAGGCCTCATCCTAGGACAAATTTGAATGTCGTCAGCATCTTAGTTAATGAGATATTAATTTCCAAACCCTCTCTTTCTGCTCAGTCACTCTCTGCCGTCGACCCTTATGCCAGCGACTGGACAATGGCAGCTAAGAGAAACAGGTAGGGTCGCTCCCTTCTCCTGAATATGTTTGAATAGAAATTGACTAAGAATTCAGATGTCTTGACTAAGGCCACTGGAGGAATCCCAGGGCTACTTTCATGCCAAATTTCAAGTATCAAACCCTAAAATGTATTACGATATGAACACGCAAGGAATATATCTCTGCCTATCGCCTCCACAGCCAGCGAGTTACCGTCTACTCGTATGAATACACAGCTGACACTCAGACAGATGAAGGGTCGTTGCCTTTCCCTGGAAAACCATCAAAAGAAATGTTCTCAAAACTCAGTAACTTAAACACTTCTTGTTAGAAGAACCCTAAGCCTCTCCCTAGGACAAAGTTGAATGTCGTCAGCATAATATTTAATGAGATATTAATTTCCAAACCCTATCTTTCTGCTCAGTCACTCTCTGCCGTCGACCATTATGCCAGCGACTGGACTATGGCAGCTTAGAAAAAACAGGTAGGGTCGCTCCCTTCTCCCGAATGTTTGAATAGAAATTGACTAAGAATTCAGATGTTTTGACTCAGGCCACTGGAGGAATCCCAGGGCTACTTTCATGCCAAGTTTCAAGTATCAAAACCTAAAATGTAATACGATATGAACACGCAAGGAATATATCTCTGCCTATCACCTCCACAGCCAGTGAGTTAACGTCTACTCGTATGAATACACAGCTGACACTCAGACAGATGAAGGGTCGTTGCCTTTCCCTGGAAAACCATCAAAAGAAATGTTCTCCAAACTCAGTAACTTTAACACTTCTTGTTAGAAGAACCCTAGGCCTCTTCCTAGGACAAATTTGAATGTCGTCAGCATCTTAGTTAATGAGATATTAATTTTCAAATTCTATTTTTCTGCTCAGTCACTCTCTGCCGTCGACCATTATGCCAGCGACTGGACTATGGCAGCTCAGAGAAACAGGTAGGGTCGCTCCCTTCTCCTCAAAATGTTTGAATAGAAATTGACTCCGAATTCAGATGTTTTGACTCAGGCCACTGGGGGCATCCCAGGGCTACTTTCATGCCAAGTTTTAAGGATCAAAACCTAAAATGTATTACGATATGAACACGCAAGGAATATATCTCTGCCTATCACCTCCAAAGCCAGCGAGTTAACGTGTACTCGTATTAATACACAGCTGACACTCAGACAGATGAAGGGTCGTTGCCTTTCCCTGGAAAACCATCAAAAGAAATGTTCTCCAAACTCAGTAACTTTAACACCTGTTGTTAGAAGAACCCTAGGCCTCATCCTAGGACAAATTTGAAAGTCGTCAGCATCTTAGTTAATGAGATATTGATTTCCAAACCCTATTTTTCTGCTCAGTCACTCTCTGCCGTCGACCATTATGCCAGCGACTGGACTATGGCAGCTTAGAGAAACAGGTAGGGTCGCTCCCTTCTCCCGAATGTTTGAATAGAAATTGACTAAGAATTTAGATGTTTTGACTCAGGCCACTGGAGGAATCCCAGGGCTACTTTCATGCCAAGTTTCAAGTATCAAAACCTAAAATGTAATACGATATGAACACGCAAGGAATATATCTCTGCCTATCACCTCCACAGCCAGTGAGTTAACGTCTACTCGTATGAATACACAGCTGACACTCAGACAGATGAAGGGTCGTTGCCTTTCCCTGGAAAACCATCAAAAGAAATGTTCTCCAAACTCAGTAACTTTAACACTTCTTGTTAGAAGAACCCTAGGCCTCTTCCTAGGACAAATTTGAATGTCGTCAGCATCTTAGTTAATGAGATATTAATTTCAAATTCTATCTTTCTGCTCAGTCACTCTCTGCCGTCGACCATTATGCCAGCGACTGGACTATGGCAGCTCAGAGAAACAGGTAGGGTCGCTCCCTTCTCCTCAAAATGTTTGAATAGAAATTGACTCCGAATTCAGATGTTTTGACTCAGGCCACTGGAGGAATCCCAGGGCTACTTTCATGCCAAGTTTCAAGCATCAAAACCTAAAATATATTACGATATGAACACGCAAGGAATATATCTCTGCCTATCACCTCCAAAGCCAGCGAGTTAACGTCTACTCGTATGAATACACAGTTGACACTCAGACAGATGAAGGGTCGTTGCCTTTCCCTGGAAAACCATCAAAAGAAATGTTCTCCAAACTCAGTAACTTTAACACTTCTTGTTAGAAGAACCCTAAGCCTCTCCCTAGGACAAATTTGAATGTCGTCAGCATAATATTTAATGAGATATTAATTTCCAAACCCTATCTTTCTGCTCAGTCACTCTCTGCCGTCGACCATTATGCCAGCGACTGGACTATGGCAGCTTAGAGAAACAGGTAGGGTCGCTCCTTTCTCCTGAATATGTTTGAATAGAAATTGACTAAGAATTCCGATGTTTTGACTCACGCCACTGGAGGAATCCCAGGGCTACTTTCATTCCAAGTTTCAAGTATCAAAACCTAAAATGTATTACGATATGAACACGCAAGGAATATATCTCTGCCTATCACCTCCACAGCCAGCGAGTTAACGTCTACTCGTATGAATACACAGCTGACACTCAGACAGATGAAGGGTCGTTGCCTTTCCCTGGAAAACCATCAAAAGAAATGTTCTCCAAACTCAGTAACTTTAACACCTGTTGTTAGAAGAACCCTAGGCCTCATCCTAGGACAAATTTGAATGTCGTCAGCATCTTAGTTAATGAGATATTAATTTCCAAACCCTCTCTTTCTGCTCGCTCACTCTCTGCCGTCGACAATTATGCCAGCGACTGGACAATGGCAGCTCAGAGAAACAGGTAGGGTCGCTCCCTTCTCCTGAAAATGTTTGAATAGAAATTGACTCCGAATTGAGATGTTTTGACTCAGGCCACTGGAGGAATCCCACGGCTACTTTCATGCCAAGTTTCAAGGATCAATTTAAGATTTGTTACCTCTGATAGATAAGTATTTTCAGGGGTTATTTGCACGACAAGTTTTAGCTTCGTCAAAATGATATTAAGGGAGATATTAACTTGCGAAGTGTCATTTTCTTTCCAGTTACTCCTCGCCGTCCGACTGTTGTGTGCGGCTCTTTACACACACAAGCTGCCCAGCTGACAGAGGTTAGTTCTAGTTGCTCTATAATAAAATCATCTTGCTATGTTCGATTTAAGATTTTTTACCACTGATAGATAGGTATTTTCAAGGGCTGTTTGCGTGCCAAGTTATAGCTTTGTCAAAATAATAATGAAGGAGATATTAACTTGCAAATTGTATTTTTCTTTCAAGTTACTTCTCGCCGACCGACTGTTGTGTGCGTCATTCTACACACACAAGCTGCCCAGCTGACGGAGGTTAGCTCTAGTTGCTTGATCATATAATCATCTTGCTATGTTTGATTTAAGATTTTTTACCACTGATAGATAGGTATTTTCAAGGGCTATTTGCATGACAAGTTTTAGCTTCGTCAAAACGATATTAAGGGAGATATTAACTTGCGAAGTGTCATTTTCTTTCCACTTACTTCTCACCGACCGACTGTTGTTTGCGTCTATCTACACACACAAGCTGCCAAGCTGACAGAGGTTGGTTCTAGTTGCTCGATCATATAATCATCTTGCTATGTTCGATTTAAGATTTGTTACCTCTGATAGATAGGTATTTTCAGGGGCTATTTGCATGACAAGTTTTAGCTTCGTCAAAATGATATTAAGGGAGATATTGACTTGCGAAGTGTCATTTTCTTTCCAGTTACTCCTCGCCGTCCGACTATTGTTTGCGGCTCTTTACACACACAAGCTGCCCAGCTGACAGAGGTTAGTTCTAGTTGCTCTATAATAAAATCATCTTGCTATGTTCGATTTCAGATTTTTTACCACTGATAGACAGGTATTTTCAAGGGCTGTTTGCGTGCTAAGTTTTAGCTTCGTCAAAATGATATTAAGGGAGATATTAACTTGCGAAGTGTCATTTTCTTTCCAGTTACTCCTCGCCGTCCGACTGTTGTGTGCGTCTCTCTACACACACAAGCTGCCCAGCTGACAGAGGTTAGTTCTTGTTGCTCTATAATAAAATCATCTTGCTATGTTTGATTTCAGATTTTTTACCACTGATAGACAGGTATTTTCAAGGGCTGTTTGCGTGCCAAGTTTTAGCTTCGTCAAAATAATAATGAAGGAGATATTAACTTGCAAAGTGTCATTTTCTTTCCAGTTACTCCTCGCCGTCCGACTGTTGTGTGCGTCTCCCTACACACACGAGCTGCCCAGCTGACAGAGGTTGGTTCTAGTTGCTTAATCATTATGATCATCTTGCTATGTTCGATTTAAGACTTGTTACCACTGATAGATAGGTATTTTCAAGGGCTATTTGCATTACAAGTTTTAGCTTCGTCAAATTGATATTAAGGGAGATTTTAACTTGCGAAGTGTCATTTTCTTTCCAGTTACTCCTCGCCGTCCGACTATTGTTTGCGGCTCTTTACACACACAAGCTGCCCAGCTGACAGAGGTTAGTTCTAGTTGCTTGAGAATATAATGATCTTGCTATGTTCGATTTAAGATTTGTTACCACTGATAGATAGGTATTTTCAAGGGCTATTTGCATGACAAGTTTTAGCTTCGTCAAAATGATATTAAGGTAGATATTAACTTGCGAAGTGTCATTTTCTTTCCAGTTACTCCTCGCAGTCCGACTGTTGTGTGCGGATCTTTACACACACAAGCTGCCCAGCTGACAGAGGTTAGTTCTAGTTGCTCTATAATAAAATCATCTTGCTACGTTCGATTTAGGATTTTTTACCACTGATAGATAGGTATTTTCAAGGGCTGTTTGCGTGCCAAGTTTTAGCTTCGTCAAAATGATATTAAGGGAGATATTAACTTGCAAAGTGTCATTTTCTTTCCAGTTACTCCTCGCCGTCCGACTATTGTTTGCGGCTCTTTACACACACAAGCTGCCCAGCTGACAGAGGTTAGTTCTAGTTGCTATATAATAAAATCATCTTGCTATGTTCGATTTCAGATTTTTTACTACTGATAGACAGGTATTTTCAAGGGCTGTTTGCCAATCAAGTTTTAGCTTCGTCAAAATAATAATGAAGGAGATATTAACTTGCAAAGTGTCATTTTCTTTCCAGTTACTTCTCGCCGACCGACTGTTTTGTGCGTCTCTCTACACACACAAGCTGCCCAGCTGACAGAGGTTGGTTCTATTTGCTTGATCATATAATCATCTTGCTATGTTCGATTTAAGATTTTTTACCACTGATAGATAGGTATTTTCAAGGGCTATTTGCATGACAAGTTTTAGCTTCGTCAAAATGATATTAAGGGAGATATTAACTTGCGAAGTGTCATTTTCTTTCCAGTTACTCCTCGCCGTCCGACTGTTGTGTGTGTCTCCCTACACACACGAGCTGCCCAGCTGACAGAGGTTGGTTCTAGTTGCTTGATCATTATAATCATCTTGCTATGTTCGATTTAAGACTTGTTACCACTGATAGATAGGTATTTTCAAGGGCTATTTGCATTACAAGTTTTAGCTTCGTCAAATTGATATTAAGGGAGATTTTAACTTGCGAAGTGTCATTTTCTTTCCAGTTACTACTCGCCGTCCGACTATTGTTTGCGGCTCTTTACACACACAAGCTGCCCAGCTGACAGAGGTTAGTTCTAGTTGCTTGAGAATATAATGATCTTGCTATGTTCGATTTAAGATTTGTTACCACTGATAGATAGGTATTTTCAAGGGCTATTTGCATGACAAGTTTTAGCTTCGTCAAAATGATATTAAGGTAGATATTAACTTGCGAAGTGTCATTTTCTTTCCAGTTACTCCTCGAAGTCCGACTGTTGTGTGCGGATCTTTACACACACAAGCTGCCCAGCTGACAGAGGTTAGTTCTAGTTGCTCTATAATAAAATCATCTTGCTACGTTCGATTTAAGATTTTTTACCACTGATAGATAGGTATTTTCAAGGGCTGTTTGCGTGCCAAGTTTTAGCTTCGTCAAAATGATATTAAGGGAGATATTAACTTGCAAAGTGTCATTTTCTTTCCAGTTACTCCTCGCCGTCGGACTATTGTTTGCGGCTCTTTACACACACAAGCTGCCCAGCTGACAGAGGTTAGTTCTAGTTGCTATATAATAAAATCATCTTGCTATGTTCGATTTCAGATTTTTTACCACTGATAGACAGGTATTTTCAAGGGCTATTTGCATGACAAGTTTTAGCTTCGTCAAAATGATATTAAGGGAGATTTTAACTTGCGAAGTGTCATTTTCTTTCCAGTTACTCCTCGCCGTCCGACTGTTGTGTGCGTCTCCCTACACACACGAGCTGCCCAGCTGACAGAGGTTGGTTCTAGTTGCTTGATCATATAATCATCTTGCTATGTTCGATTTAAGACTTGTTACCACTGATAGATAGGTATTTTCAAGGGCTATTTGCATTACAAGTTTTAGCTTCGTCAAATTGATATTAAGGGAGATTTTAACTTGCGAAGTGACATTTTCTTTCCAGTTACTCCTCGCCGTCCGACTATTGTTTGCGGCTCTTTACACACACAAGCTGCCCAGCTGACAGAGGTTAGTTCTAGTTGCTTGAGAATATAATGATCTTGCTATGTTCGATTTAAGATTTGTTACCACTGATAGATAGGTATTTTCAAGGGCTATTTGCATGACAAGTTTTAGCTTCGTCAAAATGATATTAAGGTAGATATTAACTTGCGAAGTGTCATTTTCTTTCCAGTTACTCCTCGCCGTCCGACTGTTGTGTGCGTCTCCCTACACACACGAGCTGCCCAGCTGACAGAGGTTGGTTCTAGTTGCTTGATCATTATAATCATCTTGCTATGTTCGATTTAAGACTTGTTACCACTGATAGATAGGTATTTTCAAGGGCTATTTGCATTACAAGTTTTAGCTTCGTCAAATTGATATTAAGGGAGATTTTAACTTGCGAAGTGTCATTTTCTTTCCAGTTACTCCTCGCCGTCCGACTATTGTTTGCGGCTCTTTACACACACAAGCTGCCCAGCTGACAGAGGTTAGTTCTAGTTGCTTGAGAATATAATGATCTTGCTATGTTCGATTTAAGATTTGTTACCACTGATAGATAGGTATTTTCAAGGGCTTTTTGCATGACAAGTTTTAGCTTCGTCAAAATGATATTAAGGTAGATATTAACTTGCGAAGTGTCATTTTCTTTCCAGTTACTTCTCGTCGACCGACTGTTTTGTGCGGCTCTTTACACACACAAGCTGCCCAGCTGACAGAGGTTAGTTCTAGTTGCTTGATCATATAATCATCTTGCTATGTTCGATTAAGATTTTTTACCACTGATAGACAGGTATTTTCAAGGGCTATTTGCATTACAAGTTTTAGCTTCGTCAAAATGATATTAAGGGAGATTTTAACTTGCGAAGTGTCATTTTCTTTCCAGTTACTTCTCGCCAACCGACTGTTGTGTGCGTCTCTCTACAAACACAAGCTGCCCAGCTGACAGAGGTTGGTTCTAGTTGCTTGATCATATCATCATCTTGCTATGTTCGATTTAAGATTTGTTACCACTGATAGATAGGTATTTTTAAGGGTTATTTGCATGACAAGTTTTAGCTTCGTCAAAATGATATTAAGGGAGATATTAACTTGCGAAGTGTCATTTTATTTCTAGTTACTCCTTGCCCTCCGACTGTTGTGTGCCTCTCTCTACACACACAAGCTGCCCAGCTGACAGAGGTTTGTTCTAGTTGCTCCATCATAAAATCATCTTGCTATCTTCGATTTAAGATTTTTTACCACTGATAGAAAGGTATTTTCAAGGGTTATTTGCATGACAGGTTTTAGCTTCGTCAAAATGATTTTAAGGGAGATATTAACTTGCGAAGTGTCATTTTCTTTCCAGTTACTCCTCGCCGTCCGACTGTTGTGTGCGTCTCTCTACACACACAAGCTGCCCAGCTGACAGAGGTTGGTTCTAGTTGCTTGATCATATAATCATCTTGCTATGTTCGATTTAAGATTTGTTACCACTGATAGATAGGTATTTTCAAGGGCTATTTGCATGACAAGTTTTAGCTTCGTCAAAATGATATTAAGGGAGATTTTAACTTGCGAAGTGTCATTTTCTTTCCAGTTACTTCTCGCCGACCGACTGTTGTGTGCGTCTCACTACACACACAAGCTGCCCAGCTGACAGAGGTTAGTTCTAGTTGCTCTATAATAAAATCATCTTGCTACGTTCGATTTAAGATTTTTTACCACTGATAGATAGGTATTTTCAAGGGCTGTTTGCGTGCCAAGTTTTAGCTTCGTCAAAATGATATTAAGGGAGATATTAACTTGCAAAGTGTCATTTTCTTTCCAGTTACTCCTCGCCGTCCGACTATTGTTTGCGGCTCTTTACACACACAAGCTGCCCAGCTGACAGAGGTTAGTTCTAGTTGCTTGATCATATAATCATCTTGCTATGTTCGATTTAAGATTTTTTACCACTGATAGACAGGTATTTTCAAGGGCTGTTTGCGTATCAAGTTTTAGCTTCGTCAAAATAATAATGAAGGAGATATTAACTTGCAAAGTGTCATTTTCTTTCCAGTTACTTCTCGTCGACCGACTGTTTTGTGCGGCTCTTTACACACACAAGCTGCCCAGCTGACAGAGGTTAGTTCTAGTTGCTTGATCATATAATCATCTTGCTATGTTCGATTAAGATTTTTTACCACTGATAGACAGGTATTTTCAAGGGCTATTTGCATTACAAGTTTTAGCTTCGTCAAAATGATATTAAGGGAGATTTTAACTTGCGAAGTGTCATTTTCTTTCCAGTTACTCCTCGCCGTCCGACTATTGTTTGCGGCTCTTTACACACACAAGCTGCCCAGCCGACAGAGGTTAGTTCTAGTTGCTTGATAATATAATGATCTTGGTATTTTCGATTTAAGATTTGTTACCACTGATAGATAGGTATTTTCAAGGGCTGTTTGCGTGCCAAGTTTTAGCTTCGTCAAAATGATATTAAGGGAGATATTAACTTGCAAAGTGTCATTTTCTTTCCAGTTACTCCTCGCCGTCGGACTATTGTTTGCGGCTCTTTACACACACAAGCTGCCCAGCTGACAGAGGTTCGTTCTAGTTGCTATATAATAAAATCATCTTGCTATGTTCGATTTCAGATTTTTTACCACTGATAGACAGGTATTTTCAAGGGCTATTTGCATTACAAGTTTTAGCTTCGTCAAATTGATATTAAGGGAGATTTTAACTTGCGAAGTGTCATTTTCTTTCCAGTTACTCCTCGCCGTCCGACTATTGTTTGCGGCTCTTTACACACACAAGCTGCCCAGCTGACAGAGGTTAGTTCTAGTTGCTTGAGAATATAATGATCTTGCTATGTTTGATTTAAGATTTGTTACCACTGATAGATAGGTATTTTCAAGGGCTATTTGCATGACAAGTTTTAGCTTCGTCAAAATGATATTAAGGTAGATATTAACTTGCGAAGTGTCATTTTCTTTCCAGTTACTCCTCGAAGTCCGACTGTTGTGTGCGGATCTTTACACACACAAGCTGCCCAGCTGACAGAGGTTAGTTCTAGTTGCTCTATAATAAAATCATCTTGCTACGTTCGATTTAAGATTTTTTACCACTGATAGATAGGTATTTTCAAGGGCTGTTTGCATGCCAAGTTTTAGCTTCGTCAAAATGATATTAAGGGAGATATTAACTTGCAAAGTGTCATTTTCTTTCCAGTTACTCCTCGCCGTCGGACTATTGTTTGCGGCTCTTTACACACACAAGCTGCCCAGCTGACAGAGGTTAGTTCTAGTTGCTATATAATAAAATCATCTTGCTATGTTCGATTTCAGATTTTTTACCACTGATAGACAGGTATTTTCAAGGGCTAATCGCATGACAAGTTTTAGCTTCGTCAAAATGATATTAAGGGAGATTTTAACTTGCGAAGTGTCATTTTCTTTCCAGTTACTTCTCGTCGACCGACTGTTTTGTGCGGCTCTTTACACACACAAGCTGCCCAGCTGACAGAGGTTAGTTCTAGTTGCTTGATCATATAATCATCTTGCTATGTTCGATTAAAATTTTTTACCACTGATAGACAGGTATTTTCAAGGGCTATTTGCATTACAAGTTTTAGCTTCGTCAAAATGATATTAAGGGAGATTTTAACTTGCGAAGTGTCATTTTCTTTCCAGTTACTCCTCGCCGTCCGACTATTGTTTGCGGCTCTTTACACACACAAGCTGCCCAGCTGACAGAGGTTGGTTCTAGTTGCTTGATAATATAATGATCTTGCTATGTTCGATTTAAGATTTGTTACCACTGATCGATAGGTATTTTCAAGGGCTTTTTGCATTACAAGTTTTAGCTTCGTCAAAATGATATTAAGGGAGATTTTAACTTGCGAAGTGTCATTTTCTTTCCAGTTACTCCTCGCCGTCCGACTATTGTTTGCGGCTCTTTACACACACAAGCTGCCCAGCTGACAGAGGTTAGTTCTAGTTGCTTGATAATATAATGATCTTGCTATGTTCGATTTAAGATTTGTTACCACTGATAGATAGGTATTTTCAAGGGCTTTTTGCATGACAAGTTTTAGCTTCGTCAAAATGATATTAAGGTAGATATTAACTTGCGAAGTGTCATTTTCTTTCCAGTTACTTCTCGCCAACCGACTGTTGTGTGCGTCTCTCTACAAACACAAGCTGCCCAGCTGACAGAGGTTGGTTCTAGTTGCTTGATCATATCATCATCTTGCTATGTTCGATTTAAGATTTGTTACCACTGATAGATAGGTATTTTTAAGGGTTATTTGCATGACAAGTTTTAGCTTCGTCAAAATGATATTAAGGGAGATATTAACTTGCGAAGTGTCATTTTATTTCTAGTTACTCCTTGCCCTCCGACTGTTGTGTGCGTCTCTCTACACACACAAGCTGCCCAGCTGACAGAGGTTTGTTCTAGTTGCTCCATCATAAAATCATCTTGCTATCTTCGATTTAAGATTTTTTACCACTGATAGAAAGGTATTTTCAAGGGTTATTTGCATGACAGGTTTTAGCTTCGTCAAAATGATTTTAAGGGAGATATTAACTTGCGAAGTGTCATTTTCTTTCCAGTTACTCCTCGCCGTCCGACTGTTGTGTGCGTCTCTCTACACACACAAGCTGCCCAGCTGACAGAGGTTGGTTCTAGTTGCTTGATCATATAATCATCTTGCTATGTTCGATTTAAGATTTTTTAACACTGATAGATAGGTATTTTCAAGGGCTGTTTGCGTGCCAAGTTTTAGCTTCGTCAAAATGATATTAAGGGAGATATTAACTTGCAAAGTGTCATTTTCTTTCCAGTTACTCCTCGCCGTCCGACTATTGTTTGCGGCTCTTTACACACACAAGCTGCCCAGCTGACAGAGGTTAGTTCTAGTTGCTTGATAATAATTATAATGATCTTGCTATGTTCGATTTAAGATTTGTTACCACTGATAGATAGGTATTTTCAAGGGCTTTTTGCATGACAAGTTTTAGCTTCGTCAAAATGATATTAAGGTAGATATTAACTTGCGAAGTGTCATTTTCTTTCCAGTTACTCCTCGCAGTCCGACTGTTGTGTGCGGATCTTTACACACACAAGCTGCCCAGCTGACAGAGGTTAGTTCTAGTTGCTCTATAATAAAATCATCTTGCTACGTTCGATTTAAGATTTTTTACCACTGATAGATAGGTATTTTCAAGGGCTGTTTGCGTGCCAAGTTTTAGCTTCGTCAAAATGATATTAAGGGAGATATTAACTTGCAAAGTGTCATTTTCTTTCCAGTTACTCCTCGCCGTCCGACTATTGTTTGCGGCTCTTTACACACACAAGCTGCCCAGCTGACAGAGGTTAGTTCTAGTTGCTTGATCATATAATCATCTTGCTATGTTCGATTTAAGATTTTTTACCACTGATAGACAGGTATTTTCAAGGGCTGTTTGCGTATCAAGTTTTAGCTTCGTCAAAATAATAATGAAGGAGATATTAACTTGCAAAGTGTCATTTTCTTTCCAGTTACTTCTCGTCGACCGACTGTTTTGTGCGGCTCTTTACACACACAAGCTGCCCAGCTGACAGAGGTTAGTTCTAGTTGCTTGATCATATAATCATCTTGCTATGTTCGATTAAGATTTTTTACCACTGATAGACAGGTATTTTCAAGGGCTATTTGCATTACAAGTTTTAGCTTCGTCAAAATGATATTAAGGGAGATTTTAACTTGCGAAGTGTCATTTTCTTTCCAGTTACTCCTCGCCGTCCGACTATTGTTTGCGGCTCTTTACACACACAAGCTGCCCAGCCGACAGAGGTTAGTTCTAGTTGCTTGATAATATAATGATCTTGGTATTTTCGATTTAAGATTTGTTACCACTGATAGATAGGTATTTTCAAGGGCTGTTTGCGTGCCAAGTTTTAGCTTCGTCAAAATGATATTAAGGGAGATATTAACTTGCAAAGTGTCATTTTCTTTCCAGTTACTCCTCGCCGTCGGACTATTGTTTGCGGCTCTTTACACACACAAGCTGCCCAGCTGACAGAGGTTCGTTCTAGTTGCTATATAATAAAATCATCTTGCTATGTTCGATTTCAGATTTTTTACCACTGATAGACAGGTATTTTCAAGGGCTATTTGCATGACAAGTTTTAGCTTCGTCAAAATGATATTAAGGGAGATTTTAACTTGCGAAGTGTCATTTTCTTTCCAGTTACTCCTCGCCGTCCGACTATTGTTTGCGGCTCTTTACACACACAAGCTGCCCAGCTGACAGAGGTTGGTTCTAGTTGCTTGATCATAAAATCATCTTGCTATGTTCGATTTAAGACTTGTTACCACTGATAGATAGGTATTTTCAAGGGCTATTTGCATTACAAGTTTTAGCTTCGTCAAAATGATATTAAGGGAGATTTTAACTTGCGAAGTGTCATTTTCTTTCCAGTTACTCCTCGCCGTCCGACTATTGTTTGCGGCTCTTTACACACACAAGCTGCCCAGCTGACAGAGGTTAGTTCTAGTTGCTTGATAATATAATGATCTTGCTATGTTCGATTTAAGATTTGTTACCACTGATAGATAGGTATTTTAAAGGGCTTTTTGCATGACAAGTTTTAGCTTCGTCAAAATGATATTAAGGTAGATATTAACTTGCGAAGTGTCATTTTCTTTCCAGTTACTTCTCGCCAACCGACTTAAGATTTGTTACCACTGATAGATAGGTATTTTTAAGGGTTATTTGCATGACAAGTTTTAGCTTCGTCAAAATGATATTAAGGGAGATATTAACTTGCGAATTGTCATTTTCTTTCCAGTTACTCCTTGCCCTCCGACTGTTGTGTGCGTCTCTCTACACACACAAGCTGCCCAGCTGACAGAGGTTTGTTCTAGTTGCTCCATCATAAAATCATCTTGCTATCTTCGATTTAAGATTTTTTACCACTGATAGAAAGGTATTTTCAAGGGTTATTTGCATGACAGGTTTTAGCTTCGTCAAAATGATATTAAGGTAGATATTAACTTGCGAAGTGTCATTTTCTTTCCAGTTACTCCTCGCAGTCCGACTGTTGTGTGCGGATCTTTACACACACAAGCTGCCCAGCTGACAGAGGTTAGTTCTAGTTGCTCTATAATAAAATCATCTTGCTACGTTCGATTTAAGATTTTTTAACACTGATAGATAGGTATTTTCAAGGGCTATTTGCATGACAAGTTTTAGCTTCGTCAAAATGATATTAAGGGAGATTTTAACTTGCGAAGTGTCATTTTCTTTCCAGTTACTCCTCGCCGTCCGACTATTGTTTGCGGCTCTTTACACACACAAGCTGCCCAGCTGACAGAGGTTAGTTCTAGTTGCTTGATAATATAATGATCTTGCTATGTTCGATTTAAGATTTGTTACCACTGATAGATAGGTATTTTCAAGGGCTTTTTGCATGACAAGTGTTAGCTTCGTCAAAATGATATTAAGGTAGATATTAACTTGCGAAGTGTCATTTTCTTTCCAGTTACTCCTCGCAGTCCGACTGTTGTGTGCGGATCTTTACACACACAAGCTGCCCAGCTGACAGAGGTTAGTTCTAGTTGCTTGATCATATAATCATCTTGCTATGTTCGATTTAAGATTTTTCACCACTGATAGACAGGTATTTTCAAGGGCTATTTGCATTACAAGTTTTAGCTTCGTCAAAATGATATTAAGGGAGATTTTAACTTGCGAAGTGTCATTTTCTTTCCAGTTACTCCTCGCCGTCCGACTATTGTTTGCGGCTCTTTACACACACAAGCTGCCCAGCCGACATAGGTTAGTTCTAGTTGCTTGATAATATAATGATCTTGCTATTTTCGATTTAAGATTTGTTACCACTGATAGATAGGTATTTTCAAGGGCTGTTTGCGTGCCAAGTTTTAGCTTCGTCAAAATGATATTAAGGGAGATATTAACTTGCAAAGTGTCATTTTCTTTCCAGTTACTCCTCGCCGTCGGACTATTGTTTGCGGCTCTTTACACACACAAGCTGCCCAGCTGACAGAGGTTAGTTCTAGTTGCTATATAATAAAATCATCTTGCTATGTTCGATTTCAGATTTTTTACCACTGATAGACAGGTATTTTCAAGGGCTATTTGCATGACAAGTTTTAGCTTCGTCAAAATGATATTAAGGGAGATTTTAACTTGCGAAGTGTCATTTTCTTTCCAGTTACTCCTCGCCGTCCGACTATTGTTTGCGGCTCTTTACACACACAAGCTGCCCAGCTGACAGAGGTTGGTTCTAGTTGCTTGATAATATAATGATCTTGCTATGTTCGATTTAAGATTTGTTACCACTGATCGATAGGTATTTTCAAGGGCTTTTTGCATGACAAGTTTTAGCTTCGTCAAAATGATATTAAGGGAGATATTAACTTGCGAAGTGTCATTTTCTTTCCAGTTACTCCTCGCCGTCCGACTGTTGTGTGCGTCTCCCTACACACACGAGCTGCCCAGCTGACAGAGGTCGGTTCTAGTTGCTTGATCATAAAATCATCTTGCTATGTTCGATTTAAGACTTGTTACCACTGATAGATAGGTATTTTCAAGGGCTATTTGCATTACAAGTTTTAGCTTCGTCAAAATGATATTAAGGGAGATTTTAACTTGCGAAGTGTCATTTTCTTTCCAGTTACTCCTCGCCGTCCGACTATTGTTTGCGGCTCTTTACACACACAAGCTGCCCAGCTGACAGAGGTTAGTTCTAGTTGCTTGATAATATAATGATCTTGCTATGTTCGATTTAAGATTTGTTACCACTGATAGATAGGTATTTTCAAGGGCTTTTTGCATGACAAGTTTTAGCTTCGTCAAAATGATATTAAGGTAGATATTAACTTGCGAAGTGTCATTTTCTTTCCAGTTACTTCTCGCCAACCGACTGTTGTTTGCGTCTCTCTACAAACACAAGCTGCCCAGCTGACAGAGGTTGGTTCTAGTTGCTTGATCATATCATCATCTTGCTATGTTCGATTTAAGATTTGTTACCACTGATAGATAGGTATTTTTAAGGGTTCTTTGCATGACAAGTTTTAGCTTCGTCAAAATGATATTAAGGGAGATATTAACTTGCGAATTGTCATTTTCTTTCCAGTTACTCCTTGCCCTCCGACTGTTGTGTGCGTCTCTCTACACACACAAGCTGCCCAGCTGACAGAGGTTTGTTCTAGTTGCTCCATCATAAAATCATCTTGCTATCTTCGATTTAAGATTTTTTACCACTGATAGAAAGGTATTTTCAAGGGTTATTTGCATGACAGGTTTTAGCTTCGTCAAAATGATTTTAAGGGAGATATTAACTTGCGAAGTGTCATTTTCTTTCCAGTTACTCCTCGCCGTCCGACTGTTGTGTGCGTCTCTCTACACACACAAGCTGCCCAGCTGACAGAGGTTGGTTCTAGTTGCTTGATCATATAATCATCTTGCTATGTTCGATTTAAGATTTTTTAACACTGATAGACAGGTATTTTCAAGGGCTATTTGCATTACAAGTTTTAGCTTCGTCAAAATGATATTAAGGGAGATTTTAACTTGCGAAGTGTCATTTTCTTTCCAGTTACTCCTCGCCGTCCGACTATTGTTTGCGGCTCTTTACACACACAAGCTGCCCAGCCGACATAGGTTAGTTCTAGTTGCTTGATAATATAATGATCTTGCTATTTTCGATTTAAGATTTGTTACCACTGATAGATAGGTATTTTCAAGGGCTGTTTGCGTGCCAAGTTTTAGCTTCGTCAAAATGATATTAAGGGAGATATTAACTTGCAAAGTGTCATTTTCTTTCCAGTTACTCCTCGCCGTCGGACTATTGTTTGCGGCTCTTTACACACACAAGCTGCCCAGCTGACAGAGGTTAGTTCTAGTTGCTATATAATAAAATCATCTTGCTATGTTCGATTTCAGATTTTTTACCACTGATAGACAGGTATTTTCAAGGGCTATTTGCATGACAAGTTTTAGCTTCGTCAAAATGATATTAAGGGAGATTTTAACTTGCGAAGTGTCATTTTCTTTCCAGTTACTCCTCGCCGTCCGACTATTGTTTGCGGCTCTTTACACACACAAGCTGCCCAGCTGACAGAGGTTGGTTCTAGTTGCTTGATAATATAATGATCTTGCTATGTTCGATTTAAGATTTGTTACCACTGATCGATAGGTATTTTCAAGGGCTTTTTGCATGACAAGTTTTAGCTTCGTCAAAATGATATTAAGGGAGATATTAACTTGCGAAGTGTCATTTTCTTTCCAGTTACTCCTCGCCGTCCGACTGTTGTGTGCGTCTCCCTACACACACGAGCTGCCCAGCTGACAGAGGTCGGTTCTAGTTGCTTGATCATAAAATCATCTTGCTATGTTCGATTTAAGACTTGTTACCACTGATAGATAGGTATTTTCAAGGGCTATTTGCATTACAAGTTTTAGCTTCGTCAAAATGATATTAAGGGAGATTTTAACTTGCGAAGTGTCATTTTCTTTCCAGTTACTCCTCGCCGTCCGACTATTGTTTGCGGCTCTTTACACACACAAGCTGCCCAGCTGACAGAGGTTAGTTCTAGTTGCTTGATAATATAATGATCTTGCTATGTTCGATTTAAGATTTGTTACCACTGATAGATAGGTATTTTCAAGGGCTTTTTGCATGACAAGTTTTAGCTTCGTCAAAATGATATTAAGGTAGATATTAACTTGCGAAGTGTCATTTTCTTTCCAGTTACTTCTCGCCAACCGACTGTTGTTTGCGTCTCTCTACAAACACAAGCTGCCCAGCTGACAGAGGTTGGTTCTAGTTGCTTGATCATATCATCATCTTGCTATGTTCGATTTAAGATTTGTTACCACTGATAGATAGGTATTTTTAAGGGTTCTTTGCATGACAAGTTTTAGCTTCGTCAAAATGATATTAAGGGAGATATTAACTTGCGAATTGTCATTTTCTTTCCAGTTACTCCTTGCCCTCCGACTGTTGTGTGCGTCTCTCTACACACACAAGCTGCCCAGCTGACAGAGGTTTGTTCTAGTTGCTCCATCATAAAATCATCTTGCTATCTTCGATTTAAGATTTTTTACCACTGATAGAAAGGTATTTTCAAGGGTTATTTGCATGACAGGTTTTAGCTTCGTCAAAATGATTTTAAGGGAGATATTAACTTGCGAAGTGTCATTTTCTTTCCAGTTACTCCTCGCCGTCCGACTGTTGTGTGCGTCTCTCTACACACACAAGCTGCCCAGCTGACAGAGGTTGGTTCTAGTTGCTTGATCATATAATCATCTTGCTATGTTCGATTTAAGATTTTTTAACACTGATAGATAGGTATTTTCAAGGGCTATTTGCATGACAAGTTTTAGCTTCGTCAAAATGATATTAAGGGAGATATTAACTTGCGAAGTGTCATTTTCTTTCCAGTTACTTCTCGCCAACCGACTTAAGATTTGTTACCACTGATAGATAGGTATTTTTAAGGGTTATTTGCATGACAAGTTTTAGCTTCGTCAAAATGATATTAAGGGAGATATTAACTTGCGAATTGTCATTTTCTTTCCAGTTACTCCTTGCCCTCCGACTGTTGTGTGCGTCTCTCTACACACACAAGCTGCCCAGCTGACAGAGGTTTGTTCTAGTTGCTCCATCATAAAATCATCTTGCTATCTTCGATTTAAGATTTTTTACCACTGATAGAAAGGTATTTTCAAGGGTTATTTGCATGACAGGTTTTAGCTTCGTCAAAATGATTTTAAGGGAGATATTAACTTGCGAAGTGTCATTTTCTTTCCAGTTACTCCTCGCCGTCCGACTGTTGTGTGCGTCTCTCTACACACACAAGCTGCCCAGCTGACAGAGGTTGGTTCTAGTTGCTTGATCATATAATCATCTTGCTATGTTCGATTTAAGATTTTTTAACACTGATAGATAGGTATTTTCAAGGGCTATTTGCATGACAAGTTTTAGCTTCGTCAAAATGATATTAAGGGAGATATTAACTTGCGAAGTGTCATTTTCTTTCCAGTTACTCCTCGCCGTCCGACTATTGTTTGCGGCTCTTTACACACACAAGCTGCCCAGCTGACAGAGGTTAGTTCTAGTTGCTTGATAATATAATGATCTTGCTATGTTCGATTTAAGATTTGTTACCACTGATAGATAGGTATTTTCAAGGGCTTTTTGCATGACAAGTGTTAGCTTCGTCAAAATGATATTAAGGTAGATATTAACTTGCGAAGTGTCATTTTCTTTCCAGTTACTCCTCGCAGTCCGACTGTTGTGTGCGGATCTTTACACACACAAGCTGCCCAGCTGACAGAGGTTAGTTCTAGTTGCTCTATAATAAAATCATCTTGCTACGTTCGATTTAAGATTTTTAACACTGATAGATAGGTATTTTCAAGGGCTATTTGCATGACAAGTTTTAGCTTCGTCAAAATGATATTAAGGGAGATTTTAACTTGCGAAGTGTCATTTTCTTTCCAGTTACTCCTCGCCGTCCGACTATTGTTTGCGGCTCTTTACACACACAAGCTGCCCAGCTGACAGAGGTTAGTTCTAGTTGCTTGATAATATAATGATCTTGCTATGTTCGATTTAAGATTTGTTACCACTGATAGATAGGTATTTTCAAGGGCTTTTTGCATGACAAGTGTTAGCTTCGTCAAAATGATATTAAGGTAGATATTAACTTGCGAAGTGTCATTTTCTTTCCAGTTACTCCTCGCAGTCCGACTGTTGTGTGCGGATCTTTACACACACAAGCTGCCCAGCTGACAGAGGTTAGTTCTAGTTGCTCTATAATAAAATCATCTTGCTACGTTCGATTTAAGATTTTTTACCACTGATAGATAGGTATTTTCAAGGGCTGTTTGCATGCCAAGTTTTAGCTTCGTCAAAATGATATTAAGGGAGATATTAACTTGCAAAGTGTCATTTTCTTTCCAGTTACTCCTCGCCGTCCGACTATTGTTTGCGGCTCTTTACACACACAAGCTGCCCAGCTGACAGAGGTTAGTTCTAGTTGCTTGATCATATAATCATCTTGCTATGTTCGATTTAAGATTTTTTACCACTGATAGACAGGTATTTTCAAGGGCTGTTTGCGTATCAAGTTTTAGCTTCGTCAAAATAATAATGAAGGAGATATTAACTTGCAAAGTGTCATTTTCTTTCCAGTTACTTCTCGCCGACCGACTGTTTTGTGCGGCTCTTTACACACACAAGCTGCCCAGCTGACAGAGGTTAGTTCTAGTTGCTTGATCATATAATGATCTTGCTATGTTCGATTTAAGATTTGTTACCACTGATAGATAGGTATTTTCAAGGGCTTTTTGCATGACAAGTTTTAGCTTCGTCAAAATGATATTAAGGTAGATATTAACTTGCGAAGTGTCATTTTCTTTCCAGTTACTTCTCGCCAACCGACTGTTGTGTGCGTCTCTCTACAAACACAAGCTGCCCAGCTGACAGAGGTTGGTTCTAGTTGCTTGATCATATCATCATCTTGCTATGTTCGATTTAAGATTTGTTACCACTGATAGATAGGTATTTTCAAGGGCTGTTTGCGTGCCAAGTTTTAGCTTCGTCAAAATGATATTAAGGGAGATATTAACTTGCAAAGTGTCATTTTCTTTCCAGTTACTCCTCGCCGTCGGACTATTGTTTGCGGCTCTTTACACACACAAGCTGCCCAGCTGACAGAGGTTAGTTCTAGTTGCTATATAATAAAATCATCTTGCTATGTTCGATTTCAGATTTTTTTCCACTGATAGACAGGTATTTTCAAGGGCTATTTGCATGACAAGTTTTAGCTTCGTCAAAATGATATTAAGGGAGATTTTAACTTGCGAAGTGTCATTTTCTTTCCAGTTACTCCTCACCGTCCGACTATTGTTTGCGGCTCTTTACACACACAAGCTGCCCAGCTGACAGAGGTTGGTTCTAGTTGCTTGATAATATAATGATCTTGCTATGTTCGATTTAAGATTTGTTACCACTGATAGATAGGTATTTTCAAGGGCTTTTTGCATGACAAGTGTTAGCTTCGTCAAAATGATATTAAGGTAGATATTAACTTGCGAAGTGTCATTTTCTTTCCAGTTACTCCTCGCAGTCCGACTGTTGTGTGCGGATCTTTACACACACAAGCTGCCCAGCTGACAGAGGTTAGTTCTAGTTGCTCTATAATAAAATCATCTTGCTACGTTCGATTTAAGATTTTTTACCACTGATAGATAGGTATTTTCAAGGGCTGTTTGCGTGCCAAGTTTTAGCTTCGTCAAAATGATATTAAGGGAGATATTAACTTGCAAAGTGTCATTTTCTTTCCAGTTACTCCTCGCCGTCCGACTGTTGTTTGCGGCTCTTCACACACACAAGCTGCCCAGCTGACAGAGGTTAGTTCTAGTTGCTTGATCATATAATCATCTTGCTATGTTCGATTTAAGATTTTTTACCACTGATAGACAGGTATTTTCAAGGGCTGTTTGCGTATCAAGTTTTAGCTTCGTCAAAATAATAATGAAGGAGATATTAACTTGCAAAGTGTCATTTTCTTTCCAGTTACTTCTCGCCGACCGACTGTTTTGTGCGGCTCTTTACACACACAAGCTGCCCAGCTGACAGAGGTTAGTTCTAGTTGCTTGATCATATAATGATCTTGCTATGTTCGATTTAAGATTTGTTACCACTGATAGATAGGTATTTTCAAGGGCTTTTTGCATGACAAGTTTTAGCTTCGTCAAAATGATATTAAGGTAGATATTAACTTGCGAAGTGTCATTTTCTTTCCAGTTACTTCTCGCCAACCGACTGTTGTGTGCGTCTCTCTACAAACACAAGCTGCCCAGCTGACAGAGGTTGGTTCTAGTTGCTTGATCATATCATCATCTTGCTATGTTCGATTTAAGATTTGTTACCACTGATAGATAGGTATTTTCAAGGGCTGTTTGCGTGCCAAGTTTTAGCTTCGTCAAAATGATATTAAGGGAGATATTAACTTGCAAAGTGTCATTTTCTTTCCAGTTACTCCTCGCCGTCGGACTATTGTTTGCGGCTCTTTACACACACAAGCTGCCCAGCTGACAGAGGTTAGTTCTAGTTGCTATATAATAAAATCATCTTGCTATGTTCGATTTCAGATTTTTTTTCCACTGATAGACAGGTATTTTCAAGGGCTATTTGCATGACAAGTTTTAGCTTCGTCAAAATGATATTAAGGGAGATTTTAACTTGCGAAGTGTCATTTTCTTTCCAGTTACTCCTCGCCGTCCGACTATTGTTTGCGGCTCTTTACACACACAAGCTGCCCAGCTGACAGAGGTTAGTTCTAGTTGCTATATAATAAAATCATCTTGCTATGTTCGATTTCAGATTTTTTACCACTGATAGACAGGTATTTTCAAGGGCTATTTGCATGACAAGTTTTAGCTTCGTCAAAATGATATTAAGGGAGATTTTAACTTGCGAAGTGTCATTTTCTTTCCAGTTACTCCTCGCCGTCCGACTATTGTTTGCGGCTCTTTACACACACAAGCTGCCCAGCTGACAGAGGTTGGTTCTAGTTGCTTGATAATATAATGATCTTGCTATGTTCGATTTAAGATTTGTTACCACTGATAGATAGGTATTTTCAAGGGCTTTTTGCATGACAAGTGTTAGCTTCGTCAAAATGATATTAAGGTAGATATTAACTTGCGAAGTGTCATTTTCTTTCCAGTTACTCCTCGCAGTCCGACTGTTGTGTGCGGATCTTTACACACACAAGCTGCCCAGCTGACAGAGGTTAGTTCTAGTTGCTCTATAATAAAATCATCTTGCTACGTTCGATTTAAGATTTTTTACCACTGATAGATAGGTATTTTCAAGGGCTGTTTGCGTGCCAAGTTTTAGCTTCGTCAAAATGATATTAAGGGAGATATTAACTTGCAAAGTGTCATTTTCTTTCCAGTTACTCCTCGCCGTCCGACTGTTGTTTGCGGCTCTTCACACACACAAGCTGCCCAGCTGACAGAGGTTAGTTCTAGTTGCTTGATCATATAATCATCTTGCTATGTTCGATTTAAGATTTTTTACCACTGATAGACAGGTATTTTCAAGGGCTGTTTGCGTATCAAGTTTTAGCTTCGTCAAAATAATAATGAAGGAGATATTAACTTGCAAAGTGTCATTTTCTTTCCAGTTACTTCTCGCCGACCGACTGTTTTGTGCGGCTCTTTACACACACAAGCTGCCCAGCTGACAGAGGTTAGTTCTAGTTGCTTGATCATATAATGATCTTGCTATGTTCGATTTAAGATTTGTTACCACTGATAGATAGGTATTTTCAAGGGCTTTTTGCATGACAAGTTTTAGCTTCGTCAAAATGATATTAAGGTAGATATTAACTTGCGAAGTGTCATTTTCTTTCCAGTTACTTCTCGCCAACCGACTGTTGTGTGCGTCTCTCTACAAACACAAGCTACCCAGCTGACAGAGGTTGGTTCTAGTTGCTTGATCATATCATCATCTTGCTATGTTCGATTTAAGATTTGTTACCACTGATAGATAGGTATTTTCAAGGGCTGTTTGCGTGCCAAGTTTTAGCTTCGTCAAAATGATATTAAGGGAGATATTAACTTGCAAAGTGTCATTTTCTTTCCAGTTACTCCTCGCCGTCGGACTATTGTTTGCGGCTCTTTACACACACAAGCTGCCCAGCTGACAGAGGTTAGTTCTAGTTGCTATATAATAAAATCATCTTGCTACGTTCGATTTAAGATTTTTTACCACTGATAGATAGGTATTTTCAAGGGCTGTTTGCGTGCCAAGTTTTAGCTTCGTCAAAATGATATTAAGGGAGATATTAACTTGCAAAGTGTCATTTTCTTTCCAGTTACTCCTCGCCGTCCGACTATTGTTTGCGGCTCTTTACACACACAAGCTGCCCAGCTGACAGAGGTTAGTTCTAGTTGCTTGATCATATAATCATCTTGCTATGTTCGATTTAAGATTTGTTACCACTGATAGATAGGTATTTTCAAGGGCTTTTTGCATGACAAGTTTTAGCTTCGTCAAAATGATATTAAGGTAGATATTAACTTGCGAAGTGTCATTTTCTTTCCAGTTACTTCTCGCCAACCGACTGTTGTGTGCGTCTCTCTACAAACACAAGCTGCCCAGCTGACAGAGGTTGGTTCTAGTTGCTTGATCATATCATCATCTTGCTATGTTCGATTTAAGATTTGTTACCACTGATAGATAGGTATTTTCAAGGGCTGTTTGCGTGCCAAGTTTTAGCTTCGTCAAAATGATATTAAGGGAGATATTAACTTGCGAAGTGTCATTTTCTTTCCAGTTACTCCTCGCCGTCCGACTATTGTTTGCGGCTCTTTACACACACAAGCTGCCCAGCTGACAGAGGTTGGTTCTAGTTGCTTGATAATATAATGATCTTGCTATGTTCGATTTAAGATTTGTTACCACTGATCGATAGGTATTTTCAAGGGCTTTTTGCATGACAAGTTTTAGCTTCGTCAAAATGATATTAAGGGAGATATTAACTTGCGAAGTGTCATTTTCTTTCCAGTTACTCCTCGCCGTCCGACTGTTGTGTGCGTCTCCCTACACACACGAGCTGCCCAGCTGACAGAGGTTGGTTCTAGTTGCTTGATCATAAAATCATCTTGCTATGTTCGATTTAAGACTTGTTACCACTGATAGATAGGTATTTTCAAGGGCTATTTGCATTACAAGTTTTAGCTTCGTCAAAATGATATTAAGGGAGATTTTAACTTGCGAAGTGTCATTTTCTTTCCAGTTACTCCTCGCCGTCCGACTATTGTTTGCGGCTCTTTACACACACAAGCTGCCCAGCTGACAGAGGTTAGTTCTAGTTGCTTGATAATATAATGATCTTGCTATGTTCGATTTAAGATTTGTTACCACTGATAGATAGGTATTTTCAAGGGCTTTTTGCATGACAAGTTTTAGCTTCGTCAAAATGATATTAAGGTAGATATTAACTTGCGAAGTGTCATTTTCTTTCCAGTTACTTCTCGCCAACCGACTGTTGTTTGCGTCTCTCTACAAACACAAGCTGCCCAGCTGACAGAGGTTGGTTCTAGTTGCTTGATCATATCATCATCTTGCTATGTTCGATTTAAGATTTGTTACCACTGATAGATAGGTATTTTCAAGGGTTATTTGCATGACAGGTTTTAGCTTCGTCAAAATGATATTAAGGGAGATATTAACTTGCAAAGTGTCATTTTCTTTCCAGTTACTCCTCGCCGTCGGACTACTGTTTGCGGCTCTTTACACACACAAGCTGCCCAGCTGACAGAGGTTCGTTCTAGTTGCTATATAATAAAATCATCTTGCTATGTTCGATTTCAGATTTTTTACCACTGATAGACAGGTATTTTCAAGGGCTATTTGCATGACAAGTTTTAGCTTCGTCAAAATGATATTAAGGGAGATTTTAACTTGCGAAGTGTCATTTTCTTTCCAGTTACTCCTCGCCGTCCGACTATTGTTTGCGGCTCTTTACACACACAAGCTGCCCAGCTGACAGAGGTTGGTTCTAGTTGCTTGATAATATAATGATCTTGCTATGTTCGATTTAAGATTTGTTACCACTGATCGATAGGTATTTTCAAGGGCTTTTTGCATGACAAGTTTTAGCTTCGTCAAAATGATATTAAGGGAGATATTAACTTGCGAAGTGTCATTTTCTTTCCAGTTACTCCTCGCCGTCCGACTGTTGTGTGCGTCTCCCTACACACACGAGCTGCCCAGCTGACAGAGGTTGGTTCTAGTTGCTTGATCATAAAATCATCTTGCTATGTTCGATTTAAGACTTGTTACCACTGATAGATAGGTATTTTCAAGGGCTATTTGCATTACAAGTTTTAGCTTCGTCAAAATGATATTAAGGGAGATTTTAACTTGCGAAGTGTCATTTTCTTTCCAGTTACTCCTCGCCGTCCGACTATTGTTTGCGGCTCTTTACACACACAAGCTGCCCAGCTGACAGAGGTTAGTTCTAGTTGCTTGATAATATAATGATCTTGCTATGTTCGATTTAAGATTTGTTACCACTGATAGATAGGTATTTTCAAGGGCTTTTTGCATGACAAGTTTTAGCTTCGTCAAAATGATATTAAGGTAGATATTAACTTGCGAAGTGTCATTTTCTTTCCAGTTACTTCTCGCCAACCGACTTAAGATTTGTTACCACTGATAGATAGGTATTTTTAAGGGTTATTTGCATGACAAGTTTTAGCTTCGTCAAAATGATATTAAGGGAGATATTAACTTGCGAATTGTCATTTTCTTTCCAGTTACTCCTTGCCCTCCGACTGTTGTGTGCGTCTCTCTACACACACAAGCTGCCCAGCTGACAGAGGTTTGTTCTAGTTGCTCCATCATAAAATCATCTTGCTATCTTCGATTTAAGATTTTTTACCACTGATAGAAAGGTATTTTCAAGGGTTATTTGCATGACAGGTTTTAGCTTCGTCAAAATGATATTAAGGTAGATATTAACTTGCGAAGTGTCATTTTCTTTCCAGTTACTCCTCGCAGTCCGACTGTTGTGTGCGGATCTTTACACACACAAGCTGCCCAGCTGACAGAGGTTAGTTCTAGTTGCTCTATAATAAAATCATCTTGCTACGTTCGATTTAAGATTTTTTAACACTGATAGATAGGTATTTTCAAGGGCTATTTGCATGACAAGTTTTAGCTTCGTCAAAATGATATTAAGGGAGATTTTAACTTGCGAAGTGTCATTTTCTTTCCAGTTACTCCTCGCCGTCCGACTATTGTTTGCGGCTCTTTACACACACAAGCTGCCCAGCTGACAGAGGTTAGTTCTAGTTGCTTGATAATATAATGATCTTGCTATGTTCGATTTAAGATTTGTTACCACTGATAGATAGGTATTTTCAAGGGCTTTTTGCATGACAAGTGTTAGCTTCGTCAAAATGATATTAAGGTAGATATTAACTTGCGAAGTGTCATTTTCTTTCCAGTTACTCCTCGCAGTCCGACTGTTGTGTGCGGATCTTTACACACACAAGCTGCCCAGCTGACAGAGGTTAGTTCTAGTTGCTTGATCATATAATCATCTTGCTATGTTCGATTTAAGATTTTTTACCACTGATAGACAGGTATTTTCAAGGGCTATTTGCATTACAAGTTTTAGCTTCGTCAAAATGATATTAAGGGAGATTTTAACTTGCGAAGTGTCATTTTCTTTCCAGTTACTCCTCGCCGTCCGACTATTGTTTGCGGCTCTTTACACACACAAGCTGCCCAGCCGACATAGGTTAGTTCTAGTTGCTTGATAATATAATGATTTTGCTTTTTTCGTTTTAAGATTTGTTACCACTGATAGATAGGTATTTTCAAGGGCTGTTTGCGTGCCAAGTTTTAGCTTCGTCAAAATGATATTAAGGGAGATATTAACTTGCAAAGTGTCATTTTCTTTCCAGTTACTCCTCGCCGTCGGACTATTGTTTGCGGCTCTTTACACACACAAGCTGCCCAGCTGACAGAGGTTAGTTCTAGTTGCTATATAATAAAATCATCTTGCTATGTTCGATTTCAGATTTTTTACCACTGATAGACAGGTATTTTCAAGGGCTATTTGCATGACAAGTTTTAGCTTCGTCAAAATGATATTAAGGGAGATTTTAACTTGCGAAGTGTCATTTTCTTTCCAGTTACTCCTCGCAGTCCGACTGTTGTGTGCGGATCTTTACACACACAAGCTGCCCAGCTGACAGAGGTTAGTTCTAGTTGCTCTATAATAAAATCATCTTGCTACGTTCGATTTAAGATTTTTTAACACTGATAGATAGGTATTTTCAAGGGCTATTTGCATGACAAGTTTTAGCTTCGTCAAAATGATATTAAGGGAGATTTTAACTTGCGAAGTGTCATTTTCTTTCCAGTTACTCCTCGCCGTCCGACTATTGTTTGCGGCTCTTTACACACACAAGCTGCCCAGCTGACAGAGGTTAGTTCTAGTTGCTTGATAATATAATGATCTTGCTATGTTCGATTTAAGATTTGTTACCACTGATAGATAGGTATTTTCAAGGGCTTTTTGCATGACAAGTGTTAGCTTCGTCAAAATGATATTAAGGTAGATATTAACTTGCGAAGTGTCATTTTCTTTCCAGTTACTCCTCGCAGTCCGACTGTTGTGTGCGGATCTTTACACACACAAGCTGCCCAGCTGACAGAGGTTAGTTCTAGTTGCTCTATAATAAAATCATCTTGCTACGTTCGATTTAAGATTTTTTACCACTGATAGATAGGTATTTTCAAGGGCTTTTTGCATGACAAGTTTTAGCTTCGTCAAAATGATATTAAGGTAGATATTAACTTGCGAAGTGTCATTTTCTTTCCAGTTACTTCTCGCCAACCGACTGTTGTTTGCGTCTCTCTACAAACACAAGCTGCCCAGCTGACAGAGGTTGGTTCTAGTTGCTTGATCATATCATCATCTTGCTATGTTCGATTTAAGATTTGTTACCACTGATAGATAGGTATTTTCAAGGGTTATTTGCATGACAGGTTTTAGCTTCGTCAAAATGATATTAAGGGAGATATTAACTTGCAAAGTGTCATTTTCTTTCCAGTTACTCCTCGCCGTCGGACTACTGTTTGCGGCTCTTTACACACACAAGCTGCCCAGCTGACAGAGGTTCGTTCTAGTTGCTATATAATAAAATCATCTTGCTATGTTCGATTTCAGATTTTTTACCACTGATAGACAGGTATTTTCAAGGGCTATTTGCATGACAAGTTTTAGCTTCGTCAAAATGATATTAAGGGAGATTTTAACTTGCGAAGTGTCATTTTCTTTCCAGTTACTCCTCGCCGTCCGACTATTGTTTGCGGCTCTTTACACACACAAGCTGCCCAGCTGACAGAGGTTGGTTCTAGTTGCTTGATAATATAATGATCTTGCTATGTTCGATTTAAGATTTGTTACCACTGATCGATAGGTATTTTCAAGGGCTTTTTGCATGACAAGTTTTAGCTTCGTCAAAATGATATTAAGGGAGATATTAACTTGCGAAGTGTCATTTTCTTTCCAGTTACTCCTCGCCGTCCGACTGTTGTGTGCGTCTCCCTACACACACGAGCTGCCCAGCTGACAGAGGTTGGTTCTAGTTGCTTGATCATAAAATCATCTTGCTATGTTCGATTTAAGACTTGTTACCACTGATAGATAGGTATTTTCAAGGGCTATTTGCATTACAAGTTTTAGCTTCGTCAAAATGATATTAAGGGAGATTTTAACTTGCGAAGTGTCATTTTCTTTCCAGTTACTCCTCGCCGTCCGACTATTGTTTGCGGCTCTTTACACACACAAGCTGCCCAGCTGACAGAGGTTAGTTCTAGTTGCTTGATAATATAATGATCTTGCTATGTTCGATTTAAGATTTGTTACCACTGATAGATAGGTATTTTCAAGGGCTTTTTGCATGACAAGTTTTAGCTTCGTCAAAATGATATTAAGGTAGATATTAACTTGCGAAGTGTCATTTTCTTTCCAGTTACTTCTCGCCAACCGACTTAAGATTTGTTACCACTGATAGATAGGTATTTTTAAGGGTTATTTGCATGACAAGTTTTAGCTTCGTCAAAATGATATTAAGGGAGATATTAACTTGCGAATTGTCATTTTCTTTCCAGTTACTCCTTGCCCTCCGACTGTTGTGTGCGTCTCTCTACACACACAAGCTGCCCAGCTGACAGAGGTTTGTTCTAGTTGCTCCATCATAAAATCATCTTGCTATCTTCGATTTAAGATTTTTTACCACTGATAGAAAGGTATTTTCAAGGGTTATTTGCATGACAGGTTTTAGCTTCGTCAAAATGATATTAAGGTAGATATTAACTTGCGAAGTGTCATTTTCTTTCCAGTTACTCCTCGCAGTCCGACTGTTGTGTGCGGATCTTTACACACACAAGCTGCCCAGCTGACAGAGGTTAGTTCTAGTTGCTCTATAATAAAATCATCTTGCTACGTTCGATTTAAGATTTTTTAACACTGATAGATAGGTATTTTCAAGGGCTATTTGCATGACAAGTTTTAGCTTCGTCAAAATGATATTAAGGGAGATTTTAACTTGCGAAGTGTCATTTTCTTTCCAGTTACTCCTCGCCGTCCGACTATTGTTTGCGGCTCTTTACACACACAAGCTGCCCAGCTGACAGAGGTTAGTTCTAGTTGCTTGATAATATAATGATCTTGCTATGTTCGATTTAAGATTTGTTACCACTGATAGATAGGTATTTTCAAGGGCTTTTTGCATGACAAGTGTTAGCTTCGTCAAAATGATATTAAGGTAGATATTAACTTGCGAAGTGTCATTTTCTTTCCAGTTACTCCTCGCAGTCCGACTGTTGTGTGCGGATCTTTACACACACAAGCTGCCCAGCTGACAGAGGTTAGTTCTAGTTGCTTGATCATATAATCATCTTGCTATGTTCGATTTAAGATTTTTTACCACTGATAGACAGGTATTTTCAAGGGCTATTTGCATTACAAGTTTTAGCTTCGTCAAAATGATATTAAGGGAGATTTTAACTTGCGAAGTGTCATTTTCTTTCCAGTTACTCCTCGCCGTCCGACTATTGTTTGCGGCTCTTTACACACACAAGCTGCCCAGCCGACATAGGTTAGTTCTAGTTGCTTGATAATATAATGATTTTGCTTTTTTCGATTTAAGATTTGTTACCACTGATAGATAGGTATTTTCAAGGGCTGTTTGCGTGCCAAGTTTTAGCTTCGTCAAAATGATATTAAGGGAGATATTAACTTGCAAAGTGTCATTTTCTTTCCAGTTACTCCTCGCCGTCGGACTATTGTTTGCGGCTCTTTACACACACAAGCTGCCCAGCTGACAGAGGTTAGTTCTAGTTGCTATATAATAAAATCATCTTGCTATGTTCGATTTCAGATTTTTTACCACTGATAGACAGGTATTTTCAAGGGCTATTTGCATGACAAGTTTTAGCTTCGTCAAAATGATATTAAGGGAGATTTTAACTTGCGAAGTGTCATTTTCTTTCCAGTTACTCCTCGCCGTCCGACTATTGTTTGCGGCTCTTTACACACACAAGCTGCCCAGCTGACAGAGGTTGGTTCTAGTTGCTTGATAATATAATGATCTTGCTATGTTCGATTTAAGATTTGTTACCACTGATCGATAGGTATTTTCAAGGGCTTTTTGCATGACAAGTTTTAGCTTCGTCAAAATGATATTAAGGGAGATATTAACTTGCGAAGTGTCATTTTCTTTCCAGTTACTCCTCGCCGTCCGACTGTTGTGTGCGTCTCCCTACACACACGAGCTGCCCAGCTGACAGAGGTCGGTTCTAGTTGCTTGATCATAAAATCATCTTGCTATGTTCGATTTAAGACTTGTTACCACTGATAGATAGGTATTTTCAAGGGCTATTTGCATTACAAGTTTTAGCTTCGTCAAAATGATATTAAGGGAGATTTTAACTTGCGAAGTGTCATTTTCTTTCCAGTTACTCCTCGCCGTCCGACTATTGTTTGCGGCTCTTTACACACACAAGCTGCCCAGCTGACAGAGGTTAGTTCTAGTTGCTTGATAATATAATGATCTTGCTATGTTCGATTTAAGATTTGTTACCACTGATAGATAGGTATTTTCAAGGGCTTTTTGCATGACAAGTTTTAGCTTCGTCAAAATGATATTAAGGTAGATATTAACTTGCGAAGTGTCATTTTCTTTCCAGTTACTTCTCGCCAACCGACTGTTGTTTGCGTCTCTCTACAAACACAAGCTGCCCAGCTGACAGAGGTTGGTTCTAGTTGCTTGATCATATCATCATCTTGCTATGTTCGATTTAAGATTTGTTACCACTGATAGATAGGTATTTTTAAGGGTTCTTTGCATGACAAGTTTTAGCTTCGTCAAAATGATATTAAGGGAGATATTAACTTGCGAATTGTCATTTTCTTTCCAGTTACTCCTTGCCCTCCGACTGTTGTGTGCGTCTCTCTACACACACAAGCTGCCCAGCTGACAGAGGTTTGTTCTAGTTGCTCCATCATAAAATCATCTTGCTATCTTCGATTTAAGATTTTTTACCACTGATAGAAAGGTATTTTCAAGGGTTATTTGCATGACAGGTTTTAGCTTCGTCAAAATGATTTTAAGGGAGATATTAACTTGCGAAGTGTCATTTTCTTTCCAGTTACTCCTCGCCGTCCGACTGTTGTGTGCGTCTCTCTACACACACAAGCTGCCCAGCTGACAGAGGTTGGTTCTAGTTGCTTGATCATATAATCATCTTGCTATGTTCGATTTAAGATTTTTTAACACTGATAGATAGGTATTTTCAAGGGCTATTTGCATGACAAGTTTTAGCTTCGTCAAAATGATATTAAGGGAGATATTAACTTGCGAAGTGTCATTTTCTTTCCAGTTACTCCTCGCCGTCCGACTATTGTTTGCGGCTCTTTACACACACAAGCTGCCCAGCTGACAGAGGTTAGTTCTAGTTGCTTGATAATATAATGATCTTGCTATGTTCGATTTAAGATTTGTTACCACTGATAGATAGGTATTTTCAAGGGCTTTTTGCATGACAAGTGTTAGCTTCGTCAAAATGATATTAAGGTAGATATTAACTTGCGAAGTGTCATTTTCTTTCCAGTTACTCCTCGCAGTCCGACTGTTGTGTGCGGATCTTTACACACACAAGCTGCCCAGCTGACAGAGGTTAGTTCTAGTTGCTCTATAATAAAATCATCTTGCTACGTTCGATTTAAGATTTTTTAACACTGATAGATAGGTATTTTCAAGGGCTATTTGCATGACAAGTTTTAGCTTCGTCAAAATGATATTAAGGGAGATTTTAACTTGCGAAGTGTCATTTTCTTTCCAGTTACTCCTCGCCGTCCGACTATTGTTTGCGGCTCTTTACACACACAAGCTGCCCAGCTGACAGAGGTTAGTTCTAGTTGCTTGATAATATAATGATCTTGCTATGTTCGATTTAAGATTTGTTACCACTGATAGATAGGTATTTTCAAGGGCTTTTTGCATGACAAGTGTTAGCTTCGTCAAAATGATATTAAGGTAGATATTAACTTGCGAAGTGTCATTTTCTTTCCAGTTACTCCTCGCAGTCCGACTGTTGTGTGCGGATCTTTACACACACAAGCTGCCCAGCTGACAGAGGTTAGTTCTAGTTGCTCTATAATAAAATCATCTTGCTACGTTCGATTTAAGATTTTTTACCACTGATAGATAGGTATTTTCAAGGGCTGTTTGCGTGCCAAGTTTTAGCTTCGTCAAAATGATATTAAGGGAGATATTAACTTGCAAAGTGTCATTTTCTTTCCAGTTACTCCTCGCCGTCCGACTATTGTTTGCGGCTCTTTACACACACAAGCTGCCCAGCTGACAGAGGTTAGTTCTAGTTGCTTGATCATATAATCATCTTGCTATGTTCGATTTCAGATTTTTTACCACTGATAGACAGGTATTTTCAAGGGCTGTTTGCGTATCAAGTTTTAGCTTCGTCAAAATAATAATGAAGGAGATATTAACTTGCAAAGTGTCATTTTCTTTCCAGTTACTTCTCGCCGACCGACTGTTTTGTGCGGCTCTTTACACACACAAGCTGCCCAGCTGACAGAGGTTAGTTCTAGTTGCTTGATCATATAATGATCTTGCTATGTTCGATTTAAGATTTGTTACCACTGATAGATAGGTATTTTCAAGGGCTTTTTGCATGACAAGTTTTAGCTTCGTCAAAATGATATTAAGGTAGATATTAACTTGCGAAGTGTCATTTTCTTTCCAGTTACTTCTCGCCAACCGACTGTTGTGTGCGTCTCTCTACAAACACAAGCTGCCCAGCTGACAGAGGTTGGTTCTAGTTGCTTGATCATATCATCATCTTGCTATGTTCGATTTAAGATTTGTTACCACTGATAGATAGGTATTTTCAAGGGCTGTTTGCGTGCCAAGTTTTAGCTTCGTCAAAATGATATTAAGGGAGATATTAACTTGCAAAGTGTCATTTTCTTTCCAGTTACTCCTCGCCGTCGGACTATTGTTTGCGGCTCTTTACACACACAAGCTGCCCAGCTGACAGAGGTTGGTTCTAGTTGCTTGATAATATAATGATCTTGCTAGGTTCGATTTAAGATTTGTTACCACTGATAGATAGGTATTTTCAAGGGCTTTTTGCATGACAAGTGTTAGCTTCGTCAAAATGATATTAAGGTAGATATTAACTTGCGAAGTGTCATTTTCTTTCCAGTTACTCCTCGCAGTCCGACTGTTGTGTGCGGATCTTTACACACACAAGCTGCCCAGCTGACAGAGGTTAGTTCTAGTTGCTCTATAATAAAATCATCTTGCTACGTTCGATTTAAGATTTTTTACCACTGATAGATAGGTATTTTCAAGGGCTGTTTGCGTGCCAAGTTTTAGCTTCGTCAAAATGATATTAAGGGAGATATTAACTTGAAAAGTGTCATTTTCTTTCCAGTTACTCCTCGCCGTCCGACTGTTGTTTGCGGCTCTTTACACACACAAGCTGCCCAGCTGACAGAGGTTAGTTCTAGTTGCTTGATCATATAATCATCTTGCTATGTTCGATTTAAGATTTTTTACCACTGATAGACAGGTATTTTCAAGGGCTGTTTGCGTATCAAGTTTTAGCTTCGTCAAAATAATAATGAAGGAGATATTAACTTGCAAAGTGTCATTTTCTTTCCAGTTACTTCTCGCCGACCGACTGTTTTGTGCGGCTCTTTACACACACAAGCTGCCCAGCTGACAGAGGTTAGTTCTAGTTGCTTGATCATATAATGATCTTGCTATGTTCGATTTAAGATTTGTTACCACTGATAGATAGGTATTTTCAAGGGCTTTTTGCATGACAAGTTTTAGCTTCGTCAAAATGATATTAAGGTAGATATTAACTTGCGAAGTGTCATTTTCTTTCCAGTTACTTCTCGCCAACCGACTGTTGTGTGCGTCTCTCTACAAACACAAGCTGCCCAGCTGACAGAGGTTGGTTCTAGTTGCTTGATCATATCATCATCTTGCTATGTTCGATTTAAGATTTGTTACCACTGATAGATAGGTATTTTCAAGGGCTGTTTGCGTGCCAAGTTTTAGCTTCGTCAAAATGATATTAAGGGAGATATTAACTTGCAAAGTGTCATTTTCTTTCCAGTTACTCCTCGCCGTCGGACTATTGTTTGCGGCTCTTTACACACACAAGCTGCCCAGCTGACAGAGGTTAGTTCTAGTTGCTATATAATAAAATCATCTTGCTATGTTCGATTTCAGATTTTTTACCACTGATAGACAGGTATTTTCAAGGGCTATTTGCATGACAAGTTTTAGCTTCGTCAAAATGATATTAAGGGAGATTTTAACTTGCGAAGTGTCATTTTCTTTCCAGTTACTCCTCGCCGTCCGACTATTGTTTGCGGCTCTTTACACACACAAGCTGCCCAGCTGACAGAGGTTGGTTCTAGTTGCTTGATAATATAATGATCTTGCTATGTTCGATTTAAGATTTGTTACCACTGATCGATAGGTATTTTCAAGGGCTTTTTGCATGACAAGTTTTAGCTTCGTCAAAATGATATTAAGGGAGATATTAACTTGCGAAGTGTCATTTTCTTTCCAGTTACTCCTCGCCGTCCGACTGTTGTGTGCGTCTCCCTACACACACGAGCTGCCCAGCTGACAGAGGTTGGTTCTAGTTGCTTGATCATAAAATCATCTTGCTATGTTCGATTTAAGACTTGTTACCACTGATAGATAGGTATTTTCAAGGGCTATTTGCATGACAAGTTTTAGCTTCGTCAAAATAATAATGAAGGAGATATTAACTTGCAAAGTGTCATTTTCTTTCCAGTTACTTCTCGCCGACCGACTGTTTTGTGCGGCTCTTTACACACACAAGCTGCCCAGCTGACAGAGGTTAGTTCTAGTTGCTTGATCATATAATGATCTTGCTATGTTCGATTTAAGATTTGTTACCACTGATAGATAGGTATTTTCAAGGGCTTTTTGCATGACAAGTTTTAGCTTCGTCAAAATGATATTAAGGTAGATATTAACTTGCGAAGTGTCATTTTCTTTCCAGTTACTTCTCGCCAACCGACTGTTGTGTGCGTCTCTCTACAAACACAAGCTGCCCAGCTGACAGAGGTTGGTTCTAGTTGCTTGATCATATCATCATCTTGCTATGTTCGATTTAAGATTTGTTACCACTGATAGATAGGTATTTTCAAGGGCTGTTTGCGTGCCAAGTTTTAGCTTCGTCAAAATGATATTAAGGGAGATATTAACTTGCAAAGTGTCATTTTCTTTCCAGTTACTCCTCGCCGTCGGACTATTGTTTGCGGCTCTTTACACACACAAGCTGCCCAGCTGACAGAGGTTAGTTCTAGTTGCTATATAATAAAATCATCTTGCTATGTTCGATTTCAGATTTTTTTTCCACTGATAGACAGGTATTTTCAAGGGCTATTTGCATGACAAGTTTTAGCTTCGTCAAAATGATATTAAGGGAGATTTTAACTTGCGAAGTGTCATTTTCTTTCCAGTTACTCCTCGCCGTCCGACTATTGTTTGCGGCTCTTTACACACACAAGCTGCCCAGCTGACAGAGGTTGGTTCTAGTTGCTTGATAATATAATGATCTTGCTATGTTCGATTTAAGATTTGTTACCACTGATCGATAGGTATTTTCAAGGGCTTTTTGCATGACAAGTTTTAGCTTCGTCAAAATGATATTAAGGGAGATATTAACTTGCGAAGTGTCATTTTCTTTCCAGTTACTCCTCGCCGTCCGACTGTTGTGTGCGTCTCCCTACACACACGAGCTGCCCAGCTGACAGAGGTTGGTTCTAGTTGCTTGATCATAAAATCATCTTGCTATGTTCGATTTAAGACTTGTTACCACTGATAGATAGGTATTTTCAAGGGCTATTTGCATTACAAGTTTTAGCTTCGTCAAAATGATATTAAGGGAGATTTTAACTTGCGAAGTGTCATTTTCTTTCCAGTTACTCCTCGCCGTCCGACTATTGTTTGCGGCTCTTTACACACACAAGCTGCCCAGCTGACAGAGGTTAGTTCTAGTTGCTTGATAATATAATGATCTTGCTATGTTCGATTTAAGATTTGTTACCACTGATAGATAGGTATTTTCAAGGGCTTTTTGCATGACAAGTTTTAGCTTCGTCAAAATGATATTAAGGTAGATATTAACTTGCGAAGTGTCATTTTCTTTCCAGTTACTCCTCGCCGTCCGACTGTTGTGTGCGTCTCCCTACACACACGAGCTGCCCAGCTGACAGAGGTTGGTTCTAGTTGCTTGATCATAAAATCATCTTGCTATGTTCGATTTAAGACTTGTTACCACTGATAGATAGGTATTTTCAAGGGCTATTTGCATGACAAGTTTTAGCTTCGTCAAAATAATAATGAAGGAGATATTAACTTGCAAAGTGTCATTTTCTTTCCAGTTACTTCTCGCCGACCGACTGTTTTGTGCGGCTCTTTACACACACAAGCTGCCCAGCTGACAGAGGTTAGTTCTAGTTGCTTGATCATATAATGATCTTGCTATGTTCGATTTAAGATTTGTTACCACTGATAGATAGGTATTTTCAAGGGCTTTTTGCATGACAAGTTTTAGCTTCGTCAAAATGATATTAAGGTAGATATTAACTTGCGAAGTGTCATTTTCTTTCCAGTTACTTCTCGCCAACCGACTGTTGTGTGCGTCTCTCTACAAACACAAGCTGCCCAGCTGACAGAGGTTGGTTCTAGTTGCTTGATCATATCATCATCTTGCTATGTTCGATTTAAGATTTGTTACCACTGATAGATAGGTATTTTCAAGGGCTGTTTGCGTGCCAAGTTTTAGCTTCGTCAAAATGATATTAAGGGAGATATTAACTTGCAAAGTGTCATTTTCTTTCCAGTTACTCCTCGCCGTCGGACTATTGTTTGCGGCTCTTTACACACACAAGCTGCCCAGCTGACAGAGGTTAGTTCTAGTTGCTATATAATAAAATCATCTTGCTATGTTCGATTTCAGATTTTTTTTCCACTGATAGACAGGTATTTTCAAGGGCTATTTGCATGACAAGTTTTAGCTTCGTCAAAATGATATTAAGGGAGATTTTAACTTGCGAAGTGTCATTTTCTTTCCAGTTACTCCTCGCCGTCCGACTATTGTTTGCGGCTCTTTACACACACAAGCTGCCCAGCTGACAGAGGTTGGTTCTAGTTGCTTGATAATATAATGATCTTGCTATGTTCGATTTAAGATTTGTTACCACTGATCGATAGGTATTTTCAAGGGCTTTTTGCATGACAAGTTTTAGCTTCGTCAAAATGATATTAAGGGAGATATTAACTTGCGAAGTGTCATTTTCTTTCCAGTTACTCCTCGCCGTCCGACTGTTGTGTGCGTCTCCCTACACACACGAGCTGCCCAGCTGACAGAGGTTGGTTCTAGTTGCTTGATCATAAAATCATCTTGCTATGTTCGATTTAAGACTTGTTACCACTGATAGATAGGTATTTTCAAGGGCTATTTGCATTACAAGTTTTAGCTTCGTCAAAATGATATTAAGGGAGATTTTAACTTGCGAAGTGTCATTTTCTTTCCAGTTACTCCTCGCCGTCCGACTATTGTTTGCGGCTCTTTACACACACAAGCTGCCCAGCTGACAGAGGTTAGTTCTAGTTGCTTGATAATATAATGATCTTGCTATGTTCGATTTAAGATTTGTTACCACTGATAGATAGGTATTTTCAAGGGCTTTTTGCATGACAAGTTTTAGCTTCGTCAAAATGATATTAAGGTAGATATTAACTTGCGAAGTGTCATTTTCTTTCCAGTTACTTCTCGCCAACCGACTGTTGTTTGCGTCTCTCTACAAACACAAGCTGCCCAGCTGACAGAGGTTGGTTCTAGTTGCTTGATCATATCATCATCTTGCTATGTTCGATTTAAGATTTGTTACCACTGATAGATAGGTATTTTCAAGGGTTATTTGCATGACAGGTTTTAGCTTCGTCAAAATGATATTAAGGGAGATATTAACTTGCAAAGTGTCATTTTCTTTCCAGTTACTCCTCGCCGTCGGACTACTGTTTGCGGCTCTTTACACACACAAGCTGCCCAGCTGACAGAGGTTCGTTCTAGTTGCTATATAATAAAATCATCTTGCTATGTTCGATTTCAGATTTTTTACCACTGATAGACAGGTATTTTCAAGGGCTATTTGCATGACAAGTTTTAGCTTCGTCAAAATGATATTAAGGGAGATTTTAACTTGCGAAGTGTCATTTTCTTTCCAGTTACTCCTCGCCGTCCGACTATTGTTTGCGGCTCTTTACACACACAAGCTGCCCAGCTGACAGAGGTTGGTTCTAGTTGCTTGATAATATAATGATCTTGCTATGTTCGATTTAAGATTTGTTACCACTGATCGATAGGTATTTTCAAGGGCTTTTTGCATGACAAGTTTTAGCTTCGTCAAAATGATATTAAGGGAGATATTAACTTGCGAAGTGTCATTTTCTTTCCAGTTACTCCTCGCAGTCCGACTGTTGTGTGCGGATCTTTACACACACAAGCTGCCCAGCTGACAGAGGTTAGTTCTAGTTGCTTGATCATATAATCATCTTGCTATGTTCGATTTCAGATTTTTTACCACTGATAGACAGGTATTTTCAAGGGCTGTTTGCGTATCAAGTTTTAGCTTCGTCAAAATAATAATGAAGGAGATATTAACTTGCAAAGTGTCATTTTCTTTCCAGTTACTTCTCGCCGACCGACTGTTTTGTGCGGCTCTTTACACACACAAGCTGCCCAGCTGACAGAGGTTAGTTCTAGTTGCTTGATCATATAATGATCTTGCTATGTTCGATTTAAGATTTGTTACCACTGATAGATAGGTATTTTCAAGGGCTTTTTGCATGACAAGTTTTAGCTTCGTCAAAATGATATTAAGGTAGATATTAACTTGCGAAGTGTCATTTTCTTTCCAGTTACTTCTCGCCAACCGACTGTTGTGTGCGTCTCTCTACAAACACAAGCTGCCCAGCTGACAGAGGTTGGTTCTAGTTGCTTGATCATATCATCATCTTGCTATGTTCGATTTAAGATTTGTTACCACTGATAGATAGGTATTTTCAAGGGCTGTTTGCGTGCCAAGTTTTAGCTTCGTCAAAATGATATTAAGGGAGATATTAACTTGCAAAGTGTCATTTTCTTTCCAGTTACTCCTCGCCGTCGGACTATTGTTTGCGGCTCTTTACACACACAAGCTGCCCAGCTGACAGAGGTTAGTTCTAGTTGCTATATAATAAAATCATCTTGCTATGTTCGATTTCAGATTTTTTACCACTGATAGACAGGTATTTTCAAGGGCTATTTGCATGACAAGTTTTAGCTTCGTCAAAATGATATTAAGGGAGATTTTAACTTGCGAAGTGTCATTTTCTTTCCAGTTACTCCTCGCCGTCCGACTATTGTTTGTGGCTCTTTACACACACAAGCTGCCCAGCTGACAGAGGTTGGTTCTAGTTGCTTGATAATATAATGATCTTGCTATGTTCGATTTAAGATTTGTTACCACTGATAGATAGGTATTTTCAAGGGCTTTTTGCATGACAAGTGTTAGCTTCGTCAAAATGATATTAAGGTAGATATTAACTTGCGAAGTGTCATTTTCTTTCCAGTTACTCCTCGCAGTCCGACTGTTGTGTGCGGATCTTTACACACACAAGCTGCCCAGCTGACAGAGGTTAGTTCTAGTTGCTCTATAATAAAAACATCTTGCTACGTTCGATTTAAGATTTTTTACCACTGATAGATAGGTATTTTCAAGGGCTGTTTGCGTGCCAAGTTTTAGCTTCGTCAAAATGATATTAAGGGAGATATTAACTTGCAAAGTGTCATTTTCTTTCCAGTTACTCCTCGCCGTCCGACTGTTGTTTGCGGCTCTTTACACACACAAGCTGCCCAGCTGACAGAGGTTAGTTCTAGTTGCTTGATCATATAATCATCTTGCTATGTTCGATTTAAGATTTTTTACCACTGATAGACAGGTATTTTCAAGGGCTGTTTGCGTATCAAGTTTTAGCTTCGTCAAAATAATAATGAAGGAGATATTAACTTGCAAAGTGTCATTTTCTTTCCAGTTACTTCTCGCCGACCGACTGTTTTGTGCGGCTCTTTACACACACAAGCTGCCCAGCTGACAGAGGTTAGTTCTAGTTGCTTGATCATATAATGATCTTGCTATGTTCGATTTAAGATTTGTTACCACTGATAGATAGGTATTTTCAAGGGCTTTTTGCATGACAAGTTTTAGCTTCGTCAAAATGATATTAAGGTAGATATTAACTTGCGAAGTGTCATTTTCTTTCCAGTTACTTCTCGCCAACCGACTGTTGTGTGCGTCTCTCTACAAACACAAGCTGCCCAGCTGACAGAGGTTGGTTCTAGTTGCTTGATCATATCATCATCTTGCTATGTTCGATTTAAGATTTGTTACCACTGATAGATAGGTATTTTCAAGGGCTGTTTGCGTGCCAAGTTTTAGCTTCGTCAAAATGATATTAAGGGAGATATTAACTTGCAAAGTGTCATTTTCTTTCCAGTTACTCCTCGCCGTCGGACTATTGTTTGCGGCTCTTTACACACACAAGCTGCCCAGCTGACAGAGGTTAGTTCTAGTTGCTATATAATAAAATCATCTTGCTATGTTCGATTTCAGATTTTTTTTCCACTGATAGACAGGTATTTTCAAGGGCTATTTGCATGACAAGTTTTAGCTTCGTCAAAATGATATTAAGGGAGATTTTAACTTGCGAAGTGTCATTTTCTTTCCAGTTACTCCTCGCCGTCCGACTATTGTTTGCGGCTCTTTACACACACAAGCTGCCCAGCTGACAGAGGTTGGTTCTAGTTGCTTGATAATATAATGATCTTGCTATGTTCGATTTAAGATTTGTTACCACTGATCGATAGGTATTTTCAAGGGCTTTTTGCATGACAAGTTTTAGCTTCGTCAAAATGATATTAAGGGAGATATTAACTTGCGAAGTGTCATTTTCTTTCCAGTTACTCCTCGCCGTCCGACTGTTGTGTGCGTCTCCCTACACACACGAGCTGCCCAGCTGACAGAGGTTGGTTCTAGTTGCTTGATCATAAAATCATCTTGCTATGTTCGATTTAAGACTTGTTACCACTGATAGATAGGTATTTTCAAGGGCTATTTGCATTACAAGTTTTAGCTTCGTCAAAATGATATTAAGGGAGATTTTAACTTGCGAAGTGTCATTTTCTTTCCAGTTACTCCTCGCCGTCCGACTATTGTTTGCGGCTCTTTACACACACAAGCTGCCCAGCTGACAGAGGTTAGTTCTAGTTGCTTGATAATATAATGATCTTGCTATGTTCGATTTAAGATTTGTTACCACTGATAGATAGGTATTTTCAAGGGCTTTTTGCATGACAAGTTTTAGCTTCGTCAAAATGATATTAAGGTAGATATTAACTTGCGAAGTGTCATTTTCTTTCCAGTTACTTCTCGCCAACCGACTGTTGTTTGCGTCTCTCTACAAACACAAGCTGCCCAGCTGACAGAGGTTGGTTCTAGTTGCTTGATCATATCATCATCTTGCTATGTTCGATTTAAGATTTGTTACCACTGATAGATAGGTATTTTCAAGGGTTATTTGCATGACAGGTTTTAGCTTCGTCAAAATGATATTAAGGGAGATATTAACTTGCAAAGTGTCATTTTCTTTCCAGTTACTCCTCGCCGTCGGACTACTGTTTGCGGCTCTTTACACACACAAGCTGCCCAGCTGACAGAGGTTCGTTCTAGTTGCTATATAATAAAATCATCTTGCTATGTTCGATTTCAGATTTTTTACCACTGATAGACAGGTATTTTCAAGGGCTATTTGCATGACAAGTTTTAGCTTCGTCAAAATGATATTAAGGGAGATTTTAACTTGCGAAGTGTCATTTTCTTTCCAGTTACTCCTCGCCGTCCGACTATTGTTTGCGGCTCTTTACACACACAAGCTGCCCAGCTGACAGAGGTTGGTTCTAGTTGCTTGATAATATAATGATCTTGCTATGTTCGATTTAAGATTTGTTACCACTGATCGATAGGTATTTTCAAGGGCTTTTTGCATGACAAGTTTTAGCTTCGTCAAAATGATATTAAGGGAGATATTAACTTGCGAAGTGTCATTTTCTTTCCAGTTACTCCTCGCCGTCCGACTGTTGTGTGCGTCTCCCTACACACACGAGCTGCCCAGCTGACAGAGGTTGGTTCTAGTTGCTTGATCATAAAATCATCTTGCTATGTTCGATTTAAGACTTGTTACCACTGATAGATAGGTATTTTCAAGGGCTATTTGCATTACAAGTTTTAGCTTCGTCAAAATGATATTAAGGGAGATTTTAACTTGCGAAGTGTCATTTTCTTTCCAGTTACTCCTCGCCGTCCGACTATTGTTTGCGGCTCTTTACACACACAAGCTGCCCAGCTGACAGAGGTTAGTTCTAGTTGCTTGATAATATAATGATCTTGCTATGTTCGATTTAAGATTTGTTACCACTGATAGATAGGTATTTTCAAGGGCTTTTTGCATGACAAGTTTTAGCTTCGTCAAAATGATATTAAGGTAGATATTAACTTGCGAAGTGTCATTTTCTTTCCAGTTACTTCTCGCCAACCGACTTAAGATTTGTTACCACTGATAGATAGGTATTTTTAAGGGTTATTTGCATGACAAGTTTTAGCTTCGTCAAAATGATATTAAGGGAGATATTAACTTGCGAATTGTCATTTTCTTTCCAGTTACTCCTTGCCCTCCGACTGTTGTGTGCGTCTCTCTACACACACAAGCTGCCCAGCTGACAGAGGTTTGTTCTAGTTGCTCCATCATAAAATCATCTTGCTATCTTCGATTTAAGATTTTTTACCACTGATAGAAAGGTATTTTCAAGGGTTATTTGCATGACAGGTTTTAGCTTCGTCAAAATGATATTAAGGTAGATATTAACTTGCGAAGTGTCATTTTCTTTCCAGTTACTCCTCGCAGTCCGACTGTTGTGTGCGGATCTTTACACACACAAGCTGCCCAGCTGACAGAGGTTAGTTCTAGTTGCTCTATAATAAAATCATCTTGCTACGTTCGATTTAAGATTTTTTAACACTGATAGATAGGTATTTTCAAGGGCTATTTGCATGACAAGTTTTAGCTTCGTCAAAATGATATTAAGGGAGATTTTAACTTGCGAAGTGTCATTTTCTTTCCAGTTACTCCTCGCCGTCCGACTATTGTTTGCGGCTCTTTACACACACAAGCTGCCCAGCTGACAGAGGTTAGTTCTAGTTGCTTGATAATATAATGATCTTGCTATGTTCGATTTAAGATTTGTTACCACTGATAGATAGGTATTTTCAAGGGCTTTTTGCATGACAAGTGTTAGCTTCGTCAAAATGATATTAAGGTAGATATTAACTTGCGAAGTGTCATTTTCTTTCCAGTTACTCCTCGCAGTCCGACTGTTGTGTGCGGATCTTTACACACACAAGCTGCCCAGCTGACAGAGGTTAGTTCTAGTTGCTTGATCATATAATCATCTTGCTATGTTCGATTTAAGATTTTTTACCACTGATAGACAGGTATTTTCAAGGGCTATTTGCATTACAAGTTTTAGCTTCGTCAAAATGATATTAAGGGAGATTTTAACTTGCGAAGTGTCATTTTCTTTCCAGTTACTCCTCGCCGTCCGACTATTGTTTGCGGCTCTTTACACACACAAGCTGCCCAGCCGACATAGGTTAGTTCTAGTTGCTTGATAATATAATGATCTTGCTATTTTCGATTTAAGATTTGTTACCACTGATAGATAGGTATTTTCAAGGGCTGTTTGCGTGCCAAGTTTTAGCTTCGTCAAAATGATATTAAGGGAGATATTAACTTGCAAAGTGTCATTTTCTTTCCAGTTACTCCTCGCCGTCGGACTATTGTTTGCGGCTCTTTACACACACAAGCTGCCCAGCTGACAGAGGTTAGTTCTAGTTGCTATATAATAAAATCATCTTGCTATGTTCGATTTCAGATTTTTTACCACTGATAGACAGGTATTTTCAAGGGCTATTTGCATGACAAGTTTTAGCTTCGTCAAAATGATATTAAGGGAGATTTTAACTTGTGAAGTGTCATTTTCTTTCCAGTTACTCCTCGCCGTCCGACTATTGTTTGCGGCTCTTTACACACACAAGCTGCCCAGCTGACAGAGGTTGGTTCTAGTTGCTTGATAATATAATGATCTTGCTATGTTCGATTTAAGATTTGTTACCACTGATCGATAGGTATTTTCAAGGGCTTTTTGCATGACAAGTTTTAGCTTCGTCAAAATGATATTAAGGGAGATATTAACTTGCGAAGTGTCATTTTCTTTCCAGTTACTCCTCGCCGTCCGACTGTTGTGTGCGTCTCCCTACACACACGAGCTGCCCAGCTGACAGAGGTCGGTTCTAGTTGCTTGATCATAAAATCATCTTGCTATGTTCGATTTAAGACTTGTTACCACTGATAGATAGGTATTTTCAAGGGCTATTTGCATTACAAGTTTTAGCTTCGTCAAAATGATATTAAGGGAGATTTTAACTTGCGAAGTGTCATTTTCTTTCCAGTTACTCCTCGCCGTCCGACTATTGTTTGCGGCTCTTTACACACACAAGCTGCCCAGCTGACAGAGGTTAGTTCTAGTTGCTTGATAATATAATGATCTTGCTATGTTCGATTTAAGATTTGTTACCACTGATAGATAGGTATTTTCAAGGGCTTTTTGCATGACAAGTTTTAGCTTCGTCAAAATGATATTAAGGTAGATATTAACTTGCGAAGTGTCATTTTCTTTCCAGTTACTTCTCGCCAACCGACTGTTGTTAGCGTCTCTCTACAAACACAAGCTGCCCAGCTGACAGAGGTTGGTTCTAGTTGCTTGATCATATCATCATCTTGCTATGTTCGATTTAAGATTTGTTACCACTGATAGATAGGTATTTTTAAGGGTTCTTTGCATGACAAGTTTTAGCTTCGTCAAAATGATATTAAGGGAGATATTAACTTGCGAATTGTCATTTTCTTTCCAGTTACTCCTTGCCCTCCGACTGTTGTGTGCGTCTCTCTACACACACAAGCTGCCCAGCTGACAGAGGTTTGTTCTAGTTGCTCCATCATAAAATCATCTTGCTATCTTCGATTTAAGATTTTTTACCACTGATAGAAAGGTATTTTCAAGGGTTATTTGCATGACAGGTTTTAGCTTCGTCAAAATGATTTTAAGGGAGATATTAACTTGCGAAGTGTCATTTTCTTTCCAGTTACTCCTCGCCGTCCGACTGTTGTGTGCGTCTCTCTACACACACAAGCTGCCCAGCTGACAGAGGTTGGTTCTAGTTGCTTGATCATATAATCATCTTGCTATGTTCGATTTAAGATTTTTTAACACTGATAGATAGGTATTTTCAAGGGCTATTTGCATGACAAGTTTTAGCTTCGTCAAAATGATATTAAGGTAGATATTAACTTGCGAAGTGTCATTTTCTTTCCAGTTACTCCTCGCAGTCCGACTGTTGTGTGCGGATCTTTACACACACAAGCTGCCCAGCTGACAGAGGTTAGTTCTAGTTGCTCTATAATAAAATCATCTTGCTACGTTCGATTTAAGATTTTTTACCACTGATAGATAGGTATTTTCAAGGGCTGTTTGCGTGCCAAGTTTTAGCTTCGTCAAAATGATATTAAGGGAGATATTAACTTGCGAAGTGTCATTTTCTTTCCAGTTACTCCTCGCAGTCCGACTGTTGTGTGCGGATCTTTACACACACAAGCTGCCCAGCTGACAGAGGTTAGTTCTAGTTGCTTGATCATATAATCATCTTGCTATGTTCGATTTCAGATTTTTTACCACTGATAGACAGGTATTTTCAAGGGCTGTTTGCGTATCAAGTTTTAGCTTCGTCAAAATAATAATGAAGGAGATATTAACTTGCAAAGTGTCATTTTCTTTCCAGTTACTTCTCGCCGACCGACTGTTTTGTGCGGCTCTTTACACACACAAGCTGCCCAGCTGACAGAGGTTAGTTCTAGTTGCTTGATCATATAATGATCTTGCTATGTTCGATTTAAGATTTGTTACCACTGATAGATAGGTATTTTCAAGGGCTTTTTGCATGACAAGTTTTAGCTTCGTCAAAATGATATTAAGGTAGATATTAACTTGCGAAGTGTCATTTTCTTTCCAGTTACTTCTCGCCAACCGACTGTTGTGTGCGTCTCTCTACAAACACAAGCTGCCCAGCTGACAGAGGTTGGTTCTAGTTGCTTGATCATATCATCATCTTGCTATGTTCGATTTAAGATTTGTTACCACTGATAGATAGGTATTTTCAAGGGCTGTTTGCGTGCCAAGTTTTAGCTTCGTCAAAATGATATTAAGGGAGATATTAACTTGCAAAGTGTCATTTTCTTTCCAGTTACTCCTCGCCGTCGGACTATTGTTTGCGGCTCTTTACACACACAAGCTGCCCAGCTGACAGAGGTTAGTTCTAGTTGCTATATAATAAAATCATCTTGCTATGTTCGATTTCAGATTTTTTACCACTGATAGACAGGTATTTTCAAGGGCTATTTGCATGACAAGTTTTAGCTTCGTCAAAATGATATTAAGGGAGATTTTAACTTGCGAAGTGTCATTTTCTTTCCAGTTACTCCTCGCCGTCCGACTATTGTTTGCGGCTCTTTACACACACAAGCTGCCCAGCTGACAGAGGTTGGTTCTAGTTGCTTGATAATATAATGATCTTGCTATGTTCGATTTAAGATTTGTTACCACTGATAGATAGGTATTTTCAAGGGCTTTTTGCATGACAAGTGTTAGCTTCGTCAAAATGATATTAAGGTAGATATTAACTTGCGAAGTGTCATTTTCTTTCCAGTTACTCCTCGCAGTCCGACTGTTGTGTGCGGATCTTTACACACACAAGCTGCCCAGCTGACAGAGGTTAGTTCTAGTTGCTCTATAATAAAATCATCTTGCTACGTTCGATTTAAGATTTTTTACCACTGATAGATAGGTATTTTCAAGGGCTGTTTGCGTGCCAAGTTTTAGCTTCGTCAAAATGATATTAAGGGAGATATTAACTTGCAAAGTGTCATTTTCTTTCCAGTTACTCCTCGCCGTCCGACTGTTGTTTGCGGCTCTTTACACACACAAGCTGCCCAGCTGACAGAGGTTAGTTCTAGTTGCTTGATCATATAATCATCTTGCTATGTTCGATTTAAGATTTTTTACCACTGATAGACAGGTATTTTCAAGGGCTGTTTGCGTATCAAGTTTTAGCTTCGTCAAAATAATAATGAAGGAGATATTAACTTGCAAAGTGTCATTTTCTTTCCAGTTACTTCTCGCCGACCGACTGTTTTGTGCGGCTCTTTACACACACAAGCTGCCCAGCTGACAGAGGTTAGTTCTAGTTGCTTGATCATATAATGATCTTGCTATGTTCGATTTAAGATTTGTTACCACTGATCGATAGGTATTTTCAAGGGCTTTTTGCATGACAAGTTTTAGCTTCGTCAAAATGATATTAAGGGAGATATTAACTTGCGAAGTGTCATTTTCTTTCCAGTTACTCCTCGCCGTCCGACTGTTGTGTGCGTCTCCCTACACACACGAGCTGCCCAGCTGACAGAGGTTGGTTCTAGTTGCTTGATCATAAAATCATCTTGCTATGTTCGATTTAAGACTTGTTACCACTGATAGATAGGTATTTTCAAGGGCTATTTGCATTACAAGTTTTAGCTTCGTCAAAATGATATTAAGGGAGATTTTAACTTGCGAAGTGTCATTTTCTTTCCAGTTACTCCTCGCCGTCCGACTATTGTTTGCGGCTCTTTACACACACAAGCTGCCCAGCTGACAGAGGTTAGTTCTAGTTGCTTGATAATATAATGATCTTGCTATGTTCGATTTAAGATTTGTTACCACTGATAGATAGGTATTTTCAAGGGCTTTTTGCATGACAAGTTTTAGCTTCGTCAAAATGATATTAAGGTAGATATTAACTTGCGAAGTGTCATTTTCTTTCCAGTTACTTCTCGCCAACCGACTGTTGTTTGCGTCTCTCTACAAACACAAGCTGCCCAGCTGACAGAGGTTGGTTCTAGTTGCTTGATCATATCATCATCTTGCTATGTTCGATTTAAGATTTGTTACCACTGATAGATAGGTATTTTCAAGGGTTATTTGCATGACAGGTTTTAGCTTCGTCAAAATGATATTAAGGGAGATATTAACTTGCAAAGTGTCATTTTCTTTCCAGTTACTCCTCGCCGTCGGACTACTGTTTGCGGCTCTTTACACACACAAGCTGCCCAGCTGACAGAGGTTCGTTCTAGTTGCTATATAATAAAATCATCTTGCTATGTTCGATTTCAGATTTTTTACCACTGATAGACAGGTATTTTCAAGGGCTATTTGCATGACAAGTTTTAGCTTCGTCAAAATGATATTAAGGGAGATTTTAACTTGCGAAGTGTCATTTTCTTTCCAGTTACTCCTCGCCGTCCGACTATTGTTTGCGGCTCTTTACACACACAAGCTGCCCAGCTGACAGAGGTTGGTTCTAGTTGCTTGATAATATAATGATCTTGCTATGTTCGATTTAAGATTTGTTACCACTGATCGATAGGTATTTTCAAGGGCTTTTTGCATGACAAGTTTTAGCTTCGTCAAAATGATATTAAGGGAGATATTAACTTGCGAAGTGTCATTTTCTTTCCAGTTACTCCTCGCCGTCCGACTGTTGTGTGCGTCTCCCTACACACACGAGCTGCCCAGCTGACAGAGGTTGGTTCTAGTTGCTTGATCATAAAATCATCTTGCTATGTTCGATTTAAGACTTGTTACCACTGATAGATAGGTATTTTCAAGGGCTATTTGCATTACAAGTTTTAGCTTCGTCAAAATGATATTAAGGGAGATTTTAACTTGCGAAGTGTCATTTTCTTTCCAGTTACTCCTCGCCGTCCGACTATTGTTTGCGGCTCTTTACACACACAAGCTGCCCAGCTGACAGAGGTTAGTTCTAGTTGCTTGATAATATAATGATCTTGCTATGTTCGATTTAAGATTTGTTACCACTGATAGATAGGTATTTTCAAGGGCTTTTTGCATGACAAGTTTTAGCTTCGTCAAAATGATATTAAGGTAGATATTAACTTGCGAAGTGTCATTTTCTTTCCAGTTACTTCTCGCCAACCGACTTAAGATTTGTTACCACTGATAGATAGGTATTTTTAAGGGTTATTTGCATGACAAGTTTTAGCTTCGTCAAAATGATATTAAGGGAGATATTAACTTGCGAATTGTCATTTTCTTTCCAGTTACTCCTTGCCCTCCGACTGTTGTGTGCGTCTCTCTACACACACAAGCTGCCCAGCTGACAGAGGTTTGTTCTAGTTGCTCCATCATAAAATCATCTTGCTATCTTCGATTTAAGATTTTTTACCACTGATAGAAAGGTATTTTCAAGGGTTATTTGCATGACAGGTTTTAGCTTCGTCAAAATGATATTAAGGTAGATATTAACTTGCGAAGTGTCATTTTCTTTCCAGTTACTCCTCGCAGTCCGACTGTTGTGTGCGGATCTTTACACACACAAGCTGCCCAGCTGACAGAGGTTAGTTCTAGTTGCTCTATAATAAAATCATCTTGCTACGTTCGATTTAAGATTTTTTAACACTGATAGATAGGTATTTTCAAGGGCTATTTGCATGACAAGTTTTAGCTTCGTCAAAATGATATTAAGGGAGATTTTAACTTGCGAAGTGTCATTTTCTTTCCAGTTACTCCTCGCCGTCCGACTATTGTTTGCGGCTCTTTACACACACAAGCTGCCCAGCTGACAGAGGTTAGTTCTAGTTGCTTGATAATATAATGATCTTGCTATGTTCGATTTAAGATTTGTTACCACTGATAGATAGGTATTTTCAAGGGCTTTTTGCATGACAAGTGTTAGCTTCGTCAAAATGATATTAAGGTAGATATTAACTTGCGAAGTGTCATTTTCTTTCCAGTTACTCCTCGCAGTCCGACTGTTGTGTGCGGATCTTTACACACACAAGCTGCCCAGCTGACAGAGGTTAGTTCTAGTTGCTTGATCATATAATCATCTTGCTATGTTCGATTTAAGATTTTTTACCACTGATAGACAGGTATTTTCAAGGGCTATTTGCATTACAAGTTTTAGCTTCGTCAAAATGATATTAAGGGAGATTTTAACTTGCGAAGTGTCATTTTCTTTCCAGTTACTCCTCGCCGTCCGACTATTGTTTGCGGCTCTTTACACACACAAGCTGCCCAGCCGACATAGGTTAGTTCTAGTTGCTTGATAATATAATGATCTTGCTATTTTCGATTTAAGATTTGTTACCACTGATAGATAGGTATTTTCAAGGGCTGTTTGCGTGCCAAGTTTTAGCTTCGTCAAAATGATATTAAGGGAGATATTAACTTGCAAAGTGTCATTTTCTTTCCAGTTACTCCTGGCCGTCGGACTATTGTTTGCGGCTCTTTACACACACAAGCTGCCCAGCTGACAGAGGTTAGTTCTAGTTGCTATATAATAAAATCATCTTGCTATGTTCGATTTCAGATTTTTTACCACTGATAGACAGGTATTTTCAAGGGCTATTTGCATGACAAGTTTTAGCTTCGTCAAAATGATATTAAGGGAGATTTTAACTTGCGAAGTGTCATTTTCTTTCCAGTTACTCCTCGCCGTCCGACTATTGTTTGCGGCTCTTTACACACACAAGCTGCCCAGCTGACAGAGGTTGGTTCTAGTTGCTTGATAATATAATGATCTTGCTATGTTCGATTTAAGATTTGTTACCACTGATCGATAGGTATTTTCAAGGGCTTTTTGCATGACAAGTTTTAGCTTCGTCAAAATGATATTAAGGGAGATATTAACTTGCGAAGTGTCATTTTCTTTCCAGTTACTCCTCGCCGTCCGACTGTTGTGTGCGTCTCCCTACACACACGAGCTGCCCAGCTGACAGAGGTCGGTTCTAGTTGCTTGATCATAAAATCATCTTGCTATGTTCGATTTAAGACTTGTTACCACTGATAGATAGGTATTTTCAAGGGCTATTTGCATTACAAGTTTTAGCTTCGTCAAAATGATATTAAGGGAGATTTTAACTTGCGAAGTGTCATTTTCTTTCCAGTTACTCCTCGCCGTCCGACTATTGTTTGCGGCTCTTTACACACACAAGCTGCCCAGCTGACAGAGGTTAGTTCTAGTTGCTTGATAATATAATGATCTTGCTATGTTCGATTTAAGATTTGTTACCACTGATAGATAGGTATTTTCAAGGGCTTTTTGCATGACAAGTTTTAGCTTCGTCAAAATGATATTAAGGTAGATATTAACTTGCGAAGTGTCATTTTCTTTCCAGTTACTTCTCGCCAACCGACTGTTGTTAGCGTCTCTCTACAAACACAAGCTGCCCAGCTGACAGAGGTTGGTTCTAGTTGCTTGATCATATCATCATCTTGCTATGTTCGATTTAAGATTTGTTACCACTGATAGATAGGTATTTTTAAGGGTTCTTTGCATGACAAGTTTTAGCTTCGTCAAAATGATATTAAGGGAGATATTAACTTGCGAATTGTCATTTTCTTTCCAGTTACTCCTTGCCCTCCGACTGTTGTGTGCGTCTCTCTACACACACAAGCTGCCCAGCTGACAGAGGTTTGTTCTAGTTGCTCCATCATAAAATCATCTTGCTATCTTCGATTTAAGATTTTTTACCACTGATAGAAAGGTATTTTCAAGGGTTATTTGCATGACAGGTTTTAGCTTCGTCAAAATGATTTTAAGGGAGATATTAACTTGCGAAGTGTCATTTTCTTTCCAGTTACTCCTCGCCGTCCGACTGTTGTGTGCGTCTCTCTACACACACAAGCTGCCCAGCTGACAGAGGTTGGTTCTAGTTGCTTGATCATATAATCATCTTGCTATGTTCGATTTAAGATTTTTTAACACTGATAGATAGGTATTTTCAAGGGCTATTTGCATGACAAGTTTTAGCTTCGTCAAAATGATATTAAGGGAGATATTAACTTGCGAAGTGTCATTTTCTTTCCAGTTACTCCTCGCCGTCCGACTATTGTTTGCGGCTCTTTACACACACAAGCTGCCCAGCTGACAGAGGTTAGTTCTAGTTGCTTGATAATATAATGATCTTGCTATGTTCGATTTAAGATTTGTTACCACTGATAGATAGGTATTTTCAAGGGCTTTTTGCATGACAAGTGTTAGCTTCGTCAAAATGATATTAAGGTAGATATTAACTTGCGAAGTGTCATTTTCTTTCCAGTTACTCCTCGCAGTCCGACTGTTGTGTGCGGATCTTTACACACACAAGCTGCCCAGCTGACAGAGGTTAGTTCTAGTTGCTCTATAATAAAATCATCTTGCTACGTTCGATTTAAGATTTTTTAACACTGATAGATAGGTATTTTCAAGGGCTATTTGCATGACAAGTTTTAGCTTCGTCAAAATGATATTAAGGGAGATTTTAACTTGCGAAGTGTCATTTTCTTTCCAGTTACTCCTCGCCGTCCGACTATTGTTTGCGGCTCTTTACACACACAAGCTGCCCAGCTGACAGAGGTTAGTTCTAGTTGCTTGATAATATAATGATCTTGCTATGTTCGATTTAAGATTTGTTACCACTGATAGATAGGTATTTTCAAGGGCTTTTTGCATGACAAGTGTTAGCTTCGTCAAAATGATATTAAGGTAGATATTAACTTGCGAAGTGTCATTTTCTTTCCAGTTACTCCTCGCAGTCCGACTGTTGTGTGCGGATCTTTACACACACAAGCTGCCCAGCTGACAGAGGTTAGTTCTAGTTGCTCTATAATAAAATCATCTTGCTACGTTCGATTTAAGATTTTTTACCACTGATAGATAGGTATTTTCAAGGGCTGTTTGCGTGCCAAGTTTTAGCTTCGTCAAAATGATATTAAGGGAGATATTAACTTGCGAAGTGTCATTTTCTTTCCAGTTACTCCTCGCAGTCCGACTGTTGTGTGCGGATCTTTACACACACAAGCTGCCCAGCTGACAGAGGTTAGTTCTAGTTGCTCTATAATAAAATCATCTTGCTACGTTCGATTTAAGATTTTTTACCACTGATAGATAGGTATTTTCAAGGGCTGTTTGCGTGCCAAGTTTTAGCTTCGTCAAAATGATATTAAGGGAGATATTAACTTGCGAAGTGTCATTTTCTTTCCAGTTACTCCTCGCAGTCCGACTGTTGTGTGCGGATCTTTACACACACAAGCTGCCCAGCTGACAGAGGTTAGTTCTAGTTGCTTGATCATATAATCATCTTGCTATGTTCGATTTCAGATTTTTTACCACTGATAGACAGGTATTTTCAAGGGCTGTTTGCGTATCAAGTTTTAGCTTCGTCAAAATAATAATGAAGGAGATATTAACTTGCAAAGTGTCATTTTCTTTCCAGTTACTTCTCGCCGACCGACTGTTTTGTGCGGCTCTTTACACACACAAGCTGCCCAGCTGACAGAGGTTAGTTCTAGTTGCTTGATCATATAATCATCTTGCTATGTTCGATTTCAGATTTTTTACCACTGATAGACAGGTATTTTCAAGGGCTGTTTGCGTATCAAGTTTTAGCTTCGTCAAAATAATAATGAAGGAGATATTAACTTGCAAAGTGTCATTTTCTTTCCAGTTACTTCTCGCCGACCGACTGTTTTGTGCGGCTCTTTACACACACAAGCTGCCCAGCTGACAGAGGTTAGTTCTAGTTGCTTGATCATATAATGATCTTGCTATGTTCGATTTAAGATTTGTTACCACTGATAGATAGGTATTTTCAAGGGCTTTTTGCATGACAAGTTTTAGCTTCGTCAAAATGATATTAAGGTAGATATTAACTTGCGAAGTGTCATTTTCTTTCCAGTTACTTCTCGCCAACCGACTGTTGTGTGCGTCTCTCTACAAACACAAGCTGCCCAGCTGACAGAGGTTGGTTCTAGTTGCTTGATCATATCATCATCTTGCTATGTTCGATTTAAGATTTGTTACCACTGATAGATAGGTATTTTCAAGGGCTGTTTGCGTGCCAAGTTTTAGCTTCGTCAAAATGATATTAAGGGAGATATTAACTTGCAAAGTGTCATTTTCTTTCCAGTTACTCCTCGCCGTCGGACTATTGTTTGCGGCTCTTTACACACACAAGCTGCCCAGCTGACAGAGGTTAGTTCTAGTTGCTATATAATAAAATCATCTTGCTATGTTCGATTTCAGATTTTTTACCACTGATAGACAGGTATTTTCAAGGGCTATTTGCATGACAAGTTTTAGCTTCGTCAAAATGATATTAAGGGAGATTTTAACTTGCGAAGTGTCATTTTCTTTCCAGTTACTCCTCGCCGTCCGACTATTGTTTGCGGCTCTTTACACACACAAGCTGCCCAGCTGACAGAGGTTGGTTCTAGTTGCTTGATAATATAATGATCTTGCTATGTTCGATTTAAGATTTGTTACCACTGATAGATAGGTATTTTCAAGGGCTTTTTGCATGACAAGTGTTAGCTTCGTCAAAATGATATTAAGGTAGATATTAACTTGCGAAGTGTCATTTTCTTTCCAGTTACTCCTCGCAGTCCGACTGTTGTGTGCGGATCTTTACACACACAAGCTGCCCAGCTGACAGAGGTTAGTTCTAGTTGCTCTATAATAAAATCATCTTGCTACGTTCGATTTAAGATTTTTTACCACTGATAGATAGGTATTTTCAAGGGCTGTTTGCGTGCCAAGTTTTAGCTTCGTCAAAATGATATTAAGGGAGATATTAACTTGCGAAGTGTCATTTTCTTTCCAGTTACTCCTCGCAGTCCGACTGTTGTGTGCGGATCTTTACACACACAAGCTGCCCAGCTGACAGAGGTTAGTTCTAGTTGCTTGATCATATAATCATCTTGCTATGTTCGATTTCAGATTTTTTACCACTGATAGACAGGTATTTTCAAGGGCTGTTTGCGTATCAAGTTTTAGCTTCGTCAAAATAATAATGAAGGAGATATTAACTTGCAAAGTGTCATTTTCTTTCCAGTTACTTCTCGCCGACCGACTGTTTTGTGCGGCTCTTTACACACACAAGCTGCCCAGCTGACAGAGGTTAGTTCTAGTTGCTTGATCATATAATCATCTTGCTATGTTCGATTTCAGATTTTTTACCACTGATAGACAGGTATTTTCAAGGGCTGTTTGCGTATCAAGTTTTAGCTTCGTCAAAATAATAATGAAGGAGATATTAACTTGCAAAGTGTCATTTTCTTTCCAGTTACTTCTCGCCGACCGACTGTTTTGTGCGGCTCTTTACACACACAAGCTGCCCAGCTGACAGAGGTTAGTTCTAGTTGCTTGATCATATAATGATCTTGCTATGTTCGATTTAAGATTTGTTACCACTGATAGATAGGTATTTTCAAGGGCTTTTTGCATGACAAGTTTTAGCTTCGTCAAAATGATATTAAGGTAGATATTAACTTGCGAAGTGTCATTTTCTTTCCAGTTACTTCTCGCCAACCGACTGTTGTGTGCGTCTCTCTACAAACACAAGCTGCCCAGCTGACAGAGGTTGGTTCTAGTTGCTTGATCATATCATCATCTTGCTATGTTCGATTTAAGATTTGTTACCACTGATAGATAGGTATTTTCAAGGGCTGTTTGCGTGCCAAGTTTTAGCTTCGTCAAAATGATATTAAGGGAGATATTAACTTGCAAAGTGTCATTTTCTTTCCAGTTACTCCTCGCCGTCGGACTATTGTTTGCGGCTCTTTACACACACAAGCTGCCCAGCTGACAGAGGTTAGTTCTAGTTGCTATATAATAAAATCATCTTGCTATGTTCGATTTCAGATTTTTTACCACTGATAGACAGGTATTTTCAAGGGCTATTTGCATGACAAGTTTTAGCTTCGTCAAAATGATATTAAGGGAGATTTTAACTTGCGAAGTGTCATTTTCTTTCCAGTTACTCCTCGCCGTCCGACTATTGTTTGCGGCTCTTTACACACACAAGCTGCCCAGCTGACAGAGGTTGGTTCTAGTTGCTTGATAATATAATGATCTTGCTATGTTCGATTTAAGATTTGTTACCACTGATAGATAGGTATTTTCAAGGGCTTTTTGCATGACAAGTGTTAGCTTCGTCAAAATGATATTAAGGTAGATATTAACTTGCGAAGTGTCATTTTCTTTCCAGTTACTCCTCGCAGTCCGACTGTTGTGTGCGGATCTTTACACACACAAGCTGCCCAGCTGACAGAGGTTAGTTCTAGTTGCTCTATAATAAAATCATCTTGCTACGTTCGATTTAAGATTTTTTACCACTGATAGATAGGTATTTTCAAGGGCTGTTTGCGTGCCAAGTTTTAGCTTCGTCAAAATGATATTAAGGGAGATATTAACTTGCAAAGTGTCATTTTCTTTCCAGTTACTCCTCGCCGTCCGACTGTTGTTTGCGGCTCTTTACACACACAAGCTGCCCAGCTGACAGAGGTTAGTTCTAGTTGCTTGATCATATAATCATCTTGCTATGTTCGATTTAAGATTTTTTACCACTGATAGACAGGTATTTTCAAGGGCTGTTTGCGTATCAAGTTTTAGCTTCGTCAAAATAATAATGAAGGAGATATTAACTTGCAAAGTGTCATTTTCTTTCCAGTTACTTCTCGCCGACCGACTGTTTTGTGCGGCTCTTTACACACACAAGCTGCCCAGCTGACAGAGGTTAGTTCTAGTTGCTTGATCATATAATGATCTTGCTATGTTCGATTTAAGATTTGTTACCACTGATCGATAGGTATTTTCAAGGGCTTTTTGCATGACAAGTTTTAGCTTCGTCAAAATGATATTAAGGGAGATATTAACTTGCGAAGTGTCATTTTCTTTCCAGTTACTCCTCGCCGTCCGACTGTTGTGTGCGTCTCCCTACACACACGAGCTGCCCAGCTGACAGAGGTTGGTTCTAGTTGCTTGATCATAAAATCATCTTGCTATGTTCGATTTAAGACTTGTTACCACTGATAGATAGGTATTTTCAAGGGCTATTTGCATTACAAGTTTTAGCTTCGTCAAAATGATATTAAGGGAGATTTTAACTTGCGAAGTGTCATTTTCTTTCCAGTTACTCCTCGCCGTCCGACTATTGTTTGCGGCTCTTTACACACACAAGCTGCCCAGCTGACAGAGGTTAGTTCGAGTTGCTTGATAATATAATGATCTTGCTATGTTCGATTTAAGATTTGTTACCACTGATAGATAGGTATTTTCAAGGGCTTTTTGCATGACAAGTTTTAGCTTCGTCAAAATGATATTAAGGTAGATATTAACTTGCGAAGTGTCATTTTCTTTCCAGTTACTTCTCGCCAACCGACTGTTGTTTGCGTCTCTCTACAAACACAAGCTGCCCAGCTGACAGAGGTTGGTTCTAGTTGCTTGATCATATCATCATCTTGCTATGTTCGATTTAAGATTTGTTACCACTGATAGATAGGTATTTTCAAGGGTTATTTGCATGACAGGTTTTAGCTTCGTCAAAATGATATTAAGGGAGATATTAACTTGCAAAGTGTCATTTTCTTTCCAGTTACTCCTCGCCGTCGGACTACTGTTTGCGGCTCTTTACACACACAAGCTGCCCAGCTGACAGAGGTTCGTTCTAGTTGCTATATAATAAAATCATCTTGCTATGTTCGATTTCAGATTTTTTACCACTGATAGACAGGTATTTTCAAGGGCTATTTGCATGACAAGTTTTAGCTTCGTCAAAATGATATTAAGGGAGATTTTAACTTGCGAAGTGTCATTTTCTTTCCAGTTACTCCTCGCCGTCCGACTATTGTTTGCGGCTCTTTACACACACAAGCTGCCCAGCTGACAGAGGTTGGTTCTAGTTGCTTGATAATATAATGATCTTGCTATGTTCGATTTAAGATTTGTTACCACTGATCGATAGGTATTTTCAAGGGCTTTTTGCATGACAAGTTTTAGCTTCGTCAAAATGATATTAAGGGAGATATTAACTTGCGAAGTGTCATTTTCTTTCCAGTTACTCCTCGCCGTCCGACTGTTGTGTGCGTCTCCCTACACACACGAGCTGCCCAGCTGACAGAGGTTGGTTCTAGTTGCTTGATCATAAAATCATCTTGCTATGTTCGATTTAAGACTTGTTACCACTGATAGATAGGTATTTTCAAGGGCTATTTGCATTACAAGTTTTAGCTTCGTCAAAATGATATTAAGGGAGATTTTAACTTGCGAAGTGTCATTTTCTTTCCAGTTACTCCTCGCCGTCCGACTATTGTTTGCGGCTCTTTACACACACAAGCTGCCCAGCTGACAGAGGTTAGTTCTAGTTGCTTGATAATATAATGATCTTGCTATGTTCGATTTAAGATTTGTTACCACTGATAGATAGGTATTTTCAAGGGCTTTTTGCATGACAAGTTTTAGCTTCGTCAAAATGATATTAAGGTAGATATTAACTTGCGAAGTGTCATTTTCTTTCCAGTTACTTCTCGCCAACCGACTTAAGATTTGTTACCACTGATAGATAGGTATTTTTAAGGGTTATTTGCATGACAAGTTTTAGCTTCGTCAAAATGATATTAAGGGAGATATTAACTTGCGAATTGTCATTTTCTTTCCAGTTACTCCTCGCAGTCCGACTGTTGTGTGCGGATCTTTACACACACAAGCTGCCCAGCTGACAGAGGTTAGTTCTAGTTGCTTGATCATATAATCATCTTGCTATGTTCGATTTCAGATTTTTTACCACTGATAGACAGGTATTTTCAAGGGCTGTTTGCGTATCAAGTTTTAGCTTCGTCAAAATAATAATGAAGGAGATATTAACTTGCAAAGTGTCATTTTCTTTCCAGTTACTTCTCGCCGACCGACTGTTTTGTGCGGCTCTTTACACACACAAGCTGCCCAGCTGACAGAGGTTAGTTCTAGTTGCTTGATCATATAATGATCTTGCTATGTTCGATTTAAGATTTGTTACCACTGATAGATAGGTATTTTCAAGGGCTTTTTGCATGACAAGTTTTAGCTTCGTCAAAATGATATTAAGGTAGATATTAACTTGCGAAGTGTCATTTTCTTTCCAGTTACTTCTCGCCAACCGACTGTTGTGTGCGTCTCTCTACAAACACAAGCTGCCCAGCTGACAGAGGTTGGTTCTAGTTGCTTGATCATATCATCATCTTGCTATGTTCGATTTAAGATTTGTTACCACTGATAGATAGGTATTTTCAAGGGCTGTTTGCGTGCCAAGTTTTAGCTTCGTCAAAATGATATTAAGGGAGATATTAACTTGCAAAGTGTCATTTTCTTTCCAGTTACTCCTCGCCGTCGGACTATTGTTTGCGGCTCTTTACACACACAAGCTGCCCAGCTGACAGAGGTTAGTTCTAGTTGCTATATAATAAAATCATCTTGCTATGTTCGATTTCAGATTTTTTACCACTGATAGACAGGTATTTTCAAGGGCTATTTGCATGACAAGTTTTAGCTTCGTCAAAATGATATTAAGGGAGATTTTAACTTGCGAAGTGTCATTTTCTTTCCAGTTACTCCTCGCCGTCCGACTATTGTTTGTGGCTCTTTACACACACAAGCTGCCCAGCTGACAGAGGTTGGTTCTAGTTGCTTGATAATATAATGATCTTGCTATGTTCGATTTAAGATTTGTTACCACTGATAGATAGGTATTTTCAAGGGCTTTTTGCATGACAAGTGTTAGCTTCGTCAAAATGATATTAAGGTAGATATTAACTTGCGAAGTGTCATTTTCTTTCCAGTTACTCCTCGCAGTCCGACTGTTGTGTGCGGATCTTTACACACACAAGCTGCCCAGCTGACAGAGGTTAGTTCTAGTTGCTCTATAATAAAAACATCTTGCTACGTTCGATTTAAGATTTTTTACCACTGATAGATAGGTATTTTCAAGGGCTGTTTGCGTGCCAAGTTTTAGCTTCGTCAAAATGATATTAAGGGAGATATTAACTTGCAAAGTGTCATTTTCTTTCCAGTTACTCCTCGCCGTCCGACTGTTGTTTGCGGCTCTTTACACACACAAGCTGCCCAGCTGACAGAGGTTAGTTCTAGTTGCTTGATCATATAATCATCTTGCTATGTTCGATTTAAGATTTTTTACCACTGATAGACAGGTATTTTCAAGGGCTGTTTGCGTATCAAGTTTTAGCTTCGTCAAAATAATAATGAAGGAGATATTAACTTGCAAAGTGTCATTTTCTTTCCAGTTACTTCTCGCCGACCGACTGTTTTGTGCGGCTCTTTACACACACAAGCTGCCCAGCTGACAGAGGTTAGTTCTAGTTGCTTGATCATATAATGATCTTGCTATGTTCGATTTAAGATTTGTTACCACTGATAGATAGGTATTTTCAAGGGCTTTTTGCATGACAAGTTTTAGCTTCGTCAAAATGATATTAAGGTAGATATTAACTTGCGAAGTGTCATTTTCTTTCCAGTTACTTCTCGCCAACCGACTGTTGTGTGCGTCTCTCTACAAACACAAGCTGCCCAGCTGACAGAGGTTGGTTCTAGTTGCTTGATCATATCATCATCTTGCTATGTTCGATTTAAGATTTGTTACCACTGATAGATAGGTATTTTCAAGGGCTGTTTGCGTGCCAAGTTTTAGCTTCGTCAAAATGATATTAAGGGAGATATTAACTTGCAAAGTGTCATTTTCTTTCCAGTTACTCCTCGCCGTCGGACTATTGTTTGCGGCTCTTTACACACACAAGCTGCCCAGCTGACAGAGGTTAGTTCTAGTTGCTATATAATAAAATCATCTTGCTATGTTCGATTTCAGATTTTTTTTCCACTGATAGACAGGTATTTTCAAGGGCTATTTGCATGACAAGTTTTAGCTTCGTCAAAATGATATTAAGGGAGATTTTAACTTGCGAAGTGTCATTTTCTTTCCAGTTACTCCTCGCCGTCCGACTATTGTTTGCGGCTCTTTACACACACAAGCTGCCCAGCTGACAGAGGTTGGTTCTAGTTGCTTGATAATATAATGATCTTGCTATGTTCGATTTAAGATTTGTTACCACTGATCGATAGGTATTTTCAAGGGCTTTTTGCATGACAAGTTTTAGCTTCGTCAAAATGATATTAAGGGAGATATTAACTTGCGAAGTGTCATTTTCTTTCCAGTTACTCCTCGCCGTCCGACTGTTGTGTGCGTCTCCCTACACACACGAGCTGCCCAGCTGACAGAGGTTGGTTCTAGTTGCTTGATCATAAAATCATCTTGCTATGTTCGATTTAAGACTTGTTACCACTGATAGATAGGTATTTTCAAGGGCTATTTGCATTACAAGTTTTAGCTTCGTCAAAATGATATTAAGGGAGATTTTAACTTGCGAAGTGTCATTTTCTTTCCAGTTACTCCTCGCCGTCCGACTATTGTTTGCGGCTCTTTACACACACAAGCTGCCCAGCTGACAGAGGTTAGTTCTAGTTGCTTGATAATATAATGATCTTGCTATGTTCGATTTAAGATTTGTTACCACTGATAGATAGGTATTTTCAAGGGCTTTTTGCATGACAAGTTTTAGCTTCGTCAAAATGATATTAAGGTAGATATTAACTTGCGAAGTGTCATTTTCTTTCCAGTTACTTCTCGCCAACCGACTGTTGTTTGCGTCTCTCTACAAACACAAGCTGCCCAGCTGACAGAGGTTGGTTCTAGTTGCTTGATCATATCATCATCTTGCTATGTTCGATTTAAGATTTGTTACCACTGATAGATAGGTATTTTCAAGGGTTATTTGCATGACAGGTTTTAGCTTCGTCAAAATGATATTAAGGGAGATATTAACTTGCAAAGTGTCATTTTCTTTCCAGTTACTCCTCGCCGTCGGACTACTGTTTGCGGCTCTTTACACACACAAGCTGCCCAGCTGACAGAGGTTCGTTCTAGTTGCTATATAATAAAATCATCTTGCTATGTTCGATTTCAGATTTTTTACCACTGATAGACAGGTATTTTCAAGGGCTATTTGCATGACAAGTTTTAGCTTCGTCAAAATGATATTAAGGGAGATTTTAACTTGCGAAGTGTCATTTTCTTTCCAGTTACTCCTCGCCGTCCGACTATTGTTTGCGGCTCTTTACACACACAAGCTGCCCAGCTGACAGAGGTTGGTTCTAGTTGCTTGATAATATAATGATCTTGCTATGTTCGATTTAAGATTTGTTACCACTGATCGATAGGTATTTTCAAGGGCTTTTTGCATGACAAGTTTTAGCTTCGTCAAAATGATATTAAGGGAGATATTAACTTGCGAAGTGTCATTTTCTTTCCAGTTACTCCTCGCCGTCCGACTGTTGTGTGCGTCTCCCTACACACACGAGCTGCCCAGCTGACAGAGGTTGGTTCTAGTTGCTTGATCATAAAATCATCTTGCTATGTTCGATTTAAGACTTGTTACCACTGATAGATAGGTATTTTCAAGGGCTATTTGCATTACAAGTTTTAGCTTCGTCAAAATGATATTAAGGGAGATTTTAACTTGCGAAGTGTCATTTTCTTTCCAGTTACTCCTCGCCGTCCGACTATTGTTTGCGGCTCTTTACACACACAAGCTGCCCAGCTGACAGAGGTTAGTTCTAGTTGCTTGATAATATAATGATCTTGCTATGTTCGATTTAAGATTTGTTACCACTGATAGATAGGTATTTTCAAGGGCTTTTTGCATGACAAGTTTTAGCTTCGTCAAAATGATATTAAGGTAGATATTAACTTGCGAAGTGTCATTTTCTTTCCAGTTACTTCTCGCCAACCGACTTAAGATTTGTTACCACTGATAGATAGGTATTTTTAAGGGTTATTTGCATGACAAGTTTTAGCTTCGTCAAAATGATATTAAGGGAGATATTAACTTGCGAATTGTCATTTTCTTTCCAGTTACTCCTTGCCCTCCGACTGTTGTGTGCGTCTCTCTACACACACAAGCTGCCCAGCTGACAGAGGTTTGTTCTAGTTGCTCCATCATAAAATCATCTTGCTATCTTCGATTTAAGATTTTTTACCACTGATAGAAAGGTATTTTCAAGGGTTATTTGCATGACAGGTTTTAGCTTCGTCAAAATGATATTAAGGTAGATATTAACTTGCGAAGTGTCATTTTCTTTCCAGTTACTCCTCGCAGTCCGACTGTTGTGTGCGGATCTTTACACACACAAGCTGCCCAGCTGACAGAGGTTAGTTCTAGTTGCTCTATAATAAAATCATCTTGCTACGTTCGATTTAAGATTTTTTAACACTGATAGATAGGTATTTTCAAGGGCTATTTGCATGACAAGTTTTAGCTTCGTCAAAATGATATTAAGGGAGATTTTAACTTGCGAAGTGTCATTTTCTTTCCAGTTACTCCTCGCCGTCCGACTATTGTTTGCGGCTCTTTACACACACAAGCTGCCCAGCTGACAGAGGTTAGTTCTAGTTGCTTGATAATATAATGATCTTGCTATGTTCGATTTAAGATTTGTTACCACTGATAGATAGGTATTTTCAAGGGCTTTTTGCATGACAAGTGTTAGCTTCGTCAAAATGATATTAAGGTAGATATTAACTTGCGAAGTGTCATTTTCTTTCCAGTTACTCCTCGCAGTCCGACTGTTGTGTGCGGATCTTTACACACACAAGCTGCCCAGCTGACAGAGGTTAGTTCTAGTTGCTTGATCATATAATCATCTTGCTATGTTCGATTTAAGATTTTTTACCACTGATAGACAGGTATTTTCAAGGGCTATTTGCATTACAAGTTTTAGCTTCGTCAAAATGATATTAAGGGAGATTTTAACTTGCGAAGTGTCATTTTCTTTCCAGTTACTCCTCGCCGTCCGACTATTGTTTGCGGCTCTTTACACACACAAGCTGCCCAGCCGACATAGGTTAGTTCTAGTTGCTTGATAATATAATGATCTTGCTATTTTCGATTTAAGATTTGTTACCACTGATAGATAGGTATTTTCAAGGGCTGTTTGCGTGCCAAGTTTTAGCTTCGTCAAAATGATATTAAGGGAGATATTAACTTGCAAAGTGTCATTTTCTTTCCAGTTACTCCTCGCCGTCGGACTATTGTTTGCGGCTCTTTACACACACAAGCTGCCCAGCTGACAGAGGTTAGTTCTAGTTGCTATATAATAAAATCATCTTGCTATGTTCGATTTCAGATTTTTTACCACTGATAGACAGGTATTTTCAAGGGCTATTTGCATGACAAGTTTTAGCTTCGTCAAAATGATATTAAGGGAGATTTTAACTTGTGAAGTGTCATTTTCTTTCCAGTTACTCCTCGCCGTCCGACTATTGTTTGCGGCTCTTTACACACACAAGCTGCCCAGCTGACAGAGGTTGGTTCTAGTTGCTTGATAATATAATGATCTTGCTATGTTCGATTTAAGATTTGTTACCACTGATCGATAGGTATTTTCAAGGGCTTTTTGCATGACAAGTTTTAGCTTCGTCAAAATGATATTAAGGGAGATATTAACTTGCGAAGTGTCATTTTCTTTCCAGTTACTCCTCGCCGTCCGACTGTTGTGTGCGTCTCCCTACACACACGAGCTGCCCAGCTGACAGAGGTCGGTTCTAGTTGCTTGATCATAAAATCATCTTGCTATGTTCGATTTAAGACTTGTTACCACTGATAGATAGGTATTTTCAAGGGCTATTTGCATTACAAGTTTTAGCTTCGTCAAAATGATATTAAGGGAGATTTTAACTTGCGAAGTGTCATTTTCTTTCCAGTTACTCCTCGCCGTCCGACTATTGTTTGCGGCTCTTTACACACACAAGCTGCCCAGCTGACAGAGGTTAGTTCTAGTTGCTTGATAATATAATGATCTTGCTATGTTCGATTTAAGATTTGTTACCACTGATAGATAGGTATTTTCAAGGGCTTTTTGCATGACAAGTTTTAGCTTCGTCAAAATGATATTAAGGTAGATATTAACTTGCGAAGTGTCATTTTCTTTCCAGTTACTTCTCGCCAACCGACTGTTGTTAGCGTCTCTCTACAAACACAAGCTGCCCAGCTGACAGAGGTTGGTTCTAGTTGCTTGATCATATCATCATCTTGCTATGTTCGATTTAAGATTTGTTACCACTGATAGATAGGTATTTTTAAGGGTTCTTTGCATGACAAGTTTTAGCTTCGTCAAAATGATATTAAGGGAGATATTAACTTGCGAATTGTCATTTTCTTTCCAGTTACTCCTTGCCCTCCGACTGTTGTGTGCGTCTCTCTACACACACAAGCTGCCCAGCTGACAGAGGTTTGTTCTAGTTGCTCCATCATAAAATCATCTTGCTATCTTCGATTTAAGATTTTTTACCACTGATAGAAAGGTATTTTCAAGGGTTATTTGCATGACAGGTTTTAGCTTCGTCAAAATGATTTTAAGGGAGATATTAACTTGCGAAGTGTCATTTTCTTTCCAGTTACTCCTCGCCGTCCGACTGTTGTGTGCGTCTCTCTACACACACAAGCTGCCCAGCTGACAGAGGTTGGTTCTAGTTGCTTGATCATATAATCATCTTGCTATGTTCGATTTAAGATTTTTTAACACTGATAGATAGGTATTTTCAAGGGCTATTTGCATGACAAGTTTTAGCTTCGTCAAAATGATATTAAGGTAGATATTAACTTGCGAAGTGTCATTTTCTTTCCAGTTACTCCTCGCAGTCCGACTGTTGTGTGCGGATCTTTACACACACAAGCTGCCCAGCTGACAGAGGTTAGTTCTAGTTGCTCTATAATAAAATCATCTTGCTACGTTCGATTTAAGATTTTTTACCACTGATAGATAGGTATTTTCAAGGGCTGTTTGCGTGCCAAGTTTTAGCTTCGTCAAAATGATATTAAGGGAGATATTAACTTGCGAAGTGTCATTTTCTTTCCAGTTACTCCTCGCAGTCCGACTGTTGTGTGCGGATCTTTACACACACAAGCTGCCCAGCTGACAGAGGTTAGTTCTAGTTGCTTGATCATATAATCATCTTGCTATGTTCGATTTCAGATTTTTTACCACTGATAGACAGGTATTTTCAAGGGCTGTTTGCGTATCAAGTTTTAGCTTCGTCAAAATAATAATGAAGGAGATATTAACTTGCAAAGTGTCATTTTCTTTCCAGTTACTTCTCGCCGACCGACTGTTTTGTGCGGCTCTTTACACACACAAGCTGCCCAGCTGACAGAGGTTAGTTCTAGTTGCTTGATCATATAATGATCTTGCTATGTTCGATTTAAGATTTGTTACCACTGATAGATAGGTATTTTCAAGGGCTTTTTGCATGACAAGTTTTAGCTTCGTCAAAATGATATTAAGGTAGATATTAACTTGCGAAGTGTCATTTTCTTTCCAGTTACTTCTCGCCAACCGACTGTTGTGTGCGTCTCTCTACAAACACAAGCTGCCCAGCTGACAGAGGTTGGTTCTAGTTGCTTGATCATATCATCATCTTGCTATGTTCGATTTAAGATTTGTTACCACTGATAGATAGGTATTTTCAAGGGCTGTTTGCGTGCCAAGTTTTAGCTTCGTCAAAATGATATTAAGGGAGATATTAACTTGCAAAGTGTCATTTTCTTTCCAGTTACTCCTCGCCGTCGGACTATTGTTTGCGGCTCTTTACACACACAAGCTGCCCAGCTGACAGAGGTTAGTTCTAGTTGCTATATAATAAAATCATCTTGCTATGTTCGATTTCAGATTTTTTACCACTGATAGACAGGTATTTTCAAGGGCTATTTGCATGACAAGTTTTAGCTTCGTCAAAATGATATTAAGGGAGATTTTAACTTGCGAAGTGTCATTTTCTTTCCAGTTACTCCTCGCCGTCCGACTATTGTTTGCGGCTCTTTACACACACAAGCTGCCCAGCTGACAGAGGTTGGTTCTAGTTGCTTGATAATATAATGATCTTGCTATGTTCGATTTAAGATTTGTTACCACTGATAGATAGGTATTTTCAAGGGCTTTTTGCATGACAAGTGTTAGCTTCGTCAAAATGATATTAAGGTAGATATTAACTTGCGAAGTGTCATTTTCTTTCCAGTTACTCCTCGCAGTCCGACTGTTGTGTGCGGATCTTTACACACACAAGCTGCCCAGCTGACAGAGGTTAGTTCTAGTTGCTCTATAATAAAATCATCTTGCTACGTTCGATTTAAGATTTTTTACCACTGATAGATAGGTATTTTCAAGGGCTGTTTGCGTGCCAAGTTTTAGCTTCGTCAAAATGATATTAAGGGAGATATTAACTTGCAAAGTGTCATTTTCTTTCCAGTTACTCCTCGCCGTCCGACTGTTGTTTGCGGCTCTTTACACACACAAGCTGCCCAGCTGACAGAGGTTAGTTCTAGTTGCTTGATCATATAATCATCTTGCTATGTTCGATTTAAGATTTTTTACCACTGATAGACAGGTATTTTCAAGGGCTGTTTGCGTATCAAGTTTTAGCTTCGTCAAAATAATAATGAAGGAGATATTAACTTGCAAAGTGTCATTTTCTTTCCAGTTACTTCTCGCCGACCGACTGTTTTGTGCGGCTCTTTACACACACAAGCTGCCCAGCTGACAGAGGTTAGTTCTAGTTGCTTGATCATATAATGATCTTGCTATGTTCGATTTAAGATTTGTTACCACTGATCGATAGGTATTTTCAAGGGCTTTTTGCATGACAAGTTTTAGCTTCGTCAAAATGATATTAAGGGAGATATTAACTTGCGAAGTGTCATTTTCTTTCCAGTTACTCCTCGCCGTCCGACTGTTGTGTGCGTCTCCCTACACACACGAGCTGCCCAGCTGACAGAGGTTGGTTCTAGTTGCTTGATCATAAAATCATCTTGCTATGTTCGATTTAAGACTTGTTACCACTGATAGATAGGTATTTTCAAGGGCTATTTGCATTACAAGTTTTAGCTTCGTCAAAATGATATTAAGGGAGATTTTAACTTGCGAAGTGTCATTTTCTTTCCAGTTACTCCTCGCCGTCCGACTATTGTTTGCGGCTCTTTACACACACAAGCTGCCCAGCTGACAGAGGTTAGTTCTAGTTGCTTGATAATATAATGATCTTGCTATGTTCGATTTAAGATTTGTTACCACTGATAGATAGGTATTTTCAAGGGCTTTTTGCATGACAAGTTTTAGCTTCGTCAAAATGATATTAAGGTAGATATTAACTTGCGAAGTGTCATTTTCTTTCCAGTTACTTCTCGCCAACCGACTGTTGTTTGCGTCTCTCTACAAACACAAGCTGCCCAGCTGACAGAGGTTGGTTCTAGTTGCTTGATCATATCATCATCTTGCTATGTTCGATTTAAGATTTGTTACCACTGATAGATAGGTATTTTCAAGGGTTATTTGCATGACAGGTTTTAGCTTCGTCAAAATGATATTAAGGGAGATATTAACTTGCAAAGTGTCATTTTCTTTCCAGTTACTCCTCGCCGTCGGACTACTGTTTGCGGCTCTTTACACACACAAGCTGCCCAGCTGACAGAGGTTCGTTCTAGTTGCTATATAATAAAATCATCTTGCTATGTTCGATTTCAGATTTTTTACCACTGATAGACAGGTATTTTCAAGGGCTATTTGCATGACAAGTTTTAGCTTCGTCAAAATGATATTAAGGGAGATTTTAACTTGCGAAGTGTCATTTTCTTTCCAGTTACTCCTCGCCGTCCGACTATTGTTTGCGGCTCTTTACACACACAAGCTGCCCAGCTGACAGAGGTTGGTTCTAGTTGCTTGATAATATAATGATCTTGCTATGTTCGATTTAAGATTTGTTACCACTGATCGATAGGTATTTTCAAGGGCTTTTTGCATGACAAGTTTTAGCTTCGTCAAAATGATATTAAGGGAGATATTAACTTGCGAAGTGTCATTTTCTTTCCAGTTACTCCTCGCCGTCCGACTGTTGTGTGCGTCTCCCTACACACACGAGCTGCCCAGCTGACAGAGGTTGGTTCTAGTTGCTTGATCATAAAATCATCTTGCTATGTTCGATTTAAGACTTGTTACCACTGATAGATAGGTATTTTCAAGGGCTATTTGCATTACAAGTTTTAGCTTCGTCAAAATGATATTAAGGGAGATTTTAACTTGCGAAGTGTCATTTTCTTTCCAGTTACTCCTCGCCGTCCGACTATTGTTTGCGGCTCTTTACACACACAAGCTGCCCAGCTGACAGAGGTTAGTTCTAGTTGCTTGATAATATAATGATCTTGCTATGTTCGATTTAAGATTTGTTACCACTGATAGATAGGTATTTTCAAGGGCTTTTTGCATGACAAGTTTTAGCTTCGTCAAAATGATATTAAGGTAGATATTAACTTGCGAAGTGTCATTTTCTTTCCAGTTACTTCTCGCCAACCGACTTAAGATTTGTTACCACTGATAGATAGGTATTTTTAAGGGTTATTTGCATGACAAGTTTTAGCTTCGTCAAAATGATATTAAGGGAGATATTAACTTGCGAATTGTCATTTTCTTTCCAGTTACTCCTTGCCCTCCGACTGTTGTGTGCGTCTCTCTACACACACAAGCTGCCCAGCTGACAGAGGTTTGTTCTAGTTGCTCCATCATAAAATCATCTTGCTATCTTCGATTTAAGATTTTTTACCACTGATAGAAAGGTATTTTCAAGGGTTATTTGCATGACAGGTTTTAGCTTCGTCAAAATGATATTAAGGTAGATATTAACTTGCGAAGTGTCATTTTCTTTCCAGTTACTCCTCGCAGTCCGACTGTTGTGTGCGGATCTTTACACACACAAGCTGCCCAGCTGACAGAGGTTAGTTCTAGTTGCTCTATAATAAAATCATCTTGCTACGTTCGATTTAAGATTTTTTAACACTGATAGATAGGTATTTTCAAGGGCTATTTGCATGACAAGTTTTAGCTTCGTCAAAATGATATTAAGGGAGATTTTAACTTGCGAAGTGTCATTTTCTTTCCAGTTACTCCTCGCCGTCCGACTATTGTTTGCGGCTCTTTACACACACAAGCTGCCCAGCTGACAGAGGTTAGTTCTAGTTGCTTGATAATATAATGATCTTGCTATGTTCGATTTAAGATTTGTTACCACTGATAGATAGGTATTTTCAAGGGCTTTTTGCATGACAAGTGTTAGCTTCGTCAAAATGATATTAAGGTAGATATTAACTTGCGAAGTGTCATTTTCTTTCCAGTTACTCCTCGCAGTCCGACTGTTGTGTGCGGATCTTTACACACACAAGCTGCCCAGCTGACAGAGGTTAGTTCTAGTTGCTTGATCATATAATCATCTTGCTATGTTCGATTTAAGATTTTTTACCACTGATAGACAGGTATTTTCAAGGGCTATTTGCATTACAAGTTTTAGCTTCGTCAAAATGATATTAAGGGAGATTTTAACTTGCGAAGTGTCATTTTCTTTCCAGTTACTCCTCGCCGTCCGACTATTGTTTGCGGCTCTTTACACACACAAGCTGCCCAGCCGACATAGGTTAGTTCTAGTTGCTTGATAATATAATGATCTTGCTATTTTCGATTTAAGATTTGTTACCACTGATAGATAGGTATTTTCAAGGGCTGTTTGCGTGCCAAGTTTTAGCTTCGTCAAAATGATATTAAGGGAGATATTAACTTGCAAAGTGTCATTTTCTTTCCAGTTACTCCTGGCCGTCGGACTATTGTTTGCGGCTCTTTACACACACAAGCTGCCCAGCTGACAGAGGTTAGTTCTAGTTGCTATATAATAAAATCATCTTGCTATGTTCGATTTCAGATTTTTTACCACTGATAGACAGGTATTTTCAAGGGCTATTTGCATGACAAGTTTTAGCTTCGTCAAAATGATATTAAGGGAGATTTTAACTTGCGAAGTGTCATTTTCTTTCCAGTTACTCCTCGCCGTCCGACTATTGTTTGCGGCTCTTTACACACACAAGCTGCCCAGCTGACAGAGGTTGGTTCTAGTTGCTTGATAATATAATGATCTTGCTATGTTCGATTTAAGATTTGTTACCACTGATCGATAGGTATTTTCAAGGGCTTTTTGCATGACAAGTTTTAGCTTCGTCAAAATGATATTAAGGGAGATATTAACTTGCGAAGTGTCATTTTCTTTCCAGTTACTCCTCGCCGTCCGACTGTTGTGTGCGTCTCCCTACACACACGAGCTGCCCAGCTGACAGAGGTCGGTTCTAGTTGCTTGATCATAAAATCATCTTGCTATGTTCGATTTAAGACTTGTTACCACTGATAGATAGGTATTTTCAAGGGCTATTTGCATTACAAGTTTTAGCTTCGTCAAAATGATATTAAGGGAGATTTTAACTTGCGAAGTGTCATTTTCTTTCCAGTTACTCCTCGCCGTCCGACTATTGTTTGCGGCTCTTTACACACACAAGCTGCCCAGCTGACAGAGGTTAGTTCTAGTTGCTTGATAATATAATGATCTTGCTATGTTCGATTTAAGATTTGTTACCACTGATAGATAGGTATTTTCAAGGGCTTTTTGCATGACAAGTTTTAGCTTCGTCAAAATGATATTAAGGTAGATATTAACTTGCGAAGTGTCATTTTCTTTCCAGTTACTTCTCGCCAACCGACTGTTGTTAGCGTCTCTCTACAAACACAAGCTGCCCAGCTGACAGAGGTTGGTTCTAGTTGCTTGATCATATCATCATCTTGCTATGTTCGATTTAAGATTTGTTACCACTGATAGATAGGTATTTTTAAGGGTTCTTTGCATGACAAGTTTTAGCTTCGTCAAAATGATATTAAGGGAGATATTAACTTGCGAATTGTCATTTTCTTTCCAGTTACTCCTTGCCCTCCGACTGTTGTGTGCGTCTCTCTACACACACAAGCTGCCCAGCTGACAGAGGTTTGTTCTAGTTGCTCCATCATAAAATCATCTTGCTATCTTCGATTTAAGATTTTTTACCACTGATAGAAAGGTATTTTCAAGGGTTATTTGCATGACAGGTTTTAGCTTCGTCAAAATGATTTTAAGGGAGATATTAACTTGCGAAGTGTCATTTTCTTTCCAGTTACTCCTCGCCGTCCGACTGTTGTGTGCGTCTCTCTACACACACAAGCTGCCCAGCTGACAGAGGTTGGTTCTAGTTGCTTGATCATATAATCATCTTGCTATGTTCGATTTAAGATTTTTTAACACTGATAGATAGGTATTTTCAAGGGCTATTTGCATGACAAGTTTTAGCTTCGTCAAAATGATATTAAGGGAGATATTAACTTGCGAAGTGTCATTTTCTTTCCAGTTACTCCTCGCCGTCCGACTATTGTTTGCGGCTCTTTACACACACAAGCTGCCCAGCTGACAGAGGTTAGTTCTAGTTGCTTGATAATATAATGATCTTGCTATGTTCGATTTAAGATTTGTTACCACTGATAGATAGGTATTTTCAAGGGCTTTTTGCATGACAAGTGTTAGCTTCGTCAAAATGATATTAAGGTAGATATTAACTTGCGAAGTGTCATTTTCTTTCCAGTTACTCCTCGCAGTCCGACTGTTGTGTGCGGATCTTTACACACACAAGCTGCCCAGCTGACAGAGGTTAGTTCTAGTTGCTCTATAATAAAATCATCTTGCTACGTTCGATTTAAGATTTTTTAACACTGATAGATAGGTATTTTCAAGGGCTATTTGCATGACAAGTTTTAGCTTCGTCAAAATGATATTAAGGGAGATTTTAACTTGCGAAGTGTCATTTTCTTTCCAGTTACTCCTCGCCGTCCGACTATTGTTTGCGGCTCTTTACACACACAAGCTGCCCAGCTGACAGAGGTTAGTTCTAGTTGCTTGATAATATAATGATCTTGCTATGTTCGATTTAAGATTTGTTACCACTGATAGATAGGTATTTTCAAGGGCTTTTTGCATGACAAGTGTTAGCTTCGTCAAAATGATATTAAGGTAGATATTAACTTGCGAAGTGTCATTTTCTTTCCAGTTACTCCTCGCAGTCCGACTGTTGTGTGCGGATCTTTACACACACAAGCTGCCCAGCTGACAGAGGTTAGTTCTAGTTGCTCTATAATAAAATCATCTTGCTACGTTCGATTTAAGATTTTTTACCACTGATAGATAGGTATTTTCAAGGGCTGTTTGCGTGCCAAGTTTTAGCTTCGTCAAAATGATATTAAGGGAGATATTAACTTGCGAAGTGTCATTTTCTTTCCAGTTACTCCTCGCAGTCCGACTGTTGTGTGCGGATCTTTACACACACAAGCTGCCCAGCTGACAGAGGTTAGTTCTAGTTGCTCTATAATAAAATCATCTTGCTACGTTCGATTTAAGATTTTTTACCACTGATAGATAGGTATTTTCAAGGGCTGTTTGCGTGCCAAGTTTTAGCTTCGTCAAAATGATATTAAGGGAGATATTAACTTGCGAAGTGTCATTTTCTTTCCAGTTACTCCTCGCAGTCCGACTGTTGTGTGCGGATCTTTACACACACAAGCTGCCCAGCTGACAGAGGTTAGTTCTAGTTGCTTGATCATATAATCATCTTGCTATGTTCGATTTCAGATTTTTTACCACTGATAGACAGGTATTTTCAAGGGCTGTTTGCGTATCAAGTTTTAGCTTCGTCAAAATAATAATGAAGGAGATATTAACTTGCAAAGTGTCATTTTCTTTCCAGTTACTTCTCGCCGACCGACTGTTTTGTGCGGCTCTTTACACACACAAGCTGCCCAGCTGACAGAGGTTAGTTCTAGTTGCTTGATCATATAATCATCTTGCTATGTTCGATTTCAGATTTTTTACCACTGATAGACAGGTATTTTCAAGGGCTGTTTGCGTATCAAGTTTTAGCTTCGTCAAAATAATAATGAAGGAGATATTAACTTGCAAAGTGTCATTTTCTTTCCAGTTACTTCTCGCCGACCGACTGTTTTGTGCGGCTCTTTACACACACAAGCTGCCCAGCTGACAGAGGTTAGTTCTAGTTGCTTGATCATATAATGATCTTGCTATGTTCGATTTAAGATTTGTTACCACTGATAGATAGGTATTTTCAAGGGCTTTTTGCATGACAAGTTTTAGCTTCGTCAAAATGATATTAAGGTAGATATTAACTTGCGAAGTGTCATTTTCTTTCCAGTTACTTCTCGCCAACCGACTGTTGTGTGCGTCTCTCTACAAACACAAGCTGCCCAGCTGACAGAGGTTGGTTCTAGTTGCTTGATCATATCATCATCTTGCTATGTTCGATTTAAGATTTGTTACCACTGATAGATAGGTATTTTCAAGGGCTGTTTGCGTGCCAAGTTTTAGCTTCGTCAAAATGATATTAAGGGAGATATTAACTTGCAAAGTGTCATTTTCTTTCCAGTTACTCCTCGCCGTCGGACTATTGTTTGCGGCTCTTTACACACACAAGCTGCCCAGCTGACAGAGGTTAGTTCTAGTTGCTATATAATAAAATCATCTTGCTATGTTCGATTTCAGATTTTTTACCACTGATAGACAGGTATTTTCAAGGGCTATTTGCATGACAAGTTTTAGCTTCGTCAAAATGATATTAAGGGAGATTTTAACTTGCGAAGTGTCATTTTCTTTCCAGTTACTCCTCGCCGTCCGACTATTGTTTGCGGCTCTTTACACACACAAGCTGCCCAGCTGACAGAGGTTGGTTCTAGTTGCTTGATAATATAATGATCTTGCTATGTTCGATTTAAGATTTGTTACCACTGATAGATAGGTATTTTCAAGGGCTTTTTGCATGACAAGTGTTAGCTTCGTCAAAATGATATTAAGGTAGATATTAACTTGCGAAGTGTCATTTTCTTTCCAGTTACTCCTCGCAGTCCGACTGTTGTGTGCGGATCTTTACACACACAAGCTGCCCAGCTGACAGAGGTTAGTTCTAGTTGCTCTATAATAAAATCATCTTGCTACGTTCGATTTAAGATTTTTTACCACTGATAGATAGGTATTTTCAAGGGCTGTTTGCGTGCCAAGTTTTAGCTTCGTCAAAATGATATTAAGGGAGATATTAACTTGCGAAGTGTCATTTTCTTTCCAGTTACTCCTCGCAGTCCGACTGTTGTGTGCGGATCTTTACACACACAAGCTGCCCAGCTGACAGAGGTTAGTTCTAGTTGCTTGATCATATAATCATCTTGCTATGTTCGATTTCAGATTTTTTACCACTGATAGACAGGTATTTTCAAGGGCTGTTTGCGTATCAAGTTTTAGCTTCGTCAAAATAATAATGAAGGAGATATTAACTTGCAAAGTGTCATTTTCTTTCCAGTTACTTCTCGCCGACCGACTGTTTTGTGCGGCTCTTTACACACACAAGCTGCCCAGCTGACAGAGGTTAGTTCTAGTTGCTTGATCATATAATCATCTTGCTATGTTCGATTTCAGATTTTTTACCACTGATAGACAGGTATTTTCAAGGGCTGTTTGCGTATCAAGTTTTAGCTTCGTCAAAATAATAATGAAGGAGATATTAACTTGCAAAGTGTCATTTTCTTTCCAGTTACTTCTCGCCGACCGACTGTTTTGTGCGGCTCTTTACACACACAAGCTGCCCAGCTGACAGAGGTTAGTTCTAGTTGCTTGATCATATAATGATCTTGCTATGTTCGATTTAAGATTTGTTACCACTGATAGATAGGTATTTTCAAGGGCTTTTTGCATGACAAGTTTTAGCTTCGTCAAAATGATATTAAGGTAGATATTAACTTGCGAAGTGTCATTTTCTTTCCAGTTACTTCTCGCCAACCGACTGTTGTGTGCGTCTCTCTACAAACACAAGCTGCCCAGCTGACAGAGGTTGGTTCTAGTTGCTTGATCATATCATCATCTTGCTATGTTCGATTTAAGATTTGTTACCACTGATAGATAGGTATTTTCAAGGGCTGTTTGCGTGCCAAGTTTTAGCTTCGTCAAAATGATATTAAGGGAGATATTAACTTGCAAAGTGTCATTTTCTTTCCAGTTACTCCTCGCCGTCGGACTATTGTTTGCGGCTCTTTACACACACAAGCTGCCCAGCTGACAGAGGTTAGTTCTAGTTGCTATATAATAAAATCATCTTGCTATGTTCGATTTCAGATTTTTTACCACTGATAGACAGGTATTTTCAAGGGCTATTTGCATGACAAGTTTTAGCTTCGTCAAAATGATATTAAGGGAGATTTTAACTTGCGAAGTGTCATTTTCTTTCCAGTTACTCCTCGCCGTCCGACTATTGTTTGCGGCTCTTTACACACACAAGCTGCCCAGCTGACAGAGGTTGGTTCTAGTTGCTTGATAATATAATGATCTTGCTATGTTCGATTTAAGATTTGTTACCACTGATAGATAGGTATTTTCAAGGGCTTTTTGCATGACAAGTGTTAGCTTCGTCAAAATGATATTAAGGTAGATATTAACTTGCGAAGTGTCATTTTCTTTCCAGTTACTCCTCGCAGTCCGACTGTTGTGTGCGGATCTTTACACACACAAGCTGCCCAGCTGACAGAGGTTAGTTCTAGTTGCTCTATAATAAAATCATCTTGCTACGTTCGATTTAAGATTTTTTACCACTGATAGATAGGTATTTTCAAGGGCTGTTTGCGTGCCAAGTTTTAGCTTCGTCAAAATGATATTAAGGGAGATATTAACTTGCAAAGTGTCATTTTCTTTCCAGTTACTCCTCGCCGTCCGACTGTTGTTTGCGGCTCTTTACACACACAAGCTGCCCAGCTGACAGAGGTTAGTTCTAGTTGCTTGATCATATAATCATCTTGCTATGTTCGATTTAAGATTTTTTACCACTGATAGACAGGTATTTTCAAGGGCTGTTTGCGTATCAAGTTTTAGCTTCGTCAAAATAATAATGAAGGAGATATTAACTTGCAAAGTGTCATTTTCTTTCCAGTTACTTCTCGCCGACCGACTGTTTTGTGCGGCTCTTTACACACACAAGCTGCCCAGCTGACAGAGGTTAGTTCTAGTTGCTTGATCATATAATGATCTTGCTATGTTCGATTTAAGATTTGTTACCACTGATCGATAGGTATTTTCAAGGGCTTTTTGCATGACAAGTTTTAGCTTCGTCAAAATGATATTAAGGGAGATATTAACTTGCGAAGTGTCATTTTCTTTCCAGTTACTCCTCGCCGTCCGACTGTTGTGTGCGTCTCCCTACACACACGAGCTGCCCAGCTGACAGAGGTTGGTTCTAGTTGCTTGATCATAAAATCATCTTGCTATGTTCGATTTAAGACTTGTTACCACTGATAGATAGGTATTTTCAAGGGCTATTTGCATTACAAGTTTTAGCTTCGTCAAAATGATATTAAGGGAGATTTTAACTTGCGAAGTGTCATTTTCTTTCCAGTTACTCCTCGCCGTCCGACTATTGTTTGCGGCTCTTTACACACACAAGCTGCCCAGCTGACAGAGGTTAGTTCGAGTTGCTTGATAATATAATGATCTTGCTATGTTCGATTTAAGATTTGTTACCACTGATAGATAGGTATTTTCAAGGGCTTTTTGCATGACAAGTTTTAGCTTCGTCAAAATGATATTAAGGTAGATATTAACTTGCGAAGTGTCATTTTCTTTCCAGTTACTTCTCGCCAACCGACTGTTGTTTGCGTCTCTCTACAAACACAAGCTGCCCAGCTGACAGAGGTTGGTTCTAGTTGCTTGATCATATCATCATCTTGCTATGTTCGATTTAAGATTTGTTACCACTGATAGATAGGTATTTTCAAGGGTTATTTGCATGACAGGTTTTAGCTTCGTCAAAATGATATTAAGGGAGATATTAACTTGCAAAGTGTCATTTTCTTTCCAGTTACTCCTCGCCGTCGGACTACTGTTTGCGGCTCTTTACACACACAAGCTGCCCAGCTGACAGAGGTTCGTTCTAGTTGCTATATAATAAAATCATCTTGCTATGTTCGATTTCAGATTTTTTACCACTGATAGACAGGTATTTTCAAGGGCTATTTGCATGACAAGTTTTAGCTTCGTCAAAATGATATTAAGGGAGATTTTAACTTGCGAAGTGTCATTTTCTTTCCAGTTACTCCTCGCCGTCCGACTATTGTTTGCGGCTCTTTACACACACAAGCTGCCCAGCTGACAGAGGTTGGTTCTAGTTGCTTGATAATATAATGATCTTGCTATGTTCGATTTAAGATTTGTTACCACTGATCGATAGGTATTTTCAAGGGCTTTTTGCATGACAAGTTTTAGCTTCGTCAAAATGATATTAAGGGAGATATTAACTTGCGAAGTGTCATTTTCTTTCCAGTTACTCCTCGCCGTCCGACTGTTGTGTGCGTCTCCCTACACACACGAGCTGCCCAGCTGACAGAGGTTGGTTCTAGTTGCTTGATCATAAAATCATCTTGCTATGTTCGATTTAAGACTTGTTACCACTGATAGATAGGTATTTTCAAGGGCTATTTGCATTACAAGTTTTAGCTTCGTCAAAATGATATTAAGGGAGATTTTAACTTGCGAAGTGTCATTTTCTTTCCAGTTACTCCTCGCCGTCCGACTATTGTTTGCGGCTCTTTACACACACAAGCTGCCCAGCTGACAGAGGTTAGTTCTAGTTGCTTGATAATATAATGATCTTGCTATGTTCGATTTAAGATTTGTTACCACTGATAGATAGGTATTTTCAAGGGCTTTTTGCATGACAAGTTTTAGCTTCGTCAAAATGATATTAAGGTAGATATTAACTTGCGAAGTGTCATTTTCTTTCCAGTTACTTCTCGCCAACCGACTTAAGATTTGTTACCACTGATAGATAGGTATTTTTAAGGGTTATTTGCATGACAAGTTTTAGCTTCGTCAAAATGATATTAAGGGAGATATTAACTTGCGAATTGTCATTTTCTTTCCAGTTACTCCTTGCCCTCCGACTGTTGTGTGCGTCTCTCTACACACACAAGCTGCCCAGCTGACAGAGGTTTGTTCTAGTTGCTCCATCATAAAATCATCTTGCTATCTTCGATTTAAGATTTTTTACCACTGATAGAAAGGTATTTTCAAGGGTTATTTGCATGACAGGTTTTAGCTTCGTCAAAATGATATTAAGGTAGATATTAACTTGCGAAGTGTCATTTTCTTTCCAGTTACTCCTCGCAGTCCGACTGTTGTGTGCGGATCTTTACACACACAAGCTGCCCAGCTGACAGAGGTTAGTTCTAGTTGCTCTATAATAAAATCATCTTGCTACGTTCGATTTAAGATTTTTTAACACTGATAGATAGGTATTTTCAAGGGCTATTTGCATGACAAGTTTTAGCTTCGTCAAAATGATATTAAGGGAGATTTTAACTTGCGAAGTGTCATTTTCTTTCCAGTTACTCCTCGCCGTCCGACTATTGTTTGCGGCTCTTTACACACACAAGCTGCCCAGCTGACAGAGGTTAGTTCTAGTTGCTTGATAATATAATGATCTTGCTATGTTCGATTTAAGATTTGTTACCACTGATAGATAGGTATTTTCAAGGGCTTTTTGCATGACAAGTGTTAGCTTCGTCAAAATGATATTAAGGTAGATATTAACTTGCGAAGTGTCATTTTCTTTCCAGTTACTCCTCGCAGTCCGACTGTTGTGTGCGGATCTTTACACACACAAGCTGCCCAGCTGACAGAGGTTAGTTCTAGTTGCTTGATCATATAATCATCTTGCTATGTTCGATTTAAGATTTTTTACCACTGATAGACAGGTATTTTCAAGGGCTATTTGCATTACAAGTTTTAGCTTCGTCAAAATGATATTAAGGGAGATTTTAACTTGCGAAGTGTCATTTTCTTTCCAGTTACTCCTCGCCGTCCGACTATTGTTTGCGGCTCTTTACACACACAAGCTGCCCAGCCGACATAGGTTAGTTCTAGTTGCTTGATAATATAATGATCTTGCTATTTTCGATTTAAGATTTGTTACCACTGATAGATAGGTATTTTCAAGGGCTGTTTGCGTGCCAAGTTTTAGCTTCGTCAAAATGATATTAAGGGAGATATTAACTTGCAAAGTGTCATTTTCTTTCCAGTTACTCCTCGCCGTCGGACTATTGTTTGCGGCTCTTTACACACACAAGCTGCCCAGCTGACAGAGGTTAGTTCTAGTTGCTATATAATAAAATCATCTTGCTATGTTCGATTTCAGATTTTTTACCACTGATAGACAGGTATTTTCAAGGGCTATTTGCATGACAAGTTTTAGCTTCGTCAAAATGATATTAAGGGAGATTTTAACTTGCGAAGTGTCATTTTCTTTCCAGTTACTCCTCGCCGTCCGACTATTGTTTGCGGCTCTTTACACACACAAGCTGCCCAGCTGACAGAGGTTGGTTCTAGTTGCTTGATAATATAATGATCTTGCTATGTTCGATTTAAGATTTGTTACCACTGATCGATAGGTATTTTCAAGGGCTTTTTGCATGACAAGTTTTAGCTTCGTCAAAATGATATTAAGGGAGATATTAACTTGCGAAGTGTCATTTTCTTTCCAGTTACTCCTCGCCGTCCGACTGTTGTGTGCGTCTCCCTACACACACGAGCTGCCCAGCTGACAGAGGTCGGTTCTAGTTGCTTGATCATAAAATCATCTTGCTATGTTCGATTTAAGACTTGTTACCACTGATAGATAGGTATTTTCAAGGGCTATTTGCATTACAAGTTTTAGCTTCGTCAAAATGATATTAAGGGAGATTTTAACTTGCGAAGTGTCATTTTCTTTCCAGTTACTCCTCGCCGTCCGACTATTGTTTGCGGCTCTTTACACACACAAGCTGCCCAGCTGACAGAGGTTAGTTCTAGTTGCTTGATAATATAATGATCTTGCTATGTTCGATTTAAGATTTGTTACCACTGATAGATAGGTATTTTCAAGGGCTTTTTGCATGACAAGTTTTAGCTTCGTCAAAATGATATTAAGGTAGATATTAACTTGCGAAGTGTCATTTTCTTTCCAGTTACTTCTCGCCAACCGACTGTTGTTAGCGTCTCTCTACAAACACAAGCTGCCCAGCTGACAGAGGTTGGTTCTAGTTGCTTGATCATATCATCATCTTGCTATGTTCGATTTAAGATTTGTTACCACTGATAGATAGGTATTTTTAAGGGTTCTTTGCATGACAAGTTTTAGCTTCGTCAAAATGATATTAAGGGAGATATTAACTTGCGAATTGTCATTTTCTTTCCAGTTACTCCTTGCCCTCCGACTGTTGTGTGCGTCTCTCTACACACACAAGCTGCCCAGCTGACAGAGGTTTGTTCTAGTTGCTCCATCATAAAATCATCTTGCTATCTTCGATTTAAGATTTTTTACCACTGATAGAAAGGTATTTTCAAGGGTTATTTGCATGACAGGTTTTAGCTTCGTCAAAATGATTTTAAGGGAGATATTAACTTGCGAAGTGTCATTTTCTTTCCAGTTACTCCTCGCCGTCCGACTGTTGTGTGCGTCTCTCTACACACACAAGCTGCCCAGCTGACAGAGGTTGGTTCTAGTTGCTTGATCATATAATCATCTTGCTATGTTCGATTTAAGATTTTTTAACACTGATAGATAGGTATTTTCAAGGGCTATTTGCATGACAAGTTTTAGCTTCGTCAAAATGATATTAAGGGAGATATTAACTTGCGAAGTGTCATTTTCTTTCCAGTTACTCCTCGCCGTCCGACTATTGTTTGCGGCTCTTTACACACACAAGCTGCCCAGCTGACAGAGGTTAGTTCTAGTTGCTTGATAATATAATGATCTTGCTATGTTCGATTTAAGATTTGTTACCACTGATAGATAGGTATTTTCAAGGGCTTTTTGCATGACAAGTGTTAGCTTCGTCAATATGATATTAACCACTTCGCGCCGGGGGGTTTTTCAGCGCCGATGACCGCCATACGGGGGTTTTTGAACAATGCATCATTTTAAAATCTTGCTAAAACAATCGGAACAATATATTTCTGTGAAATAAATCAATAAGGGTATACTATGGGTACAAGAGAGTAAAACCTGGCACAATTCGGACGTCGTTGTGGCCTTTGTCAAGAGATTATCCGTTCGAAAAAGGGCCCTTTGTGCGTCGTCAATGGACCGTAACGGACGTGTGTGTGTGGGTGCGTGTACGCTGCTGACAATCCCTGACCGCAGACTCCAGCCTCCACCCCAGGCAGTCAAATCTTCGAGTTGGTCGGCCACAAACGAGCGTACAGATTACGGTAAAGAATGTGGGGGGAATTCCAATGCCAGACCGACGACCGTTGGGCTGTGTGGCATGCAAAGACAATGTGCCCCGCGTGCTTTCAGCTGCAGCGCGGTATCCCTCGATCCTCCACAGTAAAAGTCCCACAATTGCACAATTACTGCTTCTAATCTTGCAATTCATGTGGCAACGTGCGTCAAAAAGGGTCTTTGTACTGATTCATATTGCTTTGTTCTTAGCTGAAAAGAGTCTTTGTTTAGAATGTGGACAATAGTGGTGCCCGGATTCGGAGGGCCCCGTTGCAAAGGAAATCCAATTGACCTCCGGATTCGGAGGTCCCGGCGCGAAGTGGTTAAGGTAGATATTAACTTGCGAAGTGTCATTTTCTTTCCAGTTACTCCTCGCAGTCCGACTGTTGTGTGCGGATCTTTACACACACAAGCTGCCCAGCTGACAGAGGTTAGTTCTAGTTGCTCTATAATAAAATCATCTTGCTACGTTCGATTTAAGATTTTTTAACACTGATAGATAGGTATTTTCAAGGGCTATTTGCATGACAAGTTTTAGCTTCGTCAAAATGATATTAAGGGAGATTTTAACTTGCGAAGTGTCATTTTCTTTCCAGTTACTCCTCGCCGTCCGACTATTGTTTGCGGCTCTTTACACACACAAGCTGCCCAGCTGACAGAGGTTAGTTCTAGTTGCTTGATAATATAATGATCTTGCTATGTTCGATTTAAGATTTGTTACCACTGATAGATAGGTATTTTCAAGGGCTTTTTGCATGACAAGTGTTAGCTTCGTCAAAATGATATTAAGGTAGATATTAACTTGCGAAGTGTCATTTTCTTTCCAGTTACTCCTCGCAGTCCGACTGTTGTGTGCGGATCTTTACACACACAAGCTGCCCAGCTGACAGAGGTTAGTTCTAGTTGCTCTATAATAAAATCATCTTGCTACGTTCGATTTAAGATTTTTTACCACTGATAGATAGGTATTTTCAAGGGCTGTTTGCGTGCCAAGTTTTAGCTTCGTCAAAATGATATTAAGGGAGATATTAACTTGCGAAGTGTCATTTTCTTTCCAGTTACTCCTCGCAGTCCGACTGTTGTGTGCGGATCTTTACACACACAAGCTGCCCAGCTGACAGAGGTTAGTTCTAGTTGCTTGATCATATAATCATCTTGCTATGTTCGATTTCAGATTTTTTACCACTGATAGACAGGTATTTTCAAGGGCTGTTTGCGTATCAAGTTTTAGCTTCGTCAAAATAATAATGAAGGAGATATTAACTTGCAAAGTGTCATTTTCTTTCCAGTTACTTCTCGCCGACCGACTGTTTTGTGCGGCTCTTTACACACACAAGCTGCCCAGCTGACAGAGGTTAGTTCTAGTTGCTTGATCATATAATGATCTTGCTATGTTCGATTTAAGATTTGTTACCACTGATAGATAGGTATTTTCAAGGGCTTTTTGCATGACAAGTTTTAGCTTCGTCAAAATGATATTAAGGTAGATATTAACTTGCGAAGTGTCATTTTCTTTCCAGTTACTTCTCGCCAACCGACTGTTGTGTGCGTCTCTCTACAAACACAAGCTGCCCAGCTGACAGAGGTTGGTTCTAGTTGCTTGATCATATCATCATCTTGCTATGTTCGATTTAAGATTTGTTACCACTGATAGATAGGTATTTTCAAGGGCTGTTTGCGTGCCAAGTTTTAGCTTCGTCAAAATGATATTAAGGGAGATATTAACTTGCAAAGTGTCATTTTCTTTCCAGTTACTCCTCGCCGTCGGACTATTGTTTGCGGCTCTTTACACACACAAGCTGCCCAGCTGACAGAGGTTAGTTCTAGTTGCTATATAATAAAATCATCTTGCTATGTTCGATTTCAGATTTTTTACCACTGATAGACAGGTATTTTCAAGGGCTATTTGCATGACAAGTTTTAGCTTCGTCAAAATGATATTAAGGGAGATTTTAACTTGCGAAGTGTCATTTTCTTTCCAGTTACTCCTCGCCGTCCGACTATTGTTTGCGGCTCTTTACACACACAAGCTGCCCAGCTGACAGAGGTTGGTTCTAGTTGCTTGATAATATAATGATCTTGCTATGTTCGATTTAAGATTTGTTACCACTGATAGATAGGTATTTTCAAGGGCTTTTTGCATGACAAGTGTTAGCTTCGTCAAAATGATATTAAGGTAGATATTAACTTGCGAAGTGTCATTTTCTTTCCAGTTACTCCTCGCAGTCCGACTGTTGTGTGCGGATCTTTACACACACAAGCTGCCCAGCTGACAGAGGTTAGTTCTAGTTGCTCTATAATAAAATCATCTTGCTACGTTCGATTTAAGATTTTTTACCACTGATAGATAGGTATTTTCAAGGGCTGTTTGCGTGCCAAGTTTTAGCTTCGTCAAAATGATATTAAGGGAGATATTAACTTGCAAAGTGTCATTTTCTTTCCAGTTACTCCTCGCCGTCCGACTGTTGTTTGCGGCTCTTTACACACACAAGCTGCCCAGCTGACAGAGGTTAGTTCTAGTTGCTTGATCATATAATCATCTTGCTATGTTCGATTTAAGATTTTTTACCACTGATAGACAGGTATTTTCAAGGGCTGTTTGCGTATCAAGTTTTAGCTTCGTCAAAATAATAATGAAGGAGATATTAACTTGCAAAGTGTCATTTTCTTTCCAGTTACTTCTCGCCGACCGACTGTTTTGTGCGGCTCTTTACACACACAAGCTGCCCAGCTGACAGAGGTTAGTTCTAGTTGCTTGATCATATAATGATCTTGCTATGTTCGATTTAAGATTTGTTACCACTGATAGATAGGTATTTTCAAGGGCTTTTTGCATGACAAGTTTTAGCTTCGTCAAAATGATATTAAGGTAGATATTAACTTGCGAAGTGTCATTTTCTTTCCAGTTACTTCTCGCCAACCGACTGTTGTGTGCGTCTCTCTACAAACACAAGCTGCCCAGCTGACAGAGGTTGGTTCTAGTTGCTTGATCATATCATCATCTTGCTATGTTCGATTTAAGATTTGTTACCACTGATAGATAGGTATTTTCAAGGGCTGTTTGCGTGCCAAGTTTTAGCTTCGTCAAAATGATATTAAGGGAGATATTAACTTGCAAAGTGTCATTTTCTTTCCAGTTACTCCTCGCCGTCGGACTATTGTTTGCGGCTCTTTACACACACAAGCTGCCCAGCTGACAGAGGTTAGTTCTAGTTGCTATATAATAAAATCATCTTGCTATGTTCGATTTCAGATTTTTTACCACTGATAGACAGGTATTTTCAAGGGCTATTTGCATGACAAGTTTTAGCTTCGTCAAAATGATATTAAGGGAGATTTTAACTTGCGAAGTGTCATTTTCTTTCCAGTTACTCCTCGCCGTCCGACTATTGTTTGCGGCTCTTTACACACACAAGCTGCCCAGCTGACAGAGGTTGGTTCTAGTTGCTTGATAATATAATGATCTTGCTATGTTCGATTTAAGATTTGTTACCACTGATCGATAGGTATTTTCAAGGGCTTTTTGCATGACAAGTTTTAGCTTCGTCAAAATGATATTAAGGGAGATATTAACTTGCGAAGTGTCATTTTCTTTCCAGTTACTCCTCGCCGTCCGACTGTTGTGTGCGTCTCCCTACACACACGAGCTGCCCAGCTGACAGAGGTTGGTTCTAGTTGCTTGATCATAAAATCATCTTGCTATGTTCGATTTAAGACTTGTTACCACTGATAGATAGGTATTTTCAAGGGCTATTTGCATTACAAGTTTTAGCTTCGTCAAAATGATATTAAGGGAGATTTTAACTTGCGAAGTGTCATTTTCTTTCCAGTTACTCCTCGCCGTCCGACTATTGTTTGCGGCTCTTTACACACACAAGCTGCCCAGCTGTCAGAGGTTAGTTCTAGTTGCTTGATAATATAATGATCTTGCTATGTTCGATTTAAGATTTGTTACCACTGATAGATAGGTATTTTCAAGGGCTTTTTGCATGACAAGTTTTAGCTTCGTCAAAATGATATTAAGGGAGATTTTAACTTGCGAAGTGTCATTTTCTTTCCAGTTACTCCTCGCCGTCCGACTATTGTTTGCGGCTCTTTACACACACAAGCTGCCCAGCTGACAGAGGTTAGTTCTAGTTGCTTGATAATATAATGATCTTGCTATGTTCGATTTAAGACTTGTTACCACTGATAGATAGGTATTTTCAAGGGCTATTTGCATTACAAGTTTTAGCTTCGTCAAAATGATATTAAGGGAGATTTTAACTTGCGAAGTGTCATTTTCTTTCCAGTTACTCCTCGCCGTCCGACTATTGTTTGCGGCTCTTTACACACACAAGCTGCCCAGCTGACAGAGGTTAGTTCTAGTTGCTTGATAATATAATGATCTTGCTATGTTCGATTTAAGATTTGTTACCACTGATAGATAGGTATTTTCAAGGGCTTTTTGCATGACAAGTTTTAGCTTCGTCAAAATGATATTAAGGTAGATATTAACTTGCGAAGTGTCATTTTCTTTCCAGTTACTTCTCGCCAACCGACTGTTGTGTGCGTCTCTCTACACACACAAGCTGCCCAGCTGACAGAGGTTTGTTCTAGTTGCTCCATCATAAAATCATCTTGCTATCTTCGATTTAAGATTTTTTACCACTGATAGAAAGGTATTTTCAAGGGTTATTTGCATGACAGGTTTTAGCTTCGTCAAAATGATTTTAAGGGAGATATTAACTTGCGAAGTGTCATTTTCTTTCCAGTTACTCCTCGCCGTCCGACTGTTGTGTGCGTCTCTCTACACACACAAGCTGCCCAGCTGACAGAGGTTGGTTCTAGTTGCTTGATCATATAATCATCTTGCTATGTTCGATTTAAGATTTTTTAACACTGATAGATAGGTATTTTCAAGGGCTATTTGCATGACAAGTTTTAGCTTCGTCAAAATGATATTAAGGGAGATATTAACTTGCGAAGTGTCATTTTCTTTCCAGTTACTCCTCGCCGTCCGACTATTGTTTGCGGCTCTTTACACACACAAGCTGCCCAGCTGACAGAGGTTAGTTCTAGTTGCTTGATAATATAATGATCTTGCTATGTTCGATTTAAGATTTGTTACCACTGATAGATAGGTATTTTCAAGGGCTTTTTGCATGACAAGTGTTAGCTTCGTCAAAATGATATTAAGGTAGATATTAACTTGCGAAGTGTCATTTTCTTTCCAGTTACTCCTCGCAGTCCGACTGTTGTGTGCGGATCTTTACACACACAAGCTGCCCAGCTGACAGAGGTTAGTTCTAGTTGCTCTATAATAAAATCATCTTGCTACGTTCGATTTAAGATTTTTTAACACTGATAGATAGGTATTTTCAAGGGCTATTTGCATGACAAGTTTTAGCTTCGTCAAAATGATATTAAGGGAGATTTTAACTTGCGAAGTGTCATTTTCTTTCCAGTTACTCCTCGCCGTCCGACTATTGTTTGCGGCTCTTTACACACACAAGCTGCCCAGCTGACAGAGGTTAGTTCTAGTTGCTTGATAATATAATGATCTTGCTATGTTCGATTTAAGATTTGTTACCACTGATAGATAGGTATTTTCAAGGGCTTTTTGCATGACAAGTGTTAGCTTCGTCAAAATGATATTAAGGTAGATATTAACTTGCGAAGTGTCATTTTCTTTCCAGTTACTCCTCGCAGTCCGACTGTTGTGTGCGGATCTTTACACACACAAGCTGCCCAGCTGACAGAGGTTAGTTCTAGTTGCTCTATAATAAAATCATCTTGCTACGTTCGATTTAAGATTTTTTACCACTGATAGATAGGTATTTTCAAGGGCTGTTTGCGTGCCAAGTTTTAGCTTCGTCAAAATGATATTAAGGGAGATATTAACTTGCGAAGTGTCATTTTCTTTCCAGTTACTCCTCGCAGTCCGACTGTTGTGTGCGGATCTTTACACACACAAGCTGCCCAGCTGACAGAGGTTAGTTCTAGTTGCTTGATCATATAATCATCTTGCTATGTTCGATTTCAGATTTTTTACCACTGATAGACAGGTATTTTCAAGGGCTGTTTGCGTATCAAGTTTTAGCTTCGTCAAAATAATAATGAAGGAGATATTAACTTGCAAAGTGTCATTTTCTTTCCAGTTACTTCTCGCCGACCGACTGTTTTGTGCGGCTCTTTACACACACAAGCTGCCCAGCTGACAGAGGTTAGTTCTAGTTGCTTGATCATATAATGATCTTGCTATGTTCGATTTAAGATTTGTTACCACTGATAGATAGGTATTTTCAAGGGCTTTTTGCATGACAAGTTTTAGCTTCGTCAAAATGATATTAAGGTAGATATTAACTTGCGAAGTGTCATTTTCTTTCCAGTTACTTCTCGCCAACCGACTGTTGTGTGCGTCTCTCTACAAACACAAGCTGCCCAGCTGACAGAGGTTGGTTCTAGTTGCTTGATCATATCATCATCTTGCTATGTTCGATTTAAGATTTGTTACCACTGATAGATAGGTATTTTCAAGGGCTGTTTGCGTGCCAAGTTTTAGCTTCGTCAAAATGATATTAAGGGAGATATTAACTTGCAAAGTGTCATTTTCTTTCCAGTTACTCCTCGCCGTCGGACTATTGTTTGCGGCTCTTTACACACACAAGCTGCCCAGCTGACAGAGGTTAGTTCTAGTTGCTATATAATAAAATCATCTTGCTATGTTCGATTTCAGATTTTTTACCACTGATAGACAGGTATTTTCAAGGGCTATTTGCATGACAAGTTTTAGCTTCGTCAAAATGATATTAAGGGAGATTTTAACTTGCGAAGTGTCATTTTCTTTCCAGTTACTCCTCGCCGTCCGACTATTGTTTGCGGCTCTTTACACACACAAGCTGCCCAGCTGACAGAGGTTGGTTCTAGTTGCTTGATAATATAATGATCTTGCTATGTTCGATTTAAGATTTGTTACCACTGATAGATAGGTATTTTCAAGGGCTTTTTGCATGACAAGTGTTAGCTTCGTCAAAATGATATTAAGGTAGATATTAACTTGCGAAGTGTCATTTTCTTTCCAGTTACTCCTCGCAGTCCGACTGTTGTGTGCGGATCTTTACACACACAAGCTGCCCAGCTGACAGAGGTTAGTTCTAGTTGCTCTATAATAAAATCATCTTGCTACGTTCGATTTAAGATTTTTTACCACTGATAGATAGGTATTTTCAAGGGCTGTTTGCGTGCCAAGTTTTAGCTTCGTCAAAATGATATTAAGGGAGATATTAACTTGCAAAGTGTCATTTTCTTTCCAGTTACTCCTCGCCGTCCGACTGTTGTTTGCGGCTCTTTACACACACAAGCTGCCCAGCTGACAGAGGTTAGTTCTAGTTGCTTGATCATATAATCATCTTGCTATGTTCGATTTAAGATTTTTTACCACTGATAGACAGGTATTTTCAAGGGCTGTTTGCGTATCAAGTTTTAGCTTCGTCAAAATAATAATGAAGGAGATATTAACTTGCAAAGTGTCATTTTCTTTCCAGTTACTTCTCGCCGACCGACTGTTTTGTGCGGCTCTTTACACACACAAGCTGCCCAGCTGACAGAGGTTAGTTCTAGTTGCTTGATCATATAATGATCTTGCTATGTTCGATTTAAGATTTGTTACCACTGATAGATAGGTATTTTCAAGGGCTTTTTGCATGACAAGTTTTAGCTTCGTCAAAATGATATTAAGGTAGATATTAACTTGCGAAGTGTCATTTTCTTTCCAGTTACTTCTCGCCAACCGACTGTTGTGTGCGTCTCTCTACAAACACAAGCTGCCCAGCTGACAGAGGTTGGTTCTAGTTGCTTGATCATATCATCATCTTGCTATGTTCGATTTAAGATTTGTTACCACTGATAGATAGGTATTTTCAAGGGCTGTTTGCGTGCCAAGTTTTAGCTTCGTCAAAATGATATTAAGGGAGATATTAACTTGCAAAGTGTCATTTTCTTTCCAGTTACTCCTCGCCGTCGGACTATTGTTTGCGGCTCTTTACACACACAAGCTGCCCAGCTGACAGAGGTTAGTTCTAGTTGCTATATAATAAAATCATCTTGCTATGTTCGATTTCAGATTTTTTACCACTGATAGACAGGTATTTTCAAGGGCTATTTGCATGACAAGTTTTAGCTTCGTCAAAATGATATTAAGGGAGATTTTAACTTGCGAAGTGTCATTTTCTTTCCAGTTACTCCTCGCCGTCCGACTATTGTTTGCGGCTCTTTACACACACAAGCTGCCCAGCTGACAGAGGTTGGTTCTAGTTGCTTGATAATATAATGATCTTGCTATGTTCGATTTAAGATTTGTTACCACTGATCGATAGGTATTTTCAAGGGCTTTTTGCATGACAAGTTTTAGCTTCGTCAAAATGATATTAAGGGAGATATTAACTTGCGAAGTGTCATTTTCTTTCCAGTTACTCCTCGCCGTCCGACTGTTGTGTGCGTCTCCCTACACACACGAGCTGCCCAGCTGACAGAGGTTGGTTCTAGTTGCTTGATCATAAAATCATCTTGCTATGTTCGATTTAAGACTTGTTACCACTGATAGATAGGTATTTTCAAGGGCTATTTGCATTACAAGTTTTAGCTTCGTCAAAATGATATTAAGGGAGATTTTAACTTGCGAAGTGTCATTTTCTTTCCAGTTACTCCTCGCCGTCCGACTATTGTTTGCGGCTCTTTACACACACAAGCTGCCCAGCTGACAGAGGTTAGTTCTAGTTGCTTGATAATATAATGATCTTGCTATGTTCGATTTAAGATTTGTTACCACTGATAGATAGGTATTTTCAAGGGCTTTTTGCATGACAAGTTTTAGCTTCGTCAAAATGATATTAAGGTAGATATTAACTTGCGAAGTGTCATTTTCTTTCCAGTTACTTCTCGCCAACCGACTGTTGTTTGCGTCTCTCTACAAACACAAGCTGCCCAGCTGACAGAGGTTGGTTCTAGTTGCTTGATCATATCATCATCTTGCTATGTTCGATTTAAGATTTGTTACCACTGATAGATAGGTATTTTTAAGGGTTATTTGCATGACAAGTTTTAGCTTCGTCAAAATGATATTAAGGGAGATATTAACTTGCGAATTGTCATTTTCTTTCCAGTTACTCCTTGCCCTCCGACTGTTGTGTGCGTCTCTCTACACACACAAGCTGCCCAGCTGACAGAGGTTTGTTCTAGTTGCTCCATCATAAAATCATTTTGCTATCTTCGATTTAAGATTTTTTACCACTGATAGAAAGGTATTTTCAAGGGTTATTTGCATGACAGGTTTTAGCTTCGTCAAAATGATTTTAAGGGAGATATTAACTTGCGAATTGTCATTTTCTTTCCAGTTACTCCTTGCCCTCCGACTGTTGTGTGCGTCTCTCTACACACACAAGCTGCCCAGCTGACAGAGGTTTGTTCTAGTTGCTCCATCATAAAATCATCTTGCTATCTTCGATTTAAGATTTTTTACCACTGATAGAAAGGTATTTTCAAGGGTTATTTGCATGACAGGTTTTAGCTTCGTCAAAATGATTTTAAGGGAGATATTAACTTGCGAAGTGTCATTTTCTTTCCAGTTACTCCTCGCCGTCCGACTGTTGTGTGCGTCTCTCTACACACACAAGCTGCCCAGCTGACAGAGGTTGGTTCTAGTTGCTTGATCATATAATCATCTTGCTATGTTCGATTTAAGATTTTTTAACACTGATAGATAGGTATTTTCAAGGGCTATTTGCATGACAAGTTTTAGCTTCGTCAAAATGATATTAAGGGAGATATTAACTTGCGAAGTGTCATTTTCTTTCCAGTTACTCCTCGCCGTCCGACTATTGTTTGCGGCTCTTTACACACACAAGCTGCCCAGCTGACAGAGGTTAGTTCTAGTTGCTTGATAATATAATGATCTTGCTATGTTCGATTTAAGATTTGTTACCACTGATAGATAGGTATTTTCAAGGGCTTTTTGCATGACAAGTGTTAGCTTCGTCAAAATGATATTAAGGTAGATATTAACTTGCGAAGTGTCATTTTCTTTCCAGTTACTCCTCGCAGTCCGACTGTTGTGTGCGGATCTTTACACACACAAGCTGCCCAGCTGACAGAGGTTAGTTCTAGTTGCTCTATAATAAAATCATCTTGCTACGTTCGATTTAAGATTTTTTAACACTGATAGATAGGTATTTTCAAGGGCTATTTGCATGACAAGTTTTAGCTTCGTCAAAATGATATTAAGGTAGATATTAACTTGCGAAGTGTCATTTTCTTTCCAGTTACTTCTCGCCAACCGACTGTTGTTTGCGTCTCTCTACAAACACAAGCTGCCCAGCTGACAGAGGTTGGTTCTAGTTGCTTGATCATATCATCATCTTGCTATGTTCGATTTAAGATTTGTTACCACTGATAGATAGGTATTTTTAAGGGTTATTTGCATGACAAGTTTTAGCTTCGTCAAAATGATATTAAGGGAGATATTAACTTGCGAATTGTCATTTTCTTTCCAGTTACTCCTTGCCCTCCGACTGTTGTGTGCGTCTCTCTACACACACAAGCTGCCCAGCTGACAGAGGTTTGTTCTAGTTGCTCCATCATAAAATCATTTTGCTATCTTCGATTTAAGATTTTTTACCACTGATAGAAAGGTATTTTCAAGGGTTATTTGCATGACAGGTTTTAGCTTCGTCAAAATGATTTTAAGGGAGATATTAACTTGCGAATTGTCATTTTCTTTCCAGTTACTCCTTGCCCTCCGACTGTTGTGTGCGTCTCTCTACACACACAAGCTGCCCAGCTGACAGAGGTTTGTTCTAGTTGCTCCATCATAAAATCATCTTGCTATCTTCGATTTAAGATTTTTTACCACTGATAGAAAGGTATTTTCAAGGGTTATTTGCATGACAGGTTTTAGCTTCGTCAAAATGATTTTAAGGGAGATATTAACTTGCGAAGTGTCATTTTCTTTCCAGTTACTCCTCGCCGTCCGACTGTTGTGTGCGTCTCTCTACACACACAAGCTGCCCAGCTGACAGAGGTTGGTTCTAGTTGCTTGATCATATAATCATCTTGCTATGTTCGATTTAAGATTTTTTAACACTGATAGATAGGTATTTTCAAGGGCTATTTGCATGACAAGTTTTAGCTTCGTCAAAATGATATTAAGGGAGATATTAACTTGCGAAGTGTCATTTTCTTTCCAGTTACTCCTCGCCGTCCGACTATTGTTTGCGGCTCTTTACACACACAAGCTGCCCAGCTGACAGAGGTTAGTTCTAGTTGCTTGATAATATAATGATCTTGCTATGTTCGATTTAAGATTTGTTACCACTGATAGATAGGTATTTTCAAGGGCTTTTTGCATGACAAGTGTTAGCTTCGTCAAAATGATATTAAGGTAGATATTAACTTGCGAAGTGTCATTTTCTTTCCAGTTACTCCTCGCAGTCCGACTGTTGTGTGCGGATCTTTACACACACAAGCTGCCCAGCTGACAGAGGTTAGTTCTAGTTGCTCTATAATAAAATCATCTTGCTACGTTCGATTTAAGATTTTTTAACACTGATAGATAGGTATTTTCAAGGGCTATTTGCATGACAAGTTTTAGCTTCGTCAAAATGATATTAAGGGAGATTTTAACTTGCGAAGTGTCATTTTCTTTCCAGTTACTCCTCGCCGTCCGACTATTGTTTGCGGCTCTTTACACACACAAGCTGCCCAGCTGACAGAGGTTAGTTCTAGTTGCTTGATAATATAATGATCTTGCTATGTTCGATTTAAGATTTGTTACCACTGATAGATAGGTATTTTCAAGGGCTTTTTGCATGACAAGTGTTAGCTTCGTCAAAATGATATTAAGGTAGATATTAACTTGCGAAGTGTCATTTTCTTTCCAGTTACTCCTCGCAGTCCGACTGTTGTGTGCGGATCTTTACACACACAAGCTGCCCAGCTGACAGAGGTTAGTTCTAGTTGCTCTATAATAAAATCATCTTGCTACGTTCGATTTAAGATTTTTTACCACTGATAGATAGGTATTTTCAAGGGCTGTTTGCGTGCCAAGTTTTAGCTTCGTCAAAATGATATTAAGGGAGATATTAACTTGCAAAGTGTCATTTTCTTTCCAGTTACTCCTCGCCGTCCGACTGTTGTTTGCGGCTCTTTACACACACAAGCTGCCCAGCTGACAGAGGTTAGTTCTAGTTGCTTGATCATATAATCATCTTGCTATGTTCGATTTAAGATTTTTTACCACTGATAGACAGGTATTTTCAAGGGCTGTTTGCGTATCAAGTTTTAGCTTCGTCAAAATAATAATGAAGGATATATTAACTTGCAAAGTGTCATTTTCTTTCCAGTTACTTCTCGCCGACCGACTGTTTTGTGCGGCTCTTTACACACACAAGCTGCCCAGCTGACAGAGGTTAGTTCTAGTTGCTTGATAATATAATGATCTTGCTATGTTCGATTTAAGATTTGTTACCACTGATAGATAGGTATTTTCAAGGGCTTTTTGCATGACAAGTTTTAGCTTCGTCAAAATGATATTAAGGGAGATATTAACTTGCGAAGTGTCATTTTCTTTCCAGTTACTCCTCGCCGTCCGACTGTTGTGTGCGTCTCCCTACACACACGAGCTGCCCAGCTGACAGAGGTTGGTTCTAGTTGCTTGATCATAAAATCATCTTGCTATGTTCGATTTAAGACTTGTTACCACTGATAGATAGGTATTTTCAAGGGCTATTTGCATTACAAGTTTTAGCTTCGTCAAAATGATATTAAGGGAGATTTTAACTTGCGAAGTGTCATTTTCTTTCCAGTTACTCCTCGCCGTCCGACTATTGTTTGCGGCTCTTTACACACACAAGCTGCCCAGCTGACAGAGGTTAGTTCTAGTTGCTTGATAATATAATGATCTTGCTATGTTCGATTTAAGATTTGTTACCACTGATAGATAGGTATTTTCAAGGGCTTTTTGCATGACAAGTTTTAGCTTCGTCAAAATGATATTAAGGTAGATATTAACTTGCGAAGTGTCATTTTCTTTCCAGTTACTTCTCGCCAACCGACTGTTGTTTGCGTCTCTCTACAAACACAAGCTGCCCAGCTGACAGAGGTTGGTTCTAGTTGCTTGATCATATCATCATCTTGCTATGTTCGATTTAAGATTTGTTACCACTGATAGATAGGTATTTTTAAGGGTTATTTGCATGACAAGTTTTAGCTTCGTCAAAATGATATTAAGGGAGATATTAACTTGCGAATTGTCATTTTCTTTCCAGTTACTCCTTGCCCTCCGACTGTTGTGTGCGTCTCTCTACACACACAAGCTGCCCAGCTGACAGAGGTTTGTTCTAGTTGCTCCATCATAAAATCATCTTGCTATCTTCGATTTAAGATTTTTTACCACTGATAGAAAGGTATTTTCAAGGCTTATTTGCATGACAGGTTTTAGCTTCGTCAAAATGATTTTAAGGGAGATATTAACTTGCGAAGTGTCATTTTCTTTCCAGTTACTCCTCGCCGTCCGACTGTTGTGTGCGTCTCTCTACACACACAGGCTGCCCAGCTGACAGAGGTTGTTCTAGTTGCTTGATCATATAATCATCTTGCTATGTTCGATTTAAGATTTTTTAACACTGATAGATAGGTATTTTCAAGGGCTATTTGCATGACAAGTTTTAGCTTCGTCAAAATGATATTAAGGGAGATATTAACTTGCGAAGTGTCATTTTCTTTCCAGTTACTCCTCGCCGTCCGACTATTGTTTGCGGCTCTTTACACACACAAGCTGCCCAGCTGACAGAGGTTAGTTCTAGTTGCTTGATAATATAATGATCTTGCTATGTTCGATTTAAGATTTTTTACCACTGATAGAAAGGTATTTTCAAGGGTTATTTGCATGACAGGTTTTAGCTTCGTCAAAATGATTTTAAGGGAGATATTAACTTGCGAATTGTCATTTTCTTTCCAGTTACTCCTTGCCCTCCGACTGTTGTGTGCGTCTCTCTACACACACAAGCTGCCCAGCTGACAGAGGTTTGTTCTAGTTGCTCCATCATAAAATCATCTTGCTATCTTCGATTTAAGATTTTTTACCACTGATAGAAAGGTATTTTCAAGGGTTATTTGCATGACAGGTTTTAGCTTCGTCAAAATGATTTTAAGGGAGATATTAACTTGCGAAGTGTCATTTTCTTTCCAGTTACTCCTCGCCGTCCGACTGTTGTGTGCGTCTCTCTACACACACAAGCTGCCCAGCTGACAGAGGTTGGTTCTAGTTGCTTGATCATATAATCATCTTGCTATGTTCGATTTAAGATTTTTTAACACTGATAGATAGGTATTTTCAAGGGCTATTTGCATGACAAGTTTTAGCTTCGTCAAAATGATATTAAGGGAGATATTAACTTGCGAAGTGTCATTTTCTTTCCAGTTACTCCTCGCCGTCCGACTATTGTTTGCGGCTCTTTACACACACAAGCTGCCCAGCTGACAGAGGTTAGTTCTAGTTGCTTGATAATATAATGATCTTGCTATGTTCGATTTAAGATTTGTTACCACTGATAGATAGGTATTTTCAAGGGCTTTTTGCATGACAAGTGTTAGCTTCGTCAAAATGATATTAAGGTAGATATTAACTTGCGAAGTGTCATTTTCTTTCCAGTTACTCCTCGCAGTCCGACTGTTGTGTGCGGATCTTTACACACACAAGCTGCCCAGCTGACAGAGGTTAGTTCTAGTTGCTCTATAATAAAATCATCTTGCTACGTTCGATTTAAGATTTTTTAACACTGATAGATAGGTATTTTCAAGGGCTATTTGCATGACAAGTTTTAGCTTCGTCAAAATGATATTAAGGGAGATATTAACTTGCGAAGTGTCATTTTCTTTCCAGTTACTCCTCGCCGTCCGACTATTGTTTGCGGCTCTTTACACACACAAGCTGCCCAGCTGACAGAGGTTAGTTCTAGTTGCTTGATAATATAATGATCTTGCTATGTTCGATTTAAGATTTGTTACCACTGATAGATAGGTATTTTCAAGGGCTTTTTGCATGACAAGTGTTAGCTTCGTCAAAATGATATTAAGGTAGATATTAACTTGCGAAGTGTCATTTTCTTTCCAGTTACTCCTCGCAGTCCGACTGTTGTGTGCGGATCTTTACACACACAAGCTGCCCAGCTGACAGAGGTTAGTTCTAGTTGCTCTATAATAAAATCATCTTGCTACGTTCGATTTAAGATTTTTTACCACTGATAGACAGGTATTTTCATGGGCTATTTGCATGACAAGTTTTAGCTTCGTCAAAATTAAATTAAGGGAGATTTTAACTTGCGAAGTGTCATTTTCTTTCCAGTTACTCCTCGCCGTCCGACTATTGTTTGCGGCTCTTTACACACACAAGCTGCCCAGCTGACAGAGGTTGGTTCTAGTTGCTTGATAATATAATGATCTTGCTATGTTCGATTTAAGATTTGTTACCACTGATCGATAGGTATTTTCAAGGGCTTTTTGCATGACAAGTTTTAGCTTCGTCAAAATGATATTAAGGGAGATATTAACTTGCGAAGTGTCATTTTCTTTCCAGTTACTCCTCGCCGTCCGACTGTTGTGTGCGTCTCCCTACACACACGAGCTGCCCAGCTGACAGAGGTTGGTTCTAGTTGCTTGATCATAAAATCATCTTGCTATGTTCGATTTAAGACTTGTTACCACTGATAGATAGGTATTTTCAAGGGCTATTTGCATGACAAGTTTTAGCTTCGTCAAAATGATATTAAGGGAGATTTTAACTTGCGAAGTGTCATTTTCTTTCCAGTTACTCCTCGCCGTCCGACTATTGTTTGCGGCTCTTTACACACACAAGCTGCCCAGCTGACAGAGGTTAGTTCTAGTTGCTTGATAATATAATGATCTTGCTATGTTCGATTTAAGATTTGTTACCACTGATAGATAGGTATTTTCAAGGGCTTTTTGCATGACAAGTTTTAGCTTCGTCAAAATGATATTAAGGTAGATATTAACTTGCGAAGTGTCATTTTCTTTCCAGTTACTTCTCGCCAACCGACTGTTGTTTGCGTCTCTCTACAAACACAAGCTGCCCAGCTGACAGAGGTTGGTTCTAGTTGCTTGATCATATAATCATCTTGCTATGTTCGATTTAAGATTTGTTACCACTGATAGATAGGTATTTTTAAGGGTTATTTGCATGACAAGTTTTAGCTTCGTCAAAATGATATTAAGGGAGATATTAACTTGCGAATTGTCATTTTCTTTCCAGTTACTCCTTGCCCTCCGACTGTTGTGTGCGTCTCTCTACACACACAAGCTGCCCAGCTGACAGAGGTTTGTTCTAGTTGCTCCATCATAAAATCATCTTGCTATCTTCGATTTAAGATTTTTTACCACTGATAGAAAGGTATTTTCAAGGGTTATTTGCATGACAGGTTTTAGCTTCGTCAAAATGATATTAAGGTAGATATTAACTTGCGAAGTGTCATTTTCTTTCCAGTTACTCCTCGCAGTCCGACTGTTGTGTGCGGATCTTTACACACACAAGCTGCCCAGCTGACAGAGGTTAGTTCTAGTTGCTCTATAATAAAATCATCTTGCTACGTTCGATTTAAGATTTTTTAACACTGATAGATAGGTATTTTCAAGGGCTATTTGCATGACAAGTTTTAGCTTCGTCAAAATGATATTAAGGGAGATTTTAACTTGCGAAGTGTCATTTTCTTTCCAGTTACTCCTCGCCGTCCGACTATTGTTTGCGGCTCTTTACACACACAAGCTGCCCAGCTGACAGAGGTTAGTTCTAGTTGCTTGATAATATAATGATCTTGCTATGTTCGATTTAAGATTTGTTACCACTGATAGATAGGTATTTTCAAGGGCTTTTTGCATGACAAGTGTTAGCTTCGTCAAAATGATATTAAGGTAGATATTAACTTGCGAAGTGTCATTTTCTTTCCAGTTACTCCTCGCAGTCCGACTGTTGTGTGCGGATCTTTACACACACAAGCTGCCCAGCTGACAGAGGTTAGTTCTAGTTGCTTGATCATATAATCATCTTGCTATGTTCGATTTAAGATTTTTTACCACTGATAGACAGGTATTTTCAAGGGCTATTTGCATTACAAGTTTTAGCTTCGTCAAAATGATATTAAGGGAGATTTTAACTTGCGAAGTGTCATTTTCTTTCCAGTTACTCCTTGCCGTCCGACTATTGTTTGCGGCTCTTTACACACACAAGCTGCCCAGCCGACATAGGTTAGTTCTAGTTGCTTGATAATATAATGATCTTGCTATTTTCGATTTAAGATTTGTTACCACTGATAGATAGGTATTTTCAAGGGCTGTTTGCGTGCCAAGTTTTAGCTTCGTCAAAATGATATTAAGGGAGATATTAACTTGCAAAGTGTCATTTTCTTTCCAGTTACTCCTCGCCGTCGGACTATTGTTTGCGGCTCTTTACACACACAAGCTGCCCAGCTGACAGAGGTTAGTTCTAGTTGCTATATAATAAAATCATCTTGCTATGTTCGATTTCAGATTTTTTACCACTGATAGACAGGTATTTTCAAGGGCTATTTGCATGACAAGTTTTAGCTTCGTCAAAATGATATTAAGGGAGATTTTAACTTGCGAAGTGTCATTTTCTTTCCAGTTACTCCTCGCCGTCCGACTATTGTTTGCGGCTCTTTACACACACAAGCTGCCCAGCTGACAGAGGTTGGTTCTAGTTGCTTGATAATATAATGATCTTGCTATGTTCGATTTAAGATTTGTTACCACTGATCGATAGGTATTTTCAAGGGCTTTTTGCATGACAAGTTTTAGCTTCGTCAAAATGATATTAAGGGAGATATTAACTTGCGAAGTGTCATTTTCTTTCCAGTTACTCCTCGCCGTCCGACTGTTGTGTGCGTCTCCCTACACACACGAGCTGCCCAGCTGACAGAGGTCGGTTCTAGTTGCTTGATCATAAAATCATCTTGCTATGTTCGATTTAAGACTTGTTACCACTGATAGATAGGTATTTTCAAGGGCTATTTGCATTACAAGTTTTAGCTTCGTCAAAATGATATTAAGGGAGATTTTAACTTGCGAAGTGTCATTTTCATTCCAGTTACTCCTCGCCGTCCGACTATTGTTTGCGGCTCTTTACACACACAAGCTGCCCAGCTGACAGAGGTTAGTTCTAGTTGCTTGATAATATAATGATCTTGCTATGTTCGATTTAAGATTTGTTACCACTGATAGATAGGTATTTTCAAGGGCTTTTTGCATGACAAGTTTTAGCTTCGTCAAAATGATATTAAGGTAGATATTAACTTGCGAAGTGTCATTTTCTTTCCAGTTACTTCTCGCCAACCGACTGTTGTTTGCGTCTCTCTACAAACACAAGCTGCCCAGCTGACAGAGGTTGGTTCTAGTTGCTTGATCATATCATCATCTTGCTATGTTCGATTTAAGATTTGTTACCACTGATAGATAGGTATTTTTAAGGGTTCTTTGCATGACAAGTTTTAGCTTCGTCAAAATGATATTAAGGGAGATATTAACTTGCGAATTGTCATTTTCTTTCCAGTTACTCCTTGCCCTCCGACTGTTGTGTGCGTCTCTCTACACACACAAGCTGCCCAGCTGACAGAGGTTTGTTCTAGTTGCTCCATCATAAAATCATCTTGCTATCTTCGATTTAAGATTTTTTACCACTGATAGAAAGGTATTTTCAAGGGTTATTTGCATGACAGGTTTTAGCTTCGTCAAAATGATTTTAAGGGAGATATTAACTTGCGAAGTGTCATTTTCTTTCCAGTTACTCCTCGCCGTCCGACTGTTGTGTGCGTCTCTCTACACACACAAGCTGCCCAGCTGACAGAGGTTGGTTCTAGTTGCTTGATCATATAATCATCTTGCTATGTTCGATTTAAGATTTTTTAACACTGATAGATAGGTATTTTCAAGGGCTATTTGCATGACAAGTTTTAGCTTCGTCAAAATGATATTAAGGGAGATATTAACTTGCGAAGTGTCATTTTCTTTCCAGTTACTCCTCGCCGTCCGACTATTGTTTGCGGCTCTTTACACACACAAGCTGCCCAGCTGACAGAGGTTAGTTCTAGTTGCTTGATAATATAATGATCTTGCTATGTTCGATTTAAGATTTGTTACCACTGATAGATAGGTATTTTCAAGGGCTTTTTGCATGACAAGTGTTAGCTTCGTCAAAATGATATTAAGGTAGATATTAACTTGCGAAGTGTCATTTTCTTTCCAGTTACTCCTCGCAGTCCGACTGTTGTGTGCGGATCTTTACACACACAAGCTGCCCAGCTGACAGAGGTTAGTTCTAGTTGCTCTATAATAAAATCATCTTGCTACGTTCGATTTAAGATTTTTTAACACTGATAGATAGGTATTTTCAAGGGCTATTTGCATGACAAGTTTTAGCTTCGTCAAAATGATATTAAGGGAGATTTTAACTTGCGAAGTGTCATTTTCTTTCCAGTTACTCCTCGCCGTCCGACTATTGTTTGCGGCTCTTTACACACACAAGCTGCCCAGCTGACAGAGGTTAGTTCTAGTTGCTTGATAATATAATGATCTTGCTATGTTCGATTTAAGATTTGTTACCACTGATAGATAGGTATTTTCAAGGGCTTTTTGCATGACAAGTGTTAGCTTCGTCAAAATGATATTAAGGTAGATATTAACTTGCGAAGTGTCATTTTCTTTCCAGTTACTCCTCGCAGTCCGACTGTTGTGTGCGGATCTTTACACACACAAGCTGCCCAGCTGACAGAGGTTAGTTCTAGTTGCTCTATAATAAAATCATCTTGCTACGTTCGATTTAAGATTTTTTACCACTGATAGATAGGTATTTTCAAGGGCTGTTTGCGTGCCAAGTTTTAGCTTCGTCAAAATGATATTAAGGGAGATATTAACTTGCAAAGTGTCATTTTCTTTCCAGTTACTCCTCGCCGTCCGACTATTGTTTGCGGCTCTTTACACACACAAGCTGCCCAGCTGACAGAGGTTAGTTCTAGTTGCTTGATCATATAATCATCTTGCTATGTTCGATTTAAGATTTGTTACCACTGATAGATAGGTATTTTCAAGGGCTTTTTGCATGACAAGTTTTAGCTTCGTCAAAATGATATTAAGGTAGATATTAACTTGCGAAGTGTCATTTTCTTTCCAGTTACTCCTCGCAGTCCGACTGTTGTGTGCGGATCTTTACACACACAAGCTGCCCAGCTGACAGAGGTTAGTTCTAGTTGCTCTATAATAAAATCATCTTGCTACGTTCGATTTAAGATTTTTTAACACTGATAGATAGGTATTTTCAAGGGCTATTTGCATGACAAGTTTTAGCTTCGTCAAAATGATATTAAGGGAGATTTTAACTTGCGAAGTGTCATTTTCTTTCCAGTTACTCCTCGCCGTCCGACTATTGTTTGCGGCTCTTTACACACACAAGCTGCCCAGCTGACAGAGGCTAGTTCTAGTTGCTTGATAATATAATGATCTTGCTATGTTCGATTTAAGATTTGTTACCACTGATAGATAGGTATTTTCAAGGGCTTTTTGCATGACAAGTGTTAGCTTCGTCAAAATGATATTAAGGTAGATATTAACTTGCGAAGTGTCATTTTCTTTCCAGTTACTCCTCGCAGTCCGACTGTTGTGTGCGGATCTTTACACACACAAGCTGCCCAGCTGACAGAGGTTAGTTCTAGTTGCTTGATCATATAATCATCTTGCTATGTTCGATTTAAGATTTTTTACCACTGATAGACAGGTATTTTCAAGGGCTATTTGCATTACAAGTTTTAGCTTCGTCAAAATGATATTAAGGGAGATTTTAACTTGCGAAGTGTCATTTTCTTTCAAGTTACTCCTCGCCGTCCGACTATTGTTTGCGGCTCTTTACACACACAAGCTGCCCAGCCGACATAGGTTAGTTCTAGTTGCTTGATAATATAATGATCTTGCTATTTTCGATTTAAGATTTGTTACCACTGATAGATAGGTATTTTCAAGGGCTGTTTGCGTGCCAAGTTTTAGCTTCGTCAAAATGATATTAAGGGAGATATTAACTTGCAAAGTGTCATTTTCTTTCCAGTTACTCCTCGCCGTCGGACTATTGTTTGCGGCTCTTTACACACACAAGCTGCCCAGCTGACAGAGGTTAGTTCTAGTTGCTATATAATAAAATCATCTTGCTATGTTCGATTTCAGATTTTTTACCACTGATAGACAGGTATTTTCAAGGGCTATTTGCATGACAAGTTTTAGCTTCGTCAAAATGATATTAAGGGAGATTTTAACTTGCGAAGTGTCATTTTCTTTCCAGTTACTCCTCGCCGTCCGACTATTGTTTGCGGCTCTTTACACACACAAGCTGCCCAGCTGACAGAGGTTGGTTCTAGTTGCTTGATAATATAATGATCTTGCTATGTTCGATTTAAGATTTGTTACCACTGATCGATAGGTATTTTCAAGGGCGTTTTGCATGACAAGTTTTAGCTTCGTCAAAATGATATTAAGGGAGATATTAACTTGCGAAGTGTAATTTTCTTTGCAGTTTCTCCTCGCCGTCCGACTGTTGTGTGCGTCTCTCTACACACACAAGGTGCCCAGCTGACAGAGGTTGGTTCTAGTTGCTTGATCATATAATCATCTTGCTATGTTCGATATAAGACTTGTTACCACTGATAGATAGGTATTTTCAAGGGCTATTTGCATGACAAGTTTTAGCTTCGTCAAAATGATATTAAGGGAGATATTAACTTGCGAAGTGTCATTTTCTTTCCAGTTACTCCTCGCCGTCCGACTATTGTTTGCGGCTCTTTACACACACAAGCTGCCCAGCTGACAGAGGTTAGTTCTAGTTGCTTGATAATATAATGATCTTGCTATGTTCGATTTAAGATTTGTTACCACTGATAGATAGGTATTTTCAAGGGCTTTTTGCATGACAAGTGTTAGCTTCGTCAAAATGATATTAAGGTAGATATTAACTTGCGAAGTGTCATTTTCTTTCCAGTTACTCCTCGCAGTCCGACTGTTGTGTGCGGATCTTTACACACACAAGCTGCCCAGCTGACAGAGGTTAGTTCTAGTTGCTCTATAATAAAATCATCTTGCTACGTTCGATTTAAGATTTTTTAACACTGATAGATAGGTATTTTCAAGGGCTATTTGCATGACAAGTTTTAGCTTCGTCAAAATGATATTAAGGGAGATTTTAACTTGCGAAGTGTCATTTTCTTTCCAGTTACTCCTCGCCGTCCGACTATTGTTTGCGGCTCTTTACACACACAAGCTGCCCAGCTGACAGAGGTTAGTTCTAGTTGCTTGATAATATAATGATCTTGCTATGTTCGATTTAAGATTTGTTACCACTGATAGATAGGTATTTTCAAGGGCTTTTTGCATGACAAGTGTTAGCTTCGTCAAAATGATATTAAGGTAGATATTAACTTGCGAAGTGTCATTTTCTTTCCAGTTACTCCTCGCAGTCCGACTGTTGTGTGCGGATCTTTACACACACAAGCTGCCCAGCTGACAGAGGTTAGTTCTAGTTGCTCTATAATAAAATCATCTTGCTACGTTCGATTTAAGATTTTTTACCACTGATAGATAGGTATTTTCAAGGGCTGTTTGCGTGCCAAGTTTTAGCTTCGTCAAAATGATATTAAGGGAGATATTAACTTGCAAAGTGTCATTTTCTTTCCAGTTACTCCTCGCCGTCCGACTATTGTTTGCGGCTCTTTACACACACAAGCTGCCCAGCTGACAGAGGTTAGTTCTAGTTGCTTGATCATATAATCATCTTGCTATGTTCGATTTAAGATTTGTTACCACTGATAGATAGGTATTTTCAAGGGCTTTTTGCATGACAAGTTTTAGCTTCGTCAAAATGATATTAAGGTAGATATTAACTTGCGAAGTGTCATTTTCTTTCCAGTTACTCCTCGCAGTCCGACTGTTGTGTGCGGATCTTTACACACACAAGCTGCCCAGCTGACAGAGGTTAGTTCTAGTTGCTCTATAATAAAATCATCTTGCTACGTTCGATTTAAGATTTTTTAACACTGATAGATAGGTATTTTCAAGGGCTATTTGCATGACAAGTTTTAGCTTCGTCAAAATGATATTAAGGGAGATTTTAACTTGCGAAGTGTCATTTTCTTTCCAGTTACTCCTCGCCGTCCGACTATTGTTTGCGGCTCTTTACACACACAAGCTGCCCAGCTGACAGAGGTTAGTTCTAGTTGCTTGATAATATAATGATCTTGCTATGTTCGATTTAAGATTTGTTACCACTGATAGATAGGTATTTTCAAGGGCTTTTTGCATGACAAGTGTTAGCTTCGTCAAAATGATATTAAGGGAGATATTAACTTGCGAAGTGTCATTTTCTTTCCAGTTACTCCTCGCAGTCCGACTGTTGTGTGCGGATCTTTACACACACAAGCTGCCCAGCTGACAGAGGTTAGTTCTAGTTGCTTGATCATATAATCATCTTGCTATGTTCGATTTAAGATTTTTTACCACTGATAGACAGGTATTTTCAAGGGCTATTTGCATTACAAGTTTTAGCTTCGTCAAAATGATATTAAGGGAGATTTTAACTTGCGAAGTGTCATTTTCTTTCCAGTTACTCCTCGCCGTCCGACTATTGTTTGCGGCTCTTTACACACACAAGCTGCCCAGCCGACATAGGTTAGTTCTAGTTGCTTGATAATATAATGATCTTGCTATTTTCGATTTAAGATTTGTTACCACTGATAGATAGGTATTTTCAAGGGCTGTTTGCGTGCCAAGTTTTAGCTTCGTCAAAATGATATTAAGGGAGATATTAACTTGCAAAGTGTCATTTTCTTTCCAGTTACTCCTCGCCGTCGGACTATTGTTTGCGGCTCTTTACACACACAAGCTGCCCAGCTGACAGAGGTTAGTTCTAGTTGCTATATAATAAAATCATCTTGCTATGTTCGATTTCAGATTTTTTACCACTGATAGACAGGTATTTTCAAGGGCTATTTGCATGACAAGTTTTAGCTTCGTCAAAATGATATTAAGGGAGATTTTAACTTGCGAAGTGTCATTTTCTTTCCAGTTACTCCTCGCCGTCCGACTATTGTTTGCGGCTCTTTACACACACAAGCTGCCCAGCTGACAGAGGTTGGTTCTAGTTGCTTGATAATATAATGATCTTGCTATGTTCGATTTAAGATTTGTTACCACTGATCGATAGGTATTTTCAAGGGCTTTTTGCATGACAAGTTTTAGCTTCGTCAAAATGATATTAAGGGAGATATTAACTTGCGAAGTGTCATTTTCTTTCCAGTTACTCCTCGCCGTCCGACTGTTGTGTGCGTCTCCCTACACACACGAGCTGCCCAGCTGACAGAGGTCGGTTCTAGTTGCTTGATCATAAAATCATCTTGCTATGTTCGATTTAAGACTTGTTACCACTGATAGATAGGTATTTTCAAGGGCTATTTGCATTACAAGTTTTAGCTTCGTCAAAATGATATTAAGGGAGATATTAACTTGCAAAGTGTCATTTTCTTTCCAGTTACTCCTCGCCGTCGGACTATTGTTTGCGGCTCTTTACACACACAAGCTGCCCAGCTGACAGAGGTTAGTTCTAGTTGCTATATAATAAAATCATCTTGCTATGTTCGATTTCAGATTTTTTACCACTGATAGACAGGTATTTTCAAGGGCTATTTGCATGACAAGTTTTAGCTTCGTCAAAATGATATTAAGGGAGATTTTAACTTGCGAAGTGTCATTTTCTTTCCAGTTACTCCTCGCCGTCCGACTATTGTTTGCGGCTCTTTACACACACAAGCTGCCCAGCTGACAGAGGTTAGTTCTAGTTGCTTGATAATATAATGATCTTGCTATGTTCGATTTAAGATTTGTTACCACTGATAGATAGGTATTTTCAAGGGCTTTTTGCATGACAAGTTTTAGCTTCGTCAAAATGATATTAAGGTAGATATTAACTTGCGAAGTGTCATTTTCTTTCCAGTTACTTCTCGCCAACCGACTGTTGTTTGCGTCTCTCTACAAACACAAGCTGCCCAGCTGACAGAGGTTGGTTCTAGTTGCTTGATCATATCATCATCTTGCTATGTTCGATTTAAGATTTGTTACCACTGATAGATAGGTATTTTTAAGGGTTCTTTGCATGACAAGTTTTAGCTTCGTCAAAATGATATTAAGGGAGATATTAACTTGCGAATTGTCATTTTCTTTCCAGTTACTCCTTGCCCTCCGACTGTTGTGTGCGTCTCTCTACACACACAAGCTGCCCAGCTGACAGAGGTTTGTTCTAGTTGCTCCATCATAAAATCATCTTGCTATCTTCGATTTAAGATTTTTTACCACTGATAGAAAGGTATTTTCAAGGGTTATTTGCATGACAGGTTTTAGCTTCGTCAAAATGATTTTAAGGGAGATATTAACTTGCGAAGTGTCATTTTCTTTCCAGTTACTCCTCGCCGTCCGACTGTTGTGTGCGTCTCTCTACACACACAAGCTGCCCAGCTGACAGAGGTTGGTTCTAGTTGCTTGATCATATAATCATCTTGCTATGTTCGATTTAAGATTTTTTAACACTGATAGATAGGTATTTTCAAGGGCTATTTGCATGACAAGTTTTAGCTTCGTCAAAATGATATTAAGGGAGATATTAACTTGCGAAGTGTCATTTTCTTTCCAGTTACTCCTCGCCGTCCGACTATTGTTTGCGGCTCTTTACACACACAAGCTGCCCAGCTGACAGAGGTTAGTTCTAGTTGCTTGATAATATAATGATCTTGCTATGTTCGATTTAAGATTTGTTACCACTGATAGATAGGTATTTTCAAGGGCTTTTTGCATGACAAGTGTTAGCTTCGTCAAAATGATATTAAGGTAGATATTAACTTGCGAAGTGTCATTTTCTTTCCAGTTACTCCTCGCAGTCCGACTGTTGTGTGCGGATCTTTACACACACAAGCTGCCCAGCTGACAGAGGTTAGTTCTAGTTGCTCTATAATAAAATCATCTTGCTACGTTCGATTTAAGATTTTTTAACACTGATAGATAGGTATTTTCAAGGGCTATTTGCATGACAAGTTTTAGCTTCGTCAAAATGATATTAAGGGAGATTTTAACTTGCGAAGTGTCATTTTCTTTCCAGTTACTCCTCGCCGTCCGACTATTGTTTGCGGCTCTTTACACACACAAGCTGCCCAGCTGACAGAGGTTAGTTCTAGTTGCTTGATAATATAATGATCTTGCTATGTTCGATTTAAGATTTGTTACCACTGATAGATAGGTATTTTCAAGGGCTTTTTGCATGACAAGTGTTAGCTTCGTCAAAATGATATTAAGGTAGATATTAACTTGCGAAGTGTCATTTTCTTTCCAGTTACTCCTCGCAGTCCGACTGTTGTGTGCGGATCTTTACACACACAAGCTGCCCAGCTGACAGAGGTTAGTTCTAGTTGCTCTATAATAAAATCATCTTGCTACGTTCGATTTAAGATTTTTTACCACTGATAGATAGGTATTTTCAAGGGCTGTTTGCGTGCCAAGTTTTAGCTTCGTCAAAATGATATTAAGGGAGATATTAACTTGCAAAGTGTCATTTTCTTTCCAGTTACTCCTCGCCGTCCGACTATTGTTTGCGGCTCTTTACACACACAAGCTGCCCAGCTGACAGAGGTTAGTTCTAGTTGCTTGATCATATAATCATCTTGCTATGTTCGATTTAAGATTTGTTACCACTGATAGATAGGTATTTTCAAGGGCTTTTTGCATGACAAGTTTTAGCTTCGTCAAAATGATATTAAGGTAGATATTAACTTGCGAAGTGTCATTTTCTTTCCAGTTACTTCTCGCCAACCGACTGTTGTGTGCGTCTCTCTACAAACACAAGCTGCCCAGCTGACAGAGGTTGGTTCTAGTTGCTTGATCATATCATCATCTTGCTATGTTCGATTTAAGATTTGTTACCACTGATAGATAGGTATTTTCAAGGGCTGTTTGCGTGCCAAGTTTTAGCTTCGTCAAAATGATATTAAGGGAGATATTAACTTGCAAAGTGTCATTTTCTTTCCAGTTACTCCTCGCCGTCGGACTATTGTTTGCGGCTCTTTACACACACAAGCTGCCCAGCTGACAGAGGTTAGTTCTAGTTGCTTGATCATATAATCATCTTGCTATGTTCGATTTAAGATTTTTTACCACTGATAGACAGGTATTTTCAAGGGCTGTTTGCGTATCAAGTTTTAGCTTCGTCAAAATAATAATGAAGGAGATATTAACTTGCAAAGTGTCATTTTCTTTCCAGTTACTTCTCGCCGACCGACTGTTTTGTGCGGCTCTTTACACACACAAGCTGCCCAGCTGACAGAGGTTAGTTCTAGTTGCTTGATCATATAATGATCTTGCTATGTTCGATTTAAGATTTGTTACCACTGATAGATAGGTATTTTCAAGGGCTTTTTGCATGACAAGTTTTAGCTTCGTCAAAATGATATTAAGGTAGATATTAACTTGCGAAGTGTCATTTTCTTTCCAGTTACTTCTCGCCAACCGACTGTTGTGTGCGTCTCTCTACAAACACAAGCTGCCCAGCTGACAGAGGTTGGTTCTAGTTGCTTGATCATATCATCATCTTGCTATGTTCGATTTAAGATTTGTTACCACTGATAGATAGGTATTTTCAAGGGCTGTTTGCGTGCCAAGTTTTAGCTTCGTCAAAATGATATTAAGGGAGATATTAACTTGCAAAGTGTCATTTTCTTTCCAGTTACTCCTCGCCGTCGGACTATTGTTTGCGGCTCTTTACACACACAAGCTGCCCAGCTGACAGAGGTTAGTTCTAGTTGCTATATAATAAAATCATCTTGCTATGTTCGATTTCAGATTTGTTACCACTGATAGATAGGTATTTTCAAGGGCTTTTTGCATGACAAGTGTTAGCTTCGTCAAAATGATATTAAGGGAGATATTAACTTGCGAAGTGTCATTTTCTTTCCAGTTACTCCTCGCAGTCCGACTGTTGTGTGCGGATCTTTACACACACAAGCTGCCCAGCTGACAGAGGTTAGTTCTAGTTGCTTGATCATATAATCATCTTGCTATGTTCGATTTAAGATTTTTTACCACTGATAGACAGGTATTTTCAAGGGCTATTTGCATTACAAGTTTTAGCTTCGTCAAAATGATATTAAGGGAGATTTTAACTTGCGAAGTGTCATTTTCTTTCCAGTTACTCCTCGCCGTCCGACTATTGTTTGCGGCTCTTTACACACACAAGCTGCCCAGCCGACATAGGTTAGTTCTAGTTGCTTGATAATATAATGATCTTGCTATTTTCGATTTAAGATTTGTTACCACTGATAGATAGGTATTTTCAAGGGCTGTTTGCGTGCCAAGTTTTAGCTTCGTCAAAATGATATTAAGGGAGATATTAACTTGCAAAGTGTCATTTTCTTTCCAGTTACTCCTCGCCGTCGGACTATTGTTTGCGGCTCTTTACACACACAAGCTGCCCAGCTGACAGAGGTTAGTTCTAGTTGCTATATAATAAAATCATCTTGCTATGTTCGATTTCAGATTTTTTACCACTGATAGACAGGTATTTTCAAGGGCTATTTGCATGACAAGTTTTAGCTTCGTCAAAATGATATTAAGGGAGATTTTAACTTGCGAAGTGTCATTTTCTTTCCAGTTACTCCTCGCCGTCCGACTATTGTTTGCGGCTCTTTACACACACAAGCTGCCCAGCTGACAGAGGTTGGTTCTAGTTGCTTGATAATATAATGATCTTGCTATGTTCGATTTAAGATTTGTTACCACTGATCGATAGGTATTTTCAAGGGCTTTTTGCATGACAAGTTTTAGCTTCGTCAAAATGATATTAAGGGAGATATTAACTTGCGAAGTGTCATTTTCTTTCCAGTTACTCCTCGCCGTCCGACTGTTGTGTGCGTCTCCCTACACACACGAGCTGCCCAGCTGACAGAGGTCGGTTCTAGTTGCTTGATCATAAAATCATCTTGCTATGTTCGATTTAAGACTTGTTACCACTGATAGATAGGTATTTTCAAGGGCTATTTGCATTACAAGTTTTAGCTTCGTCAAAATGATATTAAGGGAGATATTAACTTGCAAAGTGTCATTTTCTTTCCAGTTACTCCTCGCCGTCGGACTATTGTTTGCGGCTCTTTACACACACAAGCTGCCCAGCTGACAGAGGTTAGTTCTAGTTGCTATATAATAAAATCATCTTGCTATGTTCGATTTCAGATTTTTTACCACTGATAGACAGGTATTTTCAAGGGCTATTTGCATGACAAGTTTTAGCTTCGTCAAAATGATATTAAGGGAGATTTTAACTTGCGAAGTGTCATTTTCTTTCCAGTTACTCCTCGCCGTCCGACTATTGTTTGCGGCTCTTTACACACACAAGCTGCCCAGCTGACAGAGGTTAGTTCTAGTTGCTTGATAATATAATGATCTTGCTATGTTCGATTTAAGATTTGTTACCACTGATAGATAGGTATTTTCAAGGGCTTTTTGCATGACAAGTTTTAGCTTCGTCAAAATGATATTAAGGTAGATATTAACTTGCGAAGTGTCATTTTCTTTCCAGTTACTTCTCGCCAACCGACTGTTGTTTGCGTCTCTCTACAAACACAAGCTGCCCAGCTGACAGAGGTTGGTTCTAGTTGCTTGATCATATCATCATCTTGCTATGTTCGATTTAAGATTTGTTACCACTGATAGATAGGTATTTTTAAGGGTTCTTTGCATGACAAGTTTTAGCTTCGTCAAAATGATATTAAGGGAGATATTAACTTGCGAATTGTCATTTTCTTTCCAGTTACTCCTTGCCCTCCGACTGTTGTGTGCGTCTCTCTACACACACAAGCTGCCCAGCTGACAGAGGTTTGTTCTAGTTGCTCCATCATAAAATCATCTTGCTATCTTCGATTTAAGATTTTTTACCACTGATAGAAAGGTATTTTCAAGGGTTATTTGCATGACAGGTTTTAGCTTCGTCAAAATGATTTTAAGGGAGATATTAACTTGCGAAGTGTCATTTTCTTTCCAGTTACTCCTCGCCGTCCGACTGTTGTGTGCGTCTCTCTACACACACAAGCTGCCCAGCTGACAGAGGTTGGTTCTAGTTGCTTGATCATATAATCATCTTGCTATGTTCGATTTAAGATTTTTTAACACTGATAGATAGGTATTTTCAAGGGCTATTTGCATGACAAGTTTTAGCTTCGTCAAAATGATATTAAGGGAGATATTAACTTGCGAAGTGTCATTTTCTTTCCAGTTACTCCTCGCCGTCCGACTATTGTTTGCGGCTCTTTACACACACAAGCTGCCCAGCTGACAGAGGTTAGTTCTAGTTGCTTGATAATATAATGATCTTGCTATGTTCGATTTAAGATTTGTTACCACTGATAGATAGGTATTTTCAAGGGCTTTTTGCATGACAAGTGTTAGCTTCGTCAAAATGATATTAAGGTAGATATTATCTTGCGAAGTGTCATTTTCTTTCCAGTTACTCCTCGCAGTCCGACTGTTGTGTGCGGATCTTTACACACACAAGCTGCCCAGCTGACAGAGGTTAGTTCTAGTTGCTCTATAATAAAATCATCTTGCTACGTTCGATTTAAGATTTTTTACCACTGATAGATAGGTATTTTCAAGGGCTGTTTGCGTGCCAAGTTTTAGCTTCGTCAAAATGATATTAAGGGAGATATTAACTTGCAAAGTGTCATTTTCTTTCCAGTTACTCCTCGCCGTCCGACTATTGTTTGCGGCTCTTTACACACACAAGCTGCCCAGCTGACAGAGGTTAGTTCTAGTTGCTTGATCATATAATCATCTTGCTATGTTCGATTTAAGATTTGTTACCACTGATAGATAGGTATTTTCAAGGGCTTTTTGCATGACAAGTTTTAGCTTCGTCAAAATGATATTAAGGTAGATATTAACTTGCGAAGTGTCATTTTCTTTCCAGTTACTTCTCGCCAACCGACTGTTGTGTGCGTCTCTCTACAAACACAAGCTGCCCAGCTGACAGAGGTTGGTTCTAGTTGCTTGATCATATCATCATCTTGCTATGTTCGATTTAAGATTTGTTACCACTGATAGATAGGTATTTTCAAGGGCTGTTTGCGTGCCAAGTTTTAGCTTCGTCAAAATGATATTAAGGGAGATATTAACTTGCAAAGTGTCATTTTCTTTCCAGTTACTCCTCGCCGTCGGACTATTGTTTGCGGCTCTTTACACACACAAGCTGCCCAGCTGACAGAGGTTAGTTCTAGTTGCTTGATCATATAATCATCTTGCTATGTTCGATTTAAGATTTTTTACCACTGATAGACAGGTATTTTCAAGGGCTGTTTGCGTATCAAGTTTTAGCTTCGTCAAAATAATAATGAAGGAGATATTAACTTGCAAAGTGTCATTTTCTTTCCAGTTACTTCTCGCCGACCGACTGTTTTGTGCGGCTCTTTACACACACAAGCTGCCCAGCTGACAGAGGTTAGTTCTAGTTGCTTGATCATATAATGATCTTGCTATGTTCGATTTAAGATTTGTTACCACTGATAGATAGGTATTTTCAAGGGCTTTTTGCATGACAAGTTTTAGCTTCGTCAAAATGATATTAAGGTAGATATTAACTTGCGAAGTGTCATTTTCTTTCCAGTTACTTCTCGCCAACCGACTGTTGTGTGCGTCTCTCTACACACACAAGCTGCCCAGCTGACAGAGGTTGGTTCTAGTTGCTTGATAATATAATGATCTTGCTATGTTCGATTTAAGATTTGTTACCACTGATCGATAGGTATTTTCAAGGGCTTTTTGCATGACAAGTTTTAGCTTCGTCAAAATGATATTAAGGGAGATATTAACTTGCGAAGTGTCATTTTCTTTCCAGTTACTCCTCGCCGTCCGACTGTTGTGTGCGTCTCCCTACACACACGAGCTGCCCAGCTGACAGAGGTTGGTTCTAGTTGCTTGATCATAAAATCATCTTGCTATGTTCGATTTAAGACTTGTTACCACTGATCGATAGGTATTTTCAAGGGCTATTTGCATTACAAGTTTTAGCTTCGTCAAAATGATATTAAGGGAGATTTTAACTTGCGAAGTGTCATTTTCTTTCCAGTTACTCCTCGCCGTCCGACTATTGTTTGCGGCTCTTTACACACACAAGCTGCCCAGCTGACAGAGGTTAGTTCTAGTTGCTTGATAATATAATGATCTTGCTATGTTCGATTTAAGATTTGTTACCACTGATAGATAGGTATTTTCAAGGGCTTTTTGCATGACAAGTTTTAGCTTCGTCAAAATGATATTAAGGTAGATATTAACTTGCGAAGTGTCATTTTCTTTCCAGTTACTTCTCGCCAACCGACTGTTGTTTGCGTCTCTCTACAAACACAAGCTGCCCAGCTGACAGAGGTTGGTTCTAGTTGCTTGATCATATCATCATCTTGCTATGTTCGATTTAAGATTTGTTACCACTGATAGATAGGTATTTTTAAGGGTTATTTGCATGACAAGTTTTAGCTTCGTCAAAATGATATTAAGGGAGATATTAACTTGCGAAGTGTCATTTTCTTTCCAGTTACTCCTCGCCGTCCGACTGTTGTGTGCGTCTCCCTACACACACGAGCTGCCCAGCTGACAGAGGTCGGTTCTAGTTGCTTGATCATAAAATCATCTTGCTATGTTCGATTTAAGACTTGTTACCACTGATAGATAGGTATTTTCAAGGGCTATTTGCATTACAAGTTTTAGCTTCGTCAAAATGATATTAAGGGAGATATTAACTTGCAAAGTGTCATTTTCTTTCCAGTTACTCCTCGCCGTCGGACTATTGTTTGCGGCTCTTTACACACACAAGCTGCCCAGCTGACAGAGGTTAGTTCTAGTTGCTATATAATAAAATCATCTTGCTATGTTCGATTTCAGATTTTTTACCACTGATAGACAGGTATTTTCAAGGGCTATTTGCATGACAAGTTTTAGCTTCGTCAAAATGATATTAAGGGAGATTTTAACTTGCGAAGTGTCATTTTCTTTCCAGTTACTCCTCGCCGTCCGACTATTGTTTGCGGCTCTTTACACACACAAGCTGCCCAGCTGACAGAGGTTAGTTCTAGTTGCTTGATAATATAATGATCTTGCTATGTTCGATTTAAGATTTGTTACCACTGATAGATAGGTATTTTCAAGGGCTTTTTGCATGACAAGTTTTAGCTTCGTCAAAATGATATTAAGGTAGATATTAACTTGCGAAGTGTCATTTTCTTTCCAGTTACTTCTCGCCAACCGACTGTTGTTTGCGTCTCTCTACAAACACAAGCTGCCCAGCTGACAGAGGTTGGTTCTAGTTGCTTGATCATATCATCATCTTGCTATGTTCGATTTAAGATTTGTTACCACTGATAGATAGGTATTTTTAAGGGTTCTTTGCATGACAAGTTTTAGCTTCGTCAAAATGATATTAAGGGAGATATTAACTTGCGAATTGTCATTTTCTTTCCAGTTACTCCTTGCCCTCCGACTGTTGTGTGCGTCTCTCTACACACACAAGCTGCCCAGCTGACAGAGGTTTGTTCTAGTTGCTCCATCATAAAATCATCTTGCTATCTTCGATTTAAGATTTTTTACCACTGATAGAAAGGTATTTTCAAGGGTTATTTGCATGACAGGTTTTAGCTTCGTCAAAATGATTTTAAGGGAGATATTAACTTGCGAAGTGTCATTTTCTTTCCAGTTACTCCTCGCCGTCCGACTGTTGTGTGCGTCTCTCTACACACACAAGCTGCCCAGCTGACAGAGGTTGGTTCTAGTTGCTTGATCATATAATCATCTTGCTATGTTCGATTTAAGATTTTTTAACACTGATAGATAGGTATTTTCAAGGGCTATTTGCATGACAAGTTTTAGCTTCGTCAAAATGATATTAAGGGAGATATTAACTTGCGAAGTGTCATTTTCTTTCCAGTTACTCCTCGCCGTCCGACTATTGTTTGCGGCTCTTTACACACACAAGCTGCCCAGCTGACAGAGGTTAGTTCTAGTTGCTTGATAATATAATGATCTTGCTATGTTCGATTTAAGATTTGTTACCACTGATAGATAGGTATTTTCAAGGGCTTTTTGCATGACAAGTGTTAGCTTCGTCAAAATGATATTAAGGTAGATATTAACTTGCGAAGTGTCATTTTCTTTCCAGTTACTCCTCGCAGTCCGACTGTTGTGTGCGGATCTTTACACACACAAGCTGCCCAGCTGACAGAGGTTAGTTCTAGTTGCTCTATAATAAAATCATCTTGCTACGTTCGATTTAAGATTTTTTACCACTGATAGATAGGTATTTTCAAGGGCTGTTTGCGTGCCAAGTTTTAGCTTCGTCAAAATGATATTAAGGGAGATATTAACTTGCAAAGTGTCATTTTCTTTCCAGTTACTCCTCGCCGTCCGACTATTGTTTGCGGCTCTTTACACACACAAGCTGCCCAGCTGACAGAGGTTAGTTCTAGTTGCTTGATCATATAATCATCTTGCTATGTTCGATTTAAGATTTGTTACCACTGATAGATAGGTATTTTCAAGGGCTTTTTGCATGACAAGTTTTAGCTTCGTCAAAATGATATTAAGGTAGATATTAACTTGCGAAGTGTCATTTTCTTTCCAGTTACTTCTCGCCAACCGACTGTTGTGTGCGTCTCTCTACAAACACAAGCTGCCCAGCTGACAGAGGTTGGTTCTAGTTGCTTGATCATATCATCATCTTGCTATGTTCGATTTAAGATTTGTTACCACTGATAGATAGGTATTTTCAAGGGCTGTTTGCGTGCCAAGTTTTAGCTTCGTCAAAATGATATTAAGGGAGATATTAACTTGCAAAGTGTCATTTTCTTTCCAGTTACTCCTCGCCGTCGGACTATTGTTTGCGGCTCTTTACACACACAAGCTGCCCAGCTGACAGAGGTTAGTTCTAGTTGCTTGATCATATAATCATCTTGCTATGTTCGATTTAAGATTTTTTACCACTGATAGACAGGTATTTTCAAGGGCTGTTTGCGTATCAAGTTTTAGCTTCGTCAAAATAATAATGAAGGAGATATTAACTTGCAAAGTGTCATTTTCTTTCCAGTTACTTCTCGCCGACCGACTGTTTTGTGCGGCTCTTTACACACACAAGCTGCCCAGCTGACAGAGGTTAGTTCTAGTTGCTTGATCATATAATGATCTTGCTATGTTCGATTTAAGATTTGTTACCACTGATAGATAGGTATTTTCAAGGGCTTTTTGCATGACAAGTTTTAGCTTCGTCAAAATGATATTAAGGTAGATATTAACTTGCGAAGTGTCATTTTCTTTCCAGTTACTTCTCGCCAACCGACTGTTGTGTGCGTCTCTCTACACACACAAGCTGCCCAGCTGACAGAGGTTGGTTCTAGTTGCTTGATAATATAATGATCTTGCTATGTTCGATTTAAGATTTGTTACCACTGATCGATAGGTATTTTCAAGGGCTTTTTGCATGACAAGTTTTAGCTTCGTCAAAATGATATTAAGGGAGATATTAACTTGCGAAGTGTCATTTTCTTTCCAGTTACTCCTCGCCGTCCGACTGTTGTGTGCGTCTCCCTACACACACGAGCTGCCCAGCTGACAGAGGTTGGTTCTAGTTGCTTGATCATAAAATCATCTTGCTATGTTCGATTTAAGACTTGTTACCACTGATCGATAGGTATTTTCAAGGGCTATTTGCATTACAAGTTTTAGCTTCGTCAAAATGATATTAAGGGAGATTTTAACTTGCGAAGTGTCATTTTCTTTCCAGTTACTCCTCGCCGTCCGACTATTGTTTGCGGCTCTTTACACACACAAGCTGCCCAGCTGACAGAGGTTAGTTCTAGTTGCTTGATAATATAATGATCTTGCTATGTTCGATTTAAGATTTGTTACCACTGATAGATAGGTATTTTCAAGGGCTTTTTGCATGACAAGTTTTAGCTTCGTCAAAATGATATTAAGGTAGATATTAACTTGCGAAGTGTCATTTTCTTTCCAGTTACTTCTCGCCAACCGACTGTTGTTTGCGTCTCTCTACAAACACAAGCTGCCCAGCTGACAGAGGTTGGTTCTAGTTGCTTGATCATATCATCATCTTGCTATGTTCGATTTAAGATTTGTTACCACTGATAGATAGGTATTTTTAAGGGTTATTTGCATGACAAGTTTTAGCTTCGTCAAAATGATATTAAGGGAGATATTAACTTGCGAATTGTCATTTTCTTTCCAGTTACTCCTTGCCCTCCGACTGTTGTGTGCGTCTCTCTACACACACAAGCTGCCCAGCTGACAGAGGTTTGTTCTAGTTGCTCCATCATAAAATCATTTTACTATCTTCGATTTAAGATTTTTTACCACTGATAGAAAGGTATTTTCAAGGGTTATTTGCATGACAGGTTTTAGCTTCGTCAAAATGATTTTAAGGGAGATATTAACTTGCGAATTGTCATTTTCTTTCCAGTTACTCCTTGCCCTCCGACTGTTGTGTGCGTCTCTCTACACACACAAGCTGCCCAGCTGACAGAGGTTTGTTCTAGTTGCTCCATCATAAAATCATCTTGCTATCTTCGATTTAAGATTTTATACCACTGATAGAAAGGTATTTTCAAGGGTTATTTGCATGACAGGTTTTAGCTTCGTCAAAATGATTTTAAGGGAGATATTAACTTGCGAAGTGTCATTTTCTTTCCAGTTACTCCTCGCCGTCCGACTGTTGTGTGCGTCTCTCTACACACACAAGCTGCCCAGCTGACAGAGGTTGGTTCTAGTTGCTTGATCATATAATCATCTTGCTATGTTCGATTTAAGATTTTTTAACACTGATAGATAGGTATTTTCAAGGGCTATTTGCATGACAAGTTTTAGCTTCGTCAAAATGATATTAAGGGAGATATTAACTTGCGAAGTGTCATTTTCTTTCCAGTTACTCCTCGCCGTCCGACTATTGTTTGCCGCTCTTTACACACACAAGCTGCCCAGCTGACAGAGGTTAGTTCTAGTTGCTTGATAATATAATGATCTTGCTATGTTCGATTTAAGATTTGTTACCACTGATAGATAGGTATTTTCAAGGGCTTTTTCGCATGACAAGTGTTAGCTTCGTCAAAATGATATTAAGGTAGATATTAACTTGCGAAGTGTCATTTTCTTTCCAGTTACTCCTCGCAGTCCGACTGTTGTGTGCGGATCTTTACACACACAAGCTGCCCAGCTGACAGAGGTTAGTTCTAGTTGCTCTATAATAAAATCATCTTGCTACGTTCGATTTAAGATTTTTTAACACTGATAGATAGGTATTTTCAAGGGCTATTTGCATGACAAGTTTTAGCTTCGTCAAAATGATATTAAGGGAGATTTTAACTTGCGAAGTGTCATTTTCTTTCCAGTTACTCCTCGCCGTCCGACTATTGTTTGCGGCTCTTTACACACACAAGCTGCCCAGCTGACAGAGGTTAGTTCTAGTTGCTTGATAATATAATGATCTTGCTATGTTCGATTTAAGATTTGTTACCACTGATAGATAGGTATTTTCAAGGGCTGTTTGCGTGCCAAGTTTTAGCTTCGTCAAAATGATATTAAGGGAGATATTAACTTGCAAAGTGTCATTTTCTTTCCAGTTACTCCTCGCCGTCGGACTATTGTTTGCGGCTCTTTACACACACAAGCTGCCCAGCTGACAGAGGTTAGTTCTAGTTGCTTGATCATATAATCATCTTGCTATGTTCGATTTAAGATTTTTTACCACTGATAGACAGGTATTTTCAAGGGCTGTTTGCGTATCAAGTTTTAGCTTCGTCAAAATAATAATGAAGGAGATATTAACTTGCAAAGTGTCATTTTCTTTCCAGTTACTTCTCGCCGACCGACTGTTTTGTGCGGCTCTTTACACACACAAGCTGCCCAGCTGACAGAGGTTAGTTCTAGTTGCTTGATCATATAATGATCTTGCTATGTTCGATTTAAGATTTGTTACCACTGATAGATAGGTATTTTCAAGGGCTTTTTGCATGACAAGTTTTAGCTTCGTCAAAATGATATTAAGGTAGATATTAACTTGCGAAGTGTCATTTTCTTTCCAGTTACTTCTCGCCAACCGACTGTTGTGTGCGTCTCTCTACACACACAAGCTGCCCAGCTGACAGAGGTTGGTTCTAGTTGCTTGATAATATAATGATCTTGCTATGTTCGATTTAAGATTTGTTACCACTGATCGATAGGTATTTTCAAGGGCTTTTTGCATGACAAGTTTTAGCTTCGTCAAAATGATATTAAGGGAGATATTAACTTGCGAAGTGTCATTTTCTTTCCAGTTACTCCTCGCCGTCCGACTGTTGTGTGCGTCTCCCTACACACACGAGCTGCCCAGCTGACAGAGGTTGGTTCTAGTTGCTTGATCATAAAATCATCTTGCTATGTTCGATTTAAGACTTGTTACCACTGATCGATAGGTATTTTCAAGGGCTATTTGCATTACAAGTTTTAGCTTCGTCAAAATGATATTAAGGTAGATATTAACTTGCGAAGTGTCATTTTCGTTTTTACATTGGAGCTATTTTGCTCCTTTTATCACATTATCGAAAACAGTTCGTTACACTTTAATCAGAAATTAAAACAGGAAGTTGAAATAAATAAATTTATATATTAAACATTCGATTACTCTTTATAGGAGTAATGGGTTAAAATACTTCCCTAATAACTAAAATTAAGTTTGTTGAATTTTCCAACACTACATAATCCGTTATTCTTGCAATACAAAGATTTAAAAGTTTCCAAGGTCAATCTTTGACATTCGCAATACAAAAATCTCTTTAAATTCATCTTATAATTCAATATAATATCCCTGTCATTTTGAGTTGAAATGTTATCAAAGGCAATTTTACATCGGATGTTCCAAATTTGTCTGATCATTTTCGCTACAAGAACACTTTCAACTTGATTTAAACCTTTTCCAAAAATGCGCATAGAATCATTTAAATAATAATTTAAGTTTCCTGACAATTTCATTAATAAATGTTCTACAAATATCCAGGCATCAATATTCTGCACACAATAAATGAATAGATGCTCGTGGGTCTCTGGTTCGGTTTTACAAAATGAGCATAATGGATTGTCAATTTTGCCTATTTTAAACAAAAAATCGTTAGTTGCTAGGATACGGTGTCTTACTTTGAACATAACTTCTCTGTCCCTGTGGTCTAAAAGGGAGTTTTTGTTATCACGTTTCCATACAGTTGTCCAGTTGAGATTACTCTTGATATTAAATACTTTTTCCCAAACTATTTGAGCATTGGGAATAACAAATTTCTTAGCTATCAAATTATTATAGATAGTTTTAGTCGTGGTTTTAGTTATTTCGATTGCGTCATTGTTACTAACTGGAATTATTAGCCAATTTATAATGTGGTTTGGAGGTCCCAACCTGTTTTCTGCAATTAACGAATAATCCAGAAATTTATTTAAACGAACAACATGTCTACCGGCCTCATTATTCTTAATTGAGTACTTGCTAGCCAATTGCTTGAATGATACTAAATTACCTTTCACAAGTACATCTTGCAAATGAAAAATTCCCAATTTTTTTAAACATTTACTATCTGGGGGCGTTACGTTTTTATCTCTTATTACAATATAATTATTCCACAGCGGTACTTGGTCCTTTTCCAAAGAACAGGAGAAATTATAATTTAATTGCCCCCCTGCCTCCCTGAAGGCATTTATCAATTCAGTATAAAAGGGTGTCGTACTTTTTAACTTTTTTAATTTGCACATCTTACTAAATATGAACCAACCATAATTATCTCCAATACTAGCTTTGTTGATCCAGTAATCGAACCAATATTTCCAAACACCTTCCGAAGACATATAACGAGAAAGCCAGCTTAATTTTAAGCTCATAAATTTACTATCTATGTCTAATATACCACATCCTCCCAAACTACTGGGGCCTATCATTGTTTTTCTTTTAATTTTCTCAATTTTTCCCTTCCACACAAAGGACCAAATTAACTTATTTAACTGTCCCCTTTGAAGATCAGGACAGGCAATAACACTACCTAGATAAATTATTCCTGATCCTGCTAAAGTATTGATAATAACCGCTTTTCCTTTTAGAGTAAGGTTCCTTTTGGACCACTTTTCAAGAATACACTTTGTTTTGCTTATCCTAGGTCCCCAATTATCTTCAGGTGTGACTTCATAGCCAAAAATGACGCCTAGAATTTTCATCTTCACTCCCCAGATGAAATTACATGGCTTGTCCGTTCTACTACGCCATGCCCCTAACCACAAACCTTTAGATTTGTTAACATTAAGTCTGGAGCCACTTCCCTTACAATACATATTGATTAAGTCATTCGAGATTTGAAATTCATTATTGTTGCCAATGAAGAGGGTAGTGTCGTCAGCATGTTGAATAAGTTTCATCCTTCCTCTTTCGTGAGGGGAGACGATTCCACAAAAATTATTATTTTGCCTGATTATGCTAGCCAATCCTTCAGCACAGATAGAAAATAATAGTGGTGATAATGGACAACCTTGTCTAATTCCACGAGTAACTTTGATGGGAGCTCCTATGAAGTTATTTACAATTATACTTGAATTTGGATCACTGTAGAGTAACCGTATCCATCGAATTAGGGTGGGTGGAATTCCCATTTTAGACATAATTGAAAACATATATTTCCAGTGTATTCTATCGAATGCCTTTTCCTGGTCAATGCTGAGAAGAGCTCCTTCCAGATTTTCCCTATTGACATAATCAATTATATCCCGTGTAACCATCAAATTGTCATGAATTTTCCTCGTAGGGACCCCACACGTTTGTTCGGGGCCAACAATGATATGCATAATCTTATTTAGTCTATTTGTTACAACTTTAGATAATATTTTATAATCTACATTTAACAGACTTATGGGTCGCCAATTTTTTAGCTCATACTTGCTTCCAGAATTTTTATATAATAGTCTAATTAGGGCCGAATTCATTGAATTGCTCAACCGTCCTACATTAAAGCATTCATTATACACTTCTAAAATATCAGACTTGAGAATATTCCAGAATCTTCGATAAAATTCTACGGTTAACCCATCTAGGCCAGGAGATTTATTTTTATTCATTTGGAAAAGAGCATCCTTAATTTCCTCTTCGTTGATGTTATTTTCGAGTTCGTCACATATAACATCTGGAATTTCTTTAGTTTCAATGTTGGCAATGATAAAGTCAGTATCAGATTGAATTAGGGCATCAGCTTTATACAATTTAGCGTAAAATTCATTGACGCAGTTGATCATGTCCCGAGTCTCGTCAACCAAACATCCTTCAGAAGTGAGTAATTTATCAAGTTTGTTGTTTTTTATTTGTTCTTTTTCTAGATTGAGGAAATATTTGGAGGCTTTTTCACCATCGTTTTTCATAGTATTGTGCACCCGAAATTTTGCTTTTTCCCAATCGTCGATTTCATGTTGCTTGAGCTGATTTTCCAGGTCTTTAATAACGTTGTCATTATTGGTCCCATAATCCTTAATTAAGGAATGATATCTTTTTTGTAATTGGATTTGTTTTTGTCTTTTACTCCATGCTTTTTCTTTTCCATATTCTTGTAGGATCTCTTTTAACCTGAATTTACCAGCTTCCCACCAATCAAGTAGCGACTCAAAATTATTTTGTTTCAATTTCCAGAAATGCCAAAAGTGTTCCACGCGAAAAACACAATCAGTTTCGTTTAAAAGACTGTTATTGCAGATCCAACGTCCTCGGCCGTGAGCAACTTTAAGATTATCTATTTTCATGCTAAGTGTTTGGTGGTCAGAAAGACCATTAGGACATACAGTGACATCATTAACGTTATTTAAAAGATTAATAGAAACTAATAAATAGTCAATTCTACTAGGCTTTTTAATCATTTTGTTAAAATGGGTATATCCATAAGATTCGGGGTGTATTGTGCGCCACACATCTATTAAATCTTTTTCATTCAAGATATTCCTGAAACTAACTTTGCTTCCATCTTTAACGTTACTATCGATATTACAATTAAAATCTCCTCCAACAATATGGTTATCCAAATTTATGTGATCTGCCAGATCGCTGAAGAAATGTTGTCTTGATTGAGTATCATTCGGGGCATATACGGATGCTACAGAAAGAGTACAGTTATCCCATTTTATATTCCCACCAATAAATCTCCCTTCACTATCCTTATTAACATCTTCCAATTTCATAGAATATTTAAAAGACAAAAGAATAGCAACCCCCTTTGATTGGCGAGTGCCATGACTAAAATACATTTTTCCATTCCATTGTTTTTTCCAATCTGGAACATCTTCAGACTCACTGTGAGTTTCCTGAAGGAGAATCACGCTAAATTTCCTTCTTTCTAAATAGTTAAACACAAGTTGACGCTTAAAGTCATTTCTAAGGCCATTTACATTTAAAGAGGCAATAGACAAAAAGGACATACAGACTAGAAAAAGAATAATCAACATCTTGGAAACCATGAAATAATCAAAATGGATAATACTCAAAATCATGTTGTCGTATGTGCCTGTCGGCCTCTACCTTTTGATTGTTGTTGTGCCCTCTCGGAGAGCTCTTGACTTATGGATTCTTGTTGGCTTGGTTGGTCTTGGTCAATGCTTGGGATCTGCTGACCAGTTTTTTTCCCGGAACTCGTCCGCTTCTTGCGCTGTCTTGTCACGCCATGTCTAGTATACCATTCTTTCTCCTCCTCTGTGGTTCTTGTTGTTGCTTCAGTTGCTTCTTCTGATGGAAGCTCGTCCACGCCTTCCATACCTTCATGCTCTCTGGCTATCTTGCATACGTTGTTTGTGTCCTCCTCTTCTCTGTCTTTCCTCTTCTTGGGTTCAACCTTGTTTTGGGAGGTTTCTTCAGCTTCGCCACTGCCAGAAGTCTCCTCCTCGGCCATCCGTGCTCCTTCCCCTTCTTCTTGTGTTGTAATTGGTCTTGGTTCTTGGTCTTTGTCATCCGTATCGTTGTCCGACTTGTTCTCCTTGTTGTTTTCTGTGGTTACCTCAGTGTCTTCGTCGTCCTCCATATCGTTCTTTCCCTCGGTTTCTTTCTGTGGTATAATGTTCTCCTCGTTCCCGTCGTGTTCATCATGCCATGCAGCATAATGATCCCGACTTCCACACTTCAAGCACTTTCCACGACGGTCACAATTTCGGGCAAAGTGTCCGGGTTCATTGCAAATTTTGCACGTTTGCTCCTGACCTCGGTGACGTACCGGAAGATTGAAATGACCAACCTTAAGGTAACTTGGAATCTGACGTTTGATGTTCTTTATCAGGAGGCTTCTCACCCCCGTTTCGATCTTGCTGTCAAAGTCATGAACTTGCCGTCTGATGTTGGCCGGCGTTCCATATTCCATTAATGCACTTGTGACGGTGGCATCGGACATTTCAAATGGGGCTTTTACATAGACTACTACCGCGTCCAAGACGTTGGCTCTCTCGCAAGGTATAACTTCATTGTGAAGAATTATACCCCCTCTGGCTATACTCTCACAGTCAATCAAGTTGTCGAACGACACATTGTACCATCCACTGTTCAACGCAGCTATGCATTTTATAGTGGTTGTCGTACCTAGTTCTTCGTCAATGGCGTCGTAGACTTCTTTAGGCTGTAGTCCCTGTAAATGCCGTGCATGGAACCTCACTGTATTGGGGCGCTTGAGCATGACCGGTGGTCTGGTTCCCCGCCGTGGGTTGCTTTGGTGTCTTGTGGTCGCTGCAGTGCGTTCAGCCCATGATGGCTGTACAGGATTTCCGTCCTCAGGCATGGTCCGAGAACGAAGGAAAAAAGGCCTAAAGGCCCCTAAACCAAAGAAATCTAAAGGTTCCTCAGTCCCAGGGTTGGCTTGGTCCTCATATAATGGCAATGGAATGGTCTTATGACCAATATAATTCCATGAAGGCGAAAATTGGGGACGATTTTGAGAGCGCTGTCAGAAGGATTACTTTTCTTTACAGCTAGTCTCCGCCGACTTTTTGCATGACAAGTGTTAGCTTCGTCAAAATGATATTAAGGTAGATATTAACTTGCGAAGTGTCATTTTCTTTCCAGTTACTCCTCGCAGTCCGACTGTTGTGTGCGGATCTTTACACACACAAGCTGCCCAGCTGACAGAGGTTAGTTCTAGTTGCTCTATAATAAAATCATCTTGCTACGTTCGATTTAAGATTTTTTACCACTGATAGATAGGTATTTTCAAGGGCTGTTTGCGTGCCAAGTTTTAGCTTCGTCAAAATGATATTAAGGGAGATATTAACTTGCAAAGTGTCATTTTCTTTCCAGTTACTCCTCGCCGTCCGACTATTGTTTGCGGCTCTTTACACACACAAGCTGCCCAGCTGACAGAGGTTAGTTCTAGTTGCTTGATCATATAATCATCTTGCTATGTTCGATTTAAGATTTTTTACCACTGATAGATAGGTATTTTCAAGGGCTTTTTGCATGACAAGTTTTAGCTTCGTCAAAATGATATTAAGGGAGATATTAACTTGCGAAGTGTCATTTTCTTTCTAGTTACTCCTCGCCGTCCGACTGTTGTGTGCGTCTCCCTACACACACGAGCTGCCCAGCTGACAGAGGTTGGTTCTAGTTGCTTGATCATAAAATCATCTTGCTATGTTCGATTTAAGACTTGTTACCACTGATAGATAGGTATTTTCAAGGGCTATTTGCATTACAAGTTTTAGCTTCGTCAAAATGATATTAAGGGAGATTTTAACTTGCGAAGTGTCATTTTCTTTCCAGTTACTCCTCGCCGTCCGACTATTGTTTGCGGCTCTTTACACACAAGCTGCCCAGCTGACAGAGGTTAGTTCTAGTTGCTTGATAATATAATGATCTTGCTATGTTCGATTTAAGATTTGTTACCACTGATAGATAGGTATTTTCAAGGGCTTTTTGCATGACAAGTTTTAGCTTCGTCAAAATGATATTAAGGTAGATATTAACTTGCGAAGTGTCATTTTCTTTCCAGTTACTTCTCGCCAACCGACTGTTGTTTGCGTCTCTCTACAAACACAAGCTGCCCAGCTGACAGAGGTTGGTTCTAGTTGCTTGATCATATCATCATCTTGCTATGTTCGATTTAAGATTTGTTACCACTGATAGATAGGTATTTTTAAGGGTTATTTGCATGACAAGTTTTAGCTTCGTCAAAATGATATTAAGGGAGATATTAACTTGCGAATTGTCATTTTCTTTCCAGTTACTCCTTGCCCTCCGACTGTTGTGTGCGTCTCTCTACACACACAAGCTGCCCAGCTGACAGAGGTTTGTTCTAGTTGCTCCATCATAAAATCATCTTGCTATCTTCGATTTAAGATTTTTTACCACTGATAGAAAGGTATTTTCAAGGCTTATTTGCATGACAGGTTTTAGCTTCGTCAAAATGATTTTAAGGGAGATATTAACTTGCGAAGTGTCATTTTCTTTCCAGTTACTCCTCGCAGTCCGACTGTTGTGTGCGGATCTTTACACACACAAGCTGCCCAGCTGACAGAGGTTAGTTCTAGTTGCTCTATAATAAAATCATCTTGCTACGTTCGATTTAAGATTTTTTAACACTGATAGATAGGTATTTTCAAGGGCTATTTGCATGACAAGTTTTAGCTTCGTCAAAATGATATTAAGGGAGATTTTAACTTGCGAAGTGTCATTTTCTTTCCAGTTACTCCTCGCCGTCCGACTATTGTTTGCGGCTCTTTACACACACAAGCTGCCCAGCTGACAGAGGTTAGTTCTAGTTGCTTGATAATATAATGATCTTGCTATGTTCGATTTAAGATTTGTTACCACTGATAGATAGGTATTTTCAAGGGCTTTTTGCATGACAAGTGTTAGCTTCGTCAAAATGATATTAAGGGAGATATTAACTTGCGAATTGTCATTTTCTTTCCAGTTACTCCTTGCCCTCCGACTGTTGTGTGCGTCTCTCTACACACACAAGCTGCCCAGCTGACAGAGGTTTGTTCTAGTTGCTCCATCATAAAATCATCTTGCTATCTTCGATTTAAGATTTTTTACCACTGATAGAAAGGTATTTTCAAGGCTTATTTGCATGACAGGTTTTAGCTTCGTCAAAATGATTTTAAGGGAGATATTAACTTGCGAAGTGTCATTTTCTTTCCAGTTACTCCTCGCCGTCCGACTGTTGTGTGCGTCTCTCTACACACACAGGCTGCCCAGCTGACAGAGGTTGTTCTAGTTGCTTGATCATATAATCATCTTGCTATGTTCGATTTAAGATTTTTTAACACTGATAGATAGGTATTTTCAAGGGCTATTTGCATGACAAGTTTTAGCTTCGTCAAAATGATATTAAGGGAGATATTAACTTGCGAAGTGTCATTTTCTTTCCAGTTACTCCTCGCCGTCCGACTATTGTTTGCGGCTCTTTACACACACAAGCTGCCCAGCTGACAGAGGTTAGTTCTAGTTGCTTGATAATATAATGATCTTGCTATGTTCGATTTAAGATTTGTTACCACTGATAGATAGGTATTTTCAAGGGCTTTTTGCATGACAAGTTTTAGCTTCGTCAAAATGATATTAAGGGAGATATTAACTTGCGAAGTGTCATTTTCTTTCTAGTTACTCCTCGCCGTCCGACTGTTGTGTGCGTCTCCCTACACACACGAGCTGCCCAGCTGACAGAGGTTGGTTCTAGTTGCTTGATCATAAAATCATCTTGCTATGTTCGATTTAAGACTTGTTACCACTGATAGATAGGTATTTTCAAGGGCTATTTGCATTACAAGTTTTAGCTTCGTCAAAATGATATTAAGGGAGATTTTAACTTGCGAAGTGTCATTTTCTTTCCAGTTACTCCTCGCCGTCCGACTATTGTTTGCGGCTCTTTACACACACAAGCTGCCCAGCTGACAGAGGTTAGTTCTAGTTGCTTGATAATATAATGATCTTGCTATGTTCGATTTAAGATTTGTTACCACTGATAGATAGGTATTTTCAAGGGCTTTTTGCATGACAAGTTTTAGCTTCGTCAAAATGATATTAAGGTAGATATTAACTTGCGAAGTGTCATTTTCTTTCCAGTTACTTCTCGCCAACCGACTGTTGTTTGCGTCTCTCTACAAACACAAGCTGCCCAGCTGACAGAGGTTGGTTCTAGTTGCTTGATCATATCATCATCTTGCTATGTTCGATTTAAGATTTGTTACCACTGATAGATAGGTATTTTTAAGGGTTATTTGCATGACAAGTTTTAGCTTCGTCAAAATGATATTAAGGGAGATATTAACTTGCGAATTGTCATTTTCTTTCCAGTTACTCCTTGCCCTCCGACTGTTGTGTGCGTCTCTCTACACACACAAGCTGCCCAGCTGACAGAGGTTTGTTCTAGTTGCTCCATCATAAAATCATCTTGCTATCTTCGATTTAAGATTTTTTACCACTGATAGAAAGGTATTTTCAAGGCTTATTTGCATGACAGGTTTTAGCTTCGTCAAAATGATTTTAAGGGAGATATTAACTTGCGAAGTGTCATTTTCTTTCCAGTTACTCCTCGCAGTCCGACTGTTGTGTGCGGATCTTTACACACACAAGCTGCCCAGCTGACAGAGGTTAGTTCTAGTTGCTCTATAATAAAATCATCTTGCTACGTTCGATTTAAGATTTTTTAACACTGATAGATAGGTATTTTCAAGGGCTATTTGCATGACAAGTTTTAGCTTCGTCAAAATGATATTAAGGGAGATTTTAACTTGCGAAGTGTCATTTTCTTTCCAGTTACTCCTCGCCGTCCGACTATTGTTTGCGGCTCTTTACACACACAAGCTGCCCAGCTGACAGAGGTTAGTTCTAGTTGCTTGATAATATAATGATCTTGCTATGTTCGATTTAAGATTTGTTACCACTGATAGATAGGTATTTTCAAGGGCTTTTTGCATGACAAGTGTTAGCTTCGTCAAAATGATATTAAGGTAGATATTAACTTGCGAAGTGTCATTTTCTTTCCAGTTACTCCTCGCAGTCCGACTGTTGTGTGCGGATCTTTACACACACAAGCTGCCCAGCTGACAAAGGTTAGTTCTAGTTGCTCTATAATAAAATCATCTTGCTACGTTCGATTTAAGATTTTTTAACACTGATAGATAGGTATTTTCAAGGGCTATTTGCATGACAAGTTTTAGCTTCGTCAAAATGATATTAAGGGAGATTTTAACTTGCGAAGTGTCATTTTCTTTCCAGTTACTCCTCGCCGTCCGACTATTGTTTGCGGCTCTTTACACACACAAGCTGCCCAGCTGACAGAGGTTAGTTCTAGTTGCTTGATAATATAATGATCTTGCTATGTTCGATTTAAGATTTGTTACCACTGATAGATAGGTATTTTCAAGGGCTTTTTGCATGACAAGTGTTAGCTTCGTCAAAATGATATTAAGGTAGATATTAACTTGCGAAGTGTCATTTTCTTTCCAGTTACTCCTCGCAGTCCGACTGTTGTGTGCGGATCTTTACACACACAAGCTGCCCAGCTGACAGAGGTTAGTTCTAGTTGCTCTATAATAAAATCATCTTGCTACGTTCGATTTAAGATTTTTTACCACTGATAGATAGGTATTTTCAAGGGCTGTTTGCGTGCCAAGTTTTAGCTTCGTCAAAATGATATTAAGGGAGATATTAACTTGCAAAGTGTCATTTTCTTTCCAGTTACTCCTCGCCGTCCGACTATTGTTTGCGGCTCTTTACACACACAAGCTGCCCAGCTGACAGAGGTTAGTTCTAGTTGCTTGATCATATAATCATCTTGCTATGTTCGATTTAAGATTTTTTACCACTGATAGACAGGTATTTTCAAGGGCTGTTTGCGTATCAAGTTTTAGCTTCGTCAAAATAATAATGAAGGAGATATTAACTTGCAAAGTGTCATTTTCTTTCCAGTTACTTCTCGCCGACCGACTGTTTTGTGCGGCTCTTTACACACACAAGCTGCCCAGCTGACAGAGGTTAGTTCTAGTTGCTTGATCATATAATGATCTTGCTATGTTCGATTTAAGATTTGTTACCACTGATAGATAGGTATTTTCAAGGGCTTTTTGCATGACAAGTTTTAGCTTCGTCAAAATGATATTAAGGTAGATATTAACTTGCGAAGTGTCATTTTCTTTCCAGTTACTTCTCGCCAACCGACTGTTGTGTGCGTCTCTCTACAAACACAAGCTGCCCAGCTGACAGAGGTTGGTTCTAGTTGCTTGATCATATCATCATCTTGCTATGTTCGATTTAAGATTTGTTACCACTGATAGATAGGTATTTTCAAGGGCTGTTTGCGTGCCAAGTTTTAGCTTCGTCAAAATGATATTAAGGGAGATATTAACTTGCAAAGTGTCATTTTCTTTCCAGTTACTCCTCGCCGTCGGACTATTGTTTGCGGCTCTTTACACACACAAGCTGCCCAGCTGACAGAGGTTAGTTCTAGTTGCTATATAATAAAATCATCTTGCTATGTTCGATTTCAGATTTTTTACCACTGATAGACAGGTATTTTCAAGGGCTATTTGCATGACAAGTTTTAGCTTCGTCAAAATGATATTAAGGGAGATTTTAACTTGCGAAGTGTCATTTTCTTTCCAGTTACTCCTCGCCGTCCGACTATTGTTTGCGGCTCTTTACACACACAAGCTGCCCAGCTGACAGAGGTTGGTTCTAGTTGCTTGATAATATAATGATCTTGCTATGTTCGATTTAAGACTTGTTACCACTGATAGATAGGTATTTTCAAGGGCTTTTTGCATGACAAGTGTTAGCTTCGTCAAAATGATATTAAGGGAGATATTAACTTGCGAATTGTCATTTTCTTTCCAGTTACTCCTTGCCCTCCGACTGTTGTGTGCGTCTCTCTACACACACAAGCTGCCCAGCTGACAGAGGTTTGTTCTAGTTGCTCCATCATAAAATCATCTTGCTATCTTCGATTTAAGATTTTTTACCACTGATAGAAAGGTATTTTCAAGGCTTATTTGCATGACAGGTTTTAGCTTCGTCAAAATGATTTTAAGGGAGATATTAACTTGCGAAGTGTCATTTTCTTTCCAGTTACTCCTCGCCGTCCGACTGTTGTGTGCGTCTCTCTACACACACAGGCTGCCCAGCTGACAGAGGTTGTTCTAGTTGCTTGATCATATAATCATCTTGCTATGTTCGATTTAAGATTTTTTAACACTGATAGATAGGTATTTTCAAGGGCTATTTGCATGACAAGTTTTAGCTTCGTCAAAATGATATTAAGGGAGATATTAACTTGCGAAGTGTCATTTTCTTTCCAGTTACTCCTCGCCGTCCGACTATTGTTTGCGGCTCTTTACACACACAAGCTGCCCAGCTGACAGAGGTTAGTTCTAGTTGCTTGATAATATAATGATCTTGCTATGTTCGATTTAAGATTTGTTACCACTGATAGATAGGTATTTTCAAGGGCTTTTTGCATGACAAGTTTTAGCTTCGTCAAAATGATATTAAGGGAGATATTAACTTGCGAAGTGTCATTTTCTTTCTAGTTACTCCTCGCCGTCCGACTGTTGTGTGCGTCTCCCTACACACACGAGCTGCCCAGCTGACAGAGGTTGGTTCTAGTTGCTTGATCATAAAATCATCTTGCTATGTTCGATTTAAGACTTGTTACCACTGATAGATAGGTATTTTCAAGGGCTATTTGCATTACAAGTTTTAGCTTCGTCAAAATGATATTAAGGGAGATTTTAACTTGCGAAGTGTTATTTTCTTTCCAGTTACTCCTCGCCGTCCGACTATTGTTTGCGGCTCTTTACACACACAAGCTGCCCAGCTGACAGAGGTTAGTTCTAGTTGCTTGATAATATAATGATCTTGCTATGTTCGATTTAAGATTTGTTACCACTGATAGATAGGTATTTTCAAGGGCTTTTTGCATGACAAGTTTTAGCTTCGTCAAAATGATATTAAGGTAGATATTAACTTGCGAAGTGTCATTTTCTTTCCAGTTACTTCTCGCCAACCGACTGTTGTTTGCGTCTCTCTACAAACACAAGCTGCCCAGCTGACAGAGGTTGGTTCTAGTTGCTTGATCATATCATCATCTTGCTATGTTCGATTTAAGATTTGTTACCACTGATAGATAGGTATTTTTAAGGGTTATTTGCATGACAAGTTTTAGCTTCGTCAAAATGATATTAAGGGAGATATTAACTTGCGAATTGTCATTTTCTTTCCAGTTACTCCTTGCCCTCCGACTGTTGTGTGCGTCTCTCTACACACACAAGCTGCCCAGCTGACAGAGGTTTGTTCTAGTTGCTCCATCATAAAATCATCTTGCTATCTTCGATTTAAGATTTTTTACCACTGATAGAAAGGTATTTTCAAGGCTTATTTGCATGACAGGTTTTAGCTTCGTCAAAATGATTTTAAGGGAGATATTAACTTGCGAAGTGTCATTTTCTTTCCAGTTACTCCTCGCAGTCCGACTGTTGTGTGCGGATCTTTACACACACAAGCTGCCCAGCTGACAGAGGTTAGTTCTAGTTGCTCTATAATAAAATCATCTTGCTACGTTCGATTTAAGATTTTTTAACACTGATAGATAGGTATTTTCAAGGGCTATTTGCATGACAAGTTTTAGCTTCGTCAAAATGATATTAAGGGAGATTTTAACTTGCGAAGTGTCATTTTCTTTCCAGTTACTCCTCGCCGTCCGACTATTGTTTGCGGCTCTTTACACACACAAGCTGCCCAGCTGACAGAGGTTAGTTCTAGTTGCTTGATAATATAATGATCTTGCTATGTTCGATTTAAGATTTGTTACCACTGATAGATAGGTATTTTCAAGGGCTTTTTGCATGACAAGTGTTAGCTTCGTCAAAATGATATTAAGGTAGATATTAACTTGCGAAGTGTCATTTTCTTTCCAGTTACTCCTCGCAGTCCGACTGTTGTGTGCGGATCTTTACACACACAAGCTGCCCAGCTGACAGAGGTTAGTTCTAGTTGCTCTATAATAAAATCATCTTGCTACGTTCGATTTAAGATTTTTTACCACTGATAGATAGGTATTTTCAAGGGCTGTTTGCGTGCCAAGTTTTAGCTTCGTCAAAATGATATTAAGGGAGATATTAACTTGCAAAGTGTCATTTTCTTTCCAGTTACTCCTCGCCGTCCGACTATTGTTTGCGGCTCTTTACACACACAAGCTGCCCAGCTGACAGAGGTTAGTTCTAGTTGCTTGATCATATAATCATCTTGCTATGTTCGATTTAAGATTTTTTACCACTGATAGACAGGTATTTTCAAGGGCTGTTTGCGTATCAAGTTTTAGCTTCGTCAAAATAATAATGAAGGAGATATTAACTTGCAAAGTGTCATTTTCTTTCCAGTTACTTCTCGCCGACCGACTGTTTTGTGCGGCTCTTTACACACACAAGCTGCCCAGCTGACAGAGGTTAGTTCTAGTTGCTTGATCATATAATGATCTTGCTATGTTCGATTTAAGATTTGTTACCACTGATAGATAGGTATTTTCAAGGGCTTTTTGCATGACAAGTTTTAGCTTCGTCAAAATGATATTAAGGTAGATATTAACTTGCGAAGTGTCATTTTCTTTCCAGTTACTTCTCGCCAACCGACTGTTGTGTGCGTCTCTCTACAAACACAAGCTGCCCAGCTGACAGAGGTTGGTTCTAGTTGCTTGATCATATCATCATCTTGCTATGTTCGATTTAAGATTTGTTACCACTGATAGATAGGTATTTTCAAGGGCTGTTTGCGTGCCAAGTTTTAGCTTCGTCAAAATGATATTAAGGGAGATATTAACTTGCAAAGTGTCATTTTCTTTCCAGTTACTCCTCGCCGTCGGACTATTGTTTGCGGCTCTTTACACACACAAGCTGCCCAGCTGACAGAGGTTAGTTCTAGTTGCTATATAATAAAATCATCTTGCTATGTTCGATTTCAGATTTTTTACCACTGATAGACAGGTATTTTCAAGGGCTATTTGCATGACAAGTTTTAGCTTCGTCAAAATGATATTAAGGGAGATTTTAACTTGCGAAGTGTCATTTTCTTTCCAGTTACTCCTCGCCGTCCGACTATTGTTTGCGGCTCTTTACACACACAAGCTGCCCAGCTGACAGAGGTTGGTTCTAGTTGCTTGATAATATAATGATCTTGCTATGTTCGATTTAAGATTTGTTACCACTGATCGATAGGTATTTTCAAGGGCTTTTTGCATGACAAGTTTTAGCTACGTCAAAATGATATTAAGGGAGATATTAACTTGCGAAGTGTCATTTTCTTTCCAGTTACTCCTCGCCGTCCGACTGTTGTGTGCGTCTCCCTACACACACGAGCTGCCCAGCTGACAGAGGTTGGTTCTAGTTGCTTGATCATAAAATCATCTTGCTATGTTCGATTTAAGACTTGTTACCACTGATAGATAGGTATTTTCAAGGGCTATTTGCATTACAAGTTTTAGCTTCGTCAAAATGATATTAAGGGAGATTTTAACTTGCGAAGTGTCATTTTCTTTCCAGTTACTCCTCGCCGTCCGACTATTGTTTGCGGCTCTTTACACACACAAGCTGCCCAGCTGACAGAGGTTAGTTCTAGTTGCTTGATAATATAATGATCTTGCTATGTTCGATTTAAGATTTGTTACCACTGATAGATAGGTATTTTCAAGGGCTTTTTGCATGACAAGTGTTAGCTTCGTCAAAATGATATTAAGGTAGATATTAACTTGCGAAGTGTCATTTTCTTTCCAGTTACTCCTCGCAGTCCGACTGTTGTGTGCGGATCTTTACACACACAAGCTGCCCAGCTGACAAAGGTTAGTTCTAGTTGCTCTATAATAAAATCATCTTGCTACGTTCGATTTAAGATTTTTTAACACTGATAGATAGGTATTTTCAAGGGCTATTTGCATGACAAGTTTTAGCTTCGTCAAAATGATATTAAGGGAGATTTTAACTTGCGAAGTGTCATTTTCTTTCCAGTTACTCCTCGCCGTCCGACTATTGTTTGCGGCTCTTTACACACACAAGCTGCCCAGCTGACAGAGGTTAGTTCTAGTTGCTTGATAATATAATGATCTTGCTATGTTCGATTTAAGATTTGTTACCACTGATAGATAGGTATTTTCAAGGGCTTTTTGCATGACAAGTGTTAGCTTCGTCAAAATGATATTAAGGTAGATATTAACTTGCGAAGTGTCATTTTCTTTCCAGTTACTCCTCGCAGTCCGACTGTTGTGTGCGGATCTTTACACACACAAGCTGCCCAGCTGACAGAGGTTAGTTCTAGTTGCTCTATAATAAAATCATCTTGCTACGTTCGATTTAAGATTTTTTACCACTGATAGATAGGTATTTTCAAGGGCTGTTTGCGTGCCAAGTTTTAGCTTCGTCAAAATGATATTAAGGGAGATATTAACTTGCAAAGTGTCATTTTCTTTCCAGTTACTCCTCGCCGTCCGACTATTGTTTGCGGCTCTTTACACACACAAGCTGCCCAGCTGACAGAGGTTAGTTCTAGTTGCTTGATCATATAATCATCTTGCTATGTTCGATTTAAGATTTTTTACCACTGATAGACAGGTATTTTCAAGGGCTGTTTGCGTATCAAGTTTTAGCTTCGTCAAAATAATAATGAAGGAGATATTAACTTGCAAAGTGTCATTTTCTTTCCAGTTACTTCTCGCCGACCGACTGTTTTGTGCGGCTCTTTACACACACAAGCTGCCCAGCTGACAGAGGTTAGTTCTAGTTGCTTGATCATATAATGATCTTGCTATGTTCGATTTAAGATTTGTTACCACTGATAGATAGGTATTTTCAAGGGCTTTTTGCATGACAAGTTTTAGCTTCGTCAAAATGATATTAAGGTAGATATTAACTTGCGAAGTGTCATTTTCTTTCCAGTTACTTCTCGCCAACCGACTGTTGTGTGCGTCTCTCTACAAACACAAGCTGCCCAGCTGACAGAGGTTGGTTCTAGTTGCTTGATCATATCATCATCTTGCTATGTTCGATTTAAGATTTGTTACCACTGATAGATAGGTATTTTCAAGGGCTGTTTGCGTGCCAAGTTTTAGCTTCGTCAAAATGATATTAAGGGAGATATTAACTTGCAAAGTGTCATTTTCTTTCCAGTTACTCATCGCCGTCGGACTATTGTTTGCGGCTCTTTACACACACAAGCTGCCCAGCTGACAGAGGTTAGTTCTAGTTGCTATATAATAAAATCATCTTGCTATGTTCGATTTCAGATTTTTTACCACTGATAGACAGGTATTTTCAAGGGCTATTTGCATGACAAGTTTTAGCTTCGTCAAAATGATATTAAGGGAGATTTTAACTTGCGAAGTGTCATTTTCTTTCCAGTTACTCCTCGCCGTCCGACTATTGTTTGCGGCTCTTTACACACACAAGCTGCCCAGCTGACAGAGGTTGGTTCTAGTTGCTTGATAATATAATGATCTTGCTATGTTCGATTTAAGATTTGTTACCACTGATCGATAGGTATTTTCAAGGGCTTTTTGCATGACAAGTTTTAGCTACGTCAAAATGATATTAAGGGAGATATTAACTTGCGAAGTGTCATTTTCTTTCCAGTTACTCCTCGCCGTCCGACTGTTGTGTGCGTCTCCCTACACACACGAGCTGCCCAGCTGACAGAGGTTGGTTCTAGTTGCTTGATCATAAAATCATCTTGCTATGTTCGATTTAAGACTTGTTACCACTGATAGATAGGTATTTTCAAGGGCTATTTGCATTACAAGTTTTAGCTTCGTCAAAATGATATTAAGGGAGATTTTAACTTGCGAAGTGTCATTTTCTTTCCAGTTACTCCTCGCCGTCCGACTATTGTTTGCGGCTCTTTACACACACAAGCTGCCCAGCTGACAGAGGTTAGTTCTAGTTGCTTGATAATATAATGATCTTGCTATGTTCGATTTAAGATTTGTTACCACTGATAGATAGGTATTTTCAAGGGCTTTTTGCATGACAAGTTTTAGCTTCGTCAAAATTATATTAAGGTAGATATTAACTTGCAAAGTGTCATTTTCTTTCCAGTTACTTCTCGCCAACCGACTGTTGTTTGCGTCTCTCTACAAACACAAGCTGCCCAGCTGACAGAGGTTGGTTCTAGTTGCTTGATCATATCATCATCTTGCTATGTTCGATTTAAGATTTGTTACCACTGATAGATAGGTATTTTTAAGGGTTATTTGCATGACAAGTTTTAGCTTCGTCAAAATGATATTAAGGGAGATATTAACTTGCGAATTGTCATTTTCTTTCCAGTTACTCCTTGCCCTCCGACTGTTGTGTGCGTCTCTCTACACACACAAGCTGCCCAGCTGACAGAGGTTTGTTCTAGTTGCTCCATCATAAAATCATTTTGCTATCTTCGATTTAAGATTTTTTACCACTGATAGAAAGGTATTTTCAAGGGTTATTTGCATGACAGGTTTTAGCTTCGTCAAAATGATTTTAAGGGAGATATTAACTTGCGAAGTGTCATTTTCTTTCCAGTTACTCCTCGCAGTCCGACTGTTGTGTGCGGATCTTTACACACACAAGCTGCCCAGCTGACAGAGGTTAGTTCTAGTTGCTCTATAATAAAATCATCTTGCTACGTTCGATTTAAGATTTTTTAACACTGATAGATAGGTATTTTCAAGTGCTATTTGCATGACAAGTTTTAGCTTCGTCAAAATGATATTAAGGGAGATTTTAACTTGCGAAGTGTCATTTTCTTTCCAGTTACTCCTCGCCGTCCGACTATTGTTTGCGGCTCTTTACACACACAAGCTGCCCAGCTGACAGAGGCTAGTTCTAGTTGCTTGATAATATAATGATCTTGCTATGTTCGATTTAAGATTTGTTACCACTGATAGATAGGTATTTTCAAGGGCTTTTTGCATGACAAGTGTTAGCTTCGTCAAAATGATATTAAGGTAGATATTAACTTGCGAAGTGTCATTTTCTTTCCAGTTACTCCTCGCAGTCCGACTGTTGTGTGCGGATCTTTACACACACAAGCTGCCCAGCTGACAGAGGTTAGTTCTAGTTGCTTGATCATATAATCATCTTGCTATGTTCGATTTAAGATTTTTTACCACTGATAGACAGGTATTTTCAAGGGCTATTTGCATTACAAGTTTTAGCTTCGTCAAAATGATATTAAGGGAGATTTTAACTTGCGAAGTGTCATTTTCTTTCAAGTTACTCCTCGCCGTCCGACTATTGTTTGCGGCTCTTTACACACACAAGCTGCCCAGCCGACATAGGTTAGTTCTAGTTGCTTGATAATATAATGATCTTGCTATTTTCGATTTAAGATTTGTTACCACTGATAGATAGGTATTTTCAAGGGCTGTTTGCGTGCCAAGTTTTAGCTTCGTCAAAATGATATTAAGGGAGATATTAACTTGCAAAGTGTCATTTTCTTTCCAGTTACTCCTCGCCGTCGGACTATTGTTTGCGGCTCTTTACACACACAAGCTGCCCAGCTGACAGAGGTTAGTTCTAGTTGCTATATAATAAAATCATCTTGCTATGTTCGATTTCAGATTTTTTACCACTGATAGACAGGTATTTTCAAGGGCTATTTGCATGACAAGTTTTAGCTTCGTCAAAATGATATTAAGGGAGATTTTAACTTGCGAAGTGTCATTTTCTTTCCAGTTACTCCTCGCCGTCCGACTATTGTTTGCGGCTCTTTACACACACAAGCTGCCCAGCTGACAGAGGTTGGTTCTAGTTGCTTGATAATATAATGATCTTGCTATGTTCGATTTAAGATTTGTTACCACTGATCGATAGGTATTTTCAAGGGCTTTTTGCATGACAAGTTTTAGCTTCGTCAAAATGATATTAAGGGAGATATTAACTTGCGAAGTGTAATTTTCTTTGCAGTTTCTCCTCGCCGTCCGACTGTTGTGTGCGTCTCTCTACACACACAAGGTGCCCAGCTGACAGAGGTTGGTTCTAGTTGCTTGATCATATAATCATCTTGCTATGTTCGATATAAGACTTGTTACCACTGATAGATAGGTATTTTCAAGGGCTATTTGCATGACAAGTTTTAGCTTCGTCAAAATGATATTAAGGGAGATATTAACTTGCGAAGTGTCATTTTCTTTCCAGTTACTCCTCGCCGTCCGACTATTGTTTGCGGCTCTTTACACACACAAGCTGCCCAGCTGACAGAGGTTAGTTCTAGTTGCTTGATAATATAATGATCTTGCTATGTTCGATTTAAGATTTGTTACCACTGATAGATAGGTATTTTCAAGGGCTTTTTGCATGACAAGTGTTAGCTTCGTCAAAATGATATTAAGGTAGATATTAACTTGCGAAGTGTCATTTTCTTTCCAGTTACTCCTCGCAGTCCGACTGTTGTGTGCGGATCTTTACACACACAAGCTGCCCAGCTGACAGAGGTTAGTTCTAGTTGCTCTATAATAAAATCATCTTGCTACGTTCGATTTAAGATTTTTTAACACTGATAGATAGGTATTTTCAAGGGCTATTTGCATGACAAGTTTTAGCTTCGTCAAAATGATATTAAGGGAGATTTTAACTTGCGAAGTGTCATTTTCTTTCCAGTTACTCCTCGCCGTCCGACTATTGTTTGCGGCTCTTTACACACACAAGCTGCCCAGCTGACAGAGGTTAGTTCTAGTTGCTTGATAATATAATGATCTTGCTATGTTCGATTTAAGATTTGTTACCACTGATAGATAGGTATTTTCAAGGGCTTTTTGCATGACAAGTGTTAGCTTCGTCAAAATGATATTAAGGTAGATATTAACTTGCGAAGTGTCATTTTCTTTCCAGTTACTCCTCGCAGTCCGACTGTTGTGTGCGGATCTTTACACACACAAGCTGCCCAGCTGACAGAGGTTAGTTCTAGTTGCTCTATAATAAAATCATCTTGCTACGTTCGATTTAAGATTTTTTAACACTGATAGATAGGTATTTTCAAGGGCTATTTGCATGACAAGTTTTAGCTTCGTCAAAATGATATTAAGGGAGATTTTAACTTGCGAAGTGTCATTTTCTTTCCAGTTACTCCTCGCCGTCCGACTATTGTTTGCGGCTCTTTACACACACAAGCTGCCCAGCTGACAGAGGTTAGTTCTAGTTGCTTGATAATATAATGATCTTGCTATGTTCGATTTAAGATTTGTTACCACTGATAGATAGGTATTTTCAAGGGCTTTTTGCATGACAAGTGTTAGCTTCGTCAAAATGATATTAAGGTAGATATTAACTTGCGAAGTGTCATTTTCTTTCCAGTTACTCCTCGCAGTCCGACTGTTGTGTGCGGATCTTTACACACACAAGCTGCCCAGCTGACAGAGGTTAGTTCTAGTTGCTCTATAATAAAATCATCTTGCTACGTTCGATTTAAGATTTTTTACCACTGATAGATAGGTATTTTCAAGGGCTGTTTGCGTGCCAAGTTTTAGCTTCGTCAAAATGATATTAAGGGAGATATTAACTTGCAAAGTGTCATTTTCTTTCCAGTTACTCCTCGCCGTCCGACTATTGTTTGCGGCTCTTTACACACACAAGCTGCCCAGCTGACAGAGGTTAGTTCTAGTTGCTTGATCATATAATCATCTTGCTATGTTCGATTTAAGATTTGTTACCACTGATAGATAGGTATTTTCAAGGGCTTTTTGCATGACAAGTTTTAGCTTCGTCAAAATGATATTAAGGTAGATATTAACTTGCGAAGTGTCATTTTCTTTCCAGTTACTCCTCGCAGTCCGACTGTTGTGTGCGGATCTTTACACACACAAGCTGCCCAGCTGACAGAGGTTAGTTCTAGTTGCTCTATAATAAAATCATCTTGCTACGTTCGATTTAAGATTTTTTAACACTGATAGATAGGTATTTTCAAGGGCTATTTGCATGACAAGTTTTAGCTTCGTCAAAATGATATTAAGGGAGATTTTAACTTGCGAAGTGTCATTTTCTTTCCAGTTACTCCTCGCCGTCCGACTATTGTTTGCGGCTCTTTACACACACAAGCTGCCCAGCTGACAGAGGTTAGTTCTAGTTGCTTGATAATATAATGATCTTGCTATGTTCGATTTAAGATTTGTTACCACTGATAGATAGGTATTTTCAAGGGCTTTTTGCATGACAAGTGTTAGCTTCGTCAAAATGATATTAAGGGAGATATTAACTTGCGAAGTGTCATTTTCTTTCCAGTTACTCCTCGCAGTCCGACTGTTGTGTGCGGATCTTTACACACACAAGCTGCCCAGCTGACAGAGGTTAGTTCTAGTTGCTTGATCATATAATCATCTTGCTATGTTCGATTTAAGATTTTTTACCACTGATAGACAGGTATTTTCAAGGGCTATTTGCATTACAAGTTTTAGCTTCGTCAAAATGATATTAAGGGAGATTTTAACTTGCGAAGTGTCATTTTCTTTCCAGTTACTCCTCGCCGTCCGACTATTGTTTGCGGCTCTTTACACACACAAGCTGCCCAGCCGACATAGGTTAGTTCTAGTTGCTTGATAATATAATGATCTTGCTATTTTCGATTTAAGATTTGTTACCACTGATAGATAGGTATTTTCAAGGGCTGTTTGCGTGCCAAGTTTTAGCTTCGTCAAAATGATATTAAGGGAGATATTAACTTGCAAAGTGTCATTTTCTTTCCAGTTACTCCTCGCCGTCGGACTATTGTTTGCGGCTCTTTACACACACAAGCTGCCCAGCTGACAGAGGTTAGTTCTAGTTGCTATATAATAAAATCATCTTGCTATGTTCGATTTCAGATTTTTTACCACTGATAGACAGGTATTTTCAAGGGCTATTTGCATGACAAGTTTTAGCTTCGTCAAAATGATATTAAGGGAGATTTTAACTTGCGAAGTGTCATTTTCTTTCCAGTTACTCCTCGCCGTCCGACTATTGTTTGCGGCTCTTTACACACACAAGCTGCCCAGCTGACAGAGGTTGGTTCTAGTTGCTTGATAATATAATGATCTTGCTATGTTCGATTTAAGATTTGTTACCACTGATCGATAGGTATTTTCAAGGGCTTTTTGCATGACAAGTTTTAGCTTCGTCAAAATGATATTAAGGGAGATATTAACTTGCGAAGTGTCATTTTCTTTCCAGTTACTCCTCGCCGTCCGACTGTTGTGTGCGTCTCCCTACACACACGAGCTGCCCAGCTGACAGAGGTCGGTTCTAGTTGCTTGATCATAAAATCATCTTGCTATGTTCGATTTAAGACTTGTTACCACTGATAGATAGGTATTTTCAAGGGCTATTTGCATTACAAGTTTTAGCTTCGTCAAAATGATATTAAGGGAGATATTAACTTGCAAAGTGTCATTTTCTTTCCAGTTACTCCTCGCCGTCGGACTATTGTTTGCGGCTCTTTACACACACAAGCTGCCCAGCTGACAGAGGTTAGTTCTAGTTGCTATATAATAAAATCATCTTGCTATGTTCGATTTCAGATTTTTTACCACTGATAGACAGGTATTTTCAAGGGCTATTTGCATGACAAGTTTTAGCTTCGTCAAAATGATATTAAGGGAGATTTTAACTTGCGAAGTGTCATTTTCTTTCCAGTTACTCCTCGCCGTCCGACTATTGTTTGCGGCTCTTTACACACACAAGCTGCCCAGCTGACAGAGGTTGGTTCTAGTTGCTTGATAATATAATGATCTTGCTATGTTCGATTTAAGATTTGTTACCACTGATCGATAGGTATTTTCAAGGGCTTTTTGCATGACAAGTTTTAGCTTCGTCAAAATGATATTAAGGGAGATATTAACTTGCGAAGTGTCATTTTCTTTCCAGTTACTCCTCGCCGTCCGACTGTTGTGTGCGTCTCCCTACACACACGAGCTGCCCAGCTGACAGAGGTTGGTTCTAGTTGCTTGATCATAAAATCATCTTGCTATGTTCGATTTAAGACTTGTTACCACTGATAGATAGGTATTTTCAAGGGCTATTTGCATTACAAGTTTTAGCTTCGTCAAAATGATATTAAGGGAGATTTTAACTTGCGAAGTGTCATTTTCTTTCCAGTTACTCCTCGCCGTCCGACTATTGTTTGCGGCTCTTTACACACACAAGCTGCCCAGCTGACAGAGGTTAGTTCTAGTTGCTTGATAATATAATGATCTTGCTATGTTCGATTTAAGATTTGTTACCACTGATAGATAGGTATTTTCAAGGGCTTTTTGCATGACAAGTTTTAGCTTCGTCAAAATGATATTAAGGTAGATATTAACTTGCGAAGTGTCATTTTCTTTCCAGTTACTTCTCGCCAACCGACTGTTGTTTGCGTCTCTCTACAAACACAAGCTGCCCAGCTGACAGAGGTTGGTTCTAGTTGCTTGATCATATCATCATCTTGCTATGTTCGATTTAAGATTTGTTACCACTGATAGATAGGTATTTTTAAGGGTTATTTGCATGACAAGTTTTAGCTTCGTCAAAATGATATTAAGGGAGATATTAACTTGCGAATTGTCATTTTCTTTCCAGTTACTCCTTGCCCTCCGACTGTTGTGTGCGTCTCTCTACACACACAAGCTGCCCAGCTGACAGAGGTTTGTTCTAGTTGCTCCATCATAAAATCATTTTACTATCTTCGATTTAAGATTTTTTACCACTGATAGAAAGGTATTTTCAAGGGTTATTTGCATGACAGGTTTTAGCTTCGTCAAAATGATTTTAAGGGAGATATTAACTTGCGAATTGTCATTTTCTTTCCAGTTACTCCTTGCCCTCCGACTGTTGTGTGCGTCTCTCTACACACACAAGCTGCCCAGCTGACAGAGGTTTGTTCTAGTTGCTCCATCATAAAATCATCTTGCTATCTTCGATTTAAGATTTTTTACCACTGATAGAAAGGTATTTTCAAGGGTTATTTGCATGACAGGTTTTAGCTTCGTCAAAATGATTTTAAGGGAGATATTAACTTGCGAAGTGTCATTTTCTTTCCAGTTACTCCTCGCCGTCCGACTGTTGTGTGCGTCTCTCTACACACACAAGCTGCCCAGCTGACAGAGGTTGGTTCTAGTTGCTTGATCATATAATCATCTTGCTATGTTCGATTTAAGATTTTTTAACACTGATAGATAGGTATTTTCAAGGGCTATTTGCATGACAAGTTTTAGCTTCGTCAAAATGATATTAAGGGAGATATTAACTTGCGAAGTGTCATTTTCTTTCCAGTTACTCCTCGCCGTCCGACTATTGTTTGCCGCTCTTTACACACACAAGCTGCCCAGCTGACAGAGGTTAGTTCTAGTTGCTTGATAATATAATGATCTTGCTATGTTCGATTTAAGATTTGTTACCACTGATAGATAGGTATTTTCAAGGGCTTTTTCGCATGACAAGTGTTAGCTTCGTCAAAATGATATTAAGGTAGATATTAACTTGCGAAGTGTCATTTTCTTTCCAGTTACTCCTCGCAGTCCGACTGTTGTGTGCGGATCTTTACACACACAAGCTGCCCAGCTGACAGAGGTTAGTTCTAGTTGCTCTATAATAAAATCATCTTGCTACGTTCGATTTAAGATTTTTTAACACTGATAGATAGGTATTTTCAAGGGCTATTTGCATGACAAGTTTTAGCTTCGTCAAAATGATATTAAGGGAGATTTTAACTTGCGAAGTGTCATTTTCTTTCCAGTTACTCCTCGCCGTCCGACTATTGTTTGCGGCTCTTTACACACACAAGCTGCCCAGCTGACAGAGGTTAGTTCTAGTTGCTTGATAATATAATGATCTTGCTATGTTCGATTTAAGATTTGTTACCACTGATAGATAGGTATTTTCAAGGGCTTTTTGCATGACAAGTGTTAGCTTCGTCAAAATGATATTAAGGTAGATATTAACTTGCGAAGTGTCATTTTCTTTCCAGTTACTCCTCGCAGTCCGACTGTTGTGTGCGGATCTTTACACACACAAGCTGCCCAGCTGACAGAGGTTAGTTCTAGTTGCTCTATAATAAAATCATCTTGCTACGTTCGATTTAAGATTTTTTACCACTGATAGATAGGTATTTTCAAGGGCTGTTTGCGTGCCAAGTTTTAGCTTCGTCAAAATGATATTAAGGGAGATATTAACTTGCAAAGTGTCATTTTCTTTCCAGTTACTCCTCGCCGTCCGACTATTGTTTGCGGCTCTTTACACACACAAGCTGCCCAGCTGACAGAGGTTAGTTCTAGTTGCTTGATCATATAATCATCTTGCTATGTTCGATTTAAGATTTTTTACCACTGATAGACAGGTATTTTCAAGGGCTGTTTGCGTATCAAGTTTTAGCTTCGTCAAAATAATAATGAAGGAGATATTAACTTGCAAAGTGTCATTTTCTTTCCAGTTACTTCTCGCCGACCGACTGTTTTGTGCGGCTCTTTACACACACAAGCTGCCCAGCTGACAGAGGTTAGTTCTAGTTGCTTGATAATATAATTATCTTGCTATGTTCGATTTAAGATTTGTTACCACTGATAGATAGGTATTTTCAAGGGCTTTTTGCATGACAAGTTTTAGCTTCGTCAAAATGATATTAAGGGAGATATTAACTTGCGAAGTGTCATTTTCTTTCTAGTTACTCCTCGCCGTCCGACTGTTGTGTGCGTCTCCCTACACACACGAGCTGCCCAGCTGACAGAGGTTGGTTCTAGTTGCTTGATCATAAAATCATCTTGCTATGTTCGATTTAAGACTTGTTACCACTGATAGATAGGTATTTTCAAGGGCTATTTGCATTACAAGTTTTAGCTTCGTCAAAATGATATTAAGGGAGATTTTAACTTGCGAAGTGTCATTTTCTTTCCAGTTACTCCTCGCCGTCCGACTATTGTTTGCGGCTCTTTACACACACAAGCTGCCCAGCTGACAAAGGTTAGTTCTAGTTGCTTGATAATATAATGATCTTGCTATGTTCGATTTAAGATTTGTTACCACTGATAGATAGGTATTTTCAAGGGCTTTTTGCATGACAAGTTTTAGCTTCGTCAAAATGATATTAAGGTAGATATTAACTTGCGAAGTGTCATTTTCTTTCCAGTTACTTCTCGCCAACCGACTGTTGTTTGCGTCTCTCTACAAACACAAGCTGCCCAGCTGACAGAGGTTGGTTCTAGTTGCTTGATCATATCATCATCTTGCTATGTTCGATTTAAGATTTGTTACCACTGATAGATAGGTATTTTTAAGGGTTATTTGCATGACAAGTTTTAGCTTCGTCAAAATGATATTAAGGGAGATATTAACTTGCGAATTGTCATTTTCTTTCCAGTTACTCCTTGCCCTCCGACTGTTGTGTGCGTCTCTCTACACACACAAGCTGCCCAGCTGACAGAGGTTTGTTCTAGTTGCTCCATCATAAAATCATCTTGCTATCTTCGATTTAAGATTTTTTACCACTGATAGAAGGGTATTTTCAAGGCTTATTTGCATGACAGGTTTTAGCTTCGTCAAAATGATTTTAAGGGAGATATTAACTTGCGAAGTGTCATTTTCTTTCCAGTTACTCCTCGCCGTCCGACTGTTGTGTGCGTCTCTCTACACACACAGGCTGCCCAGCTGACAGAGGTTGTTCTAGTTGCTTGATCATATAATCATCTTGCTATGTTCGATTTAAGATTTTTTAACACTGATAGATAGGTATTTTCAAGGGCTATTTGCATGACAAGTTTTAGCTTCGTCAAAATGATATTAAGGGAGATATTAACTTGCGAAGTGTCATTTTCTTTCCAGTTACTCCTCGCCGTCCGACTATTGTTTGCGGCTCTTTACACACACAAGCTGCCCAGCTGACAGAGGTTAGTTCTAGTTGCTTGATAATATAATGATCTTGCTATGTTCGATTTAAGATTTGTTACCACTGATAGATAGGTATTTTCAAGGGCTTTTTGCATGACAAGTGTTAGCTTCGTCAAAATGATATTAAGGTAGATATTAACTTGCGAAGTGTCATTTTCTTTCCAGTTACTCCTCGCAGTCCGACTGTTGTGTGCGGATCTTTACACACACAAGCTGCCCAGCTGACAGAGGTTAGTTCTAGTTGCTCTATAATAAAATCATCTTGCTACGTTCGATTTAAGATTTTTTAACACTGATAGATAGGTATTTTCAAGGGCTATTTGCATGACAAGTTTTAGCTTCGTCAAAATGATATTAAGGGAGATTTTAACTTGCGAAGTGTCATTTTCTTTCCAGTTACTCCTCGCCGTCCGACTATTGTTTGCGGCTCTTTACACACACAAGCTGCCCAGCTGACAGAGGTTAGTTCTAGTTGCTTGATAATATAATGATCTTGCTATGTTCGATTTAAGATTTGTTACCACTGATAGATAGGTATTTTCAAGGGCTTTTTGCATGACAAGTTTTAGCTTCGTCAAAATGATATTAAGGTAGATATTAACTTGCGAAGTGTCATTTTCTTTCCAGTTACTTCTCGCCAACCGACTGTTGTTTGCGTCTCTCTACAAACACAAGCTGCCCAGCTGACAGAGGTTGGTTCTAGTTGCTTGATCATATCATCATCTTGCTATGTTCGATTTAAGATTTGTTACCACTGATAGATAGGTATTTTTAAGGGTTATTTGCATGACAAGTTTTAGCTTCGTCAAAATGATATTAAGGGAGATATTAACTTGCGAATTGTCATTTTCTTTCCAGTTACTCCTTGCCCTCCGACTGTTGTGTGCGTCTCTCTACACACACAAGCTGCCCAGCTGACAGAGGTTTGTTCTAGTTGCTCCATCATAAAATCATCTTGCTATCTTCGATTTAAGATTTTTTACCACTGATAGAAAGGTATTTTCAAGGCTTATTTGCATGACAGGTTTTAGCTTCGTCAAAATGATTTTAAGGGAGATATTAACTTGCGAAGTGTCATTTTCTTTCCAGTTACTCCTCGCCGTCCGACTGTTGTGTGCGTCTCTCTACACACACAGGCTGCCCAGCTGACAGAGGTTGTTCTAGTTGCTTGATCATATAATCATCTTGCTATGTTCGATTTAAGATTTTTTAACACTGATAGATAGGTATTTTCAAGGGCTATTTGCATGACAAGTTTTAGCTTCGTCAAAATGATATTAAGGGAGATATTAACTTGCGAAGTGTCATTTTCTTTCCAGTTACTCCTCGCCGTCCGACTATTGTTTGCGGCTCTTTACACACACAAGCTGCCCAGCTGACAGAGGTTAGTTCTAGTTGCTTGATAATATAATGATCTTGCTATGTTCGATTTAAGATTTGTTACCACTGATAGATAGGTATTTTCAAGGGCTTTTTGCATGACAAGTGTTAGCTTCGTCAAAATGATATTAAGGTAGATATTAACTTGCGAAGTGTCATTTTCTTTCCAGTTACTCCTCGCAGTCCGACTGTTGTGTGCGGATCTTTACACACACAAGCTGCCCAGCTGACAGAGGTTAGTTCTAGTTGCTCTATAATAAAATCATCTTGCTACGTTCGATTTAAGATTTTTTAACACTGATAGATAGGTATTTTCAAGGGCTATTTGCATGACAAGTTTTAGCTTCGTCAAAATGATATTAAGGGAGATTTTAACTTGCGAAGTGTCATTTTCTTTCCAGTTACTCCTCGCCGTCCGACTATTGTTTGCGGCTCTTTACACACACAAGCTGCCCAGCTGACAGAGGTTAGTTCTAGTTGCTTGATAATATAATGATCTTGCTATGTTCGATTTAAGATTTGTTACCACTGATAGATAGGTATTTTCAAGGGCTTTTTGCATGACAAGTGTTAGCTTCGTCAAAATGATATTAAGGGAGATATTAACTTGCGAATTGTCATTTTCTTTCCAGTTACTCCTTGCCCTCCGACTGTTGTGTGCGTCTCTCTACACACACAAGCTGCCCAGCTGACAGAGGTTTGTTCTAGTTGCTCCATCATAAAATCATCTTGCTATCTTCGATTTAAGATTTTTTACCACTGATAGAAAGGTATTTTCAAGGCTTATTTGCATGACAGGTTTTAGCTTCGTCAAAATGATTTTAAGGGAGATATTAACTTGCGAAGTGTCATTTTCTTTCCAGTTACTCCTCGCCGTCCGACTGTTGTGTGCGTCTCTCTACACACACAGGCTGCCCAGCTGACAGAGGTTGTTCTAGTTGCTTGATCATATAATCATCTTGCTATGTTCGATTTAAGATTTTTTAACACTGATAGATAGGTATTTTCAAGGGCTATTTGCATGACAAGTTTTAGCTTCGTCAAAATGATATTAAGGGAGATATTAACTTGCGAAGTGTCATTTTCTTTCCAGTTACTCCTCGCCGTCCGACTATTGTTTGCGGCTCTTTACACACACAAGCTGCCCAGCTGACAGAGGTTAGTTCTAGTTGCTTGATAATATAATGATCTTGCTATGTTCGATTTAAGATTTGTTACCACTGATAGATAGGTATTTTCAAGGGCTTTTTGCATGACAAGTGTTAGCTTCGTCAAAATGATATTAAGGTAGATATTAACTTGCGAAGTGTCATTTTCTTTCCAGTTACTCCTCGCAGTCCGACTGTTGTGTGCGGATCTTTACACACACAAGCTGCCCAGCTGACAAAGGTTAGTTCTAGTTGCTCTATAATAAAATCATCTTGCTACGTTCGATTTAAGATTTTTTAACACTGATAGATAGGTATTTTCAAGGGCTATTTGCATGACAAGTTTTAGCTTCGTCAAAATGATATTAAGGGAGATTTTAACTTGCGAAGTGTCATTTTCTTTCCAGTTACTCCTCGCCGTCCGACTATTGTTTGCGGCTCTTTACACACACAAGCTGCCCAGCTGACAGAGGTTAGTTCTAGTTGCTTGATAATATAATGATCTTGCTATGTTCGATTTAAGATTTGTTACCACTGATAGATAGGTATTTTCAAGGGCTTTTTGCATGACAAGTGTTAGCTTCGTCAAAATGATATTAAGGTAGATATTAACTTGCGAAGTGTCATTTTCTTTCCAGTTACTCCTCGCAGTCCGACTGTTGTGTGCGGATCTTTACACACACAAGCTGCCCAGCTGACAGAGGTTAGTTCTAGTTGCTCTATAATAAAATCATCTTGCTACGTTCGATTTAAGATTTTTTACCACTGATAGATAGGTATTTTCAAGGGCTGTTTGCGTGCCAAGTTTTAGCTTCGTCAAAATGATATTAAGGGAGATATTAACTTGCAAAGTGTCATTTTCTTTCCAGTTACTCCTCGCCGTCCGACTATTGTTTGCGGCTCTTTACACACACAAGCTGCCCAGCTGACAGAGGTTAGTTCTAGTTGCTTGATCATATAATCATCTTGCTATGTTCGATTTAAGATTTTTTACCACTGATAGACAGGTATTTTCAAGGGCTGTTTGCGTATCAAGTTTTAGCTTCGTCAAAATAATAATGAAGGAGATATTAACTTGCAAAGTGTCATTTTCTTTCCAGTTACTTCTCGCCGACCGACTGTTTTGTGCGGCTCTTTACACACACAAGCTGCCCAGCTGACAGAGGTTAGTTCTAGTTGCTTGATCATATAATGATCTTGCTATGTTCGATTTAAGATTTGTTACCACTGATAGATAGGTATTTTCAAGGGCTTTTTGCATGACAAGTTTTAGCTTCGTCAAAATGATATTAAGGTAGATATTAACTTGCGAAGTGTCATTTTCTTTCCAGTTACTTCTCGCCAACCGACTGTTGTGTGCGTCTCTCTACAAACACAAGCTGCCCAGCTGACAGAGGTTGGTTCTAGTTGCTTGATCATATCATCATCTTGCTATGTTCGATTTAAGATTTGTTACCACTGATAGATAGGTATTTTCAAGGGCTGTTTGCGTGCCAAGTTTTAGCTTCGTCAAAATGATATTAAGGGAGATATTAACTTGCAAAGTGTCATTTTCTTTCCAGTTACTCCTCGCCGTCGGACTATTGTTTGCGGCTCTTTACACACACAAGCTGCCCAGCTGACAGAGGTTAGTTCTAGTTGCTATATAATAAAATCATCTTGCTATGTTCGATTTCAGATTTTTTACCACTGATAGACAGGTATTTTCAAGGGCTATTTGCATGACAAGTTTTAGCTTCGTCAAAATGATATTAAGGGAGATTTTAACTTGCGAAGTGTCATTTTCTTTCCAGTTACTCCTCGCCGTCCGACTATTGTTTGCGGCTCTTTACACACACAAGCTGCCCAGCTGACAGAGGTTGGTTCTAGTTGCTTGATAATATAATGATCTTGCTATGTTCGATTTAAGATTTGTTACCACTGATCGATAGGTATTTTCAAGGGCTTTTTGCATGACAAGTTTTAGCTACGTCAAAATGATATTAAGGGAGATATTAACTTGCGAAGTGTCATTTTCTTTCCAGTTACTCCTCGCCGTCCGACTGTTGTGTGCGTCTCCCTACACACACGAGCTGCCCAGCTGACAGAGGTTGGTTCTAGTTGCTTGATCATAAAATCATCTTGCTATGTTCGATTTAAGACTTGTTACCACTGATAGATAGGTATTTTCAAGGGCTATTTGCATTACAAGTTTTAGCTTCGTCAAAATGATATTAAGGGAGATTTTAACTTGCGAAGTGTCATTTTCTTTCCAGTTACTCCTCGCCGTCCGACTATTGTTTGCGGCTCTTTACACACACAAGCTGCCCAGCTGACAGAGGTTAGTTCTAGTTGCTTGATAATATAATGATCTTGCTATGTTCGATTTAAGATTTGTTACCACTGATAGATAGGTATTTTCAAGGGCTTTTTGCATGACAAGTTTTAGCTTCGTCAAAATTATATTAAGGTAGATATTAACTTGCGAAGTGTCATTTTCTTTCCAGTTACTTCTCGCCAACCGACTGTTGTTTGCGTCTCTCTACAAACACAAGCTGCCCAGCTGACAGAGGTTGGTTCTAGTTGCTTGATCATATCATCATCTTGCTATGTTCGATTTAAGATTTGTTACCACTGATAGATAGGTATTTTTAAGGGTTATTTGCATGACAAGTTTTAGCTTCGTCAAAATGATATTAAGGGAGATATTAACTTGCGAATTGTCATTTTCTTTCCAGTTACTCCTTGCCCTCCGACTGTTGTGTGCGTCTCTCTACACACACAAGCTGCCCAGCTGACAGAGGTTTGTTCTAGTTGCTCCATCATAAAATCATTTTGCTATCTTCGATTTAAGATTTTTTACCACTGATAGAAAGGTATTTTCAAGGGTTATTTGCATGACAGGTTTTAGCTTCGTCAAAATGATTTTAAGGGAGATATTAACTTGCGAATTGTCATTTTCTTTCCAGTTACTCCTTGCCCTCCGACTGTTGTGTGCGTCTCTCTACACACACAAGCTGCCCAGCTGACAGAGGTTTGTTCTAGTTGCTCCATCATAAAATCATCTTGCTATCTTCGATTTAAGATTTTTTACCACTGATAGAAAGGTATTTTCAAGGGTTATTTGCATGACAGGTTTTAGCTTCGTCAAAATGATTTTAAGGGAGATATTAACTTGCGAAGTGTCATTTTCTTTCCAGTTACTCCTCGCCGTCCGACTGTTGTGTGCGTCTATCTACACACACAAGCTGCCCAGCTGACAGAGGTTGGTTCTAGTTGCTTGATCATATAATCATCTTGCTATGTTCGATTTAAGATTTTTTAACACTGATAGATAGGTATTTTCAAGGGCTATTTGCATGACAAGTTTTAGCTTCGTCAAAATGATATTAAGGGAGATATTAACTTGCGAAGTGTCATTTTCTTTCCAGTTACTCCTCGCCGTCCGACTATTGTTTGCGGCTCTTTACACACACAAGCTGCCCAGCTGACAGAGGTTAGTTCTAGTTGCTTGATAATATAATGATCTTGCTATGTTCGATTTAAGATTTGTTACCACTGATAGATAGGTATTTTCAAGGGCTTTTTGCATGACAAGTGTTAGCTTCGTCAAAATGATATTAAGGTAGATATTAACTTGCGAAGTGTCATTTTCTTTCCAGTTACTCCTCGCAGTCCGACTGTTGTGTGCGGATCTTTACACACACAAGCTGCCCAGCTGACAGAGGTTAGTTCTAGTTGCTCTATAATAAAATCATCTTGCTACGTTCGATTTAAGATTTTTTAACACTGATAGATAGGTATTTTCAAGGGCTATTTGCATGACAAGTTTTAGCTTCGTCAAAATGATATTAAGGGAGATTTTAACTTGCGAAGTGTCATTTTCTTTCCAGTTACTCCTCGCCGTCCGACTATTGTTTGCGGCTCTTTACACACACAAGCTGCCCAGCTGACAGAGGTTAGTTCTAGTTGCTTGATAATATAATGATCTTGCTATGTTCGATTTAAGATTTGTTACCACTGATAGATAGGTATTTTCAAGGGCTTTTTGCATGACAAGTGTTAGCTTCGTCAAAATGATATTAAGGTAGATATTAACTTGCGAAGTGTCATTTTCTTTCCAGTTACTCCTCGCAGTCCGACTGTTGTGTGCGGATCTTTACACACACAAGCTGCCCAGCTGACAGAGGTTAGTTCTAGTTGCTCTATAATAAAATCATCTTGCTACGTTCGATTTAAGATTTTTTACCACTGATAGATAGGTATTTTCAAGGGCTGTTTGCGTGCCAAGTTTTAGCTTCGTCAAAATGATATTAAGGGAGATATTAACTTGCAAAGTGTCATTTTCTTTCCAGTTACTCCTCGCCGTCCGACTATTGTTTGCGGCTCTTTACACACACAAGCTGCCCAGCTGACAGAGGTTAGTTCTAGTTGCTTGATCATATAATCATCTTGCTATGTTCGATTTAAGATTTTTTACCACTGATAGACAGGTATTTTCAAGGGCTGTTTGCTTATCAAGTTTTAGCTTCGTCAAAATAATAATGAAGGAGATATTAACTTGCAAAGTGTCATTTTCTTTCCAGTTACTTCTCGCCGACCGACTGTTTTGTGCGGCTCTTTACACACACAAGCTGCCCAGCTGACAGAGGTTAGTTCTAGTTGCTTGATAATATAATGATCTTGCTATGTTCGATTTAAGATTTGTTACCACTGATAGATAGGTATTTTCAAGGGCTTTTTGCATGACAAGTTTTAGCTTCGTCAAAATGATATTAAGGGAGATATTAACTTGCGAAGTGTCATTTTCTTTCCAGTTACTCCTCGCCGTCCGACTGTTGTGTGCGTCTCCCTACACACACGAGCTGCCCAGCTGACAGAGGTTGGTTCTAGTTGCTTGATCATAAAATCATCTTGCTATGTTCGATTTAAGATTTGTTACCACTGATAGATAGGTATTTTCAAGGGCTATTTGCATTACAAGTTTTAGCTTCGTCAAAATGATATTAAGGGAGATTTTAACTTGCGAAGTGTCATTTTCTTTCCAGTTACTCCTCGCCGTCCGACTATTGTTTGCGGCTCTTTACACACACAAGCTGCCCAGCTGACAGAGGTTAGTTCTAGTTGCTTGATAATATAATGATCTTGCTATGTTCGATTTAAGATTTGTTACCACTGATAGATAGGTATTTTCAAGGGCTTTTTGCATGACAAGTTTTAGCTTCGTCAAAATGATATTAAGGGAGATTTTAACTTGCGAAGTGTCATTTTCTTTCCAGTTACTCCTCGCCGTCCGACTATTGTTTGCGGCTCTTTACACACACAAGCTGCCCAGCTGACAGAGGTTAGTTCTAGTTGCTTGATAATATAATGATCTTGCTATGTTCGATTTAAGATTTGTTACCACTGATAGATAGGTATTTTCAAGGGCTTTTTGCATGACAAGTTTTAGCTTCGTCAAAATGATATTAAGGTAGATATTAACTTGCGAAGTGTCATTTTCTTTCCAGTTACTTCTCGCCAACCGACTGTTGTTTGCGTCTCTCTACAAACACAAGCTGCCCAGCTGACAGAGGTTGGTTCTAGTTGCTTGATCATATCATCATCTTGCTATGTTCGATTTAAGATTTGTTACCACTGATAGATAGGTATTTTTAAGGGTTCTTTGCATGACAAGTTTTAGCTTCGTCAAAATGATATTAAGGGAGATATTAACTTGCGAATTGTCATTTTCTTTCCAGTTACTCCTTGCCCTCCGACTGTTGTGTGCGTCTCTCTACACACACAAGCTGCCCAGCTGACAGAGGTTTGTTCTAGTTGCTCCATCATAAAATCATCTTGCTATCTTCGATTTAAGATTTTTTACCACTGATAGAAAGGTATTTTCAAGGGTTATTTGCATGACAGGTTTTAGCTTCGTCAAAATGATTTTAAGGGAGATATTAACTTGCGAAGTGTCATTTTCTTTCCAGTTACTCCTCGCCGTCCGACTGTTGTGTGCGTCTCTCTACACACACAAGCTGCCCAGCTGACAGAGGTTGGTTCTAGTTGCTTGATCATATAATCATCTTGCTATGTTCGATTTAAGATTTTTTAACACTGATAGATAGGTATTTTCAAGGGCTATTTGCATGACAAGTTTTAGCTTCGTCAAAATGATATTAAGGGAGATATTAACTTGCGAAGTGTCATTTTCTTTCCAGTTACTCCTCGCCGTCCGACTATTGTTTGCGGCTCTTTACACACACAAGCTGCCCAGCTGACAGAGGTTAGTTCTAGTTGCTTGATAATATAATGATCTTGCTATGTTCGATTTAAGATTTGTTACCACTGATAGATAGGTATTTTCAAGGGCTTTTTGCATGACAAGTGTTAGCTTCGTCAAAATGATATTAAGGTAGATATTAACTTGCGAAGTGTCATTTTCTTTCCAGTTACTCCTCGCAGTCCGACTGTTGTGTGCGGATCTTTACACACACAAGCTGCCCAGCTGACAGAGGTTAGTTCTAGTTGCTCTATAATAAAATCATCTTGCTACGTTCGATTTAAGATTTTTTAACACTGATAGATAGGTATTTTCAAGGGCTATTTGCATGACAAGTTTTAGCTTCGTCAAAATGATATTAAGGGAGATTTTAACTTGCGAAGTGTCATTTTCTTTCCAGTTACTCCTCGCCGTCCGACTATTGTTTGCGGCTCTTTACACACACAAGCTGCCCAGCTGACAGAGGTTAGTTCTAGTTGCTTGATAATATAATGATCTTGCTATGTTCGATTTAAGATTTGTTACCACTGATAGATAGGTATTTTCAAGGGCTTTTTGCATGACAAGTGTTAGCTTCGTCAAAATGATATTAAGGTAGATATTAACTTGCGAAGTGTCATTTTCTTTCCAGTTACTCCTCGCAGTCCGACTGTTGTGTGCGGATCTTTACACACACAAGCTGCCCAGCTGACAGAGGTTAGTTCTAGTTGCTCTATAATAAAATCATCTTGCTACGTTCGATTTAAGATTTTTTACCACTGATAGATAGGTATTTTCAAGGGCTGTTTGCGTGCCAAGTTTTAGCTTCGTCAAAATGATATTAAGGGAGATATTAACTTGCAAAGTGTCATTTTCTTTCCAGTTACTCCTCGCCGTCCGACTATTGTTTGCGGCTCTTTACACACACAAGCTGCCCAGCTGACAGAGGTTAGTTCTAGTTGCTTGATCATATAATCATCTTGCTATGTTCGATTTAAGATTTGTTACCACTGATAGATAGGTATTTTCAAGGGCTTTTTGCATGACAAGTTTTAGCTTCGTCAAAATGATATTAAGGTAGATATTAACTTGCGAAGTGTCATTTTCTTTCCAGTTACTTCTCGCCAACCGACTGTTGTGTGCGTCTCTCTACAAACACAAGCTGCCCAGCTGACAGAGGTTGGTTCTAGTTGCTTGATCATATCATCATCTTGCTATGTTCGATTTAAGATTTGTTACCACTGATAGATAGGTATTTTCAAGGGCTGTTTGCGTGCCAAGTTTTAGCTTCGTCAAAATGATATTAAGGGAGATATTAACTTGCAAAGTGTCATTTTCTTTCCAGTTACTCCTCGCCGTCGGACTATTGTTTGCGGCTCTTTACACACACAAGCTGCCCAGCTGACAGAGGTTAGTTCTAGTTGCTATATAATAAAATCATCTTGCTATGTTCGATTTCAGATTTTTTACCACTGATAGACAGGTATTTTCAAGGGCTATTTGCATGACAAGTTTTAGCTTCGTCAAAATGATATTAAGGGAGATTTTAACTTGCGAAGTGTCATTTTCTTTCCAGTTACTCCTCGCCGTCCGACTATTGTTTGCGGCTCTTTACACACACAAGCTGCCCAGCTGACAGAGGTTGGTTCTAGTTGCTTGATAATATAATGATCTTGCTATGTTCGATTTAAGATTTGTTACCACTGATCGATAGGTATTTTCAAGGGCTTTTTGCATGACAAGTTTTAGCTTCGTCAAAATGATATTAAGGGAGATATTAACTTGCGAAGTGTCATTTTCTTTCCAGTTACTCCTCGCCGTCCGACTGTTGTGTGCGTCTCCCTACACACACGAGCTGCCCAGCTGACAGAGGTTGGTTCTAGTTGCTTGATCATAAAATCATCTTGCTATGTTCGATTTAAGACTTGTTACCACTGATAGATAGGTATTTTCAAGGGCTATTTGCATTACAAGTTTTAGCTTCGTCAAAATGATATTAAGGGAGATTTTAACTTGCGAAGTGTCATTTTCTTTCCAGTTACTCCTCGCCGTCCGACTATTGTTTGCGGCTCTTTACACACACAAGCTGCCCAGCTGACAGAGGTTAGTTCTAGTTGCTTGATAATATAATGATCTTGCTATGTTCGATTTAAGATTTGTTACCACTGATAGATAGGTATTTTCAAGGGCTTTTTGCATGACAAGTTTTAGCTTCGTCAAAATGATATTAAGGTAGATATTAACTTGCGAAGTGTCATTTTCTTTCCAGTTACTTCTCGCCAACCGACTGTTGTTTGCGTCTCTCTACAAACACAAGCTGCCCAGCTGACAGAGGTTGGTTCTAGTTGCTTGATCATATCATCATCTTGCTATGTTCGATTTAAGATTTGTTACCACTGATAGATAGGTATTTTTAAGGGTTATTTGCATGACAAGTTTTAGCTTCGTCAAAATGATATTAAGGGAGATATTAACTTGCGAATTGTCATTTTCTTTCCAGTTACTCCTTGCCCTCCGACTGTTGTGTGCGTCTCTCTACACACACAAGCTGCCCAGCTGACAGAGGTTTGTTCTAGTTGCTCCATCATAAAATCATTTTACTATCTTCGATTTAAGATTTTTTACCACTGATAGAAAGGTATTTTCAAGGGTTATTTGCATGACAGGTTTTAGCTTCGTCAAAATGATTTTAAGGGAGATATTAACTTGCGAATTGTCATTTTCTTTCCAGTTACTCCTTGCCCTCCGACTGTTGTGTGCGTCTCTCTACACACACAAGCTGCCCAGCTGACAGAGGTTTGTTCTAGTTGCTCCATCATAAAATCATCTTGCTATCTTCGATTTAAGATTTTTTACCACTGATAGAAAGGTATTTTCAAGGGTTATTTGCATGACAGGTTTTAGCTTCGTCAAAATGATTTTAAGGGAGATATTAACTTGCGAAGTGTCATTTTCTTTCCAGTTACTCCTCGCCGTCCGACTGTTGTGTGCGTCTCTCTACACACACAAGCTGCCCAGCTGACAGAGGTTGGTTCTAGTTGCTTGATCATATAATCATCTTGCTATGTTCGATTTAAGATTTTTTAACACTGATAGATAGGTATTTTCAAGGGCTTTTTCGCATGACAAGTTTTAGCTTCGTCAAAATGATATTAAGGGAGATATTAACTTGCGAAGTGTCATTTTCTTTCCAGTTACTCCTCGCAGTCCGACTGTTGTGTGCGGATCTTTACACACACAAGCTGCCCAGCTGACAGAGGTTAGTTCTAGTTGCTCTATAATAAAATCATCTTGCTACGTTCGATTTAAGATTTTTTAACACTGATAGATAGGTATTTTCAAGGGCTATTTGCATGACAAGTTTTAGCTTCGTCAAAATGATATTAAGGGAGATTTTAACTTGCGAAGTGTCATTTTCTTTCCAGTTACTCCTCGCCGTCCGACTATTGTTTGCGGCTCTTTACACACACAAGCTGCCCAGCTGACAGAGGTTAGTTCTAGTTGCTTGATAATATAATGATCTTGCTATGTTCGATTTAAGATTTGTTACCACTGATAGATAGGTATTTTCAAGGGCTTTTTGCATGACAAGTGTTAGCTTCGTCAAAATGATATTAAGGTAGATATTAACTTGCGAAGTGTCATTTTCTTTCCAGTTACTCCTCGCAGTCCGACTGTTGTGTGCGGATCTTTACACACACAAGCTGCCCAGCTGACAGAGGTTAGTTCTAGTTGCTCTATAATAAAATCATCTTGCTACGTTCGATTTAAGATTTTTTACCACTGATAGATAGGTATTTTCAAGGGCTGTTTGCGTGCCAAGTTTTAGCTTCGTCAAAATGATATTAAGGGAGATATTAACTTGCAAAGTGTCATTTTCTTTCCAGTTACTCCTCGCCGTCCGACTATTGTTTGCGGCTCTTTACACACACAAGCTGCCCAGCTGACAGAGGTTAGTTCTAGTTGCTTGATCATATAATCATCTTGCTATGTTCGATTTAAGATTTTTTACCACTGATAGACAGGTATTTTCAAGGGCTGTTTGCGTATCAAGTTTTAGCTTCGTCAAAATAATAATGAAGGAGATATTAACTTGCAAAGTGTCATTTTCTTTCCAGTTACTTCTCGCCGACCGACTGTTTTGTGCGGCTCTTTACACACACAAGCTGCCCAGCTGACAGAGGTTAGTTCTAGTTGCTTGATAATATAATTATCTTGCTATGTTCGATTTAAGATTTGTTACCACTGATAGATAGGTATTTTCAAGGGCTTTTTGCATGACAAGTTTTAGCTTCGTCAAAATGATATTAAGGGAGATATTAACTTGCGAAGTGTCATTTTCTTTCTAGTTACTCCTCGCCGTCCGACTGTTGTGTGCGTCTCCCTACACACACGAGCTGCCCAGCTGACAGAGGTTGGTTCTAGTTGCTTGATCATAAAATCATCTTGCTATGTTCGATTTAAGACTTGTTACCACTGATAGATAGGTATTTTCAAGGGCTATTTGCATTACAAGTTTTAGCTTCGTCAAAATGATATTAAGGGAGATTTTAACTTGCGAAGTGTCATTTTCTTTCCAGTTACTCCTCGCCGTCCGACTATTGTTTGCGGCTCTTTACACACACAAGCTGCCCAGCTGACAGAGGTTAGTTCTAGTTGCTTGATAATATAATGATCTTGCTATGTTCGATTTAAGATTTGTTACCACTGATAGATAGGTATTTTCAAGGGCTTTTTGCATGACAAGTTTTAGCTTCGTCAAAATGATATTAAGGTAGATATTAACTTGCGAAGTGTCATTTTCTTTCCAGTTACTTCTCGCCAACCGACTGTTGTTTGCGTCTCTCTACAAACACAAGCTGCCCAGCTGACAGAGGTTGGTTCTAGTTGCTTGATCATATCATCATCTTGCTATGTTCGATTTAAGATTTGTTACCACTGATAGATAGGTATTTTTTAAGGGTTATTTGCATGACAAGTTTTAGCTTCGTCAAAATGATATTAAGGGAGATATTAACTTGCGAATTGTCATTTTCTTTCCAGTTACTCCTTGCCCTCCGACTGTTGTGTGCGTCTCTCTACACACACAAGCTGCCCAGCTGACAGAGGTTTGTTCTAGTTGCTCCATCATAAAATCATCTTGCTATCTTCGATTTAAGATTTTTTACCACTGATAGAAAGGTATTTTCAAGGCTTATTTGCATGACAGGTTTTAGCTTCGTCAAAATGATTTTAAGGGAGATATTAACTTGCGAAGTGTCATTTTCTTTCCAGTTACTCCTCGCCGTCCGACTGTTGTGTGCGTCTCTCTACACACACAGGCTGCCCAGCTGACAGAGGTTGTTCTAGTTGCTTGATCATATAATCATCTTGCTATGTTCGATTTAAGATTTTTTAACACTGATAGATAGGTATTTTCAAGGGCTATTTGCATGACAAGTTTTAGCTTCGTCAAAATGATATTAAGGGAGATATTAACTTGCGAAGTGTCATTTTCTTTCCAGTTACTCCTCGCCGTCCGACTATTGTTTGCGGCTCTTTACACACACAAGCTGCCCAGCTGACAGAGGTTAGTTCTAGTTGCTTGATAATATAATGATCTTGCTATGTTCGATTTAAGATTTGTTACCACTGATAGATAGGTATTTTCAAGGGCTTTTTGCATGACAAGTGTTAGCTTCGTCAAAATGATATTAAGGTAGATATTAACTTGCGAAGTGTCATTTTCTTTCCAGTTACTCCTCGCAGTCCGACTGTTGTGTGCGGATCTTTACACACACAAGCTGCCCAGCTGACAGAGGTTAGTTCTAGTTGCTCTATAATAAAATCATCTTGCTACGTTCGATTTAAGATTTTTTAACACTGATAGATAGGTATTTTCAAGGGCTATTTGCATGACAAGTTTTAGCTTCGTCAAAATGATATTAAGGGAGATTTTAACTTGCGAAGTGTCATTTTCTTTCCAGTTACTCCTCGCCGTCCGACTATTGTTTGCGGCTCTTTACACACACAAGCTGCCCAGCTGACAGAGGTTAGTTCTAGTTGCTTGATAATATAATGATCTTGCTATGTTCGATTTAAGATTTGTTACCACTGATAGATAGGTATTTTCAAGGGCTTTTTGCATGACAAGTTTTAGCTTCGTCAAAATGATATTCAGGTAGATATTAACTTGCGAAGTGTCATTTTCTTTCCAGTTACTTCTCGCCAACCGACTGTTGTTTGCGTCTCTCTACAAACACAAGCTGCCCAGCTGACAGAGGTTGGTTCTAGTTGCTTGATCATATCATCATCTTGCTATGTTCGATTTAAGATTTGTTACCACTGATAGATAGGTATTTTTTAAGGGTTATTTGCATGACAGGTTTTAGCTTCGTCAAAATGATTTTAAGGGAGATATTAACTTGCGAAGTGTCATTTTCTTTCCAGTTACTCCTCGCCGTCCGACTGTTGTGTGCGTCTCTCTACACACACAGGCTGCCCAGCTGACAGAGGTTGTTCTAGTTGCTTGATCATATAATCATCTTGCTATGTTCGATTTAAGATTTTTTAACACTGATAGATAGGTATTTTCAAGGGCTATTTGCATGACAAGTTTTAGCTTCGTCAAAATGATATTAAGGGAGATATTAACTTGCGAAGTGTCATTTTCTTTCCAGTTACTCCTCGCCGTCCGACTATTGTTTGCGGCTCTTTACACACACAAGCTGCCCAGCTGACAGAGGTTAGTTCTAGTTGCTTGATAATATAATGATCTTGCTATGTTCGATTTAAGATTTGTTACCACTGATAGATAGGTATTTTCAAGGGCTTTTTGCATGACAAGTGTTAGCTTCGTCAAAATGATATTAAGGTAGATATTAACTTGCGAAGTGTCATTTTCTTTCCAGTTACTCCTCGCAGTCCGACTGTTGTGTGCGGATCTTTACACACACAAGCTGCCCAGCTGACAAAGGTTAGTTCTAGTTGCTCTATAATAAAATCATCTTGCTACGTTCGATTTAAGATTTTTTAACACTGATAGATAGGTATTTTCAAGGGCTATTTGCATGACAAGTTTTAGCTTCGTCAAAATGATATTAAGGGAGATTTTAACTTGCGAAGTGTCATTTTCTTTCCAGTTACTCCTCGCCGTCCGACTATTGTTTGCGGCTCTTTACACACACAAGCTGCCCAGCTGACAGAGGTTAGTTCTAGTTGCTTGATAATATAATGATCTTGCTATGTTCGATTTAAGATTTGTTACCACTGATAGATAGGTATTTTCAAGGGCTTTTTGCATGACAAGTGTTAGCTTCGTCAAAATGATATTAAGGTAGATATTAACTTGCGAAGTGTCATTTTCTTTCCAGTTACTCCTCGCAGTCCGACTGTTGTGTGCGGATCTTTACACACACAAGCTGCCCAGCTGACAGAGGTTAGTTCTAGTTGCTCTATAATAAAATCATCTTGCTACGTTCGATTTAAGATTTTTTACCACTGATAGATAGGTATTTTCAAGGGCTGTTTGCGTGCCAAGTTTTAGCTTCGTCAAAATGATATTAAGGGAGATATTAACTTGCAAAGTGTCATTTTCTTTCCAGTTACTCCTCGCCGTCCGACTATTGTTTGCGGCTCTTTACACACACAAGCTGCCCAGCTGACAGAGGTTAGTTCTAGTTGCTTGATCATATAATCATCTTGCTATGTTCGATTTAAGATTTTTTACCACTGATAGACAGGTATTTTCAAGGGCTGTTTGCGTATCAAGTTTTAGCTTCGTCAAAATAATAATGAAGGAGATATTAACTTGCAAAGTGTCATTTTCTTTCCAGTTACTTCTCGCCGACCGACTGTTTTGTGCGGCTCTTTACACACACAAGCTGCCCAGCTGACAGAGGTTAGTTCTAGTTGCTTGATCATATAATGATCTTGCTATGTTCGATTTAAGATTTGTTACCACTGATAGATAGGTATTTTCAAGGGCTTTTTGCATGACAAGTTTTAGCTTCGTCAAAATGATATTAAGGTAGATATTAACTTGCGAAGTGTCATTTTCTTTCCAGTTACTTCTCGCCAACCGACTGTTGTGTGCGTCTCTCTACAAACACAAGCTGCCCAGCTGACAGAGGTTGGTTCTAGTTGCTTGATCATATCATCATCTTGCTATGTTCGATTTAAGATTTGTTACCACTGATAGATAGGTATTTTCAAGGGCTGTTTGCGTGCCAAGTTTTAGCTTCGTCAAAATGATATTAAGGGAGATATTAACTTGCAAAGTGTCATTTTCTTTCCAGTTACTCCTCGCCGTCGGACTATTGTTTGCGGCTCTTTACACACACAAGCTGCCCAGCTGACAGAGGTTAGTTCTAGTTGCTATATAATAAAATCATCTTGCTATGTTCGATTTCAGATTTTTTACCACTGATAGACAGGTATTTTCAAGGGCTATTTGCATGACAAGTTTTAGCTTCGTCAAAATGATATTAAGGGAGATTTTAACTTGCGAAGTGTCATTTTCTTTCCAGTTACTCCTCGCCGTCCGACTATTGTTTGCGGCTCTTTACACACACAAGCTGCCCAGCTGACAGAGGTTGGTTCTAGTTGCTTGATAATATAATGATCTTGCTATGTTCGATTTAAGATTTGTTACCACTGATCGATAGGTATTTTCAAGGGCTTTTTGCATGACAAGTTTTAGCTACGTCAAAATGATATTAAGGGAGATATTAACTTGCGAAGTGTCATTTTCTTTCCAGTTACTCCTCGCCGTCCGACTGTTGTGTGCGTCTCCCTACACACACGAGCTGCCCAGCTGACAGAGGTTGGTTCTAGTTGCTTGATCATAAAATCATCTTGCTATGTTCGATTTAAGACTTGTTACCACTGATAGATAGGTATTTTCAAGGGCTATTTGCATTACAAGTTTTAGCTTCGTCAAAATGATATTAAGGGAGATTTTAACTTGCGAAGTGTCATTTTCTTTCCAGTTACTCCTCGCCGTCCGACTATTGTTTGCGGCTCTTTACACACACAAGCTGCCCAGCTGACAGAGGTTAGTTCTAGTTGCTTGATAATATAATGATCTTGCTATGTTCGATTTAAGATTTGTTACCACTGATAGATAGGTATTTTCAAGGGCTTTTTGCATGACAAGTTTTAGCTTCGTCAAAATTATATTAAGGTAGATATTAACTTGCGAAGTGTCATTTTCTTTCCAGTTACTTCTCGCCAACCGACTGTTGTTTGCGTCTCTCTACAAACACAAGCTGCCCAGCTGACAGAGGTTGGGTCTAGTTGCTTGATCATATCATCATCTTGCTATGTTCGATTTAAGATTTGTTACCACTGATAGATAGGTATTTTTAAGGGTTATTTGCATGACAAGTTTTAGCTTCGTCAAAATGATATTAAGGGAGATATTAACTTGCGAATTGTCATTTTCTTTCCAGTTACTCCTTGCCCTCCGACTGTTGTGTGCGTCTCTCTACACACACAAGCTGCCCAGCTGACAGAGGTTTGTTCTAGTTGCTCCATCATAAAATCATTTTGCTATCTTTGATTTAAGATTTTTTACCACTGATAGAAAGGTATTTTCAAGGGTTATTTGCATGACAGGTTTTAGCTTCGTCAAAATGATTTTAAGGGAGATATTAACTTGCGAATTGTCATTTTCTTTCCAGTTACTCCTTGCCCTCCGACTGTTGTGTGCGTCTCTCTACACACACAAGCTGCCCAGCTGACAGAGGTTTGTTCTAGTTGCTCCATCATAAAATCATCTTGCTATCTTCGATTTAAGATTTTTTACCACTGATAGAAAGGTATTTTCAAGGGTTATTTGCATGACAGGTTTTAGCTTCGTCAAAATGATTTTAAGGGAGATATTAACTTGCGAAGTGTCATTTTCTTTCCAGTTACTCCTCGCCGTCCGACTGTTGTGTGCGTCTATCTACACACACAAGCTGCCCAGCTGACAGAGGTTGGTTCTAGTTGCTTGATCATATAATCATCTTGCTATGTTCGATTTAAGATTTTTTAACACTGATAGATAGGTATTTTCAAGGGCTATTTGCATGACAAGTTTTAGCTTCGTCAAAATGATATTAAGGGAGATATTAACTTGCGAAGTGTCATTTTCTTTCCAGTTACTCCTCGCCGTCCGACTATTGTTTGCGGCTCTTTACACACACAAGCTGCCCAGCTGACAGAGGTTAGTTCTAGTTGCTTGATAATATAATGATCTTGCTATGTTCGATTTAAGATTTGTTACCACTGATAGATAGGTATTTTCAAGGGCTTTTTGCATGACAAGTGTTAGCTTCGTCAAAATGATATTAAGGTAGATATTAACTTGCGAAGTGTCATTTTCTTTCCAGTTACTCCTCGCAGTCCGACTGTTGTGTGCGGATCTTTACACACACAAGCTGCCCAGCTGACAGAGGTTAGTTCTAGTTGCTCTATAATAAAATCATCTTGCTACGTTCGATTTAAGATTTTTTAACACTGATAGATAGGTATTTTCAAGGGCTATTTGCATGACAAGTTTTAGCTTCGTCAAAATGATATTAAGGGAGATTTTAACTTGCGAAGTGTCATTTCCTTTCCAGTTACTCCTCGCCGTCCGACTATTGTTTGCGGCTCTTTACACACACAAGCTGCCCAGCTGACAGAGGTTAGTTCTAGTTGCTTGATAATATAATGATCTTGCTATGTTCGATTTAAGATTTGTTACCACTAAAAGATAGGTATTTTCAAGGGCTTTTTGCATGACAAGTGTTAGCTTCGTCAAAATGATATTAAGGTAGATATTAACTTGCGAAGTGTCATTTTCTTTCCAGTTACTCCTCGCAGTCCGACTGTTGTGTGCGGATCTTTACACACACAAGCTGCCCAGCTGACAGAGGTTAGTTCTAGTTGCTCTATAATAAAATCATCTTGCTACGTTTGATTTAAGATTTTTTACCACTGATAGATAGGTATTTTCAAGGGCTGTTTGCGTGCCAAGTTTTAGCTTCGTCAAAATGATATTAAGGGAGATATTAACTTGCAAAGTGTCATTTTCTTTCCAGTTACTCCTCGCCGTCCGACTATTGTTTGCGGCTCTTTACACACACAAGCTGCCCAGCTGACAGAGGTTAGTTCTAGTTGCTTGATCATATAATCATCTTGCTATGTTCGATTTAAGATTTTTTACCACTGATAGACAGGTATTTTCAAGGGCTGTTTGCTTATCAAGTTTTAGCTTCGTCAAAATAATAATGAAGGAGATATTAACTTGCAAAGTGTCATTTTCTTTCCAGTTACTTCTCGCCGACCGACTGTTTTGTGCGGCTCTTTACACACACAAGCTGCCCAGCTGACAGAGGTTAGTTCTAGTTGCTTGATAATATAATGATCTTGCTATGTTCGATTTAAGATTTGTTACCACTGATAGATAGGTATTTTCAAGGGCTTTTTGCATGACAAGTTTTAGCTTCGTCAAAATGATATTAAGGGAGATATTAACTTGCGAAGTGTCATTTTCTTTCCAGTTACTCCTCGCCGTCCGACTGTTGTGTGCGTCTCCCTACACACACGAGCTGCCCAGCTGACAGAGGTTGGTTCTAGTTGCTTGATCATAAAATCATCTTGCTATGTTCGATTTAAGATTTGTTACCACTGATAGATAGGTATTTTCATGGGCTATTTGCATTACAAGTTTTAGCTTCGTCAAAATGATATTAAGGGAGATTTTAACTTGCGAAGTGTCATTTTCTTTCCAGTTACTCCTCGCCGTCCGACTATTGTTTGCGGCTCTTTACACACACAAGCTGCCCAGCTGACAGAGGTTAGTTCTAGTTGCTTGATAATATAATGATCTTGCTATGTTCGATTTAAGATTTGTTACCACTGATAGATAGGTATTTTCAAGGGCTTTTTGCATGACAAGTTTTAGCTTCGTCAAAATGATATTAAGGTAGATATTAACTTGCGAAGTGTCATTTTCTTTCCAGTTACTTCTCGCCAACCGACTGTTGTTTGCGTCTCTCTACAAACACAAGCTGCCCAGCTGACAGAGGTTGGTTCTAGTTGCTTGATCATATCATCATCTTGCTATGTTCGATTTAAGATTTGTTACCACTGATAGATAGGTATTTTTAAGGGTTATTTGCATGACAAGTTTTAGCTTCGTCAAAATGATATTAAGGGAGATATTAACTTGCGAATTGTCATTTTCTTTCCAGTTACTCCTTGCCCTCCGACTGTTGTGTGCGTCTCTCTACACACACAAGCTGCCCAGCTGACAGAGGTTTGTTCTAGTTGCTCCATCATAAAATCATCTTGCTATCTTCGATTTAAGATTTTTTACCACTGATAGAAAGGTATTTTCAAGGCTTATTTGCATGACAGGTTTTAGCTTCGTCAAAATGATTTTAAGGGAGATATTAACTTGCGAAGTGTCATTTTCTTTCCAGTTACTCCTCGCCGTCCGACTGGTGTGTGCGTCTCTCTACACACACAGGCTGCCCAGCTGACAGAGGTTGTTCTAGTTGCTTGATCATATAATCATCTTGCTATGTTCGATTTAAGATTTTTTAACACTGATAGATAGGTATTTTCAAGGGCTATTTGCATGACAAGTTTTAGCTTCGTCAAAATGATATTAAGGGAGATATTAACTTGCGAAGTGTCATTTTCTTTCCAGTTACTCCTCGCCGTCCGACTATTGTTTGCGGCTCTTTACACACACAAGCTGCCCAGCTGACAGAGGTTAGTTCTAGTTGCTTGATAATATAATGATCTTGCTATGTTCGATTTAAGATTTGTTACCACTGATAGATAGGTATTTTCAAGGGCTTTTTGCATGACAAGTGTTAGCTTCGTCAAAATGATATTAAGGTAGATATTAACTTGCGAAGTGTCATTTTCTTTCCAGTTACTCCTCGCAGTCCGACTGTTGTGTGCGGATCTTTACACACACAAGCTGCCCAGCTGACAGAGGTTAGTTCTAGTTGCTCTATAATAAAATCATCTTGCTACGTTCGATTTAAGATTTTTTAACACTGATAGATAGGTATTTTCAAGGGCTATTTGCATGACAAGTTTTAGCTTCGTCAAAATGATATTAAGGGAGATTTTAACTTGCGAAGTGTCATTTTCTTTCCAGTTACTCCTCGCCGTCCGACTATTGTTTGCGGCTCTTTACACACACAAGCTGCCCAGCTGACAGAGGTTAGTTCTAGTTGCTTGATAATATAATGATCTTGCTATGTTCGATTTAAGATTTGTTACCACTGATAGATAGGTATTTTCAAGGGCTTTTTGCATGACAAGTGTTAGCTTCGTCAAAATGATATTAAGGTAGATATTAACTTGCGAAGTGTCATTTTCTTTCCAGTTACTCCTCGCAGTCCGACTGTTGTGTGCGGATCTTTACACACACAAGCTGCCCAGCTGACAGAGGTTAGTTCTAGTTGCTCTATAATAAAATCATCTTGCTACGTTCGATTTAAGATTTTTTACCACTGATAGATAGGTATTTTCAAGGGCTGTTTGCGTGCCAAGTTTTAGCTTCGTCAAAATGATATTAAGGGAGATATTAACTTGCAAAGTGTCATTTTCTTTCCAGTTACTCCTCGCCGTCCGACTATTGTTTGCGGCTCTTTACACACACAAGCTGCCCAGCTGACAGAGGTTAGTTCTAGTTGCTTGATCATATAATCATCTTGCTATGTTCGATTTAAGATTTTTTACCACTGATAGACAGGTATTTTCAAGGGCTGTTTGCGTATCAAGTTTTAGCTTCGTCAAAATAATAATGAAGGAGATATTAACTTGCAAAGTGTCATTTTCTTTCCAGTTACTCCTCGCCGTCCGACTATTGTTTGCGGCTCTTTACACACACAAGCTGCCCAGCTGACAGAGGTTAGTTCTAGTTGCTTGATAATATAATGATCTTGCTATGTTCGATTTAAGATTTGTTACCACTGATAGATAGGTATTTTCAAGGGCTTTTTGCATGACAAGTTTTATCTTCGTCAAAATGATATTAAGGTAGATATTAACTTGCGAAGTGTCATTTTCTTTCCAGTTACTTCTCGCCAACCGACTGTTGTTTGCGTCTCTCTACAAACACAAGCTGCCCAGCTGACAGAGGTTGGTTCTAGTTGCTTGATCATATCATCATCTTGCTATGTTCGATTTAAGATTTGTTACCACTGATAGATAGGTATTTTCAAGGGCTGTTTGCGTGCCAAGTTTTAGCTTCGTCAAAATGATATTAAGGGAGATATTAACTTGCAAAGTGTCATTTTCTTTCCAGTTACTCCTCGCCGTCGGACTATTGTTGCGGCTCTTTACACACACAAGCTGCCCAGCTGACAGAGGTTAGTTCTAGTTGCTATATAATAAAATCATCTTGCTATGTTCGATTTCAGATTTTTTACCACTGATAGACAGGTATTTTCAAGGGCTATTTGCATGACAAGTTTTAGCTTCGTCAAAATGATATTAAGGGAGATTTTAACTTGCGAAGTGTCATTTTCTTTCCAGTTACTCCTCGCCGTCCGACTGTTGTGTGCGTCTCCCTACACACACGAGCTGCCCAGCTGACAGAGGTTGGTTCTAGTTGCTTGATCATAAAATGTTCTTGCTATGTTCGATTTAAGACTTGTTACCACTGATAGATAGGTATTTTCAAGGGCTATTTGCATTACAAGTTTTAGCTTCGTCAAAATGATATTAAGGGAGATTTTAACTTGCGAAGTGTCATTTTCTTTCCAGTTACTCCTCGCCGTCCGACTATTGTTTGCGGCTCTTTACACACACAAGCTGCCCAGCTGACAGAGGTTAGTTCTAGTTGCTTGATAATATAATGATCTTGCTATGTTCGATTTAAGATTTGTTACCACTGATAGATAGGTATTTTCAAGGGCTTTTTGCATGACAAGTTTTAGCTTCGTCAAAATGATATTAAGGTAGATATTAACTTGCGAAGTGTCATTTTCTTTCCAGTTACTTCTCGCCAACCGACTGTTGTTTGCGTCTCTCTACAAACACAAGCTGCCCAGCTGACAGAGGTTGGTTCTAGTTGCTTGATCATATCATCATCTTGCTATGTTCGATTTAAGATTCGTTACCACTGATAGATAGGTATTTTTAAGGGTTATTTGCATGACAAGTTTTAGCTTCGTCAAAATGATATTAAGGGAGATATTAACTTGCGAATTGTCATTTTCTTTCCAGTTACTCCTTGCCCTCCGACTGTTGTGTGCGTCTCTCTACACACACAAGCTGCCCAGCTGACAGAGGTTTGTTCTAGTTGCTCCATCATAAAATCATCTTGCTATCTTCGATTTAAGATTTTTTACCACTGATAGAAAGGTATTTTCAAGGGTTATTTGCATGACAGGTTTTAGCTTCGTCAAAATGATTTTAAGGGAGATATTAACTTGCGAAGTGTCATTTTCTTTCCAGTTACTCCTCGCCGTCCGACTGTTGTGTGCGTCTCTCTACACACACAAGCTGCCCAGCTGACAGAGGTTGGTTCTAGTTGCTTGATCATATAATCATCTTGCTATGTTCGATTTAAGATTTTTTAACACTGATAGATAGGTATTTTCAAGGGCTATTTGCATGACAAGTTTTAGCTTCGTCAAAATGATATTAAGGGAGATATTAACTTGCGAAGTGTCATTTTCTTTCCAGTTACTCCTCGCCGTCCGACTATTGTTTGCGGCTCTTTACACACACAAGCTGCCCAGCTGACAGAGGTTAGTTCTAGTTGCTTGATAATATAATGATCTTGCTATGTTCGATTTAAGATTTGTTACCACTGATAGATAGGTATTTTCAAGGGCTATTTGCATGACAAGTTTTAGCTTCGTCAAAATGATATTAAGGGAGATTTTAACTTGCGAAGTGTCATTTTCTTTCCAGTTACTCCTCGCCGTCCGACTATTGTTTGCGGCTCTTTACACACACAAGCTGCCCAGCTGACAGAGGTTAGTTCTAGTTGCTTGATAATATAATGATCTTGCTATGTTCGATTTAAGATTTGTTACCACTGATAGATAGGTATTTTGAAGGGCTTTTTGCATGACAAGTGTTAGCTTCGTCAAAATGATATTAAGGTAGATATTAACTTGCGAAGTGTCATTTTCTTTCCAGTTACTCCTCGCAGTCCGACTGTTGTGTGCGGATCTTTACACACACAAGCTGCCCAGCTGACAGAGGTTGGTTCTAGTTGCTCTATAATAAAATCATCTTGCTACGTTCGATTTAAGATTTTTTACCACTGATAGATAGGTATTTTCAAGGGCTGTTTGCGTGCCAAGTTTTAGCTTCGTCAAAATGATATTAAGGGAGATATTAACTTGCAAAGTGTCATTTTCTTTCCAGTTACTCCTCGCCGTCCGACTATTGTTTGCGGCTCTTTACACACACAAGCTGCCCAGCTGACAGAGGTTAGTTCTAGTTGCTTGATCATATAATCATCTTGCTATGTTCGATTTAAGATTTGTTACCACTGATAGACAGGTATTTTCAAGGGCTGTTTGCGTATCAAGTTTTAGCTTCGTCAAAATAATAATGAAGGAGATATTAACTTGCAAAGTGTCATTTTCTTTCCAGTTACTTCTCGCCGACCGACTGTTTTGTGCGGCTCTTTACACACACAAGCTGCCCAGCTGACAGAGGTTAGTTCTAGTTGCTCTATAATAAAATCATCTTGCTACGTTCGATTTAAGATTTTTTACCACTGATAGATAGGTATTTTCAAGGGCTGTTTGCGTGCCAAGTTTTAGCTTCGTCAAAATGATATTAAGGGAGATATTAACTTGCAAAGTGTCATTTTCTTTCCAGTTACTCCTCGCCGTCCGACTATTGTTTGCGGCTCTTTACACACACAAGCTGCCCAGCTGACAGAGGTTAGTTCTAGTTGCTTGATCATATAATCATCTTGCTATGTTCGATTTAAGATTTTTTACCACTGATAGACAGGTATTTTCAAGGGCTGTTTGCGTATCAAGTTTTAGCTTCGTCAAAATAATAATGAAGGAGATATTAACTTGCAAAGTGTCATTTTCTTTCCAGTTACTTCTCGCCGACCGACTGTTTTGTGCGGCTCTTTACACACACAAGCTGCCCAGCTGACAGAGGTTAGTTCTAGTTGCTTGATCATATAATGATCTTGCTATGTTCGATTTAAGATTTGTTACCACTGATAGATAGGTATTTTCAAGGGCTTTTTGCATGACAAGTTTTAGCTTCGTCAAAATGATATTAAGGTAGATATTAACTTGCGAAGTGTCATTTTCTTTCCAGTTACTTCTCGCCAACCGACTGTTGTGTGCGTCTCTCTACAAACACAAGCTGCCCAGCTGACAGAGGTTGGTTCTAGTTGCTTGATCATATCATCATCTTGCTATGTTCGATTTAAGATTTGTTACCACTGATAGATAGGTATTTTCAAGGGCTGTTTGCGTGCCAAGTTTTAGCTTCGTCAAAATGATATTAAGGGAGATATTAACTTGCAAAGTGTCATTTTCTTTCCAGTTACTCCTCGCCGTCGGACTATTGTTGCGGCTCTTTACACACACAAGCTGCCCAGCTGACAGAGGTTAGTTCTAGTTGCTATATAATAAAATCATCTTGCTATGTTCGATTTCAGATTTTTTACCACTGATAGACAGGTATTTTCAAGGGCTATTTGCATGACAAGTTTTAGCTTCGTCAAAATGATATTAAGGGAGATTTTAACTTGCGAAGTGTCATTTTCTTTCCAGTTACTCCTCGCCGTCCGACTGTTGTGTGCGTCTCCCTACACACACGAGCTGCCCAGCTGACAGAGGTTGGTTCTAGTTGCTTGATCATAAAATGTTCTTGCTATGTTCGATTTAAGACTTGTTACCACTGATAGATAGGTATTTTCAAGGGCTATTTGCATTACAAGTTTTAGCTTCGTCAAAATGATATTAAGGGAGATTTTAACTTGCGAAGTGTCATTTTCTTTCCAGTTACTCCTCGCCGTCCGACTATTGTTTGCGGCTCTTTACACACACAAGCTGCCCAGCTGACAGAGGTTAGTTCTAGTTGCTTGATAATATAATGATCTTGCTATGTTCGATTTAAGATTTGTTACCACTGATAGATAGGTATTTTCAAGGGCTTTTTGCATGACAAGTTTTAGCTTCGTCAAAATGATATTAAGGTAGATATTAACTTGCGAAGTGTCATTTTCTTTCCAGTTACTTCTCGCCAACCGACTGTTGTTTGCGTCTCTCTACAAACACAAGCTGCCCAGCTGACAGAGGTTGGTTCTAGTTGCTTGATCATATCATCATCTTGCTATGTTCGATTTAAGATTTGTTACCACTGATAGATAGGTATTTTCAAGGGCTGTTTGCGTGCCAAGTTTTAGCTTCGTCAAAATGATATTAAGGGAGATATTAACTTGCAAAGTGTCATTTTCTTTCCAGTTACTCCTCGCCGTCGGACTATTGTTGCGGCTCTTTACACACACAAGCTGCCCAGCTGACAGAGGTTAGTTCTAGTTGCTATATAATAAAATCATCTTGCTATGTTCGATTTCAGATTTTTTACCACTGATAGACAGGTATTTTCAAGGGCTATTTGCATGACAAGTTTTAGCTTCGTCAAAATGATATTAAGGGAGATTTTAACTTGCGAAGTGTCATTTTCTTTCCAGTTACTCCTCGCCGTCCGACTGTTGTGTGCGTCTCCCTACACACACGAGCTGCCCAGCTGACAGAGGTTGGTTCTAGTTGCTTGATCATAAAATGTTCTTGCTATGTTCGATTTAAGACTTGTTACCACTGATAGATAGGTATTTTCAAGGGCTATTTGCATTACAAGTTTTAGCTTCGTCAAAATGATATTAAGGGAGATTTTAACTTGCGAAGTGTCATTTTCTTTCCAGTTACTCCTCGCCGTCCGACTATTGTTTGCGGCTCTTTACACACACAAGCTGCCCAGCTGACAGAGGTTAGTTCTAGTTGCTTGATAATATAATGATCTTGCTATGTTCGATTTAAGATTTGTTACCACTGATAGATAGGTATTTTCAAGGGCTTTTTGCATGACAAGTTTTAGCTTCGTCAAAATGATATTAAGGTAGATATTAACTTGCGAAGTGTCATTTTCTTTCCAGTTACTTCTCGCCAACCGACTGTTGTTTGCGTCTCTCTACAAACACAAGCTGCCCAGCTGACAGAGGTTGGTTCTAGTTGCTTGATCATATCATCATCTTGCTATGTTCGATTTAAGATTTGTTACCACTGATAGATAGGTATTTTCAAGGGCTGTTTGCGTGCCAAGTTTTAGCTTCGTCAAAATGATATTAAGGGAGATATTAACTTGCAAAGTGTCATTTTCTTTCCAGTTACTCCTCGCCGTCGGACTATTGTTGCGGCTCTTTACACACACAAGCTGCCCAGCTGACAGAGGTTAGTTCTAGTTGCTATATAATAAAATCATCTTGCTATGTTCGATTTCAGATTTTTTACCACTGATAGACAGGTATTTTCAAGGGCTATTTGCATGACAAGTTTTAGCTTCGTCAAAATGATATTAAGGGAGATTTTAACTTGCGAAGTGTCATTTTCTTTCCAGTTACTCCTCGCCGTCCGACTGTTGTGTGCGTCTCCCTACACACACGAGCTGCCCAGCTGACAGAGGTTGGTTCTAGTTGCTTGATCATAAAATGTTCTTGCTATGTTCGATTTAAGACTTGTTACCACTGATAGATAGGTATTTTCAAGGGCTATTTGCATTACAAGTTTTAGCTTCGTCAAAATGATATTAAGGGAGATTTTAACTTGCGAAGTGTCATTTTCTTTCCAGTTACTCCTCGCCGTCCGACTATTGTTTGCGGCTCTTTACACACACAAGCTGCCCAGCTGACAGAGGTTAGTTCTAGTTGCTTGATAATATAATGATCTTGCTATGTTCGATTTAAGATTTGTTACCACTGATAGATAGGTATTTTCAAGGGCTTTTTGCATGACAAGTTTTAGCTTCGTCAAAATGATATTAAGGTAGATATTAACTTGCGAAGTGTCATTTTCTTTCCAGTTACTTCTCGCCAACCGACTGTTGTTTGCGTCTCTCTACAAACACAAGCTGCCCAGCTGACAGAGGTTGGTTCTAGTTGCTTGATCATATCATCATCTTGCTATGTTCGATTTAAGATTTGTTACCACTGATAGATAGGTATTTTTAAGGGTTATTTGCATGACAAGTTTTAGCTTCGTCAAAATGATATTAAGGGAGATATTAACTTGCGAATTGTCATTTTCTTTCCAGTTACTCCTTGCCCTCCGACTGTTGTGTGCGTCTCTCTACACACACAAGCTGCCCAGCTGACAGAGGTTTGTTCTAGTTGCTCCATCATAAAATCATCTTGCTATCTTCGATTTAAGATTTTTTACCACTGATAGAAAGGTATTTTCAAGGGTTATTTGCATGACAGGTTTTAGCTTCGTCAAAATGATTTTAAGGGAGATATTAACTTGCGAAGTGTCATTTTCTTTCCAGTTACTCCTCGCCGTCCGACTGTTGTGTGCGTCTCTCTACACACACAAGCTGCCCAGCTGACAGAGGTTGGTTCTAGTTGCTTGATCATATAATCATCTTGCTATGTTCGATTTAAGATTTTTTAACACTGATAGATAGGTATTTTCAAGGGCTATTTGCATGACAAGTTTTAGCTTCGTCAAAATGATATTAAGGGAGATATTAACTTGCGAAGTGTCATTTTCTTTCCAGTTACTCCTCGCCGTCCGACTATTGTTTGCGGCTCTTTACACACACAAGCTGCCCAGCTGACAGAGGTTAGTTCTAGTTGCTTGATAATATAATGATCTTGCTATGTTCGATTTAAGATTTGTTACCACTGATAGATAGGTATTTTCAAGGGCTTTTTGCATGACAAGTGTTAGCTTCGTCAAAATGGTATTAAGGTAGATATTAACTTGCGAAGTGTCATTTTCTTTCCAGTTACTCCTCGCAGTCCGACTGTTGTGTGCGGATCTTTACACACACAAGCTGCCCAGCTGACAGAGGTTAGTTCTAGTTGCTCTATAATAAAATCATCTTGCTACGTTCGATTTAAGATTTTTTAACACTGATAGATAGGTATTTTCAAGGGCTATTTGCATGACAAGTTTTAGCTTCGTCAAAATGATATTAAGGGAGATTTTAACTTGCGAAGTGTCATTTTCTTTCCAGTTACTCCTCGCCGTCCGACTATTGTTTGCGGCTCTTTACACACACAAGCTGCCCAGCTGACAGAGGTTAGTTCTAGTTGCTTGATAATATAATGATCTTGCTATGTTCGATTTAAGATTTGTTACCACTGATAGATAGGTATTTTCAAGGGCTTTTTGCATGACAAGTGTTAGCTTCGTCAAAATGATATTAAGGTAGATATTAACTTGCGAAGTGTCATTTTCTTTCCAGTTACTCCTCGCAGTCCGACTGTTGTGTGCGGATCTTTACACACACAAGCTGCCCAGCTGACAGAGGTTGGTTCTAGTTGCTCTATAATAAAATCATCTTGCTACGTTCGATTTAAGATTTTTTACCACTGATAGATAGGTATTTTCAAGGGCTGTTTGCGTGCCAAGTTTTAGCTTCGTCAAAATGATATTAAGGGAGATATTAACTTGTAAAGTGTCATTTTCTTTCCAGTTACTCCTCGCCGTCCGACTATTGTTTGCGGCTCTTTACACACACAAGCTGCCCAGCTGACAGAGGTTAGTTCTAGTTGCTTGATCATATAATCATCTTGCTATGTTCGATTTAAGATTTGTTACCACTGATAGACAGGTATTTTCAAGGGCTGTTTGCGTATCAAGTTTTAGCTTCGTCAAAATAATAATGAAGGAGATATTAACTTGCAAAGTGTCATTTTCTTTCCAGTTACTTCTCGCCGACCGACTGTTTTGTGCGGCTCTTTACACACACAAGCTGCCCAGCTGACAGAGGTTAGTTCTAGTTGCTTGATCATATAATGATCTTGCTATGTTCGATTTAAGATTTGTTACCACTGATAGATAGGTATTTTCAAGGGCTTTTTGCATGACAAGTTTTAGCTTCGTCAAAATGATATTAAGGTAGATATTAACTTGCGAAGTGTCATTTTCTTTCCAGTTACTTCTCGCCAACCGACTGTTGTGTGCGTCTCTCTACAAACACAAGCTGCCCAGCTGACAGAGGTTGGTTCTAGTTGCTTGATCATATCATCATCTTGCTATGTTCGATTTAAGATTTGTTACCACTGATAGATAGGTATTTTCAAGGGCTGTTTGCGTGCCAAGTTTTAGCTTCGTCAAAATGATATTAAGGGAGATATTAACTTGCAAAGTGTCATTTTCTTTCCAGTTACTCCTCGCCGTCGGACTATTGTTGCGGCTCTTTACACACACAAGCTGCCCAGCTGACAGAGGTTAGTTCTAGTTGCTATATAATAAAATCATCTTGCTATGTTCGATTTCAGATTTGTTACCACTGATAGACAGGTATTTTCAAGGGCTATTTGCATGACAAGTTTTAGCTTCGTCAAAATGATATTAAGGGAGATTTTAACTTGCGAAGTGTCATTTTCTTTCCAGTTACTCCTCGCCGTCCGACTATTGTTTGCGGCTCTTTACACACACAAGCTGCCCAGCTGACAGAGGTTGGTTCTAGTTGCTTGATAATATAATGATCTTGCTATGTTCGATTTAAGATTTGTTACCACTGATCGATAGGTATTTTCAAGGGCTTTTTGCATGACAAGTTTTAGCTTCGTCAAAATGATATTAAGGGAGATATTAACTTGCGAAGTGTCATTTTCTTTCCAGTTACTCCTCGCCGTCCGACTGTTTTGTGCGTCTCCCTACACACACGAGCTGCCCAGCTGACAGAGGTTGGTTCTAGTTGCTTGATCATAAAATCATCTTGCTATGTTCGATTTAAGACTTGTTACCACTGATAGATAGGTATTTTCAAGGGCTATTTGCATTACAAGTTTTAGCTTCGTCAAAATGATATTAAGGGAGATTTTAACTTGCGAAGTGTCATTTTCTTTCCAGTTACTCCTCGCCGTCCGACTATTGTTTGCGGCTCTTTACACACACAAGCTGCCCAGCTGACAGAGGTTAGTTCTAGTTGCTTGATAATATAATGATCTTGCTATGTTCGATTTAAGATTTGTTACCACTGATAGATAGGTATTTTCAAGGGCTTTTTGCATGACAAGTTTTAGCTTCGTCAAAATGATATTAAGGTAGATATTAACTTGCGAAGTGTCATTTTCTTTCCAGTTACTTCTCGCCAACCGACTGTTGTTTGCGTCTCTCTACAAACACAAGCTGCCCAGCTGACAGAGGTTGGTTCTAGTTGCTTGATCATATCATCATCTTGCTATGTTCGATTTAAGATTTGTTACCACTGATAGATAGGTATTTTTAAGGGTTATTTGCATGACAAGTTTTAGCTTCGTCAAAATGATATTAAGGGAGATATTAACTTGCGAATTGTCATTTTCTTTCCAGTTACTCCTTGCCCTCCGACTGTTGTGTGCGTCTCTCTACACACACAAGCTGCCCAGCTGACAGAGGTTTGTTCTAGTTGCTCCATCATAAAATCATCTTGCTATCTTCGATTTAAGATTTTTTACCACTGATAGAAAGGTATTTTCAAGGGTTATTTGCATGACAGGTTTTAGCTTCGTCAAAATGATTTTAAGGGAGATATTAACTTGCGAAGTGTCATTTTCTTTCCAGTTACTCCTCGCCGTCCGACTGTTGTGTGCGTCTCTCTACACACACAAGCTGCCCAGCTGACAGAGGTTGGTTCTAGTTGCTTGATCATATAATCATCTTGCTATGTTCGATTTAAGATTTTTTAACACTGATAGATAGGTATTTTCAAGGGCTATTTGCATGACAAGTTTTAGCTTCGTCAAAATGATATTAAGGGAGATATTAACTTGCGAAGTGTCATTTTCTTTCCAGTTACTCCTCGCCGTCCGACTATTGTTTGCGGCTCTTTACACACACAAGCTGCCCAGCTGACAGAGGTTAGTTCTAGTTGCTTGATAATATAATGATCTTGCTATGTTCGATTTAAGATTTGTTACCACTGATAGATAGGTATTTTCAAGGGCTTTTTGCATGACAAGTGTTAGCTTCGTCAAAATGATATTAAGGTAGATATTAACTTGCGAAGTGTCATTTTCTTTCCAGTTACTCCTCGCAGTCCGACTGTTGTGTGCGGATCTTTACACACACAAGCTGCCCAGCTGACAGAGGTTGGTTCTAGTTGCTCTATAATAAAATCATCTTGCTACGTTCGATTTAAGATTTTTTACCACTGATAGATAGGTATTTTCAAGGGCTGTTTGCGTGCCAAGTTTTAGCTTCGTCAAAATGATATTAAGGGAGATATTAACTTGCAAAGTGTCATTTTCTTTCCAGTTACTCCTCGCCGTCCGACTATTGTTTGCGGCTCTTTACACACACAAGCTGCCCAGCTGACAGAGGTTAGTTCTAGTTGCTTGATCATATAATCATCTTGCTATGTTCGATTTAAGATTTGTTACCACTGATAGACAGGTATTTTCAAGGGCTGTTTGCGTATCAAGTTTTAGCTTCGTCAAAATAATAATGAAGGAGATATTAACTTGCAAAGTGTCATTTTCTTTCCAGTTACTTCTCGCCGACCGACTGTTTTGTGCGGCTCTTTACACACACAAGCTGCCCAGCTGACAGAGGTTAGTTCTAGTTGCTTGATCATATAATGATCTTGCTATGTTCGATTTAAGATTTGTTACCACTGATAGATAGGTATTTTCAAGGGCTTTTTGCATGACAAGTTTTAGCTTCGTCAAAATGATATTAAGGTAGATATTAACTTGCGAAGTGTCATTTTCTTTCCAGTTACTTCTCGCCAACCGACTGTTGTGTGCGTCTCTCTACAAACACAAGCTGCCCAGCTGACAGAGGTTAGTTCTAGTTGCTTGATCATATAATCATCTTGCTATGTTCGATTTAAGATTTGTTACCACTGATAGATAGGTATTTTCAAGGGCTGTTTGCGTGCCAAGTTTTAGCTTCGTCAAAATGATATTAAGGGAGATATTAACTTGCAAAGTGTCATTTTCTTTCCAGTTACTCCTCGCCGTCGGACTATTGTTGCGGCTCTTTACACACACAAGCTGCCCAGCTGACAGAGGTTAGTTCTAGTTGCTATATAATAAAATCATCTTGCTATGTTCGATTTCAGATTTTTTACCACTGATAGACAGGTATTTTCAAGGGCTATTTGCATGACAAGTTTTAGCTTCGTCAAAATGATATTAAGGGAGATTTTAACTTGCGAAGTGTCATTTTCTTTCCAGTTACTCCTCGCCGTCCGACTATTGTTTGCGGCTCTTTACACACACAAGCTGCCCAGCTGACAGAGGTTGGTTCTAGTTGCTTGATAATATAATGATCTTGCTATGTTCGATTTAAGATTTGTTACCACTGATCGATAGGTATTTTCAAGGGCTTTTTGCATGACAAGTTTTAGCTTCGTCAAAATGATATTAAGGGAGATATTAACTTGCGAAGTGTCATTTTCTTTCCAGTTACTCCTCGCCGTCCGACTGTTGTGTGCGTCTCCCTACACACACGAGCTGCCCAGCTGACAGAGGTTGGTTCTAGTTGCTTGATCATAAAATCATCTTGCTATGTTCGATTTAAGATTTGTTACCACTGATAGACAGGTATTTTCAAGGGCTATTTGCATTACAAGTTTTAGCTTCGTCAAAATGATATTAAGGGAGATTTTAACTTGCGAAGTGTCATTTTCTTTCCAGTTACTCCTCGCCGTCCGACTATTGTTTGCGGCTCTTTACACACACAAGCTGCCCAGCTGACAGAGGTTAGTTCTAGTTGCTTGATCATATAATCATCTTGCTATGTTCGATTTAAGATTTGTTACCACTGATAGACAGGTATTTTCAAGGGCTGTTTGCGTATCAAGTTTTAGCTTCGTCAAAATAATAATGAAGGAGATATTAACTTGCAAAGTGTCATTTTCTTTCCAGTTACTTCTCGCCGACCGACTGTTTTGTGCGGCTCTTTACACACACAAGCTGCCCAGCTGACAGAGGTTAGTTCTAGTTGCTTGATCATATAATGATCTTGCTATGTTCGATTTAAGATTTGTTACCACTGATAGATAGGTATTTTCAAGGGCTTTTTGCATGACAAGTTTTAGCTTCGTCAAAATGATATTAAGGTAGATATTAACTTGCGAAGTGTCATTTTCTTTCCAGTTACTTCTCGCCAACCGACTGTTGTGTGCGTCTCTCTACAAACACAAGCTGCCCAGCTGACAGAGGTTGGTTCTAGTTGCTTGATCATATCATCATCTTGCTATGTTCGATTTAAGATTTGTTACCACTGATAGATAGGTATTTTCAAGGGCTGTTTGCGTGCCAAGTTTTAGCTTCGTCAAAATGATATTAAGGGAGATATTAACTTGCAAAGTGTCATTTTCTTTCCAGTTACTCCTCGCCGTCGGACTATTGTTGCGGCTCTTTACACACACAAGCTGCCCAGCTGACAGAGGTTAGTTCTAGTTGCTATATAATAAAATCATCTTGCTATGTTCGATTTCAGATTTTTTACCACTGATAGACAGGTATTTTCAAGGGCTATTTGCATGACAAGTTTTAGCTTCGTCAAAATGATATTAAGGGAGATTTTAACTTGCGAAGTGTCATTTTCTTTCCAGTTACTCCTCGCCGTCCGACTATTGTTTGCGGCTCTTTACACACACAAGCTGCCCAGCTGACAGAGGTTGGTTCTAGTTGCTTGATAATATAATGATCTTGCTATGTTCGATTTAAGATTTGTTACCACTGATCGATAGGTATTTTCAAGGGCTTTTTGCATGACAAGTTTTAGCTTCGTCAAAATGATATTAAGGGAGATATTAACTTGCGAAGTGTCATTTTCTTTCCAGTTACTCCTCGCCGTCCGACTGTTGTGTGCGTCTCCCTACACACACGAGCTGCCCAGCTGACAGAGGTTGGTTCTAGTTGCTTGATCATAAAATCATCTTGCTATGTTCGATTTAAGACTTGTTACCACTGATAGATAGGTATTTTCAAGGGCTATTTGCATTACAAGTTTTAGCTTCGTCAAAATGATATTAAGGGAGATTTTAACTTGCGAAGTGTCATTTTCTTTCCAGTTACTCCTCGCCGTCCGACTGTTGTTTGCGGCTCTTTACACACACAAGCTGCCCAGCTGACAGAGGTTAGTTCTAGTTGCTTGATAATATAATGATCTTGCTATGTTCGATTTAAGATTTGTTACCACTGATAGATAGGTATTTTCAAGGGCTTTTTGCATGACAAGTTTTAGCTTCGTCAAAATGATATTAAGGTAGATATTAACTTGCGAAGTGTCATTTTCTTTCCAGTTACTTCTCGCCAACCGACTGTTGTTTGCGTCTCTCTACAAACACAAGCTGCCCAGCTGACAGAGGTTGGTTCTAGTTGCTTGATCATATCATCATCTTGCTATGTTCGATTTAAGATTTGTTACCACTGATAGATAGGTATTTTTAAGGGTTATTTGCATGACAAGTTTTAGCTTCGTCAAAATGATATTAAGGGAGATTTTAACTTGCGAAGTGTCATTTTCTTTCCAGTTACTCCTTGCCCTCCGACTGTTGTGTGCGTCTCTCTACACACACAAGCTGCCCAGCTGACAGAGGTTTGTTCTAGTTGCTCCATCATAAAATCATCTTGCTATCTTCGATTTAAGATTTTTTACCACTGATAGAAAGGTATTTTCAAGGGTTATTTGCATGACAGGTTTTATCTTCGTCAAAATGATTTTAAGGGAGATATTAACTTGCGAAGTGTCATTTTCTTTCCAGTTACTCCTCGCCGTCCGACTGTTGTGTGCGTCTCTCTACACACACAAGCTGCCCAGCTGACAGAGGTTGGTTCTAGTTGCTTGATCATATAATCATCTTGCTATGTTCGATTTAAGATTTTTAAACACTGATAGATAGGTATTTTCAAGGGCTATTTGCATGACAAGTTTTAGCTTCGTCAAAATGATATTAAGGGAGATTTTAACTTGCGAAGTGTCATTTTCTTTCCAGTTACTCCTCGCCGTCCGACTATTGTTTGCGGCTCTTTACACACACAAGCTGCCCAGCTGACAGAGGTTAGTTCTAGTTGCTTGATACTATAATGATCTTGCTATGTTCGATTTAAGATTTGTTACCACTGATAGATAGGTATTTTCAAGGGCTTTTTGCATGACAAGTGTTAGCTTCGTCAAAATGATATTAAGGTAGATATTAACTTGCGAAGTGTCATTTTCTTTCCAGTTACTCCTCGCAGTCCGACTGTTGTGTGCGGATCTTTACACACGCAAGCTGCCCAGCTGACAGAGGTTAGTTCTAGTTGCTCTATAATAAAATCATCTTGCTACGTTCGATTTAAGATTTTTTAACACTGATAGATAGGTATTTTTAAGGGTTATTTCCATGACAAGTTTTAGCTTCGTCAAAATGATATTAAGGGAGATTTTAACTTGCGAAGTGTCATTTTCTTTCCAGTTACTCCTCGCCGTCCGACTATTGTTTGCGGCTCTTTACACACACAAGCTGCCCAGCTGACAGAGGTTAGTTCTAGTTGCTTGATAATATAATGATCTTGCTATGTTCGATTTAAGATTTGTTACCACTGATAGATAGGTATTTTCAAGGGCTTTTTGCATGACAAGTGTTAGCTTCGTCAAAATGATATTAAGGTAGATATTAACTTGCGAAGTGTCATTTTCTTTCCAGTTACTCCTCGCAGTCCGACTGTTGTGTGCGGATCTTTACACACACAAGCTGCCCAGCTGACAGAGGTTGGTTCTAGTTGCTTGATCATATAATCATCTTGCTATGTTCGATTTAAGATTTTTTAACACTGATAGATAGGTATTTTCAAGGGCTATTTGCATGACAAGTTTTAGCTTCGTCAAAATGATATTAAGGGAGATATTAACTTGCGAAGTGTCATTTTCTTTCCAGTTACTCCTCGCCGTCCGACTATTGTTTGCGGCTCTTTACACACACAAGCTGCCCAGCTGACAGAGGTTAGTTCTAGTTGCTTGATAATATAATGATCTTGCTATGTTCGATTTAAGATTTGTTACCACTGATAGATAGGTATTTTCAAGGGCTGTTTGCATGACAAGTGTTAGCTTCGTCAAAATGATATTAAGGGAGATATTAACTTGCAAAGTGTCATTTTCTTTCCAGTTACTCCTCGCCGTCGGACTATTGTTTGCGGCTCTTTACACACACAAGCTGCCCAGCTGACAGAGGTTAGTTCTAGTTGCTATATAATAAAATCATCTTGCTATGTTCGATTTCAGATTTTTTACCACTGATAGACAGGTATTTTCAAGGGCTATTTGCATGACAAGTTTTAGCTTCGTCAAAATGATATTAAGGGAGATTTTAACTTGCGAAGTGTCATTTTCTTTCCAGTTACTCCTCGCCGTCCGACTATTGTTTGCGGCTCTTTACACACACAAGCTGCCCAGCTGACAGAGGTTGGTTCTAGTTGCTTGATAATATAATGATCTTGCTATGTTCGATTTAAGATTTGTTACCACTGATCGATAGGTATTTTCAAGGGCTTTTTGCATGACAAGTTTTAGCTTCGTCAAAATGATATTAAGGGAGATATTAACTTGCGAAGTGTCATTTTCTTTCCAGTTACTCCTCGCCGTCCGACTGTTGTGTGCGTCTCCCTACACACACGAGCTGCCCAGCTGACAGAGGTTGGTTCTAGTTGCTTGATCATAAAATCATCTTGCTATGTTCGATTTAAGACTTGTTACCACTGATAGATAGGTATTTTCAAGGGCTATTTGCATTACAAGTTTTAGCTTCGTCAAAATGATATTAAGGGAGATTTTAACTTGCGAAGTGTCATTTTCTTTCCAGTTACTCCTCGCCGTCCGACTATTGTTTGCGGCTCTTTACACACACAAGCTGCCCAGCTGACAGAGGTTAGTTCTAGTTGCTTGATAATATAATGATCTTGCTATGTTCGATTTAAGATTTGTTACCACTGATAGATAGGTATTTTCAAGGGCTTTTTGCATGACAAGTTTTAGCTTCGTCAAAATGATATTAAGGTAGATATTAACTTGCGAAGTGTCATTTTCTTTCCAGTTACTTCTCGCCAACCGACTGTTGTTTGCGTCTCTCTACAAACACAAGCTGCCCAGCTGACAGAGGTTGGTTCTAGTTGCTTGATCATATCATCATCTTGCTATGTTCGATTTAAGATTTGTTACCACTGATAGATAGGTATTTTTAAGGGTTATTTGCATGACAAGTTTTAGCTTCGTCAAAATGATATTAAGGGAGATATTAACTTGCGAATTGTCATTTTCTTTCCAGTTACTCCTTGCCCTCCGACTGTTGTGTGCGTCTCTCTACACACACAAGCTGCCCAGCTGACAGAGGTTTGTTCTAGTTGCTCCATCATAAAATCATCTTGCTATCTTCGATTTAAGATTTTTTACCACTGATAGAAAGTTATTTTCAAGGGTTATTTGCATGACAGGTTTTAGCTTCGTCAAAATGATTTTAAGGGAGATATTAACTTGCGAAGTGTCATTTTCTTTCCAGTTACTCCTCGCCGTCCGACTGTTGTGTGCGTCTCTCTACACACACAAGCTGCCCAGCTGACAGAGGTTGGTTCTAGTTGCTTGATCATATAATCATCTTGCTATGTTCGATTTAAGATTTTTTAACACTGATAGATAGGTATTTTCAAGGGCTATTTGCATGACAAGTTTTAGCTTCGTCAAAATGATATTAAGGGAGATATTAACTTGCGAAGTGTCATTTTCTTTCCAGTTACTCCTCGCAGTCCGACTGTTGTGTGCGGATCTTTACACACACAAGCTGCCCAGCTGACAGAGGTTAGTTCTAGTTGCTTGATAATATAATGATCTTGCTACGTTCGATTTAAGATTTTTTAACACTGATAGATAGGTATTTTCAAGGGCTATTTGCATGACAAGTTTTAGCTTCGTCAAAATGATATTAAGGTAGATATTAACTTGCGAAGTGTCATTTTCTTTCCAGTTACTCCTCGCAGTCCGACTGTTGTGTGCGGATCTTTACACACACAAGCTGCCCAGCTGACAGAGGTTAGTTCTAGTTGCTCTATAATAAAATCATCTTGCTACGTTCGATTTAAGATTTTTTACCACTGATAGATAGGTATTTTCAAGGGCTGTTTGCGTGCCAAGTTTTAGCTTCGTCAAAATGATATTAAGGGAGATATTAACTTGCAAAGTGTCATTTTCTTTCCAGTTACTCCTCGCCGTCCGACTATTGTTTGCGGCTCTTTACACACACAAGCTGCCCAGCTGACAGAGGTTAGTTCTAGTTGCTTGATCATATAATCATCTTGCTATGTTCGATTTAAGATTTTTTACCACTGATAGACAGGTATTTTCAAGGGCTGTTTGCGTATCAAGTTTTAGCTTCGTCAAAATAATAATGAAGGAGATATTAACTTGCAAAGTGTCATTTTCTTTCCAGTTACTTCTCGCCGACCGACTGTTTTGTGCGGCTCTTTACACACACAAGCTGCCCAGCTGACAGAGGTTAGTTCTAGTTGCTTGATCATATAATGATCTTGCTATGTTCGATTTAAGATTTGTTACCACTGATAGATAGGTATTTTCAAGGGCTTTTTGCATGACAAGTTTTAGCTTCGTCAAAATGATATTAAGGTAGATATTAACTTGCGAAGTGTCATTTTCTTTCCAGTTACTTCTCGCCAACCGACTGTTGTGTGCGTCCCTCTACAAACACAAGCTGCCCAGCTGACAGAGGTTGGTTCTAGTTGCTTGATCATATCATCATCTTGCTATGTTCGATTTAAGATTTGTTACCACTGATAGATAGGTATTTCCAAGGGTTATTTGCATGACAAGTTTTAGCTTTGTCAAAATGATATTAAGGGAGATATTAACTTGCGAAGTGTCATTTTCTTTCCAGTTACTCCTTGCCCTCCGACTGTTGTGTGCGTCTCTCTACACACACAAGCTGCCCAGCTGACAGAGGTTTGTTCTAGTTGCTCCATCATAAAATCATCTTGCTATCTTCGATTTAAGATTTTTTACCACTGATAGAAAGGTATTTTCAAGGGTTATTTGCATGACAGGTTTTAGCTTCGTCAAAATGATTTTAAGGGAGATATTAACTTGCGAAGTGTCATTTTCTTTCCAGTTACTCCTCGCCGTCCGACTGTTGTGTGCGTCTCTCTACACACACAAGCTGCCCAGCTGACAGAGGTTGGTTCTAGTTGCTTGATCATATAATCATCTTGCTATGTTCGATTTAAGATTTTTTACCACTGATAGACAGGTATTTTCAAGGGCTGTTTGCGTGCCAAGTTTTAGCTTCGTCAAAATAATAATGAAGGAGATATTAACTTGCAAAGTGTCATTTTCTTTCCAGTTACTTCTCGCCGACCGACTGTTTTGTGCGGCTCTTTACACACACAAGCTGCCCAGCTGACAGAGGTTAGTTCTAGTTGCTTGATCATATAATCATCTTGCTATGTTCGATTTAAGTTTTTTTACCACTGATAGACAGGTATTTTCAAGGGCTATTTGCATTACAAGTTTTAGCTTCGTCAAAATGATATTAAGGGAGATTTTAACTTGCGAAGTGTCATTTTCTTTCCAGTTACTCCTCGCCGTCCGACTATTGTTTGCGGCTCTTTACACACACAAGCTGCCCAGCCGACAGAGGTTAGATCTAGTTGCTTGATAATATAATGATCTTGCTATGTTCGATTTAAGATTTGTTACCACTGATAGATAGGTATTTTCAAGGGCTTTTTGCATGACAAGTTTTAGCTTCGTCAAAATGATATTAAGGTAGATATTAACTTGCGAAGTGTCATTTTCTTTCCAGTTACTTCTCGCCAACCGACTGTTGTGTGCGTCTCTCTACAAACACAAGCTGCCCAGCTGACAGAGGTTGGTTCTAGTTGCTTGATCATATCATCATCTTGCTATGTTCGATTTAAGATTTGTTACCACTGATAGATAGGTATTTTCAAGGGTTATTTGCATGACAAGTTTTAGCTTCGTCAAAATGATATTAAGGGAGATATTAACTTGCGAAGTGTCATTTTCTTTCCAGTTACTCCTTGCCCTCCGACTGTTGTGTGCGTCTCTCTACACAAACAAGCTGCCCAGCTGACAGAGGTTTGTTCTAGTTGCTCCATCATAAAATCATCTTGCTATCTTCGATTTAAGATTTTTTACCACTGATAGAAAGGTATTTTCAAGGGTTATTTGCATGACAGGTTTTAGCTTCGTCAAAATGATTTTAAGGGAGATATTAACTTGCGAAGTGTCATTTTCTTTCCAGTTACTCCTCGCCGTCCGACTGTTGTGTGCGTCTCTCTACACACACAAGCTGCCCAGCTGACAGAGGTTGGTTCTAGTTGCTTGATCATATAATCATCTTGCTATGTTCGATTTAAGATTTTTTACCACTGATAGACAGGTATTTTCAAGGGCTGTTTGCGTGCCAAGTTTTAGCTTCGTCAAAATAATAATGAAGGAGATATTAACTTGCAAAGTGTCATTTTTTTTCCAGTTACTTCTCGCCGACCGACTGTTTGTGCCTCTCTCAACACACACAAGCTGCCCAGCTGACAGAGGTTGGTTCTAGTTGCTTGATCATATAATCATCTTGCTATGTTCGATTTAAGATTTTTTACCACTGATAGATAGGTATTTTCAAGGGCTATTTGCATGACAAAATTTAGCTTCGTCAAAATGATATTAAGGGAGATATTACCTTGCGAAGTGTCATTTTCTTTCCAGTTACTCCTCGCCGTCCGACTGTTATGTGCGTCCCCCTACACACACGAGCTGCCCAGCTGACAGAGGTTGGTTCTAGTTGCTTGATCATATAATCATCTTGCTATGTTCGATTTAAGATTTGTTACCCCTGATAGATAGGTATTTTCAAGGGCTTTTTGCATGACAAGTTTTAGCTTCGTCAAAATGATATTAAGGGAGATATTAACTTGCGAAGTGTCATTTTCTTTCCAGTTACTCCTTGCCCTCCGACTGTTGTGTGCGTCTCTCTACACACACAAGCTGCCCAGCTGACAGAGGTTGGTTCTAGTTGCTTGATCATATAATCATCTTGCTATGTTCGATTTAAGATTTTTTAACACTGATAGATAGGTATTTTCAAGGGCTAGTTGCATGACAAGTTTTAGCTTCGTCAAAATGATATTAAGGGAGATTTTAACTTGCGAAGTGTCATTTTCTTTCCAGTTACTCCTCGCCGTCCGACTATTGTTTGCGGCTCTTTACACACACAAGCTGCCCAGCTGACAGAGGTTAGTTCTAGTTGCTTGATAATATAATGATCTTGCTATGTTCGATTTAAGATTTGTTACCACTGATAGATAGGTATTTTCAAGTGCTTTTTGCATGACAAGTTTTAGCTTCGTCAAAATGATATTAAGGTAGATATTAACTTGCGAAGTGTCATTTTCCTTCCAGTTACTCCTCGCAGTCCGACTGTTGTGTGCGGATCTTTACACACACAAGCTGCCCAGCTGACAGAGGTTAGTTCTAGTTGCTCTATAATAAAATCATCTTGCTACGTTCGATTTAAGATTTTTTACCACTGATAGATAGGTATTTTCAAGGGCTGTTTGCGTGCCAAGTTTGAGCTTCGTCAAAATGATATTAAGGGAGATATTAACTTGCAAAGTGTCATTTTCTTTCCAGTTACTCCTCGCCGTCCGACTATTGTTTGCGGCTCTTTACACACACAAGCTGCCCAGCTGACAGAGGTTAGTTCTAGTTGCTTGATCATATAATCATCTTGCTATGTTCGATTTAAGATTTGTTACCACTGATAGACAGGTATTTTCAAGGGCTGTTTGCGTATCAAGTTTTAGCTTCGTCAAAATAATAATGAAGGAGATATTAACTTGCAAAGTGTCATTTTCTTTCCAGTTACTTCTCGCCGACCGACTGTTTTGTGCGGCTCTTTACACACACAAGCTGCCCAGCTGACAGAGGTTAGTTCTAGTTGCTTGATCATATAATCATCTTGCTATGTTCGATTTAAGTTTTTTTACCACTGATAGACAGGTATTTTCAAGGGCTATTTGCATTACAAGTTTTAGCTTCGTCAAAATGATATTAAGGGAGATTTTAACTTGCGAAGTGTCATTTTCTTTCCAGTTACTCCTCGCCGTCCGACTATTGTTTGCGGCTCTTTACACACACAAGCTGCCCAGCCGACAGAGGTTAGATCTAGTTGCTTGATAATATAATGATCTTGCTATGTTCGATTTAAGATTTGTTACCACTGATAGATAGGTATTTTCAAGGGCTTTTTGCGTGACAAGTTTTAGCTTCGTCAAAATGATATTAAGGTAGATATTAACTTGCGAAGTGTCATTTTCTTTCCAGTTACTTCTCGCCAACCGACTGTTGTGTGCGTCTCTCTACAAACACAAGCTGCCCAGCTGACAGAGGTTGGTTCTAGTTGCTTGATCATATCATCATCTTGCTATGTTCGATTTAAGATTTGTTACCACTGATAGATAGGTATTTTCAAGGGTTATTTGCATGACAAGTTTTAGCTTCGTCAAAATGATATTAAGGGAGATATTAACTTGCGAAGTGTCATTTTCTTTCCAGTTACTCCTTGCCCTCCGACTGTTGTGTGCGTCTCTCTACACAAACAAGCTGCCCAGCTGACAGAGGTTTGTTCTAGTTGCTCCATCATAAAATCATCTTGCTATCTTCGATTTAAGATTTTTTACCACTGATAGAAAGGTATTTTCAAGGGTTATTTGCATGACAGGTTTTAGCTTCGTCAAAATGATTTTAAGGGAGATATTAACTTGCGAAGTGTCATTTTCTTTCCAGTTACTCCTCGCCGTCCGACTGTTGTGTGCGTCTCTCTACACACACAAGCTGCCCAGCTGACAGAGGTTGGTTCTAGTTGCTTGATCATATAATCATCTTGCTATGTTCGATTTAAGATTTTTTACCACTGATAGACAGGTATTTTCAAGGGCTGTTTGCGTGCCAAGTTTTAGCTTCGTCAAAATAATAATGAAGGAGATATTAACTTGCAAAGTGTCATTTTTTTTCCAGTTACTTCTCGCCGACCGACTGTTTGTGCCTCTCTCAACACACACAAGCTGCCCAGCTGACAGAGGTTGGTTCTAGTTGCTTGATCATATAATCATCTTGCTATGTTCGATTTAAGATTTTTTACCACTGATAGATAGGTATTTTCAAGGGCTATTTGCATGACAAAATTTAGCTTCGTCAAAATGATATTAAGGGAGATATTACCTTGCGAAGTGTCATTTTCTTTCCAGTTACTCCTCGCCGTCCGACTGTTATGTGCGTCCCCCTACACACACGAGCTGCCCAGCTGACAGAGGTTGGTTCTAGTTGCTTGATCATATAATCATCTTGCTATGTTCGATTTAAGATTTGTTACCCCTGATAGATAGGTATTTTCAAGGGCTTTTTGCATGACAAGTTTTAGCTTCGTCAAAATGATATTAAGGGAGATATTAACTTGCGAAGTGTCATTTTCTTTCCAGTTACTCCTTGCCCTCCGACTGTTGTGTGCGTCTCTCTACACACACAAGCTGCCCAGCTGACAGAGGTTTGTTCTAGTTGCTCCATCATAAAATCATCTTGCTATCTTCGATTTAAGATTTTTTACCACTGATAGAAAGGTATTTTCAAGGGTTATTTACATGACAGGTTTTAGCTTCGTCAAAATGATATTAAGGTAGATATTAACTTGCGAAGTGTCATTTTCTTTCCAGTTACTCCTCGCAGTCCGACTGTTGTGTGCGTCTCTCTACACACACAAGCTGCCCAGCTGACAGAGGTTGGTTCTAGTTGCTTGATCATATAATCATCTTGCTATGTTCGATTTAAGATTTTTTACCACTGATAGACAGGTATTTTCAAGGGCTGTTTGCGTGCCAAGTTTTAGCTTCGTCAAAATAATAATGAAGGAGATATTAACTTGCAAAGTGTCATTTTTTTCCAGTTACTTCTCGCCGACCGACTGTTTGTGCGTCTCTCTACACACACAAGCTGCCCAGCTGACAGAGGTTAGTTCTAGTTGCTTGATCATATAATGATCTTGCTATGTTCGATTTAAGATTTGTTACCACTGATAGATAGGTATTTTCAAGGGCTTTTTGCATGACAAGTTTTAGCTTCGTCAAAATGATATTAAGGTAGATATTAACTTGCGAAGTGTCATTTTCTTTCCAGTTACTTCTCGCCAACCGACTGTTGTGTGCGTCTCTCTACAAACACAAGCTGCCCAGCTGACAGAGGTTGGTTCTAGTTGCTTGATCATATCATCATCTTGCTATGTTCGATTTAAGATTTGTTACCACTGATAGATAGGTATTTTCAAGGGTTATTTGCATGACAAGTTTTAGCTTTGTCAAAATGATATTAAGGGAGATATTAACTTGCGAAGTGTCATTTTCTTTCCAGTTACTCCTTGCCCTCCGACTGTTGTGTGCGTCTCTCTACACACACAAGCTGCCCAGCTGACAGAGGTTTGTTCTAGTTGCTCCATCATAAAATCATCTTGCTATCTTCGATTTAAGATTTTTTACCACTGATAGAAAGGTATTTTCAAGGGTTATTTGCATGACAGGTTTTAGCTTCGAAAAAATGATTTTAAGGGAGATTTTAACTTGCGAAGTGTCATTTTCTTTCCAGTTACTCCTCGCCGTCCGACTGTTGTGTGCGTCTCTCTACACACACAAGCTGCCCAGCTGACAGAGGTTGGTTCTAGTTGCTTGATCATATAATCATCTTGCTATGTTCGATTTAAGATTTTTTACCACTGATAGACAGGTTTTTTCAAGGGCTGTTTGCGTGGCAAGTTTTAGCTTCGTCAAAATAATAATGAAGGAGATATTAACTTGCAAAGTGTCATTTTCTTTCCAGTTACTTCTCGCCGACCGACTGTTTTGTGCGGCTCTTTACACACACAAGCTGCCCAGCTGACAGAGGTTAGTTCTAGTTGCTTGATCATATAATCATCTTGCTATGTTCGATTTAAGATTTTTTACCACTGATAGACAGGTATTTTCAAGGGCTATTTGCATTACAAGTTTTAGCTTCGTCAAAATGATATTAAGGGAGATTTTAACTTGCGAAGTGTCATTTTCTTTCCAGTTACTCCTCGCCGTCCGACTATTGTTTGCGGCTCTTTACACACACAAGCTGCCCAGCCGACAGAGGTTAGTTCTAGTTGCTTGATAATATAATGATCTTGCTATGTTCGATTTAAGATTTGTTACCCCTGATAGATAGGTATTTTCAAGGGCTTTTTGCATGACAAGTTTTAGCTTCGTCAAAATGATATTAAGGGAGATATTAACTTGCGAAGTGTCATTTTCTTTCCAGTTACTCCTTGCCCTCCGACTGTTGTGTGCGTCTCTCTACACACACAAGCTGCCCAGCTGACAGAGGTTTGTTCTAGTTGCTCCATCATAAAATCATCTTGCTATCTTCGATTTAAGATTTTTTACCACTGATAGAAAGGTATTTTCAAGGGTTATTTGCATGACAGGTTTTAGCTTCGTCAAAATGATTTTAAGGGAGATATTAACTTGCGAAGTGTCATTTTCTTTCCAGTTACTCCTCGCCCTCCGACTGTTGTGTGCGTCTCTCTACACACACAAGCTGCCTAGCTGACAGAGGTTGGTTCTAGTTGCTTGATCATATAATCATCTTGCTATGTTCGATTTAAGATTTTTTAACACTGATAGATAGGTATTTTCAAGGGCTAGTTGCATGACAAGTTTTAGCTTCGTCAAAATGATATTAAGGGAGATTTTAACTTGCGAAGTGTCATTTTCTTTCCAGTTACTCCTCGCCGTCCGACTATTGTTTGCGGCTCTTTACACACACAAGCTGCCCAGCTGACAGAGGTTAGTTCTAGTTGCTTGATAATATAATGATCTTGCTATGTTCGATTTAAGATTTGATACCACTGATAGATAGGTATTTTCAAGGGCTTTTTGCATGACAAGTTTTAGCTTCGTCAAAATGATATTAAGGTAGATATTAACTTGCGAAGTGTCATTTTCTTTCCAGTTACTCCTCGCAGTCCGACTGTTGTGTGCGGATCTTTACACACACCAGCTGCCCAGCTGACAGAGGTTAGTTCTAGTTGCTCTATAATAAAATCATCTTGCTACGTTCGATTTAAGATTTTTTACCACTGATAGATAGGTATTTTCAAGGGCTGTTTGCGTGCCAAGTTTGAGCTTCGTCAAAATGATATTAAGGGAGATATTAACTTGCAAAGTGTCATTTTCTTTCCAGTTACTCCTCGCCGTCCGACTATTGTTTGCGGCTCTTTACACACACAAGCTGCCCAGCTGACAGAGGTTAGTTCTAGTTGCTTGATCATATAATCATCTTGCTATGTTCGATTTAAGATTTTTTACCACTGATAGACAGGTATTTTCAAGGGCTGTTTGCGTATCAAGTTTTAGCTTCGTCAAAATAATAATGAAGGAGATATTAACTTGCAAAGTGTCATTTTCTTTCCAGTTACTTCTCGCCGACCGACTGTTTTGTGCGGCTCTTTACACACACAAGCTGCCCAGCCGACAGAGGTTAGTTCTAGGTGCTTGATAATATAATGATCTTGCTATGTTCGATTTAAGATTTGTTACCACTGATAGATAGGTATTTTCAAGGGCTTTTTGCATGACAAGTTTTAGCTTCGTCAAAATGATATTAAGGTAGATATTAACTTGCGAAGTGTCATTTTCTTTCCAGTTACTCCTCGCAGTCCGACTGTTGTGTGCGGATCTTTACACACACCAGCTGCCCAGCTGACAGAGGTTAGTTCTAGTTGCTCTATAATAAAATCATCTTGCTACGTTCGATTTAAGATTTTTTAACACTGATAGATAGGTATTTTCAAGGGCTAGTTGCATGACAAGTTTTAGCTTCGTCAAAATGATATTAAGGGAGATTTTAACTTGCGAAGTGTCATTTTCTTTCCAGTTACTCCTTGCCCTCCGACTGTTGTGTGCGTCTCTCTACACACACAAGCTGCCCAGCTGACAGAGGTTTGTTCTAGTTGCTCCATCATAAAATCATCTTGCTATCTTCGATTTAAGATTTTTTACCACTGATAGAAAGGTATTTTCAAGGGTTATTTACATGACAGGTTTTAGCTTCGTCAAAATGATTTTAAGGGAGATATTAACTTGCGAAGTGTCATTTTCTTTCCAGTTACTCCTCGCCGTCCGACTGTTGTGTGCGTCTCTCTACACACACAAGCTGCCCAGCTGACAGAGGTTGGTTCTAGTTGCTTGATCATATAATCATCTTGCTATGTTCGATTTAAGATTTTTTACCACTGATAGACAGGTATTTTCAAGGGCTGTTTGCGTGCCAAGTTTTAGCTTCGTCAAAATAATAATGAAGGAGATATTAACTTGCAAAGTGTCATTTTTTTCCAGTTACTTCTCGCCGACCGACTGTTTGTGCGTCTCTCTACACACACAAGCTGCCCAGCTGACAGAGGTTAGTTCTAGTTGCTTGATCATATAATGATCTTGCTATGTTCGATTTAAGATTTGTTACCACTGATAGATAGGTATTTTCAAGGGCTTTTTGCATGACAAGTTTTAGCGTCGTCAAAATGATATTAAGGTAGATATTAACTTGCGAAGTGTCATTTTCTTTCCAGTTACTTCTCGCCAACCGACTGTTGTGTGCGTCTCTCTACAAACACAAGCTGCCCAGCTGACAGAGGTTGGTTCTAGTTGCTTGATCATATCATCATCTTGCTATGTTCGATTTAAGATTTGTTACCACTGATAGATAGGTATTTTCAAGGGTTATTTGCATGACAAGTTTTAGCTTTGTCAAAATGATATTAAGGGAGATATTAACTTGCGAAGTGTCATTTTCTTTCCAGTTACTCCTTGCCCTCCGACTGTTGTGTGCGTCTCTCTACACACACAAGCTGCCCAGCTGACAGAGGTTTGTTCTAGTTGCTCCATCATAAAATCATCTTGCTATCTTCGATTTAAGATTTTTTACCACTGATAGAAAGGTATTTTCAAGGGTTATTTGCATGACAGGTTTTAGCTTCGAAAAAATGATTTTAAGGGAGATTTTAACTTGCGAAGTGTCATTTTCTTTCCAGTTACTCCTCGCCGTCCGACTGTTGTGTGCGTCTCTCTACACACACAAGCTGCCCAGCTGACAGAGGTTGGTTCTAGTTGCTTGATCATATAATCATCTTGCTATGTTCGATTTAAGATTTTTTACCACTGATAGACAGGTTTTTTCAAGGGCTGTTTGCGTGCCAAGTTTTAGCTTCGTCAAAATAATAATGAAGGAGATATTAACTTGCAAAGTGTCATTTTCTTTCCAGTTACTTCTCGCCGACCGACTGTTTTGTGCGGCTCTTTACACACACAAGCTGCCCAGCTGACAGAGGTTAGTTCTAGTTGCTTGATCATATAATCATCTTGCTATGTTCGATTTAAGATTTTTTACCACTGATAGACAGGTATTTTCAAGGGCTATTTGCATTACAAGTTTTAGCTTCGTCAAAATGATATTAAGGGAGATTTTAACTTGCGAAGTGTCATTTTCTTTCCAGTTACTCCTCGCCGTCCGACTATTGTTTGCGGCTCTTTACACACACAAGCTGCCCAGCCGACAGAGGTTAGTTCTAATTGCTTGATAATATAATGATCTTGCTATGTTCGATTTAAGATTTGTTACCCCTGATAGATAGGTATTTTCAAGGGCTTTTTGCATGACAAGTTTTAGCTTCGTCAAAATGATATTAAGGGAGATATTAACTTGCGAAGTGTCATTTTCTTTCCAGTTACTCCTTGCCCTCCGACTGTTGTGTGCGTCTCTCTACACACACAAGCTGCCCAGCTGACAGAGGTTTGTTCTAGTTGCTCCATCATAAAATCATCTTGCTATCTTCGATTTAAGATTTTTTACCACTGATAGAAAGGTATTTTCAAGGGTTATTTGCATGACAGGTTTTAGCTTCGTCAAAATGATTTTAAGGGAGATATTAACTTGCGAAGTGTCATTTTCTTTCCAGTTACTCCTCGCCCTCCGACTGTTGTGTGCGTCTCTCTACACACACAAGCTGCCCAGCTGACAGAGGTTGGTTCTAGTTGCTTGATCATATAATCATCTTGCTATGTTCGATTTAAGATTTTTTAACACTGATAGATAGGTATTTTCAAGGGCTAGTTGCATGACAAGTTTTAGCTTCGTCAAAATGATATTAAGGGAGATTTTAACTTGCGAAGTGTCATTTTCTTTCCAGTTACTCCTCGCCGTCCGACTATTGTTTGCGGCTCTTTACACACACAAGCTGCCCAGCTGACAGAGGTTAGTTCTAGTTGCTTGATAATATAATGATCTTGCTATGTTCGATTTAAGATTTGATACCACTGATAGATAGGTATTTTCGAGGGCTTTTTGCATGACAAGTTTTAGCTTCGTCAAAATGATATTAAGGTAGATATTAACTTGCGAAGTGTCATTTTCTTTCCAGTTACTCCTCGCAGTCCGACTGTTGTGTGCGGATCTTTACACACACCAGCTGCCCAGCTGACAGAGGTTAGTTCTAGTTGCTCTATAATAAAATCATCTTGCTATGTTCGATTTAAGATTTTTTACCACTGATAGATAGGTATTTTCAAGGGCTGTTTGCGTGCCAAGTTTGAGCTTCGTCAAAATGATATTAAGGGAGATATTAACTTGCAAAGTGTCATTTTCTTTCCAGTTACTCCTCGCCGTCCGACTATTGTTTGCGGCTCTTTACACACACAAGCTGCCCAGCTGACAGAGGTTAGTTCTAGTTGCTTGATCATATAATCATCTTGCTATGTTCGATTTAAGATTTTTTACCACTGATAGACAGGTATTTTCAAGGGCTGTTTGCGTATCAAGTTTTAGCTTCGTCAAAATAATAATGAAGGAGATATTAACTTGCAAAGTGTCATTTTCTTTCCAGTTACTTCTCGCCGACCGACTGTTTTGTGCGGCTCTTTACACACACAAGCTGCCCAGCCGACAGAGGTTAGTTCTAGGTGCTTGATAATATAATGATCTTGCTATGTTCGATTTAAGATTTGTTACCACTGATAGATAGGTATTTTCAAGGGCTTTTTGCATGACAAGTTTTAGCTTCGTCAAAATGATATTAAGGTAGATATTAACTTGCGAAGTGTCATTTTCTTTCCAGTTACTCCTCGCAGTCCGACTGTTGTGTGCGGATCTTTACACACACCAGCTGCCCAGCTGACAGAGGTTAGTTCTAGTTGCTCTATAATAAAATCATCTTGCTACGTTCGATTTAAGATTTTTTAACACTGATAGATAGGTATTTTCAAGGGCTAGTTGCATGACAAGTTTTAGCTTCGTCAAAATGATATTAAGGGAGATTTTAACTTGCGAAGTGTCATTTTCTTTCCAGTTACTCCTCGCCGTCCGACTATTGTTTGCGGCTCTTTACACACACAAGCTGCCCAGCTGACAGAGGTTAGTTCTAGTTGCTTGATAATATAATGATCTTGCTATGTTCGATTTAAGATTTGATACCACTGATAGATAGGTATTTTCAAGGGCTGTTTGCGTGCCAAGTTTTAGCTTCGTCAAAATGATATTAAGGTAGATATTAACTTGCGAAGTGTCATTTTCTTTCTAGTTACTTCTCGCCAACCGACTGTTGTGTGCGTCTCTCTACAAACACAAGCTGCCCAGCTGACAGAGGTTGGTTCTAGTTGCTTGATCATATCATCATCTTGCTATGTTCGATTTAAGATTTGTTACCACTGATAGATAGGTATTTTCAAGGGTTATTTGCATGACAAGTTTTAGCTTCGTCAAAATGATATTAAGGGAGATATTAACTTGCGAAGTGTCATTTTCTTTCCAGTTACTCCTTGCCCTCCGACTGTTGTGTGCGTCTCTCTACACACACAAGCTGCCCAGCTGACAGAGGTTTGTTCTAGTTGCTCCATCATAAAATCATCTTGCTATCTTCGATTTAAGATTTTTTACCACTGATAGAAAGGTATTTTCAAGGGTTATTTACATGACAGGTTTTAGCTTCGTCAAAATGATTTTAAGGGAGATATTAACTTGCGAAGTGTCATTTTCTTTCCAGTTACTCCTCGCCGTCCGACTGTTGTGTGCGTCTCTCTACACACACAAGCTGCCCAGCTGACAGAGGTTGGTTCTAGTTGCTTGATCATATAATCATCTTGCTATGTTCGATTTAAGATTTTTTACCACTGATAGACAGGTATTTTCAAGGGCTGTTTGCGTGCCAAGTTTTAGCTTCGTCAAAATAATAATGAAGGAGATATTAACTTGCAAAGTGTCATTTTTTTTCCAGTTACTTCTCGCCGACCGACTGTTTGTGCGTCTCTCTACACACACAAGCTGCCCAGCTGACAGAGGTTGGTTCTAGTTGCTTGATCATATAATCATCTTGCTATGTTCGATTTAAGATTTTTTACCACTGATAGATAGGTATTTTCAAGGGCTATTTGCATGACAAAATTTAGCTTCGTCAAAATGATATTAAGGGAGATATTACCTTGCGAAGTGTCATTTTCTTTCCAGTTACTCCTCGCCGTCCGACTGTTATGTGCGTCCCCCTACACACACGAGCTGCCCAGCTGACAGAGGTTGGTTGTAGTTGCTTGATCATATAATCATCTTGCTATGTTCGATTTAAGATTTGTTACCCCTGATAGATAGGTATTTTCAAGGGCTTTTTGCATGACAAGTTTTAGCTTCGTCAAAATGATATTAAGGGAGATATTAACTTGCGAAGTGTCATTTTCTTTCCAGTTACTCCTCGCCGTCCGACTGTTGTGTGCGTCTCTCTACACACACAAGCTGCCCAGCTGACAGAGGTTTGTTCTAGTTGCTCCATCATAAAATCATCTTGCTATCTTCGATTTAAGATTTTTTACCACTGATAGAAAGGTATTTTCAAGGGTTATTTACATGACAGGTTTTAGCTTCGTCAAAATGATTTTAAGGGAGATATTAACTTGCGAAGTGTCATTTTCTTTCCAGTTACTCCTCGCCGTCCGACTGTTGTGTGCGTCTCTCTACACACACAAGCTGCCCAGCTGACAGAGGTTGGTTCTAGTTGCTTGATCATATAATCATCTTGCTATGTTCGATTTAAGATTTTTTACCACTGATAGATAGGTATTTTCAAGGGCTGTTTGCGTGCCAAGTTTGAGCTTCGTCAAAATGATATTAAGGGAGATATTAACTTGCAAAGTGTCATTTTCTTTCCAGTTACTCCTCGCCGTCCGACTATTGTTTGCGGCTCTTTACACACACAAGCTGCCCAGCTGACAGAGGTTAGTTCTAGTTGCTTGATCATATAATCATCTTGCTATGTTCGATTTAAGATTTTTTACCACTGATAGACAGGTATTTTCAAGGGCTGTTTGCGTATCAAGTTTTAGCTTCGTCAAAATAATAATGAAGGAGATATTACCTTGCAAAGTGTCATTTTCTTTCCAGTTACTCCTCGCAGTCCGACTGTTGTGTGCGGATCTTTACACACACCAGCTGCCCAGCTGACAGAGGTTAGTTCTAGTTGCTCTATAATAAAATCATCTTGCTACGTTCGATTTAAGATTTTTTAACACTGATAGATAGGTATTTTCAAGGGCTAGTTGCATGACAAGTTTTAGCTTCGTCAAAATGATATTAAGGGAGATTTTAACTTGCGAAGTGTCATTTTCTTTCCAGTTACTCCTCGCCGTCCGACTATTGTTTGCGGCTCTTTACACACACAAGCTGCCCAGCTGACAGAGGTTAGTTCTAGTTGCTTGATAATATAATGATCTTGCTATGTTCGATTTAAGATTTGATACCACTGATAGATAGGTATTTTCAAGGGCTTTTTGCATGACAAGTTTTAGCTTCGTCAAAATGATATTAAGGTAGATATTAACTTGCGAAGTGTCATTTTCTTTCCAGTTACTCCTCGCAGTCCGACTGTTGTGTGCGGATCTTTACACACACCAGCTGCCCAGCTGACAGAGGTTAGTTCGAGTTGCTCTATAATAAAATCATCTTGCTACGTTCGATTTAAGATTTTTTACCACTGATAGATAGGTATTTTCAAGGGCTGTTTGCGTGCCAAGTTTGAGCTTCGTCAAAATGATATTAAGGGAGATATTAACTTGCAAAGTGTCATTTTCTTTCCAGTTACTCCTCGCCGTCCGACTATTGTTTGCGGCTCTTTACACACACAAGCTGCCCAGCTGACAGAGGTTAGTTCTAGTTGCTTGATCATATAATCATCTTGCTATGTTCGATTTAAGATTTTTTACCACTGATAGACAGGTATTTTCAAGGGCTGTTTGCGTATCAACTTTTAGCTTCGTCAAAATAATAATGAAGGAGATATTAACTTGCAAAGTGTCATTTTCTTTCCAGTTACTTCTCGCCGACCGACTGTTTTGTGCGGCTCTTTACACACACAAGCTGCCCAGCCGACAGAGGTTAGTTCTAGGTGCTTGATAATATAATGATCTTGCTATGTTCGATTTAAGATTTGTTACCACTGATAGATAGGTATTTTCAAGGGCTTTTTGCATGACAAGTTTTAGCTTCGTCAAAATGATATTAAGGTAGATATTAACTTGCGAAGTGTCATTTTCTTTCCAGTTACTTCTCGCCAACCGACTGTTGTGTGCGTCTCTCTACAAACACAAGCTGCCCAGCTGACAGGTTGGTTCTAGTTGCTTGATCATATCATCATCTTGCTATGTTCGATTTAAGATTTGTTACCACTGATAGATAGGTATTTTCAAGGGTTATTTGCATGACAAGTTTTAGCTTCGTCAAAATGATATTAAGGGAGATATTAACTTGCGAAGTGTCATTTTCTTTCCAGTTACTCCTTGCCCTCCGACTGTTGTGTGCGTCTCTCTACACACACAAGCTGCCCAGCTGACAGAGGTTTGTTCTAGTTGCTCCATCATAAAATCATCTTGCTATCTTCGATTTAAGATTTTTTACCACTGATAGAAAGGTATTTTCAAGGGTTATTTACATGACAGGTTTTAGCTTCGTCAAAATGATTTTAAGGGAGATATTAACTTGCGAAGTGTCATTTTCTTTCCAGTTACTCCTCGCCGTCCGACTGTTGTGTGCGTCTCTCTACACACACAAGCTGCCCAGCTGACAGAGGTTGGTTCTAGTTGCTTGATCATATAATCATCTTGCTATGTTCGATTTAAGATTTTTTACCACTGATAGACAGGTATTTTCAAGGGCTGTTTGCGTGCCAAGTTTTAGCTTCGTCAAAATAATAATGAAGGAGATATTAACTTGCAAAGTGTCATTTTTTTTCCAGTTACTTCTCGCCGACCGACTGTTTGTGCGTCTCTCTACACACACAAGCTGCCCAGCTGACAGAGGTTGGTTCTAGTTGCTTGATCATATAATCATCTTGCTATGTTCGATTTAAGATTTTTTACCACTGATAGATAGGTATTTTCAAGGGCTATTTGCATGACAAAATTTAGCTTCGTCAAAATGATATTAAGGGAGATATTACCTTGCGAAGTGTCATTTTCTTTCCAGTTACTCCTCGCCGTCCGACTGTTATGTGCGTCCCCCTACACACACGAGCTGCCCAGCTGACAGAGGTTGGTTGTAGTTGCTTGATCATATAATCATCTTGCTATGTTCGATTTAAGATTTGTTACCCCTGATAGATAGGTATTTTCAAGGGCTTTTTGCATGACAAGTTTTAGCTTCGTCAAAATGATATTAAGGGAGATATTAACTTGCGAAGTGTCATTTTCTTTCCAGTTACTCCTCGCCGTCCGACTGTTGTGTGCGTCTCTCTACACACACAAGCTGCCCAGCTGACAGAGGTTGGTTCTAGTTGCTTGATCATATAATCATCTTGCTATGTTCGATTTAAGATTTTTTACCACTGATAGACAGGTATTTTCAAGGGCTGTTTGCGTGCCAAGTTTTAGCTTCGTCAAAATAATAATGAAGGAGATATTAACTTGCAAAGTGTCATTTTTTTTCCAGTTACTTCTCGCCGACCGACTGTTTGTGCGTCTCTCTACACACACAAGCTGCCCAGCTGACAGAGGTTGGTTCTAGTTGCTTGATCATATAATCATCTTGCTATGTTCGATTTAAGATTTTTTACCACTGATAGATAGGTATTTTCAAGGGCTATTTGCATGACAAAATTTAGCTTCGTCAAAATGATATTAAGGGAGATATTACCTTGCGAAGTGTCATTTTCTTTCCAGTTACTCCTCGCCGTCCGACTGTTATGTGCGTCCCCCTACACACACGAGCTGCCCAGCTGACAGAGGTTGGTTGTAGTTGCTTGATCATATAATCATCTTGCTATGTTCGATTTAAGATTTGTTACCCCTGATAGATAGGTATTTTCAAGGGCTTTTTGCATGACAAGTTTTAGCTTCGTCAAAATGATATTAAGGGAGATATTAACTTGCGAAGTGTCATTTTCTTTCCAGTTACTCCTCGCCGTCCGACTGTTGTGTGCGTCTCTCTACACACACAAGCTGCCCAGCTGACAGAGGTTTGTTCTAGTTGCTCCATCATAAAATCATCTTGCTATCTTCGATTTAAGATTTTTTACCACTGATAGAAAGGTATTTTCAAGGGTTATTTACATGACAGGTTTTAGCTTCGTCAAAATGATTTTAAGGGAGATATTAACTTGCGAAGTGTCATTTTCTTTCCAGTTACTCCTCGCCGTCCGACTGTTGTGTGCGTCTCTCTACACACACAAGCTGCCCAGCTGACAGAGGTTGGTTCTAGTTGCTTGATCATATAATCATCTTGCTATGTTCGATTTAAGAATTTTTACCACTGATAGACAGGTATTTTCAAGGGCTGTTTGCGTGCCAAGTTTTAGCTTCGTCAAAATAATAATGAAGGAGATATTAACTTGCAAAGTGTCATTTTTTTTCCAGTTACTTCTCGCCGACCGACTGTTTGTGCGTCTCTCTACACACACAAGCTGCCCAGCTGACAGAGGTTGGTTCTAGTTGCTTGATCATATAATCATCTTGCTATGTTCGATTTAAGATTTTTTACCACTGATAGATAGGTATTTTCAAGGGCTATTTGCATGACAAAATTTAGCTTCGTCAAAATGATATTAAGGGAGATATTACCTTGCGAAGTGTCATTTTCTTTCCAGTTACTCCTCGCCGTCCGACTGTTATGTGCGTCCCCCTACACACACGAGCTGCCCAGCTGACAGAGGTTGGTTGTAGTTGCTTGATCATATAATCATCTTGCTATGTTCGATTTAAGATTTGTTACCCCTGATAGATAGGTATTTTCAAGGGCTTTTTGCATGACAAGTTTTAGCTTCGTCAAAATGATATTAAGGGAGATATTAACTTGCGAAGTGTCATTTTCTTTCCAGTTACTCCTCGCCGTCCGACTGTTGTGTGCGTCTCTCTACACACACAAGCTGCCCAGCTGACAGAGGTTTGTTCTAGTTGCTCCATCATAAAATCATCTTGCTATCTTCGATTTAAGATTTTTTACCACTGATAGAAAGGTATTTTCAAGGGTTATTTACATGACAGGTTTTAGCTTCGTCAAAATGATTTTAAGGGAGATATTAACTTGCGAAGTGTCATTTTCTTTCCAGTTACTCCTCGCCGTCCGACTGTTGTGTGCGTCTCTCTACACACACAAGCTGCCCAGCTGACAGAGGTTGGTTCTAGTTGCTTGATCATATAATCATCTTGCTATGTTCGATTTAAGATTTTTTACCACTGATAGACAGGTATTTTCAAGGGCTGTTTGCGTGCCAAGTTTTAGCTTCGTCAAAATAATAATGAAGGAGATATTAACTTGCAAAGTGTCATTTTTTTTCCAGTTACTTCTCGCCGACCGACTGTTTGTGCGTCTCTCTACACACACAAGCTGCCCAGCTGACAGAGGTTGGTTCTAGTTGCTTGATCATATAATCATCTTGCTATGTTCGATTTAAGATTTTTTACCACTGATAGATAGGTATTTTCAAGGGCTATTTGCATGACAAAATTTAGCTTCGTCAAAATGATATTAAGGGAGATATTACCTTGCGAAGTGTCATTTTCTTTCCAGTTACTCCTCGCCGTCCGACTGTTATGTGCGTCCCCCTACACACACGAGCTGCCCAGCTGACAGAGGTTGGTTGTAGTTGCTTGATCATATAATCATCTTGCTATGTTCGATTTAAGATTTGTTACCCCTGATAGATAGGTATTTTCAAGGGCTTTTTGCATGACAAGTTTTAGCTTCGTCAAAATGATATTAAGGGAGATATTAACTTGCGAAGTGTCATTTTCTTTCCAGTTACTCCTCGCCGTCCGACTGTTGTGTGCGGCTCTTTACACACACAAGCTCTTCAGCTGACAGAGGTTAGTTCTAGTTGCTCTATAATAAAATCATCTTGCTATGTTCGATTTAAGATTTTTTACCACTGATAGACAGGTATTTTCAAGGGCTGTTTGCGTGCCAAGTTTTAGCTTCGTCAAAATAATAATGAAGGAGATATTAACTTGCAAAGTGTAATTTTCTTTCCAGTAACTTCTCGCCGACCGACTGTTTTGTGCGTCTCTCTACACACACAAGCTGCCCAGCTGACAGAGGTTGGTTCTAGTTGCTTGATCATATAATCATCTTGCTATGTTCGATTTAAGATTTGTTACCACTGATAGATAGGTATTTTCAATGGCTATTTGCAGAACAAGTTTTAGCTTCGTCAAAATGATATTAAGGGAGATATTAACTTGCAAAGTGTCATTTTCTTTGCAGTTACTCCTCGCCGTCCGACTATTGTTTGCGGCTCTTTACACACACAAGCTGCCCAGCTGACAGAGGTTAGTTCTAGTTGCTATATAATAAAATCATCTTGCTATGTTCGATTTAAGATTTTTACCACTGATAGATAGGTATTTTCAAGGGCTATTTGCATGACAAGTTTTAGCTTCGTCAAAATGATATTAAGGGAGATATTAACTTGCGAAGTGTCATTTTCTTTCCAGTTACTCCTCGCCGTCCGACTGTTGTGTGCGTCTCCCTACACACACGAGCTGCCCAGCTGACAGAGGTTGGTTCTAGTTGCTTGATCATATAATCATCTTGCTTTGTTCGATTTAAGACTTGTTACCACTGATAGATAGGTATTTTCAAGGGCTATTTGCATTACAAGTTTTAGCTTCGTCAAAATGATATTAAGGGAGATTTTAACTTGCGAAGTGTCATTTTCTTTCCAGTTACTCCTCGCCGTCCGACTATTGTTTGCGGCTCTTTACACACACAAGCTGCCCAGCTGACAGAGGTTAGTTCTAGTTGCTTGATAATATAATGATCTTGCTATGTTCGATTTAAGATTTGTTTCCACTGATAGATAGGTATTTTCAAGGGCTTTTTGCATGACAAGTTTTAGCTTCGTCAAAATGATATTAAGGTAGATATTAACTTGCGAAGTGTCATTTTCTTTCCAGTTACTTCTCGCCAACCGACTGTTGTGTGCGTCTCTCTACAAACACAAGCTGCCCAGCTGACAGAGGTTGGTTCTAGTTGCTCCATCATAAAATCATCTTGCTATCTTCGATTTAAGATTTTTTACAACTGATAGAAAGGTATTTTCAAGGGTTATTTGCATGACAGGTTTTAGCTTCGTCAAAATGATTTTAAGGGAGATATTAACTTGCGAAGTGTCATTTTCTTTCCAGTTACTCCTCGCCGTCCGACTGTTGTGTGCGTCTCTCTACACACACAAGCTGCCCAGCTGACAGAGGTTGGTTCTAGTTGCTTGATCATATAATCATCTTGCTATGTTCGATTTAAGATTTTTTACCACTGATAGATAGGTATTTTCAAGGGCTATTTGCATGACAAAATTTAGCTTCGTCAAAATAATAATGAAGGAGATATTACCTTGCGAAGTGTCATTTTCTTTCCAGTTACTCCTCGCCGTCCGACTGTTGTGTGCGTCTCTCTACACACACAAGCTGCCCAGCTGACAGAGGTTGGTTCTAGTTGCTTGATCATATAATCATCTTGCTATGTTCGATTTAAGATTTTTTACCACTGATAGACAGGTATTTTCAAGGGCTGTTTGCGTGCCAAGTTTTAGCTTCGTCAAAATAATAATGAAGGAGATATTAACTTGCAAAGTGTCATTTTTTTTCCAGTTACTTCTCGCCGACCGACTGTTTGTGCGTCTCTCTACACACACAAGCTGCCCAGCTGACAGAGGTTGGTTCTAGTTGCTTGATCATATAATCATCTTGCTATGTTCGATTTAAGATGTTTTACCACTGATAGATAGGTATTTTCAAGGGCTATTTGCATGACAAAATTTAGCTTCGTCAAAATGATATTAAGGGAGATATTACCTTGCGAAGTGTCATTTTCTTTCCAGTTACTCCTCGCCGTCCGACTGTTATGTGCGTCCCCCTACACACACGAGCTGCCCAGCTGACAGAGGTTGGTTCTAGTTGCTTGATCATATAATCATCTTGCTATGTTCGATTTAAGATTTGTTACCCCTGATAGATAGGTATTTTCAAGGGCTTTTTGCATGACAAGTTTTAGCTTCGTCAAAATGATATTAAGGGAGATATTAACTTGCGAAGTGTCATTTTCTTTCCAGTTACTCCTCGCCGTCCGACTGTTGTGTGCGGCTCTTTACACACACAAGCTCTTCAGCTGACAGAGGTTAGTTCTAGTTGCTCTATAATAAAATCATCTTGCTATGTTCGATTTAAGATTTTTTACCACTGATAGACAGGTATTTTCAAGGGCTGTTTGCGTGCCAAGTTTTAGCTTCGTCAAAATAATAATGAAGGAGATATTAACTTGCAAAGTGTAATTTTCTTTCCAGTAACTTCTCGCCGACCGACTGTTTTGTGCGTCTCTCTACACACACAAGCTGCCCAGCTGACAGAGGTTGGTTCTAGTTGCTTGATCATATAATCATCTTGCTATGTTCGATTTAAGATTTGTTACCACTGATAGATAGGTATTTTCAATGGCTATTTGCAGAACAAGTTTTAGCTTCGTCAAAATGATATTAAGGGAGATATTAACTTGCAAAGTGTCATTTTCTTTGCAGTTACTCCTCGCCGTCCGACTATTGTTTGCGGCTCTTTACACACACAAGCTGCCCAGCTGACAGAGGTTAGTTCTAGTTGCTATATAATAAAATCATCTTGCTATGTTCGATTTAAGATTTTTACCACTGATAGATAGGTATTTTCAAGGGCTATTTGCATGACAAGTTTTAGCTTCGTCAAAATGATATTAAGGGAGATATTAACTTGCGAAGTGTCATTTTCTTTCCAGTTACTCCTCGCCGTCCGACTGTTGTGTGCGTCTCCCTACACACACGAGCTGCCCAGCTGACAGAGGTTGGTTCTAGTTGCTTGATCATATAATCATCTTGCTTTGTTCGATTTAAGACTTGTTACCACTGATAGATAGGTATTTTCAAGGGCTATTTGCATTACAAGTTTTAGCTTCGTCAAAATGATATTAAGGGAGATTTTAACTTGCGAAGTGTCATTTTCTTTCCAGTTACTCCTCGCCGTCCGACTATTGTTTGCGGCTCTTTACACACACAAGCTGCCCAGCTGACAGAGGTTAGTTCTAGTTGCTTGATAATATAATGATCTTGCTATGTTCGATTTAAGATTTGTTTCCACTGATAGATAGGTATTTTCAAGGGCTTTTTGCATGACAAGTTTTAGCTTCGTCAAAATGATATTAAGGTAGATATTAACTTGCGAAGTGTCATTTTCTTTCCAGTTACTTCTCGCCAACCGACTGTTGTGTGCGTCTCTCTACAAACACAAGCTGCCCAGCTGACAGAGGTTGGTTCTAGTTGCTCCATCATAAAATCATCTTGCTATCTTCGATTTAAGATTTTTTACCACTGATAGAAAGGTATTTTCAAGGGTTATTTGCATGACAGGTTTTAGCTTCGTCAAAATGATTTTAAGGGAGATATTAACTTGCGAAGTGTCATTTTCTTTCCAGTTACTCCTCGCCGTCCGACTGTTGTGTGCGTCTCTCTACACACACAAGCTGCCCAGCTGACAGAGGTTGGTTCTAGTTGCTTGATCATATAATCATCTTGCTATGTTCGATTTAAGATTTTTTACCACTGATAGACAGGTATTTTCAAGGGCTGTTTGCGTGCCAAGTTTTAGCTTCGTCAAAATAATAATGAAGGAGATATTAACTTGCAAAGTGTCATTTTTTTTCCAGTTACTTCTCGCCGACCGACTGTTTGTGCGTCTCTCTACACACACAAGCTGCCCAGCTGACAGAGGTTGGTTCTAGTTGCTTGATCATATAATCATCTTGCTATGTTCGATTTAAGATTTTTTACCACTGATAGATAGGTATTTTCAAGGGCTATTTGCATGACAAAATTTAGCTTCGTCAAAATAATAATGAAGGAGATATTACCTTGCGAAGTGTCATTTTCTTTCCAGTTACTCCTCGCCGTCCGACTGTTGTGTGCGTCTCTCTACACACACAAGCTGCCCAGCTGACAGAGGTTGGTTCTAGTTGCTTGATCATATAATCATCTTGCTATGTTCGATTTAAGATTTTTTACCACTGATAGACAGGTATTTTCAAGGGCTGTTTGCGTGCCAAGTTTTAGCTTCGTCAAAATAATAATGAAGGAGATATTAACTTGCAAAGTGTCATTTTTTTTCCAGTTACTTCTCGCCGACCGACTGTTTGTGCGTCTCTCTACACACACAAGCTGCCCAGCTGACAGAGGTTGGTTCTAGTTGCTTGATCATATAATCATCTTGCTATGTTCGATTTAAGATGTTTTACCACTGATAGATAGGTATTTTCAAGGGCTATTTGCATGACAAAATTTAGCTTCGTCAAAATGATATTAAGGGAGATATTACCTTGCGAAGTGTCATTTTCTTTCCAGTTACTCCTCGCCGTCCGACTGTTATGTGCGTCCCCCTACACACACGAGCTGCCCAGCTGACAGAGGTTGGTTCTAGTTGCTTGATCATATAATCATCTTGCTATGTTCGATTTAAGATTTGTTACCCCTGATAGATAGGTATTTTCAAGGGCTTTTTGCATGACAAGTTTTAGCTTCGTCAAAATGATATTAAGGGAGATATTAACTTGCGAAGTGTCATTTTCTTTCCAGTTACTCCTCGCCGTCCGACTGTTGTGTGCGGCTCTTTACACACACAAGCTCTTCAGCTGACAGAGGTTAGTTCTAGTTGCTCTATAATAAAATCATCTTGCTATGTTCGATTTAAGATTTTTTACCACTGATAGACAGGTATTTTCAAGGGCTGTTTGCGTGCCAAGTTTTAGCTTCGTCAAAATAATAATGAAGGAGATATTAACTTGCAAAGTGTAATTTTCTTTCCAGTTACTTCTCGCCGACCGACTGTTTTGTGCGTCTCTCTACACACACAAGCTGCCCAGCTGACAGAGGTTGGTTCTAGTTGCTTGATCATATAATCATCTTGCTATGTTCGATTTAAGATTTGTTACCACTAATAGATAGGTATTATCAATGGCTATTTGCAGAACAAGTTTTAGCTTCGTCAAAATGATATTAAGGGAGATATTAACTTGCAAAGTGTCATTTTCTTTGCAGTTACTCCTCGCCGTCCAACTATTGTTTGCGGCTCTTTACACACACAAGCTGCCCAGCTGACAGAGGTTAGTTCTAGTTGCTATATAATAAAATCATCTTGCTATGTTCGATTTAAGATTTTTACCACTGATAGATAGGTATTTTCAAGGGCTATTTGCATGACAAGTTTTAGCTTCGTCAAAATGATATTAAGGGAGATTTTAACTTGCGAAGTGTCATTTTCTTTCCAGTTACTCCTCGCCGTCCGACTATTGTTTGCGGCTCTTTACACACACAAGCTGCCCAGCTGACAGAGGTTAGTTCTAGTTGCTTGATAATATAATGATCTTGCTATGTTCGATTTAAGATTTGATACCACTGATAGATAGGTATTTTCAAGGGCTTTTTGCATGACAAGTTTTAGCTTCGTCAAAATGATATTAAGGTAGATATTAACTTGCGAAGTGTCATTTTCTTTCCAGTTACTCCTCGCAGTCCGACTGTTGTGTGCGGATCTTTACACACACCAGCTGCCCAGCTGACAGAGGTTAGTTCGAGTTGCTCTATAATAAAATCATCTTGCTACGTTCGATTTAAGATTTTTTACCACTGATAGATAGGTATTTTCAAGGGCTGTTTGCGTGCCAAGTTTGAGCTTCGTCAAAATGATATTAAGGGAGATATTAACTTGCAAAGTGTCATTTTCTTTCCAGTTACTCCTCGCCGTCCGACTATTGTTTGCGGCTCTTTACACACACAAGCTGCCCAGCTGACAGAGGTTAGTTCTAGTTGCTTGATCATATAATCATCTTGCTATGTTCGATTTAAGATTTTTTACCACTGATAGACAGGTATTTTCAAGGGCTGTTTGCGTATCAACTTTTAGCTTCGTCAAAATAATAATGAAGGAGATATTAACTTGCAAAGTGTCATTTTCTTTCCAGTTACTTCTCGCCGACCGACTGTTTTGTGCGGCTCTTTACACACACAAGCTGCCCAGCCGACAGAGGTTAGTTCTAGGTGCTTGATAATATAATGATCTTGCTATGTTCGATTTAAGATTTGTTACCACTGATAGATAGGTATTTTCAAGGGCTTTTTGCATGACAAGTTTTAGCTTCGTCAAAATGATATTAAGGTAGATATTAACTTGCAAAGTGTCATTTTCTTTGCAGTTACTCCTCGCCGTCCAACTATTGTTTGCGGCTCTTTACACACACAAGCTGCCCAGCTGACAGAGGTTAGTTCTAGTTGCTATATAATAAAATCATCTTGCTATGTTCGATTTAAGATTTTTACCACTGATAGATAGGTATTTTCAAGGGCTATTTGCATGACAAGTTTTAGCTTCGTCAAAATGATATTAAGGGAGATTTTAACTTGCGAAGTGTCATTTTCTTTCCAGTTACTCCTCGCCGTCCGACTATTGTTTGCGGCTCTTTACACACACAAGCTGCCCAGCTGACAGAGGTTAGTTCTAGTTGCTTGATAATATAATGATCTTGCTATGTTCGATTTAAGATTTGATACCACTGATAGATAGGTATTTTCAAGGGCTTTTTGCATGACAAGTTTTAGCTTCGTCAAAATGATATTAAGGTAGATATTAACTTGCGAAGTGTCATTTTCTTTCCAGTTACTCCTCGCAGTCCGACTGTTGTGTGCGGATCTTTACACACACCAGCTGCCCAGCTGACAGAGGTTAGTTCGAGTTGCTCTATAATAAAATCATCTTGCTACGTTCGATTTAAGATTTTTTACCACTGATAGATAGGTATTTTCAAGGGCTGTTTGCGTGCCAAGTTTGAGCTTCGTCAAAATGATATTAAGGGAGATATTAACTTGCAAAGTGTCATTTTCTTTCCAGTTACTCCTCGCCGTCCGACTATTGTTTGCGGCTCTTTACACACACAAGCTGCCCAGCTGACAGAGGTTAGTTCTAGTTGCTTGATCATATAATCATCTTGCTATGTTCGATTTAAGATTTTTTACCACTGATAGACAGGTATTTTCAAGGGCTGTTTGCGTATCAACTTTTAGCTTCGTCAAAATAATAATGAAGGAGATATTAACTTGCAAAGTGTCATTTTCTTTCCAGTTACTTCTCGCCGACCGACTGTTTTGTGCGGCTCTTTACACACACAAGCTGCCCAGCCGACAGAGGTTAGTTCTAGGTGCTTGATAATATAATGATCTTGCTATGTTCGATTTAAGATTTGTTACCACTGATAGATAGGTATTTTCAAGGGCTTTTTGCATGACAAGTTTTAGCTTCGTCAAAATGATATTAAGGTAGATATTAACTTGCGAAGTGTCATTTTCTTTCCAGTTACTTCTCGCCAACCGACTGTTGTGTGCGTCTCTCTACAAACACAAGCTGCCCAGCTGACAGGTTGGTTCTAGTTGCTTGATCATATCATCATCTTGCTATGTTCGATTTAAGATTTGTTACCACTGATAGATAGGTATTTTCAAGGGTTATTTGCATGACAAGTTTTAGCTTCGTCAAAATGATATTAAGGGAGATATTAACTTGCGAAGTGTCATTTTCTTTCCAGTTACTCCTTGCCCTCCGACTGTTGTGTGCGTCTCTCTACACACACAAGCTGCCCAGCTGACAGAGGTTTGTTCTAGTTGCTCCATCATAAAATCATCTTGCTATCTTCGATTTAAGATTTTTTACCACTGATAGAAAGGTATTTTCAAGGGTTATTTACATGACAGGTTTTAGCTTCGTCAAAATGATTTTAAGGGAGATATTAACTTGCGAAGTGTCATTTTCTTTCCAGTTACTCCTCGCCGTCCGACTGTTGTGTGCGTCTCTCTACACACACAAGCTGCCCAGCTGACAGAGGTTGGTTCTAGTTGCTTGATCATATAATCATCTTGCTATGTTCGATTTAAGATTTTTTACCACTGATAGACAGGTATTTTCAAGGGCTGTTTGCGTGCCAAGTTTTAGCTTCGTCAAAATAATAATGAAGGAGATATTAACTTGCAAAGTGTCATTTTTTTTCCAGTTACTTCTCGCCGACCGACTGTTTGTGCGTCTCTCTACACACACAAGCTGCCCAGCTGACAGAGGTTGGTTCTAGTTGCTTGATCATATAATCATCTTGCTATGTTCGATTTAAGATTTTTTACCACTGATAGATAGGTATTTTCAAGGGCTATTTGCATGACAAAATTTAGCTTCGTCAAAATGATATTAAGGGAGATATTACCTTGCGAAGTGTCATTTTCTTTCCAGTTACTCCTCGCCGTCCGACTGTTATGTGCGTCCCCCTACACACACGAGCTGCCCAGCTGACAGAGGTTGGTTGTAGTTGCTTGATCATATAATCATCTTGCTATGTTCGATTTAAGATTTGTTACCCCTGATAGATAGGTATTTTCAAGGGCTTTTTGCATGACAAGTTTTAGCTTCGTCAAAATGATATTAAGGGAGATATTAACTTGCGAAGTGTCATTTTCTTTCCAGTTACTCCTCGCCGTCCGACTGTTGTGTGCGTCTCTCTACACACACAAGCTGCCCAGCTGACAGAGGTTGGTTCTAGTTGCTTGATCATATAATCATCTTGCTATGTTCGATTTAAGATTTTTTACCACTGATAGACAGGTATTTTCAAGGGCTGTTTGCGTGCCAAGTTTTAGCTTCGTCAAAATAATAATGAAGGAGATATTAACTTGCAAAGTGTCATTTTTTTTCCAGTTACTTCTCGCCGACCGACTGTTTGTGCGTCTCTCTACACACACAAGCTGCCCAGCTGACAGAGGTTGGTTCTAGTTGCTTGATCATATAATCATCTTGCTATGTTCGATTTAAGATTTTTTACCACTGATAGATAGGTATTTTCAAGGGCTATTTGCATGACAAAATTTAGCTTCGTCAAAATGATATTAAGGGAGATATTACCTTGCGAAGTGTCATTTTCTTTCCAGTTACTCCTCGCCGTCCGACTGTTATGTGCGTCCCCCTACACACACGAGCTGCCCAGCTGACAGAGGTTGGTTGTAGTTGCTTGATCATATAATCATCTTGCTATGTTCGATTTAAGATTTGTTACCCCTGATAGATAGGTATTTTCAAGGGCTTTTTGCATGACAAGTTTTAGCTTCGTCAAAATGATATTAAGGGAGATATTAACTTGCGAAGTGTCATTTTCTTTCCAGTTACTCCTCGCCGTCCGACTGTTGTGTGCGTCTCTCTACACACACAAGCTGCCCAGCTGACAGAGGTTTGTTCTAGTTGCTCCATCATAAAATCATCTTGCTATCTTCGATTTAAGATTTTTTACCACTGATAGAAAGGTATTTTCAAGGGTTATTTACATGACAGGTTTTAGCTTCGTCAAAATGATTTTAAGGGAGATATTAACTTGCGAAGTGTCATTTTCTTTCCAGTTACTCCTCGCCGTCCGACTGTTGTGTGCGTCTCTCTACACACACAAGCTGCCCAGCTGACAGAGGTTGGTTCTAGTTGCTTGATCATATAATCATCTTGCTATGTTCGATTTAAGATTTTTTACCACTGATAGACAGGTATTTTCAAGGGCTGTTTGCGTGCCAAGTTTTAGCTTCGTCAAAATAATAATGAAGGAGATATTAACTTGCAAAGTGTCATTTTTTTTCCAGTTACTTCTCGCCGACCGACTGTTTGTGCGTCTCTCTACACACACAAGCTGCCCAGCTGACAGAGGTTGGTTCTAGTTGCTTGATCATATAATCATCTTGCTATGTTCGATTTAAGATTTTTTACCACTGATAGATAGGTATTTTCAAGGGCTATTTGCATGACAAAATTTAGCTTCGTCAAAATGATATTAAGGGAGATATTACCTTGCGAAGTGTCATTTTCTTTCCAGTTACTCCTCGCCGTCCGACTGTTATGTGCGTCCCCCTACACACACGAGCTGCCCAGCTGACAGAGGTTGGTTGTAGGTGCTTGATCATATAATCATCTTGCTATGTTCGATTTAAGATTTGTTACCCCTGATAGATAGGTATTTTCAAGGGCTTTTTGCATGACAAGTTTTAGCTTCGTCAAAATGATATTAAGGGAGATATTAACTTGCGAAGTGTCATTTTCTTTCCAGTTACTCCTCGCCGTCCGACTGTTGTGTGCGGCTCTTTACACACACAAGCTCTTCAGCTGACAGAGGTTAGTTCTAGTTGCTCTATAATAAAATCATCTTGCTATGTTCGATTTAAGATTTTTTACCACTGATAGACAGGTATTTTCAAGGGCTGTTTGCGTGCCAAGTTTTAGCTTCGTCAAAATAATAATGAAGGAGATATTAACTTGCAAAGTGTAATTTTCTTTCCAGTAACTTCTCGCCGACCGACTGTTTTGTGCGTCTCTCTACACACACAAGCTGCCCAGCTGACAGAGGTTGGTTCTAGTTGCTTGATCATATAATCATCTTGCTATGTTCGATTTAAGATTTGTTACCACTGATAGATAGGTATTTTCAATGGCTATTTGCAGAACAAGTTTTAGCTTCGTCAAAATGATATTAAGGGAGATATTAACTTGCAAAGTGTCATTTTCTTTGCAGTTACTCCTCGCCGTCCGACTATTGTTTGCGGCTCTTTACACACACAAGCTGCCCAGCTGACAGAGGTTAGTTCTAGTTGCTATATAATAAAATCATCTTGCTATGTTCGATTTAAGATTTTTACCACTGATAGATAGGTATTTTCAAGGGCTATTTGCATGACAAGTTTTAGCTTCGTCAAAATGATATTAAGGGAGATATTAACTTGCGAAGTGTCATTTTCTTTCCAGTTACTCCTCGCCGTCCGACTGTTGTGTGCGTCTCCCTACACACACGAGCTGCCCAGCTGACAGAGGTTGGTTCTAGTTGCTTGATCATATAATCATCTTGCTTTGTTCGATTTAAGACTTGTTACCACTGATAGATAGGTATTTTCAAGGGCTATTTGCATTACAAGTTTTAGCTTCGTCAAAATGATATTAAGGGAGATTTTAACTTGCGAAGTGTCATTTTCTTTCCAGTTACTCCTCGCCGTCCGACTATTGTTTGCGGCTCTTTACACACACAAGCTGCCCAGCTGACAGAGGTTAGTTCTAGTTGCTTGATAATATAATGATCTTGCTATGTTCGATTTAAGATTTGTTTCCACTGATAGATAGGTATTTTCAAGGGCTTTTTGCATGACAAGTTTTAGCTTCGTCAAAATGATATTAAGGTAGATATTAACTTGCGAAGTGTCATTTTCTTTCCAGTTACTTCTCGCCAACCGACTGTTGTGTGCGTCTCTCTACAAACACAAGCTGCCCAGCTGACAGAGGTTGGTTCTAGTTGCTCCATCATAAAATCATCTTGCTATCTTCGATTTAAGATTTTTTACCACTGATAGAAAGGTATTTTCAAGGGTTATTTGCATGACAGGTTTTAGCTTCGTCAAAATGATTTTAAGGGAGATATTAACTTGCGAAGTGTCATTTTCTTTCCAGTTACTCCTCGCCGTCCGACTGTTGTGTGCGTCTCTCTACACACACAAGCTGCCCAGCTGACAGAGGTTGGTTCTAGTTGCTTGATCATATAATCATCTTGCTATGTTCGATTTAAGATTTTTTACCACTGATAGACAGGTATTTTCAAGGGCTGTTTGCGTGCCAAGTTTTAGCTTCGTCAAAATAATAATGAAGGAGATATTAACTTGCAAAGTGTCATTTTTTTTCCAGTTACTTCTCGCCGACCGACTGTTTGTGCGTCTCTCTACACACACAAGCTGCCCAGCTGACAGAGGTTGGTTCTAGTTGCTTGATCATATAATCATCTTGCTATGTTCGATTTAAGATTTTTTACCACTGATAGATAGGTATTTTCAAGGGCTATTTGCATGACAAAATTTAGCTTCGTCAAAATAATAATGAAGGAGATATTACCTTGCGAAGTGTCATTTTCTTTCCAGTTACTCCTCGCCGTCCGACTGTTGTGTGCGTCTCTCTACACACACAAGCTGCCCAGCTGACAGAGGTTGGTTCTAGTTGCTTGATCATATAATCATCTTGCTATGTTCGATTTAAGATTTTTTACCACTGATAGACAGGTATTTTCAAGGGCTGTTTGCGTGCCAAGTTTTAGCTTCGTCAAAATAATAATGAAGGAGATATTAACTTGCAAAGTGTCATTTTTTTTCCAGTTACTTCTCGCCGACCGACTGTTTGTGCGTCTCTCTACACACACAAGCTGCCCAGCTGACAGAGGTTGGTTCTAGTTGCTTGATCATATAATCATCTTGCTATGTTCGATTTAAGATGTTTTACCACTGATAGATAGGTATTTTCAAGGGCTATTTGCATGACAAAATTTAGCTTCGTCAAAATGATATTAAGGGAGATATTACCTTGCGAAGTGTCATTTTCTTTCCAGTTACTCCTCGCCGTCCGACTGTTATGTGCGTCCCCCTACACACACGAGCTGCCCAGCTGACAGAGGTTGGTTCTAGTTGCTTGATCATATAATCATCTTGCTATGTTCGATTTAAGATTTGTTACCCCTGATAGATAGGTATTTTCAAGGGCTTTTTGCATGACAAGTTTTAGCTTCGTCAAAATGATATTAAGGGAGATATTAACTTGCGAAGTGTCATTTTCTTTCCAGTTACTCCTCGCCGTCCGACTGTTGTGTGCGGCTCTTTACACACACAAGCTCTTCAGCTGACAGAGGTTAGTTCTAGTTGCTCTATAATAAAATCATCTTGCTATGTTCGATTTAAGATTTTTTACCACTGATAGACAGGTATTTTCAAGGGCTGTTTGCGTGCCAAGTTTTAGCTTCGTCAAAATAATAATGAAGGAGATATTAACTTGCAAAGTGTAATTTTCTTTCCAGTAACTTCTCGCCGACCGACTGTTTTGTGCGTCTCTCTACACACACAAGCTGCCCAGCTGACAGAGGTTGGTTCTAGTTGCTTGATCATATAATCATCTTGCTATGTTCGATTTAAGATTTGTTACCACTGATAGATAGGTATTTTCAATGGCTATTTGCAGAACAAGTTTTAGCTTCGTCAAAATGATATTAAGGGAGATATTAACTTGCAAAGTGTCATTTTCTTTGCAGTTACTCCTCGCCGTCCGACTATTGTTTGCGGCTCTTTACACACACAAGCTGCCCAGCTGACAGAGGTTAGTTCTAGTTGCTATATAATAAAATCATCTTGCTATGTTCGATTTAAGATTTTTACCACTGATAGATAGGTATTTTCAAGGGCTATTTGCATGACAAGTTTTAGCTTCGTCAAAATGATATTAAGGGAGATATTAACTTGCGAAGTGTCATTTTCTTTCCAGTTACTCCTCGCCGTCCGACTGTTGTGTGCGTCTCCCTACACACACGAGCTGCCCAGCTGACAGAGGTTGGTTCTAGTTGCTTGATCATATAATCATCTTGCTTTGTTCGATTTAAGACTTGTTACCACTGATAGATAGGTATTTTCAAGGGCTATTTGCATTACAAGTTTTAGCTTCGTCAAAATGATATTAAGGGAGATTTTAACTTGCGAAGTGTCATTTTCTTTCCAGTTACTCCTCGCCGTCCGACTATTGTTTGCGGCTCTTTACACACACAAGCTGCCCAGCTGACAGAGGTTAGTTCTAGTTGCTTGATAATATAATGATCTTGCTATGTTCGATTTAAGATTTGTTTCCACTGATAGATAGGTATTTTCAAGGGCTTTTTGCATGACAAGTTTTAGCTTCGTCAAAATGATATTAAGGTAGATATTAACTTGCGAAGTGTCATTTTCTTTCCAGTTACTTCTCGCCAACCGACTGTTGTGTGCGTCTCTCTACAAACACAAGCTGCCCAGCTGACAGAGGTTGGTTCTAGTTGCTCCATCATAAAATCATCTTGCTATCTTCGATTTAAGATTTTTTACCACTGATAGAAAGGTATTTTCAAGGGTTATTTGCATGACAGGTTTTAGCTTCGTCAAAATGATTTTAAGGGAGATATTAACTTGCGAAGTGTCATTTTCTTTCCAGTTACTCCTCGCCGTCCGACTGTTGTGTGCGTCTCTCTACACACACAAGCTGCCCAGCTGACAGAGGTTGGTTCTAGTTGCTTGATCATATAATCATCTTGCTATGTTCGATTTAAGATTTTTTACCACTGATAGACAGGTATTTTCAAGGGCTGTTTGCGTGCCAAGTTTTAGCTTCGTCAAAATAATAATGAAGGAGATATTAACTTGCAAAGTGTCATTTTTTTTCCAGTTACTTCTCGCCGACCGACTGTTTGTGCGTCTCTCTACACACACAAGCTGCCCAGCTGACAGAGGTTGGTTCTAGTTGCTTGATCATATAATCATCTTGCTATGTTCGATTTAAGATTTTTTACCACTGATAGATAGGTATTTTCAAGGGCTATTTGCATGACAAAATTTAGCTTCGTCAAAATAATAATGAAGGAGATATTAACTTGCAAAGTGTCATTTTTTTTCCAGTTACTTCTCGCCGACCGACTGTTTGTGCGTCTCTCTACACACACAAGCTGCCCAGCTGACAGAGGTTGGTTCTAGTTGCTTGATCATATAATCATCTTGCTATGTTCGATTTAAGATGTTTTACCACTGATAGATAGGTATTTTCAAGGGCTATTTGCATGACAAAATTTAGCTTCGTCAAAATGATATTAAGGGAGATATTACCTTGCGAAGTGTCATTTTCTTTCCAGTTACTCCTCGCCGTCCGACTGTTATGTGCGTCCCCCTACACACACGAGCTGCCCAGCTGACAGAGGTTGGTTCTAGTTGCTTGATCATATAATCATCTTGCTATGTTCGATTTAAGATTTGTTACCCCTGATAGATAGGTATTTTCAAGGGCTTTTTGCATGACAAGTTTTAGCTTCGTCAAAATGATATTAAGGGAGATATTAACTTGCGAAGTGTCATTTTCTTTCCAGTTACTCCTCGCCGTCCGACTGTTGTGTGCGGCTCTTTACACACACAAGCTCTTCAGCTGACAGAGGTTAGTTCTAGTTGCTCTATAATAAAATCATCTTGCTATGTTCGATTTAAGATTTTTTACCACTGATAGACAGGTATTTTCAAGGGCTGTTTGCGTGCCAAGTTTTAGCTTCGTCAAAATAATAATGAAGGAGATATTAACTTGCAAAGTGTAATTTTCTTTCCAGTTACTTCTCGCCGACCGACTGTTTTGTGCGTCTCTCTACACACACAAGCTGCCCAGCTGACAGAGGTTGGTTCTAGTTGCTTGATCATATAATCATCTTGCTATGTTCGATTTAAGATTTGTTACCACTAATAGATAGGTATTATCAATGGCTATTTGCAGAACAAGTTTTAGCTTCGTCAAAATGATATTAAGGGAGATATTAACTTGCAAAGTGTCATTTTCTTTGCAGTTACTCCTCGCCGTCCAACTATTGTTTGCGGCTCTTTACACACACAAGCTGCCCAGCTGACAGAGGTTAGTTCTAGTTGCTATATAATAAAATCATCTTGCTATGTTCGATTTAAGATTTTTACCACTGATAGATAGGTATTTTCAAGGGCTATTTGCATGACAAGTTTTAGCTTCGTCAAAATGATATTAAGGGAGATATTAACTTGCGAAGTGTCATTTTCTTTCCAGTTACTCCTCGCCGTCCGACTGTTGTGTGCGTCTCCCTACACACACGAGCTGCCCAGCTGACAGAGGTTGGTTCTAGTTGCTTGATCATATAATCATCTTGCTTTGTTCGATTTAAGACTTGTTACCACTGATAGATAGGTTTTTTCAAGGGCTATTTGCATTACAAGTTTTAGCTTCGTCAAAATGATATTAAGGGAGATTTTAACTTGCGAAGTGTCATTTTCTTTCCAGTTACTCCTCGCCGTCCGACTATTGTTTGCGGCTCTTTACACACACAAGCTGCCCAGCTGACAGAGGTTAGTTCTAGTTGCTTGATAATATAATGATCTTGCTATGTTCGATTTAAGATTTGTTTCCACTGATAGATAGGTATTTTCAAGGGCTTTTTGCATGACAAGTTTTAGCTTCGTCAAAATGATATTAAGGTAGATATTAACTTGCGAAGTGTCATTTTCTTTCCAGTTACTTCTCGCCAACCGACTGTTGTGTGCGTCTCTCTACAAACACAAGCTGCCCAGCTGACAGAGGTTGGTTCTAGTTGCTTGATCATATCATCATCTTGCTATGTTCGATTTAAGATTTGTTACCACTGATAGATAGGTATTTTCAAGGGTTATTTACATGACAAGTTTTAGCTTCGTCAAAATGATATTAAGGGAGATATTAACTTGCGAAGTGTCATTTTCTTTCCAGTTACTCCTTGCCCTCCGACTCTTGTGTGCGTCTCTCTACACACACAAGCTGCCCAGCTGACAGAGGTTTTTTCTAGTTGCTCCATCATAAAATCATCTTGCTATCTTCGATTTAAGATTTTTTACCACTGATAGAAAGGTATTTTCAAGGGTTATTTGCATGACAGGTTTTAGCTTCGTCAAAATGATTTTAAGGGAGATATTAACTTGCGAAGTGTCATTTTCTTTCCAGTTACTCCTCGCCGTCCGACTGTTGTGTGCGTCTCTCTACACACACAAGCTGCCCAGCTGACAGAGGTTGGTTCTAGTTGCTTGATCATATAATCATCTTGCTATGTTCGATTTAAGATTTTTTACCACTGATAGACAGGTATTTTCAAGGGCTGTTTGCGTGCCAAGTTTTAGCTTCGTCAAAATAATAATGAAGGAGATATTAACTTGCAAAGTGTCATTTTTTTTCCAGTTACTTCTTGCCGACCGACTGTTTGTGCGTCTCTCTACACACACAAGCTGCCCAGCTGACAGAGGTTGGTTCTAGTTGCTCTATAATAAAATCATCTTGCTATGTTCGATTTCAGATTTTTTACCACTGATAGACAGGTATTTTCAAGGGCTGTTTGCGTGCCAAGTTTTAGCTTCGTCAAAATAATAATGAAGGAGATATTAACTTGCAAAGTGTCATTTTCTTTCCAGTTACTCCTCGCCGTCCGACAGTTGTGTGCGTCTCTCTACACACACAAGCTGCCCAGCTGACAGAGGTTGGTTCTAGTTGCTTGATAATATAATGATCTTGCTATGTTCGATTTAAGATTTTTTACCACTGATAGATAGGTATTTTCAAGGGCTTTTTGCATGACAAGTTTTAGCTTCGTCAAAATGATATTAAGGGAGATATTAACTTGCGAAGTGTCATTTTCTTTCCAGTTACTCCTCGCCGTCCGACTGTTGTGTGCGTCTCTCTACACACACAAGCTGCCCAGCTCACAGAGGTGGGTTCTAGTTGCTTGATCATATAATCATCTTGCTATGTTCGATTTAAGATTTGTTACCACTGATAGATAGGTATTTTCAATGGCTATTTGCATGACAAGTTTTAGCTTCGTCAAAATGATATTAAGGGAGATATTAACTTGCGAAGTGTCATTTTCTTTCCAGTTACTCCTCGCCGTCCGACTGTTGTGTGCGTCTCTCTACACACACAAGCTGCCCAGCTGACAGAGGTTGGTTCTAGTTGCTTGATCATATAATCATCTTGCTATGTTCGATTTAAGATTTTTTACCACTGATAGACAGGTATTTTCAAGGGCTGTTTGCGTGCCAAGTTTTAGCTTCGTCAAAATAATAATGAAGGAGATATTAACTTGCAAAGTGTCATTTTTTTTCCAGTTACTTCTCGCCGACCGACTGTTTGTGCGTCTCTCTACACACACAAGCTGCCCAGCTGACAGAGGTTGGTTCTAGTTGCTTGATCATATAATCATCTTGCTATGTTCGATTTAAGATGTTTTACCACTGATAGATAGGTATTTTCAAGGGCTATTTGCATGACAAAATTTAGCTTCGTCAAAATGATATTAAGGGAGATATTACCTTGCGAAGTGTCATTTTCTTTCCAGTTACTCCTCGCCGTCCGACTGTTATGTGCGTCCCCCTACACACACGAGCTGCCCAGCTGACAGAGGTTGGTTCTAGTTGCTTGATCATATAATCATCTTGCTATGTTCGATTTAAGATTTGTTACCCCTGATAGATAGGTATTTTCAAGGGCTTTTTGCATGACAAGTTTTAGCTTCGTCAAAATGATATTAAGGGAGATATTAACTTGCGAAGTGTCATTTTCTTTCCAGTTACTCCTCGCCGTCCGACTGTTGTGTGCGGCTCTTTACACACACAAGCTCTTCAGCTGACAGAGGTTAGTTCTAGTTGCTCTATAATAAAATCATCTTGCTATGTTCGATTTAAGATTTTTTACCACTGATAGACAGGTATTTTCAAGGGCTGTTTGCGTGCCAAGTTTTAGCTTCGTCAAAATAATAATGAAGGAGATATTAACTTGCAAAGTGTAATTTTCTTTCCAGTTACTTCTCGCCGACCGACTGTTTTGTGCGTCTCTCTACACACACAAGCTGCCCAGCTGACAGAGGTTGGTTCTAGTTGCTATATAATAAAATCATCTTGCTATGTTCGATTTAAGATTTTTACCACTGATAGATAGGTATTTTCAAGGGCTATTTGCATGACAAGTTTTAGCTTCGTCAAAATGATATTAAGGGAGATATTAACTTGCGAAGTGTCATTTTCTTTCCAGTTACTCCTCGCCGTCCGACTGTTGTGTGCGTCTCCCTACACACACGAGCTGCCCAGCTGACAGAGGTTGGTTCTAGTTGCTTGATCATATAATCATCTTGCTTTGTTCGATTTAAGACTTGTTACCACTGATAGATAGGTTTTTTCAAGGGCTATTTGCATTACAAGTTTTAGCTTCGTCAAAATGATATTAAGGGAGATTTTAACTTGCGAAGTGTCATTTTCTTTCCAGTTACTCCTCGCCGTCCGACTATTGTTTGCGGCTCTTTACACACACAAGCTGCCCAGCTGACAGAGGTTAGTTCTAGTTGCTTGATAATATAATGATCTTGCTATGTTCGATTTAAGATTTGTTTCCACTGATAGATAGGTATTTTCAAGGGCTTTTTGCATGACAAGTTTTAGCTTCGTCAAAATGATATTAAGGTAGATATTAACTTGCGAAGTGTCATTTTCTTTCCAGTTACTTCTCGCCAACCGACTGTTGTGTGCGTCTCTCTACAAACACAAGCTGCCCAGCTGACAGAGGTTGGTTCTAGTTGCTTGATCATATCATCATCTTGCTATGTTCGATTTAAGATTTGTTACCACTGATAGATAGGTATTTTCAAGGGTTATTTACATGACAAGTTTTAGCTTCGTCAAAATGATATTAAGGGAGATATTAACTTGCGAAGTGTCATTTTCTTTCCAGTTACTCCTTGCCCTCCGACTCTTGTGTGCGTCTCTCTACACACACAAGCTGCCCAGCTGACAGAGGTTTTTTCTAGTTGCTCCATCATAAAATCATCTTGCTATCTTCGATTTAAGATTTTTTACCACTGATAGAAAGGTATTTTCAAGGGTTATTTGCATGACAGGTTTTAGCTTCGTCAAAATGATTTTAAGGGAGATATTAACTTGCGAAGTGTCATTTTCTTTCCAGTTACTCCTCGCCGTCCGACTGTTGTGTGCGTCTCTCTACACACACAAGCTGCCCAGCTGACAGAGGTTGGTTCTAGTTGCTTGATCATATAATCATCTTGCTATGTTCGATTTAAGATTTTTTACCACTGATAGACAGGTATTTTCAAGGGCTGTTTGCGTGCCAAGTTTTAGCTTCGTCAAAATAATAATGAAGGAGATATTAACTTGCAAAGTGTCATTTTTTTTCCAGTTACTTCTCGCCGACCGACTGTTTGTGCGTCTCTCTACACACACAAGCTGCCCAGCTGACAGAGGTTGGTTCTAGTTGCTCTATAATAAAATCATCTTGCTATGTTCGATTTCAGATTTTTTACCACTGATAGACAGGTATTTTCAAGGGCTGTTTGCGTGCCAAGTTTTAGCTTCGTCAAAATAATAATGAAGGAGATATTAACTTGCAAAGTGTCATTTTCTTTCCAGTTACTCCTCGCCGTCCGACAGTTGTGTGCGTCTCTCTACACACACAAGCTGCCCAGCTGACAGAGGTTGGTTCTAGTTGCTTGATAATATAATGATCTTGCTATGTTCGATTTAAGATTTTTTACCACTGATAGATAGGTATTTTCAAGGGCTTTTTGCATGACAAGTTTTAGCTTCGTCAAAATGATATTAAGGGAGATATTAACTTGCGAAGTGTCGTTTTCTTTCCAGTTACTCCTCGCCGTCTGACTGTTGTGTGCGTCTCTCTACACACACAAGCTGCCCAGCTCACAGAGGTGGGTTCTAGTTGCTTGATCATATAATCATCTTGCTATGTTCGATTTAAGATTTGTTACCACTGATAGATAGGTATTTTCAATGGCTATTTGCATGACAAGTTTTAGCTTCGTCAAAATGATATTAAGGGAGATATTAACTTGCGAAGTGTCATTTTCTTTCCAGTTACTCCTCGCCGTCCGACTGTTGTGTGCGTCTCTCTACACACACAAGCTGCCCAGCTGACAGAGGTTGGTTCTAGTTGCTTGATCATATAATCATCTTGCTATGTTCGATTTAAGATTTGTTACCACTGATAGATAGGTATTTTCAATGGCTATTTGCATGACAAGTTTTAGCTTCGTCAAAATGATATTAAGGGAGATATTAACTTGCGAAATGTCATTTTCTTTCCAGTTACTCCTCGCCGTCCGACAGTTGTGTGCGTCTCTCTACACACACAAGCTGCCCAGCTGACAGAGGTTGGTTCTAGTTGCTTGATCATATAATCATCTTGCTATGTTCGATTTAAGATTTTTTACCACTGATAGATAGGTATTTTCAAGGGCTTTTTGCATGACAAGTTTTAGCTTCGTCAAAATGATATTAAGGGAGATATTAACTTGCGAAGTGTCATTTTCTTTCCAGTTACTCCTCGCCGTCCGACTGTTGTGTGCGGCTCTTTACACACACAAGCTCTTCAGCTGACAGAGGTTAGTTCTAGTTGCTCTATAATAAAATCATCTTGCTATGTTCGATTTAAGATTTTTTACCACTGATAGACAGGTATTTTCAAGGGCTGTTTGCGTGCCACGTTTTAGCTTCGTCAAAATAATAATGAAGGAGATATTAACTTGCAAAGTGTAATTTTTTTTCCAGTTACTTCTCGCCGACCGACTGTTTGTGCGTCTCTCTACACACACAAGCTGCCCAGCTGACAGAGGTTAGTTCTAGTTGCTTGATCATATAATCATCTTGCTATGTTCGATTTAAGATTTTTTACCACTGATAGATAGGTATTTTCAAGGGCTATTTGCATGACAAAATTTAGCTTCGTCAAAATGATATTAAGGGAGATATTAACTTGCGAAGTGTCATTTTCTTTCCAGTTCCTCCTCGCCGTCCGACTGTTGTGTGCGTCCCCCTACACACACGAGCTGCCCAGCTGACAGAGGTTGGTTCTAGTTGCTTGATCATGTAATCATCTTGGTATGTTCGATTTAAGATTTTTTACGACTGATAGATAGGTATTTTCAAGGGCTATTTGCATGACACGTTTTAGCTTCGTCAAAATGATATTAAGGGAGATATTAACTTGCGAAGTGTCATTTTCTTTCCAGTTACTCCTCGCCGTCCGACTGTTGTGTGCGGCTCTTTACACACACAAGCTGCCCAGCTGACAGAGGTTAGTTCTAGATGCTCTATAATAAAATCATCTTGCTATGTTCGATTTAAGATTGTTTACCACTGATAGACAGGTATTTTCAAGGGCTGTTTGCGTGCCAAGTTTTAGCTTCGTCAAAATGATATTAAGGTAGATATTAACTTGCGAAGTGGTATTTTCTTTCCAGTTACTCCTCGCCGTCCGACTGTTGTGTGCGTCTCCCTACACACACGAGCTGCCCAGCTGACAGAGGTTGGTTCTAGTTGCTTGATCATATAATCATCTTGCTTTGTTCGATTTAAGACTTGTTACCACTGATAGATAGGTATTTTCAAGGGCCATTTGCATTACAAGTTTTAGCTTCGTCAAAATGATATTAAGGGAGATTTTAACTTGCGAAGTGTCATTTTCTTTCCAGTTACTCCTCGCCGTCCGACTATTGTTTGCGGCTCTTTACACACACAAGCTGCCCAGCTGACAGAGGTTAGTTCTAGTTGCTTGATAATATAATGATCTTGCTATGTTCGATTTAAGATTTGTTACCACTGATAGATAGGTATTTTCAAGGGCTTTTTGCATGACAAGTTTTAGCTTCGTCAAAATGATATTAAGGTAGATATTAACTTGCGAAGTGTCATTTTCTTTCCAGTTACTTTTCGCCAACCGACTGTTGTGTGCGTCTCTCTACAAACACAAGCTGCCCAGCTGACAGAGGTTGGTTCTAGTTGCTTGATCATATAATCATCTTGCTATGTTCGATTTAAGATTTTTTACCACTGATAGACAGGTATTTTCAAGGGCTGTTTGCGTGCCAAGTTTTAGCTTCGTCAAAATAATGATGAAGGAGATATTAACTTGCAAAGTGTCATTTTTTTTCCAGTTACTTCTCGCCGACCGACTGTTTGTGCGTCTCTCTACACACACAAGCTGCCCAGCTGACAGAGGTTAGTTCTAGTTGCTTGATCATATAATCATCTTGCTATGTTCGATTTAAGATTTTTTACCACTGATAGATAGGTATTTTCAAGGGCTATTTGCATGACAAAATTTAGCTTCGTCAAAATGATATTAAGGGAGATATTAACTTGCGAAGTGTCATTTTCTTTCCAGTTCCTCCTCGCCGTCCGACTGTTGTGTGCGTCCCCCTACACACACGAGCTGCCCAGCTGACAGAGGTTGGTTCTAGTTGCTTGATCATGTAATCATCTTGCTATGTTCGATTTAAGACTTTTTACGACTGATAGATAGATATTTTCAAGGGCTATTTGCATGACACGTTTTAGCTTCGTCAAAATGATATTAAGGGAGATTTTAACTTGCGAAGTGTCATTTTCTTTCCAGTTACTCCTCGCCGTCCGACTGTTGTGTGCGTCTCTCTACACACACAAGCTGCCCAGCTGACAGAGGTTGGTTCTAGTTGCTTGATCATATAATCATCTTGCTATGTTCGATTTAAGATTTGTTACCCCTGATAGATAGGTATTTTCAAGGGCTTTTTGCATGACAAGTTTTAGCTTCGTCAAAATGATATTAAGGGAGATATTAACTTGCGAAGTGTCATTTTCTTTCCAGTTACTCCTCGCCGTCCGACTGTTGTGTGCGGCTCTTTACACACACAAGCTCTTCAGCTGACAGAGGTTAGTTCTAGTTGCTCTATAATAAAATCATCTTGCTATGTTCGATTTAAGATTTTTTACCACTGATAGACAGGTATTTTCAAGGGCTGTTTGCGTGCCAAGTTTTAGCTTCGTCAAAATAATAATGAAGGAGATATTAACTTGCAAAGTGTAATTTTCTTTCCAGTTACTTCTCGCCGACCGACTGTTTTGTGCGTCTCTCTACACACACAAGCTGCCCAGCTGACAGAGGTTGGTTCTAGTTGCTTGATCATATAATCATCTTGCTATGTTCGATTTAAGATTTGTTACCACTAATAGATAGGTATTATCAATGGCTATTTGCAGAACAAGTTTTAGCTTCGTCAAAATGATATTAAGGGAGATATTAACTTGCAAAGTGTCATTTTCTTTGCAGTTACTCCTCGCCGTCCAACTATTGTTTGCGGCTCTTTACACACACAAGCTGCCCAGCTGACAGAGGTTAGTTCTAGTTGCTATATAATAAAATCATCTTGCTATGTTCGATTTAAGATTTTTACCACTGATAGATAGGTATTTTCAAGGGCTATTTGCATGACAAGTTTTAGCTTCGTCAAAATGATATTAAGGGAGATATTAACTTGCGAAGTGTCATTTTCTTTCCAGTTACTCCTCGCCGTCCGACTGTTGTGTGCGTCTCCCTACACACACGAGCTGCCCAGCTGACAGAGGTTGGTTCTAGTTGCTTGATCATATAATCATCTTGCTTTGTTCGATTTAAGACTTGTTACCACTGATAGATAGGTTTTTTCAAGGGCTATTTGCATTACAAGTTTTAGCTTCGTCAAAATGATATTAAGGGAGATTTTAACTTGCGAAGTGTCATTTTCTTTCCAGTTACTCCTCGCCGTCCGACTATTGTTTGCGGCTCTTTACACACACAAGCTGCCCAGCTGACAGAGGTTAGTTCTAGTTGCTTGATAATATAATGATCTTGCTATGTTCGATTTAAGATTTGTTTCCACTGATAGATAGGTATTTTCAAGGGCTTTTTGCATGACAAGTTTTAGCTTCGTCAAAATGATATTAAGGTAGATATTAACTTGCGAAGTGTCATTTTCTTTCCAGTTACTTCTCGCCAACCGACTGTTGTGTGCGTCTCTCTACAAACACAAGCTGCCCAGCTGACAGAGGTTGGTTCTAGTTGCTTGATCATATCATCATCTTGCTATGTTCGATTTAAGATTTGTTACCACTGATAGATAGGTATTTTCAAGGGTTATTTACATGACAAGTTTTAGCTTCGTCAAAATGATATTAAGGGAGATATTAACTTGCGAAGTGTCATTTTCTTTCCAGTTACTCCTTGCCCTCCGACTCTTGTGTGCGTCTCTCTACACACACAAGCTGCCCAGCTGACAGAGGTTTTTTCTAGTTGCTCCATCATAAAATCATCTTGCTATCTTCGATTTAAGATTTTTTACCACTGATAGAAAGGTATTTTCAAGGGTTATTTGCATGACAGGTTTTAGCTTCGTCAAAATGATTTTAAGGGAGATATTAACTTGCGAAGTGTCATTTTCTTTCCAGTTACTCCTCGCCGTCCGACTGTTGTGTGCGTCTCTCTACACACACAAGCTGCCCAGCTGACAGAGGTTGGTTCTAGTTGCTTGATCATATAATCATCTTGCTATGTTCGATTTAAGATTTTTTACCACTGATAGACAGGTATTTTCAAGGGCTGTTTGCGTGCCAAGTTTTAGCTTCGTCAAAATAATAATGAAGGAGATATTAACTTGCAAAGTGTCATTTTTTTTCCAGTTACTTCTTGCCGACCGACTGTTTGTGCGTCTCTCTACACACACAAGCTGCCCAGCTGACAGAGGTTGGTTCTAGTTGCTCTATAATAAAATCATCTTGCTATGTTCGATTTCAGATTTTTTACCACTGATAGACAGGTATTTTCAAGGGCTGTTTGCGTGCCAAGTTTTAGCTTCGTCAAAATAATAATGAAGGAGATATTAACTTGCAAAGTGTCATTTTCTTTCCAGTTACTCCTCGCCGTCCGACAGTTGTGTGCGTCTCTCTACACACACAAGCTGCCCAGCTGACAGAGGTTGGTTCTAGTTGCTTGATAATATAATGATCTTGCTATGTTCGATTTAAGATTTTTTACCACTGATAGATAGGTATTTTCAAGGGCTTTTTGCATGACAAGTTTTAGCTTCGTCAAAATGATATTAAGGGAGATATTAACTTGCGAAGTGTCATTTTCTTTCCAGTTACTCCTCGCCGTCCGACTGTTGTGTGCGTCTCTCTACACACACAAGCTGCCCAGCTCACAGAGGTGGGTTCTAGTTGCTTGATCATATAATCATCTTGCTATGTTCGATTTAAGATTTGTTACCACTGATAGATAGGTATTTTCAATGGCTATTTGCATGACAAGTTTTAGCTTCGTCAAAATGATATTAAGGGAGATATTAACTTGCGAAGTGTCATTTTCTTTCCAGTTACTCCTCGCCGTCCGACTGTTGTGTGCGTCTCTCTACACACACAAGCTGCCCAGCTGACAGAGGTTGGTTCTAGTTGCTTGATCATATAATCATCTTGCTATGTTCGATTTAAGATTTGTTACCACTGATAGACAGGTATTTTCAAGGGCTGTTTGCGTGCCAAGTTTTAGCTTCGTCAAAATAATAATGAAGGAGATATTAACTTGCAAAGTGTCATTTTTTTTCCAGTTACTTCTCGCCGACCGACTGTTTGTGCGTCTCTCTACACACACAAGCTGCCCAGCTGACAGAGGTTGGTTCTAGTTGCTTGATCATATAATCATCTTGCTATGTTCGATTTAAGATGTTTTACCACTGATAGATAGGTATTTTCAAGGGCTATTTGCATGACAAAATTTAGCTTCGTCAAAATGATATTAAGGGAGATATTACCTTGCGAAGTGTCATTTTCTTTCCAGTTACTCCTCGCCGTCCGACTGTTATGTGCGTCCCCCTACACACACGAGCTGCCCAGCTGACAGAGGTTGGTTCTAGTTGCTTGATCATATAATCATCTTGCTATGTTCGATTTAAGATTTGTTACCCCTGATAGATAGGTATTTTCAAGGGCTTTTTGCATGACAAGTTTTAGCTTCGTCAAAATGATATTAAGGGAGATATTAACTTGCGAAGTGTCATTTTCTTTCCAGTTACTCCTCGCCGTCCGACTGTTGTGTGCGGCTCTTTACACACACAAGCTCTTCAGCTGACAGAGGTTAGTTCTAGTTGCTCTATAATAAAATCATCTTGCTATGTTCGATTTAAGATTTTTTACCACTGATAGACAGGTATTTTCAAGGGCTGTTTGCGTGCCAAGTTTTAGCTTCGTCAAAATAATAATGAAGGAGATATTAACTTGCAAAGTGTAATTTTCTTTCCAGTTACTTCTCGCCGACCGACTGTTTTGTGCGTCTCTCTACACACACAAGCTGCCCAGCTGACAGAGGTTGGTTCTAGTTGCTATATAATAAAATCATCTTGCTATGTTCGATTTAAGATTTTTACCACTGATAGATAGGTATTTTCAAGGGCTATTTGCATGACAAGTTTTAGCTTCGTCAAAATGATATTAAGGGAGATATTAACTTGCGAAGTGTCATTTTCTTTCCAGTTACTCCTCGCCGTCCGACTGTTGTGTGCGTCTCCCTACACACACGAGCTGCCCAGCTGACAGAGGTTGGTTCTAGTTGCTTGATCATATAATCATCTTGCTTTGTTCGATTTAAGACTTGTTACCACTGATAGATAGGTTTTTTCAAGGGCTATTTGCATTACAAGTTTTAGCTTCGTCAAAATGATATTAAGGGAGATTTTAACTTGCGAAGTGTCATTTTCTTTCCAGTTACTCCTCGCCGTCCGACTATTGTTTGCGGCTCTTTACACACACAAGCTGCCCAGCTGACAGAGGTTAGTTCTAGTTGCTTGATAATATAATGATCTTGCTATGTTCGATTTAAGATTTGTTTCCACTGATAGATAGGTATTTTCAAGGGCTTTTTGCATGACAAGTTTTAGCTTCGTCAAAATGATATTAAGGTAGATATTAACTTGCGAAGTGTCATTTTCTTTCCAGTTACTTCTCGCCAACCGACTGTTGTGTGCGTCTCTCTACAAACACAAGCTGCCCAGCTGACAGAGGTTGGTTCTAGTTGCTTGATCATATCATCATCTTGCTATGTTCGATTTAAGATTTGTTACCACTGATAGATAGGTATTTTCAAGGGTTATTTACATGACAAGTTTTAGCTTCGTCAAAATGATATTAAGGGAGATATTAACTTGCGAAGTGTCATTTTCTTTCCAGTTACTCCTTGCCCTCCGACTCTTGTGTGCGTCTCTCTACACACACAAGCTGCCCAGCTGACAGAGGTTTTTTCTAGTTGCTCCATCATAAAATCATCTTGCTATCTTCGATTTAAGATTTTTTACCACTGATAGAAAGGTATTTTCAAGGGTTATTTGCATGACAGGTTTTAGCTTCGTCAAAATGATTTTAAGGGAGATATTAACTTGCGAAGTGTCATTTTCTTTCCAGTTACTCCTCGCCGTCCGACTGTTGTGTGCGTCTCTCTACACACACAAGCTGCCCAGCTGACAGAGGTTGGTTCTAGTTGCTTGATCATATAATCATCTTGCTATGTTCGATTTAAGATTTTTTACCACTGATAGACAGGTATTTTCAAGGGCTGTTTGCGTGCCAAGTTTTAGCTTCGTCAAAATAATAATGAAGGAGATATTAACTTGCAAAGTGTCATTTTTTTTCCAGTTACTTCTCGCCGACCGACTGTTTGTGCGTCTCTCTACACACACAAGCTGCCCAGCTGACAGAGGTTGGTTCTAGTTGCTCTATAATAAAATCATCTTGCTATGTTCGATTTCAGATTTTTTACCACTGATAGACAGGTATTTTCAAGGGCTGTTTGCGTGCCAAGTTTTAGCTTCGTCAAAATAAGAAATGAAGGAGATATTAACTTGCAAAGTGTCATTTTCTTTCCAGTTACTCCTCGCCGTCCGACAGTTGTGTGCGTCTCTCTACACACACAAGCTGCCCAGCTGACAGAGGTTGGTTCTAGTTGCTTGATAATATAATGATCTTGCTATGTTCGATTTAAGATTTTTTACCACTGATAGATAGGTATTTTCAAGGGCTTTTTGCATGACAAGTTTTAGCTTCGTCAAAATGATATTAAGGGAGATATTAACTTGCGAAGTGTCGTTTTCTTTCCAGTTACTCCTCGCCGTCTGACTGTTGTGTGCGTCTCTCTACACACACAAGCTGCCCAGCTCACAGAGGTGGGTTCTAGTTGCTTGATCATATAATCATCTTGCTATGTTCGATTTAAGATTTGTTACCACTGATAGATAGGTATTTTCAATGGCTATTTGCATGACAAGTTTTAGCTTCGTCAAAATGATATTAAGGGAGATATTAACTTGCGAAGTGTCATTTTCTTTCCAGTTACTCCTCGCCGTCCGACTGTTGTGTGCGTCTCTCTACACACACAAGCTGCCCAGCTGACAGAGGTTGGTTCTAGTTGCTTGATCATATAATCATCTTGCTATGTTCGATTTAAGATTTGTTACCACTGATAGATAGGTATTTTCAATGGCTATTTGCATGACAAGTTTTAGCTTCGTCAAAATGATATTAAGGGAGATATTAACTTGCGAAATGTCATTTTCTTTCCAGTTACTCCTCGCCGTCCGACAGTTGTGTGCGTCTCTCTACACACACAAGCTGCCCAGCTGACAGAGGTTGGTTCTAGTTGCTTGATCATATAATCATCTTGCTATGTTCGATTTAAGATTTTTTACCACTGATAGATAGGTATTTTCAAGGGCTTTTTGCATGACAAGTTTTAGCTTCGTCAAAATGATATTAAGGGAGATATTAACTTGCGAAGTGTCATTTTCTTTCCAGTTACTCCTCGCCGTCCGACTGTTGTGTGCGGCTCTTTACACACACAAGCTCTTCAGCTGACAGAGGTTAGTTCTAGTTGCTCTATAATAAAATCATCTTGCTATGTTCGATTTAAGATTTTTTACCACTGATAGACAGGTATTTTCAAGGGCTGTTTGCGTGCCACGTTTTAGCTTCGTCAAAATAATAATGAAGGAGATATTAACTTGCAAAGTGTAATTTTTTTTCCAGTTACTTCTCGCCGACCGACTGTTTGTGCGTCTCTCTACACACACAAGCTGCCCAGCTGACAGAGGTTAGTTCTAGTTGCTTGATCATATAATCATCTTGCTATGTTCGATTTAAGATTTTTTACCACTGATAGATAGGTATTTTCAAGGGCTATTTGCATGACAAAATTTAGCTTCGTCAAAATGATATTAAGGGAGATATTAACTTGCGAAGTGTCATTTTCTTTCCAGTTCCTCCTCGCCGTCCGACTGTTGTGTGCGTCCCCCTACACACACGAGCTGCCCAGCTGACAGAGGTTGGTTCTAGTTGCTTGATCATGTAATCATCTTGGTATGTTCGATTTAAGATTTTTTACGACTGATAGATAGGTATTTTCAAGGGCTATTTGCATGACACGTTTTAGCTTCGTCAAAATGATATTAAGGGAGATATTAACTTGCGAAGTGTCATTTTCTTTCCAGTTACTCCTCGCCGTCCGACTGTTGTGTGCGGCTCTTTACACACACAAGCTGCCCAGCTGACAGAGGTTAGTTCTAGTTGCTCTATAATAAAATCATCTTGCTATGTTCGATTTAAGATTGTTTACCACTGATAGACAGGTATTTTCAAGGGCTGTTTGCGTGCCAAGTTTTAGCTTCGTCAAAATGATATTAAGGTAGATATTAACTTGCGAAGTGGTATTTTCTTTCCAGTTTCTCCTCGCCGTCCGACTGTTGTGTGCGTCTCCCTACACACACGAGCTGCCCAGCTGACAGAGGTTGGTTCTAGTTGCTTGATCATATAATCATCTTGCTTTGTTCGATTTAAGACTTGTTAACACTGATAGATAGGTATTTTCAAGGGCCATTTGCATTACAAGTTTTAGCTTCGTCAAAATGATATTAAGGGAGATTTTAACTTGCGAAGTGTCATTTTCTTTCCAGTTACTCCTCGCCGTCCGACTATTGTTTGCGGCTCTTTACACACACAAGCTGCCCAGCTGACAGAGGTTAGTTCTAGTTGCTTGATAATATAATGATCTTGCTATGTTCGATTTAAGATTTGTTACCACTGATAGATAGGTATTTTCAAGGGCTTTTTGCATGACAAGTTTTAGCTTCGTCAAAATGATATTAAGGTAGATATTAACTTGCGAAGTGTCATTTTCTTTCCAGTTACTTTTCGCCAACCGACTGTTGTGTGCGTCTCTCTACAAACACAAGCTGCCCAGCTGACAGAGGTTGGTTCTAGTTGCTTGATCATATAATCATCTTGCTATGTTCGATTTAAGATTTTTTACCACTGATAGACAGGTATTTTCAAGGGCTGTTTGCGTGCCAAGTTTTAGCTTCGTCAAAATAATGATGAAGGAGATATTAACTTGCAAAGTGTCATTTTTTTTCCAGTTACTTCTCGCCGACCGACTGTTTGTGCGTCTCTCTACACACACAAGCTGCCCAGCTGACAGAGGTTAGTTCTAGTTGCTTGATCATATAATCATCTTGCTATGTTCGATTTAAGATTTTTTACCACTGATAGATAGGTATTTTCAAGGGCTATTTGCATGACAAAATTTAGCTTCGTCAAAATGATATTAAGGGAGATATTAACTTGCGAAGTGTCATTTTCTTTCCAGTTCCTCCTCGCCGTCCGACTGTTGTGTGCGTCCCCCTACACACACGAGCTGCCCAGCTGACAGAGGTTGGTTCTAGTTGCTTGATCATGTAATCATCTTGCTATGTTCGATTTAAGACTTTTTACGACTGATAGATAGATATTTTCAAGGGCTATTTGCATGACACGTTTTAGCTTCGTCAAAATGATATTAAGGGAGATTTTAACTTGCGAAGTGTCATTTTCTTTCCAGTTACTCCTCGCCGTCCGACTGTTGTGTGCGTCTCTCTACACACACAAGCTGCCCAGCTGACAGAGGTTGGTTCTAGTTGCTTGATCATATAATCATCTTGCTATGTTCGATTTAAGATTTGTTACCCCTGATAGATAGGTATTTTCAAGGGCTTTTTGCATGACAAGTTTTAGCTTCGTCAAAATGATATTAAGGGAGATATTAACTTGCGAAGTGTCATTTTCTTTCCAGTTACTCCTCGCCGTCCGACTGTTGTGTGCGGCTCTTTACACACACAAGCTGCCCAGCTGACAGAGGTTAGTTCTAGTTGCTCTATAATAAAATCATCTTGCTATGTTCGATTTAAGATTTTTTACCACTGATAGACAGGTATTTTCAAGGGCTGTTTGCGTGCCAAGTTTTAGCTTCGTCAAAATAATAATGAAGGAGATATTAACTTGCAAAGTGTAATTTTCTTTCCAGTTACTTCTCGCCGACCGACTGTTTTGTGCGTCTCTCTACACACACAAGCTGCCCAGCTGACAGAGGTTGGTTCTAGTTGCTTGATCATATAATCATCTTGCTATGTTCGATTTAAGATTTGTTACCACTGATAGATAGGTATTTTCAATGGCTATTTGCATGACAAGTTTTAGCTTCGTCAAAATGATATTAAGGGAGATATTAACTTGCGAAGTGTCATTTTCTTTCCAGTTACTTTTCGCCAACCGACTGTTGTGTGCGTCTCTCTACAAACACAAGCTGCCCAGCTGACAGAGGTTGGTTCTAGTTGCTTGATCATATAATCATCTTGCTATGTTCGATTTAAGATTTTTTACCACTGATAGACAGGTATTTTCAAGGGCTGTTTGCGTGCCAAGTTTTAGCTTCGTCAAAATAATGATGAAGGAGATATTAACTTGCAAAGTGTCATTTTTTTTCCAGTTACTTCTCGCCGACCGACTGTTTGTGCGTCTCTCTACACACACAAGCTGCCCAGCTGACAGAGGTTAGTTCTAGTTGCTTGATCATATAATCATCTTGCTATGTTCGATTTAAGATTTTTTACCACTGATAGATAGGTATTTTCAAGGGCTTTTTGCATGACAAGTTTTAGCTTCGTCAAAATGATATTAAGGTAGATATTAACTTGCGAAGTGTCATTTTCTTTCCAGTTACTTTTCGCCAACCGACTGTTGTGTGCGTCTCTCTACAAACACAAGCTGCCCAGCTGACAGAGGTTGGTTCTAGTTGCTTGATCATATAATCATCTTGCTATGTTCGATTTAAGATTTTTTACCACTGATAGACAGGTATTTTCAAGGGCTGTTTGCGTGCCAAGTTTTAGCTTCGTCAAAATAATGATGAAGGAGATATTAACTTGCAAAGTGTCATTTTTTTTCCAGTTACTTCTCGCCGTCCGACTGTTGTGTGCGTCTCCCTACACACACGAGCTGCCCAGCTGACAGAGGTTGGTTCTAGTTGCTTGATCATATAATCATCTTGCTTTGTTCGATTTAAGACTTGTTACCACTGATAGATAGGTATTTTCAAGGGCTATTTGCATTACAAGTTTTAGCTTCGTCAAAATGATATTAAGGGAGATTTTAACTTGCGAAGTGTCATTTTCTTTCCAGTTACTCCTCGCCGTCCGACTATTGTTTGCGGCTCTTTACACACACAAGCTGCCCAGCTGACAGAGGTTAGTTCTAGTTGCTTGATAATATAATGATCTTGCTATGTTCGATTTAAGATTTGTTACCACTGATAGATAGGTATTTTCAAGGGCTTTTTGCATGACAAGTTTTAGCTTCGTCAAAATGATATTAAGGTAGATATTAACTTGCGAAGTGTCATTTTCTTTCCAGTTACTCCTCGCAGTCCGACTGTTGTGTGCGGATCTTTACACACACAAGCTGCCCAGCTGACAGAGGTTAGTTCTAGTTGCTCTATAATAAAATCATCTTGCTACGTTCGATTTAAGATTTTTTACCACTGATAGATAGGTATTTTCAAGGGCTGTTTGCGTGCCAAGTTTTAGCTTCGTCAAAATGATATTAAGGGAGATATTAACTTGCAAAGTGTCATTTTCTTTCCAGTTACTCCTCGCCGTCCGACTATTGTTTGCGGCTCTTTACACACACAAGCTGCCCAGCTGACAGAGGTTAGTTCTAGTTGCTTGATAATATAATGATCTTGCTATGTTCGATTTTAGATTTGTTACCACTGATAGATAGGTATTTTCAAGGGCTTTTTGCATGACAAGTTTTAGCTTCGTCAAAATGATATTAAGGTAGATATTAACTTGCGAAGTGTCATTTTCTTTCCAGTTACTTCTCGCCAACCGACTGTTGTGTGCGTCTCTCTACAAACACAAGCTGCCCAGCTGACAGAGGTTGGTTCTAGTTGCTTGATCATATAATCATCTTGCTATGTTCGATTTAAGATTTTTTACCACTGATAGACAGGTATTTTCAAGGGCTGTTTGCGTGCCAAGTTTTAGCTTCGTCAAAATAATAATGAAGGAGATATTAACTTGCAAAGTGTCTTTTTTTTCCAGTTACTTCTCGCCGACCGACTGTTTGTGCGTCTCTCTACACACACAAGCTGCCCAGCTGACAGAGGTTAGTTCTAGTTGCTTGATCATATAATCATCTTGCTATGTTCGATTTAAGATTTTTTACCACTGATAGATAGGTATTTTCAAGGGCTATTTGCATGACAAAATTTAGCTTCGTCAAAATGATATTAAGGGAGATATTAACTTGCGAAGTGTCATTTTCTTTCCAGTTCCTCCTCGCCGTCCGACTGTTGTGTGCGTCCCCCTACACACACGAGCTGCCCAGCTGACAGAGGTTGGTTCTAGTTGCTTGATCATGTAATCATCTTGCTATGTTCGATTTCAGATTTTTTACGACTGATAGATAGGTATTTTCAAGGGCTATTTGCATGACACGTTTTAGCTTCGTCAAAATGATATTAAGGGAGATTTTAACTTGCGAAGTGTCATTTTCTTTCCAGTTACTCCTCGCCGTCCGACTGTTGTGTGCGTCTCTCTACACACACAAGCTGCCCAGCTGACAGAGGTTGGTTCTAGTTGCTTGATCATATAATCATCTTGCTATGTTCGATTTAAGATTTGTTACCCCTGATAGATAGGTATTTTCAAGGGCTTTTTGCATGACAAGTTTTAGCTTCGTCAAAATGATATTAAGGGAGATATTAACTTGCGAAGTGTCATTTTCTTTCCAGTTACTCCTCGCCGTCCGACTGTTGTGTGCGGCTCTTTACACACACAAGCTCTTCAGCTAACAGAGGTTAGTTCTAGTTGCTCTATAATAAAATCATCTTGCTATGTTCGATTTAAGATTTTTTACCACTGATAGACAGGTATTTTCAAGGGCTGTTTGCGTGCCAAGTTTTAGCTTCGTCAAAATAATAATGAAGGAGATATTAACTTGCAAAGTGTAATTTTCTTTCCAGTTACTTCTCGCCGACCGACTGTTTTGTGCGTCTCTCTACACACACAAGCTGCCCAGCTGACAGAGGTTGGTTCTAGTTGCTTGATCATATAATCATCTTGCTATGTTCGATTTAAGATTTGTTACCACTGATAGATAGGTATTTTCAATGGCTATTTGCATGACAAGTTTTAGCTTCGTCAAAATGATATTAAGGGAGATATTAACTTGCAAAGTGTCATTTTCTTTGCAGTTACTCCTCGCCGTCCGACTATTGTGTGCGGCTCTTTACACACACAAGCTGCCCAGCTGACAGAGGTTAGTTCTAGTTGCTCTATAATAAAATCATCTTGCTATGTTCGATTTCAGATTTTTTACCACTGATAGACAGGTATTTTCAAGGGCTGTTTGCGTGCCAAGTTTTAGCTTCGTCAAAATAATAATGAAGGAGATATTAACTTGCAAAGTGTCATTTTCTTTCCAGTTACTCCTCGCCGTCCGACAGTTGTGTGCGTCTCTCTACACACACAAGCTGCCCAGCTGACAGAGGTTGGTTCTAGTTGCTTGATAATATAATGATCTTGCTATGTTCGATTTAAGATTTTTTACTACTGATAGATAGGTATTTTCAAGGGCTTTTTGCATGACAAGTTTTAGCTTCGTCAAAATGATATTAAGGGAGATATTAACTTGCGAAGTGTCATTTTCTTTCCAGTTAGTCCTCGCCGTCCGACTGTTGTGTGCGTCCCCCTACACACACGAGCTGCCCAGCTGACAGAGGTCGGTTCTAGTTGCTTGATCATATAATCATCTTGCTATGTTCGATTTAAGATTTTTTACGACTGATAGATAGGTATTTTCAAGGGCTATTTGCATGACAAGTTTTAGCTTCGTCAAAATGATATTAAGGGAGATTTTAACTTGCGAAGTGTCATTTTCTTTCCAGTTACTCCTCGCCCTCCGACTATTGTTTGCGGCTCTTTACACACACAAGCTGCCCAGCTGACAGAGGTTCGTTCTAGTTGCTCCATCATAAAATCATCTTGCTATCTTCGATTTAAGATTTTTTACCACTGATAGAAAGGTATTTTCAAGGGTTATTTGCATGACAGGTTTTAGCTTCGTCAAAATGATTTTAAGGGAGATATTAACTTGCGAAGTGTCATTTTCTTTCCAGTTACTCCTCGCCGTCCGACTGTTGTGTGCGTCTCTCTACACACACAAGCTGCCCAGCTGACAGAGGTTGGTTCTAGTTGCTTGATCATATAATCATCTTGCTATGTTCGATTTCAGATTTGTTACCACTGATAGATAGGTATTTTCAAGGGCTATTTGCATGACAAGTTTTAGCTTCGTCAAAATGATATTAAGGGAGATATTAAATTGCGAAGTGTCATTTTCTTTCCAGTTACTCCTCGCCGTCCGACTGTTGTGTGCGGATCTTTACACACACAAGCTGCCCAGCTGACAGAGGTTAGTTCTAGTTGCTCTATAATAAAATCATCTTGCTATGTTCGATTTCAGATTTTTTACCACTGATAGACAGGTATTTTCAAGGGCTATTTGCGTGCCAAGTTTTAGCTTCGTCAAAATATTAATGAAGGAGATATTAACTTGCAAAGTGTAATTTTCTTTCCAGTTACTTCTCGCCGACCGACTGTTTTGTGCGTCTCTCTACACACACAAGCTGCCCAGCTGACAGAGGTTGGTTCTAGTTGCTTGATCATATAATCATGTTGCTAAGTTCGATTTAAGATTTGTTACCACTGATAGATAGGTATGTTCAAGGGCTGTTCACATGCCAAGTTTTCGCTTCGTGAATATAATAATGAAGGAGATATTAACTTGCAAAGTGTAATTTTCTTTGCAGTTACTTCTCGCCGACCGACTGTTGTGTGCGTCTCTCTACACACACAAGCTGCCCAGCTGACAGAGGTTAGTTCTAGTTGCTTGATCATATAATCATGTTGCTATGTTCGATTTAAGATTTGTTACCACTGATAGATAGGTATTTTCAATGGCTATTTGCATGACAAGTTTTAGCTTCGTCAAAATGATATTAAGGGAGATATTAACTTACAAAGTGTCATTTTCTTTCCAGTTACTCCTCGCCGTCCGACTATTGTTTGCGGCTCTTTACACACACAAGCTGCCCAGCTGACAGAGGTTAGTTCTAGTTGCTCTATAATAAAATCATCTTGCTATGTTCGATTTCAGATTTTTTACCACTGATAGACAGGTATTTTCAAGGGCTGTTTGCGTGCCAAGTTTTAGCTTCGTCAAAATTATAATGAAGGAGATATTAACTTGCAATGTGTCATTTTCTTTCCAGTTACTCCTCGCCGTCCGACAGTTGTGTGCGTCTCTCTACACACACAAGCTGCCCAGCTGACAGAGGTTGGTTCTAGTTGCTTGATAATATAATGATCTTGCTATGTTCGATTTAAGATTTGTTACCCCTGATAGATAGGTATTTTCAAGGGCTTTTTGCATGACAAGTTTTAGCTTCGTCAAAATGATATTAAGGGAGATATTAACTTGCGAAGTGTCATTTTCTTTCCAGTTAGTCCTCGCCGTCCGACTGTTGTGTGCCTCCCCCTACACACACGAGCTGCCCAGCTGACAGAGGTTCGTTCTAGTTGCTTGATCATATAATCATCTTGCTATGTTCGATTTCAGATTTGTTACCACTGATAGATAGGTATTTTCAAGGGCTATTTGCATGACAAGTTTTAGCTTCGTCAAAATGATATTAAGGGAGATATTAACTTGCGAAGTGTCATTTTCTTTCCAGTTACTCCTCGCCGTCCGACTGTTGTGTGCGGATCTTTACACACACAAGCTGCCCAGCTGACAGAGGTTAGTTCTAGTTGCTCTATAATAAAATCATCTTGCTATGTTCGATTTAAGATTTGTTACCACTGATAGATAGGTATTTTTAAGGGTTATTTGCATGACAAGTTTTAGCTTCGTCAAAATGATATTAAGGGAGATATTAACTTGCGAAGTGTCATTTTATTTCTAGTTACTCCTTGCCCTCCGACTGTTGTGTGCGTCTCTCTACACACACAAGCTGCCCAGCTGACAGAGGTTTGTTCTAGTTGCTCCATCATAAAATCATCTTGCTATCTTCGATTTAAGATTTTTTACCACTGATAGACAGGTATTTTCAAGGGCTATTTGCGTGCCAAGTTTTAGCTTCGTCAAAATATTAATGAAGGAGATATTAACTTGCAAAGTGTAATTTTCTTTCCAGTTACTTCTCGCCGACCGACTGTTTTGTGCGTCTCTCTACACACACAAGCTACCCAGCTGACAGAGGTTGGTTCTAGTTGCTTGATCATATAATCATGTTGCTATGTTCGATTTAAGATTTGTTACCACTGATAGATAGGTATGTTCAAGGGCTGTTCACATGCCAAGTTTTCGCTTCGTGAATATAATAATGAAGGAGATATTAACTTGCAAAGTGTAATTTTCTTTGCAGTTACTTCTCGCCGACCGACTGTTGTGTGCGTCTCTCTACACACACAAGCTGCCCAGCTGACAGAGGTTAGTTCTAGTTGCTTGATCATATAATCATGTTGCTATGTTCGATTTAAGATTTGTTACCACTGATAGATAGGTATTTTCAATGGCTATTTGCATGACAAGTTTTAGCTTCGTCAAAATGATATTAAGGGAGATATTAACTTGCAAAGTGTCATTTTCTTTCCAGTTACTCCTCGCCGTCCGACTATTGTTTGCGGCTCTTTACACACACAAGCTGCCCAGCTGACAGAGGTTAGTTCTAGTTGCTCTATAATAAAATCATCTTGCTATGTTCGATTTCAGATTTTTTACCACTGATAGACAGGTATTTTCAAGGGCTGTTTGCGTGCCAAGTTTTAGCTTCGTCAAAATAATAATGAAGGAGATATTAACTTGCAATGTGTCATTTTCTTTCCAGTTACTCCTCGCCGTCCGACAGTTGTGTGCGTCTCTCTACACACACAAGCTGCCCAGCTGACAGAGGTTGGTTCTAGTTGCTTGATAATATAATGATCTTGCTATGTTCGATTTAAGATTTGTTACCCCTGATAGATAGGTATTTTCAAGGGCTTTTTGCATGACAAGTTTTAGCTTCGTCAAAATGATATTAAGGGAGGTATTAACTTGCGAAGTGTCATTTTCTTTCCAGTTAGTCCTCGCCGTCCGACTGTTGTGTGCCTCCCCCTACACACACGAGCTGCCCAGCTGACAGAGGTTCGTTCTAGTTGCTTGATCATATAATCATCTTGCTATGTTCGATTTAAGATTTTTTACGACTGATAGATAGGTATTTTCAAGGGCTATTTGCATGACAAGTTTTAGCTTCGTCAAAATGATATTAAGGGAGATTTTAACTTGCGAAGTGTCATTTTCTTTCCAGTTACTCCTCGCCGTCCGACTATTGTTTGCGGCTCTTTACACACACAAGCTGCCCAGCTGACAGAGGTTGGTTCTAGTTGCTTGATCATATAATCATCTGGCTATGTTCGATTTAAGATTTGTTACCACTGATAGATAGGTATTTTCAAGGGATATTTGCATGACAAGTTTTAGCTTCGTCAAAATGATATTAAGGGAGATATTAACTTGCAAAGTGTCATTTTCTTTCCAGTTACTCCTCGCCGTCCGACTATTATTTTGCGGCTCTTTACACACACAAGCTGCCCAGCTGACAGAGGTTAGTTCTAGTTGCTCTATAATAAATCATCTTGCTATGTTCGATTTAAGATTTTTTACCACTGATAGACAGGTATTTTCAAGGGCTGTTAGCGTGCCAAGTTTTAGCTTCGTCAAAATGATATTAAGGGAGATATTAACTTGCGAAGTGTCATTTTCTTTCCAGTTACTCCTCGCCGTCCGACTGTTGTGTGCGTCTCCCTACACACACGAGCTGCCCAGCTGACAGAGGTTGGTTCTAGTTGCTTGATCATATAATCATCTTGCTATGTTCGATTTAAGATTTGTTACCACTGATAGATAGGTATTTTCAAGGGCTATTTGCATGACAAGTTTTAGCTTCGTCAAAATGATATTAAGGGAGATTTTAACTTGCGAAGTGTCATTTTCTTTCCGGTTACTCCTCGCCGTCCGACTGTAGTGTGCGGCTCTTTACACACACAAGCTGCCCAGCTGACAGAGGTTAGTTCTAGTTGCTCTATAATAAAATCATCTTGCTATGTTCGATTTCAGATTTTTTTCACCACTGATAGACAGGTATTTTCAAGGGCTGTTTGCGTGCCAAGTTTTAGCTTCGTCAAAATAATAATGAAGGAGATATTAACTTGCAAAGTGTAATTTTCTTTCCAGTTACTTCTCGCCGACCGACTGTTTTGTGCGTCTCTCTACACACACAAGCTGCCCAGCTGACAGAGGTTGGTTCTAGTTGCTTGATCATATAATCATTTTGCTATGTTTGATTTCAGATTTTTTACCACTGATAGAAAGGTATTTTCAAGGGCTATTTGCATGACAAGTTTTAGCTTCGTCAAAATGATATTAAGGGAGATATTAACTTGCAAAGTGTAATTTTCTTTTCAGTTACTTCTCGCCGACCGACTGTTGTGTGCGGATCTTTACACACACAAGCTGCCCAGCTGACAGAGGTTAGTTCTAGTTGCTCTATAATAAAATCATCTTGTTATGTTCGATTTAAGATTTTTTACCACTGATAGAAAGGTATTTTCAAGGGCTATTTGCATGATAAGTTTTTGCTTCGTCAAAATGATATTAAGGGAGATATTAACTTGCGAAGTGTCATTTTCTTTCCAGTTACTCCTCGCCGTCCGACTGTTGTGTGCGTCTCTCTACACACACAAGCTGCCCAGCTGACAGAGGTTGGTTCTAGTTGCTTGATAATATAATGATCTTGCTATGTTCGATTTAAGATTTGTTACCACTGATAGATAGGTATTTTCAAGGGCTTTTTGCATGACAAGTTTTAGCTTCGTCAAAATGATATTAAGGGAGATATTAACTTGCGAAGTGTCATTTTCTTTCCAGTTACTCCTCGCCGTCCGACTGTTGTGTGCGGATCTTTACACACACAAGCTGCCCAGCTGACAGAGGTTAGTTCTAGTTGCTCTATAATAAAATCATCTTGTTATGTTCGATTTAAGAATTTTTACCACTGATAGATAGGTATTTTCAAGGGCTGATTGCGTGCCAAGTTTTAGCTTCGTCAAAATAATAATGAAGGATATATTAACTTGCGAAGTGTCATTTTCTTTCCAGTTACTCCTCGCCGTCCGACTATTGTTTGCGGCTCTTTACACACACAAGCTGCCCAGCTGACAGAGGTTGGTTCTAGTTGCTTGATCATATAATCATCTGGCTATGTTCGATTTAAGATTTGTTACCACTGATAGATAGGTATTTTCAAGGGATATTTGCATGACAAGTTTTAGCTTCGTCAAAATGATATTAAGGGAGATATTAACTTGCAAAGTGTCATTTTCTTTCCAGTTACTCCTCGCCGTCCGACTATTATTTTGCGGCTCTTTACACACACAAGCTGCCCAGCTGACAGAGGTTAGTTCTAGTTGCTCTATAATAAATCATCTTGCTATGTTCGATTTAAGATTTTTTACCACTGATAGACAGGTATTTTCAAGGGCTGTTAGCGTGCCAAGTTTTAGCTTCGTCAAAATGATATTAAGGGAGATATTAACTTGCGAAGTGTCATTTTCTTTCCAGTTACTCCTCGCCGTCCGACTGTTGTGTGCGTCTCCCTACACACACGAGCTGCCCAGCTGACAGAGGTTGGTTCTAGTTGCTTGATCATATAATCATCTTGCTATGTTCGATTTAAGATTTGTTACCACTGATAGATAGGTATTTTCAAGGGCTTTTTGCATGACAAGTTTTAGCTTCGTCAAAATGATATTAAGGGAGATATTAACTTGCGAAGTGTCATTTTCTTTCCAGTTACTCCTCGCCGTCCGACTGTTGTGTGCGGATCTTTACACACACAAGCTGCCCAGCTGACAGAGGTTAGTTCTAGTTGCTCTATAATAAAATCATCTTGTTATGTTCGATTTAAGAATTTTTACCACTGATAGATAGGTATTTTCAAGGGCTGATTGCGTGCCAAGTTTTAGCTTCGTCAAAATAATAATGAAGGATATATTAACTTGCGAAGTGTCATTTTCTTTCCAGTTACTCCTCGCCGTCCGACTATTGTTTGCGGCTCTTTACACACACAAGCTGCCCAGCTGACAGAGGTTGGTTCTAGTTGCTTGATCATATAATCATCTGGCTATGTTCGATTTAAGATTTGTTACCACTGATAGATAGGTATTTTCAAGGGCTATTTGCATGATAAGTTTTTGCTTCGTCAAAATGATATTAAGGGAGATATTAACTTGCGAAGTGTCATTTTCTTTCCAGTTACTCCTCGCCGTCCGACTGTTGTGTGCGTCTCTCTACACACACAAGCTGCCCAGCTGACAGAGGTTGGTTCTAGTTGCTTGATAATATAATGATCTTGCTATGTTCGATTTAAGATTTGTTACCACTGATAGATAGGTATTTTCAAGGGCTTTTTGCATGACAAGTTTTAGCTTCGTCAAAATGATATTAAGGGAGATATTAACTTGCGAAGTGTCATTTTCTTTCCAGTTACTCCTCGCCGTCCGACTGTTGTGTGCGGATCTTTACACACACAAGCTGCCCAGCTGACAGAGGTTAGTTCTAGTTGCTCTATAATAAAATCATCTTGTTATGTTCGATTTAAGAATTTTTACCACTGATAGATAGGTATTTTCAAGGGCTGATTGCGTGCCAAGTTTTAGCTTCGTCAAAATAATAATGAAGGATATATTAACTTGCGAAGTGTCATTTTCTTTCCAGTTACTCCTCGCCGTCCGACTATTGTTTGCGGCTCTTTACACACACAAGCTGCCCAGCTGACAGAGGTTGGTTCTAGTTGCTTGATCATATAATCATCTGGCTATGTTCGATTTAAGATTTGTTACCACTGATAGATAGGTATTTTCAAGGGATATTTGCATGACAAGTTTTAGCTTCGTCAAAATGATATTAAGGGAGATATTAACTTGCAAAGTGTCATTTTCTTTCCAGTTACTCCTCGCCGTCCGACTATTATTTTGCGGCTCTTTACACACACAAGCTGCCCAGCTGACAGAGGTTAGTTCTAGTTGCTCTATAATAAATCATCTTGCTATGTTCGATTTAAGATTTTTTACCACTGATAGACAGGTATTTTCAAGGGCTGTTAGCGTGCCAAGTTTTAGCTTCGTCAAAATGATATTAAGGGAGATATTAACTTGCGAAGTGTCATTTTCTTTCCAGTTACTCCTCGCCGTCCGACTGTTGTGTGCGTCTCCCTACACACACGAGCTGCCCAGCTGACAGAGGTTGGTTCTAGTTGCTTGATCATATAATCATCTTGCTATGTTCGATTTAAGATTTGTTACCACTGATAGATAGGTATTTTCAAGGGCTTTTTGCATGACAAGTTTTAGCTTCGTCAAAATGATATTAAGGGAGATATTAACTTGCGAAGTGTCATTTTCTTTCCAGTTACTCCTCGCCGTCCGACTGTTGTGTGCGGATCTTTACACACACAAGCTGCCCAGCTGACAGAGGTTAGTTCTAGTTGCTCTATAATAAAATCATCTTGTTATGTTCGATTTAAGAATTTTTACCACTGATAGATAGGTATTTTCAAGGGCTGATTGCGTGCCAAGTTTTAGCTTCGTCAAAATAATAATGAAGGATATATTAACTTGCGAAGTGTCATTTTCTTTCCAGTTACTCCTCGCCGTCCGACTATTGTTTGCGGCTCTTTACACACACAAGCTGCCCAGCTGACAGAGGTTGGTTCTAGTTGCTTGATCATATAATCATCTGGCTATGTTCGATTTAAGATTTGTTACCACTGATAGATAGGTATTTTCAAGGGATATTTGCATGACAAGTTTTAGCTTCGTCAAAATGATATTAAGGGAGATATTAACTTGCAAAGTGTCATTTTCTTTCCAGTTACTCCTCGCCGTCCGACTATTATTTTGCGGCTCTTTACACACACAAGCTGCCCAGCTGACAGAGGTTAGTTCTAGTTGCTCTATAATAAATCATCTTGCTATGTTCGATTTAAGATTTTTTACCACTGATAGACAGGTATTTTCAAGGGCTGTTAGCGTGCCAAGTTTTAGCTTCGTCAAAATGATATTAAGGGAGATATTAACTTGCGAAGTGTCATTTTCTTTCCAGTTACTCCTCGCCGTCCGACTGTTGTGTGCGTCTCTCTACACACACAAGCTGCCCAGCTGACAGAGGTTGGTTCTAGTTGCTTGATAATATAATGATCTTGCTATGTTCGATTTAAGATTTGTTACCACTGATAGATAGGTATTTTCAAGGGCTTTTCGCATGACAAGTTTTAGCTTCGTCAAAATGATATTAAGGGAGATATTAACTTGCGAAGTGTCATTTTCTTTCCAGTTACTCCTCGCCGTCCGACTGTTGTGTGCGGATCTTTACACACACAAGCTGCCCAGCTGACAGAGGTTAGTTCTAGTTGCTCTATAATAAAATCATCTTGTTATGTTCGATTTAAGAATTTTTACCACTGATAGATAGGTATTTTCAAGGGCTGATTGCGTGCCAAGTTTTAGCTTCGTCAAAATAATAATGAAGGATATATTAACTTGCAAAGTGTAATTTTCTTTCCAGTTACTTCTCGCCGACCGACTGTTGTGTGCGTCTCTCTACAAACACAAGCTGCCCAGCTGACAGAGGTTGGTTCTAGTTGCTTGATCATATAATCATCTTGCTATGTTCGATTTAAGATTTGTTACCACTGATAGATAGGTATTTTCAAGGGCTATTTGCATGACAAGTTTTAGCTTCGTCAAAATGATATTAAGGGAGATTTTAACTTGCGAAGTGTCATTTTCTTTCCAGTTACTCCTCGCCGTCCGACTATTGTTTGCGGCTCTTTACACACACAAGCTGCCCAGCTGACAGAGGTTGGTTCTAGTTGCTTGATCATATAATCATCTGGCTATGTTCGATTTAAGATTTGTTACCACTGATAGATAGGTATTTTCAAGGGCTATTTGCATGACAAGTTTTAGCTTCGTCAAAATGATATTAAAGGAGATATTAACTTGCAAAGTGTCATTTTCTTTCCAGTTACTCCTCGCCGTCCGACTATTATTTTGCGGCTCTTTACACACACAAGCTGCCCAGCTGACAGAGGTTAGTTCTAGTTGCTCTATAATAAAATCATCTTGCTATGTTCGATTTAAGATTTTTTACCACTGATAGACAGGTATTTTCAAGGGCTGTTAGCGTGCCAAGTTTTAGCTTCGTCAAAATGATATTAAGGGAGATATTAACTTGCGAAGTGTCATTTTCTTTCCAGTTACTCCTCGCCGTCCGACTGTTGTGTGCGTCTCCCTACACACACGAGCTGCCCAGCTGACAGAGGTTGGTTCTAGTTGCTTGATCATATAATCATCTTGCTATGTTCGATTTAAGATTTGTTACCACTGATAGATAGGTATTTTCAAGGGCTATTTGCATGACAAGTTTTAGCTTCGTCAAAATGATATTAAGGGAGATTTTAACTTGCGAAGTGTCATTTTCTTTCCGGTTACTCCTCGCCGTCCGACTGTAGTGTGCGGCTCTTTACACACACAAGCTGCCCAGCTGACAGAGGTTAGTTCTAGTTGCTCTATAATAAAATCATCTTGCTATGTTCGATTTCAGATTTTTTTCACCACTGATAGACAGGTATTTTCAAGGGCTGTTTGCGTGCCAAGTTTTAGCTTCGTCAAAATAATAATGAAGGAGATATTAACTTGCAAAGTGTAATTTTCTTTCCAGTTACTTCTCGCCGACCGACTGTTTTGTGCGTCTCTCTACACACACAAGCTGCCCAGCTGACAGAGGTTGGTTCTAGTTGCTTGATCATATAATCATTTTGCTATGTTTGATTTAAGATTTTTTAACACTGATAGAAAGGTATTTTCAAGGGCTATTTGCATGACAAGTTTTAGCTTCGTCAAAATGATATTAAGGGAGATATTAACTTGCAAAGTGTAATTTTCTTTTCAGTTACTTCTCGCCGACCGACTGTTGTGTGCGGATCTTTACACACACAAGCTGCCCAGCTGACAGAGGTTAGTTCTAGTTGCTCTATAATAAAATCATCTTGTTATGTTCGATTTAAGATTTTTTACCACTGATAGAAAGGTATTTTCAAGGGCTATTTGCATGATAAGTTTTTGCTTCGTCAAAATGATATTAAGGGAGATATTAACTTGCGAAGTGTCATTTTCTTTCCAGTTACTCCTCGCCGTCCGACTGTTGTGTGCGTCTCTCTACACACACAAGCTGCCCAGCTGACAGAGGTTGGTTCTAGTTGCTTGATAATATAATGATCTTGCTATGTTCGATTTAAGATTTGTTACCACTGATAGATAGGTATTTTCAAGGGCTTTTCGCATGACAAGTTTTAGCTTCGTCAAAATGATATTAAGGGAGATATTAACTTGCGAAGTGTCATTTTCTTTCCAGTTACTCCTCGCCGTCCGACTGTTGTGTGCGGATCTTTACACACACAAGCTGCCCAGCTGACAGAGGTTAGTTCTAGTTGCTCTATAATAAAATCATCTTGTTATGTTCGATTTAAGAATTTTTACCACTGATAGATAGGTATTTTCAAGGGCTGATTGCGTGCCAAGTTTTAGCTTCGTCAAAATAATAATGAAGGATATATTAACTTGCAAAGTGTAATTTTCTTTCCAGTTACTTCTCGCCGACCGACTGTTGTGTGCGTCTCTCTACAAACACAAGCTGCCCAGCTGACAGAGGTTGGTTCTAGTTGCTTGATCATATAATCATCTTGCTATGTTCGATTTAAGATTTGTTACCACTGATAGATAGGTATTTTCAAGGGCTATTTGCATGACAAGTTTTAGCTTCGTCAAAATGATATTAAGGGAGATTTTAACTTGCGAAGTGTCATTTTCTTTCCAGTTACTCCTCGCCGTCCGACTATTGTTTGCGGCTCTTTACACACACAAGCTGCCCAGCTGACAGAGGTTGGTTCTAGTTGCTTGATCATATAATCATCTGGCTATGTTCGATTTAAGATTTGTTACCACTGATAGATAGGTATTTTCAAGGGCTGTTCACATGCCAAGTTTTCGCTTCGTGAATATAATAATGAAGGAGATATTAACTTGCAAAGTGTAATTTTCTTTGCAGTTACTCCTCGCCGTCCGACTATTGTTTGCGGCTCTTTACACACACAAGCTGCCCAGCTGACAGAGGTTAGTTCTAGTTGCTCTATAATAAAATCATCTTGCTATGTTCGATTTCAGATTTTTTACCACTGATAGACAGGTATTTTCAAGGGCTGTTTGCGTGCCAAGTTTTAGCTTCGTCAAAATAATATTGAAGGAGATATTAACTTGCAAAGTGTCATTTTCTTTCCAATTACTCCTCGCCGTCCGACAGTTGTGTGCGTCTCTCTACACACACAAGCTGCCCAGCTGACAGAGGTTGGTTCTAGTTGCTTGATAATATAATGATCTTGCTATGTTCGATTTAAGATTTGTTACCCCTGATAGATAGGTATTTTCAAGGGCTTTTTGCATGACAAGTTTTAGCTTCGTCAAAATGATATTAAGGGAGATATTAACTTGCGAAGTGTCATTTTCTTTCCAGTTACTCCTCGCCGTCCGACTGTTGTGTGCGGATCTTTACACACACAAGCTGCCCAGCTGACAGAGGTTAGTTCTAGTTGCTCTATAATAAAATCATCTTGTTATGTTCGATTTAAGATTTTTTACCACTGATAGAAAGGTATTTTCAAGGGCTATTTGCATGATAAGTTTTTGCTTCGTCAAAATGATATTAAGGGAGATATTAACTTGCGAAGTGTCATTTTCTTTCCAGTTACTCCTCGCCGTCCGACTGTTGTGTGCGTCTCTCTACACACACAAGCTGCCCAGCTGACAGAGGTTAGTTCTAGTTGCTCTATAATAAAATCATCTTGTTATGTTCGATTTAAGAATTTTTACCACTGATAGATAGGTATTTTCAAGGGCTGATTGCGTGCCAAGTTTTAGCTTCGTCAAAATAATAATGAAGGATATATTAACTTGCAAAGTGTAATTTTCTTTCCAGTTACTTCTCGCCGACCGACTGTTGTGTGCGTCTCTCTACAAACACAAGCTGCCCAGCTGACAGAGGTTGGTTCTAGTTGCTTGATCATATAATCATCTTGCTATGTTCGATTTAAGATTTGTTACCACTGATAGATAGGTATTTTCAAGGGCTATTTGCATGGCAAATTTTAGCTTCGTCAAAATGATATTAAGGGAGATATTAACTTGCGAAGTGTCATTTTCTTTCCGGTTACTCCTCGCCGTCCGACTGTAGTGTGCGGCTCTTTACACACACAAGCTGCCCAGCTGACAGAGGTTAGTTCTAGTTGCTCTATAATAAAATCATCTTGCTATGTTCGATTTCAGATTTTTTACCACTGATAGACAGGTATTTTCAAGGGCTATTTGCGTGCCAAGTTTTAGCTTCGTCAAAATAATAATGAAGGAGATATTAACTTGCAAAGTGTAATTTTCTTTCCAGTTACTTCTCGCCGACCGACTGTTTTGTGCGTCTCTCTACACACACAAGCTGCCCAGCTGACAGAGGTTGGTTCTAGTTGCTTGATCATATAATCATGTTGCTATGTTCGATTTAAGATTTGTTACCACTGATAGATAGGTATTTTCAATGGCTATTTGCATGACAAGTTTTAGCTTCGTCAAAATGATATTAAGGGAGATATTAACTTGCAAAGTGTCATTTTCTTTGCAGTTACTCCTCGCCGTCCGACTGTAGTGTGCGGCTCTTTACACACACAAGCTGCCCAGCTGACAGAGGTTAGTTCTAGTTGCTCTATAATAAAATCATCTTGCTATGTTCGATTTCAGATTTTTTACCACTGATAGACAGGTATTTTCAAGGGCTATTTGCGTGCCAAGTTTTAGCTTCGTCAAAATAATAATGAAGGAGATATTAACTTGCAAAGTGTCATTTTCTTTCCAGTTACTCCTCGCCGTCCGACAGTTGTGTGCGTCTCTCTACACACACAAGCTGCCCAGCTGACAGAGGTTGGTTCTAGTTGCTTGATAATATAATGATCTTGCTATGTTCGATTTAAGATTTTTTACCACTGATAGATAGGTATTTTCAAGGGCTTTTTGCATGACAAGTTTTAGCTTCGTCAAAATGATATTAAGGGAGATATTAACTTGCGAAGTGTCATTTTCTTTCCAGTTACTCCTCGCCGTCCGACTGTTGTGTGCGTCCCCCTACACACACGAGCTGCCCAGCTGACAGAGGTTGGTTCTAGTTGCTTGATCATATAATCATCTTGCTATGTTCGATTTAAGATTTTTTACGACTGATAGATAGGTATTTTCAAGGGCTATTTGCATGACAAGTTTTAGCTTCGTCAAAATGATATTAAGGGAGATTTTAACTTGCGAAGTGTCATTTTCTTTCCAGTTACTCCTCGCCGTCCGACTGTTGTGTGCGTCCCCCTACACACACGAGCTGCCCAGCTGACAGAGGTTGGTTCTAGTTGCTTGATCATATAATCATCTTGCTATGTTCGATTTAAGATTTGTTACCACTGATAGATAGGTATTTTCAAGGGCTTTTTGCATGACAAGTTTTAGCTTCGTCAAAATGATATTAAGGTAGATATTAACTTGCGAAGTGTCATTTTCTTTCCAGTTGCTTCTCGCCAACCGACTGTTGTGTGCCTCTCTCTACAAACACAAGCTGCCCAGCTGACAGACGTTGGTTCTAGTTGCTTGATCATATCATCATCTTGCTATGTTCGATTTAAGATTTGTTACCACTGATAGATAGGTATTTTCAAGGGTTATTTGCATGACAAGTTTTAGCTTCGTCAAAATGATATTAAGGGAGATATTAACTTGCAAAGTGTCATTTTCTTTCCAGTTACTCCTCGCCGTCCGACTGTTGTGTGCGTCTCTCTACACACACAAGCTGCCCAGCTGACAGAGGTTAGTTCTAGTTGCTCTATAATAAAATCATCTTGTTATGTTCGATTTAAGAATTTTTACCACTGATAGATAGGTATTTTCAAGGGCTGATTGCGTGCCAAGTTTTAGCTTCGTCAAAATAATAATGAAGGATATATTAACTTGCAAAGTGTAATTTTCTTTCCAGTTACTTCTCGCCGACCGACTGTTGTGTGCGTCTCTCTACAAACACAAGCTGCCCAGCTGACAGAGGTTGGTTCTAGTTGCTTGATCATATAATCATCTTGCTATGTTCGATTTAAGATTTGTTACCACTGATAGATAGGTATTTTCAAGGGCTATTTGCATGACAAATTTTAGCTTCGTCAAAATGATATTAAGGGAGATATTAACTTGCGAAGTGTCATTTTCTTTCCAGTTACTCCTCGCCGTCCGACTGTTGTGTGCGGATCTTTACACACACAAGCTGCTCAGCTGACAGAGGTTAGTTCTAGTTGCTCTATAATAAAATCATCTTGCTATGTTCGATTTCAGATTTTTTACCACTGATAGACAGGTATTTTCAAGGGCTATTTGCGTGCCAAGTTTTAGCTTCGTCAAAATAATAATGAAGGAGATATTAACTTGCAAAGTGTAATTTTCTTTCCAGTTACTTCTCGCCGACCGACTGTTTTGTGCGTCTCTCTACACACACAAGCTGCCCAGCTGACAGAGGTTGGTTCTAGTTGCTTGATCATATAATCATGTTGCTATGTTCGATTTAAGATTTGTTACCACTGATAGATAGGTATGTTCAAGGGCTGTTCACATGGCAAGTTTTCGCTTCGTGAATATAATAATGAAGGAGATATTAACTTGCAAAGTGTAATTTTCTTTGCAGTTACTTCTCGCCGACCGACTGTTGTGTGCGTCTCTCTACACACACAAGCTGCCCAGCTGACATAGGTTGGTTTTAGTTGCTTGATCATATAATCATCTTGCTATGTTCGGTTTAAGACTTGTTACCACTGATAGATAGGTATTTTCAAGGGTTATTTGCATGACAGGTTTTAGCTTCGTCAAAATGATTTTAAGGGAGATATTAACTTGCGAAGTGTCATTTTCTTTCCAGTTACTCCTCGCCGTCCGACTGTTGTGTGCGTTTCTCTACACACACAAGCTGCCTAGCTGACATAGGTTGGTTTTAGTTGCTCCATCATGAAAGCATCTTGCTATCTTCGATTTCAGATTTGTTACCACTGATAGATAGGTATTTTCAAGGGCTATTTGCATGACAAGTTTTAGCTTCGTCAAAATGATATTAGGGGGGATATTAACTTGCAAAGTGTCATTTTCTTTCCAGTTACTCCTCGCCGTCCGACTATTGTTTGCGGCTCTTTACACACACAAGCTGCCGAGCTGACAGAGGTTAGTTCTAGTTGCTCTATAATAAAATCATCTTGCCATGTTCGATTTCTGATTTTTTACCACTGATAGACAGGTATTTTCAAGGGCTGTTTGCGTGCCAAGTTTTAGCTTCGTCAAAATAATAATGAAGGAGATATTAACTTGCAAAGTGTAATTTTCTTTCCAGTTACTTCTCGCCGACCGACTGTTTTGTGCGTCTCTCTACACACACAAGCTGCCCAGCTGACAGAGGTTGGTTCTAGTTGCTTGATCATATAATCATGTTGCTATGTTCGATTTAAGATTTGTTACCACTGATAGATAGGTATTTTCAATGGCTATTTGCATGACAAGTTTTAGCTTCGTCAAAATGATATTAAGGGAGATATTAACTTGCAAAGTGTCATTTTCTTTGCAGTTACTCCTCGCCGTCCGACTATTGTTTGCGGCTCTTTACACACACAAGCTGCCCAGCTGACAGAGGTTAGTTCTAGTTGCTCTATAATGAAATCATCTTGCTATGTTCGATTTCAGATTTTTTACCACTGATAGACAGGTATTTTCAAGGGCTGTTTGCGTGCCAAGTTTTAGCTTCGTCAAAATAATAATGAAGGAGATATTAACTTGCAAAGTGTCATTTTCTTTCCAGTTACTCCTCGCCGTCCGACAGTTGTGTGCGTCTCTCTACACACACAAGCTGCCCAGCTGACAGAGGTTGGTTCTAGTTGCTTGATAATATAATGATCTTGCTATGTTCGATTTAAGATTTTTTACCACTGATAGATAGGTATTTTCAAGGGCTTTTTGCATGACAAGTATTAGCTTCGTCAAAATGATATTAAGGGAGATATTAACTTGCGAAGTGTCATTTTCTTTCCAGTTACTCCTCGCCGTCCGACTGTTGTGTGCGTCCCCCTACACACACGAGCTGCCCAGCTGACAGAGGTTGGTTCTAGTTGCTTGATCATATAATCATCTTGCTATGTTCGATTTAAGATTTTTTACGACTGATAGATAGGTATTTTCAAGGGCTATTTGCATGACAAGTTTTAGCTTCGTCAAAATGATATTAAGGGAGATTTTAACTTGCGAAGTGTCATTTTCTTTCCAGTTACTCCTCGCCGTCCGACTATTGTTTGCGGCTCTTTACACACACAAGCTGCCCAGCTGACAGAGGTTGGTTCTAGTTGCTTGATCATATAATCATCTGGCTATGTTCGATTTAAGATTTGTTACCACTGATAGATAGGTATTTTCAAGGGCTATTTGCATGACAAGTTTTAGCTTCGTCAAAATTATATTAAGGGAGATATTAACTTGCAAAGTGTCATTTTCTTTCCAGTTACTCCTCGCTGTCCGACTATTATTTTGCGGCTCTTTACACACACGAGCTGCCCAGCTGACAGAGGTTAGTTCTAGTTGCTTGATAATATAATGATCTTGCTATGTTCGATTTAAGATTTGTTACCACTGATAGATAGGTATTTTCAAGGGCTTTTTGCATGACAAGTTTTAGCTTCGTCAAAATGATATTAAGGTAGATATTAACTTGCGAAGTGTCATTTTCTTTCCTTTTACTTCTCGCCAACCGACTGTTGTGTGCCTCTCTCTACAAACACAAGCTGCCCAGCTGACAGACGTTGGTTCTAGTTGCTTGATCATATCATCATCTTGCTATGTTCGATTTAAGATTTGTTACCACTGATAGATAGGTATTTTCAAGGGTTATTTGCATGACAAGTTTTAGCTTCGTCAAAATGATATTAAGGGAGATATTAACTTGCAAAGTGTCATTTTCTTTCCAGTTACTCCTCGCCGTCCGACTGTTGTGTGCGTCTCTCTACACACACAAGCTGCCCAGCTGACAGAGGTTAGTTCTAGTTGCTCTATAATAAAATCATCTTGTTATGTTCGATTTAAGAATTTTTACCACTGATAGATAGGTATTTTCAAGGGCTGATTGCGTGCCAAGTTTTAGCTTCGTCAAAATAATAATGAAGGATATATTAACTTGCAAAGTGTAATTTTCTTTCCAGTTACTTCTCGCCGACCGACTGTTGTGTGCGTCTCTCTACAAACACAAGCTGCCCAGCTGACAGAGGTTGGTTCTAGTTGCTTGATCATATAATCATCTTGCTATGTTCGATTTAAGATTTGTTACCACTGATAGATAGGTATTTTCAAGGGCTATTTGCATGACAAATTTTAGCTTCGTCAAAATGATATTAAGGGAGATATTAACTTGCGAAGTGTCATTTTCTTTCCAGTTACTCCTCGCCGTCCGACTGTTGTGTGCGGATCTTTACACACACAAGCTGCCCAGCTGACAGAGGTTAGTTCTAGTTGCTCTATAATAAAATCATCTTGCTATGTTCGATTTCAGATTTTTTACCACTGATAGACAGGTATTTTCAAGGGCTATTTGCGTGCCAAGTTTTAGCTTCGTCAAAATAATAATGAAGGAGATATTAACTTGCAAAGTGTAATTTTCTTTCCAGTTACTTCTCGCCGACCGACTGTTTTGTGCGTCTCTCTACACACACAAGCTGCCCAGCTGACAGAGGTTGGTTCTAGTTGCTTGATCATATAATCATGTTGCTATGTTCGATTTAAGATTTGTTACCACTGATAGATAGGTATGTTCAAGGGCTGTTCACATGGCAAGTTTTCGCTTCGTGAATATAATAATGAAGGAGATATTAACTTGCAAAGTGTAATTTTCTTTGCAGTTACTTCTCGCCGACCGACTGTTGTGTGCGTCTCTCTACACACACAAGCTGCCCAGCTGACATAGGTTGGTTTTAGTTGCTTGATCATATAATCATCTTGCTATGTTCGGTTTAAGACTTGTTACCACTGATAGATAGGTATTTTCAAGGGTTATTTGCATGACAGGTTTTAGCTTCGTCAAAATGATTTTAAGGGAGATATTAACTTGCGAAGTGTCATTTTCTTTCCAGTTACTCCTCGCCGTCCGACTGTTGTGTGCGTTTCTCTACACACACAAGCTGCCTAGCTGACATAGGTTGGTTTTAGTTGCTCCATCATAAAAGCATCTTGCTATCTTCGATTTCAGATTTGTTACCACTGATAGATAGGTATTTTCAAGGGCTATTTGCATGACAAGTTTTAGCTTCGTCAAAATGATATTAGGGGGGATATTAACTTGCAAAGTGTCATTTTCTTTACAGTTACTCCTCGCCGTCCGACTATTGTTTGCGGCTCTTTACACACACAAGCTGCCGAGCTGACAGAGGTTAGTTCTAGTTGCTCTATAATAAAATCATCTTGCCATGTTCGATTTCAGATTTTTTACCACTGATAGACAGGTATTTTCAAGGGCTGTTTGCGTGCCAAGTTTTAGCTTCGTCAAAATAATAATGAAGGAGATATTAACTTGCAAAGTGTAATTTTCTTTCCAGTTACTTCTCGCCGACCGACTGTTTTGTGCGTCTCTCTACACACACAAGCTGCCCAGCTGACAGAGGTTGGTTCTAGTTGCTTGATCATATAATCATGTTGCTATGTTCGATTTAAGATTTGTTACCACTGATAGATAGGTATTTTCAATGGCTATTTGCATGACAAGTTTTAGCTTCGTCAAAATGATATTAAGGGAGATATTAACTTGCAAAGTGTCATTTTCTTTGCAGTTACTCCTCGCCGTCCGACTATTGTTTGCGGCTCTTTACACACACAAGCTGCCCAGCTGACAGAGGTTAGTTCTAGTTGCTCTATAATGAAATCATCTTGCTATGTTCGATTTCAGATTTTTTACCACTGATAGACAGGTATTTTCAAGGGCTGTTTGCGTGCCAAGTTTTAGCTTCGTCAAAATAATAATGAAGGAGATATTAACTTGCAAAGTGTCATTTTCTTTCCAGTTACTCCTCGCCGTCCGACAGTTGTGTGCGTCTCTCTACACACACAAGCTGCCCAGCTGACCGAGGTTGGTTCTAGTTGCTTGATAATATAATGATCTTGCTATGTTCGATTTAAGATTTTTTACCACTGATAGATAGGTATTTTCAAGGGCTTTTTGCATGACAAGTTTTAGCTTCGTCAAAATGATATTAAGGGAGATATTAACTTGCGAAGTGTCATTTTCTTTCCAGTTACTCCTCGCCGTCCGACTGTTGTGTGCGTCCCCCTACACACACGAGCTGCCCAGCTGACAGAGGTTGGTTCTAGTTGCTTGATCATATAATCATCTTGCTATGTTCGATTTAAGATTTTTTACGACTGATAGATAGGTATTTTCAAGGGCTATTTGCATGACAAGTTTTAGCTTCGTCAAAATGATATTAAGGGAGATTTTAACTTGCGAAGTGTCATTTTCTTTCCAGTTACTCCTCGCCGTCCGACTATTGTTTGCGGCTCTTTACACACACAAGCTGCCCAGCTGACAGAGGTTGGTTCTAGTTGCTTGATCATATAATCATCTGGCTATGTTCGATTTAAGATTTGTTACCACTGATAGATAGGTATTTTCAAGGGCTTTTTGCATGACAAGTTTTAGCTTCGTCAAAATGATATTAAGGTAGATATTAACTTGCGAAGTGTCATTTTCTTTCCAGTTACTTCTCGCCAACCGACTGTTGTGTGCCTCTCTCTACAAACACAAGCTGCCCAGCTGACAGACGTTGGTTCTAGTTGCTTGATCATATCATCATCTTGCTATGTTCGATTTAAGATTTGTTACCACTGATAGATAGGTATTTTCAAGGGTTATTTGCATGACAAGTTTTAGCTTCGTCAAAATGATATTAAGGGAGATATTAACTTGCGAAGTGTCATTTTCTTTCCAGTTACTCCTCGCCCTCCGACTGTTGTGTGCGTCTCTCTACACACACAAGCTGCCCAGCTTACAGAGGTTTGTTCTAGTTGCTCCATCATAAAATCATCTTGCTATCTTCGATTTAAGATTTTTTACCACTGATAGAAAGGTATTTTCAAGGGTTATTTGCATGACAGGTTTTAGCTTCGTCAAAATGATTTTAAGGGAGATATTAACTTGCGAAGTGTCATTTTCTTTCCAGTTACTCCTCGCCGTCCGACTGTTGTGTGCGTCTCTCTACACACACAAGCTGCCCAGCTGACAGAGGTTGGTTCTAGTTGCTTGATCATATAATCATCTTGCTATGTTCGATTTCAGATTTGTTACCACTGATAGATAGGTATTTTCAAGGGCTATTTGCATGACAAGTTTTAGCTTCGTCAAAATGATATTAAGGGAGATATTAACTTGCGAAGTGTCATTTTCTTTCCAGTTACTCCTCGCCGTCCGACTGTTGTGTGCGGATCTTTACACACACAAGCTGCCCAGCTGACAGAGGTTAGTTCTAGTTGCTCTATAATAAAATCATCTTGCTATGTTCGATTTAAGATTTGTTACCACTGATAGACAGGTATTTTCAAGGGCTATTTGCGTGCCAAGTTTTAGCTTCGTCAAAATATTAATGAAGGAGATATTAACTTGCAAAGTGTAATTTTCTTTCCAGTTACTTCTCGCCGACCGACTGTTTTGTGCGTCTCTCTACACACACAAGCTGCCCAGCTGACAGAGGTTGGTTCTAGTTGCTTGATCATATAATCATGTTGCTATGTTCGATTTAAGATTTGTTACCACTGATAGATAGGTATGTTCAAGGGCTGTTCACATGCCAAGTTTTCGCTTCGTGAATATAATAATGAAGGAGATATTAACTTGCAAAGTGTAATTTTCTTTGCAGTTACTTCTCGCCGACCGACTGTTGTGTGCGTCTCTCTACACACACAAGCTGCCCAGCTGACAGAGGTTAGTTCTAGTTGCTCTATAATAAAATCATCTTGTTATGTTCGATTTAAGATTTTTTACCACTGATAGATAGGTATTTTCAAGGGCTGATTGCGTGCCAAGTTTTAGCTTCGTCAAAATAATAATGAAGGAGATATTAACTTGCAAAGTGTAATTTTCTGTCCAGTTACTTCTCGCCGACCGACTGTTTTGTGCGTCTCTCTACACACACAAGCTGCCCAGCTGACAGAGGTTGGTTCTAGTTGCTTGATCATATAATCATGTTGCTATGTTCGATTTAAGATTTGTTACCACTGATAGATAGGTATTTTCAATGGCTATTTGCATGACAAGTTTTAGCTTCGTCAAAATGATATTAAGGGAGATATTAACTTGCAAAGTGTCATTTTCTTTGCAGTTACTCCTCGCCGTCCGACTATTGTTTACGGCTCTTTACACACACAAGCTGCCCAGCTGACAGAGGTTAGTTCTAGTTGCTCTATAATAAAATCATCTTGCTATGTTCGATTTAAGATTTGTTACCCCTGATAGATAGGTATTTTCAAGGGCTTTTTGCATGACAAAATTTAGCTTCGTCAAAATGATATTAAGGGAGATATTAACTTGCGAAGTGTCATTTTCTTTCCAGTTAGTTCTCGCCGTCCGACAGTTGTGTGCGTCCCCCTACACACACGAGCTGCCCAGCTGACAGAGGTTCGTTCTAGTTGCTTGATCATATAATCATCTTGCTATGTTCGATTTAAGATTTTTTACGACTGATAGATAGGTATTTTCAAGGGCTATTTGCATGACAAGTTTTAGCTTCGTCAAAATGATATTAAGGGAGATTTTAACTTGCGAAGTGTCATTTTCTTTCCAGTTACTCCTCGCCGTCCGACTATTGTTTGCGGCTCTTTACACACACAAGCTGCCCAGCTGACAGAGGTTAGTTCTAGTTGCTCTATAATAAAATCATCTTGCTATGTTCGATTTAAGATTTTTTACCACTGATAGACAGGTATTTTCAAGGGCTGTTAGCGTGCCAAGTTTTAGCTTCGTTAAAATGATATTAAGGGAGATATTAACTTGCGAAGTGTCATTTTCTTTCCAGTTACTCCTCGCCGTCCGACTGTTTTGTGCGTCTCCCTACACACAAGCTGCCCAGCTGACAGAGGTTGGTTCTAGTTGCTTGATCATATAATCATCTTGCTATGTTCGATTTAAGATTTTTTACCACTGATAGATAGGTATTTTCAAGGGCTATTTGCATGACAAATTTTAGCTTCGTCAAAATGCTATTAAGGGAGATATTAACTTGCGAAGTGTCATTTTCTTTCCAGTTACTCCTCGCCGTCCGACTGTTGTGTGCGGATCTTTACACACACAAGCTGCCCAGCTGACAGAGGTTAGTTCTAGTTGCTCTATAATAAAATCATCTTGCTATGTTCGATTTCAGATTTTTTACCACTGATAGACAGGTATTTTCAAGGGCTATTTGCGTGCCAAGTTTTAGCTTCGTCAAAATAATAATGAAGGAGATATTAACTTGCAAAGTGTAATTTTCTTTCCAGTTACTTCTCGCCGACCGACTGTTTTGTGCGTCTCTCTACACACACAAGCTGCCCAGCTGACAGAGGTTGGTTCTAGTTGCTTGATCATATAATCATGTTGCTATGTTCGATTTAAGATTTGTTACCACTGATAGATAGGTATGTTCAAGGGCTGTTCACATGCCAAGTTTTCGCTTCGTGAATATAATAATGAAGGAGATATTAACTTGCAAAGTGTAATTTTCTTTGCAGTTACTTCTCGCCGACCGACTGTTGTGTGCGTCTCTCTACACACACAAGCTGCCCAGCTGACAGAGGTTGGTTCTAGTTGCTTGATCATATAATCATCTTGCTATGTTCGATTTAAGATTTGTTACCACTGATAGATAGGTATTTTCAATGGCTATTTGCATGACAAGTTTTAGCTTCGTCAAAATGATATTAAGGGAGATATTAACTTGCAAAGTGTCATTTTCTTTGCAGTTACTCCTCGCCGTCCGACTATTGTTTGCGGCTCTTTACACACACAAGCTGCCCAGCTGACAGAGGTTAGTTCTAGTTGCTCTATAATAAAATCATCTTGCTATGTTCGATTTCAGATTTTTTACCACTGATAGACAGGTATTTTCAAGGGCTGTTTGCGTGCCAAGTTTTAGCTTCGTCAAAATAATAATGAAGGAGATATTAACTTGCAAAGTGTCATTTTCTTTCCAGTTACTCCTCGCCGTCCGACAGTTGTGTGCGTCTCTCTACACACACAAGCTGCCCAGCTGACAGAGGTTGGTTCTAGTTGCTTGATAATATAATGATCTTGCTATGTTCGATTTAAGATTTGTTACCCCTGATAGATAGGTATTTTCAAGGGCTTTTTGCATGACAAGTTTTAGCTTCGTCAAAATGATATTAAGGGAGATATTAACTTGCGAAGTGTCATTTTCTTTCCAGTTAGTCCTCGCCGTCCGACTGTTGTGTGCGTCCCCCTACACACACGAGCTGCCCAGCTGACAGAGGTTCGTTCTAGTTGCTTGATCATATAATCATCTTGCTATGTTCGATTTAAGATTTTTTACGACTGATAGATAGGTATTTTCAAGGGCTATTTGCATGACAAGTTTTAGCTTCGTCAAAATGATATTAAGGGAGATTTTAACTTGCGAAGTGTCATTTTCTTTCCAGTTACTCCTCGCCGTCCGACTATTGTTTGCGGCTCTTTACACACACAAGCTGCCCAGCTGACAGAGGTTGGTTCTAGTTGCTTGATCATATAATCATCTGGCTATGTTCGATTTAAGATTTGTTACCACTGATAGATAGGTATTTTCAAGGGCTATTTGCATGACAAGTTTTAGCTTCGTCAAAATGATATTAAGGGAGATATTAACTTGCAAAGTGTCATTTTCTTTCCAGTTACTCCTCGCCGTCCGACTATTATTTTGCGGCTCTTTACACACACAAGCTGCCCAGCTGACAGAGGTTAGTTCTAGTTGCTCTATAATAAAATCATCTTGCTATGTTCGATTTAAGATTTTTTACCACTGATAGACAGGTATTTTCAAGGGCTGTTAGCGTGCCAAGTTTTAGCTTCGTCAAAATGATATTAAGGGAGATATTAACTTGCGAAGTGTCATTTTCTTTCCAGTTACTCCTCGCCGTCCGACTGTTTTGTGCGTCTCCCTACACACAAGCTGCCCAGCTGACAGAGGTTGGTTCTAGTTGCTTGATCATATAATCATCTTGCTATGTTCGATTTAAGATTTTTTACCACTGATAGATAGGTATTTTCAATGGCTATTTGCATGACAAGTTTTAGCTTCGTCAAAATGATATTAAGGGAGATATTAACTTGCAAAGTGTCATTTTCTTTCCAGTTACTCCTCGCCGTCCGACTGTTGTGTGCGTTTCTCTACACACACAAGCTGCCTAGCTGACATAGGTTGGTTTTAGTTGCTCCATCATAAAAGCATCTTGCTATCTTCGATTTCAGATTTGTTACCACTGATAGATAGGTATTTTCAAGGGCTATTTGCATGACAAGTTTTAGCTTCGTCAAAATGATATTAGGGGGGATATTAACTTGCAAAGTGTCATTTTCTTTACAGTTACTCCTCGCCGTCCGACTATTGTTTGCGGCTCTTTACACACACAAGCTGCCGAGCTGACAGAGGTTAGTTCTAGTTGCTCTATAATAAAATCATCTTGCCATGTTCGATTTCAGATTTTTTACCACTGATAGACAGGTATTTTCAAGGGCTGTTTGCGTGCCAAGTTTTAGCTTCGTCAAAATAATAATGAAGGAGATATTAACTTGCAAAGTGTAATTTTCTTTCCAGTTACTTCTCGCCGACCGACTGTTTTGTGCGTCTCTCTACACACACAAGCTGCCCAGCTGACAGAGGTTGGTTCTAGTTGCTTGATCATATAATCATGTTGCTATGTTCGATTTAAGATTTGTTACCACTGATAGATAGGTATTTTCAATGGCTATTTGCATGACAAGTTTTAGCTTCGTCAAAATGATATTAAGGGAGATATTAACTTGCAAAGTGTCATTTTCTTTGCAGTTACTCCTCGCCGTCCGACTATTGTTTGCGGCTCTTTACACACACAAGCTGCCCAGCTGACAGAGGTTAGTTCTAGTTGCTCTATAATGAAATCATCTTGCTATGTTCGATTTCAGATTTTTTACCACTGATAGACAGGTATTTTCAAGGGCTGTTTGCGTGCCAAGTTTTAGCTTCGTCAAAATAATAATGAAGGAGATATTAACTTGCAAAGTGTCATTTTCTTTCCAGTTACTCCTCGCCGTCCGACAGTTGTGTGCGTCTCTCTACACACACAAGCTGCCCAGCTGACCGAGGTTGGTTCTAGTTGCTTGATAATATAATGATCTTGCTATGTTCGATTTAAGATTTTTTACCACTGATAGATAGGTATTTTCAAGGGCTTTTTGCATGACAAGTTTTAGCTTCGTCAAAATGATATTAAGGGAGATATTAACTTGCGAAGTGTCATTTTCTTTCCAGTTACTCCTCGCCGTCCGACTGTTGTGTGCGTCCCCCTACACACACGAGCTGCCCAGCTGACAGAGGTTGGTTCTAGTTGCTTGATCATATAATCATCTTGCTATGTTCGATTTAAGATTTTTTACGACTGATAGATAGGTATTTTCAAGGGCTATTTGCATGACAAGTTTTAGCTTCGTCAAAATGATATTAAGGGAGATTTTAACTTGCGAAGTGTCATTTTCTTTCCAGTTACTCCTCGCCGTCCGACTATTGTTTGCGGCTCTTTACACACACAAGCTGCCCAGCTGACAGAGGTTGGTTCTAGTTGCTTGATCATATAATCATCTGGCTATGTTCGATTTAAGATTTGTTACCACTGATAGATAGGTATTTTCAAGGGCTTTTTGCATGACAAGTTTTAGCTTCGTCAAAATGATATTAAGGTAGATATTAACTTGCGAAGTGTCATTTTCTTTCCAGTTACTTCTCGCCAACCGACTGTTGTGTGCCTCTCTCTACAAACACAAGCTGCCCAGCTGACAGACGTTGGTTCTAGTTGCTTGATCATATCATCATCTTGCTATGTTCGATTTAAGATTTGTTACCACTGATAGATAGGTATTTTCAAGGGTTATTTGCATGACAAGTTTTAGCTTCGTCAAAATGATATTAAGGGAGATATTAACTTGCGAAGTGTCATTTTCTTTCCAGTTACTCCTCGCCCTCCGACTGTTGTGTGCGTCTCTCTACACACACAAGCTGCCCAGCTTACAGAGGTTTGTTCTAGTTGCTCCATCATAAAATCATCTTGCTATCTTCGATTTAAGATTTTTTACCACTGATAGAAAGGTATTTTCAAGGGTTATTTGCATGACAGGTTTTAGCTTCGTCAAAATGATTTTAAGGGAGATATTAACTTGCGAAGTGTCATTTTCTTTCCAGTTACTCCTCGCCGTCCGACTGTTGTGTGCGTCTCTCTACACACACAAGCTGCCCAGCTGACAGAGGTTGGTTCTAGTTGCTTGATCATATAATCATCTTGCTATGTTCGATTTCAGATTTGTTACCACTGATAGATAGGTATTTTCAAGGGCTATTTGCATGACAAGTTTTAGCTTCGTCAAAATGATATTAAGGGAGATATTAACTTGCGAAGTGTCATTTTCTTTCCAGTTACTCCTCGCCGTCCGACTGTTGTGTGCGGATCTTTACACACACAAGCTGCCCAGCTGACAGAGGTTAGTTCTAGTTGCTCTATAATAAAATCATCTTGCTATGTTCGATTTAAGATTTGTTACCACTGATAGACAGGTATTTTCAAGGGCTATTTGCGTGCCAAGTTTTAGCTTCGTCAAAATATTAATGAAGGAGATATTAACTTGCAAAGTGTAATTTTCTTTCCAGTTACTTCTCGCCGACCGACTGTTTTGTGCGTCTCTCTACACACACAAGCTGCCCAGCTGACAGAGGTTGGTTCTAGTTGCTTGATCATATAATCATGTTGCTATGTTCGATTTAAGATTTGTTACCACTGATAGATAGGTATGTTCAAGGGCTGTTCACATGCCAAGTTTTCGCTTCGTGAATATAATAATGAAGGAGATATTAACTTGCAAAGTGTAATTTTCTTTGCAGTTACTTCTCGCCGACCGACTGTTGTGTGCGTCTCTCTACACACACAAGCTGCCCAGCTGACAGAGGTTAGTTCTAGTTGCTCTATAATAAAATCATCTTGTTATGTTCGATTTAAGATTTTTTACCACTGATAGATAGGTATTTTCAAGGGCTGATTGCGTGCCAAGTTTTAGCTTCGTCAAAATAATAATGAAGGAGATATTAACTTGCAAAGTGTAATTTTCTGTCCAGTTACTTCTCGCCGACCGACTGTTTTGTGCGTCTCTCTACACACACAAGCTGCCCAGCTGACAGAGGTTGGTTCTAGTTGCTTGATCATATAATCATGTTGCTATGTTCGATTTAAGATTTGTTACCACTGATAGATAGGTATTTTCAATGGCTATTTGCATGACAAGTTTTAGCTTCGTCAAAATGATATTAAGGGAGATATTAACTTGCAAAGTGTCATTTTCTTTGCAGTTACTCCTCGCCGTCCGACTATTGTTTACGGCTCTTTACACACACAAGCTGCCCAGCTGACAGAGGTTAGTTCTAGTTGCTCTATAATAAAATCATCTTGCTATGTTCGATTTAAGATTTGTTACCCCTGATAGATAGGTATTTTCAAGGGCTTTTTGCATGACAAAATTTAGCTTCGTCAAAATGATATTAAGGGAGATATTAACTTGCGAAGTGTCATTTTCTTTCCAGTTAGTTCTCGCCGTCCGACAGTTGTGTGCGTCCCCCTACACACACGAGCTGCCCAGCTGACAGAGGTTCGTTCTAGTTGCTTGATCATATAATCATCTTGCTATGTTCGATTTAAGATTTTTTACGACTGATAGATAGGTATTTTCAAGGGCTATTTGCATGACAAGTTTTAGCTTCGTCAAAATGATATTAAGGGAGATTTTAACTTGCGAAGTGTCATTTTCTTTCCAGTTACTCCTCGCCGTCCGACTATTGTTTGCGGCTCTTTACACACACAAGCTGCCCAGCTGACAGAGGTTAGTTCTAGTTGCTCTATAATAAAATCATCTTGCTATGTTCGATTTAAGATTTTTTACCACTGATAGACAGGTATTTTCAAGGGCTGTTAGCGTGCCAAGTTTTAGCTTCGTTAAAATGATATTAAGGGAGATATTAACTTGCGAAGTGTCATTTTCTTTCCAGTTACTCCTCGCCGTCCGACTGTTTTGTGCGTCTCCCTACACACAAGCTGCCCAGCTGACAGAGGTTGGTTCTAGTTGCTTGATCATATAATCATCTTGCTATGTTCGATTTAAGATTTTTTACCACTGATAGATAGGTATTTTCAAGGGCTATTTGCATGACAAATTTTAGCTTCGTCAAAATGCTATTAAGGGAGATATTAACTTGCGAAGTGTCATTTTCTTTCCAGTTACTCCTCGCCGTCCGACTGTTGTGTGCGGATCTTTACACACACAAGCTGCCCAGCTGACAGAGGTTAGTTCTAGTTGCTCTATAATAAAATCATCTTGCTATGTTCGATTTCAGATTTTTTACCACTGATAGACAGGTATTTTCAAGGGCTATTTGCGTGCCAAGTTTTAGCTTCGTCAAAATAATAATGAAGGAGATATTAACTTGCAAAGTGTAATTTTCTTTCCAGTTACTTCTCGCCGACCGACTGTTTTGTGCGTCTCTCTACACACACAAGCTGCCCAGCTGACAGAGGTTGGTTCTAGTTGCTTGATCATATAATCATGTTGCTATGTTCGATTTAAGATTTGTTACCACTGATAGATAGGTATGTTCAAGGGCTGTTCACATGCCAAGTTTTCGCTTCGTGAATATAATAATGAAGGAGATATTAACTTGCAAAGTGTAATTTTCTTTGCAGTTACTTCTCGCCGACCGACTGTTGTGTGCGTCTCTCTACACACACAAGCTGCCCAGCTGACAGAGGTTGGTTCTAGTTGCTTGATCATATAATCATCTTGCTATGTTCGATTTAAGATTTGTTACCACTGATAGATAGGTATTTTCAATGGCTATTTGCATGACAAGTTTTAGCTTCGTCAAAATGATATTAAGGGAGATATTAACTTGCAAAGTGTCATTTTCTTTGCAGTTACTCCTCGCCGTCCGACTATTGTTTGCGGCTCTTTACACACACAAGCTGCCCAGCTGACAGAGGTTAGTTCTAGTTGCTCTATAATAAAATCATCTTGCTATGTTCGATTTCAGATTTTTTACCACTGATAGACAGGTATTTTCAAGGGCTGTTTGCGTGCCAAGTTTTAGCTTCGTCAAAATAATAATGAAGGAGATATTAACTTGCAAAGTGTCATTTTCTTTCCAGTTACTCCTCGCCGTCCGACAGTTGTGTGCGTCTCTCTACACACACAAGCTGCCCAGCTGACAGAGGTTGGTTCTAGTTGCTTGATAATATAATGATCTTGCTATGTTCGATTTAAGATTTGTTACCCCTGATAGATAGGTATTTTCAAGGGCTTTTTGCATGACAAGTTTTAGCTTCGTCAAAATGATATTAAGGGAGATATTAACTTGCGAAGTGTCATTTTCTTTCCAGTTAGTCCTCGCCGTCCGACTGTTGTGTGCGTCCCCCTACACACACGAGCTGCCCAGCTGACAGAGGTTCGTTCTAGTTGCTTGATCATATAATCATCTTGCTATGTTCGATTTAAGATTTTTTACGACTGATAGATAGGTATTTTCAAGGGCTATTTGCATGACAAGTTTTAGCTTCGTCAAAATGATATTAAGGGAGATTTTAACTTGCGAAGTGTCATTTTCTTTCCAGTTACTCCTCGCCGTCCGACTATTGTTTGCGGCTCTTTACACACACAAGCTGCCCAGCTGACAGAGGTTGGTTCTAGTTGCTTGATCATATAATCATCTGGCTATGTTCGATTTAAGATTTGTTACCACTGATAGATAGGTATTTTCAAGGGCTATTTGCATGACAAGTTTTAGCTTCGTCAAAATGATATTAAGGGAGATATTAACTTGCAAAGTGTCATTTTCTTTCCAGTTACTCCTCGCCGTCCGACTATTATTTTGCGGCTCTTTACACACACAAGCTGCCCAGCTGACAGAGGTTAGTTCTAGTTGCTCTATAATAAAATCATCTTGCTATGTTCGATTTAAGATTTTTTACCACTGATAGACAGGTATTTTCAAGGGCTGTTAGCGTGCCAAGTTTTAGCTTCGTCAAAATGATATTAAGGGAGATATTAACTTGCGAAGTGTCATTTTCTTTCCAGTTACTCCTCGCCGTCCGACTGTTTTGTGCGTCTCCCTACACACAAGCTGCCCAGCTGACAGAGGTTGGTTCTAGTTGCTTGATCATATAATCATCTTGCTATGTTCGATTTAAGATTTTTTACCACTGATAGATAGGTATTTTCAATGGCTATTTGCATGACAAGTTTTAGCTTCGTCAAAATGATATTAAGGGAGATATTAACTTGCAAAGTGTCATTTTCTTTGCAGTTACTCCTCGCCGTCCGACTATTGTTTGCGGCTCTTTACACACACAAGCTGCCCAGCTGACAGAGGTTAGTTCTAGTTGCTCTATAATAAAATCATCTTGCTATGTTCGATTTCAGATTTTTTACCACTGATAGACAGGTATTTTCAAGGGCTGTTTGCGTGCCAAGTTTTAGCTTCGTCAAAATAATATTGAAGGAGATATTAACTTGCAAAGTGTCATTTTCTTTCCAGTTACTCCTCGCCGTCCGACAGTTGTGTGCGTCTCTCTACACACACAAGCTGCCCAGCTGACAGAGGTTGGTTCTAGTTGCTTGATAATATAATGATCTTGCTATGTTCGATTTAAGATTTGTTACCCCTGATAGATAGGTATTTTCAAGGGCTTTTTGCATGACAAGTTTTAGCTTCGTCAAAATGATATTAAGGGAGATATTAACTTGCGAAGTGTCATTTTCTTTCCAGTTAGTCCTCGCCGTCCGACTGTTGTGTGCGTCCCCCTACACACACGAGCTGCCCAGCTGACAGAGGTTCGTTCTAGTTGCTTGATCATATAATCATCTTGCTATGTTCGATTTAAGATTTTTTACCACTGATAGACAGGTATTTTCAAGGGCTGTTAGCGTGCCAAGTTTTAGCTTCGTTAAAATGATATTAAGGGAGATATTAACTTGCGAAGTGTCATTTTCTTTCCAGTTACTCCTCGCCGTCCGACTGTTTTGTGCGTCTCCCTACACACAAGCTGCCCAGCTGACAGAGGTTGGTTCTAGTTGCTTGATCATATAATCATCTTGCTATGTTCGATTTAAGATTTTTTACCACTGATAGATAGGTATTTTCAAGGGCTATTTGCATGACAAATTTTAGCTTCGTCAAAATGCTATTAAGGGAGATATTAACTTGCGAAGTGTCATTTTCTTTCCAGTTACTCCTCGCCGTCCGACTGTTGTGTGCGGATCTTTACACACACAAGCTGCCCAGCTGACAGAGGTTAGTTCTAGTTGCTCTATAATAAATTCATCTTGCTATGTTCGATTTCAGATTTTTTACCACTGATAGACAGGTATTTTCAAGGGCTATTTGCGTGCCAAGTTTTAGCTTCGTCAAAATAATAATGAAGGAGATATTAACTTGCAAAGTGTAATTTTCTTTCCAGTTACTTCTCGCCGACCGACTGTTTTGTGCGTCTCTCTACACACACAAGCTGCCCAGCTGACAGAGGTTGGTTCTAGTTGCTTGATCATATAATCATGTTGCTATGTTCGATTTAAGATTTGTTACCACTGATAGATAGGTATGTTCAAGGGCTGTTCACATGCCAAGTTTTCGCTTCGTGAATATAATAATGAAGGAGATATTAACTTGCAAAGTGTAATTTTCTTTGCAGTTACTTCTCGCCGACCGACTGTTGTGTGCGTCTCTCTACACACACAAGCTGCCCAGCTGACAGAGGTTGGTTCTAGTTGCTTGATCATATAATCATCTTGCTATGTTCGATTTAAGATTTTTTACGACTGATAGATAGGTATTTTCAAGGGCTATTTGCATGACAAGTTTTAGCTTCGTCAAAATGATATTAAGGGAGATATTAACTTGCGAAGTGTCATTTTCTTTCCAGTTAGTCCTCGCCGTCCGACTGTTGTGTGCGTCCCCCTACACACACGAGCTGCCCAGCTGACAGAGGTTCGTTCTAGTTGCTTGATCATATAATCATCTTGCTATGTTCGATTTAAGATTTTTTACGACTGATAGATAGGTATTTTCAAGGGCTATTTGCATGACAAGTTTTAGCTTCGTCAAAATGATATTAAGGGAGATTTTAACTTGCGAAGTGTCATTTTCTTTCCAGTTACTCCTCGCCGTCCGACTGTTGTGTGCGGATCTTTACACACACAAGCTGCCCAGCTGACAGAGGTTAGTTCTAGTTGCTCTATAATAAAATCATCTTGCTATGTTCGATTTCAGATTTTTTACCACTGATAGACAGGTATTTTCAAGGGCTATTTGCGTGCCAAGTTTTAGCTTCGTCAAAATAATAATGAAGGAGATATTAACTTGCAAACTGTAATTTTCTTTCCAGTTACTTCTCGCCGACCGACTGTTTTGTGCGTCTCTCTACACACACAAGCTGCCCAGCTGACAGAGGTTGGTTCTAGTTGCTTGATCATATAATCTTGTTGCTATGTTCGATTTAAGATTTGTTACCACTGATAGATAGGTATGTTCAAGGGCTGTTCACATGCCAAGTTTTCGCTTCGTGAATATAATAATGAAGGAGATATTAACTTGCAAAGTGTAATTTTCTTTGCAGTTACTTCTCGCCGACCGACTGTTGTGTGCGTCTCTCTACACACACAAGCTGCCCAGCTGACAGAGGTTGGTTCTAGTTGCTTGATCATATAATCATGTTGCTATGTTCGATTTAAGATTTGTTACCACTGATAGATAGGTATTTTCAAGGGCTATTTGCATGACAAGTTTTAGCTTCGTCAAAATGATATTAAGGGAGATATTAACTTGCAAAGTGTCATTTTCTTTCCAGTTACTCCTCGCCGTCCGACTATTATTTTGCGGCTCTTTACACACACAAGCTGCCCAGCTGACAGAGGTTAGTTCTAGTTGCTCTATAATAAAATCATCTTGCTATGTTCGATTTAAGATTTTTTACCACTGATAGACAGGTATTTTCAAGGGCTGTTAGCGTGCCAAGTTTTAGCTTCGTCAAAATGATATTAAGGGAGATATTAACTTGCGAAGTGTCATTTTCTTTCCAGTTACTCCTCGCCGTCCGACTGTTTTGTGCGTCTCCCTACACACAAGCTGCCCAGCTGACAGAGGTTGGTTCTAGTTGCTTGATCATATAATCATCTTGCTATGTTCGATTTAAGATTTTTTACCACTGATAGATAGGTATTTTCAATGGCTATTTGCATGACAAGTTTTAGCTTCGTCAAAATGATATTAAGGGAGATATTAACTTGCAAAGTGTCATTTTCTTTGCAGTTACTCCTCGCCGTCCGACTATTGTTTGCGGCTCTTTACACACACAAGCTGCCCAGCTGACAGAGGTTAGTTCTAGTTGCTCTATAATAAAATCATCTTGCTATGTTCGATTTCAGATTTTTTACCACTGATAGACAGGTATTTTCAAGGGCTGTTTGCGTGCCAAGTTTTAGCTTCGTCAAAATAATATTGAAGGAGATATTAACTTGCAAAGTGTCATTTTCTTTCCAGTTACTCCTCGCCGTCCGACAGTTGTGTGCGTCTCTCTACACACACAAGCTGCCCAGCTGACAGAGGTTGGTTCTAGTTGCTTGATAATATAATGATCTTGCTATGTTCGATTTAAGATTTGTTACCCCTGATAGATAGGTATTTTCAAGGGCTTTTTGCATGACAAGTTTTAGCTTCGTCAAAATGATATTAAGGGAGATATTAACTTGCGAAGTGTCATTTTCTTTCCAGTTAGTCCTCGCCGTCCGACTGTTGTGTGCGTCCCCCTACACACACGAGCTGCCCAGCTGACAGAGGTTCGTTCTAGTTGCTTGATCATATAATCATCTTGCTATGTTCGATTTAAGATTTTTTACCACTGATAGACAGGTATTTTCAAGGGCTGTTAGCGTGCCAAGTTTTAGCTTCGTTAAAATGATATTAAGGGAGATATTAACTTGCGAAGTGTCATTTTCTTTCCAGTTACTCCTCGCCGTCCGACTGTTTTGTGCGTCTCCCTACACACAAGCTGCCCAGCTGACAGAGGTTGGTTCTAGTTGCTTGATCATATAATCATCTTGCTATGTTCGATTTAAGATTTTTTACCACTGATAGATAGGTATTTTCAAGGGCTATTTCCATGACAAATTTTAGCTTCGTCAAAATGCTATTAAGGGAGATATTAACTTGCGAAGTGTCATTTTCTTTCCAGTTACTCCTCGCCGTCCGACTGTTGTGTGCGGATCTTTACACACACAAGCTGCCCAGCTGACAGAGGTTAGTTCTAGTTGCTCTATAATAAATTCATCTTGCTATGTTCGATTTCAGATTTTTTACCACTGATAGACAGGTATTTTCAAGGGCTATTTGCGTGCCAAGTTTTAGCTTCGTCAAAATAATAATGAAGGAGATATTAACTTGCAAAGTGTAATTTTCTTTCCAGTTACTTCTCGCCGACCGACTGTTTTGTGCGTCTCTCTACACACACAAGCTGCCCAGCTGACAGAGGTTGGTTCTAGTTGCTTGATCATATAATCATGTTGCTATGTTCGATTTAAGATTTGTTACCACTGATAGATAGGTATGTTCAAGGGCTGTTCACATGCCAAGTTTTCGCTTCGTGAATATAATAATGAAGGAGATATTAACTTGCAAAGTGTAATTTTCTTTGCAGTTACTTCTCGCCGACCGACTGTTGTGTGCGTCTCTCTACACACACAAGCTGCCCAGCTGACAGAGGTTGGTTCTAGTTGCTTGATCATATAATCATCTTGCTATGTTCGATTTAAGATTTTTTACGACTGATAGATAGGTATTTTCAAGGGCTATTTGCATGACAAGTTTTAGCTTCGTCAAAATGATATTAAGGGAGATATTAACTTGCGAAGTGTCATTTTCTTTCCAGTTAGTCCTCGCCGTCCGACTGTTGTGTGCGTCCCCCTACACACACGAGCTGCCCAGCTGACAGAGGTTCGTTCTAGTTGCTTGATCATATAATCATCTTGCTATGTTCGATTTAAGATTTTTTACGACTGATAGATAGGTATTTTCAAGGGCTATTTGCATGACAAGTTTTAGCTTCGTCAAAATGATATTAAGGGAGATTTTAACTTGCGAAGTGTCATTTTCTTTCCAGTTACTCCTCGCCGTCCGACTGTTGTGTGCGGATCTTTACACACACAAGCTGCCCAGCTGACAGAGGTTAGTTCTAGTTGCTCTATAATAAAATCATCTTGCTATGTTCGATTTCAGATTTTTTACCACTGATAGACAGGTATTTTCAAGGGCTATTTGCGTGCCAAGTTTTAGCTTCGTCAAAATAATAATGAAGGAGATATTAACTTGCAAACTGTAATTTTCTTTCCAGTTACTTCTCGCCGACCGACTGTTTTGTGCGTCTCTCTACACACACAAGCTGCCCAGCTGACAGAGGTTGGTTCTAGTTGCTTGATCATATAATCTTGTTGCTATGTTCGATTTAAGATTTGTTACCACTGATAGATAGGTATGTTCAAGGGCTGTTCACATGCCAAGTTTTCGCTTCGTGAATATAATAATGAAGGAGATATTAACTTGCAAAGTGTAATTTTCTTTGCAGTTACTTCTCGCCGACCGACTGTTGTGTGCGTCTCTCTACACACACAAGCTGCCCAGCTGACAGAGGTTGGTTCTAGTTGCTTGATCATATAATCATGTTGCTATGTTCGATTTAAGATTTGTTACCACTGATAGATAGGTATTTTCAATGGCTATTTGCATGACAAGTTTTAGCTTCGTCAAAATGATATTAAGGGAGATATTAACTTGCAAAGTGTCATTTTCTTTGCAGTTACTCCTCGCCGTCCGACTATTGTTTGCGGCTCTTTACACACACAAGCTGCCCAGCTGACAGAGGTTAGTTCTAGTTGCTCTATAATAAAATCATCTTGCTATGTTCGATTTCAGATTTTTTACCACTGATAGACAGGTATTTTCAAGGGCTGTTTGCGTGCCAAGTTTTAGCTTCGTCAAAATAATAATGAAGGAGATATTAACTTGCAAAGTGTCATTTTCTTTCCAGTTACTCCTCGCCGTCCGACAGTTGTGTGCGTCTCTCTACACACACAAGCTGCCCAGCTGACAGAGGTTGGTTCTAGTTGCTTGATAATATAATGATCTTGCTATGTTCGATTTAAGATTTGTTACCCCTGATAGATAGGTATTTTCAAGGGCTTTTTGCATGACAAGTTTTAGCTTCGTCAAAATGATATTAAGGGAGATATTAACTTGCGAAGTGTCATTTTCTTTCCAGTTAGTCCTCGCCGTCCGACTGTTGTGTGCGTCCCCCTACACACACGAGCTGCCCAGCTGACAGAGGTTCGTTCTAGTTGCTTGATCATATAATCATCTTGCTATGTTCGATTTAAGATTTTTTACGACTGATAGATAGGTATTTTCAAGGGCTATTTGCATGACAAGTTTTAGCTTCGTCAAAATGATATTAAGGGAGATTTTAACTTGCGAAGTGTCATTTTCTTTCCAGTTACTCCTCGCCGTCCGACTATTGTTTGCGGCTCTTTACACACACAAGCTGCCCAGCTGACAGAGGTTGGTTCTAGTTGCTTGATCATATAATCATCTGGCTATGTTCGATTTACGATTTGTTACCACTGATAGATAGGTATTTTCAAGGGCTATTTGCATGACAAGTTTTAGCTTCGTCAAAATGATATTAAGGGAGATATTAACTTGCAAAGTGTCATTTTCTTTCCAGTTACTCCTCGCCGTCCGACTATTATTTTGCGGCTCTTTACACACACAAGCTGCCCAGCTGACAGAGGTTAGTTCTAGTTGCTCTATAATAAAATCATCTTGCTATGTTCGATTTAAGATTTTTTACCACTGATAGACAGGTATTTTCAAGGGCTGTTAGCGTGCCAAGTTTTAGCTTCGTCAAAATGATATTAAGGGAGATATTAACTTGCGAAGTGTCATTTTCTTTCCAGTTACTCCTCGCCGTCCGACTGTTTTGTGCGTCTCCCTACACACAAGCTGCCCCGCTGACAGAGGTTGGTTCTAGTTGCTTGATCATATAATCATCTTGCTTTGTTCGATTTAAGATTTTTTACCACTGATAGATAGGTATTTTCAAGGGCTATTTGCATGACAAATTTTAGCTTCGTCAAAATGCTATTAAAGGAGATATTAACTTGCGAAGTGTCATTTTCTTTCCAGTTACTCCTCGCCGTCCGACTGTTGTGTGCGGATCTTTACACACACAAGCTGCCCAGCTGACAGAGGTTAGTTCTAGTTGCTCTATAATAAAATCATCTTGCTATGTTCGATTTCAGATTTTTTACCACTGATAGACAGGTATTTTCAAGGGCTATTTGCGTGCCAAGTTTTAGCTTCGTCAAAATAATAATGAAGGAGATATTAACTTGCAAAGTGTAATTTTCTTTCCAGTTACTTCTCGCCGACCGACTGTTTTGTGCGTCTCTCTACACACACAAGCTGCCCAGCTGACAGAGGTTGGTTCTAGTTGCTTGATCATATAATCATGTTGCTATGTTCGATTTAAGATTTGTTACCACTGATAGATAGGTATGTTCAAGGGCTGTTCACATGCCAAGTTTTCGCTTCGTGAATATAATAATGAAGGAGATATTAACTTGCAAAGTGTAATTTTCTTTGCAGTTACTTCTCGCCGACCGACTGTTGTGTGCGTCTCTCTACACACACAAGCTGCCCAGCTGACAGAGGTTGGTTCTAGTTGCTTGATCATATAATCATGTTGCTATGTTCGATTTAAGATTTGTTACCACTGATAGATAGGTATTTTCAATGGCTATTTGCATGACAAGTTTTAGCTTCGTCAAAATGATATTAAGGGAGATATTAACTTGCAAAGTGTCATTTTCTTTGCAGTTACTCCTCGCCGTCCGACTATTGTTTGCGGCTCTTTACACACACAAGCTGCCCAGCTGACAGAGGTTAGTTCTAGTTGCTCTATAATAAAATCATCTTGCTTTGTTCGATTTCAGATTTGTTACCCCTGATAGATAGGTATTTTCAAGGGCTTTTTGCATGACAAGTTTTAGCTTCGTCAAAATGATATTAAGGGAGATATTAACTTGCGAAGTGTCATTTTCTTTCCAGTTACTCCTCGCCGTCCGACTGTTGTGTGCGTCCCCTACACACACGAGCTGCCCAGCTGACAGAGGTTGGTTCTAGTTGCTTGATCATATAATCATCTTGCTATGTTCGATTTAAGATTTTTTACGACTGATAGATAGGTATTTTCAAGGGCTATTTGCATGACAAGTTTTAGCTTCGTCAAAATGATATTAAGGGAGATTTTAACTTGCGAAGTGTCATTTTCTTTCCAGTTACTCCTCGCCGTCCGACTATTGTTTGCGGCTCTTTACACACACAAGCTGCCCAGCTGACAGAGGTTGGTTCTAGTTGCTTGATCATATAATCATCTGGATATGTTCGATTTAAGATTTGTTACCACTGATAGATAGGTATTTTCAAGGGCTATTTGCATGACAAGTTTTAGCTTCGTCAAAATGATATTAAAGGAGATATTAACTTGCAAAGTGTCATTTTCTTTCCAGTTACTCCTCGCCGTCCGACTATTATTTTGCGGCTCTTTACACACACAAGCTGCCCAGCTGACAGAGGTTAGTTCTAGTTGCTCTATAATAAAATCATCTTGCTATGTTCGATTTAAGATTTTTTACCACTGATAGACAGGTATTTTCAAGGGCTGTTAGCGTGCCAAGTTTTAGCTTCGTCAAAATGATATTAAGGGAGATATTAACTTGCGAAGTGTCATTTTCTTTCCAGTTACTCCTCGCCGTCTGACTGTTGTGTGCGTCTCCCTACACACACGAGCTGCCCAGCTGACAGAGGTTGGTTCTAGTTGCTTGATCATATAATCATCTTGCTATGTTCGATTTAAGATTTGTTACCACTGATAGATAGGTATTTTCAAGGGCTATTTGGATGACAAGTTTTAGCCTCGTCAAAATGATATTAAGGGAGATTTTAACTTGCGAAGTGTCATTTTCTTTCCGGTTACTCCTCGCCGTCCGACTGTAGTGTGCGGCTCTTTACACACACAAGCTGCCCAGCTGACAGAGGTTAGTTCTAGTTGCTCTATAATAAAATCATCTTGCTATGTTCGATTTCAGATTTTTTTCACCACTGATAGACAGGTATTTTCAAGGGCTGTTTGCGTGCCAAGTTTTAGCTTCGTCAAAATAATAATGAAGGAGATATTAACTTGCAAAGTGTAATTTTCTTTCCAGTTACTTCTCGCCGACCGACTGTTTTGTGCGTCTCTCTACACACACAAGCTGCCCAGCTGACAGAGGTTGGTTCTAGTTGCTTGATCATATAATCATTTTGCTATGTTTGATTTAAGATTTTTTACCACTGATAGAAAGGTATTTTCAAGGGCTATTTGCATGACAAGTTTTAGCTTCGTCAAAATGATATTAAGGGAGATATTAACTTGCAAAGTGTAATTTTCTTTTCAGTTACTTCTCGCCGACCGACTGTTGTGTGCGGATCTTTACACACACAAGCTGCCCAGCTGACAGAGGTTAGTTCTAGTTGCTCTATAATAAAATCATCTTGTTATGTTCGATTTAAGATTTTTTACCACTGATAGGAAGGTATTTTCAAGGGCTATTTGCATGATAAGTTTTTGCTTCGTCAAAATGATATTAAGGGAGATATTAACTTGCGAAGTGTCATTTTCTTTCCAGTTACTCCTCGCCGTCCGACTGTTGTGTGCGTCTCTCTACACACACAAGCTGCCCAGCTGACAGAGGTTGGTTCTAGTTGCTTGATAATATAATGATCTTGCTATGTTCGATTTAAGATTTGTTACCACTGATAGATAGGTATTTTCAAGGGCTTTTTGCATGACAAGTTTTAGCTTCGTCAAAATGATATTAAGGGAGATATTAACTTGCGAAGTGTCATTTTCTTTCCAGTTACTCCTCGCCGTCCGACTGTTGTGTGCGGATCTTTACACACACAAGCTGCCCAGCTGACAGAGGTTAGTTCTAGTTGCTCTATAATAAAATCATCTTGTTATGTTCGATTTAAGAATTTTTACCACTGATAGATAGATATTTTCAAGGGCTGATTGCGTGCCAAGTTTTAGCTTCGTCAAAATAATAATGAAGGATATATTAACTTGCAAAGTGTCATTTTCTTTCCAATTACTCCTCGCCGTCCGACAGTTGTGTGCGTCTCTCTACACACACAAGCTGCCCAGCTGACAGAGGTTGGTTCTAGTTGCTTGATAATATAATGATCTTGCTATGTTCGATTTAAGATTTGTTACCCCTGATAGATAGGTATTTTCAAGGGCTTTTTGCATGACAAGTTTTAGCTTCGTCAAAATGATATTAAGGGAGATATTAACTTGCGAAGTGTCATTTTCTTTCCAGTTACTCCTCGCCGTCCGACTGTTGTGTGCGTCCCCTACACACACGAGCTGCCCAGCTGACAGAGGTTGGTTCTAGTTGCTTGATCATATAATCATCTTGCTATGTTCGATTTAAGATTTTTTACGACTGATAGATAGGTATTTTCAAGGGCTATTTGCATGACAAGTTTTAGCTTCGTCAAAATGATATTAAGGGAGATTTTAACTTGCGAAGTGTCATTTTCTTTCCAGTTACTCCTCGCCGTCCGACTATTGTTTGCGGCTCTTTACACACACAAGCTGCCCAGCTGACAGAGGTTGGTTCTAGTTGCTTGATCATATAATCATCTGGCTATGTTCGATTTAAGATTTGTTACCACTGATAGATAGGTATTTTCAAGGGCTATTTGCATGACAAGTTTTAGCTTCGTCAAAATGATATTAAAGGAGATATTAACTTGCAAAGTGTCATTTTCTTTCCAGTTACTCCTCGCCGTCCGACTATTATTTTGCGGCTCTTTACACACAAGCTGCCCAGCTGACAGAGGTTAGTTCAAGTTGCTCTATAATAAAATCATCTTTCTATGTTCGATTTAAGATTTTTTACCACTGATAGACAGGTATTTTCAAGGGCTGTTAGCGTGCCAAGTTTTAGCTTCGTCAAAATGATATTAAGGGAGATATTAACTTGCGAAGTGTCATTTTCTTTCCAGTTACTCCTCGCCGTCCGACTGTTGTGTGCGTCTCCCTACACACACGAGCTGCCCAGCTGACAGAGGTTGGTTCTAGTTGCTTGATCATATAATCATCTTGCTATGTTCGATTTAAGATTTGTTACCACTGAGAGATAGGTATTTTTAAGGGCTATTTGCATGACAAGTTTTAGCTTCGTCAAAATGATATTAAGGGAGATTTTAACTTGCGAAGTGTCATTTTCTTTCCGGTTACTCCTCGCCGTCCGACTGTAGTGTGCGGCTCTTTACACACACAAGCTGCCCAGCTGACAGAGGTTAGTTCTAGTTGCTCTATAATAAAATCATCTTGCTATGTTCGATTTCAGATTTTTTTCACCACTGATAGACAGGTATTTTCAAGGGCTGTTTGCGTGCCAAGTTTTAGCTTCGTCAAAATAATAATGAAGGAGATATTAACTTGCAAAGTGTAATTTTCTTTCCAGTTACTTCTCGCCGACCGACTGTTTTGTGCGTCTCTCTACACACACAAACTGCCCAGCTGACAGAGGTTGGTTCTAGTTGCTTGATCATATAATCATTTTGCTATGTTTGATTTAAGATTTTTTAACACTGATAGAAAGGTATTTTCAAGGGCTATTTGCATGACAAGTTTTAGCTTCGTCAAAATGATATTAAGGGAGATATTAACTTGCAAAGTGTAATTTTCTTTTCAGTTACTTCTCGCCGACCGATTGTTGTGTGCGGATCTTTACACACACAAGCTGCCCAGCTGACAGAGGTTAGTTCTAGTTGCTCTATAATAAAATCATCTTGTTATGTTCGATTTAAGATTTTTTACCACTGATAGAAAGGTATTTTCAAGGGCTATTTGCATGATAAGTTTTTGCTTCGTCAAAATGATAATAAGGGAGATATTAACTTGCAAAGTGTAATTTTCTTTTCAGTTACTTCTCGCCGACCGACTGTTGTGTGCGGATCTTTACACACACAAGCTGCCCAGCTGACAGAGGTTAGTTCTAGTTGCTCTATAATAAAATCATCTTGTTATGTTCGATTTAAGATTTTTTACCACTGATAGAAAGGTATTTTCAAGGGCTATTTGCATGATAAGTTTTTGCTTCGTCAAAATGATATTAAGGGAGATATTAACTTGCGAAGTGTCATTTTCTTTCCAGTTACTCCTCGCCGTCCGACTGCTGTGTGCGTTTCTCTACACACACAAGCTGCCCAGCTGACAGAGGTTGGTTCTAGTTGCTTGATAATATAATGATCTTGCTATGTTCGATTTAAAATTTGTTACCACTGATAGATAGGTATTTTCAAGGGCTTTTTGCATGACAAGTTTTAGCTTCGTCAAAATGATATTAAGGGAGATATTAACTTGCGAAGTGTCATTTTCTTTCCAGTTACTCCTCGCCGTCCGACTGTTGTGTGCGGATCTTTACACACACAAGCTGCCCAGCTGACAGAGGTTAGTTCTAGTTGCTCTATAATAAAATCATCTTGTTATGTTCGATTTAAGAATTTTTACCACTGATAGATAGGTATTTTCAAGGGCTGATTGCGTGCCAAGTTTTAGCTTCGTCAAAATAATAATGAAGGATATATTAACTTGCAAAGTGTAATTTTCTTTCCAGTTACTTCTCGCCGACCGACTGTTGTGTGCGTCTGTCTACAAACACAAGCTGCCCAGCTGACAGAGGTTGGTTCTAGTTGCTTGATCATATAATCATCTTGCTATGTTCGGTTTAAGACTTGTTACCACTGATAGATAGGTATTTTCAAGGGTTATTTGCATGACAGGTTTTAGCTTCGTCAAAATGATTTTAAGGGAGATATTAACTTGCAAAGTGTCATTTTCTTTCCAGTTACTCCTCGCCGTCCGACTGTTGTGTGCGTTTCTCTACACACACAAGCTGCCTAGCTGACATAGGTTGGTTTTAGTTGCTCCATCATAAAAGCATCTTGCTATCTTCGATTTCAGATTTGTTACCACTGATAGATAGGTATTTTCAAGGGCTATTTGCATGACAAGTTTTAGCTTCGTCAAAATGATATTAAGGGAGATATTAACTTGCAAAGTGTCATTTTCTTTCCAGTTACTCCTCGCCGTCCGACTATTGTTTGCGGCTCTTTACACACACAAGCTGCCGAGCTGACAGAGGTTAGTTCTAGTTGCTCTATAATAAAATCATCTTGCCATGTTCGATTTCAGATTTTTTACCACTGATAGACAGGTATTTTCAAGGGCTGTTTGCGTGCCAAGTTTTAGCTTCGTCAAAATAATAATGAAGGAGATATTAACTTGCAAAGTGTAATTTTCTTTCCAGTTACTTCTCGCCGACCGACTGTTTTGTGCGTCTCTCTACACACACAAGCTGCCCAGCTGACAGAGGTTGGTTCTAGTTGCTTGATCATATAATCATGTTGCTATGTTCGATTTAAGATTTGTTACCACTGATAGATAGGTATGTTCAAGGGCTGTTCACATGCCAAGTTTTCGCTTCGTGAATATAATAATGAAGGAGATATTAACTTGCAAAGTGTAATTTTCTTTGCAGTTACTTCTCGCCGACCGACTGTTGTGTGCGGATCTTTACACACACAAGCTGCCCAGCTGACAGAGGTTAGTTCTAGTTGCTCTATAATAAAATCATCTTGTTATGTTCGATTTAAGAATTTTTACCACTGATAGATAGGTTTTTTCAAGGGCTGATTGCGTGCCAAGTTTTAGCTTCGTCAAAATAATAATGAAGGAGATATTAACTTGCAAAGTGTAATTTTCTTTCCAGTTACTTCTCGCCGACCGACTGTTGTGTGCGTCTCTCTACAAACACAAGCTGCCCAGCTGACAGAGGTTGGTTCTAGTTGCTTGATCATATCATCATCTTGCTATGTTCGATTTAAGATTTGTTACCACTGATAGATAGGTATTTTCAAGGGTTATTTGCATGACAAGTTTTAGCTTCGTCAAAATGATATTAAGGGAGATATTAACTTGCGAAGTGTCATTTTCTTTCCAGTTACTCCTCGCCGTCCGACTGTTGTGTGCGGATCTTTACACACACAAGCTGCCCAGCTGACAGAGGTTAGTTCTAGTTGCTCTATAATAAAATCATCTTGCTATGTTCGATTTCAGATTTTTTACCACTGATAGACAGGTATTTTCAAGGGCTATTTGCGTGCCAAGTTTTAGCTTCGTCAAAATAATAATGAAGGAGATATTAACTTGCAAAGTGTAATTTTCTTTCCAGTTACTTCTCGCCGACCGACTGTTTTGTGCGTCTCTCTACACACACAAGCTGCCCAGCTGACAGAGGTTGGTTCTAGTTGCTTGATCATATAATCATGTTGCTATGTTCGATTTAAGATTTGTTACCACTGATAGATAGGTATGTTCAAGGGCTGTTCACATGCCAAGTTTTCGCTTCGTGAATATAATAATGAAGGAGATATTAACTTGCAAAGTGTAATTTTCTTTGCAGTTACTTCTCGCCGACCGACTGTTGTGTGCGTCTCTCTACACACACAAGCTGCCCAGCTGACAGAGGTTAGTTCTAGTTGCTCTATAATAAAATCATCTTGTTATGTTCGATTTAAGATTTTTTACCACTGATAGAAAGGTATTTTCAAGGGCTATTTGCATGATAAGTTTTTGCTTCGTCAAAATGATATTAAGGGAGATATTAACTTGCGAAGTGTCATTTTCTTTCCAGTTACTCCTCGCCGTCCGACTGCTGTGTGCGTCTCTCTACACACACAAGCTGCCCAGCTGACAGAGGTTGGTTCTAGTTGCTTGATAATATAATGATCTTGCTATGTTCGATTTAAGATTTGTTACCACTGATAGATAGGTATTTTCAAGGGCTTTTTGCATGACAAGTTTTAGCTTCGTCAAAATGATATTAAGGGAGATATTAACTTGCGAAGTGTCATTTTCTTTCCAGTTACTCCTCGCCGTCCGACTGTTGTGTGCGGATCTTTACACACACAAGCTGCCCAGCTGACAGAGGTTAGTTCTAGTTGCTCTATAATAAAATCATCTTGTTATGTTCGATTTAAGAATTTTTACCACTGATAGATAGGTATTTTCAAGGGCTGATTGCGTGCCAAGTTTTAGCTTCGTCAAAATAATAATGAAGGATATATTAACTTGCAAAGTGTAATTTTCTTTCCAGTTACTTCTCGCCGACCGACTGTTGTGTGCGTCTCTCTACAAACACAAGCTGCCCAGCTGACAGAGGTTGGTTCTACTTGCTTGATCATATAATCATCTTGCTATGTTCGGTTTAAGACTTGTTACCACTGATAGATAGGTATTTTCAAAGGTTATTTGCATGACAGGTTTTAGCTTCGTCAAAATGATTTTAAGGGAGATATTAACTTGCGAAGTGTCATTTTCTTTCCAGTTACTCCTCGCCGTCCGACTGTTGTGTGCGTTTCTCTACACACACAAGCTGCCTAGCTGACATAGGTTGGTTTTAGTTGCTCCATCATAAAAGCATCTTGCTATCTTCGATTTCAGATTTGTTACCACTGATAGATAGGTATTTTCAAGGGCTATTTGCATGACAAGTTTTAGCTTCGTCAAAATGATATTAAGGGAGATATTAACTTGCAAAGTGTCATTTTCTTTCCAGTTACTCCTCGCCGTCCGACTATTGTTTGCGGCTCTTTACACACACAAGCTGCCGAGCTGACAGAGGTTAGTTCTAGTTGCTCTATAATAAAATCATCTTGCCATGTTCGATTTCAGATTTTTTACCACTGATAGACAGGTATTTTCAAGGGCTGTTTGCGTGCCAAGTTTTAGCTTCGTCAAAATAATAATGAAGGAGATATTAACTTGCAAAGTGTAATTTTCTTTCCAGTTACTTCTCGCCGACCGACTGTTTTGTGCGTCTCTCTACACACACAAGCTGCCCAGCTGACAGAGGTTGGTTCTAGTTGCTTGATCATATAATCATGTTGCTATGTTCGATTTAAGATTTGTTACCACTGATAGATAGGTATGTTCAAGGGCTGTTCACATGCCAAGTTTTCGCTTCGTGAATATAATAATGAAGGAGATATTAACTTGCAAAGTGTAATTTTCTTTGCAGTTACTTCTCGCCGACCGACTGTTGTGTGCGGATCTTTACACACACATGCTGCCCAGCTGACAGAGGTTAGTTCTAGTTGCTCTATAATAAAATCATCTTGTTATGTTCGATTTAAGAATTTTTACCACTGATAGATAGGTATTTTCAAGTGCTGATTGCGTGCCAAGTTTTAGCTTCGTCAAAATAATAATGAAGGAGATATTAACTTGCAAAGTGTCATTTTCTTTCCAGTTACTCCTCGCCGTCCGACTGTTGTGTGCGGATCTTTACACACACAAGCTGCCGAGCTGACAGAGGTTAGTTCTAGTTGCTCTATAATAAAATCATCTTGCCATGTTCGATTTCAGATTTTTTACCACTGATAGACAGGTATTTTCAAGGGCTGTTTGCGTGCCAAGTTTTAGCTTCGTCAAAATAATAATGAAGGAGATATTAACTTGCAAAGTGTAATTTTCTTTCCAGTTACTTCTCGCCGACCGACTGTTTTGTGCGTCTCTCTACACACACAAGCTGCCCAGCTGACAGAGGTTGGTTCTAGTTGCTTGATCATATAATCATGTTGCTATGTTCGATTTAAGATTTGTTACCACTGATAGATAGGTATGTTCAAGGGCTGTTCACATGCCAAGTTTTCGCTTCGTGAATATAATAATGAAGGAGATATTAACTTGCAAAGTGTAATTTTCTTTGCAGTTACTTCTCGCCGACCGACTGTTGTGTGCGGATCTTTACACACACAAGCTGCCCAGCTAACAGAGGTTAGTTCTAGTTGCTCTATAATAAAATCATCTTGTTATGTTCGATTTAAGATTTTTTACCACTGATAGGAAGGTATTTTCAAGGGCTATTTGCATGATAAGTTTTTGCTTCGTCAAAATGATATTAAGGGAGATATTAACTTGCGAAGTGTCATTTTCTTTCCAGTTACTCCTCGCCGTCCGACTGTTGTGTGCGTCTCCCTACACACACGAGCTGCCCAGCTGACAGAGGTTGGTTCTAGTTGCTTGATCATATAATCATCTTGCTATGTTCGATTTAAGATTTGTTACCACTGAGAGATAGGTATTTTCAAGGGCTATTTGCATGACAAGTTTTAGCTTCGTCAAAATGATATTAAGGGAGATTTTAACTTGCGAAGTGTCATTTTCTTTCCGGTTACTCCTCGCCGTCCGACTGTAGTGTGCGGCTCTTTACACACACAAGCTGCCCAGCTGACAGAGGTTAGTTCTAGTTGCTCTATAATAAAATCATCTTGCTATGTTCGATTTCAGATTTTTTTCACCACTGATAGACAGGTATTTTCAAGGGCTGTTTGCGTGCCAAGTTTTAGCTTCGTCAAAATAATAATGAAGGAGATATTAACTTGCAAAGTGTAATTTTCTTTCCAGTTACTTCTCGCCGACCGACTGTTTTGTGCGTCTCTCTACACACACAAACTGCCCAGCTGACAGAGGTTGGTTCTAGTTGCTTGATCATATAATCATTTTGCTATGTTTGATTTAAGATTTTTTAACACTGATAGAAAGGTATTTTCAAGGGCTATTTGCATGACAAGTTTTAGCTTCGTCAAAATGATATTAAGGGAGATATTAACTTGCAAAGTGTAATTTTCTTTTCAGTTACTTCTCGCCGACCGACTGTTGTGTGCGGATCTTTACACACACAAGCTGCCCAGCTGACAGAGGTTAGTTCTAGTTGCTCTATAATAAAATCATCTTGTTATGTTCGATTTAAGATTTTTTACCACTGATAGAAAGGTATTTTCAAGGGCTATTTGCATGATAAGTTTTTGCTTCGTCAAAATGATATTAAGGGAGATATTAACTTGCAAAGTGTAATTTTCTTTTCAGTTACTTCTCGCCGACCGACTGTTGTGTGCGGATCTTTACACACACAAGCTGCCCAGCTGACAGAGGTTAGTTCTAGTTGCTCTATAATAAATTCATCTTGTTATGTTCGATTTAAGATTTTTTACCACTGATAGAAAGGTATTTTCAAGGGCTATTTGCATGATAAGTTTTTGCTTCGTCAAAATGATATTAAGGGAGATATTAACTTGCGAAGTGTCATTTTCTTTCCAGTTACTCCTCGCCGTCCGACTGCTGTGTGCGTCTCTCTACACACACAAGCTGCCCAGCTGACAGAGGTTGGTTCTAGTTGCTTGATAATATAATGATCTTGCTATGTTCGATTTAAGATTTGTTACCACTGATAGATAGGTATTTTCAAGGGCTATTTGCATGACAAGTTTTAGCTTCGTCAAAATGATATTAAGGGAGATATTAACTTGCAAAGTGTCATTTTCTTTCCAGTTACTCCTCGCCGTCCGACTATTGTTTGCGGCTCTTTACACACACAAGCTGCCGAGCTGACAGAGGTTAGTTCTAGTTGCTCTATAATAAAATCATCTTGCCATGTTCGATTTCAGATTTTTTACCACTGATAGACAGGTATTTTCAAGGGCTGTTTGCGTGCCAAGTTTTAGCTTCGTCAAAATAATAATGAAGGAGATATTAACTTGCAAAGTGTAATTTTCTTTCCAGTTACTTCTCGCCGACCGACTGTTGTGTGCGTCTCTCTACACACACAAGCTGCCTAGCTGACATAGGTTGGTTCTAGTTGCTTGATCATATAATCATCTTGCTATGTTCGATTTAAGATTTTTTACGACTGATAGATAGGTATTTTCAAGGGCTATTTGCATGACAAGTTTTAGCTTCGTCAAAATGATATTAAGGGAGATTTTAACTTGCGAAGTGTCATTTTCTTTCCAGTTACTCCTCGCCGTCCGACTGTTGTGTGCGTTTCTCTACACACACAAGCTGCCTAGCTGACATAGGTTGGTTCTAGTTGCTTGATCATATAATCATCTTGCTATGTTCGATTTAAGATTTTTTACGACTGATAGATAGGTATTTTCAAGGGCTATTTGCATGACAAGTTTTAGCTTCGTCAAAATGATATTAAGGGAGATTTTAACTTGCGAAGTGTCATTTTCTTTCCAGTTACTCCTCGCCGTCCGACTATTGTTTGCGGCTCTTTACACACACAAGCTGCCCAGCTGACAGAGGTTGGTTCTAGTTGCTTGATCATATAATCATCTGGCTATGTTCGATTTAAGATTTGTTACCACTGATAGATAGGTATTTTCAAGGGCTATTTGCATGACAAGTTTTAGCTTCGTCAAAATGATATTAAAGGAGATATTAACTTGCAAAGTGTCATTTTCTTTCCAGTTACTCCTCGCCGTCCGACTATTATTTTGCGGCTCTTTACACACAAGCTGCCCAGCTGACAGAGGTTAGTTCTAGTTGCTCTATAATAAAATCATCTTGCTATGTTCGATTTAAGATTTTTACCACTGATAGACAGGTATTTTCAAGGGCTGTTAGCGTGCCAAGTTTTAGCTTCGTCAAAATGATATTAAGGGAGATATTAACTTGCGAAGTGTCATTTTCTTTCCAGTTACTCCTCGCCGTCCGACTGTTGTGTGCGTCTCCCTACACACACGAGCTGCCCAGCTGACAGAGGTTGGTTCTAGTTGCTTGATCATATAATCATCTTGCTATGTTCGATTTAAGATTTGTTACCACTGAGAGATAGGTATTTTCAAGGGCTATTTGCATGACAAGTTTTAGCTTCGTCAAAATGATATTAAGGGAGATTTTAACTTGCGAAGTGTCATTTTCTTTCCGGTTACTCCTCGCCGTCCGACTGTAGTGTGCGGCTCTTTACACACACAAGCTGCCCAGCTGACAGAGGTTAGTTCTAGTTGCTCTATAATAAAATCATCTTGCTATGTTCGATTTCAGATTTTTTTCACCACTGATAGACAGGTATTTTCAAGGGCTGTTTGCGTGCCAAGTTTTAGCTTCGTCAAAATAATAATGAAGGAGATATTAACTTGCAAAGTGTAATTTTCTTTCCAGTTACTTCTCGCCGACCGACTGTTTTGTGCGTCTCTCTACACACACAAACTGCCCAGCTGACAGAGGTTGGTTCTAGTTGCTTGATCATATAATCATTTTGCTATGTTTGATTTAAGATTTTTTAACACTGATAGAAAGGTATTTTCAAGGGCTATTTGCATGACAAGTTTTAGCTTCGTCAAAATGATATTAAGGGAGATATTAACTTGCAAAGTGTAATTTTCTTTTCAGTTACTTCTCGCCGACCGACTGTTGTGTGCGGATCTTTACACACACAAGCTGCCCAGCTGACAGAGGTTAGTTCTAGTTGCTCTATAATAAAATCATCTTGTTATGTTCGATTTAAGATTTTTTACCACTGATAGAAAGGTATTTTCAAGGGCTATTTGCATGATAAGTTTTTGCTTCGTCAAAATGATATTAAGGGAGATATTAACTTGCAAAGTGTAATTTTCTTTTCAGTTACTTCTCGCCGACCGACTGTTGTGTGCGGATCTTTACACACACAAGCTGCCCAGCTGACAGAGGTTAGTTCTAGTTGCTCTATAATAAAATCATCTTGTTATGTTCGATTTAAGATTTTTTACCACTGATAGAAAGGTATTTTCAAGGGCTATTTGCATGATAAGTTTTTGCTTCGTCAAAATGATATTAAGGGAGATATTAACTTGCGAAGTGTCATTTTCTTTCCAGTTACTCCTCGCCGTCCGACTGCTGTGTGCGTCTCTCTACACACACAAGCTGCCCAGCTGACAGAGGTTGGTTCTAGTTGCTTGATAATATAATGATCTTGCTATGTTCGATTTAAGATTTGTTACCACTGATAGATAGGTATTTTCAAGGGCTATTTGCATGACAAGTTTTAGCTTCGTCAAAATGATATTAAGGGAGATATTAACTTGCAAAGTGTAATTTTCTTTCCAGTTACTTCTCGCCGACCGACTGTTGTGTGCGTCTCTCTACACACACAAGCTGCCTAGCTGACATAGGTTGGTTCTAGTTGCTTGATCATATAATCATCTTGCTATGTTCGATTTAAGATTTTTTACGACTGATAGATAGGTATTTTCAAGGGCTATTTGCATGACAAGTTTTAGCTTCGTCAAAATGATATTAAGGGAGATATTAACTTGCGAAGTGTCATTTTCTTTCCAGTTACTCCTCGCCGTCCGACTGTTGTGTGCGGATCTTTACACACACAAGCTGCCCAGCTGACAGAGGTTAGTTCTAGTTGCTCTATAATAAAATCATCTTGCTATGTTCGATTTCAGATTTTTTACCACTGATAGACAGGTATTTTCAAGGGCTATTTGCGTGCCAAGTTTTAGCTTCGTCAAAATAATAATGAAGGAGATATTAACTTGCAAAGTGTAATTTTCTTTCCAGTTACTTCTCGCCGACCGACTGTTTTGTGCGTCTCTCTACACACACAAGCTGCCCAGCTGACAGAGGTTGGTTCTAGTTGCTTGATCATATAATCATGTTGCTATGTTCGATTTAAGATTTGTTACCACTGATAGATAGGTATGTTCAAGGGCTGTTCACATGCCAAGTTTTCGCTTGGTGAATATAATAATGAAGGAGATATTAACTTGCAAAGTGTAATTTTCTTTGCAGTTACTTCTCGCCGACCGACTGTTGTGTGCGTCTCTCTACACACACAAGCTGCCCAGCTGACATAGGTTGGTTTTAGTTGCTTGATCATATAATCATCTTGCTATGTTCGGTTTAAGACTTGTTACCACTGATAGATAGGTATTTTCAAGGGTTATTTGCATGACAGGTTTTAGCTTCGTCAAAATGATTTTAAGGGAGATATTAACTTGCGAAGTGTCATTTTCTTTCCAGTTACTCCTCGCCGTCCGACTGTTGTGTGCGGATCTTTACACACACAAGCTGCCGAGCTGACAGAGGTTAGTTCTAGTTGCTCTATAATAAAATCATCTTGCCATGTTCGATTTCAGATTTTTTACCACTGATAGACAGGTATTTTCAAGGGCTGTTTGCGTGCCAAGTTTTAGCTTCGTCAAAATGATATTAAGGGAGATATTAACTTGCGAAGTGTCATTTTCTTTCCAGTTACTCCTCGCCGTCCGACTGTTGTGTGCGGATCTTTACACACACAAGCTGCCGAGCTGACAGAGGTTAGTTCTAGTTGCTCTATAATAAAATCATCTTGCCATGTTCGATTTCAGATTTTTTACCACTGATAGACAGGTATTTTCAAGGGCTGTTTGCGTGCCAAGTTTTAGCTTCGTCAAAATAATAATGAATGAGATATTAACTTGCAAAGTGTAATTTTCTTTCCAGTTACTTCTCGCCGACCGACTGTTTTGTGCGTCTCTCTACACACACAAGCTGCCCAGCTGACAGAGGTTGGTTCTAGTTGCTTGATCATATAATCATGTTGCTATGTTCGATTTAAGATTTGTTACCACTGATAGATAGGTATGTTCAAGGGCTGTTCACATGCCAAGTTTTCGCTTCGTGAATATAATAATGAAGGAGATATTAACTTGCAAAGTGTAATTTTCTTTGCAGTTACTTCTCGCCGACCGACTGTTGTGTGCGGATCTTTACACACACAAGCTGCCCAGCTGACAGAGGTTAGTTCTAGTTGCTCTATAATAAAATCATCTTGTTATGTTCGATTTAAGAATTTTTACCACTGATAGATAGGTATTTTCAAGGGCTGATTGCGTGCCAAGTTTTAGCTTCGTCAAAATAATAATGAAGGAGATATTAACTTGCAAAGTGTAATTTTCTTTCCAGTTACTTCTCGCCGACCGACTGTTTTGTGCGTCTCTCTACACACACAAGCTGCCCAGCTGACAGAGGTTGGTTCTAGTTGCTTGATCATATAATCATCTTGCTATGTTCGATTTCAGATTTGTTACCACTGATAGATAGGTATTTTCAAGGGTTATTTGCATGACAAGTTTTAGCTTCGTCAAAATGATATTAAGGGAGATATTAACTTGCGAAGTGTCATTTTCTTTCCAGTTACTCCTCGCCGTCCGACTGTTGTGTGCGGATCTTTACACACACAAGCTGCCCAGCTGACAGAGGTTAGTTCTAGTTGCTCTATAATAAAATCATCTTGCTATGTTCGATTTCAGATTTTTTACCACTGATAGACAGGTATTTTCAAGGGCTATTTGCGTGCCAAGATTTAGCTTCGTCAAAATAATAATGAAGGAGATATTAACTTGCAAAGTGTAATTTTCTTTCCAGTTACTTCTCGCCGACCGACTGTTTTGTGCGTCTCTCTACACACACAAGCTGCCCAGCTGACAGAGGTTGGTTCTAGTTGCTTGATCATATAATCATGTTGCTATGTTCGATTTAAGATTTGTTACCACTGATAGATAGGTATTTTCAAGGGTTATTTGCATGACAAGTTTTAGCTTCGTCAAAATGATATTAAGGGAGATATTAACTTGCGAAGTGTCATTTTCTTTCCAGTTACTCCTCGCCGTCCGACTGTTGTGTGCGGATCTTTACACACACAAGCTGCCCAGCTGACAGAGGTTAGTTCTAGTTGCTCTATAATAAAATCATCTTGCTATGTTCGATTTCAGATTTTTTACCACTGATAGACAGGTATTTTCAAGGGCTATTTGCGTGCCAAGTTTTAGCTTCGTCAAAATAATAATGAAGGAGATATTAACTTGCAAAGTGTAATTTTCTTTCCAGTTACTTCTCGCCGACCGACTGTTTTGTGCGTCTCTCTACACACACAAGCTGCCCAGCTGACAGAGGTTGGTTCTAGTTGCTTGATCATATAATCATGTTGCTATGTTCGATTTAAGATTTGTTACCACTGATAGATAGGTATGTTCAAGGGCTGTTCACATGCCAAGTTTTCGCTTCGTGAATATAATAATGAAGGAGATATTAACTTGCAAAGTGTAATTTTCTTTGCAGTTACTTCTCGCCGACCGACTGTTGTGTGCGGATCTTTACACACACAAGCTGCCCAGCTGACAGAGGTTAGTTCTAGTTGCTCTATAATAAAATCATCTTGTTATGTTCGATTTAAGAATTTTTACCACTGATAGATAGGTATTTTCAAGTGCTGATTGCGTGCCAAGTTTTAGCTTCGTCAAAATAATAATGAAGGAGATATTAACTTGCAAAGTGTAATTTTCTTTCCAGTTACTTCTCGCCGACCGACTGTTGTGTGCGTCTCTCTACAAACACAAGCTGCCCAGCTGACAGAGGTTGGTTCTAGTTGCTTGATCATATAATCATCTTGCTATGTTCGATTTAAGATTTGTTACCACTGATAGATAGGTAATTTCAAGGGCTATTTGCATGACAAGTTTTAGCTTCGTCAAAATGATATTAAGGGAGATATTAACTTGCGAAGTGTCATTTTCTTTCCAGTTACTCCTCGCCGTCCGACTGTTGTGTGCGGATCTTTACACACACAAGCTGCCGAGCTGACAGAGGTTAGTTCTAGTTGCTCTATAATAAAATCATCTTGCCATGTTCGATTTCAGATTTTTTACCACTGATAGACAGGTATTTTCAAGGGCTGTTTGCGTGCCAAGTTTTAGCTTCGTCAAAATGATATTAAGGGAGATATTAACTTGCGAAGTGTCATTTTCTTTCCAGTTACTCCTCGCCGTCCGACTGTTGTGTGCGGATCTTTACACACACAAGCTGCCGAGCTGACAGAGGTTAGTTCTAGTTGCTCTATAATAAAATCATCTTGCCATGTTCGATTTCAGATTTTTTACCACTGATAGACAGGTATTTTCAAGGGCTGTTTGCGTGCCAAGTTTTAGCTTCGTCAAAATAATAATGAATGAGATATTAACTTGCAAAGTGTAATTTTCTTTCCAGTTACTTCTCGCCGACCGACTGTTTTGTGCGTCTCTCTACACACACAAGCTGCCCAGCTGACAGAGGTTGGTTCTAGTTGCTTGATCATATAATCATGTTGCTATGTTCGATTTAAGATTTGTTACCACTGATAGATAGGTATGTTCAAGGGCTGTTCACATGCCAAGTTTTCGCTTCGTGAATATAATAATGAAGGAGATATTAACTTGCAAAGTGTAATTTTCTTTGCAGTTACTTCTCGCCGACCGACTGTTGTGTGCGGATCTTTACACACACAAGCTGCCCAGCTGACAGAGGTTAGTTCTAGTTGCTCTATAATAAAATCATCTTGTTATGTTCGATTTAAGAATTTTTACCACTGATAGATAGGTATTTTCAAGGGCTGATTGCGTGCCAAGTTTTAGCTTCGTCAAAATAATAATGAAGGAGATATTAACTTGCAAAGTGTAATTTTCTTTCCAGTTACTTCTCGCCGACCGACTGTTTTGTGCGTCTCTCTACACACACAAGCTGCCCAGCTGACAGAGGTTGGTTCTAGTTGCTTGATCATATAATCATCTTGCTATGTTCGATTTCAGATTTGTTACCACTGATAGATAGGTATTTTCAAGGGTTATTTGCATGACAAGTTTTAGCTTCGTCAAAATGATATTAAGGGAGATATTAACTTGCGAAGTGTCATTTTCTTTCCAGTTACTCCTCGCCGTCCAACTGTTGTGTGCGGATCTTTACACACACAAGCTGCCCAGCTGACAGAGGTTAGTTCTAGTTGCTCTATAATAAAATCATCTTGCTATGTTCGATTTCAGATTTTTTACCACTGATAGACAGGTATTTTCAAGGGCTATTTGCGTGCCAAGATTTAGCTTCGTCAAAATAATAATGAAGGAGATATTAACTTGCAAAGTGTAATTTTCTTTCCAGTTACTTCTCGCCGACCGACTGTTTTGTGCGTCTCTCTACACACACAAGCTGCCCAGCTGACAGAGGTTGGTTCTAGTTGCTTGATCATATAATCATGTTGCTATGTTCGATTTAAGATTTGTTACCACTGATAGATAGGTATGTTCAAGGGCTGTTCACATGCCAAGTTTTCGCTTCGTGAATATAATAATGAAGGAGATATTAACTTGCAAAGTGTAATTTTCTTTGCAGTTACTTCTCGCCGACCGACTGTTGTGTGCGGATCTTTACACACACAAGCTGCCCAGCTGACAGAGGTTAGTTCTAGTTGCTCTATAATAAAATCATCTTGTTATGTTCGATTTAAGAATTTTTACCACTGATAGATAGGTATTTTCAAGGGCTGATTGCGTGCCAAGTTTTAGCTTCGTCAAAATAATAATGAAGGAGATATTAACTTGCAAAGTGTAATTTTCTTTCCAGTTACTTCTCGCCGACCAACTGTTTTGTGCGTCTCTCTACACACACAAGCTGCCCAGCTGACAGAGGTTGGTTCTAGTTGCTTGATCAGATAATCATGTTGCTATGTTCGATTTAAGATTTGTTACCACTGATAGATAGGTATGTTCAAGGGCTGTTCACATGCCAAGTTTTCGCTTCGTGAATATAATAATGAAGGAGATATTAACTTGCAAAGTGTAATTTTCTTTGCAGTTACTTCTCGCCGACCGACTGTTGTGTGCGGATCTTTACACACACAAGCTGCCCAGCTGACAGAGGTTAGTTCTAGTTGCTCTATAATAAAATCATCTTGTTATGTTCGATTTAAGAATTTTTACCACTGATAGATAGGTATTTTCAAGTGCTGATTGCGTGCCAAGTTTTAGCTTCGTCAAAATAATAATGAAGGAGATATTAACTTGCAAAGTGTAATTTTCTTTCCAGTTACTTCTCGCCGACCGACTGTTGTGTGCGTCTCTCTACAAACACAAGCTGCCCAGCTGACAGAGGTTGGTTCTAGTTGCTTGATCATATAATCATCTTGCTATGTTCGATTTAAGATTTGTTACCACTGATAGATAGGTAATTTCAAGGGCTATTTGCATGACAAGTTTTAGCTTCGTCAAAATGATATTAAGGGAGATATTAACTTGCGAAGTGTCATTTTCTTTCCAGTTACTCCTCGCCGTCCGACTGTTGTGTGCGGATCTTTACACACACAAGCTGCCGAGCTGACAGAGGTTAGTTCTAGTTGCTCTATAATAAAATCATCTTGCCATGTTCGATTTCAGATTTTTTACCACTGATAGACAGGTATTTTCAAGGGCTGTTTGCGTGCCAAGTTTTAGCTTCGTCAAAATAATAATGAATGAGATATTAACTTGCAAAGTGTAATTTTCTTTCCAGTTACTTCTCGCCGACCGACTGTTTTGTGCGTCTCTCTACACACACAAGCTGCCCAGCTGACAGAGGTTGGTTCTAGTTGCTTGATCATATAATCATGTTGCTATGTTCGATTTAAGATTTGTTACCACTGATAGATAGGTATGTTCAAGGGCTGTTCACATGCCAAGTTTTCGCTTCGTGAATATAATAATGAAGGAGATATTAACTTGCAAAGTGTAATTTTCTTTGCAGTTACTTCTCGCCGACCGACTGTTGTGTGCGGATCTTTACACACACAAGCTGCCCAGCTGACAGAGGTTAGTTCTAGTTGCTCTATAATAAAATCATCTTGTTATGTTCGATTTAAGAATTTTTACCACTGATAGATAGGTATTTTCAAGGGCTGATTGCGTGCCAAGTTTTAGCTTCGTCAAAATAATAATGAAGGAGATATTAACTTGCAAAGTGTAATTTTCTTTCCAGTTACTTCTCGCCGACCGACTGTTTTGTGCGTCTCTCTACACACACAAGCTGCCCAGCTGACAGAGGTTGGTTCTAGTTGCTTGATCATATAATCATCTTGCTATGTTCGATTTAAGATTTGTTACCACTGATAGATAGGTATTTTCAAGGGCTATTTGCGTGACAAGTTTTAGCTTCGTCAAAATGATATTAAGGGAGATATTAACTTGCGAAGTGTCATTTTCTTTCCAGTTACTCCTCGCCGTCCGACTGTTGTGTGCGGATCTTTACACACACAAGCTGCCCAGCTGACAGAGGTTAGTTCTAGTTGCTCTATAATAAAATCATCTTGCTATGTTCGATTTCAGATTTTTTACCACTGATAGACAGGTATTTTTAAGGGCTATTTGCGTGCCAAGTTTTAGCTTCGTCAAAATAATAATGAAGGAGATATTAACTTGCAAAGTGTAATTTTCTTTCCAGTTACTTCTCGCCGACCGACTGTTTTGTGCGTCTCTCTACACACACAAGCTGCCCAGCTGACAGAGGTTGGTTCTAGTTGCTTGATCATATAATCATGTTGCTATGTTCGATTTAAGATTTGTTACCACTGATAGATAGGTATGTTCAAGGGCTGTTCAAATGCCAAGTTTTCGCTTCGTGAATATAATAATGAAGGAGATATTAACTTGCAAAGTGTAATTTTCTTTGCAGTTACTTCTCGCCAACCGACTGTTGTGTGCGTCTCTCTACAAACACAAGCTGCCCAGCTGACATAGGTTGGTTTTAGTTGCTTGATCATATAATCATCTTGCTATGTTCGGTTTAAGACTTGTTACCACTGATAGATAGGTATTTTCAAGGGTTATTTGCATGACAGGTTTTAGCTTCGTCAAAATGACTTTAAGGGAGATATTAACTTGCGAAGTGTCATTTTCTTTCCAGTTACTCCTCGCCGTCCGACTGTTGTGTGCGTCTCTCTACACACACAAGCTGCCTAGCTGACATAGGTTGGTTTTAGTTGCTCCATCATAAAAGCATCTTGCTATCTTCGATTTCAGATTTGTTACCACTGATAGATAGGTATTTTCAAGGGCTATTTGCATGACAAGTTTTAGCTTCGTCAAAATGATATTAAGGGAGATATTAACTTGCAAAGTGTTATTTTCTTTCCAGTTACTCCTCGCCGTCCGACTATTGTTTGCGGCTCTTTACACACACAAGCTGCCGAGCTGACAGAGGTTAGTTCTAGTTGCTCTATAATAAAATCATCTTGCCATGTTCGATTTCAGATTTTTTACCACTGATAGACAGGTATTTTCAAGGGCTGTTTGCGTGCCAAGTTTTAGCTTCGTCAAAATAATAATGAAGGAGATATTAACTTGCAAAGTGTAAATTTCTTTCCAGTTACTTCTCGCCGACCGACTGTTTTGACCGTCTCTCTACACACACAAGCTGCCCAGCTGACAGAGGTTGGTTCTAGTTGCTTGATCATATAATCATCTTGCTATGTTCGATTTAAGACTTGTTACCACTGATAGATAGGTATTTTCAAGGGTTATTTGCATGACAGGTTTTAGCTTCGTCAAAATGATTTTAAGGGAGATATTAACTTGCGAAGTGTCATTTTCTTTCCAGTTACTCCTCGCCGTCCGACTGTTGTGTGCGTCTCTCTACACACACAAGCTGCCTAGCTGACATAGGTTGGTTTTAGTTGCTCCATCATAAAAGCATCTTGCTATCTTCGATTTCAGATTTGTTACCACTGATAGATAGGTATTTTCAAGGGCTATTTGCATGACAAGTTTTAGCTTCGTCAAAATGATATTAAGGGAGATATTAATTTGCAAAGTGTCATTTTCTTTCCAGTTACTCCTCGCCGTCCGACTATTGTTTGCGGCTCTTTACACACACAAGCTGCCGAGCTGACAGAGGTTAGTTCTAGTTGCTCTATAATAAAATCATCTTGCCATGTTCGATTTCAGATTTTTTACCACTGATAGACAGGTATTTTCAAGGGCTGTTTGCGTGCCAAGTTTTAGCTTCGTCAAAATAATAATGAAGGAGATATTAACTTGCAAAGTGTAATTTTCTTTCCAGTTACTTCTCGCCGACCGACTGTTTTGTGCGTCTCTCTACACACACAAGCTGCCCAGCTGACAGAGGTTGGTTCTAGTTGCTTGATCAGATAATCATGTTGCTATGTTCGATTTAAGATTTGTTACCACTGATAGATAGGTATGTTCAAGGGCTGTTCACATGCCAAGTTTTCGCTTCGTGAATATAATAATGAAGGAGATATTAACTTGCAAAGTGTAATTTTCTTTGCAGTTACTTCTCGCCGACCGACTGTTGTGTGCGGATCTTTACACACACAAGCTGCCCAGCTGACAGAGGTTAGTTCTAGTTGCTCTATAATAAAATCATCGTGTTATGTTCGATTTAAGAATTTTTACCACTGATAGATAGGTATTTTCAAGGGCTGATTGCGTGCCAAGTTTTAGCTTCGTCAAAATAATAATGAAGGAGATATTAACTTGCAAAGTGTAATTTTCTTTCCAGTTACTTCTCGCCGACCGACTGTTGTGTGCGTCTCTCTACAAACACAAGCTGCCCAGCTGACAGAGGTTGGTTCTAGTTGCTTGATCATATAATCATCTTGCTATTTTCGATTTAAGATTTGTTACCACTGATAGATAGGTATTTTCAAGGGCTATTTGCGTGACAAGTTTTAGCTTCGTCAAAATGATATTAAGGGAGATAATAACTTGCGAAGTGTCATTTTCTTTCCAGTTACTCCTCGCCGTCCGACTGTTGTGTGCGGATCTTTACACACACAAGCTGCCCAGCTGACAGAGGTTAGTTCTAGTTGCTCTATAATAAAATCATCTTGCTATGTTCGATTTCAGATTTTTTACCACTGATAGACAGGTATTTTTAAGGGCTATTTGCGTGCCAAGTTTTAGCTTCGTCAAAATAATAATGAAGGAGATATTAACTTGCAAAGTGTAATTTTCTTTCCAGTTACTTCTCGCCGACCGACTGTTTTGTGCGTCTCTCTACACACACAAGCTGCCCAGCTGACAGAGGTTGGTTCTAGTTGCTTGATCATATAATCATGTTGCTATGTTCGATTTAAGATTTGTTACCACTGATAGATAGGTATGTTCAAGGGCTGTTCAAATGCCAAGTTTTCGCTTCGTGAATATAATAATGAAGGAGATATTAACTTGCAAAGTGTAATTTTCTTTGCAGTTACTTCTCGCCGACCGACTGTTGTGTGCGTCTCTCTACAAACACAAGCTGCCCAGCTGACATAGGTTGGTTTTAGTTGCTTGATCATATAATCATCTTGCTATGTTCGGTTTAAGACTTGTTACCACTGATAGATAGGTATTTTCAAGGGTTATTTGCATGACAGGTTTTAGCTTCGTCAAAATGATTTTAAGGGAGATATTAACTTGCGAAGTGTCATTTTCTTTCCAGTTACTCCTCGCCGTCCGACTGTTGTGTGCGTCTCTCTACACACACAAGCTGCCTAGCTGACATAGGTTGGTTTTAGTTGCTCCATCATAAAAGCATCTTGCTATCTTCGATTTCAGATTTGTTACCACTGATAGATAGGTATTTTCAAGGGCTATTTGCATGACAAGTTTTAGCTTCGTCAAAATGATATTAAGGGAGATATTAACTTGCAAAGTGTCATTTTCTTTCCAGTTACTCCTCGCCGTCCGACTATTGTTTGCGGCTCTTTACACACACAAGCTGCCGAGCTGACAGAGGTTAGTTCTAGTTGCTCTATAATAAAATCATCTTGCCATGTTCGATTTCAGATTTTTTACCACTGATAGACAGGTATTTTCAAGGGCTGTTTGCGTGCCAAGTTTTAGCTTCGTCAAAATAATAATGAAGGAGATATTAACTTGCAAAGTGTAAATTTCTTTCCAGTTACTTCTCGCCGACCGACTGTTTTGACCGTCTCTCTACACACACAAGCTGCCCAGCTGACAGAGGTTGGTTCTAGTTGCTTGATCATATAATCATCTTGCTATGTTCGGTTTAAGACTTGTTACCACTGATAGATAGGTATTTTCAAGGGTTATTTGCATGACAGGTTTTAGCTTCGTCAAAATGATTTTAAGGGAGATATAAACTTGCGAAGTGTCATTTTCTTTCCAGTTACTCCTCGCCGTCCGACTGTTGTGTGCGTCTCTCTACACACACAAGCTGCCTAGCTGACATAGGTTGGTTTTAGTTGCTCCATCATAAAAGCATCTTGCTATCTTTGATTTCAGATTTGTTACCACTGATAGATAGGTATTTTCAAGGGCTATTTGCATGACAAGTTTTAGCTTCGTCAAAATGATATTAAGGGAGATATTAACTTGCAAAGTGTCATTTTCTTTCCATTACTCCTCGCCGTCCGACTATTGTTTGCGGCTCTTTACACACACAAGCTGCCGAGCTGACAGAGGTTAGTTCTAGTTGCTCTATAATAAAATCATCTTGCCATGTTCGATTTCAGATTTTTTACCACTGATTGACAGGTATTTTCAAGGGCTGTTTGCGTGCCAAGTTTTAGCTTCGTCAAAATAATAATGAAGGAGATATTAACTTGCAAAGTGTAATTTTCTTTCCAGTTACTTCTCGCCGACCGACTGTTTTGTGCGTCTCTCTACACACACAAGCTGCCCAGCTGACAGAGGTTGGTTCTAGTTGCTTGATCAGATAATCATGTTGCTATGTTCGATTTAAGATTTGTTACCACTGATAGATAGGTATGTTCAAGGGCTGTTCACATGCCAAGTTTTCGCTTCGTGAATATAATAATGAAGGAGATATTAACATGCAAAGTGTCATTTTCTTTCCAGTTACTCCTCGCCGTCCGACTATTGTTTGCGGCTCTTTACACACACAAGCTGCCCAGCTGACAGAGGTTAGTTCTAGTTGCTCTATAATCAAATCATCTTGCTATGTTCGATTTCAGATTTTTTACCACTGATAGACAGGTATTTTCAAGGGCTGTTCGCGTGCCAAGTTTTAGCTTCGTCAAAATAATAATGAAGGAGATATTAACTTGCAAAGTGTAATTTTCTTTCCAGTTACTTCTCGCCGGCCGACTGTTTTGTGCGTCTCTCTACACACACAAGCTGCCCAGCTGACAGAGGTTGGTTCTAGTTGCTTGATCATATAATCATGTTGCTATGTTCGATTTAAGATTTGTTACCACTGATAGATAGGTATGTTTAAGGGCTGTTCACATGCCAAGTTTTCGCTTCGTGAATATAATAATGAAGGAGATATTAACTTGCAAAGTGTAATTTTCTTTGCAGTTACTTCTCGCCGACCGACTGTTGTGTGCGTCTCTCTACACACACAAGCTGCCCAGCTGACAGAGTTTGGTTCTAGTTGCTTGATCATATAATCATATTGCTATGTTCGATTTAAGATTTGTTACCACTGATAGATAGATATTTTCAAGGGCTACTTGCATGACAAGTTTTAGCTTCGTCAAAATGATATTAAGGGAGATATTAACTTGCAAAGTGAAATTTTCTTTCCAGTGACTTCTCGCCGACCGACTGTTGTGTGCGTCTCTCTACACACACAAGCTGCCCAGTTGACAGAGGTTGGTTCTGGTTGCTCTATAATAAATTCATCTTGCTATCTTCGATTTAAGATTTTTTACCACTGATAGAAAGGTATTTTCAAGGGCTATTTGCATGACAAGTTTTTGCTTCGTCAAAATAATAATGAAGGAGATATTAACTTGCAAAGTGTAAATTTCTTTCCAGTTACTTCTCGCCGACCGACTGTTTTGACCGTCTCTCTACACACACAAGCTGCCCAGCTGACAGAGGTTGGTTCTAGTTGCTTGATCATATAATCATCTTGCTATGTTCGGTTTAAGACTTGTTACCACTGATAGATAGGTATTTTCAAGGGTTATTTGCATGACAGGTTTTAGCTTCGTCAAAATGATTTTAAGGGAGATATAAACTTGCGAAGTGTCATTTTCTTTCCAGTTACTCCTCTCCGTCCGACTGTTGTGTGCGTCTCTCTACACACACAAGCTGCCTAGCTGACATAGGTTGGTTTTAGTTGCTCCATCATAAAAGCATCTTGCTATCTTTGATTTCAGATTTGTTACCACTGATAGATAGGTATTTTCAAGGGCTATTTGCATGACAAGTTTTAGCTTCGTCAAAATGATATTAAGGGAGATATTAACTTGCAAAGTGTCATTTTCTTTCCATTACTCCTCGCCGTCCGACTATTGTTTGCGGCTCTTTACACACACAAGCTGCCGAGCTGACAGAGGTTAGTTCTAGTTGCTCTATAATAAAATCATCTTGCCATGTTCGATTTCAGATTTTTTACCACTGATTGACAGGTATTTTCAAGGGCTGTTTGCGTGCCAAGTTTTAGCTTCGTCAAAATAATAATGAAGGAGATATTAACTTGCAAAGTGTAATTTTCTTTCCAGTTACTTCTCGCCGACCGACTGTTTTGTGCGTCTCTCTACACACACAAGCTGCCCAGCTGACAGAGGTTGGTTCTAGTTGCTTGATCAGATAATCATGTTGCTATGTTCGATTTAAGATTTGTTACCACTGATAGATAGGTATGTTCAAGGGCTGTTCACATGCCAAGTTTTCGCTTCGTGAATATAATAATGAAGGAGATATTAACATGCAAAGTGTCATTTTCTTTCCAGTTACTCCTCGCCGTCCGACTATTGTTTGCGGCTCTTTACACACACAAGCTGCCCAGCTGACAGAGGTTAGTTCTAGTTGCTCTATAATCAAATCATCTTGCTATGTTCGATTTCAGATTTTTTACCACTGATAGACAGGTATTTTCAAGGGCTGTTCGCGTGCCAAGTTTTAGCTTCGTCAAAATAATAATGAAGGAGATATTAACTTGCAAAGTGTAATTTTCTTTCCAGTTACTTCTCGCCGGCCGACTGTTTTGTGCGTCTCTCTACACACACAAGCTGCCCAGCTGACAGAGGTTGGTTCTAGTTGCTTGATCATATAATCATGTTGCTATGTTCGATTTAAGATTTGTTACCACTGATAGATAGGTATGTTTAAGGGCTGTTCACATGCCAAGTTTTCGCTTCGTGAATATAATAATGAAGGAGATATTAACTTGCAAAGTGTAATTTTCTTTGCAGTTACTTCTCGCCGACCGACTGTTGTGTGCGTCTCTCTACACACACAAGCTGCCCAGCTGACAGAGTTTGGTTCTAGTTGCTTGATCATATAATCATATTGCTATGTTCGATTTAAGATTTGTTACCACTGATAGATAGATATTTTCAAGGGCTACTTGCATGACAAGTTTTAGCTTCGTCAAAATGATATTAAGGGAGATATTAACTTGCAAAGTGAAATTTTCTTTCCAGTGACTTCTCGCCGACCGACTGTTGTGTGCGTCTCTCTACACACACAAGCTGCCCAGTTGACAGAGGTTGGTTCTGGTTGCTCTATAATAAATTCATCTTGCTATCTTCGATTTAAGATTTTTTACCACTGATAGAAAGGTATTTTCAAGGGCTATTTGCATGACAAGTTTTTGCTTCGTCAAAATGATATTAAGGGAGATATTAACTTGCGAAGTGTCATTTTCTTTCCAGTTACTCCTCGCCGTCCGACTGTTGTGTGCGTCTCTCTACACACACAAGCTGCCCAGCTGACAGAGGTTGGTTCTAGTTGCTTGATCATATAATCATCTTGCTATATTCGATTTAAGATTTGTTACCACTGATAGATAGATATTTTCAAGGGCTATTTGCATGACAAGTTTTAGCTTCGTCAAAATGATATTAAGGGAGATATTACCTTGCGAAGTGTCATTTTTTTCCAGTTACTTCTCGCCGACCGACTGTTTGTGCGTCTCTCTACACACCTAAGCTGCCCAGCTGACAGAGGTTGGTTCTAGTTGCTTGATCATATAATCATCTTGCTATGTTCGATTTAAAAAAAATTACCACTGATAGATAGGTATTTTTAAGGGCTATTTGCATGACAAAATTTAGCTTTGTCAAAATGATATTAAGGGAGATATTACCTTGCGAAGTGTCATTTTCTTTCCAGTTACTCCTCGCCGTCCGACTGTTGTGTGCGTCCCCCTACACACACGAGCTGCCCACCTGACAGAGGTTGGTTCTAGTTGCTTGATCATATAATCATCTTGCTATGTTCGATTTAAGAATTTTTACGACTGATAGACAGGTATTTTCAAGGGCTATTTGCATGACAAGTTTTAGCTTCGTCAAAATGATATTAAGGGAGATTTTAACTTGCGAAGTGTCATTTTCTTTCCAGTTACTCCTCGCCGTCCGACTGTTGTGTGCGTCTCTCTACACACACAAGCTGCCCAGCTGACAGGTTGGTTCTAGTTGCTTGATCATATAATCATCTTGCTATGTTCGATTTAAGATTTGTTACCACTGATAGATAGGTATTTTCAAGGGCTTTTTGCATGACAAGTTTTAGCTTCGTCAAAATGATATTAAGGGAGATATTAACTTGCGAAGTGTCATTTTCTTTCCAGTTACTCCTCGCCGTCCGACTGTTGTGTGCGGCTCTTTACACACACAAGCTCTTCAGCTGACAGAGGTTAGTTCTAGTTGCTCTATAATAAAATCATCTTGCTATATTCGATTTAAGATTTTTTACCACTGATAGACAGGTATTTTCAAGGGCTGTTTGCGTGCCAAGTTTTAGCTTCGTCAAAATAATAATGAAGGAGATATTAACTTGCAAAGTGTAATTTTCTTTCCAGTTACTCCTCGCCGACCGACTGTTTTGTGCGTCTCTCTACACACACAAGCTGCCCAGCTGACAGAGGTTGGTTCTAGTTGCTTGATTATATAATCATGTTGCTATGTTCGATTTAAGATTTGTTACCACTGATAGATAGGTATGTTCAAGGGCTGTTCACATGCCAAGTTTTCGCTTCGTGAATATAATAATGAAGGAGATATTAACTTGCAAAGTGTAATTTTCTTTGCAGTTACTTCTCGCCGACCGACTGTTGTGTGCGTCTCTCTACACACACAAGCTGCCCAGCTGACATAGGTTGGTTTTAGTTGCTTGATCATATAATCATCTTGCTATGTTCGGTTTAAGATTTGTTACCACTGATAGATAGGTATTTTTCAAGGGCTATTTGCATGACAAGTTTTAGCTTCGTCAAAATGATATTAAGGGAGATATTAACTTGCAAAGTGTAATTTTCTTTGCAGTTACTTCTCGCCGACCGACTGTTGTGTACGTCTCTCTACAAACACAAGCTGCCCAGCTGACAGAGTTTGGTTCTAGTTGCTTGATCATATAATCATCTTGCTATGTTCGATTTAAGATTTTTTACGACTGATAGATAGGTATTTTCAAGGGCTATTTGCATGACAAGTTTTAGCTTCGTCAAAATGATATTAAGGGAGATTTTAACTTGCGAAGTGTCATTTTCTTTCCAGTTACTCCTCGCCGTCCGACTGTTGTGTGCGTTTCTCTACACACACAAGCTGCCTAGCTGACATAGGTTGGTTCTAGTTGCTTGATCATATAATCATCTTGCTATGTTCGATTTAAGATTTTTTACGACTGATAGATAGGTATTTTCAAGGGCTATTTGCATGACAAGTTTTAGCTTCGTCAAAATGATATTAAGGGAGATTTTAACTTGCGAAGTGTCATTTTCTTTCCAGTTACTCCTCGCCGTCCGACTATTGTTTGCGGCTCTTTACACACACAAGCTGCCCAGCTGACAGAGGTTGGTTCTAGTTGCTTGATCATATAATCATCTGGCTATGTTCGATTTAAGATTTGTTACCACTGATAGATAGGTATTTTCAAGGGCTATTTGCATGACAAGTTTTAGCTTCGTCAAAATGATATTAAAGGAGATATTAACTTGCAAAGTGTCATTTTCTTTCCAGTTACTCCTCGCCGTCCGACTATTATTTTGCGGCTCTTTACACACAAGCTGCCCAGCTGACAGAGGTTAGTTCTAGTTGCTCTATAATAAAATCATCTTGCTATGTTCGATTTAAGATTTTTACCACTGATAGACAGGTATTTTCAAGGGCTGTTCGCGTGCCAAGTTTTAGCTTCGTCAAAATAATAATGAAGGAGATATTAACTTGCAAAGTGTAATTTTCTTTCCAGTTACTTCTCGCCGGCCGACTGTTTTGTGCGTCTCTCTACACACACAAGCTGCCCAGCTGACAGAGGTTGGTTCTAGTTGCTTGATCATATAATCATGTTGCTATGTTCGATTTAAGATTTGTTACCACTGATAGATAGGTATGTTTAAGGGCTGTTCACATGCCAAGTTTTCGCTTCGTGAATATAATAATGAAGGAGATATTAACTTGCAAAGTGTAATTTTCTTTGCAGTTACTTCTCGCCGACCGACTGTTGTGTGCGTCTCTCTACACACACAAGCTGCCCAGCTGACAGAGTTTGGTTCTAGTTGCTTGATCATATAATCATATTGCTATGTTCGATTTAAGATTTGTTACCACTGATAGATAGATATTTTCAAGGGCTACTTGCATGACAAGTTTTAGCTTCGTCAAAATGATATTAAGGGAGATATTAACTTGCAAAGTGAAATTTTCTTTCCAGTGACTTCTCGCCGACCGACTGTTGTGTGCGTCTCTCTACACACACAAGCTGCCCAGTTGACAGAGGTTGGTTCTGGTTGCTCTATAATAAATTCATCTTGCTATCTTCGATTTAAGATTTTTTACCACTGATAGAAAGGTATTTTCAAGGGCTATTTGCATGACAAGTTTTTGCTTCGTCAAAATGATATTAAGGGAGATATTAACTTGCGAAGTGTCATTTTCTTTCCAGTTACTCCTCGCCGTCCGACTGTTGTGTGCGTCTCTCTACACACACAAGCTGCCCAGCTGACAGAGGTTGGTTCTAGTTGCTTGATCATATAATCATCTTGCTATATTCGATTTAAGATTTGTTACCACTGATAGATAGATATTTTCAAGGGCTATTTGCATGACAAGTTTTAGCTTCGTCAAAATGATATTAAGGGAGATATTACCTTGCGAAGTGTCATTTTTTTCCAGTTACTTCTCGCCGACCGACTGTTTGTGCGTCTCTCTACACACCTAAGCTGCCCAGCTGACAGAGGTTGGTTCTAGTTGCTTGATCATATAATCATCTTGCTATGTTCGATTTAAAAAAAATTACCACTGATAGATAGGTATTTTTAAGGGCTATTTGCATGACAAAATTTAGCTTTGTCAAAATGATATTAAGGGAGATATTACCTTGCGAAGTGTCATTTTCTTTCCAGTTACTCCTCGCCGTCCGACTGTTGTGTGCGTCCCCCTACACACACGAGCTGCCCACCTGACAGAGGTTGGTTCTAGTTGCTTGATCATATAATCATCTTGCTATGTTCGATTTAAGAATTTTTACGACTGATAGACAGGTATTTTCAAGGGCTATTTGCATGACAAGTTTTAGCTTCGTCAAAATGATATTAAGGGAGATTTTAACTTGCGAAGTGTCATTTTCTTTCCAGTTACTCCTCGCCGTCCGACTGTTGTGTGCGTCTCTCTACACACACAAGCTGCCCAGCTGACAGGTTGGTTCTAGTTGCTTGATCATATAATCATCTTGCTATGTTCGATTTAAGATTTGTTACCACTGATAGATAGGTATTTTCAAGGGCTTTTTGCATGACAAGTTTTAGCTTCGTCAAAATGATATTAAGGGAGATATTAACTTGCGAAGTGTCATTTTCTTTCCAGTTACTCCTCGCCGTCCGACTGTTGTGTGCGGCTCTTTACACACACAAGCTCTTCAGCTGACAGAGGTTAGTTCTAGTTGCTCTATAATAAAATCATCTTGCTATATTCGATTTAAGATTTTTTACCACTGATAGACAGGTATTTTCAAGGGCTGTTTGCGTGCCAAGTTTTAGCTTCGTCAAAATAATAATGAAGGAGATATTAACTTGCAAAGTGTAATTTTCTTTCCAGTTACTCCTCGCCGACCGACTGTTTTGTGCGTCTCTCTACACACACAAGCTGCCCAGCTGACAGAGGTTGGTTCTAGTTGCTTGATTATATAATCATGTTGCTATGTTCGATTTAAGATTTGTTACCACTGATAGATAGGTATGTTCAAGGGCTGTTCACATGCCAAGTTTTCGCTTCGTGAATATAATAATGAAGGAGATATTAACTTGCAAAGTGTAATTTTCTTTGCAGTTACTTCTCGCCGACCGACTGTTGTGTGCGTCTCTCTACACACACAAGCTGCCCAGCTGACATAGGTTGGTTTTAGTTGCTTGATCATATAATCATCTTGCTATGTTCGGTTTAAGATTTGTTACCACTGATAGATAGGTATTTTTCAAGGGCTATTTGCATGACAAGTTTTAGCTTCGTCAAAATGATATTAAGGGAGATATTAACTTGCAAAGTGTCATTTTCTCTCCAGTTACTTCTCGCCGACCGACTGTTTGTGCGTCTCTCTACACACCTAAGCTGCCCAGCTGACAGAGGTTGGTTCTAGTTGCTTGATCATATAATCATCTTGCTATGTTCGATTTAAGATTTGTTACCACTGATAGATAGATATTTTCAAGGGCTACTTGCATGACAAGTTTTAGCTTCGTCAAAATGATATTAAGGGAGATATTAACTTGCAAAGTGAAATTTTCCTTCCAGTGACTTCTCGCCGACCGACTGTTGTGTGCGTCTCTCTACACACACAAGCTGCCCAGTTGACAGAGGTTGGTTCTAGTTGCTCTATAATAAATTCATCTTGCTATCTTCGATTTAAGATTTTTTACCACTGATAGAAAGGTATTTTCAAGGGCTATTTGCATGACAAGTTTTTGCTTCGTCAAAATGATATTAAGGGAGATATTACCTTGCGAAGTGTCATTTTTTTCCAGTTACTTCTCGCCGACCGACTGTTTGTGCGTCTCTCTACACACCTAAGCTGCCCAGCTGACAGAGGTTGGTTCTAGTTGCTTGATCATATAATCATCTTGCTATGTTCGATTTAAAAAAAATTACCACTGATAGATAGGTATTTTTAAGGGCTATTTGCATGACAAAATTTAGCTTTGTCAAAATGATATTAAGGGAGATATTACCTTGCGAAGTGTCATTTTCTTTCCAGTTACTCCTCGCTGTCCGACTGTTGTGTGCGTCCCCCTACACACACGAGCTGCCCACCTGACAGAGGTTGGTTCTAGTTGCTTGATCATATAATCATCTTGCTATGTTCGATTTAAGAATTTTTACGACTGATAGACAGGTATTTTCAAGGGCTATTTGCATGACAAGTTTTAGCTTCGTCAAAATGATATTAAGGGAGATTTTAACTTGCGAAGTGTCATTTTCTTTCCAGTTACTCCTCGCCGTCCGACTGTTGTGTGCGTCTCTCTACACACACAAGCTGCCCAGCTGACAGGTTGGTTCTAGTTGCTTGATCATATAATCATCTTGCTATGTTCGATTTAAGATTTGTTACCACTGATAGATAGGTATTTTCAAGGGCTTTTTGCATGACAAGTTTTAGCTTCGTCAAAATGATATTAAGGGAGATATTAACTTGCGAAGTGTCATTTTCTTTCCAGTTACTCCTCGCCGTCCGACTGTTGTGTGCGGCTCTTTACACACACAAGCTCTTCAGCTGACAGAGGTTAGTTCTAGTTGCTCTATAATAAAATCATCTTGCTATATTCGATTTAAGATTTTTTACCACTGATAGACAGGTATTTTCAAGGGCTGTTTGCGTGCCAAGTTTTAGCTTCGTCAAAATAATAATGAAGGAGATATTAACTTGCAAAGTGTAATTTTCTTTCCAGTTACTCCTCGCCGACCGACTGTTTTGTGCGTCTCTCTACACACACAAGCTGCCCAGCTGACAGAGGTTGGTTCTAGTTGCTTGATTATATAATCATGTTGCTATGTTCGATTTAAGATTTGTTACCACTGATAGATAGGTATGTTCAAGGGCTGTTCACATGCCAAGTTTTCGCTTCGTGAATATAATAATGAAGGAGATATTAACTTGCAAAGTGTAATTTTCGTTTTTACATTGGAGCTATTTTGCTCCTTTTATCACATTATCGAAAACAGTTCGTTACACTTTAATCAGAAATTAAAACAGGAAGTTGAAATAAATAAATTTATATATTAAACATTCGATTACTCTTTATAGGAGTAATGGGTTAAAATACTTCCCTAATAACTAAAATTAAGTTTGTTGAATTTTCCAACACTACATAATCCGTTATTCTTGCAATACAAAGATTTAAAAGTTTCCAAGGTCAATCTTTGACATTCGCAATACAAAAATCTCTTTAAATTCATCTTATAATTCAATATAATATCCCTGTCATTTTGAGTTGAAATGTTATCAAAGGCAATTTTACATCGGATGTTCCAAATTTGTCTGATCATTTTCGCTACAAGAACACTTTCAACTTGATTTAAACCTTTTCCAAAAATGCGCATAGAATCATTTAAATAATAATTTAAGTTTCCTGACAATTTCATTAATAAATGTTCTACAAATATCCAGGCATCAATATTCTGCACACAATAAATGAATAGATGCTCGTGGGTCTCTGGTTCGGTTTTACAAAATGAGCATAATGGATTGTCAATTTTGCCTATTTTAAACAAAAAATCGTTAGTTGCTAGGATACGGTGTCTTACTTTGAACATAACTTCTCTGTCCCTGTGGTCTAAAAGGGAGTTTTTGTTATCACGTTTCCATACAGTTGTCCAGTTGAGATTACTCTTGATATTAAATACTTTTTCCCAAACTATTTGAGCATTGGGAATAACAAATTTCTTAGCTATCAAATTATTATAGATAGTTTTAGTCGTGGTTTTAGTTATTTCGATTGCGTCATTGTTACTAACTGGAATTATTAGCCAATTTATAATGTGGTTTGGAGGTCCCAACCTGTTTTCTGCAATTAACGAATAATCCAGAAATTTATTTAAACGAACAACATGTCTACCGGCCTCATTATTCTTAATTGAGTACTTGCTAGCCAATTGCTTGAATGATACTAAATTACCTTTCACAAGTACATCTTGCAAATGAAAAATTCCCAATTTTTTTAAACATTTACTATCTGGGGGCGTTACGTTTTTATCTCTTATTACAATATAATTATTCCACAGCGGTACTTGGTCCTTTTCCAAAGAACAGGAGAAATTATAATTTAATTGCCCCCCTGCCTCCCTGAAGGCATTTATCAATTCAGTATAAAAGGGTGTCGTACTTTTTAACTTTTTTAATTTGCACATCTTACTAAATATGAACCAACCATAATTATCTCCAATACTAGCTTTGTTGATCCAGTAATCGAACCAATATTTCCAAACACCTTCCGAAGACATATAACGAGAAAGCCAGCTTAATTTTAAGCTCATAAATTTACTATCTATGTCTAATATACCACATCCTCCCAAACTACTGGGGCCTATCATTGTTTTTCTTTTAATTTTCTCAATTTTTCCCTTCCACACAAAGGACCAAATTAACTTATTTAACTGTCCCCTTTGAAGATCAGGACAGGCAATAACACTACCTAGATAAATTATTCCTGATCCTGCTAAAGTATTGATAATAACCGCTTTTCCTTTTAGAGTAAGGTTCCTTTTGGACCACTTTTCAAGAATACACTTTGTTTTGCTTATCCTAGGTCCCCAATTATCTTCAGGTGTGACTTCATAGCCAAAAATGACGCCTAGAATTTTCATCTTCACTCCCCAGATGAAATTACATGGCTTGTCCGTTCTACTACGCCATGCCCCTAACCACAAACCTTTAGATTTGTTAACATTAAGTCTGGAGCCACTTCCCTTACAATACATATTGATTAAGTCATTCGAGATTTGAAATTCATTATTGTTGCCAATGAAGAGGGTAGTGTCGTCAGCATGTTGAATAAGTTTCATCCTTCCTCTTTCGTGAGGGGAGACGATTCCACAAAAATTATTATTTTGCCTGATTATGCTAGCCAATCCTTCAGCACAGATAGAAAATAATAGTGGTGATAATGGACAACCTTGTCTAATTCCACGAGTAACTTTGATGGGAGCTCCTATGAAGTTATTTACAATTATACTTGAATTTGGATCACTGTAGAGTAACCGTATCCATCGAATTAGGGTGGGTGGAATTCCCATTTTAGACATAATTGAAAACATATATTTCCAGTGTATTCTATCGAATGCCTTTTCCTGGTCAATGCTGAGAAGAGCTCCTTCCAGATTTTCCCTATTGACATAATCAATTATATCCCGTGTAACCATCAAATTGTCATGAATTTTCCTCGTAGGGACCCCACACGTTTGTTCGGGGCCAACAATGATATGCATAATCTTATTTAGTCTATTTGTTACAACTTTAGATAATATTTTATAATCTACATTTAACAGACTTATGGGTCGCCAATTTTTTAGCTCATACTTGCTTCCAGAATTTTTATATAATAGTCTAATTAGGGCCGAATTCATTGAATTGCTCAACCGTCCTACATTAAAGCATTCATTATACACTTCTAAAATATCAGACTTGAGAATATTCCAGAATCTTCGATAAAATTCTACGGTTAACCCATCTAGGCCAGGAGATTTATTTTTATTCATTTGGAAAAGAGCATCCTTAATTTCCTCTTCGTTGATGTTATTTTCGAGTTCGTCACATATAACATCTGGAATTTCTTTAGTTTCAATGTTGGCAATGATAAAGTCAGTATCAGATTGAATTAGGGCATCAGCTTTATACAATTTAGCGTAAAATTCATTGACGCAGTTGATCATGTCCCGAGTCTCGTCAACCAAACATCCTTCAGAAGTGAGTAATTTATCAAGTTTGTTGTTTTTTATTTGTTCTTTTTCTAGATTGAGGAAATATTTGGAGGCTTTTTCACCATCGTTTTTCATAGTATTGTGCACCCGAAATTTTGCTTTTTCCCAATCGTCGATTTCATGTTGCTTGAGCTGATTTTCCAGGTCTTTAATAACGTTGTCATTATTGGTCCCATAATCCTTAATTAAGGAATGATATCTTTTTTGTAATTGGATTTGTTTTTGTCTTTTACTCCATGCTTTTTCTTTTCCATATTCTTGTAGGATCTCTTTTAACCTGAATTTACCAGCTTCCCACCAATCAAGTAGCGACTCAAAATTATTTTGTTTCAATTTCCAGAAATGCCAAAAGTGTTCCACGCGAAAAACACAATCAGTTTCGTTTAAAAGACTGTTATTGCAGATCCAACGTCCTCGGCCGTGAGCAACTTTAAGATTATCTATTTTCATGCTAAGTGTTTGGTGGTCAGAAAGACCATTAGGACATACAGTGACATCATTAACGTTATTTAAAAGATTAATAGAAACTAATAAATAGTCAATTCTACTAGGCTTTTTAATCATTTTGTTAAAATGGGTATATCCATAAGATTCGGGGTGTATTGTGCGCCACACATCTATTAAATCTTTTTCATTCAAGATATTCCTGAAACTAACTTTGCTTCCATCTTTAACGTTACTATCGATATTACAATTAAAATCTCCTCCAACAATATGGTTATCCAAATTTATGTGATCTGCCAGATCGCTGAAGAAATGTTGTCTTGATTGAGTATCATTCGGGGCATATACGGATGCTACAGAAAGAGTACAGTTATCCCATTTTATATTCCCACCAATAAATCTCCCTTCACTATCCTTATTAACATCTTCCAATTTCATAGAATATTTAAAAGACAAAAGAATAGCAACCCCCTTTGATTGGCGAGTGCCATGACTAAAATACATTTTTCCATTCCATTGTTTTTTCCAATCTGGAACATCTTCAGACTCACTGTGAGTTTCCTGAAGGAGAATCACGCTAAATTTCCTTCTTTCTAAATAGTTAAACACAAGTTGACGCTTAAAGTCATTTCTAAGGCCATTTACATTTAAAGAGGCAATAGACAAAAAGGACATACAGACTAGAAAAAGAATAATCAACATCTTGGAAACCATGAAATAATCAAAATGGATAATACTCAAAATCATGTTGTCGTATGTGCCTGTCGGCCTCTACCTTTTGATTGTTGTTGTGCCCTCTCGGAGAGCTCTTGACTTATGGATTCTTGTTGGCTTGGTTGGTCTTGGTCAATGCTTGGGATCTGCTGACCAGTTTTTTTCCCGGAACTCGTCCGCTTCTTGCGCTGTCTTGTCACGCCATGTCTAGTATACCATTCTTTCTCCTCCTCTGTGGTTCTTGTTGTTGCTTCAGTTGCTTCTTCTGATGGAAGCTCGTCCACGCCTTCCATACCTTCATGCTCTCTGGCTATCTTGCATACGTTGTTTGTGTCCTCCTCTTCTCTGTCTTTCCTCTTCTTGGGTTCAACCTTGTTTTGGGAGGTTTCTTCAGCTTCGCCACTGCCAGAAGTCTCCTCCTCGGCCATCCGTGCTCCTTCCCCTTCTTCTTGTGTTGTAATTGGTCTTGGTTCTTGGTCTTTGTCATCCGTATCGTTGTCCGACTTGTTCTCCTTGTTGTTTTCTGTGGTTACCTCAGTGTCTTCGTCGTCCTCCATATCGTTCTTTCCCTCGGTTTCTTTCTGTGGTATAATGTTCTCCTCGTTCCCGTCGTGTTCATCATGCCATGCAGCATAATGATCCCGACTTCCACACTTCAAGCACTTTCCACGACGGTCACAATTTCGGGCAAAGTGTCCGGGTTCATTGCAAATTTTGCACGTTTGCTCCTGACCTCGGTGACGTACCGGAAGATTGAAATGACCAACCTTAAGGTAACTTGGAATCTGACGTTTGATGTTCTTTATCAGGAGGCTTCTCACCCCCGTTTCGATCTTGCTGTCAAAGTCATGAACTTGCCGTCTGATGTTGGCCGGCGTTCCATATTCCATTAATGCACTTGTGACGGTGGCATCGGACATTTCAAATGGGGCTTTTACATAGACTACTACCGCGTCCAAGACGTTGGCTCTCTCGCAAGGTATAACTTCATTGTGAAGAATTATACCCCCTCTGGCTATACTCTCACAGTCAATCAAGTTGTCGAACGACACATTGTACCATCCACTGTTCAACGCAGCTATGCATTTTATAGTGGTTGTCGTACCTAGTTCTTCGTCAATGGCGTCGTAGACTTCTTTAGGCTGTAGTCCCTGTAAATGCCGTGCATGGAACCTCACTGTATTGGGGCGCTTGAGCATGACCGGTGGTCTGGTTCCCCGCCGTGGGTTGCTTTGGTGTCTTGTGGTCGCTGCAGTGCGTTCAGCCCATGATGGCTGTACAGGATTTCCGTCCTCAGGCATGGTCCGAGAACGAAGGAAAAAAGGCCTAAAGGCCCCTAAACCAAAGAAATCTAAAGGTTCCTCAGTCCCAGGGTTGGCTTGGTCCTCATATAATGGCAATGGAATGGTCTTATGACCAATATAATTCCATGAAGGCGAAAATTGGGGACGATTTTGAGAGCGCTGTCAGAAGGATTACTTTTCTTTACAGCTAGTCTCCGCCGTTGGTTTTAGTTGCTTGCTCATATAATCATCTTGCTATGTTCGGTTTAAGATTTGTTACCACTGATAGATAGGTATTTTTCAAGGGCTATTTGCATGACAAGTTTTAGCTTCGTCAAAATGATATTAAGGGAGATATTAACTTGCAAAGTGTAATTTTCTTTGCAGTTACTTCTCGCCGACCGACTGTTGTGTACGTCTCTCTACAAACCTAAGCTGCCCAGCTGACAGAGGTTGGTTCTAGTTGCTTGATCATATAATCATCTTGCTATGTTCGATTTAAAAATTTTTACCACTGATAGATAGGTATTTTCAAGGGCTATTTGCATGACAAAATTTAGCTTCGTCAAAATGATATTAAGGGAGATATTACCTTGCGAAGTGTCATTTTCTTTCCAGTTACTCCTCGCCGTCCGACTGTTGTGTGCGTCCCCCTACACACACGAGCTGCCCAGCTGACAGAGGTTGGTTCTAGTTGCTAGATCATATAATCATCTTGCTATGTTCGATTTAAGAATTTTTACGACTGATAGACAGGTATTTTCAAGGGCTATTTGCATGACAAGTTTTAGCTTCGTCAAAATGATATTAAGGGAGATTTTAACTTGCGAAGTGTCATTTTCTTTCCAGTTACTCCTCGCCGTCCGACTGTTGTGTGCGTCTCTCTACACACACAAGCTGCCCAGCTGACAGGTTGGTTCTAGTTGCTTGATCATATAATCATCTTGCTATGTTCGATTTTAGATTTGTTACCACTGATAGATAGGTATGTTCAAGGGCTGTTCACATGCCAAGTTTTCGCTTCGTGAATATAATAATGAAGGAGATATTAACTTGCAAAGTGTAATTTTCTTTGCAGTTACTTCTCGCCGACCGACTGTTGTGTGCGTCTCTCTACACACACAAGCTGCCCAGCTGACATAGGTTGGTTTTAGTTGCTTGATCATATAATCATCTTGCTATGTTCGGTTTAAGACTTGTTACCACTGATAGATAGGTATTTTCAAGGGTTATTTGCATGACAGGTTTTAGCTTCGTCAAAATGATTTTAAGGGAGATATTAACTTGCGAAGTGTCATTTTCTTTCCAGTTACTCCTCGCCGTCCGACTGTTGTGTGCGTCTCTCTACACACACAAGCTGCCCAGCTGACAGAGGTTTGTTCTAGTTGCTCCATCATAAAAGCATCTTGCTATCTTCGATTTAAGATTTGTTACCACTGATAGATAGGTATTTTCAAGGGCTATTTGCATGACAAGTTTTAGCTTCGTCAAAATGATATTAAGGGAGATATTAACATGCAAAGTGTCATTTTCTTTCCAGTTACTCCTCGCCGTCCGACTATTGTTTGCGGCTCTTTACACACACAAGCTGCCCAGCTGACAGAGGTTAGTTCTAGTTGCTCTATAATCAAATCATCTTGCTATGTTCGATTTCAGATTTTTTACCACTGATAGACAGGTATTTTCAAGGGCTGTTCGCGTGCCAAGTTTTAGCTTCGTCAAAATAATAATGAAGGAGATATTAACTTGCAAAGTGTAATTTTCTTTCCAGTTACTTCTCGCCGACCGACTGTTTTGTGCGTCTCTCTACACACACAAGCTGCCCAGCTGACAGAGGTTGGTTCTAGTTGCTTGATTATATAATCATGTTGCTATGTTCGATTTAAGATTTGTTACCACTGATAGATAGGTTAGTTCAAGGGCTGTTCACATGCCAAGTTTTCGCTTCGTGAATATAATAATGAAGGAGATATTAACTTGCAAAGTGTAATTTTCTTTGCAGTTACTTCTCGCCGACCGACTGTTGTGTGCGTCTCTCTACACACACAAGCTGCCCAGCTGACATAGGTTGGTTTTAGTTGCTTGATCATATAATCATCTTGCTATGTTCGGTTTAAGATTTGTTACCACTGATAGATAGGTATTTTCAAGGGCTATTTGCATGACAAGTTTTAGCTTCGTCAAAATGATATTAGGGAGATTTTAACTTGCGAAGTGTCATTTTCTTTCCAGTTACTCCTCGCCGTCCGACTGTTGTGTGCGGATCTTTACACACACAAGCTGCCCAGCTGACAGAGGTTAGTTCTAGTTGCTCTATAATAAAATCATCTTGCTATGTTCGATTTCAGATTTTTTACCACTGATAGACAGGTATTTTCAAGGGCTGTTCGCGTGCCAAGTTTTAGCTTCGTCAAAATAATAATGAAGGAGATATTAACTTGCAAAGTGTAATTTTCTTTCCAGTTACTTCTCGCCGACCGACTGTTTTGTGCGTCTCTCTACACACACAAGCTGCCCAGCTGACAGAGGTTGGTTCTAGTTGCTTGATCATATAATCATGTTGCTATGTTCGATTTAAGATTTGTTACCACTGATAGATAGGTATGTTTAAGGGCTGTTCACATGCCAAGTTTTCGCTTCGTGAATATAATAATGAAGGAGATATTAACTTGCAAAGTGTAATTTTCTTTGCAGTTACTTCTCGCCGACCGACTGTTGTGTGCGTCTCTCTACACACACAAGCTGCCCAGCTGACAGAGTTTGGTTCTAGTTGCTTGATCATATAATCATATTGCTATGTTCGATTTAAGATTTGTTACCACTGATAGATAGATATTTTCAAGGGCTACTTGCATGACAAGTTTTAGCTTCGTCAAAATGATATTAAGGGAGATATTAACTTGCAAAGTGAAATTTTCTTTCCAGTGACTTCTCGCCGACCGACTGTTGTGTGCGTCTCTCTACACACACAAGCTGCCCAGTTGACAGAGGTTGGTTCTGGTTGCTCTATAATAAATTCATCTTGCTATCTTCGATTTAAGATTTTTTACCACTGATAGAAAGGTATTTTCAAGGGCTATTTGCATGACAAGTTTTTGCTTCGTCAAAATGATATTAAGGGAGATATTAACTTGCGAAGTGTCATTTTTTTTCCAGTTACTTCTCGCCGACCGACTGTTTGTGCGTCTCTCTACACACCTAAGCTGCCCAGCTGACAGAGGTTGGTTCTAGTTGCTTGATCATATAATCATCTTGCTATGTTCGATTTAAAAAAATTTACCACTGATAGAAAGGTATTTTCAAGGGCTATTTGCATGACAAAATTTAGCTTCGTCAAAATGATATTAAGGGAGATATTACCTTGCGAAGTGTCATTTTCTTTCCAGTTACTCCTCGCCGTCCGACTGTTGTGTGCGTCCCCCTACACACACGAGCTGCCCAGCTGACAGAGGTTGGTTCTAGTTGCTTGATCATATAATCATCTTGCTATGTTCGATTTAAGAATTTTTACGACTGATAGACAGGTATTTTCAAGGGCTATTTGCATGACAAGTTTTAGCTTCGTCAAAATGATATTAAGGGAGATTTTAACTTGCGAAGTGTCATTTTCTTTCCAGTTACTCCTCGCCGTCCGACTGTTGTGTGCGTCTCTCTACACACACAAGCTGCCCAGCTGACAGGTTGGTTCTAGTTTCTTGATCATATAATCATCTTGCTATGTTCGATTTTAGATTTGTTACCACTGATAGATAGGTATGTTCAAGGGCTGTTCACATGCCAAGTTTTCGCTTCGTGAATATAATAATGAAGGAGATATTAACTTGCAAAGTGTAATTTTCTTTGCAGTTACTCCTCGCCGTCCGACTGTTGTGTGCGGATCTTTACACACACAAGCTGCCCAGCTGACAGAGGTTAGTTCTAGTTGCTCTATAATAAAATCATCTTGCTATGTTCGATTTCAGATTTTTTACCACTGATAGACAGGTATTTTCAAGGGCTATTTGCGTGCCAAGTTTTAGCTTCGTCAAAATAATAATGAAGGAGATATTAACTTGCAAAGTGTAATTTTCTTTCCAGTTACTTCTCGCCGACCGACTGTTTTGTGCGTCTCTCAACACACACAAGCTGCCCAGCTGACAGAGTTTGGTTCTAGTTGCTTGATCATATAATCATATTGCTATGTTCGATTTAAGATTTGTTACCACTGATAGATAGATATTTTCAAGGGCTACTTGCATGACAAGTTTTTGCTTCGTCAAAATGATATTAAGGGAGATATTAACTTGCAAAGTGAAATTTTCTTTCCAGTGACTTCTCGCCGACCGACTGTTGTGTGCGTCTCTCTACACACACAAGCTGCCCAGTTGACAGAGGTTGGTTCTGGTTGCTCTATAATAAATTCATCTTGCTATCTTCGATTTAAGATTTTTTACCACTGATAGAAAGATATTTTCAAGGGCTATTTGCATGACAAGTTTTTGCTTCGTCAAAATGATATTAAGGGAGATATTAACTTGCGAAGTGTCATTTTTTTTCCAGTTACTTCTCGCCGACCGACTGTTGTGTGCGTCCCCCTACACACACGAGCTGCCCAGCTGACAGAGGTTGGTTCTAGTTGCTTGATCATATAATCATCTTGCTATGTTCGATTTAAGAATTTTTACGACTGATAGACAGGTATTTTCAAGGGCTATTTGCATGACAAGTTTTAGCTTCGTCAAAATGATATTAAAGGAGATTTTAACTTGCGAAGTGTCATTTTCTTTCCAGTTACTCCTCGCCGTCCGACTGTTGTGTGCGTCTCTCAACACACACAAGCTGCCCAGCTGACAGAGTTTGGTTCTAGTTGCTTGATCATATAATCATATTGCTATGTTCGATTTAAGATTTGTTACCACTGATAGATAGATATTTTCAAGGGCTACTTGCATGACAAGTTTTAGCTTCGTCAAAATGATATTAAGGGAGATATTAACTTGCAAAGTGAAATTTTCTTTCCAGTGACTTCTCGCCGACCGACTGTTGTGTGCGTCTCTCTACACACACAAGCTGCCCAGTTGACAGAGGTTGGTTCTGGTTGCTCTATAATAAATTCATCTTGCTATCTTCGATTTAAGATTTTTTACCACTGATAGAAAGGTATTTTCAAGGGCTATTTGCATGACAAGTTTTTGCTTCGTCAAAATGATATTAAGGGAGATATTAACTTGCGAAGTGTAATTTTCTTTGCAGTTACTTCTCGCCGACCGACTGTTGTGTGCGTCTCTCTACACACACAAGCTGCCCAGCTGACATAGGTTGGTTTTAGTTGCTTGATCATATAATCATCTTGCTATGTTCGGTTAAGGACTTGTTACCACTGATAGATAGGTATTTTCAAGGGTTATTTGCATGACAGGTTTTAGCTTCGTCAAAATGATTTTAAGGGAGATATTAACTTGCGAAGTGTCATTTTCTTTCCAGTTACTCCTCGCCGTCCGACTGTTTTGTGCGTCTCTCTACACACACAAGCTGCCCAGCTGACAGAGGTTTGTTCTAGTTGCTCCATCATAAAAGCATCTTGCTATCTTCGATTTAAGATTTGTTACCACTGATAGATAGGTATTTTCAAGGGCTATTTGCATGACAAGTTTTAGCTTCGTCAAAATGATATTAAGGGACATATTAACATGCAAAGTGTCATTTTCTTTCCAGTTACTTCTCGCCGACCGACTGTTTGTGCGTCTCTCTACACACCTAAGCTGCCCAGCTGACAGAGGTTGGTTCTAGTTGCTTGATCATATAATCATCTTGCTATGTTCGATTTAAAAAAAATTACCACTGATAGATAGGTATTTTCAAGGGCTATTTGCATGACAAAATTTAGCTTCGTCAAAATGATATTAAGGGAGATATTACCTTGCGAAGTGTCATTTTCTTTCCAGTTACTCCTCGCCGTCCGACTGTTGTGTGCGTCCCCCTACACACACGAGCTGCCCAGCTGACAGAGGTTGGTTCTAGTTGCTTGATCATATAATCATCTTGCTATGTTCGATTTAAGAATTTTTACGACTGATAGACAGGTATTTTCAAGGGCTATTTGCATGACAAGTTTTAGCTTCGTCAAAATGATATTAAGGGAGATTTTAACTTGCGAAGTGTCATTTTCTTTCCAGTTACTCCTCGCCGTCCGACTGTTGTGTGCGTCTCTCTACACACACAAGCTGCCCAGCTGACAGGTTGGTTCTAGTTTCTTGATCATATAATCATCTTGCTATGTTCGATTTTAGATTTGTTACCACTGATAGATAGGTATGTTCAAGGGCTGTTCACATGCCAAGTTTTCGCTTCGTGAATATAATAATGAAGGAGATATTAACTTGCAAAGTGTAATTTTCTTTGCAGTTACTCCTCGCCGTCCGACTGTTGTGTGCGGATCTTTACACACACAAGCTGCCCAGCTGACAGAGGTTAGTTCTAGTTGCTCTATAATAAAATCATCTTGCTATGTTCGATTTCAGATTTTTTACCACTGATAGACAGGTATTTTCAAGGGCTATTTGCGTGCCAAGTTTTAGCTTCGTCAAAATAATAATGAAGGAGATATTAACTTGCAAAGTGTAATTTTCTTTCCAGTTACTTCTCGCCGACCGACTGTTTTGTGCGTCTCTCAACACACACAAGCTGCCCAGCTGACAGAGGTTGGTTCTAGTTGCTTGATCATATAATCATGTTGCTATGTTCGATTTTAGATTTGTTACCACTGATAGATAGGTATGTTCAAGGGCTGTTCACATGCCAAGTTTTCGCTTCGTGAATATAATAATGAAGGAGATATTAACTTGCAAAGTGTAATTTTCTTTGCAGTTACTTCTCGCCGACCGACTGTTGTGTGCGTCTCTCTACACACACAAGCTGCCCAGCTGACATAGGTTGGTTTTAGTTGCTTGATCATATAATCATCTTGCTATGTTCGGTTAAGGACTTGTTACCACTGATAGATAGGTATTTTCAAGGGTTATTTGCATGACAGGTTTTAGCTTCGTCAAAATGATTTTAAGGGAGATATTAACTTGCGAAGTGTCATTTTCTTTCCAGTTACTCCTCGCCGTCCGACTGTTTTGTGCGTCTCTCTACACACACAAGCTGCCCAGCTGACAGAGGTTTGTTCTAGTTGCTCCATCATAAAAGCATCTTGCTATCTTCGATTTAAGATTTGTTACCACTGATAGATAGGTATTTTCAAGGGCTATTTGCATGACAAGTTTTAGCTTCGTCAAAATGATATTAAGGGAGATATTAACATGCAAAGTGTCATTTTCTTTCCAGTTACTCCTCGCCGTCCGACTATTGTTTGCGGCTCTTTACACACACAAGCTGCCCAGCTGACAGAGGTTAGTTCTAGTTGCTCTATAATCAAATCATCTTGCTATGTTCGATTTCAGATTTTTTACCACTGATAGACAGGTATTTTCAAGGGCTGTTCGCGTGCCAAGTTTTAGCTTCGTCAAAATAATAATGAAGGAGATATTAACTTGCAAAGTGTAATTTTCTTTCCAGTTACTTCTCGCCGACCGACTGTTTTGTGCGTCTCTCTACACACACAAGCTGCCCAGCTGACAGAGGTTGGTTCTAGTTGCTTGATTATATAATCATGTTGCTATGTTCGATTTAAGATTTGTTACCACTGATAGATAGGTATGTTCAAGGGCTGTTCACATGCCAAGTTTTCGCTTCGTGAATATAATAATGAAGGAGATATTAACTTGCAAAGTGTAATTTTCTTTGCAGTTACTTCTCGCCGACCGACTGTTGTGTGCGTCTCTCTACACACACAAGCTGCCTAGCTGACATAGGTTGGTTTTAGTTGCTTGATCATATAATCATCTTGCTATGTTCGGTTTAAGATTTGTTACCACTGATAGATAGGTATTTTCAAGGGCTATTTGCATGACAAGTTTTAGCTTCGTCAAAATTATATTAAGGGAGATATTAACTTGCAAAGTGTAATTTTCTTTCCAGTTACTTCTCGCCGACCGACTGTTGTGTGCGTCTCTCTACAAACACAAGCTGCCCAGCTGACAGAGGTTGGTTCTAGTTGCTTGATCATATAATCATATTGCTATGTTCGATTTAAGATTTGTTACCACTGATAGATAGATATTTTCAAGGGCTACTTGCATGACAAGTTTTAGCTTCGTCAAAATGATATTAAGGGAGATATTAACTTGCAAAGTGAAATTTTCTTTCCAGTGACTTCTCGCCGACCGACTGTTGTGTGCGTCTCTCTACACACACAAGTTGCCCAGTTGACAGAGGTTGGTTCTAGTTGCTCTATAATAAATTCATCTTGCTATCTTCGATTTAAGATTTTTTACCACTGATAGAAAGGTATTTTCAAGGGCTATTTGCATGACAAGTTTTTGCTTCATCAAAATGATATTAAGGGAGATATTAGCTTGCGAAGTGTCATTTTCTTTCCAGTTACTCCTCGCCGTCCGACTGTTGTGTGCGTCTCTCTACACACACAAGCTGCCCAGCTGACAGAGGTTGGTTCTAGTTGCTTGATCATATAATCATCTTGCTATATTCGATTTAAGATTTGTTACCACTGATAGATAGATATTTTCAAGGGCTATTTGCATGACAAGTTTTAGCTTCGTCAAAATGATATTAAGGGAGATATTAACTTGCGAACTGTCATTTTTTTTCCAGTTACTTCTCGCCGACCGACTGTTTGTGCGTCTCTCTACACACCTAAGCTGCCCAGCTGACAGAGGTTGGTTCTAGTTGCTTGATCATATAATCATCTTGCTATGTTCGATTTAAAAAATTTTACCACTGATAGATAGGTATTTTCAAGGGCTATTTGCATGACAAAATTTAGCTTCGTCAAAATGATATTAGGGAGATATTACCTTGCGAAGTGTCATTTTCTTTCCAGTTACTCCTCGCCGTCCGACTGTTGTGTGCGTCCCCCTACACACACGAGCTGCCCAGCTGACAGAGGTTGGTTCTAGTTGCTTGATCATATAATCATCTTGCTATGTTCGATTTAAGAATTTTTACGACTGATAGATAGGTATTTTCAAGGGCTATTTGCATGACAAGTTTTAGCTTCGTCAAAATGATATTAAGGGAGATATTAACTTGCGAAGTGTCATTTTCTTTCCAGTTACTCCTCGCCGTCCGACTGTTGTGTGCGGCTCTTTACACACACAAGCTCTTCAGCTGACAGAGGTTAGTTCTAGTTGCTCTATAATAAAATCATCTTGCTATTTTCGATTTAAGATTTTTTACCACTGATATACAGGTATTTTCAAGGGCTGTTTGCGTGCCAAGTTTTAGCTTCGTCAAAATAATAATGAAGGAGATATTAACTTGCAAAGTGTAATTTTCTTTCCAGTTACTTCTCGCCGACCGACTGTTTTGTGCGTCTCTCTACACACACAAGCTGCCCAGCTGACAGAGGTTGGTTCTAGTTGCTTGATCATATAATCATCTTGCTATGTTCGATTTAAGATTTGTTACCACTGATAGATAGGTATTTTCAATGGCTATTTGCATGACAAGTTTTAGCTTCGTCAAAATGATATTAAGGGAGATATTAACTTGCAAAGTGTCATTTTCTTTGCAGTTACTCCTCGCCGTCCGACTATTGTTTGCGGCTCTTTACACACACAAGCTGCCCAGCTGACAGAGGTTAGTTCTAGTTGCTCTATAATAAAATCATCTTGCTATGTTCGATTTAAGATTTCTTACCACTGATAGACAGATATTTTCAAGGGCTGTTTGCGTGCCAAGTTTTAGCTTCGTCAAAATAATAATGAAGGAGATATTAACTTGCAAAGTGTAATTTTCTTTCCAGTTACTTCTCGCCGACCGACTGTTTTGTGCGTCTCTCTACACACACAAGCTGCCCAGCTGACAGAGGTTGGTTCTAGTTGCTTGATTATATAATCATGTTGCTATGTTCGATTTAAGATTTGTTACCACTGATAGATAGGTATGTTCAAGGGCTGTTCACATGCCAAGTTTTCGCTTCGTGAATATAATAATGAAGGAGATATTAACTTGCAAAGTGTAATTTTCTTTGCAGTTACTTCTCGCCGACCGACTGTTGTGTGCGTCTCTCTACACTCACAAGCTGCCTAGCTGACATAGGTTGGTTTTAGTTGCTTGATCATATAATCATCTTGCTATGTTCGGTTTAAGATTTGTTACCACTGATAGATAGGTATTTTAAAGGGCTATTTGCATGACAAGTTTTAGCTTCGTCAAAATGATATTAAGGGAGATATTAACTTGCAAAGTGTAATTTTCTTTCCAGTTACTTCTCGCCGACCGACTGTTGTGTGCGTCTCTCTACAAACACAAGCTGCCCAGCTGACAGAGGTTGGTTCTAGTTGCTTGATCATATAATCATCTTGCTATGTTCGATTTAAGATTTGTTACCACTGATAGATAGATATTTTCAAGGGCTACTTGCATGACAAGTTTTAGCTTCGTCAAAATGATATTAAGGGAGATATTAACTTGCAAAGTGAAATTTTCTTTCCAGTGACTTCTCGCCGACCGACTGTTGTGTGCGTCTCTCTACACACACAAGCTGCCCAGTTGACAGAGGTTGGTTCTAGTTGCTCTATAATAAATTCATCTTGCTATCTTCGATTTAAGATTTTTTACCACTGATAGAAAGGTATTTTCAAGGGCTATTTGCATGACAAGTTTTTGCTTCGTCAAAATGATATTAAGGGAGATATTAACTTGCAAAGTGTCATTTTCTTTCCAGTTACTCCTCGCCGTCCGACTGTTGTGTGCGTCTCTCTACACACACAAGCTGCCCAGCTGACAGAGGTTGGTTCTAGTTGCTTGATCATATAATCATCTTGCTATGTTCGATTTAAAAAAATTTACCACTGATAGATAGGTATTTTCAAGGGCTATTTGCATGACAAGTTTTTGCTTCGTCAAAATGATATTAAGGGAGATATTACCTTGCGAAGTGTCATTTTCTTTCCAGTTACTCCTCGCCGTCCGACTGTTGTGTGCGTCCCCCTACACACACGAGCTGCCCAGCTGACAGAGGTTGGTTCTAGTTGCTTGATCATATAATCATCTTGCTATGTTCGATTTAAGAATTTTTACGACTGATAGATAGGTATTTTCAAGGGCTATTTGCATGACAAGTTTTAGCTTCGTCAAAATGATATTAAGGGAGATATTACCTTGCGAAGTGTAATTTTCTTTCCAGTTACTCCTCGCCGTCCGACTGTTGTGTGCGTCTCTCTACACACACAAGCTGCCCAGCTGACAGGTTGGTTCTAGTTGCTTGATCATATAACCATCTTGCTATGTTCGATTTAAGATTTGTTACCCCTGATAGATAGGTATTTTCAAGGGCTTTTTGCATGACAAGTTTTAGCTTCGTCAAAATGATATTAAGGGAGATATTACCTTGCGAAGTGTAATTTTCTTTCCAGTTACTCCTCGCCGTCCGACTGTTGTGTGCGTCTCTCTACAAACACAAGCTGCCCAGCTGACAGAGGCTGGTTCTAGTTGCTTGATCATATAATAACCTGGCTATGTTCGATTTAAGATTTGTTACCACTGATAGATAGGTATTTTCAAGGGCTATTTGCATGACAAGTTTTAGCTTCGTCAAAATGATTTTAAGGGAGATATTAACTTGCGAAGTGTCATTTTCTTTCCAGTTACTCCTCGCCGTCCGACTGTTGTGTGCGTCTCTCTACACACACAAGCTGCCCAGCTGACAGAGGTTTGTTCTAGTTGCTCCATCATAAAAGCATCTTGCTATCTTCGATTTAAGATTTGTTACCACTGATAAATAGGTATTTTCAAGGGCTATTTGCATTACAAGTTTTAGCTTCGTCAAAATGATATTAAGGGAGATATTAACTTGCGAAGTGTCATTTTCTTTCCAGTTACTCCTCGCCGACCGACTGTTGTGTGCGTCTCTCTACACACACAAGCTGCCCAGTTGACAGAGGTTGGTTCTAGTTGCTCTATAATAAATTCATCTTGCTATCTTCGATTTAAGATTTTTTACCACTGATAGAAAGGTATTTTCAAGGGCTATTTGCATGACAAGTTTTTGCTTCGTCAAAATGATATTAAGGGAGATATTAACTTGCGAAGTGTCATTTTCTTTCCAGTTACTCCTCGCCGTCCGACTGTTGTGTGCGTCTCTCTACACACACAAGCTGCCCAGCTGACAGAGGTTGGTTCTAGTTGCTTGATCATATAATCATCTTGCTATGTTCGATTTAAGATTTGTTACCACTGATAGATAGGTATTTTCAATGGCTATTTGCATGACAAGTTTTAGCTTCGTCAAAATGATATTAAGGGAGATATTAACTTGCAAAGTGTCATTTTCTTTCCAGTTACTCCTCGCCGTCCGACTATTGTTTGCGGCTCTTTACACACACAAGCTGCCCAGCTGACAGAGGTTAGTTCTAGTTGCTCTATAATAAAATCATCTTGCTATGTTCGATTTAAGATTTCTTACCACTGATAGACAGATATTTTCAAGGGCTGTTTGCGTGCCAAGTTTTAGCTTCGTCAAAATAATAATGAAGGAGATATTAACTTGCAAAGTGTAATTTTCTTTCCAGTTACTTCTCGCCGACCGACTGTTTTGTGCGTCTCTCTACACACACAAGCTGCCCAGCTGACAGAGGTTGGTTCTAGTTGCTTGATTATATAATCATGTTGCTATGTTCGATTTAAGATTTGTTACCACTGATAGATAGGTATGTTCAAGGGCTGTTCACATGCCAAGTTTTCGCTTCGTGAATATAATAATGAAGGAGATATTAACTTGCAAAGTGTAATTTTCTTTGCAGTTACTTCTCGCCGACCGACTGTTGTGTGCGTCTCTCTACACTCACAAGCTGCCTAGCTGACATAGGTTGGTTTTAGTTGCTTGATCATATAATCATCTTGCTATGTTCGGTTTAAGATTTGTTACCACTGATAGATAGGTATTTTAAAGGGCTATTTGCATGACAAGTTTTAGCTTCGTCAAAATGATATTAAGGGAGATATTAACTTGCAAAGTGTAATTTTCGTTTTTACATTGGAGCTATATTGCTCCTTTTATCACATTATCGAAAACAGTTCGTTACACTTTAATCAGAAATTAAAACAGGAAGTTGAAATAAATAAATTTATATATTAAACATTCGATTACTCTTTATAGGAGTAATGGGTTAAAATACTTCCCTAATAACCAAAATTAAGTTTGTTGAATTTTCCAACACTACATAATCCGTTATTCTTGCAATACAAAGATTTAAAAGTTTCCAAGGTCAATCTTTGACATTCGCAATACAAAAATCTCTTTAAATTCATCTTATAATTCAATATAATATCCCTGTCATTTTGAGTTGAAATGTTATCAAAGGCAATTTTACATCGGATGTTCCAAATTTGTCTGATCATTTTCGCTACAAGAACACTTTCAACTTGATTTAAACCTTTTCCAAAAATGCGCATAGAATCATTTAAATAATAATTTAAGTTTCCTGACAATTTCATTAATAAATGTTCTACAAATATCCAGGCATCAATATTCTGCACACAATAAATGAATAGATGCTCGTGGGTCTCTGGTTCGGTTTTACAAAATGAGCATAATGGATTGTCAATTTTGCCTATTTTAAACAAAAAATCGTTAGTTGCTAGGATACGGTGTCTTACTTTGAACATAACTTCTCTGTCCCTGTGGTCTAAAAGGGAGTTTTTGTTATCACGTTTCCATACAGTTGTCCAGTTGAGATTACTCTTGATATTAAATACTTTTTCCCAAACTATTTGAGCATTGGGAATAACAAATTTCTTAGCTATCAAATTATTATAGATAGTTTTAGTCGTGGTTTTAGTTATTTCGATTGCGTCATTGTTACTAACTGGAATTATTAGCCAATTTATAATGTGGTTTGGAGGTCCCAACCTGTTTTCTGCAATTAACGAATAATCCAGAAATTTATTTAAACGAACAACATGTCTACCGGCCTCATTATTCTTAATTGAGTACTTGCTAGCCAATTGCTTGAATGATACTAAATTACCTTTCACAAGTACATCTTGCAAATGAAAAATTCCCAATTTTTTTAAACATTTACTATCTGGGGGCGTTACGTTTTTATCTCTTATTACAATATAATTATTCCACAGCGGTACTTGGTCCTTTTCCAAAGAACAGGAGAAATTATAATTTAATTGCCCCCCTGCCTCCCTGAAGGCATTTATCAATTCAGTATAAAAGGGTGTCGTACTTTTTACCTTTTTTAATTTGCACATCTTACTAAATATGAACCAACCATAATTATCTCCAATACTAGCTTTGTTGATCCAGTAATCGAACCAATATTTCCAAACACCATCCGAAGACATATAACGAGAAAGCCAGCTTAATTTTAAGCTCATAAATTTATTATCTATGTCTAATATACCACATCCTCCCAAACTACTGGGGCCTATCATTGTTTTTCTTTTAATTTTCTCAATTTTTCCCTTCCACACAAAGGACCAAATTAACTTATTTAACTGTCCCCTTTGAAGATCAGGACAGGCAATAACACTACCTAGATAAATTATTCCCGATCCTGCTAAAGTATTGATAATAACCGCTTTTCCTTTTAGAGTAAGGTTCCTTTTGGACCACTTTTCAAGAATACACTTTGTTTTGCTTATCCTAGGTCCCCAATTATCTTCAGGTGTGACTTCATAGCCAAAAATGACGCCTAGAATTTTCATCTTCACTCCCCAGATGAAATTACATGGCTTGTCCGTTCTACTACGCCATGCCCCTAACCACAAACCTTTAGATTTGTTAACATTAAGTCTGGAGCCACTTCCCTTACAATACATATTGATTAAGTCATTCGAGATTTGAAATTCATTATTGTTGCCAATGAAGAGGGTAGTGTCGTCAGCATGTTGAATAAGTTTCATCCTTCCTCTTTCGTGAGGGGAGACGATTCCACAAAAATTATTATTTTGCCTGATTATGCTAGCCAATCCTTCAGCACAGATAGAAAATAAGAGTGGTGATAATGGACAACCTTGTCTAATTCCACGAGTAACTTTGATGGGAGCTCCTATGAAGTTATTTACAATTATACTTGAATTTGGATCACTGTAGAGTAACCGTATCCATCGAATTAGGGTGGGTGGAATTCCCATTTTAGACATAATTGAAAACATATATTTCCAGTGTATTCTATCGAATGCCTTTTCCTGGTCAATGCTGAGAAGAGCTCCTTCCAGATTTTCCCTATTGACATAATCAATTATATCCCGTGTAACCATCAAATTGTCATGAATTTTCCTCGTAGGGACCCCACACGTTTGTTCGGGGCCAACAATGATATGCATAATCTTATTTAGTCTATTTGTTACAACTTTAGATAATATTTTATAATCTACATTTAACAGACTTATGGGTCGCCAATTTTTTAGCTCATACTTACTTCCAGAATTTTTATATAATAGTCTAATTAGGGCCGAATTCATGGAATTGCTCAACCGTCCTACATTAAAGCATTCATTATACACTTGTAAAATTTCAGACTTGAGAATATTCCAGAATCTTCGATAAAATTCTACGGTTAACCCATCTAGGCCAGGAGATTTATTTTTATTCATTTGGAAAAGAGCATCCTTAATTTCCTCTTCGTTGATGTTATTTTCGAGTTCGTCACATATAACATGTGGAATTTCTTTAGTTTCAATGTTGGCAATGATAAAGTCAGTATCAGATTGAATTAGGGCATCAGCTTTATACAATTTAGCGTAAAATTCATTGACGCAGTTGATCATGTCCCGAGTCTCGTCAACCAAACATCCTTCAGAAGTGAGTAATTTATCAAGTTTGTTGTTTTTTATTTGTTCTTTTTCTAGATTGAGGAAATATTTGGAGGCTTTTTCACCATCGTTTTTCATAGTATTGTGCAGCCGAAATTTTGCTTTTTCCCAATCGTCGATTTCATGTTGCTTGAGCTGATTTTCCAGGTCTTTAATAACGTTGTCATTATTGGTCCCATAATCCTTAATTAAGGAATGATATCTTTTTTGTAATTGGATTTGTTTTTGTCTTTTACTCCATGCTTTTTCTTTTCCATATTCTTGTAGGATCTCTTTTAACCTGAATTTACCAGCTTCCCACCAATCAAGTAGCGACTCAAAATTATTTTGTTTCAATTTCCAGAAATGCCAAAAGTGTTCCACGCGAAAAACACAATCAGTTTCGTTTAAAAGACTGTTATTGCAGATCCAACGTCCTCGGCCGTGAGCAACTTTAAGATTATCTATTTTCATGCTAATTGTTTGGTGGTCTGAAAGACCATTAGGACATACAGTGACATCATTAACGTTATTTAAAAGATTAATAGAAACTAATAAATAGTCAATTCTACTAGGCTTTTTAATCATTTTGTTAAAATGGGTATATCCATAAGATTCGGGGTGTATTGTGCGCCACACATCTGTTAAATCTTTTTCATTCAAGATATTCCTGAAACTAACTTTGCTTCCATCTTTAACATTACTATCGATATTACAATTAAAATCTCCTCCAACAATATGGTTATCCAAATTTATGTGATCACCCAGATCGCTGAAGAAATGTTGTCTTGATTGAGTATCATTCGGGGCATATACGGATGCTACAGAAAGAGTACAGTTATCCCATTTTATATTCCCACCAATAAATCTCCCTTCACTATCCTTATTAACATCTTCCAATTTCATAGAATATTTAAAAGACAAAAGAATAGCAACCCCCTTTGATTGGCGAGTGCCATGACTAAAATACATTTTTCCATTCCATTGTTTTTTCCAATCTGGAACATCTTCAGTCTCACTGTGAGTTTCCTGAAGGAGAATCACGCTAAATTTCCTTCTTTCTAAATAGTTAAACACAAGTTGACGCTTAAAGTCATTTCTAAGGCCATTTACATTTAAAGAGGCAATAGACAAAAAGGACATACAGACTAGAAAAGGAATAATCAACATCTTGGAAACCATGAAATAATCAAAATGGATAATACTCAAAATCATGTTGTCGTATGTGCCTGTCGGCCTCTACCTTTTGATTGTTGTTGTGCCCTCTCGGAGAGCTCTTGACTTATGGATTCTTGTTGGCTTGATTGGTCTTGGTCAATGCTTGGGATCTGCTGACCAGTTTTTTTCCCGGAACTCGTCCGCTTCTTGCGCTGTCTTGTCACGCCATGTCTAGTATACCATTCCTTCTCCTCCTCTGTGGTTCTTGTTGTTGCTTCAGTTGCTTCTTCTGATGGAAGCTCGTCCACGCCTTCCATACCTTCATGCTCTCTGGCTATCTTGCATACGTTGTCTGTGTCCTCCTCTTCTCTGTCTTTCCTCTTCTTGGGTTCAACCTTGTTTTGGGAGGTTTCTTCAGCTTCGCCACTGCCAGAAGTCTCCTCCTCGGCCATCCGTGCTCCTTCCCCTTCTTCTTGTGTTGTAATTGGTCTTGGTTCTTGGTCTTTGTCATCCGTATCGTTGTCCGACTTGTTCTCCTTGTTGTTTTCTGTGGTAACCTCAGTGTCTTCGTCGTCCTCCATATCGTTCTTTCCCTCGGTTTCTTTCTGTGGCATAATGTTCTCCTCGTTCCCGTCGTGTTCATCATGCCATGCAGCATAATGATCCCGACTTCCACACTTCAAGCACTTTCCACGACGGTCACAATTTCGTGCAAAGTGTCCGGGTTCATTGCAAATTTTGCACGTTTGCTCCTGACCTCGGTGACGTACCGGAAGATTGAAATGACCAACCTTAATGTAACTTGGAATCTGACGTTTGATGTTCTTTATCAGGAGGCTTCTCACCCCCGTTTCGATCTTGCTGTCAAAGTCATGAACTTGCCGTCTGATGTTGGCCGGCGTTCCATATTCCATTAATGCACTTGTGACGGTGGCATCGGACATTTCAAATGGGGCTTTTACATAGACTACTACCGCGTCCAAGACGTTGGCTCTCTCGCAAGGTATAACTTCATTGTGAAGAATTATACCCCCTCTGGCTATACTCTCACAGTCAATCAAGTTGTCGAACGACACATTGTACCATCCACTGTTCAACGCAGCTATGCATTTTATAGTGGTTGTCGTACCTAGTTCTTCGTCAATGGCGTCGTAGACTTCTTTAGGCTGTAGTCCCTGTAAATGCCGTGCATGGAACCTCACTGTATTGGGGCGCTTGAGCATGACCGGTGGTCTGGTTCCCCGCCGTGGGTTGCTTTGGTGTCTTGTGGTCGCTGCAGTGCGTTCAGCCCATGATGGCTGTACAGGATTTCCGTCCTCAGGCATGGTCCGAGAACGAAGGAAAAAAGGCCTAAAGGCCCCTAAACCAAAGAAATCTAAAGGTTCCTCAGTCCCAGGGTTGGCTTGGTCCTCATATAATGGCAATGGAATGGTCTTATGACCAATATAATTCCGTGAAGGCGAAAATTGGGGACGATTTTGAGAGCGCTGTCAGAAGGATTACTTTTCTTTACAGCTAGTCTCCGCCGTCCGACTGTTGTGTGCGTCTCTCTACACACACAAGCTGCCCAGCTGACAGAGGTTGGTTCTAGTTTCTTGATCATATAATCATCTTGCTATATTCGATTTAAGATTTGTTACCACTGATAGATAGATATTTTCAAGCGCTATTTGCATGACAAGTTTTAGCTTCGTCAATATGATATTAAGGGAGATATTAATTTGCGAAATGTCATTTTATTCAGTTACTCCTCGCCGTCCGACAGTTGTGTGCGTCTCTCTACACACACAAGCTGCCCAGCTGACAGAGGTTGGTTCTAGTTGCTTGATAATATAATGATCTTGCTATGTTCGATTTAAGATTTGTTACCACTGATAGATAGGTATTTTCAAGGGCTTTTTGCATGACAAGTTTTAGCTTCGTCAAAATGATATTAAGGGAGATATTAACATGCAAAGTGTCATTTTCTTTCCAGTTACTCCTCGCCGTCCGACTATTGTTTGCGGCTCTTTACACACACAAGCTGCCCATCTGACAGAGGTTAGTTCTAGTTGCTCTATAATAAAATCATCTTGCTATGTTCGATTTCAGATTTTTTACCACTGATAGACAGGTATTTTCAAGGGCTGTTTGCGTGCCAAGTTTTAGCTTCATCAAAATAATAATGAAGGAGATATTAACTTGCAAAGTGTAATTTTCTTTCCAGTTACTTCTCGCCGACCGACTGTTTTGTGCGTCTCTCTACACACACAAGCTGCCCAGCTGACAGAGGTTGGTTCTAGTTGCTTGATTATATAATCATGTTGCTATGTTCGATTTAAGATTTATTACCACTGATAGATAGGTATGTTCAAGGGCTGTTCACATGCCAAGTTTTCGCTTCGTGAATATAATAATGAAGGAGATATTAACTTGCAAAGTGTAATTTTCTTTCCAGTTACTTCTCGCCGACCGACTGTTGTGTGCGTCTCTCTACAAACACAAGCTGCCCAGCTGACACAGGTTGACTCTAGTTGCTTGATCATATAATCATCTTGCTATATTCGATTTAAGATTTGTTACCACTGATAGATAGATATTTTCAAGCGCTATTTGCATGACAAGTTTTAGCTTCGTCAATATGATATTAAGGGAGATATTAATTTGCGAAATGTCATTTTCTTTCCAGTTACTCCTCTCCGTCCGACAGTTGTGTGCGTCTCTCTACACACACAAGCTGCCCAGCTGACAGAGGTTGGTTCTAGTTGCTTGATAATATAATGATCTTGCTATGTTCGATTTAAGATTTGTTACCACTGATAGATAGGTATTTTCAAGGGCTTTTTGCATGACAAGTTTTAGCTTCGTCAAAATGATATTAAGGGAGATATTAACTTGCGAAGTGTCATTTTCTTTCCAGTTACTCCTCGCCGTCCGACTGTTGTGTGCGGATCTTTACACACACAAGCTGCCCAGCTGACAGAGGTTAGTTCTAGTTGCTCTATAATAAAATCATCTTGTTATGTTCGATTTAAGAATTTTTACCACTGATAGATAGGTATTTTCAAGGGCTGTTTGCGTGCCAAGTTTTAGCTTCGTCAAAATAATAATGAAGGAGATATTAACTTGCAAAGTGTAATTTTCTTTCCAGTTACTTCTCGCCGACCGACTGTTGTGTGCGTCTCTCTACAAACACAAGCTGCCCAGCTGACAGAGGTTGGTTCTAGTTGCTTGATCATATAATCACCTTGCTATGTTCGATTTAAGATTTGTTACCACTGATAGATAGGTATTTTCAAGGGCTATTTGCATGACAAGTTTTAGCTTCGTCAATATGATATTTAGGGAGATATTAACTTGCAAAGTGTAATTTTCTTTCCAGTTACTTCTCGCCGACCGACTGTTGTGTGCGTCTCTCTACAAACACAAGCTGCCCAGCTGACAGAGGTTGGTTCTAGTTGCTTGATCATATAATCATCTTGCTATGTTCGATTTAAGATTTGTTACCACTGATAGATAGATATTTTCAAGGGCTACTTGCATGACAAGTTTTAGCTTCGTCAAAATGATATTAAGGGAGATATTAACTTGCAAAGTGAAATTTTCTTTCCAGTGACTTCTCGCCGACCGACTGTTGTTTGCGTCTCTCTACACACACAAGCTGCCCAGTTGACAGAGGTTGGTATTAGTTGCTCTATAATAAATTCATCTTGCTATCTTCGATTTAAGATTTTTTACCACTGATAGAAAGGTATTTTCAAGGGCTATTTGCATGACAAGTTTTAGCTTCGTCAATATGATATTTAGGGAGATATTAACATGCAAAGTGTCATTTTCTTTCCAGTTACTCCTCGCCGACCGACTGTTGTGTGCGTCTCTCTACACACACAAGCTGCCCAGTTGACAGAGGTTGGTTCTAGTTGCTCTATAATAAATTCATCTTGCTATCTTCGATTTAAAAAATTTTACCACTGATAGAAAGGTATTTTAAAGGGCTATTTGCATGACAAGTTTTTGCTTCGTCAAAATGATATTAAGGGAGATATTAACTTGCGAAGTGTCATTTTCTTTCCAGTTACTCCTCGCCGTCCGACTGTTGTGTGCGTCTCTCTACACACACAAGCTGCCCAGCTGACAGAGGTTGGTTCTAGTTTCTTGATCATATAATCATCTTGCTATATTCGATTTAAGATTTATTACCACTGATAGATAGGTATGTTCAAGGGCTGTTCACATGCCAAGTTTTCGCTTCGTGAATATAATAATGAAGGAGATATTAACTTGCAAAGTGTAATTTTCTTTCCAGTTACTTCTCGCCGACCGACTGTTTTGTGCGTCTCTCTACACACACAAGCTGCCCAGCTGACAGAGGTTGGTTCTAGTTGCTTGATTATATAATCATGTTGCTATGTTCGATTTAAGATTTATTACCACTGATAGATAGGTATGTTCAAGGGCTGTTCACATGCCAAGTTTTCGCTTCGTGAATATAATAATGAAGGAGATATTAACTTGCAAAGTGTAATTTTCTTTCCAGTTACTTCTCGCCGACCGACTGTTGTGTGCGTCTCTCTACAAACACAAGCTGCCCAGCTGACACAGGTTGACTCTAGTTGCTTGATCATATAATCATCTTGCTATATTCGATTTAAGATTTGTTACCACTGATAGATAGATATTTTCAAGCGCTATTTGCATGACAAGTTTTAGCTTCGTCAATATGATATTAAGGGAGATATTAATTTGCGAAATGTCATTTTCTTTCCAGTTACTCCTCTCCGTCCGACAGTTGTGTGCGTCTCTCTACACACACAAGCTGCCCAGCTGACAGAGGTTGGTTCTAGTTGCTTGATAATATAATGATCTTGCTATGTTCGATTTAAGATTTGTTACCACTGATAGATAGGTATTTTCAAGGGCTTTTTGCATGACAAGTTTTAGCTTCGTCAAAATGATATTAAGGGAGATATTAACTTGCGAAGTGTCATTTTCTTTCCAGTTACTCCTCGCCGTCCGACTGTTGTGTGCGGATCTTTACACACACAAGCTGCCCAGCTGACAGAGGTTAGTTCTAGTTGCTCTATAATAAAACCATCTTGTTATGTTCGATTTAAGAATTTTTACCACTGATAGATAGGTATTTTCAAGGGCTGTTTGCGTGCCAAGTTTTAGCTTCGTCAAAATAATAATGAAGGAGATATTAACTTGCAAAGTGTAATTTTCTTTCCAGTTACTTCTCGCCGACCGACTGTTGTGTGCGTCTCTCTACAAACACAAGCTGCCCAGCTGACAGAGGTTGGTTCTAGTTGCTTGATCATATAATCACCTTGCTATGTTCGATTTAAGATTTGTTACCACTGATAGATAGGTATTTTCAAGGGCTATTTGCATGACAAGTTTTAGCTTCGTCAATATGATATTTAGGGAGATATTAACTTGCAAAGTGTAATTTTCTTTCCAGTTACTTCTCGCCGACCGACTGTTGTGTGCGTCTCTCTACAAACACAAGCTGCCCAGCTGACAGAGGTTGGTTCTAGTTGCTTGATCATATAATCATCTTGCTATGTTCGATTTAAGATTTGTTACCACTGATAGATAGATATTTTCAAGGGCTACTTGCATGACAAGTTTTAGCTTCGTCAAAATGATATTAAGGGAGATATTAACTTGCAAAGTGAAATTTTCTTTCCAGTGACTTCTCGCCGACCGACTGTTGTTTGCGTCTCTCTACACACACAAGCTGCCCAGTTGACAGAGGTTGGTATTAGTTGCTCTATAATAAATTCATCTTGCTATCTTCGATTTAAGATTTTTTACCACTGATAGAAAGGTATTTTCAAGGGCTATTTGCATGACAAGTTTTAGCTTCGTCAATATGATATTAAGGGAGATATTAACTTGCGAAGTGTCATTTTCTTTCCAGTTACTCCTCGCCGTCCGACTGTTGTGTGCGTCTCTCTACACACACAAGCTGCCCAGCTGACAGAGGTTGGTTCTAGTTGCTTGATAATATAATGATCTTGCTATCTTCGATTTAAAAAATTTTACCACTGATAGAAAGGTATTTTAAAGGGCTATTTGCATGACAAGTTTTTGCTTCGTCAAAATGATATTAAGGGAGATATTAACTTGCGAAGTGTCATTTTCTTTCCAGTTACTCCTCGCCGTCCGACTGTTGTGTGCGTCTCTCTACACACACAAGCTGCCCAGCTGACAGAGGTTGGTTCTAGTTTCTTGATCATATAATCATCTTGCTATATTCGATTTAAGATTTATTACCACTGATAGATAGGTATGTTCAAGGGCTGTTCACATGCCAAGTTTTCGCTTCGTGAATATAATAATGAAGGAGATATTAACTTGCAAAGTGTAATTTTCTTTCCAGTTACTTCTCGCCGACCGACTGTTGTGTGCGTCTCTCTACAAACACAAGCTGCCCAGCTGACAGAGGTTGACTCTAGTTGCTTGATCATATAATCATCTTGCTATGTTCGATTTAAGATTTGTTACCACTGATAGATAGATATTTTCAAGGGCTACTTGCATGACAAGTTTTAGCTTCGTCAAAATGATATTAAGGGAGATATTAACTTGCAAAGTGAAATTTTCTTTCCAGTGACTTCTCGCCGACCGACTGTTGTGTGCGTCTCTCTACACACACAAGCTGCCCAGTTGACAGAGGTTGGTTCTAGTTGCTCTATAATAAATTCATCTTGCTATCTTCGATTTAAGATTTTTTACCACTGATAGAAAGGTATTTTCAAGGGCTATTTGCATGACAAGTTTTAGCTTCGTCAATATGATATTAAGGGAGATATTAACTTGCGAAGTGTCATTTTCTTTCCAGTTACTCCTCGCCGTCCGACAGTTGTGTGCGTCTCTCTACACACACAAGCTGCCCAGCTGACAGAGGTTTGTTCTAGTTGCTTGATAATATAATGATCTTGCTATGTTCGATTTAAGATTTGTTACCACTGATAGATAGGTATTTTCAAGGGCTTTTTGCATGACAAGTTTTAGCTTCGTCAAAATGATATTAAGGGAGATATTAACATGCAAAGTGTCATTTTCTTTCCAGTTACTCCTCGCCGTCCGACTATTGTTTGCGGCTCTTTACACACACAAGCTGCCCATCTGACAGAGGTTAGTTCTAGTTGCTCTATAATAAAATCATCTTGCTATGTTCGATTTCAGATTTTTTACCACTGATAGACAGGTATTTTCAAGGGCTGTTTGCGTGCCAAGTTTTAGCTTCATCAAAATAATAATGAAGGAGATATTAACTTGCAAAGTGTAATTTTCTTTCCAGTTACTTCTCGCCGACCGACTGTTTTGTGCGTCTCTCTACACACACAAGCTGCCCAGCTGACAGAGGTTGGTTCTAGTTGCTTGATTATATAATCATGTTGCTATGTTCGATTTAAGATTTATTACCACTGATAGATAGGTATGTTCAAGGGCTGTTCACATGGCAAGTTTTCGCTTCGTGAATATAATAATGAAGGAGATATTAACTTGCAAAGTGTAATTTTCTTTCCAGTTACTTCTCGCCGACCGACTGTTGTGTGCGTCTCTCTACAAACACAAGCTGCCCAGCTGACAGAGGTTGGTTCTAGTTGCTTGATCATATAATCATCTTGCTATGTTCGATTTAAGATTTGTTACCACTGATAGATAGATATTTTCAAGGGCTACTTGCATGACAAGTTTTAGCTTCGTCAAAATGATATTAAGGGAGATATTAACTTGCAAAGTGAAATTTTCTTTCCAGTGACTTCTCGCCGACCGACTGTTGTTTGCGTCTCTCTACACACAAAAGCTGCCCAGTTGACAGAGGTTGGTATTAGTTGCTCTATAATAAATTCATCTTGCTATCTTCGATTTAAGATTTTTTACCACTGATAGAAAGGTATTTTCAAGGGCTATTTGCATGACAAGTTTTAGCTTCGTCAATATGATATTTAGGGAGATATTAACATGCAAAGTGTCATTTTCTTTCCAGTTACTCCTCGCCGTCCGACTGTTGTGTGCGTCTCTCTACACACACAAGCTGCCCAGCTGACAGAGGTTGGTTCTAGTATCTTGATCATATAATCATCTTGCTATATTCGATTTAAGATTTGTTACCACTGATAGATAGATATTTTCAAGCGCTATTTGCATGACAAGTTTTAGCTTCGTCAATATGATATTAAGGGAGATATTAATTTGCGAAATGTCATTTTCTTTCCAGTTACTCCTCTCCGTCCGACAGTTGTGTGCGTCTCTCTACACACACAAGCTGCCCAGCTGACAGAGGTTGGTTCTAGTTGCTTGATAATATAATGATCTTGCTATGTTCGATTTAAGATTTGTTACCACTGATAGATAGGTATTTTCAAGGGCTTTTTGCATGACAAGTTTTAGCTTCGTCAAAATGATATTAAGGGAGATATTAACTTGCGAAGTTTCATTTTCTTTCCAGTTACTCCTCGCCGTCCGACTGTTGTGTGCGGATCTTTACACACACAAGCTGCCCAGCTGACAGAGGTTAGTTCTAGTTGCTCTATAATAAAATCATCTTGTTATGTTCGATTTAAGAATTTTTACCACTGATAGATAGGTATTTTCAAGGGCTGTTTGCGTGCCAAGTTTTAGCTTCGTCAAAATAATAATGAAGGAGATATTAACTTGCAAAGTGTCATTTTCTTTCCAGTTACTCCTCGCCGTCCGACTGTTGTGTGCGTCTCTCTACACACACAAGCTGCCCAGCTGACAGAGGTTGGTTCTAGTTGCTTGATTATATAATCATGTTGCTATGTTCGATTTAAGATTTATTACCACTGATAGATAGGTATGTTCAAGGGCTGTTCACATGCCAAGTTTTCGCTTCGTGAATATAATAATGAAGGAGATATTAACTTGCAAAGTGTAATTTTCTTTCCAGTTACTTCTCGCCGACCGACTGTTGTGTGCGTCTCTCTACAAACACAAGCTGCCCAGCTGACAGAGGTTGACTCTAGTTGCTTGATCATATAATCATCTTGCTATATTCGATTTAAGATTTGTTACCACTGATAGATAGATATTTTCAAGCGCTATTTGCATGACAAGTTTTAGCTTCGTCAATATGATATTAAGGGAGATATTAATTTGCGAAATGTCATTTTCTTTCCAGTTACTCCTCTCCGTCCGACGGTTGTGTGCGTCTCTCTACACACACAAGCTGCCCAGCTGACAGAGGTTGGTTCTAGTTTCTTGATCATATAATCATCTTGCTATATTCGATTTAAGATTTGTTACCACTGATAGATAGATATTTTCAAGCGCTATTTGCATGACAAGTTTTAGCTTCGTCAATATGATATTAAGGGAGATATTAATTTGCGAAATGTCATTTTCTTTCCAGTTACTCCTCTCCGTCCGACAGTTGTGTGCGTCTCTCTACACACACAAGCTGCCCAGCTGACAGAGGTTGGTTCTAGTTGCTTGATAATATAATGATCTTGCTATGTTCGATTTAAGATTTTTTACCACTGATAGAAAGGTATTTTCAAGGGCTATTTGCATGACAAGTTTTAGCTTCGTCAATATGATATTTAGGGAGATATTAACATGCAAAGTGTCATTTTCTTTCCAGTTACTCCTCGCCGACCGACTGTTGTGTGCGTCTCTCTACACACACAAGCTGCCCAGTTGACAGAGGTTGGTTCTAGTTGCTCTATAATAAATTCATCTTGCTATCTTCGATTTAAAAATTTTTACCACTGATAGAAAGGTATTTTAAAGGGCTATTTGCATGACAAGTTTTTGCTTCGTCAAAATGATATTAAGGGAGATATTAACTTGCGAAGTGTCATTTTCTTTCCAGTTACTCCTCGCCGTCCGACTGTTGTGTGCGTCTCTCTACACACACAAGCTGCCCAGCTGACAGAGGTTGGTTCTAGTTTCTTGATCATATAATCATCTTGCTATATTCGATTTAAGATTTATTACCACTGATAGATAGGTATGTTCAAGGGCTGTTCACATGCCAAGTTTTCGCTTCGTGAATATAATAATGAAGGAGATATTAACTTGCAAAGTGTAATTTTCTTTCCAGTTACTTCTCGCCGACCGACTGTTGTGTGCGTCTCTCTACAAACACAAGCTGCCCAGCTGACAGAGGTTGACTCTAGTTGCTTGATCATATAATCATCTTGCTATGTTCGATTTAAGATTTGTTACCACTGATAGATAGATATTTTCAAGGGCTACTTGCATGACAAGTTTTAGCTTCGTCAAAATGATATTAAGGGAGATATTAACTTGCAAAGTGAAATTTTCTTTCCAGTGACTTCTCGCCGACCGACTGTTGTGTGCGTCTCTCTACACACACAAGCTGCCCAGTTGACAGAGGTTGGTTCTAGTTGCTCTATAATAAATTCATCTTGCTATCTTCGATTTAAGATTTTTTACCACTGATAGAAAGGTATTTTCAAGGGCTATTTGCATGACAAGTTTTAGCTTCGTCAATATGATATTAAGGGAGATATTAACTTGCGAAGTGTCATTTTCTTTCCAGTTACTCCTCGCCGTCCGACAGTTGTGTGCGTCTCTCTACACACACAAGCTGCCCAGCTGACAGAGGTTTGTTCTAGTTGCTTGATAATATAATGATCTTGCTATGTTCGATTTAAGATTTGTTACCACTGATAGATAGGTATTTTCAAGGGCTTTTTGCATGACAAGTTTTAGCTTCGTCAAAATGATATTAAGGGAGATATTAACATGCAAAGTGTCATTTTCTTTCCAGTTACTCCTCGCCGTCCGACTATTGTTTGCGGCTCTTTACACACACAAGCTGCCCATCTGACAGAGGTTAGTTCTAGTTGCTCTATAATAAAATCAACTTGCTATGTTCGATTTCAGATTTTTTACCACTGATAGACAGGTATTTTCAAGGGCTGTTTGCGTGCCAAGTTTTAGCTTCGTCAATATGATATTTAGGGAGATATTAACATGCAAAGTGTCATTTTCTTTCCAGTTACTCCTCGCCGACCGACTGTTGTGTGCGTCTCTCTACACACACAAGCTGCCCAGTTGACAGAGGTTGGTTCTAGTTGCTCTATAATAAATTCATCTTGCTATCTTCGATTTAAAAATTTTTACCACTGATAGAAAGGTATTTTAAAGGGCTATTTGCATGACAAGTTTTTGCTTCGTCAAAATGATATTAAGGGAGATATTAACTTGCGAAGTGTCATTTTCTTTCCAGTTACTCCTCGCCGTCCGACTGTTGTGTGCGTCTCTCTACACACACAAGCTGCCCAGCTGACAGAGGTTGGTTCTAGTTTCTTGATCATATAATCATCTTGCTATATTCGATTTAAGATTTATTACCACTGATAGATAGGTATGTTCAAGGGCTGTTCACATGCCAAGTTTTCGCTTCGTGAATATAATAATGAAGGAGATATTAACTTGCAAAGTGTAATTTTCTTTCCAGTTACTTCTCGCCGACCGACTGTTGTGTGCGTCTCTCTACAAACACAAGCTGCCCAGCTGACAGAGGTTGACTCTAGTTGCTTGATCATATAATCATCTTGCTATGTTCGATTTAAGATTTGTTACCACTGATAGATAGATATTTTCAAGGGCTACTTGCATGACAAGTTTTAGCTTCGTCAAAATGATATTAAGGGAGATATTAACTTGCAAAGTGAAATTTTCTTTCCAGTGACTTCTCGCCGACCGACTGTTGTGTGCGTCTCTCTACACACACAAGCTGCCCAGTTGACAGAGGTTGGTTCTAGTTGCTCTATAATAAATTCATCTTGCTATCTTCGATTTAAGATTTTTTACCACTGATAGAAAGGTATTTTCAAGGGCTATTTGCATGACAAGTTTTAGCTTCGTCAATATGATATTAAGGGAGATATTAACTTGCGAAGTGTCATTTTCTTTCCAGTTACTCCTCGCCGTCCGACAGTTGTGTGCGTCTCTCTACACACACAAGCTGCCCAGCTGACAGAGGTTTGTTCTAGTTGCTTGATAATATAATGATCTTGCTATGTTCGATTTAAGATTTGTTACCACTGATAGATAGGTATTTTCAAGGGCTTTTTGCATGACAAGTTTTAGCTTCGTCAAAATGATATTAAGGGAGATATTAACATGCAAAGTGTCATTTTCTTTCCAGTTACTCCTCGCCGTCCGACTATTGTTTGCGGCTCTTTACACACACAAGCTGCCCATCTGACAGAGGTTAGTTCTAGTTGCTCTATAATAAAATCATCTTGCTATGTTCGATTTCAGATTTTTTACCACTGATAGACAGGTATTTTCAAGGGCTGTTTGCGTGCCAAGTTTTAGCTTCATCAAAATAATAATGAAGGAGATATTAACTTGCAAAGTGTAATTTTCTTTCCAGTTACTTCTCGCCGACCGACTGTTTTGTGCGTCTCTCTACACACACAAGCTGCCCAGCTGACAGAGGTTGGTTCTAGTTGCTTGATTATATAATCATGTTGCTATGTTCGATTTAAGATTTATTACCACTGATAGATAGGTATGTTCAAGGGCTGTTCACATGGCAAGTTTTCGCTTCGTGAATATAATAATGAAGGAGATATTAACTTGCAAAGTGTAATTTTCTTTCCAGTTACTTCTCGCCGACCGACTGTTGTGTGCGTCTCTCTACAAACACAAGCTGCCCAGCTGACAGAGGTTGGTTCTAGTTGCTTGATCATATAATCATCTTGCTATGTTCGATTTAAGATTTGTTACCACTGATAGATAGATATTTTCAAGGGCTACTTGCATGACAAGTTTTAGCTTCGTCAAAATGATATTAAGGGAGATATTAACTTGCAAAGTGAAATTTTCTTTCCAGTGACTTCTCGCCGACAGACTGTTGTTTGCGTCTCTCTACACACACAAGCTGCCCAGTTGACAGAGGTTGGTATTAGTTGCTCTATAATAAATTCATCTTGCTATCTTCGATTTAAGATTTTTTACCACTGATAGAAAGGTATTTTCAAGGGCTATTTGCATGACAAGTTTTAGCTTCGTCAATATGATATTTAGGGAGATATTAACATGCAAAGTGTCATTTTCTTTCCAGTTACTCCTCGCCGTCCGACTGTTGTGTGCGTCTCTCTACACACACAAGCTGCCCAGCTGACAGAGGTTGGTTCTAGTATCTTGATCATATAATCATCTTGCTATATTCGATTTAAGATTTGTTACCACTGATAGATAGATATTTTCAAGCGCTATTTGCATGACAAGTTTTAGCTTCGTCAATATGATATTAAGGGAGATATTAATTTGCGAAATGTCATTTTCTTTCCAGTTACTCCTCTCCGTCCGACAGTTGTGTGCGTCTCTCTACACACACAAGCTGCCCAGCTGACAGAGGTTGGTTCTAGTTGCTTGATAATATAATGATCTTGCTATGTTCGATTTAAGATTTGTTACCACTGATAGATAGGTATTTTCAAGGGCTTTTTGCATGACAAGTTTTAGCTTCGTCAAAATGATATTAAGGGAGATATTAACTTGCGAAGTTTCATTTTCTTTCCAGTTACTCCTCGCCGTCCGACTGTTGTGTGCGGATCTTTACACACACAAGCTGCCCAGCTGACAGAGGTTAGTTCTAGTTGCTCTATAATAAAATCATCTTGTTATGTTCGATTTAAGAATTTTTACCACTGATAGATAGGTATTTTCAAGGGCTGTTTGCGTGCCAAGTTTTAGCTTCGTCAAAATAATAATGAAGGAGATATTAACTTGCAAAGTGTAATTTTCTTTCCAGTTACTTCTCGCCGACCGACTGTTGTGTGCGTCTCTCTACAAACACAAGCTGCCCAGCTGACAGAGGTTGGTTCTAGTTGCTTGATCATATAAACACCTTGCTATGTTCGATTTAAGATTTGTTACCACTGATAGATAGGTATTTTCAAGGGCTATTTGCATGACAAGTTTTAGCTTCGTCAAAATGATTTTAAGGGAGATATTAACTTGCGAAGTGTCATTTTCTTTCCAGTTACTCCTCGCCGTCCGACTGTTGTGTGCGTCTCTCTACACACACAAGCTGCCCAGCTGACAGAGGTTGGTTCTAGTTGCTTGATTATATAATCATGTTGCTATGTTCGATTTAAGATTTATTACCACTGATAGATAGGTATGTTCAAGGGCTGTTCACATGCCAAGTTTTCGCTTCGTGAATATAATAATGAAGGAGATATTAACTTGCAAAGTGTAATTTTCTTTCCAGTTACTTCTCGCCGACCGACTGTTGTGTGCGTCTCTCTACAAACACAAGCTGCCCAGCTGACAGAGGTTGACTCTAGTTGCTTGATCATATAATCATCTTGCTATATTCGATTTAAGATTTGTTACCACTGATAGATAGATATTTTCAAGCGCTATTTGCATGACAAGTTTTAGCTTCGTCAATATGATATTAAGGGAGATATTAATTTGCGAAATGTCATTTTCTTTCCAGTTACTCCTCTCCGTCCGACGGTTGTGTGCGTCTCTCTACACACACAAGCTGCCCAGCTGACAGAGGTTGGTTCTAGTTTCTTGATCATATAATCATCTTGCTATATTCGATTTAAGATTTGTTACCACTGATAGATAGATATTTTCAAGCGCTATTTGCATGACAAGTTTTAGCTTCGTCAATATGATATTAAGGGAGATATTAATTTGCGAAATGTCATTTTCTTTCCAGTTACTCCTCTCCGTCCGACAGTTGTGTGCGTCTCTCTACACACACAAGCTGCCCAGCTGACAGAGGTTGGTTCTAGTTGCTTGATAATATAATGATCTTGCTATGTTCGATTTAAGATTTGTTACCACTGATAGATAGGTATTTTCATGGGCTTTTTGCATGACAAGTTTTAGCTTCGTCAAAATGATATTAAGGGAGATATTAACTTGCGAAGTGTCATTTTCTTTCCAGTTACTCCTCGCCGTCCGACTGTTGTGTGCGGATCTTTACACACACAAGCTGCCCAGCTGACAGAGGTTAGTTCTAGTTGCTCTATAATAAAATCATCTTGTTATGTTCGATTTAAGAATTTTTACCACTGATAGATAGGTATTTTCAAGGGCTGTTTGCGTGCCAAGTTTTAGCTTCGTCAAAATAATAATGAAGGAGATATTAACTTGCAAAGTGTAATTTTCTTTCCAGTTACTTCTCGCCGACCGACTGTTGTGTGCGTCTCTCTACACACACAAGCTGCCCAAATGACAGAGGTTGGTTCTAGTTTCTTGATCATATAATCATCTTGCTATATTCGATTTAAGATTTATTACCACTGATAGATAGGTATGTTCAAGGGCTGTTCACATGCCAAGTTTTCGCTTCGTGAATATAATAATGAAGGAGATATTAACTTGCAAAGTGTAATTTTCTTTCCAGTTACTTCTCGCCGACCGACTGTTGTGTGCGTCTCTCTACAAACACAAGCTGCCCAGCTGACAGAGGTTGACTCTAGTTGCTTGATCATATAATCATCTTGCTATGTTCGATTTAAGATTTGTTACCACTGATAGATAGATATTTTCAAGGGCTACTTGCATGACAAGTTTTAGCTTCGTCAAAATGATATTAAGGGAGATATTAACTTGCAAAGTGAAATTTTCTTTCCAGTGACTTCTCGCCGACCGACTGTTGTGTGCGTCTCTCTACACACACAAGCTGCCCAGTTGACAGAGGTTGGTTCTAGTTGCTCTATAATAAATTCATCTTGCTATCTTCGATTTAAGATTTTTTACCACTGATAGAAAGGTATTTTCAAGGGCTATTTGCATGACAAGTTTTAGCTTCGTCAATATGATATTAAGGGAGATATTAACTTGCGAAGTGTCATTTTCTTTCCAGTTACTCCTCGCCGTCCGACAGTTGTGTGCGTCTCTCTACACACACAAGCTGCCCAGCTGACAGAGGTTGGTTCTAGTTGCTTGATAATATAATGATCTTGCTATGTTCGATTTAAGATTTGTTACCACTGATAGATAGGTATTTTCAAGGGCTTTTTGCATGACAAGTTTTAGCTTCGTCAAAATGATATTAAGGGAGATATTAACATGCAAAGTGTCATTTTCTTTCCAGTTACTCCTCGCCGTCCGACTATTGTTTGCGGCTCTTTACACACACAAGCTGCCCATCTGACAGAGGTTAGTTCTAGTTGCTCTATAATAAAATCATCTTGCTATGTTCGATTTCAGATTTTTTACCACTGATAGACAGGTATTTTCAAGGGCTGTTTGCGTGCCAAGTTTTAGCTTCATCAAAATAATAATGAAGGAGATATTAACTTGCAAAGTGTAATTTTCTTTCCAGTTACTTCTCGCCGACCGACTGTTTTGTGCGTCTCTCTACACACACAAGCTGCCCAGCTGACAGAGGTTGGTTCTAGTTGCTTGATTATATAATCATGTTGCTATGTTCGATTTAAGATTTATTACCACTGATAGATAGGTATGTTCAAGGGCTGTTCACATGGCAAGTTTTCGCTTCGTGAATATAATAATGAAGGAGATATTAACTTGCAAAGTGTAATTTTCTTTCCAGTTACTTCTCGCCGACCGACTGTTGTGTGCGTCTCTCTACAAACACAAGCTGCCCAGCTGACAGAGGTTGGTTCTAGTTGCTTGATCATATAATCATCTTGCTATGTTCGATTTAAGATTTGTTACCACTGATAGATAGATATTTTCAAGGGCTACTTGCATGACAAGTTTTAGCTTCGTCAAAATGATATTAAGGGAGATATTAACTTGCAAAGTGAAATTTTCTTTCCAGTGACTTCTCGCCGACCGACTGTTGTGTGCGTCTCTCTACACACACAAGCTGCCCAGTTGACAGAGGTTGGTATTACTTGCTCTATAATAAATTCATCTTGCTATCTTCGATTTAAGATTTTTTACCACTGATAGAAAGGTATTTTCAAGGGCTATTTGCATGACAAGTTTTAGCTTCGTCAATATGATATTTAGGGAGATATTAACATGCAAAGTGTCATTTTCTTTCCAGTTACTCCTCGCCGTCCGACTGTTGTGTGCGTCTCTCTACACACACAAGCTGCCCAGCTGACAGAGGTTGGTTCTAGTATCTTGATCATATAATCATCTTGCTATATTCGATTTAAGATTTGTTACCACTGATAGATAGATATTTTCAAGCGCTATTTGCATGACAAGTTTTAGCTTCGTCAATATGATATTAAGGGAGATATTAATTTGCGAAATGTCATTTTCTTTCCAGTTACTCCTCTCCGTCCGACAGTTGTGTGCGTCTCTCTACACACACAAGCTGCCCAGCTGACAGAGGTTGGTTCTAGTTGCTTGATAATATAATGATCTTGCTATGTTCGATTTAAGATTTGTTACCACTGATAGATAGGTATTTTCAAGGGCTTTTTGCATGACAAGTTTTAGCTTCGTCAAAATGATATTAAGGGAGATATTAACTTGCGAAGTGTCATTTTCTTTCCAGTTACTCCTCGCCGTCCGACTGTTGTGTGCGGATCTTTACACACACAAGCTGCCCAGCTGACAGAGGTTAGTTCTAGTTGCTCTATAATAAAATCATCTTGTTATGTTCGATTTAAGAATTTTTACCACTGATAGATAGGTATTTTCAAGGGCTGTTTGCGTGCCAAGTTTTAGCTTCGTCAAAATAATAATGAAGGAGATATTAACTTGCAAAGTGTAATTTTCTTTCCAGTTACTTCTCGCCGACCGACTGTTGTGTGCGTCTCTCTACACACACAAGCTGCCCAGTTGACAGAGGTTGGTTCTAGTTGCTCTATAATAAATTCATCTTGCTATCTTCGATTTAAGATTTTTTACCACTGATAAAAAGGTATTTTAAAGGGCTATTTGCATGACAAGTTTTTGCTTCGTCAAAATGATATTAAGGGAGATATTAACTTGCGAAGTGTCATTTTCTTTCCAGTTACTCCTCGCCGTCCGACTGTTGTGTGCGTCTCTCTACACACACAAGCTGCCCAGCTGACAGAGGTTGGTTCTAGTTTCTTGATCATATAATCATCTTGCTATATTCGATTTAAGATTTATTACCACTGATAGATAGGTATGTTCAAGGGCTGTTCACATGCCAAGTTTTCGCTTCGTGAATATAATAATGAAGGAGATATTAACTTGCAAAGTGTAATTTTCTTTCCAGTTACTTCTCGCCGACCGACTGTTGTGTGCGTCTCTCTACAAACACAAGCTGCCCAGCTGACAGAGGTTGACTCTAGTTGCTTGATCATATAATCATCTTGCTATGTTCGATTTAAGATTTGTTACCACTGATAGATAGATATTTTCAAGGGCTACTTGCATGACAAGTTTTAGCTTCGTCAAAATGATATTAAGGGAGATATTAACTTGCAAAGTGAAATTTTCTTTCCAGTGACTTCTCGCCGACCGACTGTTGTGTGCGTCTCTCTACACACACAAGCTGCCCAGTTGACAGAGGTTGGTTCTAGTTGCTCTATAATAAATTCATCTTGCTATCTTCGATTTAAGATTTTTTACCACTGATAGAAAGGTATTTTCAAGGGCTATTTGCATGACAAGTTTTAGCTTCGTCAATATGATATTAAGGGAGATATTAACTTGCGAAGTGTCATTTTATTTCCAGTTACTCCTCGCCGTCCGACAGTTGTGTGCGTCTCTCTACACACACAAGCTGCCCAGCTGACAGAGATTGGTTCTAGTTGCTTGATAATATAATGATCTTGCTATGTTCGATTTAAGATTTGTTACCACTGATAGATAGGTATTTTCAAGGGCTTTTTGCATGACAAGTTTTAGCTTCGTCAAAATGATATTAAGGGAGATATTAACTTGCGAAGTGTCATTTTCTTTCCAGTTACTCCTCGCCGTCCGACTGTTGTGTGCGGACCTTTACACACACAAGCTGCCCAGCTGACAGAGGTTAGTTCTAGTTGCTCTATAATAAAATCATCTTGTTATGTTCGATTTAAGAATTTTTACCACTGATAGATAGGTATTTTCAAGGGCTGTTTGCGTGCCAAGTTTTAGCTTCGTCAAAATAATAATGAAGGAGATATTAACTTGCAAAGTGTAATTTTCTTTCCAGTTACTTCTCGCCGACCGACTGTTGTGTGCGTCTCTCTACAAACACAAGCTGCCCAGCTGACAGAGGTTGGTTCTAGTTGCTTGATCATATAATCACCTTGCTATGTTCGATTTAAGATTTGTTACCACTGATAGATAGGTATTTTCAAGGGCTATTTGCATGACAAGTTTTAGCTTCGTCAAAATGATATTAAGGGAGATATTAACATGCAAAGTGTCATTTTCTTTCCAGTTACTCCTCGCCGTCCGACTATTGTTTGCGGCTCTTTACACACACAAGCTGCCCATCTGACAGAGGTTAGTTCTAGTTGCTCTATAATAAAATCATCTTGCTATGTTCGATTTCAGATTTTTTACCACTGATAGATAGGTATTTTCAAGGGCTGTTTGCGTGCCAAGTTTTAGCTTCATCAAAATAATAATGAAGGAGATATTAACTTGCAAAGTGTAATTTTCTTTCCAGTTACTTCTCGCCGACCGACTGTTTTGTGCGTCTCTCTACACACACAAGCTGCCCAGCTGACAGAGGTTGGTTCTAGTTGCTTGATTATATAATCATGTTGCTATGTTCGATTTAAGATTTATTACCACTGATAGATAGGTATGTTCAAGGGCTGTTCACATGCCAAGTTTTCGCTTCGTGAATATAATAATGAAGGAGATATTAACTTGCAAAGTGTAATTTTCTTTCCAGTTACTTCTCGCCGACCGACTGTTGTGTGCGTCTCTCTACAAACACAAGCTGCCCAGCTGACAGAGGTTGGTTCTAGTTGCTTGATCATATAATCATCTTGCTATGTTCGATTTAAGATTTGTTACCACTGATAGATAGATATTTTCAAGGGCTACTTGCATGACAAGTTTTAGCTTCGTCAAAATGATATTAAGGGAGATATTAACTTGCAAAGTGAAATTTTCTTTCCAGTGACTTCTCGCCGACCGACTGTTGTGTGCGTCTCTCTACACACACAAGCTGCCCAGTTGACAGAGGTTGGTTCTAGTTGCTCTATAATAAATTCATCTTGCTATCTTCGATTTAAGATTTTTTACCACTGATAGAAAGGTATTTTCAAGGGCTATTTGCATGACAAGTTTTAGCTTCGTCAATATGATATTAAGGGAGATATTAACTTGCGAAGTGTCATTTTCTTTCCAGTTACTCCTCGCCGTCCGACTGTTGTGTGCGTCTCTCTACACACACAAGCTGCCCAGCTGACAGAGGTTGGTTCTAGTATCTTGATCATATAATCATCTTGCTATATTCGATTTAAGATTTGTTACCACTGATAGATAGATATTTTCAAGCGCTATTTGCATGACAAGTTTTAGCTTCGTCAATATGATATTAAGGGAGATATTAATTTGCGAAATGTCATTTTCTTTCCAGTTACTCCTCTCCGTCCGACAGTTGTGTGCGTCTCTCTACACACACAAGCTGCCCAGCTGACAGAGGTTGGTTCTAGTTGCTTGATAATATAATGATCTTGCTATGTTCGATTTAAGATTTGTTACCACTGATAGATAGGTATTTTCAAGGGCTTTTTGCATGACAAGTTTTAGCTTCGTCAAAATGATATTAAGGGAGATATTAACTTGCGAAGTGTCATTTTCTTTCCAGTTACTCCTCGCCGTCCGACTGTTGTGTGCGGATCTTTACACACACAAGCTGCCCAGCTGACAGAGGTTAGTTCTAGTTGCTCTATAATAAAATCATCTTGCTATGTTCGATTTCAGATTTTTTACCACTGATAGACAGGTATTTTCAAGGGCTGTTTGCATGCCAAGTTTTAGCTTCATCAAAATAATAATGAAGGAGATATTAACTTGCAAAGTGTAATTTTCTTTCCAGTTACTTCTCGCCGACCGACTGTTTTGTGCGTCTCTCTACACACACAAGCTGCCCAGCTGACAGAGGTTGGTTCTAGTTGCTTGATTATATAATCATGTTGCTATGTTCGATTTAAGATTTATTACCACTGATAGATAGGTATGTTCAAGGGCTGTTCACATGGCAAGTTTTCGCTTCGTGAATATAATAATGAAGGAGATATTAACTTGCAAAGTGTAATTTTCTTTCCAGTTACTTCTCGCCGACCGACTGTTGTGTGCGTCTCTCTACAAACACAAGCTGCCCAGCTGACAGAGGTTGGTTCTAGTTGCTTGATCATATAATCATCTTGCTATGTTCGATTTAAGATTTGTTACCACTGATAGATAGATATTTTCAAGGGCTACTTGCATGACAAGTTTTAGCTTCGTCAAAATGATATTAAGGGAGATATTAACTTGCAAAGTGAAATTTTCTTTCCAGTGACTTCTCGCCGACCGACTGTTGTGTGCGTCTCTCTACACACACAAGCTGCCCAGTTGACAGAGGTTGGTTCTAGTTGCTCTATAATAAATTCATCTTGCTATCTTCGATTTAAGATTTTTTACCACTGATAGAAAGGTATTTTCAAGGGCTATTTGCATGACAAGTTTTAGCTTCGTCAATATGATATTAAGGGAGATATTAACTTGCGAAGTGTCATTTTCTTTCCAGTTACTCCTCGCCGTCCGACTGTTGTGTGCGTCTCTCTACACACACAAGCTGCCCAGCTGACAGAGGTTGGTTCTAGTATCTTGATCATATAATCATCTTGCTATATTCGATTTAAGATTTGTTACCACTGATAGATAGATATTTTCAAGCGCTATTTGCATGACAAGTTTTAGCTTCGTCAATATGATATTAAGGGAGATATTAATTTGCGAAATGTCATTTTCTTTCCAGTTACTCCTCTCCGTCCGACAGTTGTGTGCGTCTCTCTACACACACAAGCTGCCCAGCTGACAGAGGTTGGTTCTAGTTGCTTGATAATATAATGATCTTGCTATGTTCGATTTAAGATTTGTTACCACTGATAGATAGGTATTTTCAAGGGCTTTTTGCATGACAAGTTTTCGCTTCGTGAATATAATAATGAAGGAGATATTAACTTGCAAAGTGTAATTTTCTTTCCAGTTACTTCTCGCCGACCGACTGTTGTGTGCGTCTCTCTACAAACACAAGCTGCCCAGCTGACAGAGGTTGGTTCTAGTTGCTTGATCATATAATCATCTTGCTATGTTCGATTTAAGATTTGTTACCACTGATAGATAGATATTTTCAAGGGCTACTTGCATGACAAGTTTTAGCTTCGTCAAAATGATATTAAGGGAGATATTAACTTGCAAAGTGAAATTTTCTTTCCAGTGACTTCTCGCCGACCGACTGTTGTTTGCGTCTCTCTACACACACAAGCTGCCCAGTTGACAGAGGTTGGTATTAGTTGCTCTATAATAAATTCATCTTGCTATCTTCGATTTAAGATTTTTTACCACTGATAGAAAGGTATTTTCAAGGGCTATTTGCATGACAAGTTTTAGCTTCGTCAATATGATATTTAGGGAGATATTAACATGCAAAGTGTCATTTTCTTTCCAGTTACTCCTCGCCGTCCGACTGTTGTGTGCGTCTCTCTACACACACAAGCTGCCCAGCTGACAGAGGTTGGTTCTAGTATCTTGATCATATAATCATCTTGCTATATTCGATTTAAGATTTGTTACCACTGATAGATAGATATTTTCAAGCGCTATTTGCATGACAAGTTTTAGCTTCGTCAATATGATATTAAGGGAGATATTAATTTGCGAAATGTCATTTTCTTTCCAGTTACTCCTCTCCGTCCGACAGTTGTGTGCGTCTCTCTACACACACAAGCTGCCCAGCTGACAGAGGTTGGTTCTAGTTGCTTGATAATATAATGATCTTGCTATGTTCGATTTAAGATTTGTTACCACTGATAGATAGGTATTTTCAAGGGCTTTTTGCATGACAAGTTTTAGCTTCGTCAAAATGATATTAAGGGAGATATTAACTTGCGAAGTTTCATTTTCTTTCCAGTTACTCCTCGCCGTCCGACTGTTGTGTGCGGATCTTTACACACACAAGCTGCCCAGCTGACAGAGGTTAGTTCTAGTTGCTCTATAATAAAATCATCTTGTTATGTTCGATTTAAGAATTTTTACCACTGATAGATAGGTATTTTCAAGGGCTGTTTGCGTGCCAAGTTTTAGCTTCGTCAAAATAATAATGAAGGAGATATTAACTTGCAAAGTGTCATTTTCTTTCCAGTTACTCCTCGCCGTCCGACTGTTGTGTGCGTCTCTCTACACACACAAGCTGCCCAGCTGACAGAGGTTGGTTCTAGTTGCTTGATTATATAATCATGTTGCTATGTTCGATTTAAGATTTATTACCACTGATAGATAGGTATGTTCAAGGGCTGTTCACATGCCAAGTTTTCGCTTCGTGAATATAATAATGAAGGAGATATTAACTTGCAAAGTGTAATTTTCTTTCCAGTTACTTCTCGCCGACCGACTGTTGTGTGCGTCTCTCTACAAACACAAGCTGCCCAGCTGACAGAGGTTGACTCTAGTTGCTTGATCATATAATCATCTTGCTATATTCGATTTAAGATTTGTTACCACTGATAGATAGATATTTTCAAGCGCTATTTGCATGACAAGTTTTAGCTTCGTCAATATGATATTAAGGGAGATATTAATTTGCGAAATGTCATTTTCTTTCCAGTTACTCCTCTCCGTCCGACGGTTGTGTGCGTCTCTCTACACACACAAGCTGCCCAGCTGACAGAGGTTGGTTCTAGTTTCTTGATCATATAATCATCTTGCTATATTCGATTTAAGATTTGTTACCACTGATAGATAGATATTTTCAAGCGCTATTTGCATGACAAGTTTTAGCTTCGTCAATATGATATTAAGGGAGATATTAATTTGCGAAATGTCATTTTCTTTCCAGTTACTCCTCTCCGTCCGACAGTTGTGTGCGTCTCTCTACACACACAAGCTGCCCAGCTGACAGAGGTTGGTTCTAGTTGCTTGATAATATAATGATCTTGCTATGTTCGATTTAAGATTTTTTACCACTGATAGAAAGGTATTTTCAAGGGCTATTTGCATGACAAGTTTTAGCTTCGTCAAAATGATATTAAGGGAGATATTAACATGCAAAGTGTCATTTTCTTTCCAGTTACTCCTCGCCGACCGACTGTTGTGTGCGTCTCTCTACACACACAAGCTGCCCAGCTGACAGAGGTTGGTTCTAGTTGCTTGATAATATAATGATCTTGCTATGTTCGATTTAAGATTTGTTACCACTGATAGATAGGTATTTTCAAGGGCTTTTTGCATGACAAGTTTTCGCTTCGTGAATATAATAATGAAGGAGATATTAACTTGCAAAGTGTAATTTTCTTTCCAGTTACTTCTCGCCGACCGACTGTTGTGTGCGTCTCTCTACAAACACAAGCTGCCCAGCTGACAGAGGTTGGTTCTAGTTGCTTGATCATATAATCATCTTGCTATGTTCGATTTAAGATTTGTTACCACTGATAGATAGATATTTTCAAGGGCTACTTGCATGACAAGTTTTAGCTTCGTCAAAATGATATTAAGGGAGATATTAACTTGCAAAGTGAAATTTTCTTTCCAGTGACTTCTCGCCGACCGACTGTTGTTTGCGTCTCTCTACACACACAAGCTGCCCAGTTGACAGAGGTTGGTATTAGTTGCTCTATAATAAATTCATCTTGCTATCTTCGATTTAAGATTTTTTACCACTGATAGAAAGGTATTTTCAAGGGCTATTTGCATGACAAGTTTTAGCTTCGTCAATATGATATTTAGGGAGATATTAACATGCAAAGTGTCATTTTCTTTCCAGTTACTCCTCGCCGTCCGACTGTTGTGTGCGTCTCTCTACACACACAAGCTGCCCAGCTGACAGAGGTTGGTTCTAGTATCTTGATCATATAATCATCTTGCTATATTCGATTTAAGATTTGTTACCACTGATAGATAGATATTTTCAAGCGCTATTTGCATGACAAGTTTTAGCTTCGTCAATATGATATTAAGGGAGATATTAATTTGCGAAATGTCATTTTCTTTCCAGTTACTCCTCTCCGTCCGACAGTTGTGTGCGTCTCTCTACACACACAAGCTGCCCAGCTGACAGAGGTTGGTTCTAGTTGCTTGATAATATAATGATCTTGCTATGTTCGATTTAAGATTTGTTACCACTGATAGATAGGTATTTTCAAGGGCTTTTTGCATGACAAGTTTTAGCTTCGTCAAAATGATATTAAGGGAGATATTAACTTGCGAAGTTTCATTTTCTTTCCAGTTACTCCTCGCCGTCCGACTGTTGTGTGCGGATCTTTACACACACAAGCTGCCCAGCTGACAGAGGTTAGTTCTAGTTGCTCTATAATAAAATCATCTTGTTATGTTCGATTTAAGAATTTTTACCACTGATAGATAGGTATTTTCAAGGGCTGTTTGCGTGCCAAGTTTTAGCTTCGTCAAAATAATAATGAAGGAGATATTAACTTGCAAAGTGTCATTTTCTTTCCAGTTACTCCTCGCCGTCCGACTGTTGTGTGCGTCTCTCTACACACACAAGCTGCCCAGCTGACAGAGGTTGGTTCTAGTTGCTTGATTATATAATCATGTTGCTATGTTCGATTTAAGATTTATTACCACTGATAGATAGGTATGTTCAAGGGCTGTTCACATGCCAAGTTTTCGCTTCGTGAATATAATAATGAAGGAGATATTAACTTGCAAAGTGTAATTTTCTTTCCAGTTACTTCTCGCCGACCGACTGTTGTGTGCGTCTCTCTACAAACACAAGCTGCCCAGCTGACAGAGGTTGACTCTAGTTGCTTGATCATATAATCATCTTGCTATATTCGATTTAAGATTTGTTACCACTGATAGATAGATATTTTCAAGCGCTATTTGCATGACAAGTTTTAGCTTCGTCAATATGATATTAAGGGAGATATTAATTTGCGAAATGTCATTTTCTTTCCAGTTACTCCTCTCCGTCCGACGGTTGTGTGCGTCTCTCTACACACACAAGCTGCCCAGCTGACAGAGGTTGGTTCTAGTTTCTTGATCATATAATCATCTTGCTATATTCGATTTAAGATTTGTTACCACTGATAGATAGATATTTTCAAGCGCTATTTGCATGACAAGTTTTAGCTTCGTCAATATGATATTAAGGGAGATATTAATTTGCGAAATGTCATTTTCTTTCCAGTTACTCCTCTCCGTCCGACAGTTGTGTGCGTCTCTCTACACACACAAGCTGCCCAGCTGACAGAGGTTGGTTCTAGTTGCTTGATAATATAATGATCTTGCTATGTTCGATTTAAGATTTTTTACCACTGATAGAAAGGTATTTTCAAGGGCTATTTGCATGACAAGTTTTAGCTTCGTCAATATGATATTTAGGGAGATATTAACATGCAAAGTGTCATTTTCTTTCCAGTTACTCCTCGCCGACCGACTGTTGTGTGCGTCTCTCTACACACACAAGCTGCCCAGTTGACAGAGGTTGGTTCTAGTTGCTCTATAATAAATTCATCTTGCTATCTTCGATTTAAAAATTTTTACCACTGATAGAAAGGTATTTTAAAGGGCTATTTGCATGACAAGTTTTTGCTTCGTCAAAATGATATTAAGGGAGATATTAACTTGCGAAGTGTCATTTTCTTTCCAGTTACTCCTCGCCGTCCGACTGTTGTGTGCGTCTCTCTACACACACAAGCTGCCCAGCTGACAGAGGTTGGTTCTAGTTTCTTGATCATATAATCATCTTGCTATATTCGATTTAAGATTTATTACCACTGATAGATAGGTATGTTCAAGGGCTGTTCACATGCCAAGTTTTCGCTTCGTGAATATAATAATGAAGGAGATATTAACTTGCAAAGTGTAATTTTCTTTCCAGTTACTTCTCGCCGACCGACTGTTGTGTGCGTCTCTCTACAAACACAAGCTGCCCAGCTGACAGAGGTTGACTCTAGTTGCTTGATCATATAATCATCTTGCTATGTTCGATTTAAGATTTGTTACCACTGATAGATAGATATTTTCAAGGGCTACTTGCATGACAAGTTTTAGCTTCGTCAAAATGATATTAAGGGAGATATTAACTTGCAAAGTGAAATTTTCTTTCCAGTGACTTCTCGCCGACCGACTGTTGTGTGCGTCTCTCTACACACACAAGCTGCCCAGTTGACAGAGGTTGGTTCTAGTTGCTCTATAATAAATTCATCTTGCTATCTTCGATTTAAGATTTTTTACCACTGATAGAAAGGTATTTTCAAGGGCTATTTGCATGACAAGTTTTAGCTTCGTCAATATGATATTAAGGGAGATATTAACTTGCGAAGTGTCATTTTCTTTCCAGTTACTCCTCGCCGTCCGACAGTTGTGTGCGTCTCTCTACACACACAAGCTGCCCAGCTGACAGAGGTTTGTTCTAGTTGCTTGATAATATAATGATCTTGCTATGTTCGATTTAAGATTTGTTACCACTGATAGATAGGTATTTTCAAGGGCTTTTTGCATGACAAGTTTTAGCTTCGTCAAAATGATATTAAGGGAGATATTAACATGCAAAGTGTCATTTTCTTTCCAGTTACTCCTCGCCGTCCGACTATTGTTTGCGGCTCTTTACACACACAAGCTGCCCATCTGACAGAGGTTAGTTCTAGTTGCTCTATAATAAAATCATCTTGCTATGTTCGATTTCAGATTTTTTACCACTGATAGACAGGTATTTTCAAGGGCTGTTTGCGTGCCAAGTTTTAGCTTCGTCAATATGATATTTAGGGAGATATTAACATGCAAAGTGTCATTTTCTTTCCAGTTACTCCTCGCCGACCGACTGTTGTGTGCGTCTCTCTACACACACAAGCTGCCCAGTTGACAGAGGTTGGTTCTAGTTGCTCTATAATAAATTCATCTTGCTATCTTCGATTTAAAAATTTTTACCACTGATAGAAAGGTATTTTAAAGGGCTATTTGCATGACAAGTTTTTGCTTCGTCAAAATGATATTAAGGGAGATATTAACTTGCGAAGTGTCATTTTCTTTCCAGTTACTCCTCGCCGTCCGACTGTTGTGTGCGTCTCTCTACACACACAAGCTGCCCAGCTGACAGAGGTTGGTTCTAGTTTCTTGATCATATAATCATCTTGCTATATTCGATTTAAGATTTATTACCACTGATAGATAGGTATGTTCAAGGGCTGTTCACATGCCAAGTTTTCGCTTCGTGAATATAATAATGAAGGAGATATTAACTTGCAAAGTGTAATTTTCTTTCCAGTTACTTCTCGCCGACCGACTGTTGTGTGCGTCTCTCTACAAACACAAGCTGCCCAGCTGACAGAGGTTGACTCTAGTTGCTTGATCATATAATCATCTTGCTATGTTCGATTTAAGATTTGTTACCACTGATAGATAGATATTTTCAAGGGCTACTTGCATGACAAGTTTTAGCTTCGTCAAAATGATATTAAGGGAGATATTAACTTGCAAAGTGAAATTTTCTTTCCAGTGACTTCTCGCCGACCGACTGTTGTGTGCGTCTCTCTACACACACAAGCTGCCCAGTTGACAGAGGTTGGTTCTAGTTGCTCTATAATAAATTCATCTTGCTATCTTCGATTTAAGATTTTTTACCACTGATAGAAAGGTATTTTCAAGGGCTATTTGCATGACAAGTTTTAGCTTCGTCAATATGATATTAAGGGAGATATTAACTTGCGAAGTGTCATTTTCTTTCCAGTTACTCCTCGCCGTCCGACAGTTGTGTGCGTCTCTCTACACACACAAGCTGCCCAGCTGACAGAGGTTTGTTCTAGTTGCTTGATAATATAATGATCTTGCTATGTTCGATTTAAGATTTGTTACCACTGATAGATAGGTATTTTCAAGGGCTTTTTGCATGACAAGTTTTAGCTTCGTCAAAATGATATTAAGGGAGATATTAACATGCAAAGTGTCATTTTCTTTCCAGTTACTCCTCGCCGTCCGACTATTGTTTGCGGCTCTTTACACACACAAGCTGCACATCTGACAGAGGTTAGTTCTAGTTGCTCTATAATAAAATCATCTTGCTATGTTCGATTTCAGATTTTTTACCACTGATAGACAGGTATTTTCAAGGGCTGTTTGCGTGCCAAGTTTTAGCTTCATCAAAATAATAATGAAGGAGATATTAACTTGCAAAGTGTAATTTTCTTTCCAGTTACTTCTCGCCGACCGACTGTTTTGTGCGTCTCTCTACACACACAAGCTGCCCAGCTGACAGAGGTTGGTTCTAGTTGCTTGATTATATAATCATGTTGCTATGTTCGATTTAAGATTTATTACCACTGATAGATAGGTATGTTCAAGGGCTGTTCACATGGCAAGTTTTCGCTTCGTGAATATAATAATGAAGGAGATATTAACTTGCAAAGTGTAATTTTCTTTCCAGTTACTTCTCGCCGACCGACTGTTGTGTGCGTCTCTCTACAAACACAAGCTGCCCAGCTGACAGAGGTTGGTTCTAGTTGCTTGATCATATAATCATCTTGCTATGTTCGATTTAAGATTTGTTACCACTGATAGATAGATATTTTCAAGGGCTACTTGCATGACAAGTTTTAGCTTCGTCAAAATGATATTAAGGGAGATATTAACTTGCAAAGTGAAATTTTCTTTCCAGTGACTTCTCGCCGACCGACTGTTGTTTGCGTCTCTCTACACACACAAGCTGCCCAGTTGACAGAGGTTGGTATTAGTTGCTCTATAATAAATTCATCTTGCTATCTTCGATTTAAGATTTTTTACCACTGATAGAAAGGTATTTTCAAGGGCTATTTGCATGACAAGTTTTAGCTTCGTCAATATGATATTTAGGGAGATATTAACATGCAAAGTGTCATTTTCTTTCCAGTTACTCCTCGCCGTCCGACTGTTGTGTGCGTCTCTCTACACACACAAGCTGCCCAGCTGACAGAGGTTGGTTCTAGTATCTTGATCATATAATCATCTTGCTATATTCGATTTAAGATTTGTTACCACTGATAGATAGATATTTTCAAGCGCTATTTGCATGACAAGTTTTAGCTTCGTCAATATGATATTAAGGGAGATATTAATTTGCGAAATGTCATTTTCTTTCCAGTTACTCCTCTCCGTCCGACAGTTGTGTGCGTCTCTCTACACACACAAGCTGCCCAGCTTGAAATTTTCTTTCCAGTGACTTCTCGCCGACCGACTGTTGTGTGCGTCTCTCTACACACACAAGCTGCCCAGTTGACAGAGGTTGGTTCTAGTTGCTCTATAATAAATTCATCTTGCTATCTTCGATTTAAGATTTTTTACCACTGATAGAAAGGTATTTTCAAGGGCTATTTGCATGACAAGTTTTAGCTTCGTCAATATGATATTAAGGGAGATATTAACTTGCGAAGTGTCATTTTCTTTCCAGTTACTCCTCGCCGTCCGACAGTTGTGTGCGTCTCTCTACACACACAAGCTGCCCAGCTGACAGAGGTTTGTTCTAGTTGCTTGATAATATAATGATCTTGCTATGTTCGATTTAAGATTTGTTACCACTGATAGATAGGTATTTTCAAGGGCTTTTTGCATGACAAGTTTTAGCTTCGTCAAAATGATATTAAGGGAGATATTAACATGCAAAGTGTCATTTTCTTTCCAGTTACTCCTCGCCGTCCGACTATTGTTTGCGGCTCTTTACACACACAAGCTGCACATCTGACAGAGGTTAGTTCTAGTTGCTCTATAATAAAATCATCTTGCTATGTTCGATTTCAGATTTTTTACCACTGATAGACAGGTATTTTCAAGGGCTGTTTGCGTGCCAAGTTTTAGCTTCATCAAAATAATAATGAAGGAGATATTAACTTGCAAAGTGTAATTTTCTTTCCAGTTACTTCTCGCCGACCGACTGTTTTGTGCGTCTCTCTACACACACAAGCTGCCCAGCTGACAGAGGTTGGTTCTAGTTGCTTGATTATATAATCATGTTGCTATGTTCGATTTAAGATTTATTACCACTGATAGATAGGTATGTTCAAGGGCTGTTCACATGGCAAGTTTTCGCTTCGTGAATATAATAATGAAGGAGATATTAACTTGCAAAGTGTAATTTTCTTTCCAGTTACTTCTCGCCGACCGACTGTTGTGTGCGTCTCTCTACAAACACAAGCTGCCCAGCTGACAGAGGTTGGTTCTAGTTGCTTGATCATATAATCATCTTGCTATGTTCGATTTAAGATTTGTTACCACTGATAGATAGATATTTTCAAGGGCTACTTGCATGACAAGTTTTAGCTTCGTCAAAATGATATTAAGGGAGATATTAACTTGCAAAGTGAAATTTTCTTTCCAGTGACTTCTCGCCGACCGACTGTTGTTTGCGTCTCTCTACACACACAAGCTGCCCAGTTGACAGAGGTTGGTATTAGTTGCTCTATAATAAATTCATCTTGCTATCTTCGATTTAAGATTTTTTACCACTGATAGAAAGGTATTTTCAAGGGCTATTTGCATGACAAGTTTTAGCTTCGTCAATATGATATTTAGGGAGATATTAACATGCAAAGTGTCATTTTCTTTCCAGTTACTCCTCGCCGTCCGACTGTTGTGTGCGTCTCTCTACACACACAAGCTGCCCAGCTGACAGAGGTTGGTTCTAGTATCTTGATCATATAATCATCTTGCTATATTCGATTTAAGATTTGTTACCACTGATAGATAGATATTTTCAAGCGCTATTTGCATGACAAGTTTTAGCTTCGTCAATATGATATTAAGGGAGATATTAATTTGCGAAATGTCATTTTCTTTCCAGTTACTCCTCTCCGTCCGACAGTTGTGTGCGTCTCTCTACACACACAAGCTGCCCAGCTGACAGAGGTTGGTTCTAGTTGCTTGATAATATAATGATCTTGCTATGTTCGATTTAAGATTTGTTACCACTGATAGATAGGTATTTTCAAGGGCTTTTTGCATGACAAGTTTTAGCTTCGTCAAAATGATATTAAGGGAGATATTAACTTGCGAAGTTTCATTTTCTTTCCAGTTACTCCTCGCCGTCCGACTGTTGTGTGCGGATCTTTACACACACAAGCTGCCCAGCTGACAGAGGTTAGTTCTAGTTGCTCTATAATAAAATCATCTTGTTATGTTCGATTTAAGAATTTTTACCACTGATAGATAGGTATTTTCAAGGGCTGTTTGCGTGCCAAGTTTTAGCTTCGTCAAAATAATAATGAAGGAGATATTAACTTGCAAAGTGTAATTTTCTTTCCAGTTACTTCTCGCCGACCGACTGTTGTGTGCGTCTCTCTACAAACACAAGCTGCCCAGCTGACAGAGGTTGGTTCTAGTTGCTTGATCATATAAACACCTTGCTATGTTCGATTTAAGATTTGTTACCACTGATAGATAGGTATTTTCAAGGGCTATTTGCATGACAAGTTTTAGCTTCGTCAAAATGATTTTAAGGGAGATATTAACTTGCGAAGTGTCATTTTCTTTCCAGTTACTCCTCGCCGTCCGACTGTTGTGTGCGTCTCTCTACACACACAAGCTGCCCAGCTGACAGAGGTTGGTTCTAGTTGCTTGATTATATAATCATGTTGCTATGTTCGATTTAAGATTTATTACCACTGATAGATAGGTATGTTCAAGGGCTGTTCACATGCCAAGTTTTCGCTTCGTGAATATAATAATGAAGGAGATATTAACTTGCAAAGTGTAATTTTCTTTCCAGTTACTTCTCGCCGACCGACTGTTGTGTGCGTCTCTCTACAAACACAAGCTGCCCAGCTGACAGAGGTTGACTCTAGTTGCTTGATCATATAATCATCTTGCTATATTCGATTTAAGATTTGTTACCACTGATAGATAGATATTTTCAAGCGCTATTTGCATGACAAGTTTTAGCTTCGTCAATATGATATTAAGGGAGATATTAATTTGCGAAATGTCATTTTCTTTCCAGTTACTCCTCTCCGTCCGACGGTTGTGTGCGTCTCTCTACACACACAAGCTGCCCAGCTGACAGAGGTTGGTTCTAGTTTCTTGATCATATAATCATCTTGCTATATTCGATTTAAGATTTGTTACCACTGATAGATAGATATTTTCAAGCGCTATTTGCATGACAAGTTTTAGCTTCGTCAATATGATATTAAGGGAGATATTAATTTGCGAAATGTCATTTTCTTTCCAGTTACTCCTCTCCGTCCGACAGTTGTGTGCGTCTCTCTACACACACAAGCTGCCCAGCTGACAGAGGTTGGTTCTAGTTGCTTGATAATATAATGATCTTGCTATGTTCGATTTAAGATTTGTTACCACTGATAGATAGGTATTTTCATGGGCTTTTTGCATGACAAGTTTTAGCTTCGTCAAAATGATATTAAGGGAGATATTAACTTGCGAAGTGTCATTTTCTTTCCAGTTACTCCTCGCCGTCCGACTGTTGTGTGCGGATCTTTACACACACAAGCTGCCCAGCTGACAGAGGTTAGTTCTAGTTGCTCTATAATAAAATCATCTTGTTATGTTCGATTTAAGAATTTTTACCACTGATAGATAGGTATTTTCAAGGGCTGTTTGCGTGCCAAGTTTTAGCTTCGTCAAAATAATAATGAAGGAGATATTAACTTGCAAAGTGTAATTTTCTTTCCAGTTACTTCTCGCCGACCGACTGTTGTGTGCGTCTCTCTACACACACAAGCTGCCCAAATGACAGAGGTTGGTTCTAGTTTCTTGATCATATAATCATCTTGCTATATTCGATTTAAGATTTATTACCACTGATAGATAGGTATGTTCAAGGGCTGTTCACATGCCAAGTTTTCGCTTCGTGAATATAATAATGAAGGAGATATTAACTTGCAAAGTGTAATTTTCTTTCCAGTTACTTCTCGCCGACCGACTGTTGTGTGCGTCTCTCTACAAACACAAGCTGCCCAGCTGACAGAGGTTGACTCTAGTTGCTTGATCATATAATCATCTTGCTAAGTTCGATTTAAGATTTGTTACCACTGATAGATAGATATTTTCAAGGGCTACTTGCATGACAAGTTTTAGCTTCGTCAAAATGATATTAAGGGAGATATTAACTTGCAAAGTGAAATTTTCTTTCCAGTGACTTCTCGCCGACCGACTGTTGTGTGCGTCTCTCTACACACACAAGCTGCCCAGTTGACAGAGGTTGGTTCTAGTTGCTCTATAATAAATTCATCTTGCTATCTTCGATTTAAGATTTTTTACCACTGATAGAAAGGTATTTTCAAGGGCTATTTGCATGACAAGTTTTAGCTTCGTCAATATGATATTAAGGGAGATATTAACTTGCGAAGTGTCATTTTCTTTCCAGTTACTCCTCGCCGTCCGACAGTTGTGTGCGTCTCTCTACACACACAAGCTGCCCAGCTGACAGAGGTTGGTTCTAGTTGCTTGATAATATAATGATCTTGCTATGTTCGATTTAAGATTTGTTACCACTGATAGATAGGTATTTTCAAGGGCTTTTTGCATGACAAGTTTTAGCTTCGTCAAAATGATATTAAGGGAGATATTAACATGCAAAGTGTCATTTTCTTTCCAGTTACTCCTCGCCGTCCGACTATTGTTTGCGGCTCTTTACACACACAAGCTGCCCATCTGACAGAGGTTAGTTCTAGTTGCTCTATAATAAAATCATCTTGCTATGTTCGATTTCAGATTTTTTACCACTGATAGACAGGTATTTTCAAGGGCTGTTTGCGTGCCAAGTTTTAGCTTCATCAAAATAATAATGAAGGAGATATTAACTTGCAAAGTGTAATTTTCTTTCCAGTTACTTCTCGCCGACCGACTGTTTTGTGCGTCTCTCTACACACACAAGCTGCCCAGCTGACAGAGGTTGGTTCTAGTTGCTTGATTATATAATCATGTTGCTATGTTCGATTTAAGATTTATTACCACTGATAGATAGGTATGTTCAAGGGCTGTTCACATGGCAAGTTTTCGCTTCGTGAATATAATAATGAAGGAGATATTAACTTGCAAAGTGTAATTTTCTTTCCAGTTACTTCTCGCCGACCGACTGTTGTGTGCGTCTCTCTACAAACACAAGCTGCCCAGCTGACAGAGGTTGGTTCTAGTTGCTTGATCATATAATCATCTTGCTATGTTCGATTTAAGATTTGTTACCACTGATAGATAGATATTTTCAAGGGCTACTTGCATGACAAGTTTTAGCTTCGTCAAAATGATATTAAGGGAGATATTAACTTGCAAAGTGAAATTTTCTTTCCAGTGACTTCTCGCCGACCGACTGTTGTGTGCGTCTCTCTACACACACAAGCTGCCCAGTTGACAGAGGTTGGTATTACTTGCTCTATAATAAATTCATCTTGCTATCTTCGATTTAAGATTTTTTACCACTGATAGAAAGGTATTTTCAAGGGCTATTTGCATGACAAGTTTTAGCTTCGTCAATATGATATTTAGGGAGATATTAACATGCAAAGTGTCATTTTCTTTCCAGTTACTCCTCGCCGTCCGACTGTTGTGTGCGTCTCTCTACACACACAAGCTGCCCAGCTGACAGAGGTTGGTTCTAGTATCTTGATCATATAATCATCTTGCTATATTCGATTTAAGATTTGTTACCACTGATAGATAGATATTTTCAAGCGCTATTTGCATGACAAGTTTTAGCTTCGTCAATATGATATTAAGGGAGATATTAATTTGCGAAATGTCATTTTCTTTCCAGTTACTCCTCTCCGTCCGACAGTTGTGTGCGTCTCTCTACACACACAAGCTGCCCAGCTGACAGAGGTTGGTTCTAGTTGCTTGATAATATAATGATCTTGCTATGTTCGATTTAAGATTTGTTACCACTGATAGATAGGTATTTTCAAGGGCTTTTTGCATGACAAGTTTTAGCTTCGTCAAAATGATATTAAGGGAGATATTAACTTGCGAAGTGTCATTTTCTTTCCAGTTACTCCTCGCCGTCCGACTGTTGTGTGCGGATCTTTACACACACAAGCTGCCCAGCTGACAGAGGTTAGTTCTAGTTGCTCTATAATAAAATCATCTTGTTATGTTCGATTTAAGAATTTTTACCACTGATAGATAGGTATTTTCAAGGGCTGTTTGCGTGCCAAGTTTTAGCTTCGTCAAAATAATAATGAAGGAGATATTAACTTGCAAAGTGTAATTTTCTTTCCAGTTACTTCTCGCCGACCGACTGTTGTGTGCGTCTCTCTACACACACAAGCTGCCCAGTTGACAGAGGTTGGTTCTAGTTGCTCTATACTAAATTCATCTTGCTATCTTCGATTTAAGATTTTTTACCACTGATAAAAAGGTATTTTAAAGGGCTATTTGCATGACAAGTTTTTGCTTCGTCAAAATGATATTAAGGGAGATATTAACTTGCGAAGTGTCATTTTCTTTCCAGTTACTCCTCGCCGTCCGACTGTTGTGTGCGTCTCTCTACACACACAAGCTGCCCAGCTGACAGAGGTTGGTTCTAGTTTCTTGATCATATAATCATCTTGCTATATTCGATTTAAGATTTATTACCACTGATAGATAGGTATGTTCAAGGGCTGTTCACATGCCAAGTTTTCGCTTCGTGAATATAATAATGAAGGAGATATTAACTTGCAAAGTGTAATTTTCTTTCCAGTTACTTCTCGCCGACCGACTGTTGTGTGCGTCTCTCTACAAACACAAGCTGCCCAGCTGACAGAGGTTGACTCTAGTTGCTTGATCATATAATCATCTTGCTATGTTCGATTTAAGATTTGTTACCACTGATAGATAGATATTTTCAAGGGCTACTTGCATGACAAGTTTTAGCTTCGTCAAAATGATATTAAGGGAGATATTAACTTGCAAAGTGAAATTTTCTTTCCAGTGACTTCTCGCCGACCGACTGTTGTGTGCGTCTCTCTACACACACAAGCTGCCCAGTTGACAGAGGTTGGTTCTAGTTGCTCTATAATAAATTCATCTTGCTATCTTCGATTTAAGATTTTTTACCACTGATAGAAAGGTATTTTCAAGGGCTATTTGCATGACAAGTTTTAGCTTCGTCAATATGATATTAAGGGAGATATTAACTTGCGAAGTGTCATTTTATTTCCAGTTACTCCTCGCCGTCCGACAGTTGTGTGCGTCTCTCTACACACACAAGCTGCCCAGCTGACAGAGATTGGTTCTAGTTGCTTGATAATATAATGATCTTGCTATGTTCGATTTAAGATTTGTTACCACTGATAGATAGGTATTTTCAAGGGCTTTTTGCATGACAAGTTTTAGCTTCGTCAAAATGATATTAAGGGAGATATTAACTTGCGAAGTGTCATTTTCTTTCCAGTTACTCCTCGCCGTCCGACTGTTGTGTGCGGACCTTTACACACACAAGCTGCCCAGCTGACAGAGGTTAGTTCTAGTTGCTCTATAATAAAATCATCTTGTTATGTTCGATTTAAGAATTTTTACCACTGATAGATAGGTATTTTCAAGGGCTGTTTGCGTGCCAAGTTTTAGCTTCGTCAAAATAATAATGAAGGAGATATTAACTTGCAAAGTGTAATTTTCTTTCCAGTTACTTCTCGCCGACCGACTGTTGTGTGCGTCTCTCTACAAACACAAGCTGCCCAGCTGACAGAGGTTGGTTCTAGTTGCTTGATCATATAATCACCTTGCTATGTTCGATTTAAGATTTGTTACCACTGATAGATAGGTATTTTCAAGGGCTATTTGCATGACAAGTTTTAGCTTCGTCAAAATGATATTAAGGGAGATATTAACATGCAAAGTGTCATTTTCTTTCCAGTTACTCCTCGCCGTCCGACTATTGTTTGCGGCTCTTTACACACACAAGCTGCCCATCTGACAGAGGTTAGTTCTAGTTGCTCTATAATAAAATCATCTTGCTATGTTCGATTTCAGATTTGTTACCACTGATAGATAGATATTTTCAAGGGCTACTTGCATGACAAGTTTTAGCTTCGTCAAAATGATATTAAGGGAGATATTAACTTGCAAAGTGAAATTTTCTTTCCAGTGACTTCTCGCCGACCGACTGTTGTGTGCGTCTCTCTACACACACAAGCTGCCCAGTTGACAGAGGTTGGTTCTAGTTGCTCTATAATAAATTCATCTTGCTATCTTCGATTTAAGATTTTTTACCACTGATAGAAAGGTATTTTCAAGGGCTATTTGCATGACAAGTTTTAGCTTCGTCAATATGATATTAAGGGAGATATTAACTTGCGAAGTGTCATTTTCTTTCCAGTTACTCCTCGCCGTCCGACTGTTGTGTGCGTCTCTCTACACACACAAGCTGCCCAGCTGACAGAGGTTGGTTCTAGTATCTTGATCATATAATCATCTTGCTATATTCGATTTAAGATTTGTTACCACTGATAGATAGATATTTTCAAGCGCTATTTGCATGACAAGTTTTAGCTTCGTCAATATGATATTAAGGGAGATATTAATTTGCGAAATGTCATTTTCTTTCCAGTTACTCCTCTCCGTCCGACAGTTGTGTGCGTCTCTCTACACACACAAGCTGCCCAGCTGACAGAGGTTGGTTCTAGTTGCTTGATAATATAATGATCTTGCTATGTTCGATTTAAGATTTGTTACCACTGATAGATAGGTATTTTCAAGGGCTTTTTGCATGACAAGTTTTAGCTTCGTCAAAATGATATTAAGGGAGATATTAACTTGCGAAGTGTCATTTTCTTTCCAGTTACTCCTCGCCGTCCGACTGTTGTGTGCGGATCTTTACACACACAAGCTGCCCAGCTGACAGAGGTTAGTTCTAGTTGCTCTATAAAAAAATCATCTTGCTATGTTCGATTTCAGATTTTTTACCACTGATAGACAGGTATTTTCAAGGGCTGTTTGCATGCCAAGTTTTAGCTTCATCAAAATAATAATGAAGGAGATATTAACTTGCAAAGTGTAATTTTCTTTCCAGTTACTTCTCGCCGACCGACTGTTTTGTGCGTCTCTCTACACACACAAGCTGCCCAGCTGACAGAGGTTGGTTCTAGTTGCTTGATTATATAATCATGTTGCTATGTTCGATTTAAGATTTATTACCACTGATAGATAGGTATGTTCAAGGGCTGTTCACATGGCAAGTTTTCGCTTCGTGAATATAATAATGAAGGAGATATTAACTTGCAAAGTGTAATTTTCTTTCCAGTTACTTCTCGCCGACCGACTGTTGTGTGCGTCTCTCTACAAACACAAGCTGCCCAGCTGACAGAGGTTGGTTCTAGTTGCTTGATCATATAATCATCTTGCTATGTTCCATTTAAGATTTGTTACCACTGATAGATAGATATTTTCAAGGGCTACTTGCATGACAAGTTTTAGCTTCGTCAAAATGATATTAAGGGAGATATTAACTTGCAAAGTGAAATTTTCTTTCCAGTGACTTCTCGCCGACCGACTGTTGTGTGCGTCTCTCTACACACACAAGCTGCCCAGTTGACAGAGGTTGGTTCTAGTTGCTCTATAATAAATTCATCTTGCTATCTTCGATTTAAGATTTTTTACCACTGATAGAAAGGTATTTTCAAGGGCTATTTGCATGACAAGTTTTAGCTTCGTCAATATGATATTAAGGGAGATATTAACTTGCGAAGTGTCATTTTCTTTCCAGTTACTCCTCGCCGTCCGACTGTTGTGTGCGTCTCTCTACACACACAAGCTGCCCAGCTGACAGAGGTTGGTTCTAGTATCTTGATCATATAATCATCTTGCTATATTCGATTTAAGATTTGTTACCACTGATAGATAGATATTTTCAAGCGCTATTTGCATGACAAGTTTTAGCTTCGTCAATATGATATTAAGGGAGATATTAATTTGCGAAATGTCATTTTCTTTCCAGTTACTCCTCTCCGTCCGACAGTTGTGTGCGTCTCTCTACACACACAAGCTGCCCAGCTGACAGAGGTTGGTTCTAGTTGCTTGATAATATAATGATCTTGCTATGTTCGATTTAAGATTTGTTACCACTGATAGATAGGTATTTTCAAGGGCTTTTTGCATGACAAGTTTTAGCTTCGTCAAAATGATATTAAGGGAGATATTAACTTGCGAAGTGTCATTTTCTTTCCAGTTACTCCTCGCCGTCCGACTGTTGTGTGCGGATCTTTACACACACAAGCTGCCCAGCTGACAGAGGTTAGTTCTAGTTGCTCTATAATAAAATCATCTTGTTATGTTCGATTTAAGAATTTTTACCACTGATAGATAGGTATTTTCAAGGGCTGTTTGCGTGCCAAGTTTTAGCTTCGTCAAAATAATAATGAAGGAGATATTAACTTGCAAAGTGTAATTTTCTTTCCAGTTACTTCTCGCCGACCGACTGTTGTGTGCGTCTCTCTACAAACACAAGCTGCCCAGCTGACAGAGGTTGGTTCTAGTTGCTTGATCATATAAACACCTTGCTATGTTCGATTTAAGATTTGTTACCACTGATAGATAGGTATTTTCTTGGGCTATTTGCATGACAAGTTTTAGCTTCGTCAAAATGATTTTAAGGGAGATATTAACTTGCGAAGTGTCATTTTCTTTCCAGTTACTCCTCGCCGTCCGACTGTTGTGTGCGTCTCTCTACACACACAAGCTGCCCAGCTGACAGAGGTTTGTTCTAGTTGCTCCATCATAAAAGCATCTTGCTATCTTCGATTTAAGATTTGTTACCACTGATAGATAGGTATTTTCAAGGGCTATTTGCATGACAAGTTTTAGCTTCGTCAAAATGATATTTAGGGAGATATTAACATGCAAAGTGTCATTTTCTTTCCAGTTACTCCTCGCCGTCCGACTATTGTTTGCGGCTCTTTACACACACAAGCTGCCCATCTGACAGAGGTTAGTTCTAGTTGCTCTATAATAAAATCATCTTGCTATTTTCGATTTCAGATTTTTTACCACTGATAGACAGGTATTTTCAAGGGCTGTTTGCGTGCCAAGTTTTAGCTTCATCAAAATAATAATGAAGGAGATATTAACTTGCAAAGTGTAATTTTCGTTTTTACATTGGAGCTATTTTGCTCCTTTTATCACATTATCGAAAACAGTTCGTTACACTTTAATCAGAAATTAAAACAGGAAGTTGAAATAAATAAATTTATATATTAAACATTCGATTACTCTTTATAGGAGTAATGGGTTAAAATACTTCCCTAATAACTAAAATTAAGTTTGTTGAATTTTCCAACACTACATAATCCGTTATTCTTGCAATACAAAGATTTAAAAGTTTCCAAGGTCAATCTTTGACATTCGCAATACAAAAATCTCTTTAAATTCATCTTATAATTCAATATAATATCCCTGTCATTTTGAGTTGAAATGTTATCAAAGGCAATTTTACATCGGATGTTCCAAATTTGTCTGATCATTTTCGCTACAAGAACACTTTCAACTTGATTTAAACCTTTTCCAAAAATGCGCATAGAATCATTTAAATAATAATTTAAGTTTCCTGACAATTTCATTAATAAATGTTCTACAAATATCCAGGCATCAATATTCTGCACACAATAAATGAATAGATGCTCGTGGGTCTCTGGTTCGGTTTTACAAAATGAGCATAATGGATTGTCAATTTTGCCTATTTTAAACAAAAAATCGTTAGTTGCTAGGATACGGTGTCTTACTTTGAACATAACTTCTCTGTCCCTGTGGTCTAAAAGGGAGTTTTTGTTATCACGTTTCCATACAGTTGTCCAGTTGAGATTACTCTTGATATTAAATACTTTTTCCCAAACTATTTGAGCATTGGGAATAACAAATTTCTTAGCTATCAAATTATTATAGATAGTTTTAGTCGTGGTTTTAGTTATTTCGATTGCGTCATTGTTACTAACTGGAATTATTAGCCAATTTATAATGTGGTTTGGAGGTCCCAACCTGTTTTCTGCAATTAACGAATAATCCAGAAATTTATTTAAACGAACAACATGTCTACCGGCCTCATTATTCTTAATTGAGTACTTGCTAGCCAATTGCTTGAATGATACTAAATTACCTTTCACAAGTACATCTTGCAAATGAAAAATTCCCAATTTTTTTAAACATTTACTATCTGGGGGCGTTACGTTTTTATCTCTTATTACAATATAATTATTCCACAGCGGTACTTGGTCCTTTTCCAAAGAACAGGAGAAATTATAATTTAATTGCCCCCCTGCCTCCCTGAAGGCATTTATCAATTCAGTATAAAAGGGTGTCGTACTTTTTAACTTTTTTAATTTGCACATCTTACTAAATATGAACCAACCATAATTATCTCCAATACTAGCTTTGTTGATCCAGTAATCGAACCAATATTTCCAAACACCTTCCGAAGACATATAACGAGAAAGCCAGCTTAATTTTAAGCTCATAAATTTACTATCTATGTCTAATATACCACATCCTCCCAAACTACTGGGGCCTATCATTGTTTTTCTTTTAATTTTCTCAATTTTTCCCTTCCACACAAAGGACCAAATTAACTTATTTAACTGTCCCCTTTGAAGATCAGGACAGGCAATAACACTACCTAGATAAATTATTCCTGATCCTGCTAAAGTATTGATAATAACCGCTTTTCCTTTTAGAGTAAGGTTCCTTTTGGACCACTTTTCAAGAATACACTTTGTTTTGCTTATCCTAGGTCCCCAATTATCTTCAGGTGTGACTTCATAGCCAAAAATGACGCCTAGAATTTTCATCTTCACTCCCCAGATGAAATTACATGGCTTGTCCGTTCTACTACGCCATGCCCCTAACCACAAACCTTTAGATTTGTTAACATTAAGTCTGGAGCCACTTCCCTTACAATACATATTGATTAAGTCATTCGAGATTTGAAATTCATTATTGTTGCCAATGAAGAGGGTAGTGTCGTCAGCATGTTGAATAAGTTTCATCCTTCCTCTTTCGTGAGGGGAGACGATTCCACAAAAATTATTATTTTGCCTGATTATGCTAGCCAATCCTTCAGCACAGATAGAAAATAATAGTGGTGATAATGGACAACCTTGTCTAATTCCACGAGTAACTTTGATGGGAGCTCCTATGAAGTTATTTACAATTATACTTGAATTTGGATCACTGTAGAGTAACCGTATCCATCGAATTAGGGTGGGTGGAATTCCCATTTTAGACATAATTGAAAACATATATTTCCAGTGTATTCTATCGAATGCCTTTTCCTGGTCAATGCTGAGAAGAGCTCCTTCCAGATTTTCCCTATTGACATAATCAATTATATCCCGTGTAACCATCAAATTGTCATGAATTTTCCTCGTAGGGACCCCACACGTTTGTTCGGGGCCAACAATGATATGCATAATCTTATTTAGTCTATTTGTTACAACTTTAGATAATATTTTATAATCTACATTTAACAGACTTATGGGTCGCCAATTTTTTAGCTCATACTTGCTTCCAGAATTTTTATATAATAGTCTAATTAGGGCCGAATTCATTGAATTGCTCAACCGTCCTACATTAAAGCATTCATTATACACTTCTAAAATATCAGACTTGAGAATATTCCAGAATCTTCGATAAAATTCTACGGTTAACCCATCTAGGCCAGGAGATTTATTTTTATTCATTTGGAAAAGAGCATCCTTAATTTCCTCTTCGTTGATGTTATTTTCGAGTTCGTCACATATAACATCTGGAATTTCTTTAGTTTCAATGTTGGCAATGATAAAGTCAGTATCAGATTGAATTAGGGCATCAGCTTTATACAATTTAGCGTAAAATTCATTGACGCAGTTGATCATGTCCCGAGTCTCGTCAACCAAACATCCTTCAGAAGTGAGTAATTTATCAAGTTTGTTGTTTTTTATTTGTTCTTTTTCTAGATTGAGGAAATATTTGGAGGCTTTTTCACCATCGTTTTTCATAGTATTGTGCACCCGAAATTTTGCTTTTTCCCAATCGTCGATTTCATGTTGCTTGAGCTGATTTTCCAGGTCTTTAATAACGTTGTCATTATTGGTCCCATAATCCTTAATTAAGGAATGATATCTTTTTTGTAATTGGATTTGTTTTTGTCTTTTACTCCATGCTTTTTCTTTTCCATATTCTTGTAGGATCTCTTTTAACCTGAATTTACCAGCTTCCCACCAATCAAGTAGCGACTCAAAATTATTTTGTTTCAATTTCCAGAAATGCCAAAAGTGTTCCACGCGAAAAACACAATCAGTTTCGTTTAAAAGACTGTTATTGCAGATCCAACGTCCTCGGCCGTGAGCAACTTTAAGATTATCTATTTTCATGCTAAGTGTTTGGTGGTCAGAAAGACCATTAGGACATACAGTGACATCATTAACGTTATTTAAAAGATTAATAGAAACTAATAAATAGTCAATTCTACTAGGCTTTTTAATCATTTTGTTAAAATGGGTATATCCATAAGATTCGGGGTGTATTGTGCGCCACACATCTATTAAATCTTTTTCATTCAAGATATTCCTGAAACTAACTTTGCTTCCATCTTTAACGTTACTATCGATATTACAATTAAAATCTCCTCCAACAATATGGTTATCCAAATTTATGTGATCTGCCAGATCGCTGAAGAAATGTTGTCTTGATTGAGTATCATTCGGGGCATATACGGATGCTACAGAAAGAGTACAGTTATCCCATTTTATATTCCCACCAATAAATCTCCCTTCACTATCCTTATTAACATCTTCCAATTTCATAGAATATTTAAAAGACAAAAGAATAGCAACCCCCTTTGATTGGCGAGTGCCATGACTAAAATACATTTTTCCATTCCATTGTTTTTTCCAATCTGGAACATCTTCAGACTCACTGTGAGTTTCCTGAAGGAGAATCACGCTAAATTTCCTTCTTTCTAAATAGTTAAACACAAGTTGACGCTTAAAGTCATTTCTAAGGCCATTTACATTTAAAGAGGCAATAGACAAAAAGGACATACAGACTAGAAAAAGAATAATCAACATCTTGGAAACCATGAAATAATCAAAATGGATAATACTCAAAATCATGTTGTCGTATGTGCCTGTCGGCCTCTACCTTTTGATTGTTGTTGTGCCCTCTCGGAGAGCTCTTGACTTATGGATTCTTGTTGGCTTGGTTGGTCTTGGTCAATGCTTGGGATCTGCTGACCAGTTTTTTTCCCGGAACTCGTCCGCTTCTTGCGCTGTCTTGTCACGCCATGTCTAGTATACCATTCTTTCTCCTCCTCTGTGGTTCTTGTTGTTGCTTCAGTTGCTTCTTCTGATGGAAGCTCGTCCACGCCTTCCATACCTTCATGCTCTCTGGCTATCTTGCATACGTTGTTTGTGTCCTCCTCTTCTCTGTCTTTCCTCTTCTTGGGTTCAACCTTGTTTTGGGAGGTTTCTTCAGCTTCGCCACTGCCAGAAGTCTCCTCCTCGGCCATCCGTGCTCCTTCCCCTTCTTCTTGTGTTGTAATTGGTCTTGGTTCTTGGTCTTTGTCATCCGTATCGTTGTCCGACTTGTTCTCCTTGTTGTTTTCTGTGGTTACCTCAGTGTCTTCGTCGTCCTCCATATCGTTCTTTCCCTCGGTTTCTTTCTGTGGTATAATGTTCTCCTCGTTCCCGTCGTGTTCATCATGCCATGCAGCATAATGATCCCGACTTCCACACTTCAAGCACTTTCCACGACGGTCACAATTTCGGGCAAAGTGTCCGGGTTCATTGCAAATTTTGCACGTTTGCTCCTGACCTCGGTGACGTACCGGAAGATTGAAATGACCAACCTTAAGGTAACTTGGAATCTGACGTTTGATGTTCTTTATCAGGAGGCTTCTCACCCCCGTTTCGATCTTGCTGTCAAAGTCATGAACTTGCCGTCTGATGTTGGCCGGCGTTCCATATTCCATTAATGCACTTGTGACGGTGGCATCGGACATTTCAAATGGGGCTTTTACATAGACTACTACCGCGTCCAAGACGTTGGCTCTCTCGCAAGGTATAACTTCATTGTGAAGAATTATACCCCCTCTGGCTATACTCTCACAGTCAATCAAGTTGTCGAACGACACATTGTACCATCCACTGTTCAACGCAGCTATGCATTTTATAGTGGTTGTCGTACCTAGTTCTTCGTCAATGGCGTCGTAGACTTCTTTAGGCTGTAGTCCCTGTAAATGCCGTGCATGGAACCTCACTGTATTGGGGCGCTTGAGCATGACCGGTGGTCTGGTTCCCCGCCGTGGGTTGCTTTGGTGTCTTGTGGTCGCTGCAGTGCGTTCAGCCCATGATGGCTGTACAGGATTTCCGTCCTCAGGCATGGTCCGAGAACGAAGGAAAAAAGGCCTAAAGGCCCCTAAACCAAAGAAATCTAAAGGTTCCTCAGTCCCAGGGTTGGCTTGGTCCTCATATAATGGCAATGGAATGGTCTTATGACCAATATAATTCCATGAAGGCGAAAATTGGGGACGATTTTGAGAGCGCTGTCAGAAGGATTACTTTTCTTTACAGCTAGTCTCCGCCGTTGGTTTTAGTTGCTTGCTCATATAATCATCTTGCTATGTTCGGTTTAAGATTTGTTACCACTGATAGATAGGTATTTTCAAGGGCTATTTGCATGACAAGTTTTAGCTTCGTCAAAATGATATTAAGGGAGATATTAACTTGCGAAGTGTCATTTTCTTTCCAGTTACTCCTCGCCGACCGACTGTTGTGTGCGTCTCTCTACACACACAAGCTGCCCAGTTGACAGAGGTTAGTTCTAGTTGCTCTATAATAAAATCATCTTGTTATGTTCGATTTAAGAATTTTTACCACTGATAGATAGGTATTTTCAAGGGCTGTTTGCGTGCCAAGTTTTAGCTTCGTCAAAATAATAATGAAGGAGATATTAACTTGCAAAGTGTAATTTTCTTTCCAGTTACTCCTCGCCGTCCGACTATTGTTTGCGGCTCTTTACACACACAAGCTGCCCATCTGACAGAGGTTAGTTCTAGTTGCTCTATAATAAAATCATCTTGCTATGTTCGATTTCAGATTTTTTACCACTGATAGACAGGTATTTTCAAGGGCTGTTTGCGTGCCAAGTTTTAGCTTCATCAAAATAATAATGAAGGAGATATTAACTTGCAAAGTGTAATTTTCTTTCCAGTTACTTCTCGCCGACCGACTGTTGTGTGCGTCTCTCTACAAACACAAGCTGCCCAGCTGACAGAGGTTGGTTCTAGTTGCTTGATCATATAATCATCTTGCTATGTTCGATTTAAGATTTGTTACCACTGATAGATAGATATTTTCAAGGGCTACTTGCATGACAAGTTTTAGCTTCGTCAAAATGATATTAAGGGAGATATTAACTTGCAAAGTGAAATTTTCTTTCCAGTGACTTCTCGCCGACCGACTGTTGTGTGCGTCTCTCTACACACACAAGCTGCCCAGTTGACAGAGGTTGGTTCTAGTTGCTCTATAATAAATTCATCTTGCTATCTTCGATTTAAGATTTTTTACCACTGATAGAAAGGTATTTTCAAGGGCTATTTGCATGACAAGTTTTTGCTTCGTCAAAATGATATTAAGGGAGATATTAACTTGCGAAGTGTCATTTTCTTTCCAGTTACTCCTCGCCGTCCGACTGTTGTGTGCGTCTCTCTACACACACAAGCTGCCCAGCTGACAGAGGTTGGTTCTAGTTTCTTGATCATATAATCATCTTGCTATATTCGATTTAAAATTTGTTACCACTGATAGATAGATATTTTCAAGCGCTATTTGCATGACAAGTTTTAGCTTCGTCAATATGATATTAAGGGAGATATTAATTTGCGAAATGTCATTTTCTTTCCAGTTACTCCTCGCCGTCCGACAGTTGTGTGCGTCTCTCTACACACACAAGCTGCCCAGCTGACAGAGGTTGGTTCTAGTTGCTTGATAATATAATGATCTTGCTATGTTCGATTTAAGATTTGTTACCACTGATAGATAGGTATTTTCAAGGGCTTTTTGCATGACAAGTTTTAGCTTCGTCAAAATGATATTAAGGGAGATATTAACTTGCGAAGTGTCATTTTCTTTCCAGTTACTCCTCGCCGTCCGACTGTTGTGTGCGGATCTTTACACACACAAGCTGCCCAGCTGACAGAGGTTAGTTCTAGTTGCTCTATAATAAAATCATCTTGTTATGTTCGATTTAAGAATTTTTACCACTGATAGATAGGTATTTTCAAGGGCTGTTTGCGTGCCAAGTTTTAGCTTCGTCAAAATAATAATGAAGGAGATATTAACTTGCAAAGTGTAATTTTCTTTCCAGTTACTTCTCGCCGACCGACTGTTGTGTGCGTCTCTCTACGAACACAAGCTGCCCAGCTGACAGAGGTTGGTTCTAGTTGCTTGATCATATAATGATCTTGCTATGTTCGATTTAAGATTTGTTACCACTGATAGATAGGTATTTTCAAGGGCTATTTGCATGACAAGTTTTAGCTTCGTCAAAATGATTTTAAGGGAGATATTAACTTGCGAAGTGTCATTTTCTTTCCAGTTACTCCTCGCCGTCCGACTATTGTTTGCGGCTCTTTACACACACAAGCTGCCCAGCTGACAGAGGTTTGTTCTAGTTGCTCCATCATAAAAGCATCTTGCTATCTTCGATTTAAGATTTGTTACCACTGATAGATAGGTATTTTCAAGGGCTTTTTGCATGACAAGTTTTAGCTTCGTCAAAATGATATTAAGGGAGATATTAACATGCAAAGTGTCATTTTCTTTCCAGTTACTCCTCGCCGTCCGACTATTGTTTGCGGCTCTTTACACACACAAGCTGCCCATCTGACAGAGGTTAGTTCTAGTTGCTCTATAATAAAATCATCTTGCTATGTTCGATTTCAGATGTTTTACCACTGATAGACAGGTATTTTCAAGGGCTGTTTGCGTGCCAAGTTTTAGCTTCATCAAAATAATAATGAAGGAGATATTAACTTGCAAAGTGTAATTTTCTTTCCAGTTACTTCTCGCCGACCGACTGTTGTGTGCGTCTCTCTACAAACACAAGCTGCCCAGCTGACAGAGGTTGGTTCTAGTTGCTTGATCATATAATCATCTTGCTATGTTCGATTTAAGATTTGTTACCACTGATAGATAGATATTTTCAAGGGCTACTTGCATGACAAGTTTTAGCTTCGTCAAAATGATATTAAGGGAGATATTAACTTGCGAAGTGTCATTTTCTTTCAAGTTACTCCTCGCCGTCCGACTGTTGTGTGCGTCTCTCTACACACACAAGCTGCCCAGCTGACAGAGGTTGGTTCTAGTTTCTTGATCATATAATCATCTTGCTATATTCGATTTAAGATTTGTTACCACTGATAGATAGATATTTTCAAGCGCTATTTGCATGACAAGTTTTAGCTTCGTCAATATGATATTAAGAAAGATATTAATTTGCGAAATGTCATTTTCTTTCCAGTTACTCCTCTCCGTCCGACAGTTGTGTGCGTCTCTCTACACACACAAGCTGCCCAGCTGACAGAGGTTGGTTCTAGTTGCTTGATAATATAATGATCTTGCTATGTTCGATTTAAGATTTGTTACCACTGATAGATAGGTATTTTCAAGGGCTTTTTGCATGACAAATTTTAGCTTCGTCAAAATGATATTAAGGGAGATATTAACTTGCGAAGTGTCATTTTCTTTCCAGTTACTCCTCGCCGTCCGACTGTTGTGTGCGGATCTTTACACACACAAGCTGCCCAGCTGACAGAGGTTAGTTCTAGTTGCTCTATAATAAAATCATCTTGTTATGTTCGATTTAAGAATTTTTACCACTGATAGATAGGTATTTTCAAGGGCTGTTTGCGTGCCAAGTTTTAGCTTCGTCAAAATAATAATGAAGGAGATATTAACTTGCAAAGTGTAATTTTCTTTCCAGTTACTTCTCGCCGACCGACTGTTGTGTGCGTCTCTCTACAAACACAAGCTGCCCAGCTGACAGAGGTTGGTTCTAGTTGCTTGATCATATAATCACCTTGCTATGTTCGATTTAAGATTTGTTACCACTGATAGATAGGTATTTTCAAGGGCTATTTGCATGACATGTTTTAGCTTCGTCAAAATGATTTTAAGGGAGATTTTAACTTGCGAAGTGTCATTTTATTTCCAGTTACTCCTCGCCGTCCGACTGTTGTGTGCGTCTCTCTACACACACAAGCTGCCCAGCTGACAGAGGTTTGTTCTAGTTGCTCCATCATAAAAGCATCTTGCTATCTTCGATTTAAGATTTGTTACCACTGATAGATAGGTATTTTCAAGGGCTATTTGCATTACAAGTTTTAGCTTCGTCAAAATGATATTAAGGGAGATATTAACTTGCGAAGTGTCATTTTCTTTCCAGTTACTCCTCGCCGACCGACTGTTGTGTGCGTCTCTCTACACACACAAGCTGCCCAGTTGACAGAGGTTGGTTCTAGTTGCTCTATAATAAATTCATCTTGCTATCTTCGATTTAAGATTTTTTACCACTGATAGAAAGGTATTTTAAAGGGCTATTTGCATGACAAGTTTTTGCTTCGTCAAAATGATATTAAGGGAGATATTAACTTGCGAAGTGTCATTTTCTTTCCAGTTACTCCTCGCCGTCCGACTGTTGTGTGCGTCTCTCTACACACACAAGCTGCCCAGCTGACAGAGGTTGGTTCTAGTTTCTTGATCATATAATCATCTTGCTATATTCGATTTAAGATTTGTTACCACTGATAGATAGATATTTTCAAGCGCTATTTGCATGACAAGTTTTAGCTTCGTCAATATGATATTAAGGGAGATATTAATTTGCGAAATGTCATTTTCTTTCCAGTTACTCCTCGCCGTCCGACAGTTGTGTGCGTCTCTCTACACACACAAGCTGCCCAGCTGACAGAGGTTGGTTCTAGTTGCTTGATAATATAATTGTCTTGCTATGTTCGATTTAAGATTTGTTACCACTGATAGATAGGTATTTTCAAGGGCTTTTTGCATGACAAGTTTTAGCTTCGTCAAAATGATATTAAGGGAGATATTATTTTGCGAAGTGTCATTTTCTTTCCAGTTACTCCTCGCCGTCCGACTGTTGTGTGCGGACCTTTACACACACAAGCTGCCCAGCTGACAGAGGTTAGTTCTAGTTGCTCTATAATAAAATCATCTTGTTATGTTCGATTTAAGAATTTTTACCACTGATAGATAGGTATTTTCAAGGGCTGTTTGCGTGCCAAGTTTTAGCTTCGTCAAAATAATAATGAAGGAGATATTAACTTGCAAAGTGTAATTTTCTTTCCAGTTACTTCTCGCCGACCGACTGTTGTGTGCGTCTCTCTACAAACACAAGCTGCCCAGCTGACAGAGGTTGGTTCTAGTTGCTTGATCATATAATCACCTTGCTATGTTCGATTTAAGATTTGTTACCACTGATAGATAGGTATTTTCAAGGGCTATTTGCATGACAAGTTTTAGCTTCGTCAAAATGATTTTAAGGGAGATATTAACTTGCGAAGTGTCATTTTCTTTCCAGTTACTACTCGCCGTCCGACTGTTGTGTGCGTCTCTCTACACACACAAGCTGCCCAGCTGACAGAGGTTTGTTCTAGTTGCTCCATCATAAAAGCATCTTGCTATCTTCGATTTAAGATTTGTTACCACTGATAGATAGGTATTTTCAATGGCTATTTGCATGACAAGTTTTAGCTTTGTCAAAATGATATTAAGGGAGATATTAACATGCAAAGTGTCATTTTCTTTCCAGTTACTCCTCGCCGTCCGACTATTGTTTGCGGCTCTTTACACACACAAGCTGCCCATCTGACAGAGGTTAGTTCTAGTTGCTCTATAATAAAATCATCTTGCTATGTTCGATTTCAGATTTTTTACCACTGATAGACAGGTATTTTCAAGGGCTGTTTGCGTGCCAAGTTTTAGCTTCATCAAAATAATAATGAAGGAGATATTAACTTGCAAAGTGTAATTTTCTTTCCAGTTACTTCTCGCCGACCGACTGTTTTGTGCGTCTCTCTACACACACAAGCTGCCCAGCTGACAGAGGTTGGTTCTAGTTGCTTGATTATATAATCATGTTGCTATGTTCGATTTAAGATTTATTACCACTGATAGATAGGTATGTTCAAGGGCTGTTCACATGCCAAGTTTTCGCTTCGTGAATATAATAATGAAGGAGATATTAACTTGCAAAGTGTAATTTTCTTTGCAGTTACTTCTCGCCGACCGACTGTTGTGTGCGTCTCTCTACACACACAAGCTGCCTAGCTGACATAGGTTGGTTTTAGTTGCTTGCTCATATAATCATCTTGCTATGTTCGGTTTAAGATTTGTTACCACTGATAGATAGGTATTTTCAAGGGCTATTTGCATGACAAGTTTTAGCTTCGTCAAAATGATATTAAGGGAGATATTAACTTGCGAAGTGTCATTTTCTTTCCAGTTACTTCTCGCCGACCGACTGTTGTGTGCGTCTCTCTACACACACAAGCTGCCTAGCTGACATAGGTTGGTTTTAGTTGCTTGCTCATATAATCATCTTGCTATGTTCGGTTTAAGATTTGTTACCACTGATAGAAAGGTATTTTCAAGGGCTATTTGCATGACAAGTTTTTGCTTCGTCAAAATGATATTAAGGGAGATATTAACTTGCGAAGTGTCATTTTCTTTCCAGTTACTCCTCGCCGTCCGACTGTTGTGTGCGTCTCTCTACACACACAAGCTGCCCAGCTGACAGAGGTTGGTTCTAGTTTCTTGATCATATAATCATCTTGCTATATTCGATTTAAGATTTGTTACCACTGATAGATAGATATTTTCAAGCGCTATTTGCATGACAAGTTTTAGCTTCGTCAATATGATATTAAGGGAGATATTAATTTGCGAAATGTCATTTTCTTTCCAGTTACTCCTCGCCGTCCGACAGTTGTGTGCGTCTCTCTACACACACAAGCTGCCCAGCTGACAGAGGTTGGTTCTAGTTGCTTGATAATATAATGATCTTGCTATGTTCGATTTAAGATTTGTTACCACTGATAGATAGGTATTTTCAAGGGCTTTTTGCATGACAAGTTTTAGCTTCGTCAAAATGATATTAAGGGAGATATTAACTTGCGAAGTGTCATTTTCTTTCCAGTTACTCCTCGCCGTCCGACTGTTGTGTGCGGACCTTTACACACACAAGCTGCCCAGCTGACAGAGGTTAGTTCTAGTTGCTCTATAATAAAATCATCTTGTTATGTTCGATTTAAGAATTTTTACCACTGATAGATAGGTATTTTCAAGGGCTGTTTGCGTGCCAAGTTTTAGCTTCGTCAAAATAATAATGAAGGAGATATTAACTTGCAAAGTGTAATTTTCTTTCCAGTTACTTCTCGCCGACCGACTGTTGTGTGCGTCTCTCTACAAACACAAGCTGCCCAGCTGACAGAGGTTGGTTCTAGTTGCTTGATCATATAATCACCTTGCTATGTTCGATTTAAGATTTGTTACCACTGATAGATAGGTATTTTCAAGGGCTATTTGCATGACAAGTTTTAGCTTCGTCAAAATGATTTTAAGGGAGATATTAACTTGCGAAGTGTCATTTTCTTTCCAGTTACTCCTCGCCGTCCGACTGTTGTGTGCGTCTCTCTACACACACAAGCTGCCCAGCTGACAGAGGTTTGTTCTAGTTGCTCCATCATAAAAGCATCTTGCTATCTTCGATTTAAGATTTGTTACCACTGATAGATAGGTATTTTCAATGGCTATTTGCATGACAAGTTTTAGCTTCGTCAAAATGATATTAAGGGAGATATTAACATGCAAAGTGTCATTTTCTTTCCAGTTACTCCTCGCCGTCCGACTATTGTTTGCGGCTCTTTACACACACAAGCTGCCCATCTGACAGAGGTTAGTTCTAGTTGCTCTATAATAAAATCATCTTGCTATGTTCGATTTCAGATTTTTTACCACTGATAGACAGGTATTTTCAAGGGCTGTTTGCGTGCCAAGTTTTAGCTTCATCAAAATAATAATGAAGGAGATATTAACTTGCAAAGTGTAATTTTCTTTCCAGTTACTTCTCGCCGACCGACTGTTTTGTGCGTCTCTCTACACACACAAGCTGCCCAGCTGACAGAGGTTGGTTCTAGTTGCTTGATTATATAATCATGTTGCTATGTTCGATTTCAGATTTATTACCACTGATAGATAGGTATGTTCAAGGGCTGTTCACATGCCAAGTTTTCGCTTCGTGAATATAATAATGAAGGAGATATTAACTTGCAAAGTGTAATTTTCTTTGCAGTTACTTCTCGCCGACCGACTGTTGTGTGCGTCTCTCTACACACACAAGCTGCCTAGCTGACATAGGTTGGTTTTAGTTGCTTGCTCATATAATCATCTTGCTATGTTCGGTTTAAGATTTGTTACCACTGATAGATAGGTATTTTCAAGGGCTATTTGCATGACAAGTTTTAGCTTCGTCAAAATGATATTAAGGGAGATATTAACTTGCGAAGTGTCATTTTCTTTCCAGTTACTTCTCGCCGACCGACTGTTGTGTGCGTCTCTCTACACACACAAGCTGCCTAGCTGACATAGGTTGGTTTTAGTTGCTTGCTCATATAATCATCTTGCTATGTTCGGTTTAAGATTTTTTACCACTGATAGAAAGGTATTTTCAAGGGCTATTTGCATGACAAGTTTTTGCTTCGTCAAAATGATATTAAGGGAGATATTAACTTGCGAAGTGTCATTTTCTTTCCAGTTACTCCTCGCCGTCCGACTGTTGTGTGCGTCTCTCTACACACACAAGCTGCCCAGCTGACAGAGGTTGGTTCTAGTTTCTTGATCATATAATCATCTTGCTATATTCGATTTAAGATTTGTTACCACTGATAGATATATATTTTCAAGCACTATTTGCATGACAAGTTTTAGCTTCGTCAATATGATATTAAGGGAGATATTAATTTGCGAAATGTCATTTTCTTTCCAGTTACTCCTCGCCGTCCGACAGTTGTGTGCGTCTCTCTACACACACAAGCTGCCCAGCTGACAGAGGTTGGTTCTAGTTGCTTGATCATATAATGATCTTGCTATGTTCGATTTAAGATTTGTTACCACTGATAGATAGGTATTTTCAAGGGCTTTTTGCATGACAAGTTTTAGCTTCGTCAAAATGATATTAAGGGAGATATTAACTTGCGAAGTGTCATTTTCTTTTCAGTTACTCCTCGCCGTCCGACTGTTGTGTGCGGACCTTTACACACACAAGCTGCCCAGCTGACAGAGGTTAGTTCTAGTTGCTCTATAATAAAATCATCTTGTTATGTTCGATTTAAGATTTTTTTACCACTGATAGATATATATTTTCAAGGGCTACTTGCATGACAAGTTTTAGCTTCGTCAAAATGATATTAAGGGAGATATTAACTTGCAAAGTGTAATTTTCTTTCCAGTTACTTCTCGCCGACCGACTGTTGTGTGCGTCTCTCTACACACACAAGCTGCCCAGTTGACAGAGGTTAGTTCTAGTTGCTCTATAATAAAATCATCTTGCTATGTTCGATTTAAGATTTTTTACCACTGATATATAGGTATTTTCAAGGGCTATTTGCATGACAAGTTTTAGCTTCGTCAATATGATATTAAGGGAGATATTAATTTGCGAAATGTCATTTTCTTTCCAGTTACTTCTCGCCGACCGACTGTTTTGTGCGTCTCTCTACACACACAAGCTGCCCAGCTGACAGAGGTTGGTTCTAGTTGCTTGATTATATAATCATGTTGCTATGTTCGATTTAAGATTTATTACCACTGATGGATAGGTATGTTCAAGGGCTGTTCACATGCCAAGTTTTCGCTTCGTGAATATAATAATGAAGGAGATATTAACTTGCAAAGTGTAATTTTCTTTGCAGTTACTTCTCGCCGACCGACTGTTGTGTGCGTCTCTCTACACACACAAGCTGCCTAGCTGACATAGGTTGGTTTTAGTTGCTTGCTCATATAATCATCTTGCTATGTTCGGTTTAAGATTTGTTACCACTGATAGATAGGTATTTTCAAGGGCTATTTGCATGACAAGTTTTAGCTTCGTCAAAATGATATTAAGGGAGATATTAACTTGCGAAGTGTCATTTTCTTTCCAGTTACTTCTCGCCGACCGACTGTTGTGTGCGTCTCTCTACACACACAAGCTGCCTAGCTGACATAGGTTGGTTTTAGTTGCTTGCTCATATAATCATCTTGCTATGTTCGGTTTAAGATTTGTTACCACTGATAGAAAGGTATTTTCAAGGGCTATTTGCATGACAAGTTTTTGCTTCGTCAAAATGATATTAAGGGAGATATTAACTTGCGAAGTGTCATTTTCTTTCCAGTTACTCCTCGCCGTCCGACTGTTGTGTGCGTCTCTCTACACACACAAGCTGCCCAGCTGACAGAGGTTGGTTCTAGTTGCTTGATCATATAATCATCTTGCTATATTCGATTTAAGATTTGTTACCACTGATAGATAGATATTTTCAAGGGCTATTTGCATGACAAGTTTTAGCTTCGTCAATATGATATTAAGGGAGATATTAACTTGCGAAGTGTCATTTTCTTTCCAGTTACTTCCCGCCGACCGACTGTTGTGTGCGTCTCTCTACAAACACAAGCTGCCCAGCTGACAGAGGTTGGTTCTAGTTGCTTGATCATATCATCATCTTGCTATGTTCGATTTAAGATTTGTTACCACTGATAGATAGGTATTTTTAAGGGCTATTTGCATGACAAGATTTAGCTTCGTCAAAATGATATTAAGGGAGATATTAACTTGCGAAGTGTCATTTTCTTTTCAGTTACTTCTCGCCGTCCGACTGTTGTGTGCGTCTCTCTACACACACAAGCTGCCCAGCTGACAGAGGTTTGTTCTAGTTGCTCCATCATAAAATCATCTTGCTATGTTCGATTTAAGATTTTTTTACCACTGATAGATATATATTTTCAAGGGCTACTTGCATGACAAGTTTTAGCTTCGTCAAAATGATATTAAGGGAGATATTAACTTGCAAAGTGTAATTTTCTTTCCAGTTACTTCTCGCCGACCGACTGTTGTGTGCGTCTCTCTACACACACAAGCTGCCCAGTTGACAGAGGTTAGTTCTAGTTGCTCTATAATAAAATCATCTTGCTATGTTCGATTTAAGATTTTTTACCACTGATATATAGGTATTTTCAAGGGCTATTTGCATGACAAGTTTTAGCTTCGTCAATATGATATTAAGGGAGATATTAATTTGCGAAATGTCATTTTCTTTCCAGTTACTCCTCGCCGTCCGACAGTTGTGTGCGTCTCTCTACACACACAAGCTGCCCAGCTGACAGAGGTTGGTTCTAGTTGCTTGATAATATAATGATCTTGCTATGTTCGATTTAAGATTTGTTACCACTGATAGATAGGTATTTTCAAGGGCTTTTTGCATGACAAGTTTTAGCTTCGTCAAAATGATATTAAGGGAGATATTAACTTGCGAAGTGTCATTTTCTTTCCAGTTACTCCTCGCCGTCCGACTGTTGTGTGCGGATCTTTACACACACAAGCTGCCCATCTGACAGAGGTTAGTTCTAGTTGCTCTATAATAAAATCATCTTGCTATGTTCGATTTAATTTTTTTTATTACTGATAGATAGGTATTTTCAAGGGCTGTTTGCGTGCCAAGTTTTAGCTTCGTCAAAATAATAATGAAGGAGATATTAACTTGCAAAGTGTAATTTTCTTTCCAGTTACTTCTCGCCGACCGACTGTTGTGTGCGTCTCTCTACAAACACAAGCTGCCCAGCTGACCGAGGTTGGTTCTAGTTGCTTGATCATATAAACACCTTGCTATGTTCGATTTAAGATTTGTTACCACTGATAGATAGGTATTTTCAAGGGCTATTTGCATGACAAGTTTTAGCTTCGTCAAAATGATTTTAAGGGAGATATTAACTTGCGAAGTGTCATTTTCTTTCCAGTTACTCCTCGCCGTCCGACTGTTGTGTGCGTCTCTCTACACACACAAGCTGCCCAGCTGACAGAGGTTTGTTCTAGTTGCTCCATCATAAAAGCATCTTGCTATCTTCGATTTAAGATTTGTTACCACTGATAGATAGGTATTTTCAAGGGCTATTTGCATGACAAGTTTTAGCTTCGTCAAAATGATATTTAGGGAGATATTAACATGCAAAGTGTCATTTTCTTTCCAGTTACTCCTCGCCGTCCGACTATTGTTTGCGGCTCTTTACACACACAAGCTGCCCATCTGACAGAGGTTAGTTCTAGTTGCTCTATAATAAAATCATCTTGCTATGTTCGATTTAATTTTTTTTATTACTGATAGATAGGTATTTTCAAGGGCTGTTTGCGTGCCAAGTTTTAGCTTCGTCAAAATAATAATGAAGGAGATATTAACTTGCAAAGTGTAATTTTCTTTCCAGTTACTTCTCGCCGACCGACTGTTGTGTGCGTCTCTCTACAAACACAAGCTGCCCAGCTGACAGAGGTTGGTTCTAGTTGCTTGATCATATAATCACCTTGCTATGTTCGATTTAAGATTTGTTACCACTGATAGATAGGTATTTTCAAGGGCTATTTGCATGACAAGTTTTAGCTTCGTCAAAATGATTTTAAGGGAGATATTAACTTGCGAAGTGTCATTTTCTTTCCAGTTACTCCTCGCCGTCCGACTGTTGTGTGCGTCTCTCTACACACACAAGCTGCCCAGCTGACAGAGGTTTGTTCTAGTTGCTCCATCATAAAAGCATCTTGCTATCTTCGATTTAAGATTTGTTACCACTGATAGATAGGTATTTTCAATGGCTATTTGCATGACAAGTTTTAGCTTCGTCAAAATGATATTAAGGGAGATATTAACATGCAAAGTGTCATTTTCTTTCCAGTTACTCCTCGCCGTCCGACTATTGTTTGCGGCTCTTTACACACACAAGCTGCCCATCTGACAGAGGTTAGTTCTAGTTGCTCTATAATAAAATCATCTTGCTATGTTCGATTTCAGATTTTTTACCACTGATAGACAGGTATTTTCAAGGGCTGTTTGCGTGCCAAGTTTTAGCTTCATCAAAATAATAATGAAGGAGATATTAACTTGCAAAGTGTAATTTTCTTTCCAGTTACTTCTCGCCGACCGACTGTTTTGTGCGTCTCTCTACACACACAAGCTGCCCAGCTGACAGAGGTTGGTTCTAGTTGCTTGATTATATAATCATGTTGCTATGTTCGATTTAAGATTTATTACCACTGATAGATAGGTATGTTCAAGGGCTGTTCACATGCCAAGTTTTCGCTTCGTGAATATAATAATGAAGGAGATATTAACTTGCAAAGTGTAATTTTCTTTGCAGTTACTTCTCGCCGACCGACTGTTGTGTGCGTCTCTCTACACACACAAGCTGCCTAGCTGACATAGGTTGGTTTTAGTTGCTTGCTCATATAATCATCTTGCTATGTTCGGTTTAAGATTTGTTACCACTGATAGATAGGTATTTTCAAGGGCTATTTGCATGACAAGTTTTAGCTTCGTCAAAATGATATTAAGGGAGATATTAACTTGCGAAGTGTCATTTTCTTTCCAGTTACTTCTCGCCGACCGACTGTTGTGTGCGTCTCTCTACACACACAAGCTGCCTAGCTGACATAGGTTGGTTTTAGTTGCTTGCTTATATAATCATCTTGCTATGTTCGGTTTAAGATTTGTTACCACTGATAGAAAGGTATTTTCAAGGGCTATTTGCATGACAAGTTTTTGCTTCGTCAAAATGATATTAAGGGAGATATTAACTTGCGAAGTGTCATTTTCTTTCCAGTTACTCCTCGCCGTCCGACTGTTGTGTGCGTCTCTCTACACACACAAGCTGCCCAGCTGACAGAGGTTGGTTCTAGTTTCTTGATCATATAATCATCTTGCTATATTCGATTTAAGATTTGTTACCACTGATAGATAGATATTTTCAAGCACTATTTGCATGACAAGTTTTAGCTTCGTCAATATGATATTAAGGGAGATATTAATTTGCGAAATGTCATTTTCTTTCCAGTTACTCCTCGCCGTCCGACAGTTGTGTGCGTCTCTCTACACACACAAGCTGCCCAGCTGACAGAGGTTGGTTCTAGTTGCTTGATCATATAATGATCTTGCTATGTTCGATTTAAGATTTGTTACCACTGATAGATAGGTATTTTCAAGGGCTTTTTGCATGACAAGTTTTAGCTTCGTCAAAATGATATTAAGGGAGATATTAACTTGCGAAGTGTCATTTTCTTTTCAGTTACTCCTCGCCGTCCGACTGTTGTGTGCGGACCTTTACACACACAAGCTGCCCAGCTGACAGAGGTTAGTTCTAGTTGCTCTATAATAAAATCATCTTGTTATGTTCGATTTAAGATTTTTTTACCACTGATAGATATATATTTTCAAGGGCTACTTGCATGACAAGTTTTAGCTTCGTCAAAATGATATTAAGGGAGATATTAACTTGCAAAGTGTAATTTTCTTTCCAGTTACTTCTCGCCGACCGACTGTTGTGTGCGTCTCTCTACACACACAAGCTGCCCAGTTGACAGAGGTTAGTTCTAGTTGCTCTATAATAAAATCATCTTGCTATGTTCGATTTAAGATTTTTTACCACTGATATATAGGTATTTTCAAGGGCTATTTGCATGACAAGTTTTAGCTTCGTCAATATGATATTAAGGGAGATATTAATTTGCGAAATGTCATTTTCTTTCCAGTTACTTCTCGCCGACCGACTGTTTTGTGCGTCTCTCTACCCACACAAGCTGCCCAGCTGACAGAGGTTGGTTCTAGTTGCTTGATTATATAATCATGTTGCTATGTTCGATTTAAGATTTATTACCACTGATAGATAGGTATGTTCAAGGGCTGTTCACATGCCAAGTTTTCGCTTCGTGAATATAATAATGAAGGAGATATTAACTTGCAAAGTGTAATTTTCTTTGCAGTTACTTCTCGCCGACCGACTGTTGTGTGCGTCTCTCCACACACACAAGCTGCCTAGCTGACATAGGTTGGTTTTAGTTGCTTGCTCATATAATCATCTTGCTATGTTCGGTTTAAGATTTGTTACCACTGATAGATAGGTATTTTCAAGGGCTATTTGCATGACAAGTTTTAGCTTCGTCAAAATGATATTAAGGGAGATATTAACTTGCGAAGTGTCATTTTCTTTCCAGTTACTTCTCGCCGACCGACTGTTGTGTGCGTCTCTCTACACACACAAGCTGCCTAGCTGACATAGGTTGGTTTTAGTTGCTTGCTCATATAATCATCTTGCTATGTTCGGTTTAAGATTTGTTACCACTGATAGAAAGGTATTTTCAAGGGCTATTTGCATGACAAGTTTTTGCTTCGTCAAAATGATATTAAGGGAGATATTAACTTGCGAAGTGTCATTTTCTTTCCAGTTACTCCTCACCGTCCGACTGTTGTGTGCGTCTCTCTACACACACAAGCTGCCCAGCTGACAGAGGTTGGTTCTAGTTGCTTGATCATATAATCATCTTGCTATATTCGATTGAAGATTTGTTACCACTGATAGATAGATATTTTCAAGGGCTATTTGCATGACAAGTTTTAGCTTCGTCAATATGATATTAAGGGAGATATTAACTTGCGAAGTGTCATTTTCTTTCCAGTTACTTCCCGCCGACCGACTGTTGTGTGCGTCTCTCTACAAACACAAGCTGCCCAGCTGACAGAGGTTGGTTCTAGTTTCTTGATCATATCATCATCTTGCTATGTTCGATTTAAGATTTGTTACCACTGATAGATAGGTATTTTCAAGGGCTTTTTGCATGACAAGTTTTAGCTTCGTCAAAATGATATTAAGGGAGATATTAACTTGCGAAGTGTCATTTTCTTTTCAGTTACTCCTCGCCGTCCGACTGTTGTGTGCGGACCTTTACACACACAAGCTGCCCAGCTGACAGAGGTTAGTTCTAGTTGCTCTATAATAAAATCATCTTGTTATGTTCGATTTAAGATTTTTTTACCACTGATAGATATATATTTTCAAGGGCTACTTGCATGACAAGTTTTAGCTTCGTCAAAATGATATTAAGGGAGATATTAACTTGCGAAGTGTCATTTTCTTTCCAGTTACTCCTCACCGTCCGACTGTTGTGTGCGTCTCTCTACACACACAAGCTGCCCAGCTGACAGAGGTTGGTTCTAGTTGCTTGATCATATAATCATCTTGCTATGTTCGATTTAAGATTTGTTACCACTGATAGATAGGTATTTTCAAGGGCTATTTGCATGACAAGTTTTAGCTTCGTCAATATGATATTAAGGGAGATATTAATTTGCGAAATGTCATTTTCTTTCCAGTTACTCCTCGCCGTCCGACAGTTGTGTGCGTCTCTCTACAAACACAAGCTGCCCAGCTGACAGAGGTTGGTTCTAGTTTCTTGATCATATCATCATCTTGCTATGTTCGATTTAAGATTTGTTACCACTGATAGATAGGTATTTTCAAGGGCTTTTTGCATGACAAGTTTTAGCTTCGTCAAAATGATATTAAGGGAGATATTAACTTGCGAAGTGTCATTTTCTTTTCAGTTACTCCTCGCCGTCCGACTGTTGTGTGCGGACCTTTACACACACAAGCTGCCCAGCTGACAGAGGTTAGTTCTAGTTGCTCTATAATAAAATCATCTTGTTATGTTCGATTTAAGATTTTTTACCACTGATAGATATATATTTTCAAGGGCTACTTGCATGACAAGTTTTAGCTTCGTCAAAATGATATTAAGGGAGATATTAACTTGCAAAGTGTAATTTTCTTTCCAGTTACTTCTCGCCGACCGACTGTTGTGTGCGTCTCTCTACACACACAAGCTGCCCAGTTGACAGAGGTTAGTTCTAGTTGCTCTATAATAAAATCATCTTGCTATGTTCGATTTAAGATTTTTTACCACTGATATATAGGTATTTTCAAGGGCTATTTGCATGACAAGTTTTAGCTTCGTCAATATGATATTAAGGGAGATATTAATTTGCGAAATGTCATTTTCTTTCCAGTTACTTCTCGCCGACCGACTGTTTTGTGCGTCTCTCTACACACACAAGCTGCCCAGCTGACAGAGGTTGGTTCTAGTTGCTTGATTATATAATCATGTTGCTATGTTCGATTTAAGATTTATTACCACTGATAGATAGGTATGTTCAAGGGCTGTTCACATGCCAAGTTTTCGCTTCGTGAATATAATAATGAAGGAGATATTAACTTGCAAAGTGTAATTTTCTTTGCAGTTACTTCTCGCCGACCGACTGTTGTGTGCGTCTCTCTACACACACAAGCTGCCTAGCTGACATAGGTTGGTTTTAGTTGCTTGCTCATATAATCATCTTGCTATGTTCGGTTTAAGATTTGTTACCACTGATAGATAGGTATTTTCAAGGGCTATTTGCATGACAAGTTTTAGCTTCGTCAAAATGATATTAAGGGAGATATTAACTTGCGAAGTGTCATTTTCTTTCCAGTTACTTCTCGCCGACCGACTGTTGTGTGCGTCTCTCTACACACACAAGCTGCCTAGCTGACATAGCTTGGTTTTAGTTGCTTGCTCATATAATCATCTTGCTATGTTCGGTTTAAGATTTGTTACCACTGATAGAAAGGTATTTTCAAGGGCTATTTGCATGACAAGTTTTTGCTTCGTCAAAATGATATTAAGGGAGATATTAACTTGCGAAGTGTCATTTTCTTTCCAGTTACTCCTCGCCGTCCGACTGTTGTGTGCGTCTCTCTACACACACAAGCTGCCCAGCTGACAGAGGTTGGTTCTAGTTGCTTGATCATATAATCATCTTGCTATATTCGATTTAAGATTTGTTACCACTGATAGATAGATATTTTCAAGGGCTATTTGCATGACAAGTTTTAGCTTCGTCAATATGATATTAAGGGAGATATTAACTTGCGAAGTGTCATTTTCTTTCCAGTTACTTCCCGCCGACCGACTGTTGTGTGCGTCTCTCTACAAACACAAGCTGCCCAGCTGACAGAGGTTGGTTCTAGTTGCTTGATCATATCATCATCTTGCTATGTTCGATTTAAGATTTGTTACCACTGATAGATAGGTATTTTTAAGGGCTATTTGCATGACAAGATTTAGCTTCGTCAAAATGATATTAAGGGAGATATTAACTTGCGAAGTGTCATTTTCTTTTCAGTTACTTCTCGCCGTCCGACTGTTGTGTGCGTCTCTCTACACACACAAGCTGCCCAGCTGACAGAGGTTTGTTCTAGTTGCTCCATCATAAAATCATCTTGCTATGTTCGATTTAAGATTTTTTTACCACTGATAGATATATATTTTCAAGGGCTACTTGCATGACAAGTTTTAGCTTCGTCAAAATGATATTAAGGGAGATATTAACTTGCAAAGTGTAATTTTTTTTCCAGTTACTTCTCGCCGACCGACTGTTGTGTGCGTCTCTCTACACACACAAGCTGCCCAGTTGACAGAGGTTAGTTCTAGTTGCTCTATAATAAAATCATCTTGCTATGTTCGATTTAAGATTTTTTACCACTGATATATAGGTATTTTCAAGGGCTATTTGCATGACAAGTTTTAGCTTCGTCAATATGATATTAAGGGAGATATTAATTTGCGAAATGTCATTTTCTTTCCAGTTACTCCTCGCCGTCCGACAGTTGTGTGCGTCTCTCTACACACACAAGCTGCCCAGCTGACAGAGGTTGGTTCTAGTTGCTTGATAATAAAATCATCTTGCTATGTTCGATTTAAGATTTTTTACCACTGATATATAGGTATTTTCAAGGGCTTTTTGCATGACAAGTTTTAGCTTCGTCAAAATGATATTAAGGGAGATATTAACTTGCGAAGTGTCATTTTCTTTCCAGTTACTCCTCGCCGTCCGACTGTTGTGTGCGGATCTTTACACACACAAGCTGCCCATCTGACAGAGGTTAGTTCTAGTTGCTCTATAATAAAATCATCTTGCTATGTTCGATTTAAGATTTTTTACCACTGATAGATATATATTTTCAAGGGCTACTTGCATGACAAGTTTTAGCTTCGTCAAAATGATATTAAGGGAGATATTAACTTGCAAAGTGTAATTTTCTTTCCAGTTACTTCTCGCCGACCGACTGTTGTGTGCGTCTCTCTACACACACAAGCTGCCCAGTTGACAGAGGTTAGTTCTAGTTGCTCTATAATAAAATCATCTTGCTATGTTCGATTTAAGATTTTTTACCACTGATATATAGGTATTTTCAAGGGCTATTTGCATGACAAGTTTTAGCTTCGTCAATATGATATTAAGGGAGATATTAATTTGCGAAATGTCATTTTCTTTCCAGTTACTTCTCGCCGACCGACTGTTTTGTGCGTCTCTCTACACACACAAGCTGCCCAGCTGACAGAGGTTGGTTCTAGTTGCTTGATTATATAATCATGTTGCTATGTTCGATTTAAGATTTATTACCACTGATAGATAGGTATGTTCAAGGGCTGTTCACATGCCAAGTTTTCGCTTCGTGAATATAATAATGAAGGAGATATTAACTTGCAAAGTGTAATTTTCTTTGCAGTTACTTCTCGCCGACCGACTGTTGTGTGCGTCTCTCTACACACACAAGCTGCCTAGCTGACATAGGTTGGTTTTAGTTGCTTGCTCATATAATCATCTTGCTATGTTCGGTTTAAGATTTGTTACCACTGATAGATAGGTATTTTCAAGGGCTATTTGCATGACAAGTTTTAGCTTCGTCAAAATGATATTAAGGGAGATATTAACTTGCGAAGTGTCATTTTCTTTCCAGTTACTTCTCGCCGACCGACTGTTGTGTGCGTCTCTCTACACACACAAGCTGCCTAGCTGACATAGCTTGGTTTTAGTTGCTTGCTCATATAATCATCTTGCTATGTTCGGTTTAAGATTTGTTACCACTGATAGAAAGGTATTTTCAAGGGCTATTTGCATGACAAGTTTTTGCTTCGTCAAAATGATATTAAGGGAGATATTAACTTGCGAAGTGTCATTTTCTTTCCAGTTACTCCTCGCCGTCCGACTGTTGTGTGCGTCTCTCTACACACACAAGCTGCCCAGCTGACAGAGGTTGGTTCTAGTTGCTTGATCATATAATCATCTTGCTATATTCGATTTAAGATTTGTTACCACTGATAGATAGATATTTTCAAGGGCTATTTGCATGACAAGTTTTAGCTTCGTCAATATGATATTAAGGGAGATATTAACTTGCGAAGTGTCATTTTCTTTCCAGTTACTTCCCGCCGACCGACTGTTGTGTGCGTCTCTCTACAAACACAAGCTGCCCAGCTGACAGAGGTTGGTTCTAGTTGCTTGATCATATCATCATCTTGCTATGTTCGATTTAAGATTTGTTACCACTGATAGATAGGTATTTTTAAGGGCTATTTGCATGACAAGATTTAGCTTCGTCAAAATGATATTAAGGGAGATATTAACTTGCGAAGTGTCATTTTCTTTTCAGTTACTTCTCGCCGTCCGACTGTTGTGTGCGTCTCTCTACACACACAAGCTGCCCAGCTGACAGAGGTTTGTTCTAGTTGCTCCATCATAAAATCATCTTGCTATGTTCGATTTAAGATTTTTTTACCACTGATAGATATATATTTTCAAGGGCTACTTGCATGACAAGTTTTAGCTTCGTCAAAATGATATTAAGGGAGATATTAACTTGCAAAGTGTAATTTTTTTTCCAGTTACTTCTCGCCGACCGACTGTTGTGTGCGTCTCTCTACACACACAAGCTGCCCAGTTGACAGAGGTTAGTTCTAGTTGCTCTATAATAAAATCATCTTGCTATGTTCGATTTAAGATTTTTTACCACTGATATATAGGTATTTTCAAGGGCTATTTGCATGACAAGTTTTAGCTTCGTCAATATGATATTAAGGGAGATATTAATTTGCGAAATGTCATTTTCTTTCCAGTTACTCCTCGCCGTCCGACAGTTGTGTGCGTCTCTCTACACACACAAGCTGCCCAGCTGACAGAGGTTGGTTCTAGTTGCTTGATAATAAAATCATCTTGCTATGTTCGATTTAAGATTTTTTACCACTGATATATAGGTATTTTCAAGGGCTTTTTGCATGACAAGTTTTAGCTTCGTCAAAATGATATTAAGGGAGATATTAACTTGCGAAGTGTCATTTTCTTTCCAGTTACTCCTCGCCGTCCGACTGTTGTGTGCGGATCTTTACACACACAAGCTGCCCATCTGACAGAGGTTAGTTCTAGTTGCTCTATAATAAAATCATCTTGCTATGTTCGATTTAATTTTTTTTATTACTGATAGATAGGTATTTTCAAGGGCTGTTTGCGTGCCAAGTTTTAGCTTCGTCAAAATAATAATGAAGGAGATATTAACTTGCAAAGTGTAATTTTCTTTCCAGTTACTTCTCGCCGACCGACTGTTGTGTGCCTCTCTCTACAAACACAAGCTGCCCAGCTGACAGAGGTTGGTTCTAGTTGCTTGATCATATAAACACCTTGCTATGTTCGATTTAAGATTTGTTACCACTGATAGATAGGTATTTTCAAGGGCTATTTGCATGACAAGTTTTAGCTTCGTCAAAATGATTTTAAGGGAGATATTAACTTGCGAAGTGTCATTTTCTTTCCAGTTACTCCTCGCCGTCCGACTGTTGTGTGCGTCTCTCTACACACACAAGCTGCCCAGCTGACAGAGGTTTGTTCTAGTTGCTCCATCATAAAAGCATCTTGCTATCTTCGATTTAAGATTTGTTACCACTGATAGATAGGTATTTTCAAGGGCTATTTGCATGACAAGTTTTAGCTTCGTCAAAATGATATTTAGGGAGATATTAACATGCAAAGTGTCATTTTCTTTCCAGTTACTCCTCGCCGTCCGACTATTGTTTGCGGCTCTTTACACACACAAGCTGCCCATCTGACAGAGGTTAGTTCTAGTTGCTCTATAATAAAATCATCTTGCTATGTTCGATTTCAGATTTTTTACCACTGATAGACAGGTATTTTCAAGGGCTGTTTGCGTGCCAAGTTTTAGCTTCATCAAAATAATAATGAAGGAGATATTAACTTGCAAAGTGTAATTTTCTTTCCAGTTACTTCTCGCCGACCGACTGTTTTGTGCGTCTCTCTACACACACAAGCTGCCCAGCTGACAGAGGTTGGTTCTAGTTGCTTGATTATATAATCATGTTGCTATGTTCGATTTAAGATTTATTACCACTGATAGATAGGTATGTTCAAGGGCTGTTCACATGCCAAGTTTTCGCTTCGTGAATATAATAATGAAGGAGATATTAACTTGCAAAGTAATTTTCTTTGCAGTTACTTCTCGCCGACCGACTGTTGTGTGCGTCTCTCTACACACACAAGCTGCCCAGTTGACAGAGGTTGGTTCTAGTTGCTCTATAATAAATTCATCTTGCTATCTTCGATTTAAGAGTTTTTACCACTGATAGAAAGGTATTTTAAAGGGCTATTTGCATGACAAGTTTTTGCTTCGTCAAAATGATATTAAGGGAGATATTAACTTGCGAAGTGTCATTTTCTTTCCAGTTACTCCTCGCCGTCCGACTGTTGTGTGCGTCTCTCTACACACACAAGCTGCCCAGCTGACAGAGGTTGGTTCTAGTTTCTTGATCATATAATCATCTTGCTATATTCGATTTAAGATTTGTTACCACTGATAGATAGATATTTTCAAGCGCTATTTGCATGACAAGTTTTAGCTTCGTCAATATGATATTAAGGGAGATATTAATTTGCGAAATGTCATTTTCTTTCCAGTTACTCCTCGCCGTCCGACAGTTGTGTGCGTCTCTCTACACACACAAGCTGCCCAGCTGACAGAGGTTGGTTCTAGTTGCTTGATAATATAATGATCTTGCTATGTTCGATTTAAGATTTGTTACCACTGATAGATAGGTATTTTCAAGGGCTTTTTGCATGACAAGTTTTAGCTTCGTCAAAATGATATTAAGGGAGATATTAACTTGCGAAGTGTCATTTTCTTTCCAGTTACTCCTCGCCGTCCGACTGTTGTGTGCGGACCTTTACACACACAAGCTGCCCAGCTGACAGAGGTTAGTTCTAGTTGCTCTATAATAAAATCATCTTGTTATGTTCGATTTAAGAATTTTTACCACTGATAGATAGGTATTTTCAAGGGCTGTTTGCGTGCCAAGTTTTAGCTTCGTCAAAATAATAATGAAGGAGATATTAACTTGCAAAGTGTAATTTTCTTTCCAGTTACTTCTCGCCGACCGACTGTTGTGTGCGTCTCTCTACAAACACAAGCTGCCCAGCTGACAGAGGTTGGTTCTAGTTGCTTGATCATATAAACACCTTGCTATGTTCGATTTAAGATTTGTTACCACTGATAGATAGGTATTTTCAAGGGCTATTTGCATGACAAGTTTTAGCTTCGTCAAAATGATTTCAAGGGAGATATTAACTTGCGAAGTGTCATTTTCTTTCCAGTTACTCCTCGCCGTCCGACTGTTGTGTGCGTCTCTCTACACACACAAGCTGCCCAGCTGACAGAGGTTTGTTCTAGTTGCTCCATCATAAAAGCATCTTGCTATCTTCGATTTAAGATTTGTTACCACTGATAGATAGGTATTTTCAAGGGCTATTTGCATGACAAGTTTTAGCTTCGTCAAAATGATATTTAGGGAGATATTAACATGCAAAGTGTCATTTTCTTTCCAGTTACTCCTCGCCGTCCGACTATTGTTTGCGGCTCTTTACACACACAAGCTGCCCATCTGACAGAGGTTAGTTCTAGTTGCTCTATAATAAAATCATCTTGCTATGTTCGATTTCAGATTTTTTACCACTGATAGACAGGTATTTTCAAGGGCTGTTTGCGTGCCAAGTTTTAGCTTCATCAAAATAATAATGAAGGAGATATTAACTTGCAAAGTGTAATTTTCTTTCCAGTTACTTCTCGCCGACCGACTGTTGTGTGCGTCTCTCTACAAACACAAGCTGCCCAGCTGACAGAGGTTGGTTCTAGTTGCTTGATCATATAATCATTTTGCTATGTTCGATTTAAGATTTGTTACCACTGATAGATAGGTATTTTCAAGGGCTATTTGCATGACAAGTTTTAGCTTCGTCAAAATGATTTTAAGGGAGATATTAACTTGCGAAGTGTCATTTTCTTTCCAGTTACTCCTCGCCGTCCGACTGTTGTGTGCGTCTCTCTACACACACAAGCTGCCCAGCTGACAGAGGTTTGTTCTAGTTGCTCCATCATAAAAGCATCTTGCTATCTTCGATTTAAGATTTGTTACCACTGATAGATAGGTATTTTCAAGGGCTATTTGCATGACAAGTTTTAGCTTCGTCAAAATGATATTAAGGGAGATATTAACATGCAAAGTGTCATTTTCTTTCCAGTTACTCCTCGCCGTCCGACTATTGTTTGCGGCTCTTTACACACACAAGCTGCCCATCTGACAGAGGTTAGTTCTAGTTGCTCTATAATAAAATCATCTTGCTATGTTCGATTTCAGATTTTTTACCACTGATAGACAGGTATTTTCAAGGGCTGTTTGCGTGCCAAGTTTTAGCTTCATCAAAATAATAATGAAGGAGATATTAACTTGCAAAGTGTAATTTTCTTTCCAGTTACTTCTCGCCGACCGACTGTTGTGTGCGTCTCTCTACAAACACAAGCTGCCCAGCTGACAGAGGTTGGTTCTAGTTGCTTGATCATATAATCATCTTGCTATGTTCGATTTAAGATTTGTTACCACTGATAGATAGATATTTTCAAGGGCTACTTGCATGACAAGTTTTAGCTTCGTCAAAATGATATTAAGGGAGATATTAACTTGCAAAGTGAAATTTTCTTTCCAGTGACTTCTCGCCGACCGACTGTTGTGTGCGTCCCTCTACACACACAAGCTGCCCAGTTGACAGAGGTTGGTTCTAGTTGCTCTATAATAAATTCATCTTGCCATCTTCGATTTAAGATTTTTTACCACTGATAGAAAGGTATTTTCAAGGGCTATTTGCATGACAAGTTTTTGCTTCGTCAAAATGATATTAAGGGAGATATTAACTTGCGAAGTGTCATTTTCTTTCCAGTTACTCCTCGCCGTCCGACTGTTGTGTGCGTCTCTCTACACACACAAGCTGCCCAGCTGACAGAGGTTGGTTCTAGTTTCTTGATCATATAATCATCTTGCTATATTCGATTTAAAATTTGTTACCACTGATAGATAGATATTTTCAAGCGCTATTTGCATGACAAGTTTTAGCTTCGTCAATATGATATTAAGGGAGATATTAATTTGCGAAATGTCATTTTCTTTCCAGTTACTCCTCGCCGTCCGACAGTTGTGTGCGTCTCTCTACACACACAAGCTGCCCAGCTGACAGAGGTTGGTTCTAGTTGCTTGATAATATAATGATCTTGCTATGTTCGATTTAAGATTTGTTACCACTGATAGATAGGTATTTTCAAGGGCTTTTTGCATGACAAGTTTTAGCTTCGTCAAAATGATATTAAGGGAGATATTAACTTGCGAAGTGTCATTTTCTTTCCAGTTACTCCTCGCCGTCCGACTGTTGTGTGCGGATCTTTACACACACAAGCTGCCCAGCTGACAGAGGTTAGTTCTAGTTGCTCTATAATAAAATCATCTTGTTATGTTCGATTTAAGAATTTTTACCACTGATAGATAGGTATTTTCAAGGGCTGTTTGCGTGCCAAGTTTTAGCTTCGTCAAAATAATAATGAAGGAGATATTAACTTGCAAAGTGTAATTTTCTTTCCAGTTACTTCTCGCCGACCGACTGTTGTGTGCGTCTCTCTACAAACACAAGCTGCCCAGCTGACAGAGGTTGGTTCTAGTTGCTTGATCATATAATCACCTTGCTATGTTCGATTTAAGATTTGTTACCACTGATAGATAGGTATTTTCAAGGGCTATTTGCATGACAAGTTTTAGCTTCGTCAAAATTATTTTAAGGGAGATATTAACTTGCGAAGTGTCATTTTATTTCCAGTTACTCCTCGCCGTCCGACTGTTGTGTGCGTCTCTCTACACACACAAGCTGCCCAGCTGACAGAGGTTTGTTCTAGTTGCTCCATCATAAAAGCATCTTGCTATCTTCGATTTAAGATTTGTTACCACTGATAGATAGGTATTTTCAAGGGCTATTTGCATTACAAGTTTTAGCTTCTTCAAAATGATATTAAGGGAGATATTAACTTGCGAAGTGTCATTTTCTTTCCAGTTACTCCTCGCCGACCGACTGTTGTGTGCGTCTCTCTACACACACAAGCTGCCCAGTTGACAGAGGTTGGTTCTAGTTGCTCTATAATAAATTCATCTTGCTATCTTCGATTTAAGATTTTTTACCACTGATAGAAAGGTATTTTAAAGGGCTATTTGCATGACGAGTTTTTGCTTCGTCAAAATGATATTAAGGGAGATATTAACTTGCGAAGTGTCATTTTCTTTCCAGTTACTCCTCGCCGTCCGACTGTTGTGTGCGTCTCTCTACACACACAAGCTGCCCAGCTGACAGAGGTTGGTTCTAGTTTCTTGTTCATATAATCATCTTGCTATATTCGATTTAAGATTTGTTACCACTGATAGATAGATATTTTCAAGCGCTATTTGCATGACAAGTTTTAGCTTCGTCAATATGATATTAAGGGAGATATTAATTTGCGAAATGTCATTTTCTTTCCAGTTACTCCTCGCCGTCCGACAGTTGTGTGCGTCTCTCTACACACACAAGCTGCCCAGCTGACAGAGGTTGGTTCTAGTTGCTTGATAATATAATTGTCTTGCTATGTTCGATTTAAGATTTGTTACCACTGATAGATAGGTATTTTCAAGGGCTTTTTGCATGACAAGTTTTAGCTTCGTCAAAATGATATTAAGGGAGATATTAACTTGCGAAGTGTCATTTTCTTTCCAGTTACTCCTCGCCGTCCGACTGTTGTGTGCGGACCTTTACACACACAAGCTGCCCAGCTGACAGAGGTTAGTTCTAGTTGCTCTATAATAAAATCATCTTGTTATGTTCGATTTAAGAATTTTTACCACTGATAGATAGGTATTTTCAAGGGCTGTTTGCGTGCCAAGTTTTAGCTTCGTCAAAATAATAATGAAGGAGATATTAACTTGCAAAGTGTAATTTTCTTTCCAGTTACTTCTCGCCGACCGACTGTTGTGTGCGTCTCTCTACAAACACAAGCTGCCCAGCTGACAGAGGTTGGTTCTAGTTGCTTGATCATATAATCACCTTGCTATGTTCGATTTAAGATTTGTTACCACTGATAGATAGGTATTTTCAAGGGCTATTTGCATGACAAGTTTTAGCTTCGTCAAAATGATTTTAAGGGAGATATTAACTTGCGAAGTGTCATTTTCTTTCCAGTTACTCCTCGCCGTCCGACTGTTGTGTGCGTCTCTCTACACACACAAGCTGCCCAGCTGACAGAGGTTTGTTCTAGTTGCTCCATCATAAAAGCATCTTGCTATCTTCGATTTAAGATTTGTTACCACTGATAGATAGGTATTTTCAATGGCTATTTGCATGACAAGTTTTAGCTTCGTCAAAATGATATTAAGGGAGATATTAACATGCAAAGTGTCATTTTCTTTCCAGTTACTCCTCGCCGTCCGACTATTGTTTGCGGCTCTTTACACACACAAGCTGCCCATCTGACAGAGGTTAGTTCTAGTTGCTCTATAATAAAATCATCTTGCTATGTTCGATTTCAGATTTTTTACCACTGATAGACAGGTATTTTCAAGGGCTGTTTGCGTGCCAAGTTTTAGCTTCATCAAAATAATAATGAAGGAGATATTAACTTGCAAAGTGTAATTTTCTTTCCAGTTACTTCTCGCCGACCGACTGTTTTGTGCGTCTCTCTACACACACAAGCTGCCCAGCTGACAGAGGTTGGTTCTAGTTGCTTGATTATATAATCATGTTGCTATGTTCGATTTAAGATTTATTACCACTGATAGATAGGTATGTTCAAGGGCTGTTCACATGCCAAGTTTTCGCTTCGTGAATATAATAATGAAGGAGATATTAACTTGCAAAGTGTAATTTTCTTTGCAGTTACTTCTCGCCGACCGACTGTTGTGTGCGTCTCTCTACACACACAAGCTGCCTAGCTGACATAGGTTGGTTTTAGTTGCTTGCTCATATAATCATCTTGCTATGTTCGGTTTAAGATTTGTTACCACTGATAGATAGGTATTTTCAAGGGCTATTTGCATGACAAGTTTTAGCTTCGTCAAAATGATATTAAGGGAGATATTAACTTGCGAAGTGTCATTTTCTTTCCAGTTACTTCTCGCCGACCGACTGTTGTGTGCGTCTCTCTACACACACAAGCTGCCTAGCTGACATAGGTTGGTTTTAGTTGCTTGCTCATATAATCATCTTGCTATGTTCGGTTTAAGATTTGTTACCACTGATAGAAAGGTATTTTCAAGGGCTATTTGCATGACAAGTTTTTGCTTCGTCAAAATGATATTAAGGGAGATATTAACTTGCGAAGTGTCATTTTCTTTCCAGTTACTCCTCGCCGTCCGACTGTTGTGTGCGTCTCTCTACACACACAAGCTGCCCAGCTGACAGAGGTTGGTTCTAGTTTCTTGATCATATAATCATCTTGCTATATTCGATTTAAGATTTGTTACCACTGATAGATAGATATTTTCAAGCACTATTTGCATGACAAGTTTTAGCTTCGTCAATATGATATTAAGGGAGATATTAATTTGCGAAATGTCATTTTCTTTCCAGTTACTCCTCGCCGTCCGACAGTTGTGTGCGTCTCTCTACACACACAAGCTGCCCAGCTGACAGAGGTTGGTTCTAGTTGCTTGATAATATAATGATCTTGCTATGTTCGATTTAAGATTTGTTACCACTGATAGATAGGTATTTTCAAGGGCTTTTTGCATGACAAGTTTTAGCTTCGTCAAAATGATATTAAGGGAGATATTAACTTGCGAAGTGTCATTTTCTTTCCAGTTACTCCTCGCCGTCCGACTATTGTTTGCGGCTCTTTACACACACAAGCTGCCCATCTGACAGAGGTTAGTTCTAGTTGCTCTATAATAAAATCATCTTGCTATGTTCGATTTCAGATTTTTTACCACTGATAGACAGGTATTTTCAAGGGCTGTTTGCGTGCCAAGTTTTAGCTTCATCAAAATAATAATGAAGGAGATATTAACTTGCAAAGTGTAATTTTCTTTCCAGTTACTTCTCGCCGACCGACTGTTTTGTGCGTCTCTCTACAAACACAAGCTGCCCAGCTGACAGAGGTTGGTTCTAGTTGCTTGATCATATAATCATCTTGCTATGTTCGATTTAAGATTTGTTACCACTGATAGATAGATATTTTCAAGGGCTACTTGCATGACAAGTTTTAGCTTCGTCAAAATGATATTAAGGGAGATATTAACTTGCAAAGTGAAATTTTCTTTCCAGTGACTTCTCGCCGACCGACTGTTGTGTGCGTCTCTCTACACACACAAGCTGCCCAGTTGACAGAGGTTGGTTCTAGTTGCTCTATAATAAATTCATCTTGCTATCTTCGATTTAAGATTTTTTACCACAGATAGAAAGGTATTTTCAAGGGCTATTTGCATGACAAGTTTTAGCTTCGTCAATATGATATTAAGGGAGATATTAACTTGCGAAGTGTCATTTTCTTTCCAGTTACTCCTCGCCGTCCGACTGTTGTGTGCGTCTCTCTACACACACAAGCTGCCCAGCTGACAGAGGTTGGGTCTAGTTTCTTGATCATATAATCATCTTGCTATATTCGATTTAAGATTTGTTACCACTGATAGATAGATATTTTCAAGCGCTATTTGCATGACAAGTTTTAGCTTCGTCAATATGATATTAAGGGAGATATTAATTTGCGAAATGTCATTTTCTTTCCAGTTACTCCTCTCCGTCCGACAGTTGTGTGCGTCTCTCTACACACACAAGCTGCCCAGCTGACAGAGGTTGGTTCTAGTTGCTTGATAATATAATGATCTTGCTATGTTCGATTTAAGATTTGTTACCACTGATAGATAGGTATTTTCAAGGGCTTTTTGCATGACAAATTTTAGCTTCGTCAAAATGATATTAAGGGAGATATTAACTTGCGAAGTGTCATTTTCTTTCCAGTTACTCCTCGCCGTCCGACTGTTGTGTGCGGATCTTTACACACACAAGCTGCCCAGCTGACAGAGGTTAGTTCTAGTTGCTCTATAATAAAATCATCTTGTTATGTTCGATTTAAGAATTTTTACCACTGATAGATAGGTATTTTCAAGGGCTGTTTGCGTGCCAAGTTTTAGCTTCGTCAAAATAATAATGAAGGAGATATTAACTTGCAAAGTGTAATTTTCTTTCCAGTTACTTCTCGCCGACCGACTGTTGTGTGCGTCTCTCTACAAACACAGGCTGCCCAGCGGACAGAGGTTGGTTCTAGTTGCTTGATCATATAATCACCTTGCTATGTTCGATTTAAGATTTGTTACCACTGATAGATAGGTATTTTCAAGGGCTATTTGCATGACAAGTTTTAGCTTCGTCAAAATTATTTTAAGGGAGATATTAACTTGCGAAGTGTCATTTTATTTCCAGTTACTCCTCGCCGTCCGACTGTTGTGTGCGTCTCTCTACACACACAAGCTGCCCAGCTGACAGAGGTTTGTTCTAGTTGCTCCATCATAAAAGCATCTTGCTATCTTCGATTTAAGATTTGTTACCACTGATAGATAGGTATTTTCAAGGGCTATTTGCATTGCAAGTTTTAGCTTCGTCAAAATGATATTAAGGGAGATATTAACTTGCGAAGTGTCATTTTCTTTCCAGTTACTCCTCGCCGACCGACTGTTGTGTGCGTCTCTCTACACACACAAGCTGCCCAGTTGACAGAGGTTGGTTCTAGTTGCTCTATAATAAATTCATCTTGCTATCTTCGATTTAAGATTTTTTACCACTGATAGAAAGGTATTTTCAAGGGCTATTTGCATGACAAGTTTTTGCTTCGTCAAAATGATATTAAGGGAGATATTAACTTGCGAAGTGTCATTTTCTTTCCAGTTACTCCTCGCCGTCCGACTGTTGTGTGCGTCTCTCTACACACACAAGCTGCCCAGCTGACAGAGGTTGGTTCTAGTTTCTTGATCATATAATCATCTTGCTATATTCGATTTAAGATTTGTTACCACTGATAGATAGATATTTTCAAGCACTATTTGCATGACAAGTTTTAGCTTCGTCAATATGATATTAAGGGAGATATTAATTTGCGAAATGTCATTTTCTTTCCAGTTACTCCTCGCCGTCCGACAGTTGTGTGCGTCTCTCTACACACACAAGCTGCCCAGCTGACAGAGGTTGGTTCTAGTTGCTTGATAATATAATGATCTTGCTATGTTCGATTTAAGATTTGTTACCACTGATAGATAGGTATTTTCAAGGGCTTTTTGCATGACAAGTTTTAGCTTCGTCAAAATGATATTAAGGGAGATATTAACTTGCGAAGTGTCATTTTCTTTCCAGTTACTCCTCGCCGTCCGACTGTTGTGTGCGGACCTTTACACACACAAGCTGCCCAGCTGACAGAGGTTAGTTCTAGTTGCTCTATAATAAAATCATCTTGTTATGTTCGATTTAAGAATTTTTACCACTGATAGATAGGTATTTTCAAGGGCTGTTTGCGTGCCAAGTTTTAGCTTCGTCAAAATAATAATGAAGGAGATATTAACTTGCAAAGTGTAATTTTCTTTCCAGTTACTTCTCGCCGACCGACTGTTGTGTGCGTCTCTCTACAAACACAAGCTGCCCAGCTGACAGAGGTTTGTTCTAGTTGCTCCATCATAAAATCAGCTTGCTATGTTCGATTTAAGATTTTTTACCACTGATAGATAGATATTTTCAAGGGCTTTTTGCATGACAAGTTTTAGCTTCGTCAAAATGATTTTAAGGGAGATATTAACTTGCGAAGTGTCATTTTCTTTCTAGTTACTCCTCGCCGTCCGACTGTTGTGTGCGTCTCTCTACACACACAAGCTGCCCAGCTGACAGAGGTTTGTTCTAGTTGCTCCATCATAAAAGCATCTTGCTATCTTCGAGTTAAGATTTGTTACCACTGATAGATAGGTATTTTCAAGGGCTATTTGCATGACAAGTTTTAGCTTCGTCAAAATGATATTAAGGGAGATATTAACATGCAAAGTGTCATTTTCTTTCCAGTTACTCCTCGCCGTCCGACTATTGTTTGCGGCTCTTTACACACACAAGCTGCCCATCTGACAGAGGTTAGTTCTAGTTGCTCTATAATAAAATCATCTTGCTATGTTCGATTTCAGATTTTTTACCACTGATAGACAGGTATTTTCAAGGGCTGTTTGCGTGCCAAGTTTTAGCTTCATCAAAATAATAATGAAGGAGATATTACCTTGCAAAATGTAATTTTCTTTCCAGTGACTTCTCGCCGACCGACTGTTGTGTGCGTCTCTCTACACACACAAGCTGCCCAGTTGACAGAGGTTGGTTCTAGTTGCTCTATAATAAATTCATCTTGCTATCTTCGATTTAAGATTTTTTACCACTGATAGAAAGGTATTTTAAAGGGCTATTTGCATGACAAGTTTTTGCTTCGTCAAAATGATATTAAGGGAGATATTAACTTGCGAAGTGTCATTTTCTTTCCAGTTACTCCTCGCCGTCCGACTGTTGTGTGCGTCTCTCTACACACACAAGCTGCCCAGCTGACAGAGGTTGGTTCTAGTTTCTTGATCATATAATCATCTTGCTATATTCGATTTAAGATTTGTTACCACTGATAGATAGATATTTTCAAGCGCTATTTGCATGACAAGTTTTAGCTTCGTCAATATGATATTAAGGGAGATATTAATTTGCGAAATGTCATTTTCTTTCCAGTTACTCCTCGCCGTCCGACAGTTGTGTGCGTCTCTCTACACACACAAGCTGCCCAGCTGACAGAGGTTGGTTCTAGTTGCTTGATAATATAATGATCTTGCTATGTTCGATTTAAGATTTGTTACCACTGATAGATAGGTATTTTCAAGGGCTTTTTGCATAACAAGTTTTAGCTTCGTCAAAATGATATTAAGGGAGATATTAACTTGCGAAGTGTCATTTTCTTTCCAGTTACTCCTCGCCGTCCGACTGTTGTGTGCGGACCTTTACACACACAAGCTGCCCAGCTGACAGAGGTTAGTTCTAGTTGCTCTATAATAAAATCATCTTGTTATGTTCGATTTAAGAATTTTTACCACTGATAGATAGGTATTTTCAAGGGCTGTTTGCGTGCCAAGTTTTAGCTTCGTCAAAATAATAATGAAGGAGATATTAACTTGCAAAGTGTAATTTTCTTTCCAGTTACTTCTCGCCGACCGACTGTTGTGTGCGTCTCTACAAACACAAGCTGCCCAGCTGACACAGGTTGGTTCTAGTTGCTTGATCATATAATCACCTTGCTATGTTCGATTTAAGATTTGTTACCACTGATAGATAGGTATTTTCAAGGGCTATTTGCATGACAAGTTTTAGCTTCGTCAAACTGATTTTAAGGGAGATATTAACTTGCGAAGTGTCATTTTCTTTCCAGTTACTCCTCGCCGTCCGACTGTTGTGTGCGTCTCTCTACACACACAAGCTGCCCAGCTGACAGAGGTTTGTTCTAGTTGCTCCATCATAAAAGCATCTTGCTATCTTCGATTTAAGATTTGTTACCACTAATAGATAGGTATTTTCAATGGCTATTTGCATGACAAGTTTTAGCTTCGTCAAAATGATATTAAGGGAGATATTAACATGCAAAGTGTCATTTTCTTTCCAGTTACTCCTCGCCGTCCGACTATTGTTTGCGGCTCTTTACACACACAAGCTGCCCATCTGACAGAGGTTAGTTCTAGTTGCTCTATAATAAAATCATCTTGCTATGTTCGATTTCAGATTTTTTACCACTGATAGACAGGTATTTTCAAGGGCTGTTTGCGTGCCAAGTTTTAGCTTCATCAAAATAATAATGAAGGAGATATTAACTTGCAAAGTGTAATTTTCTTTCCAGTTACTTCTCGCCGACCGACTGTTTTGTGCGTCTCTCTACACACACAAGCTGCCCAGCTGACAGAGGTTGGTTCTAGTTGCTTGATTATATAATCATGTTGCTATGTTCGATTTAAGATTTATTACCACTCATAGATAGGTATGTTCAAGGGCTGTTCACATGCCAAGTTTTCGCTTCGTGAATATAATAATGAAGGAGATATTAACTTGCAAAGTGTAATTTTCTTTGCAGTTACTTCTCGCCGACCGACTGTTGTGTGCGTCTCTCTACACACACACGCTGCCTAGCTGACATAGGTTGGTTTTAGTTGCTTGCTCATATAATCATCTTGCTATGTTCGGTTTAAGATTTGTTACCACTGATAGATAGGTATTTTCAAGGGCTATTTGCATGACAAGTTTTAGCTTCGTCAAAATGATATTAAGGGAGATATTAACTTGCGAAGTGTCATTTTCTTTCCAGTTACTTCTCGCCGACCGACTGTTGTGTGCGTCTCTCTACACACACAAGCTGCCTAGCTGACATAGGTTGGTTTTAGTTGCTTGCTCATATAATCATCTTGCTATGTTCGGTTTAAGATTTGTTACCACTGATAGAAAGGTATTTTCAAGGGCTATTTGCATGACAAGTTTTTGCTTCGTCAAAATGATATTAAGGGAGATATTAACTTGCGAAGTGTCATTTTCTTTCCAGTTACTCCTCGCCGTCCGACTGTTGTGTGCGTCTCTCTACACACACAAGCTGCCCAGCTGACAGAGGTTGGTTCTAGTTGCTTGATCATATAATCATCTTGCTATATTCGATTTAAGATTTGTTACCACTGATAGATAGATATTTTCAAGGGCTATTTGCATGACAAGTTTTAGCTTCGTCAATATGATATTAAGGGAGATATTAACTTGCGAAGTGTCATTTTCTTTCCAGTTACTTCCCGCCGACCGACTGTTGTGTGCGTCTCTCTACAAACACAAGCTGCCCAGCTGACAGAGGTTGGTTCTAGTTGCTTGATCATATCATCATCTTGCTATGTTCGATTTAAGATTTGTTACCACTGATAGATAGGTATTTTTAAGGGCTATTTGCATGACAAGATTTAGCTTCGTCAAAATGATATTAAGGGAGATATTAACTTGCGAAGTGTCATTTTCTTTTCAGTTACTTCTCGCCGTCCGACTGTTGTGTGCGTCTCTCTACACACACAAGCTGCCCAGTTGACAGAGGTTAGTTCTAGTTGCTCTATAATAAAATCATCTTGCTATGTTCGATTTAAGATTTTTTACCACTGATATATAGGTATTTTCAAGGGCTATTTGCATGACAAGTTTTAGCTTCGTCAATATGATATTAAGGGAGATATTAACTTGCGAAGTGTCATTTTCTTTCCAGTTACTCCTCGCCGTCCGACTGTTGTGTGCGGATCTTTACACACACAAGCTGCCCATCTGACAGAGGTTAGTTCTAGTTGCTCTATAATAAAATCATCTTGCTATGTTCGATTTAATTTTTTTTATTACTGATAGATAGGTATTTTCAAGGGCTGTTTGCGTGCCAAGTTTTAGCTTCGTCAAAATGATATTAAGGGAGATATTAACATGCAAAGTGTCATTTTCTTTCCAGTTACTCCTCGCCGTCCGACTATTGTTTGCGGCTCTTTACACACACAAGCTGCCCAGCTGACAGAGGTTAGTTCTAGTTGCTCTATAATAAAATCATCTTGCTATGTTCGATTTCAGATTTTTTACCACTGATAGACAGGTATTTTCAAGGGCTTTTTGCATGACAAGTTTTAGCTTCGTCAAAATGATATTAAGGGAGATATTAACTTCCGAAGTGTCATTTTCTTTCCAGTTACTCCTCGCCGTCCGACTGTTGTGTGCGGCTCTTTACACACACAAGCTCTTCAGCTGACAGAGGTTAGTTCTAGTTGCTCTATAATAAAATCATCTTGCTATGCTCGATTTCAGATTTTTTACCACTGATAGACAGGTATTTTCAAGGGCTGTTTGCGTGCCAAGTTTTAACTTCGTCAAAATGATATTAAGGGAGATATTAACTTGCAAAGTGTAATTTTCTTTCCAGTTACTTCTCGCCGACCGACTGTTGTGTGCGTCTCTCTACACACACAAGCTGCCCAGTTGACAGAGGTTGGTTCTAGTTGCTCTATAATAAATTCATCTTGCTATCTTCGATTTAAGATTTTTTACCACTGATAGAAAGGTATTTTCAAGGGCTATTTGCATGACAAGTTTTTGCTTCGTCAAAATGATATCAAGGGAGATATTAACTTGCGAAGTGTCATTTTCTTTCCAGTTACTTCTCGCCGACCGACTGTTGTGTGCGTCTCTCTACAAACACAAGCTGCCCAGCTGACAGAGGTTGGTTCTAGTTGCTTGATCATATCATCATCTTGCTATGTTCGATTTAAGATTTGTTACCACTGATAGATAGGTATTTTTAAGGGCTATTTGCATGACAAGATTTAGCTTCGTCAAAATGATATTAAGGGAGATATTAACTTGCGAAGTGTCATTTTCTTTTCAGTTACTTCTCGCCGTCCGACTGTTGTGTGCGTCTCTCTACACACACAAGCTGCCCAGCTGACAGAGGTTTGTTCTAGTTGCTCCATCATAAAATCAGCTTGCTATGTTCGATTTAAGATTTTTTACCACTGATAGATAGATATTTTCAAGGGCTATTTGCATGACAAGTTTTTGCTTCGTCAAAATGATATTAAGGGAGATATTAACTTGCGAAGTGTCATTTTCTTTCCAGTTACTCCTCGCCGTCCGACTGTTGTGTGCGTCTCTCTACACACACAAGCTGCCCAGCTGACAGAGATTGGTTCTAGTTGCTTGATCATATAATCATCTTGCTATATTCGATTTAAGATTTGTTACCACTGATAGATAGATATTTTCAAGCGCTATTTGCATGACAAGTTTTAGCTTCGTCAATATGATATTAAGGGAGATATTAACTTGCGAAGTGTCATTTTCTTTCCAGTTACTTCCCGCCGACCGACTGTTGTGTGCGTCTCTCTACAAACACAAGCTGCCCAGCTGACAGAGGTTGGTTCTAGTTGCTTGATCATATCATCATCTTGCTATGTTCGATTTAAGATTTGTTACCACTGATAGATAGGTATTTTTAAGGGCTATTTGCATGACAAGATTTAGCTTCGTCAAAATGATATTAAGGGAGATATTAACTTGCGAAGTGTCATTTTCTTTTCAGTTACTTCTCGCCGTCCGACTGTTGTGTGCGTCTCTCTACACACACAAGCTGCCCAGTTGACAGAGGTTAGTTCTAGTTGCTCTATAATAAAATCATCTTGCTATGTTCGATTTAAGATTTTTTACCACTGATATATAGGTATTTTCAAGGGCTATTTGCATGACAAGTTTTAGCTTCGTCAATATGATATTAAGGGAGATATTAATTTGCGAAATGTCATTTTCTTTCCAGTTACTCCTCGCCGTCCGACAGTTGTGTGCGTCTCTCTACACACACAACCTGCCCAGCTGACAGAGGTTGGTTCTAGTTGCTTGATAATATAATGATCTTGCTATGTTCGATTTAAGATTTGTTACCACTGATAGATAGGTATTTTCAAGGGCTTTTTGCATGACAGGTTTTAGCTTCGTCAAAATGATATTAAGGGAGATATTAACTTGCGAAGTGTCATTTTCTTTCCAGTTACTCCTCGCCGTCCGACTGTTGTGTGCGGATCTTTACACACACAAGCTGCCCATCTGACAGAGGTTAGTTCTAGTTGCTCTATAATAAAATCATCTTGCTATGTTCGATTTAATTTTTTTTATTACTGATAGATAGGTATTTTCAAGGGCTGTTTGCGTGCCAAGTTTTAGCTTCGTCAAAATGATATTAAGGGAGATATTAACATGCAAAGTGTCATTTTCTTTCCAGTTACTCCTCGCCGTCCGACTATTGTTTGCGGCTCTTTACACACACAAGCTGCCCAGCTGACAGAGGTTAGTTCTAGTTGCTCTATAATAAAATCATCTTGCTATGTTCGATTTCAGATTTTTTACCACTGATAGACAGGTATTTTCAAGGGCTTTTTGCATGACAAGTTTTAGCTTCGTCAAAATGATATTAAGGGAGATATTAACTTGCAAAGTGTAATTTTCTTTCCAGTTACTTCTCGCCGACCGACTGTTGTGTGCGTCTCTCTACACACACAAGCTGCCCAGTTGACAGAGGTTGGTTCTAGTTGCTCTATAATAAATTCATCTTGCTATCTTCGATTTAAGATTTTTTACCACTGATAGAAAGGTATTTTCAAGGGCTATTTGCATGACAAGTTTTTGCTTCGTCAAAATGATATCAAGGGAGATATTAACTTGCGAAGTGTCATTTTCTTTCCAGTTACTTCTCGCCGACCGACTGTTGTGTGCGTCTCTCTACAAACACAAGCTGCCCAGCTGACAGAGGTTGGTTCTAGTTGCTTGATCATATCATCATCTTGCTATGTTCGATTTAAGATTTGTTACCACTGATAGATAGGTATTTTTAAGGGCTATTTGCATGACAAGATTTAGCTTCGTCAAAATGATATTAAGGGAGATATTAACTTGCGAAGTGTCATTTTCTTTTCAGTTACTTCTCGCCGTCCGACTGTTGTGTGCGTCTCTCTACACACACAAGCTGCCCAGCTGACAGAGGTTTGTTCTAGTTGCTCCATCATAAAATCAGCTTGCTATGTTCGATTTAAGATTTTTTACCACTGATAGATAGATATTTTCAAGGGCTATTTGCATGACAAGTTTTTGCTTCGTCAAAATGATATTAAGGGAGATATTAACTTGCGAAGTGTCATTTTCTTTCCAGTTACTCCTCGCCGTCCGACTGTTGTGTGCGTCTCTCTACACACACAAGCTGCCCAGCTGACAGAGATTGGTTCTAGTTGCTTGATCATATAATCATCTTGCTATATTCGATTTAAGATTTGTTACCACTGATAGATAGATATTTTCAAGCGCTATTTGCATGACAAGTTTTAGCTTCGTCAATATGATATTAAGGGAGATATTAATTTGCGAAATGTCATTTTCTTTCCAGTTACTCCTCTCCGTCCGACAGTTGTGTGCGTCTCTCTACACACACAAGCTGCCCAGCTGACAGAGGTTGGTTCTAGTTTCTTGATCATATAATCATCTTGCTATATTCGATTTAAGATTTGTTACCACTGATAGATAGATATTTTCAAGCGCTATTTGCATGACAAGTTTTAGCTTCGTCAAAATGATATTAAGGGAGATATTAACTTGCAAAGTGTAATTTTCTTTCCAGTTACTTCTCGCCGACCGACTGTTTTGTGCGTCTCTCTACACACACAAGCTGCCCAGTTGACAGAGGTTGGTTCTAGTTGCTCTATAATAAATTCATCTTGCTATCTTCGATTTAAGATTTTTTACCACTGATAGAAATGTATTTTCAAGGGCTATTTGCATGACAAGTTTTTGCTTCGTCAATATGATATTAAGGGAGATATTAATTTGCGAAATGTCATTTTCTTTCCAGTTACTCCTCGCCGTCCGACAGTTGTGTGCGTCTCTCTACACACACATGCTGCCCAGCTGACAGAGGTTGGTTCTAGTTGCTTGATAATATAATGATCTTGCTATGTTCGATTTAAGATTTGTTACCACTGATAGATAGGTATTTTCAAGGGCTTTTTGCATGACAAGTTATAGCTTCGTCAAAATGATATTAAGGGAGATATTAACTTGTAAAGTGTAATTTTCTTTCCAGTTACTTCTCGCCGACCGACTGTTTTGTGCGTCTCTCTACACACACAAGCTGCCCAGCTGACAGAGGTTGGTTCTAGTTGCTTGATCATATTATCATCTTGCTATGTTCGATTTAAGATTTGTTACCACTGATAGAAAGGTATTTTCAAGGGCTATTTGCATGACAAGTTTTAGCTTCGTCAAAATGATATTAAGGGAGATATTAACTTGCGAAGTGTCATTTTCTTTCCAGTTACTCCTCGCCGTCCGACTGTTGTGTGCGGATCTTTACACACACAAGCTGCCCAGCTGACAGAGGTTAGTTCTAGTTGCTCTATAATAAAATCATCTTGTTATGTTCGATTTAAGAATTTTTACCACTGATAGTTAGGTATTTTCAAGGGCTGTTTGCGTGCCAAGTTTTAGCTTCGTCAAAATAAGAATGAAGGAGATATTAACTTGCAAAGTGTAATTTTCTTTCCAGTTACTTCTCGCCGACCGACTGTTGTGTGCGTCTCTCTACAAACACAAGCTGCCCAGCTGACAGAGGTTGGTTCTAGTTGCTTGATCATATAATCACCTTGCTATGTTCGATTTAAGATTTGTTACCACTGATAGATAGGTATTTTCAAGGGCTATTTGCATGACAAGTTTTAGCTTCGTCAAAATGATTTTAAGGGAGATATTAACTTGCGAAGTGTCATTTTCTTTCCAGTTACTCCTCGCCGTCCGACTGTTGTGTGCGTCTCTCTACACACACAAGCTGCCCAGCTGACAGAGGTTTGTTCTAGTTGCTCCATCATAAAAGCATCTTGCTATCTTCGATTTCAGATTTTTTACCACTGATAGACAGGTATTTTCAAGGGCTGTTTGCGTGCCAAGTTTTAGCTTCGTCAAAATAATAATGAAGGAGATATTAACTTGCAAAGTGTAATTGCCTTCCAGTTACTTCTCGCCGTCCGACTGTTGTGTGCGTCTCTCTACACACACAAGCTGCCCAGCTGACAGAGGTTGGTTCTTGTTGCTTGATCATATAATCATCTTGCTATCTTCGATTTCAGATTTGTTACCACTGATAGATAGGTATTTTCAAGGGCTATTTGCATGACAAGTTTTAGCTTCGTCAAAATGATATTAGGGGAGATATTAACTTGCGAAGTGTAATTTTCTTTCCAGCTACTCCTCGCCGTCCGACTATTGTTTGCGGCTCTTTACACACACAAGCTGCCCAGCTGACAGAGGTTAGTTCTAGTCGCTCTATAATAAAATCGACTTGCTATCTTCGATTTAAGATTTTTTACCACTGATAGAAAGGTATTTTCAAGGGCTATTTGCATGACAAGTTTTAGCTTCGTCAAAATGATATTAAGGGCGATATTAACTTGCAAAGTGTCATTTTCTTTTCAGTTACTTCTCGCCGACCGACTGTTGTGTGCGTCTCTCTACACACACAAGCTGCCCAGCTGACAGAGGTTGGTTCTAGTTGCTTGATCAAATAATCATCTTGCTATCTTCGATTTCAGATTTGTTACCACTGATAGATAGGTATTTTCAAGGGCTATTTGCATGACAAGTTTTAGCTTCGTCAAAATGATATTAAGGGAGATATTAACTTGCGAAGTGTAATTTTCTTTCCAGCTACTCCTCGCCGTCCGACTATTGTTTGCGGCTCTTTACACACACAAGCTGCCCAGCTGACAGAGGTTAGTTCTAGTCGCTCTATAATAAAATCGACTTGCTATCTTCGATTTAAGATTTTTTACCACTGATAGAAAGGTATTTTCAAGGGCTATTTGCATGACAAGTTTTAGCTTCGTCAAAATGATATTAAGGGCGATATTAACTTGCAAAGTGTCATTTTCTTTTCAGTTACTTCTCGCCGACCGACTGTTGTGTACGTCTCTATACACACACAAGCTGCCCAGCTGACAGAGGTTGGTTCTAGTTGCTTGATCATATAATCATCTTACTATCTTCGATTTAAGATTTGTTACCACTGATAGATAGGTATTTGCAAGGGCTATTCGCATGACAAGTTTTAGCTTCGTCAAAATGATATTAAGGTAGATATTAACTTGCGAAGTGTCATTTTCTTTCCAGTTACTCCTCGCCGTCCGACTATTGTTTGCGGTTCTTTACACACACAAGCTGCCCAGTTGACAGAGGTTAGTTCTAGTTGCTCTATAATAAAATCATCTTGCTGTCTTCGATTTAAGATTTTTTACCACTGATAGAAAGGTATTTTCAAGGTCTATTTGTATGACAACTTTAAGCTTCGTCAAAATGATATTAAGGGAGATATTAACTTGCAAAGTGTAATTTTCTTTCCAGTTACTTCTCACCGACCAACTGTTGTGTGCGTCTCTCTACACACACAAGCTGCCCAGCTGACATAGGTTGGTTTTAGTAGCTTGATCATATAATCATCTTGCTATGTTAGATTTAAGATTTGTTACCACTGATAGATAGGTAATTTCAAGGGATATTTGCATGACAAGTTTTAGCTTCGTCAAAATGATATTAAGGGAGATATTAACTTGCAAAGTGTAATTTTCTTTCCAGTTACTTCTCGCCGACCGACTGTTGTGTGCGTCTCTCTACACACACAAGCTGCCCAGCTGACAGAGGTTGGTTCTAGTTGCTTGATCATATAATCATCTTGCTATGTTCGATTTAAGATTTGTTACAACTGATAGATAGGTATTTTCAAGGGCTTTTTGCATGACAAGTTTTAGCTTCGCCAAAATGATATTAAGGGAGATATTAACTTGCGAAGTGTCATTTTCTTTCCTGTTACTCCTCGCCGTCCGACTGTTGTGTGCGGCTCTTTACACACACAAGCTCTTCAGCTGACAGAGGTTAGTTCTAGTTGCTCTATAATAAAATCATCTTGCTATGTTCGATTTAAGATTTGTTACCACTGATAGATAGGTATTTTCAGGGGCTTTTTGCATGACAAGTTTTAGCTTCGTCAAAATGATATTAAGGGAGATATTAACTTGCAAAGTGTAATTTTCTTTCCAGTTACTTCTCGCCGACCGACTGTTGTGTGCGTCTCTCTACACACACAAGCTGCCCAGCTGACAGCGGTTGGTTCTAGTTGCTTGATCATATAATCATCTTGCTATGTTCGATTTAAGATTTTTTACCACTGATAGACAGGTATTTTCAAGGGCTGTTTGCGTGCCAAGTTTTAGCTTCGTCAAAATGATATTAAGGGAGATATTAACTTGCAAAGTGTAATTTTCTTTCCAGTTACTTCTCGCCGACCGACTGTTGTGTGCGTCTCTCTACACACACAAGCTGCCCAGCTGACAGAGGTTGGTTCTAGTTGCTTGATCATATAATCATCTTGCTATGTTCGATTTAAGATTTGTTACCACTGATAGATAGGTATTTTCAGGGGCTTTTTGCATGACAAGTTTTAGCTTCGTCAAAATGATATTAAGGGAGATATTAACTTGCAAAGTGTAATTTTCTTTCCAGTTACTTCTCGCCGACCGACTGTTGTGTGCGTCTCTCTACACACACAAGCTGCCCAGCTGACTGAGGTTGGTTCTAGTTGCTTGATCATATAATCATTTTGCTATGTTCGATTTAAGATTTTTTTACCACTGATAGACAGGTATTTTCAAGGGCTGTTTGCGTGCCAAGTTTTAGCTTCGTCAAAATGATATTAAGGGAGATATTAACTTGCAAAGTGTAATTTTCTTTCCAGTTACTTCTCGCCGACCGACTGTTGTGTGCGTCTCTCTACACACACAAGCTGCCCAGCTGACAGAGGTTGGTTCTATTTGCTTGATCATATAATCATCTTGCTATGTTCGATTTAAGATTTGTTACCACTTATAGATAGGTATTTTCAAGGGCTTTTTGCATGACAAGTTTTAGCTTCGTCCAAATGATATTAAGGGAGATATTAACTTGCGAAGTGTAATTTTCTTTCCAGTTACTCCTCGCCGTGCGACTGTTGTGTGCGGCTCTTTACACACACAAGCTCTTCAGCTGACAGAGGTTAGTTCTAGTTGCTCTATAATAAAATCATCTTGCTATGTTCGATTTAAGATTTTTTTACCACTGATAGACAGGTATTTTCAAGGGCTGTTTGCGTGCCAAGTTTTAGCTTCGTCAAAATGATATTAAGGGAGATATTAACTTGCAAAGTATAATTTTCTTTCCAGTTACTTCTCGCCGACCGACTGTTGTGTGCGTCTCTCTACACACACAAGCTGCCCAGCTGACAGAGGTTGGTTCTAGTTGCTTGATCATATAATCATCTTGCTATGTTCGATTTAAGATTTTTTACCACTGATAGACAGGTATTTTCAAGGGCTGTTTGCGTGCCAAGTTTTAGCTTCGTCAAAATGATATTAAGGGAGATATTAACTTGCAAAGTGTAATTTTCTTTCCAGTTACTTCTCGCCGACAGACTGTTGTGTGCGTCTCTCTACACACACAAGCTGCCCAGCTGACAGAGGTTGGTTCTATTTGCTTGATCATATAATCATCTTGCTATGTTCGATTTAAGATTTGTTACCACTGATAGATAGGTATTTTCAAGGGCTTTTTGCATGACAAGTTTTAGCTTCGTCAAAATGATATTAAGGGAGATATTAACTTGCGAAGTGTCATTTTCTTTCCAGTTTCTCCTCGCCCTGCGACTGTTGTGTGCGGCTCTTTACACACACAAGCTCTTCAGCTGACAGAGGTTAGTTCTAGTTGCTCTATAATAAAATCATCTTGCTATGTTCGATTTAAGATTTTTTTACCACTGATAGACAGGTATTTTCAAGGGCTGTTTGCGTGCCAAGTTTTAGCTTCGTCAAAATGATATTAAGGGAGATATTAACTTGCAAAGTGTAATTTTCTTTCCAGTTACTCCTCGCCGTCCGACTGTTGTGTGCGTCTCTCTTCACACACGAGCTGCCCAGCTGACAGAGGTTGGTTCTAGTTGCTTGATCATATAATCATCTTGCTATGTTCGATTTAAGACTTGTTACCACTGATAGATAGGTATTTTCAAGGGCTATTTGCATGACAAGTTTTAGCTTCGTCAAAATGATATTAAGGGAGATATTAATTTGCGAAATGTCATTTTCTTTCCAGTTACTCCTCGCCGTCCGACAGTTGTGTGCGTCTCTCTACACATACAAGCTGCCCAGCTGACAGAGGTTGGTTCTAGTTGCTTGATAATATAATGATCTTGCTATGTTCGATTTAAGATTTGTTACCACTGATAGATAGGTATTTTCAAGGGCTATTTGCATGACAGGTTTTAGCTTCGTCAAAATGATATTAAGGGAGATATTAACTTGCGAAGTGTAATTTTCTTTCCAGTTACTCCTCGCCGTCCGACTGTTGTGTGCGTCTCTCTACACACACAAGCTGCCCAGCTGACAGAGGTTGGTTCTATTTGCTTGATTATATAATCATCTTGCTATGTTCGATTTAAGACTTGTTACCACTGATAGATAGGTATTTTCAAGGGCTATTTGCATGACAAGTTTTAGCTTCGTCAAAATGATATTAAGGTAGATATTAACTTGCGAAGTGTCATTTTCTTTCCAGTTACTCCTCGCCGTCCGACTATTGTTTGCGGTTCTTTACACACACAAGCTGCCCAGTTGACAGAGGTTAGTTCTAGTTGCTCTATAATAAAATCATATTGCTGTCTTCGATTTAAGATTTTTTACCACTGATAGATAGGTATTTCCAAGGTCTATTTGCATGACAAGTTTTAGCTTCGCCAAAATGATATTAAGGGAGATATTAACTTGCGAAGTGTCATTTTCTTTCCAGTTACTCCTCGCCGTCCGACTGTTGTGTGCGGCTCTTTACACACACAAGCTCTTCAGCTGACAGAGGTTAGTTCTAGTTGCTCTATAGAAAAATCATCTTGCTATGTTCGATTTAAGATTTGTTACCACTGATAGATAGGTATTTTCAAGGGCTTTTTGCATGACAAGTTTTAGCTTCTTCAAAATGATATTAAGGGAGATATTAACTTGCGAAGTGTCATTTTCTTTCCAGTTACTCCTCGCCGTCCGACTGTTGTGTGCGAATCTTTACACACACAAGCTGCCCAGCTGACAGAGGTTGGTTCTATTTGCTCTATAATAAAATCATCTTGCTATGTTCGATTTAAGATTTGTTACCACTGATAGATAGGTATTTTCAAGGGCTATTTGCATGACAGGTTTTAGCTTCGTCAAAATGATATTAAGGGAGATATTAACTTGCGAAGTGTAATTTTCTTTCCCGTTACTCCTCGCCGTCCGACTGTTGTGTGCGTCTCTCTACACACACAAGCTGCCCAGCTGACAGAGGTTAGTTCTATTTGCTCTATAATAAAATCATCTTGCTATGTTCGATTTAAGATTGGTTACCACTGATAGATAGGTATTTTCAAGGGCTATTTGCATGACAGATTTTAGCTTCGTCAAAATGATATTAAGGGAGATATTAACTTGCGAAGTGTAATTTTCTTTCCAGTTACTCCTCGCCGTCCGACTGTTGTGTGCGTCTCTCTACACACACAAGCTGCCCAGCTGACAGAGGTTGGTTCTATTTGCTTGATTATATAATCATCTTGCTATGTTCGATTTAAGACTTGTTACCACTGATAGATAGGTATTTTCAAGGGCTATTTGCATGACAAGTTTTAGCTTCGTCAAAATGATATTAAGGTAGATATTAACTTGCGAAGTGTCATTTTCTTTCCAGTTACTCCTCGCCGTCCGACTATTGTTTGCGGTTCTTTACACACACAAGCTGCCCAGTTGACAGAGGTTAGTTCTAGTTGCTCTATAATAAAATCATATTGCTGTCTTCGATTTAAGATTTTTTACCACTGATAGATAGGTATTTCCAAGGTCTATTTGCATGACAAGTTTTAGCTTCGTCAAAATGATATTAAGGGAGATATTAACTTGCAAAGTGTAATTTTCTTTCCAGTTACTTCTCGCCGACCGACTGTTGTGTGCGTCTCTCTACACACACAAGCTGCCCAGCTGACTGAGGTTGGTTCTAGTTGCTTGATCATATAATCATTTTGCTATGTTCGATTTAAGATTTTTTTACCACTGATAGACAGGTATTTTCAAGGGCTGTTTGCGTGCCAAGTTTTAGCTTCGTCAAAATGATATTAAGGGAGATATTAACTTGCAAAGTGTAATTTTCTTTCCAGTTACTTCTCGCCGACCGACTGTTGTGTGCGTCTCTCTACACACACAAGCTGCCCAGCTGACAGAGGTTGGTTCTATTTGCTTGATCATATAATCATCTTGCTATGTTCGATTTAAGATTTGTTACCACTTATAGATAGGTATTTTCAAGGGCTTTTTGCATGACAAGTTTTAGCTTCGTCCAAATGATATTAAGGGAGATATTAACTTGCGAAGTGTAATTTTCTTTCCAGTTACTCCTCGCCGTGCGACTGTTGTGTGCGGCTCTTTACACACACAAGCTCTTCAGCTGACAGAGGTTAGTTCTAGTTGCTCTATAATAAAATCATCTTGCTATGTTCGATTTAAGATTTTTTTACCACTGATAGACAGGTATTTTCAAGGGCTGTTTGCGTGCCAAGTTTTAGCTTCGTCAAAATGATATTAAGGGAGATATTAACTTGCAAAGTATAATTTTCTTTCCAGTTACTTCTCGCCGACCGACTGTTGTGTGCGTCTCTCTACACACACAAGCTGCCCAGCTGACAGAGGTTGGTTCTAGTTGCTTGATCATATAATCATCTTGCTATGTTCGATTTAAGATTTTTTACCACTGATAGACAGGTATTTTCAAGGGCTGTTTGCGTGCCAAGTTTTAGCTTCGTCAAAATGATATTAAGGGAGATATTAACTTGCAAAGTGTAATTTTCTTTCCAGTTACTTCTCGCCGACAGACTGTTGTGTGCGTCTCTCTACACACACAAGCTGCCCAGCTGACAGAGGTTGGTTCTATTTGCTTGATCATATAATCATCTTGCTATGTTCGATTTAAGATTTGTTACCACTGATAGATAGGTATTTTCAAGGGCTTTTTGCATGACAAGTTTTAGCTTCGTCAAAATGATATTAAGGGAGATATTAACTTGCGAAGTGTCATTTTCTTTCCAGTTTCTCCTCGCCCTGCGACTGTTGTGTGCGGCTCTTTACACACACAAGCTCTTCAGCTGACAGAGGTTAGTTCTAGTTGCTCTATAATAAAATCATCTTGCTATGTTCGATTTAAGATTTTTTTACCACTGATAGACAGGTATTTTCAAGGGCTGTTTGCGTGCCAAGTTTTAGCTTCGTCAAAATGATATTAAGGGAGATATTAACTTGCAAAGTGTAATTTTCTTTCCAGTTACTCCTCGCCGTCCGACTGTTGTGTGCGTCTCTCTTCACACACGAGCTGCCCAGCTGACAGAGGTTGGTTCTAGTTGCTTGATCATATAATCATCTTGCTATGTTCGATTTAAGACTTGTTACCACTGATAGATAGGTATTTTCAAGGGCTATTTGCATGACAAGTTTTAGCTTCGTCAAAATGATATTAAGGGAGATATTAATTTGCGAAATGTCATTTTCTTTCCAGTTACTCCTCGCCGTCCGACAGTTGTGTGCGTCTCTCTACACATACAAGCTGCCCAGCTGACAGAGGTTGGTTCTAGTTGCTTGATAATATAATGATCTTGCTATGTTCGATTTAAGATTTGTTACCACTGATAGATAGGTATTTTCAAGGGCTATTTGCATGACAGGTTTTAGCTTCGTCAAAATGATATTAAGGGAGATATTAACTTGCGAAGTGTAATTTTCTTTCCAGTTACTCCTCGCCGTCCGACTGTTGTGTGCGTCTCTCTACACACACAAGCTGCCCAGCTGACAGAGGTTGGTTCTAGTTGCTTGATCATATAATCATCTTGCTATGTTCGATTTAAGACTTGTTACCACTGATAGATAGGTATTTTCAAGGGCTATTTGCATGACAAGTTTTAGCTTCGTCAAAATGATATTAAGGTAGATATTAACTTGCGAAGTGTCATTTTCTTTCCAGTTACTCCTCGCCGTCCGACTATTGTTTGCGGTTCTTTACACACACAAGCTGCCCAGTTGACAGAGGTTAGTTCTAGTTGCTCTATAATAAAATCATATTGCTGTCTTCGATTTAAGATTTTTTACCACTGATAGATAGGTATTTCCAAGGTCTATTTGCATGACAAGTTTTAGCTTCGCCAAAATGATATTAAGGGAGATATTAACTTGCGAAGTGTCATTTTCTTTCCAGTTACTCCTCGCCGTCCGACTGTTGTGTGCGGCTCTTTACACACACAAGCTCTTCAGCTGACAGAGGTTAGTTCTAGTTGCTCTATAGAAAAATCATCTTGCTATGTTCGATTTAAGATTTGTTACCACTGATAGATAGGTATTTTCAAGGGCTTTTTGCATGACAAGTTTTAGCTTCTTCAAAATGATATTAAGGGAGATATTAACTTGCGAAGTGTCATTTTCTTTCCAGTTACTCCTCGCCGTCCGACTGTTGTGTGCGAATCTTTACACACACAAGCTGCCCAGCTGACAGAGGTTGGTTCTATTTGCTCTATAATAAAATCATCTTGCTATGTTCGATTTAAGATTTGTTACCACTGATAGATAGGTATTTTCAAGGGCTATTTGCATGACAGGTTTTAGCTTCGTCAAAATGATATTAAGGGAGATATTAACTTGCGAAGTGTAATTTTCTTTCCCGTTACTCCTCGCCGTCCGACTGTTGTGTGCGTCTCTCTACACACACAAGCTGCCCAGCTGACAGAGGTTAGTTCTATTTGCTCTATAATAAAATCATCTTGCTATGTTCGATTTAAGATTGGTTACCACTGATAGATAGGTATTTTCAAGGGCTATTTGCATGACAGATTTTAGCTTCGTCAAAATGATATTAAGGGAGATATTAACTTGCGAAGTGTAATTTTCTTTCCAGTTACTCCTCGCCGTCCGACTGTTGTGTGCGTCTCTCTACACACACAAGCTGCCCAGCTGACAGAGGTTGGTTCTATTTGCTTGATTATATAATCATCTTGCTATGTTCGATTTAAGACTTGTTACCACTGATAGATAGGTATTTTCAAGGGCTATTTGCATGACAAGTTTTAGCTTCGTCAAAATGATATTAAGGTAGATATTAACTTGCGAAGTGTCATTTTCTTTCCAGTTACTCCTCGCCGTCCGACTATTGTTTGCGGTTCTTTACACACACAAGCTGCCCAGTTGACAGAGGTTAGTTCTAGTTGCTCTATAATAAAATCATATTGCTGTCTTCGATTTAAGATTTTTTACCACTGATAGATAGGTATTTCCAAGGTCTATTTGCATGACAAGTTTTAGCTTCGCCAAAATGATATTAAGGGAGATATTAACTTGCGAAGTGTCATTTTCTTTCCAGTTACTCCTCGCCGTCCGACTGTTGTGTGCGGCTCTTTACACACACAAGCTCTTCAGCTGACAGAGGTTAGTTCTAGTTGCTCTATAGAAAAATCATCTTGCTATGTTCGATTTAAGATTTGTTACCACTGATAGATAGGTATTTTCAAGGGCTTTTTGCATGACAAGTTTTAGCTTCGTCAAAATGATATTAAGGGAGATATTAACTTGCAAAGTGTAATTTTCTTTCCAGTTACTTCTCGCCGACAGACTGTTGTGTGCGTCTCTCTACACACACAAGCTGCCCAGCTGACAGAGGTTGGTTCTAGTTGCTTGATCAAATAATCATCTTGCTATGTTCGATTTAAGATTTTTTACCACTGATAGACAGGTATTTTCAAGGGCTGTTTGCGTGCCAAGTTTTAGCTTCGTCAAAATGATATTAAGGGAGATATTAACTTGCAAAGTGTAATTTTCTTTCCAGTTACTTCTCGCCGACCGACTGTTGTGTGCGTCTCTCTACACACACAAGCTGCCCAGCTGACAGAGGTTGGTTCTATTTGCTTGATCATATAATCAACTTGCTATGTTTGATTTAAGATTTGTTACCACTGATAGATAGGTATTTTCAAGGGCTTTTTGCATGACAAGTTTTAGCTTCGTCCAAATGATATTAAGGGAGATATTAACTTGCGAAGTGTCATTTTCTTTCCAGTTACTCCTCGCCGTCCGACTGTTGTGTGCGGCTCTTTACACACACAAGCTCTTCAGCTGACAGAGGTTAGTTCTAGTTGCTCTATAATAAAATCATCTTGCTATGTTCGATTTAAGATTTTTTTACCACTGATAGACAGGTATTTTCAAGGGCTGTTTGCGTGCCAAGTTTTAGCTTCGTCAAAATGATATTAAGGGAGATATTAACTTGCAAAGTGTAATTTTCTTTCCAGTTACTCCTCGCCGTCCGACTGTTGTGTGCGTCTCTCTACACACACGAGCTGCCCAGCTGACAGAGGTTGGTTCTAGTTGCTTGATCATATAATCATCTTGCTATGTTCGATTTAAGACTTGTTACCACTGATAGATAGGTATTTTCAAGGGCTATTTGCATGACAAGTTTTAGCTTCGTCAAAATGATATTAAGGGAGATATTAATTTGCGAAATGACATTTTCTTTCCAGTTACTCCTCGCCGTCCGACAGTTGTGTGCGTCTCTCTACATATACAAGCTGCCCAGCTGACAGAGGTTGGTTATAGTTGCTTGATAATATAATGATCTTGCTATGTTCGATTTAAGATTTGTTACCACTGATAGATAGGTATTTTCAAGGGCTTTTTGCATGACAAGTTTTAGCTTCTTCAAAATGATATTAAGGGAGATATTAACTTGCGAAGTGTCATTTTCTTTCCAGTTACTCCTCGCCGTCCGACTGTTGTGTGCGAATCTTTACACACACAAGCTGCCCAGCTGACAGAGGTTGGTTCTATTTGCTCTATAATAAAATCATCTTGCTATGTTCGATTTAAGATTTGTTACCACTGATAGATAGGTATTTTCAAGGGCTATTTGCATGACAGGTTTTAGCTTCGTCAAAATGATATTAAGGGAGATATTAACTTGCGAAGTGTAATTTTCTTTCCAGTTACATCTCGCCGTCCGACTGTTGTGTGCGTCTCTCTACACACACAAGCTGCCCAGCTGACAGAGGTTAGTTTTATTTGCTCTATAATAAAATCATCTTGCTATGTTCGATTTAAGATTGGTTACCACTGATAGATAGGTATTTTCAAGGTCTATTTGCATGACAAGTTTTAGCTTCGCCAAAATGATATTAAGGGAGATATTAACTTGCGAAGTGTCATTTTCTTTCCAGTTACTCCTCGCCGTCCGACTGTTGTGTGCGGCTCTTTACACACACAAGCTCTTCAGCTGACAGAGGTTAGTTCTAGTTGCTCTATAGAAAAATCATCTTGCTATGTTCGATTTAAGATTTGTTACCACTGATAGATAGGTATTTTCAAGGGCTTTTTGCATGACAAGTTTTAGCTTCGTCAAAATGATATTAAGGGAGATATTAACTTGCAAAGTGTAATTTTCTTTCCAGTTACTTCTCGCCGACCGACTGTTGTGTGCGTCTCTCTACACACACAAGCTGCCCAGCTGACAGAGGTTGGTTCTAGTTGCTTGATCAAATAATCATCTTGCTATGTTCGATTTAAGATTTTTTATTACTGATAGACAGGTATTTTCAAGGGCTGTTTGCGTGCCAAGTTTTAGCTTCGTCAAAATGATATTAAGGGAGATATTAATTTGCAAAGTGTAATTTTCTTTCCAGTTACTCCTCGCCGACCGACTGTTGTGTGCGTCTCTCTACACACACAAGCTGCCCAGCTGACAGAGGTTGGTTCTATTTGCTTGATCATATAATCAACTTGCTATGTTCGATTTAAGATTTGTTACCACTGATAGATAGGTATTTTCAAGGGCTTTTTGCATGACAAGTTTTAGCTTCGTCCAAATGATATTAAGGGAGATATTAACTTGCAAAGTGTAATTTTCTTTAAAGTTACTCCTCGCCGTCCGACAGTTGTGTGCGTCTCTCTACACATACAAGCTGCCCAGCTGACATAGGTTGGTTCTAGTTGCTTCATAATATAATGATCTTGCTATGTTCGATTTAAGATTTGTTACCACTGATAGATAGGTATTTTCAAGGGCTTTTTGCATGACAAGTTTTAGCTTCTTCAAAATGATATTAAGGGAGATATTAACTTGCGAAGTGTCATTTTCTTTCCAGTTACTCCTCGCCGTCCGACTGTTGTGTGCGAATCTTTACACACACAAGCTGCCCAGCTGACAGAGGTTGGTTCTATTTGCTCTATAATAAAATCATCTTGCTATGTTCGATTTAAGATTTGTTACCACTGATAGATAGGTATTTTCAAGGGCTTTTTGCATGACAAGTTTTAGCTTCGCCAAAATGATATTAAGGGAGATATTAACTTGCGAAGTGTCATTTTCTTTCCAGTTACTCCTCGCCGTCCGACTGTTGTGTGCGGCTCTTTACACACACAAGCTCTTCAGCTGACAGAGGTTAGTTCTAGTTGCTCTATAGAAAAATCATCTTGCTATGTTCGATTTAAGATTTGTTACCACTGATAGATAGGTATTTTCAAGGGCTTTTTGCATGACAAGTTTTAGCTTCGTCAAAATGATATTAAGGGAGATATTAACTTGCAAAGTGTAATTTTCTTTCCAGTTACTTCTCGCCGACCGACTGTTGTGTGCGTCTCTCTACACACACATGCTGCCCAGCTGACAGAGGTTGGTTCTAGTTGCTTGATCAAATAATCATCTGGCTATGTTCGATTTAAAAATTTTTAATACTGATAGACAGGTATTTTCAAGGGCTGTTTGCGTGCCAAGTTTTAGCTTCGTCAAAATGATATTAAGGGAGATATTAACTTGCAAAGTGTAATTTTCTTTCCAGTTACTTCTCGCCGACCGACTGTTGTGTGCGTCTCTCTACACACACAAGCTGCCCAGCTGACAGAGGTTGGTTCTATTTGCTTGATCATATAATCAACTTGCTATGTTCGATTTAAGATTTGTTACCACTGATAGATAGGTATTTTCAAGGGCTTTTTGCATGACAAGTTTTAGCTTCGTCCAAATGATATTAAGGGAGATATTAACTTGCAAAGTGTAATTTTCTTTCCAGTTACTCCTCGCCGTCCGACAGTTGTGTGCGTCTCTCTACACATACAAGCTGCCCAGCTGACATAGGTTGGTTCTAGTTGCTTCATAATATAATGATCTTGCTATGTTCGATTTAAGATTTGTTACCACTGATAGATAGGTATTTTCAAGGGCTTTTTGCATGACAAGTTTTAGCTTCTTCAAAATGATATTAAGGGAGATATTAACTTGCGAAGTGTCATTTTCTTTCCAGTTACTCCTCGCCGTCCGACTGTTGTGTGCGAATCTTTACACACACAAGCTGCCCAGCTGACAGAGGTTGGTTCTATTTGCTCTATAATAAAATCATCTTGCTATGTTCGATTTAAGATTTGTTACCACTGATAGATAGGTATTTTCAAGGGCTTTTTGCATGACAAGTTTTAGCTTCGCCAAAATGATATTAAGGGAGATTTTAACTTGCGAAGTGTCATTTTCTTTCCAGTTACTCCTCGCCGTCCGACTGTTGTGTGCGGCTCTTTACACACACAAGCTCTTCAGCTGACAGAGGTTAGTTCTAGTTGCTCTATAGAAAAATCATCTTGCTATGTTCGATTTAAGATTTGTTACCACTGATAGATAGGTATTTTCAAGGGCTTTTTGCATGACAAGTTTTAGCTTCGTCAAAATGATATTAAGGGAGATATTAACTTGCAAAGTGTAATTTTCTTTCCAGTTACTTCTCGCCGACCGACTGTTGTGTGCGTCTCTCTACACACACATGCTGCCCAGCTGACAGAGGTTGGTTCTAGTTGCTTGATCAAATAATCATCTGGCTATGTTCGATTTAAGATTTTTTATTACTGATAGACAGGTATTTTCAAGGGCTGTTTGCGTGCCAAGTTTTAGCTTCGTCAAAATGATATTAAGGGAGATATTAACTTGCAAAGTGTAATTTTCTTTCCAGTTACTTCTCGCCGACCGACTGTTGTGTGCGTCTCTCTACACACACAAGCTGCCCAGCTGACAGAGGTTGGTTCTATTTGCTTGATCATATAATCAACTTGCTATGTTCGATTTAAGATTTGTTACCACTGATAGATAGGTATTTTCAAGGGCTTTTTGCATGACAAGTTTTAGCTTCGTCCAAATGATATTAAGGGAGATATTAACTTGCGAAGTGTCATTTTCTTTCCAGTTACTCCTCGCCGTCCGACTGTTGTGTGCGGCTCTTTACACACACAAGCTCTTCAGCTGACAGAGGTTAGTTCTAGTTGCTCTATAATAAAATCATCTTGCTATGTTCGATTTAAGATTTTTTTACCACTGATAGACAGGTATTTTCAAGGGCTGTTTGCGTGCCAAGTTTTAGCTTCGTCAAAATGATATTAAGGGAGATATTAACTTGCAAAGTGTAATTTTCTTTCCAGTTACTCCTCGCCGTCCGACTGTTGTGTGCGTCTCTCTACACACACGAGCTGCCCAGCTGACAGAGGTTGGTTCTAGTTGCTTGATCATATAATCATCTTGCTCTGTTCGATTTAAGACTTGTTACCACTGATAGATAGGTATTTTCAAGGGCTATTTGCATGACAAGTTTTAGCTTCGTCAAAATGATATTAAGGGAGATATTAATTTGCGAAATGTCATTTTCTTTCCAGTTACTCCTCGCCGTCCGACAGTTGTGTGCGTCTCTCTACACATACAAGCTGCCCAGCTGACATAGGTTGGTTCTAGTTGCTTGATAATATAATGATCTTGCTATGTTCGATTTAAGATTTGTTACCACTGATAGATAGGTATTTTCAAGGGCTTTTTGCATGACAAGTTTTAGCTTCGTCAAAATGATATTAAGGGAGATATTAACTTGCGAAGTGTCATTTTCTTTCCAGTTACTCCTCGCCGTCCGACTGTTGTGTGCGGATCTTTACACACACAAGCTGCCCAGCTGACAGAGGTTAGTTCTAGTTGCTCTATAATAAAATCATCTTGTTATGTTCGATTTAAGAATTTTTACCACTGATAGATAGGTATTTTCAAGGGCTGTTTGCGTGCCAAGTTTTAGCTTCGTCAAAATAATAATGAAGGAGATATTAACTTGCAAAGTGTAATTTTCTTTCCAGTTACTTCTCGCCGACCGACTGTTGTGTGCGTCTCTCTACAAACACAAGCTGCCCAGCTGACAGAGGTTGGTTCTAGTTGCTTGATCATATAATCATCTTGCTATGTTCGATTTAAGATTTGTTACCACTGATAGATAGGTATTTTCAAGGGCTATTTGCATGACAAGTTTTAGCTTCGTCAAAATGATTTTAAGGGAGATATTAACTTGCGAAGTGTCATTTTCTTTCCAGTTACTCCTCGCCGTCCGACTGTTGTGTGCGTCTCTCTACACACACAAGCTGCCCAGCTGACAGAGGTTTGTTCTAGTTGCTCCATCATAAAAGCATCTTGCTATCTTCGATTTAAGATTTGTTACCACTGATAGATAGGTATTTTCAAGGGCTATTTGCATGACAAGTTTTAGCTTCGTCAAAATGATATTAAGGGAGATATTAACATGCAAAGTGTCATTTTCTTTCCAGTTACTCCTCGCCGTCCGACTATTGTTTGCGGCTCTTTACACACACAAGCTGCCCATCTGACAGAGGTTAGTTCTAGTTGCTCTATAATAAAATCATCTTGCTATGTTCGATTTCAGATTTTTTACCACTGATAGACAGGTATTTTCAAGGGCTGTTTGCGTGCCAAGTTTTAGCTTCATCAAAATAATAATGAAGGAGATATTAACTTGCAAAGTGTAATTTTCTTTCCAGTTACTTCTCGCCGACCGACTGTTTTGTGCGTCTCTCTACAAACACAAGCTGCCCAGCTGACAGAGGTTGGTTCTAGTTGCTTGATCATATAATCATCTTGCTATGTTCGATTTAAGATTTGTTACCACTGATAGATAGATATTTTCAAGGGCTACTTGCATGACAAGTTTTAGCTTCGTCAAAATGATATTAAGGGAGATATTAACTTGCAAAGTGAAATTTTCTTTCCAGTGACTTCTCGCCGACCGACTGTTGTGTGCGTCTCTCTACACACACAAGCTGCCCAGTTGACAGAGGTTGGTTCTAGTTGCTCTATAATAAATTCATCTTGCTATCTTCGATTTAAGATTTTTTACCACAGATAGAAAGGTATTTTCAAGGGCTATTTGCATGACAAGTTTTAGCTTCGTCAATATGATATTAAGGGAGATATTAACTTGCGAAGTGTCATTTTCTTTCCAGTTACTCCTCGCCGTCCGACTGTTGTGTGCGTCTCTCTACACACACAAGCTGCCCAGCTGACAGAGGTTGGTTCTAGTTTCTTGATCATATAATCATCTTGCTATATTCGATTTAAGATTTGTTACCACTGATAGATAGATATTTTCAAGCGCTATTTGCATGACAAGTTTTAGCTTCGTCAATATGATATTAAGGGAGATATTAATTTGCGAAATGTCATTTTCTTTCCAGTTACTCCTCGCCGACCGACTGTTGTGTGCGTCTCTCTACACACACGAGCTGCCCAGCTGACAGAGGTTGGTTCTAGTTGCTTGATCATATAATCATCTTGCTCTGTTCGATTTAAGACTTGTTACCACTGATAGATAGGTATTTTCAAGGGCTATTTGCATGACAAGTTTTAGCTTCGTCAAAATGATATTAAGGGAGATATTAATTTGCGAAATGTAATTTTCTTTCCAGTTACTCCTCGCCGTCCGACTGTTGTGTGCGTCTCTCTACACACACAAGCTGCCCAGCTGACAGAGGTTGGTTCTATTTGCTTGATCATATAATCAACTTGCTATGTTCGATTTAAGATTTGTTACCACTGATAGATAGGTATTTTCAAGGGCTTTTTGCATGACAAGTTTTAGCTTCGTCCAAATGATATTAAGGGAGATATTAACTTGCAAAGTGTAATTTTCTTTCCAGTTACTCCTCGCCGTCCGACAGTTGTGTGCGTCTCTCTACACATACAAGCTGCCCAGCTGACATAGGTTGGTTCTAGTTGCTTCATAATATAATGATCTTGCTATGTTCGATTTAAGATTTGTTACCACTGATAGATAGGTATTTTCAAGGGCTTTTTGCATGACAAGTTTTAGCTTCTTCAAAATGATATTAAGGGAGATATTAACTTGCGAAGTGTCATTTTCTTTCCAGTTACTCCTCGCCGTCCGACTGTTGTGTGCGAATCTTTACACACACAAGCTGCCCAGCTGACAGAGGTTGGTTCTATTTGCTCTATAATAAAATCATCTTGCTATGTTCGATTTAAGATTTGTTACCACTGATAGATAGGTATTTTCAAGGGCTTTTTGCATGACAAGTTTTAGCTTCGCCAAAATGATATTAAGGGAGATATTAACTTGCGAAGTGTCATTTTCTTTCCAGTTACTCCTCGCCGTCCGACTGTTGTGTGCGGCTCTTTACACACACAAGCTCTTCAGCTGACAGAGGTTAGTTCTAGTTGCTCTATAGAAAAATCATCTTGCTATGTTCGATTTAAGATTTGTTACCACTGATAGATAGGTATTTTCAAGGGCTTTTTGCATGACAAGTTTTAGCTTCGTCAAAATGATATTAAGGGAGATATTAACTTGCAAAGTGTAATTTTCTTTCCAGTTACTTCTCGCCGACCGACTGTTGTGTGCGTCTCTCTACACACACATGCTGCCCAGCTGACAGAGGTTGGTTCTAGTTGCTTGATCAAATAATCATCTGGCTATGTTCGATTTAAGATTTTTTATTACTGATAGACAGGTATTTTCAAGGGCTGTTTGCGTGCCAAGTTTTAGCTTCGTCAAAATGATATTAAGGGAGATATTAACTTGCAAAGTGTAATTTTCTTTCCAGTTACTTCTCGCCGACCGACTGTTGTGTGCGTCTCTCTACACACACAAGCTGCCCAGCTGACAGAGGTTGGTTCTATTTGCTTGATCATATAATCAACTTGCTATGTTCGATTTAAGATTTGTTACCACTGATAGATAGGTATTTTCAAGGGCTTTTTGCATGACAAGTTTTAGCTTCGTCCAAATGATATTAAGGGAGATATTAACTTGCGAAGTGTCATTTTCTTTCCAGTTACTCCTCGCCGTCCGACTGTTGTGTGCGGCTCTTTACACACACAAGCTCTTCAGCTGACAGAGGTTAGTTCTAGTTGCTCTATAATAAAATCATCTTGCTATGTTCGATTTAAGATTTTTTTACCACTGATAGACAGGTATTTTCAAGGGCTGTTTGCGTGCCAAGTTTTAGCTTCGTCAAAATGATATTAAGGGAGATATTAACTTGCAAAGTGTAATTTTCTTTCCAGTTACTCCTCGCCGTCCGACTGTTGTGTGCGTCTCTCTACACACACGAGCTGCCCAGCTGACAGAGGTTGGTTCTAGTTGCTTGATCATATAATCATCTTGCTCTGTTCGATTTAAGACTTGTTACCACTGATAGATAGGTATTTTCAAGGGCTATTTGCATGACAAGTTTTAGCTTCGTCAAAATGATATTAAGGGAGATATTAATTTGCGAAATGTCATTTTCTTTCCAGTTACTCCTCGCCGTCCGACAGTTGTGTGCGTCTCTCTACACATACAAGCTGCCCAGCTGACATAGGTTGGTTCTAGTTGCTTGATAATATAATGATCTTGCTATGTTCGATTTAAGATTTGTTACCACTGATAGATAGGTATTTTCAAGGGCTTTTTGCATGACAAGTTTTAGCTTCTTCAAAATGATATTAAGGGAGATATTAACTTGCGAAGTGTCATTTTCTTTCCAGTTACTCCTCGCCGTCCGACTGTTGTGTGCGAATCTTTACACACACAAGCTGCCCAGCTGACAGAGGTTGGTTCTATTTGCTCTATAATAAAATCATCTTGCTATGTTCGATTTAAGATTTGTTACCACTGATAGATAGGTATTTTCAAGGGCTATTTGCATGACAGGTTTTAGCTTCGTCAAAATGATATTAAGGGAGATATTAACTTGCGAAGTGTCATTTTCTTTCCAGTTACTCCTCGCCGTCCGACTGTTGTGTGCGTCTCTCTACACACACAAGCTGCCCAGCTGACAGAGGTTAGTTCTATTTGCTCTATAATAAAATCATCTTGCTATGTTCGATTTAAGATTGGTTACCACTGATAGATAGGTATTTTCAAGGGCTATTTGCATGACAGGTTTTAGCTTCGTCAAAATGATATTAAGGGAGATATTAACTTGCGAAGTGTAATTTTCTTTCCAGTTACTCCTCGCCGTCCGACTGTTGTGTGCGTCTCTCTACACACACAAGCTGCCCAGCTGACAGAGGTTGGTTCTATTTGCTTGATTATATAATCATCTTGCTATGTTCGATTTAAGACTTGTTACCACAGATAGATAGGTATTTTCAAGGGCTATTTGCATGACAAGTTTTAGTTTCGTCAAAATGATATTAAGGTAGATATTAACTTGCGAAGTGTCATTTTCTTTCCAGTTACTCCTCGCCGTCCGACTATTGTTTGCGGTTCTTTACACACACAAGCTGCCCAGTTGACAGAGGTTAGTTCTAGTTGCTCTATAATAAAATCATCTTGCTGTCTTCGATTTAAGATTTTTTACCACTGATAGAAAGGTATTTTCAAGGTCTATTTGCATGACAACTTTAAGCTTCGTCAAAATGATATTAAGGGAGATATTAACTTGCAAAGTGTCATTTTCTTTCCAGTTACTTCTCGCCGACCGACTGTTGTGTGCGTCTCTCTACACACACAAGCTCTTCAGCTGACAGAGGTTAGTTCTAGTTGCTCTATAATAAAATCATCTTGCTATGTTCGATTTAAGATTTTTTACCACTGATAGACAGGTATTTTCAAAGGCTGTTTGCGTGCCAAGTTTTAGCTTCGTCAAAATGATATTAAGGGAGATATTAACTTGCAAAGTGTAATTTTCTTTCCAGTTACTCCTCGCCGTCCGACTGTTGTGTGCGTCTCTCTACACACACGAGCTGCCCAGCTGACAGAGGTTGGTTCTAGTTGCTTGATCATATAATCATCTTGCTATCTTCGATTTAAGATTTTTTACCACTGATAGACAGGTATTTTCAAGTTCTGTTTGCGTGCCAAGTTTTAGCTTCGTCAAAATGATATTAAGGGAGATATTAACTTGCAAAGTGTAATTTTCTTTCCAGTTACTCCTCGCCGTCCGACTGTTGTGTGCGTCTCTCTACACACACGAGCTGCCCAGCTGACAGAGGTTGGTTCTAGTTGCTTGATCATATAATCATCTTGCTATCTTCGATTTAAGATTTTTTACCACTGATAGACAGGTATTTTCAAGTTCTGTTTGCGTGCCAAGTTTTAGCTTCGTCAAAATGATATTAAGGGAGATATTAACTTGCAAAGTGTAATTTTCTTTCCAGTTACTTCTCGCCGACCGACTGTTGTGTGCGTCTCTCTACACACACAAGCTGCCCAGCTGACAGAGGTTGGTTCTATTTGCTTGATCATATAATCAACTTGCTATGTTCGATTTAAGATTTGTTACCACTGATAGATAGGTATTTTCAAGGGCTTTTTGCATGACAAGTTTTAGCTTCGTCCAAATGATATTAAGGGAGATATTAACTTGCGAAGTGTCATTTTCTTTCCAGTTACTCCTCGCCGTCCGACTGTTGTGTGCGGCTCTTTACACACACAAGCTCTTCAGCTGACAGAGGTTAGTTCTAGTTGCTCTATAATAAAATCATCTTGCTATGTTCGATTTAAGATTTTTTTACCACTGATAGACAGGTATTTTCAAGGGCTGTTTGCGTGCCAAGTTTTAGCTTCGTCAAAATGATATTAAGGGAGATATTAACTTGCAAAGTGTAATTTTCTTTCCAGTTACTCCTCGCCGTCCGACTGTTGTGTGCGTCTCTCTACACACACGAGCTGCCCAGCTGACAGAGGTTGGTTCTAGTTGCTTGATCATATAATCATCTTGCTCTGTTCGATTTAAGACTTGTTACCACTGATAGATAGGTATTTTCAAGGGCTTTTTGCATGACAAGTTTTAGCTTCGCCAAATTGATATTAAGGGAGATATTAACTTGCGAAGTGTCATTTTCTTTTCAGTTACTCCTCGCCGTCCGACTGTTGTGTGCGGCTCTTTACACACACAAGCTCTTCAGCTGACAGAGGTTAGTTCTAGTTGCTCTATAATAAAATCATCTTGCTATGTTCGATTTAAGATTTGTTACAACTGATAGATAGGTATTTTCAAGGGCTTTTTGCATGACAAGTTTTAGTTTCGTCAAAATGATATTAAGGTAGATATTAACTTGCGAAGTGTCATTTTTTTTCCAGTTACTCCTCGCCGTCCGACTATTGTTTGCGGTTCTTTACACACACAAGCTGCCAGTTGACAGAGGTTAGTTCTAGTTGCTCTATAATAAAATCATATTGCTGTCTTCGATTTAAGATTTTTTACTACTGATAGATAGGTATTTTCAAGGTCTATTTGCATGACAAGTTTTAGCTTCGCCAAAATGATATTAAGGGAGATATTAACTTGCGAAGTGTCATTTTCTTTCCAGTTACTCCTCGCCGTCCGACTGTTGTGTGCGGCTCTTTACACACACAAGCTCTTCAGCTGACAGAGGTTAGTTCTAGTTGCTCTATAGAAAAATCATCTTGCTATGTTCGATTTAAGATTTGTTACCACTGATAGATAGGTATTTTCAAGGGCTATTTGCATGACAGGTTTTAGCTTCGTCAAAATGATATTAAGGGAGATATTAACTTGCGAAGTGTAATTTTCTTTCCAGTTACTCCTCGCCGTCCGACTGTTGTGTGCGTCTCTCTACACACACAAGCTGCCCAGCTGACAGAGGTTAGTTCTATTTGCTCTATAATAAAATCATCTTGCTATGTTCGATTTAAGATTGGTTACCACTGATAGATAGGTATTTTCAAGGACTATTTGCATGACAAGTTTTAGTTTCGTCAAAATGATATTAAGGTAGATATTAACTTGCGAAGTGTCATTTTCTTTCCAGTTACTCCTCGCCGTCCGACTATTGTTTGCGGTTCTTTACACACACAAGCTGCCCAGTTGACAGAGGTTAGTCCTAGTTGCTCTATAATAAAATCATCTTGCTGTCTTCGATTTAAGATTTTTTACCACTGATAGAAAGGTATTTTCGAGGTCTATTTGCATGACAACTTTAAGCTTCGTCAAAATGATATTAAGGGAGATATTAACTTGCAAAGTGTCATTTTCTTTCCAGTTACTTCTCGCCGACCGACTGTTGTGTGCGTCTCTCTACACACACAAGCTCTTCAGCTGACAGAGGTTAGTTCTAGTTGCTCTATAATAAAATCATCTTGCTATGTTCGATTTAAGATTTTTTACCACTGATAGACAGGTATTTTCAAAGGCTGTTTGCGTGCCAAGTTTTAGCTTCGTCAAAATGATATTAAGGGAGATATTAACTTGCAAAGTGTAATTTTCTTTCCAGTTACTCCTCGCCGTCCGACTGTTGTGTGCGAATCTTTACACACACAAGCTGCCCAGCTGACAGAGGTTGGTTCTATTTGCTCTATAATAAAATCATCTTGCTATGTTCGATTTAAGATTTGTTACCACTGATAGATAGGTATTTTCAAGGGCTATTTGCATGACAGGTTTTAGCTTCGTCAAAATGATATTAAGGGAGATATTAACTTGCGAAGTGTAATTTTCTTTCCAGTTACATCTCGCCGTCCGACTGTTGTGTGCGTCTCTCTACACACACAAGCTGCCCAGCTGACAGAGGTTAGTTTTATTTGCTCTATAATAAAATCATCTTGCTATGTTCGATTTAAGATTGGTTACCACTGATAGATAGGTATTTTCAAGGTCTATTTGCATGACAAGTTTTAGCTTCGCCAAAATGATATTAAGGGAGATATTAACTTGCGAAGTGTCATTTTCTTTCCAGTTACTCCTCGCCGTCCGACTGTTGTGTGCGGCTCTTTACACACACAAGCTCTTCAGCTGACAGAGGTTAGTTCTAGTTGCTCTATAGAAAAATCATCTTGCTATGTTCGATTTAAGATTTGTTACCACTGATAGATAGGTATTTTCAAGGGCTTTTTGCATGACAAGTTTTAGCTTCGTCAAAATGATATTAAGGGAGATATTAACTTGCAAAGTGTAATTTTCTTTCCAGTTACTTCTCGCCGACCGACTGTTGTGTGCGTCTCTCTACACACACAAGCTGCCCAGCTGACAGAGGTTGGTTCTAGTTGCTTGATCAAATAATCATCTTGCTATGTTCGATTTAAGATTTTTTATTACTGATAGACAGGTATTTTCAAGGGCTGTTTGCGTGCCAAGTTTTAGCTTCGTCAAAATGATATTAAGGGAGATATTAATTTGCAAAGTGTAATTTTCTTTCCAGTTACTCCTCGCCGACCGACTGTTGTGTGCGTCTCTCTACACACACAAGCTGCCCAGCTGACAGAGGTTGGTTCTATTTGCTTGATCATATAATCAACTTGCTATGTTCGATTTAAGATTTGTTACCACTGATAGATAGGTATTTTCAAGGGCTTTTTGCATGACAAGTTTTAGCTTCGTCCAAATGATATTAAGGGAGATATTAACTTGCAAAGTGTAATTTTCTTTAAAGTTACTCCTCGCCGTCCGACAGTTGTGTGCGTCTCTCTACACATACAAGCTGCCCAGCTGACATAGGTTGGTTCTAGTTGCTTCATAATATAATGATCTTGCTATGTTCGATTTAAGATTTGTTACCACTGATAGATAGGTATTTTCAAGGGCTTTTTGCATGACAAGTTTTAGCTTCTTCAAAATGATATTAAGGGAGATATTAACTTGCGAAGTGTCATTTTCTTTCCAGTTACTCCTCGCCGTCCGACTGTTGTGTGCGAATCTTTACACACACAAGCTGCCCAGCTGACAGAGGTTGGTTCTATTTGCTCTATAATAAAATCATCTTGCTATGTTCGATTTAAGATTTGTTACCACTGATAGATAGGTATTTTCAAGGGCTTTTTGCATGACAAGTTTTAGCTTCGTCAAAATGATATTAAGGGAGATATTAACTTGCAAAGTGTAATTTTCTTTCCAGTTACTTCTCGCCGACCGACTGTTGTGTGCGTCTCTCTACACACACATGCTGCCCAGCTGACAGAGGTTGGTTCTAGTTGCTTGATCAAATAATCATCTGGCTATGTTCGATTTAAAAATTTTTAATACTGATAGACAGGTATTTTCAAGGGCTGTTTGCGTGCCAAGTTTTAGCTTCGTCAAAATGATATTAAGGGAGATATTAACTTGCAAAGTGTAATTTTCTTTCCAGTTACTTCTCGCCGACCGACTGTTGTGTGCGTCTCTCTACACACACAAGCTGCCCAGCTGACAGAGGTTGGTTCTATTTGCTTGATCATATAATCAACTTGCTATGTTCGATTTAAGATTTGTTACCACTGATAGATAGGTATTTTCAAGGGCTTTTTGCATGACAAGTTTTAGCTTCGTCCAAATGATATTAAGGGAGATATTAACTTGCAAAGTGTAATTTTCTTTCCAGTTACTCCTCGCCGTCCGACAGTTGTGTGCGTCTCTCTACACATACAAGCTGCCCAGCTGACATAGGTTGGTTCTAGTTGCTTCATAATATAATGATCTTGCTATGTTCGATTTAAGATTTGTTACCACTGATAGATAGGTATTTTCAAGGGCTTTTTGCATGACAAGTTTTAGCTTCTTCAAAATGATATTAAGGGAGATATTAACTTGCGAAGTGTCATTTTCTTTCCAGTTACTCCTCGCCGTCCGACTGTTGTGTGCGAATCTTTACACACACAAGCTGCCCAGCTGACAGAGGTTGGTTCTATTTGCTCTATAATAAAATCATCTTGCTATGTTCGATTTAAGATTTGTTACCACTGATAGATAGGTATTTTCAAGGGCTTTTTGCATGACAAGTTTTAGCTTCGCCAAAATGATATTAAGGGAGATTTTAACTTGCGAAGTGTCATTTTCTTTCCAGTTACTCCTCGCCGTCCGACTGTTGTGTGCGGCTCTTTACACACACAAGCTCTTCAGCTGACAGAGGTTAGTTCTAGTTGCTCTATAGAAAAATCATCTTGCTATGTTCGATTTAAGATTTGTTACCACTGATAGATAGGTATTTTCAAGGGCTTTTTGCATGACAAGTTTTAGCTTCGTCAAAATGATATTAAGGGAGATATTAACTTGCAAAGTGTAATTTTCTTTCCAGTTACTTCTCGCCGACCGACTGTTGTGTGCGTCTCTCTACACACACATGCTGCCCAGCTGACAGAGGTTGGTTCTAGTTGCTTGATCAAATAATCATCTGGCTATGTTCGATTTAAGATTTTTTATTACTGATAGACAGGTATTTTCAAGGGCTGTTTGCGTGCCAAGTTTTAGCTTCGTCAAAATGATATTAAGGGAGATATTAACTTGCAAAGTGTAATTTTCTTTCCAGTTACTTCTCGCCGACCGACTGTTGTGTGCGTCTCTCTACACACACAAGCTGCCCAGCTGACAGAGGTTGGTTCTATTTGCTTGATCATATAATCAACTTGCTATGTTCGATTTAAGATTTGTTACCACTGATAGATAGGTATTTTCAAGGGCTTTTTGCATGACAAGTTTTAGCTTCGTCCAAATGATATTAAGGGAGATATTAACTTGCGAAGTGTCATTTTCTTTCCAGTTACTCCTCGCCGTCCGACTGTTGTGTGCGGCTCTTTACACACACAAGCTCTTCAGCTGACAGAGGTTAGTTCTAGTTGCTCTATAATAAAATCATCTTGCTATGTTCGATTTAAGATTTTTTTACCACTGATAGACAGGTATTTTCAAGGGCTGTTTGCGTGCCAAGTTTTAGCTTCGTCAAAATGATATTAAGGGAGATATTAACTTGCAAAGTGTAATTTTCTTTCCAGTTACTCCTCGCCGTCCGACTGTTGTGTGCGTCTCTCTACACACACGAGCTGCCCAGCTGACAGAGGTTGGTTCTAGTTGCTTGATCATATAATCATCTTGCTCTGTTCGATTTAAGACTTGTTACCACTGATAGATAGGTATTTTCAAGGGCTATTTGCATGACAAGTTTTAGCTTCGTCAAAATGATATTAAGGGAGATATTAATTTGCGAAATGTCATTTTCTTTCCAGTTACTCCTCGCCGTCCGACAGTTGTGTGCGTCTCTCTACACATACAAGCTGCCCAGCTGACATAGGTTGGTTCTAGTTGCTTGATAATATAATGATCTTGCTATGTTCGATTTAAGATTTGTTACCACTGATAGATAGGTATTTTCAAGGGCTTTTTGCATGACAAGTTTTAGCTTCGTCAAAATGATATTAAGGGAGATATTAACTTGCGAAGTGTCATTTTCTTTCCAGTTACTCCTCGCCGTCCGACTGTTGTGTGCGGATCTTTACACACACAAGCTGCCCAGCTGACAGAGGTTAGTTCTAGTTGCTCTATAATAAAATCATCTTGTTATGTTCGATTTAAGAATTTTTACCACTGATAGATAGGTATTTTCAAGGGCTGTTTGCGTGCCAAGTTTTAGCTTCGTCAAAATAATAATGAAGGAGATATTAACTTGCAAAGTGTAATTTTCTTTCCAGTTACTTCTCGCCGACCGACTGTTGTGTGCGTCTCTCTACAAACACAAGCTGCCCAGCTGACAGAGGTTGGTTCTAGTTGCTTGATCATATAATCATCTTGCTATGTTCGATTTAAGATTTGTTACCACTGATAGATAGGTATTTTCAAGGGCTATTTGCATGACAAGTTTTAGCTTCGTCAAAATGATTTTAAGGGAGATATTAACTTGCGAAGTGTCATTTTCTTTCCAGTTACTCCTCGCCGTCCGACTGTTGTGTGCGTCTCTCTACACACACAAGCTGCCCAGCTGACAGAGGTTTGTTCTAGTTGCTCCATCATAAAAGCATCTTGCTATCTTCGATTTAAGATTTGTTACCACTGATAGATAGGTATTTTCAAGGGCTATTTGCATGACAAGTTTTAGCTTCGTCAAAATGATATTAAGGGAGATATTAACATGCAAAGTGTCATTTTCTTTCCAGTTACTCCTCGCCGTCCGACTATTGTTTGCGGCTCTTTACACACACAAGCTGCCCATCTGACAGAGGTTAGTTCTAGTTGCTCTATAATAAAATCATCTTGCTATGTTCGATTTCAGATTTTTTACCACTGATAGACAGGTATTTTCAAGGGCTGTTTGCGTGCCAAGTTTTAGCTTCATCAAAATAATAATGAAGGAGATATTAACTTGCAAAGTGTAATTTTCTTTCCAGTTACTTCTCGCCGACCGACTGTTTTGTGCGTCTCTCTACAAACACAAGCTGCCCAGCTGACAGAGGTTGGTTCTAGTTGCTTGATCATATAATCATCTTGCTATGTTCGATTTAAGATTTGTTACCACTGATAGATAGATATTTTCAAGGGCTACTTGCATGACAAGTTTTAGCTTCGTCAAAATGATATTAAGGGAGATATTAACTTGCAAAGTGAAATTTTCTTTCCAGTGACTTCTCGCCGACCGACTGTTGTGTGCGTCTCTCTACACACACAAGCTGCCCAGTTGACAGAGGTTGGTTCTAGTTGCTCTATAATAAATTCATCTTGCTATCTTCGATTTAAGATTTTTTACCACACATAGAAAGGTATTTTCAAGGGCTATTTGCATGACAAGTTTTAGCTTCGTCAATATGATATTAAGGGAGATATTAACTTGCGAAGTGTCATTTTCTTTCCAGTTACTCCTCGCCGTCCGACTGTTGTGTGCGTCTCTCTACACACACAAGCTGCCCAGCTGACAGAGGTTGGTTCTAGTTTCTTGATCATATAATCATCTTGCTATATTCGATTTAAGATTTGTTACCACTGATAGATAGATATTTTCAAGCGCTATTTGCATGACAAGTTTTAGCTTCGTCAATATGATATTAAGGGAGATATTAATTTGCGAAATGTCATTTTCTTTCCAGTTACTCCTCGCCGACCGACTGTTGTGTGCGTCTCTCTACACACACGAGCTGCCCAGCTGACAGAGGTTGGTTCTAGTTGCTTGATCATATAATCATCTTGCTCTGTTCGATTTAAGACTTGTTACCACTGATAGATAGGTATTTTCAAGGGCTATTTGCATGACAAGTTTTAGCTTCGTCAAAATGATATTAAGGGAGATATTAATTTGCGAAATGTAATTTTCTTTCCAGTTACTCCTCGCCGTCCGACTGTTGTGTGCGTCTCTCTACACACACAAGCTGCCCAGCTGACAGAGGTTGGTTCTATTTGCTTGATCATATAATCAACTTGCTATGTTCGATTTAAGATTTGTTACCACTGATAGATAGGTATTTTCAAGGGCTTTTTGCATGACAAGTTTTAGCTTCGTCCAAATGATATTAAGGGAGATATTAACTTGCAAAGTGTAATTTTCTTTCCAGTTACTCCTCGCCGTCCGACAGTTGTGTGCGTCTCTCTACACATACAAGCTGCCCAGCTGACATAGGTTGGTTCTAGTTGCTTCATAATATAATGATCTTGCTATGTTCGATTTAAGATTTGTTACCACTGATAGATAGGTATTTTCAAGGGCTTTTTGCATGACAAGTTTTAGCTTCTTCAAAATGATATTAAGGGAGATATTAACTTGCGAAGTGTCATTTTCTTTCCAGTTACTCCTCGCCGTCCGACTGTTGTGTGCGAATCTTTACACACACAAGCTGCCCAGCTGACAGAGGTTGGTTCTATTTGCTCTATAATAAAATCATCTTGCTATGTTCGATTTAAGATTTGTTACCACTGATAGATAGGTATTTTCAAGGGCTTTTTGCATGACAAGTTTTAGCTTCGCCAAAATGATATTAAGGGAGATATTAACTTGCGAAGTGTCATTTTCTTTCCAGTTACTCCTCGCCGTCCGACTGTTGTGTGCGGCTCTTTACACACACAAGCTCTTCAGCTGACAGAGGTTAGTTCTAGTTGCTCTATAGAAAAATCATCTTGCTATGTTCGATTTAAGATTTGTTACCACTGATAGATAGGTATTTTCAAGGGCTTTTTGCATGACAAGTTTTAGCTTCGTCAAAATGATATTAAGGGAGATATTAACTTGCAAAGTGTAATTTTCTTTCCAGTTACTTCTCGCCGACCGACTGTTGTGTGCGTCTCTCTACACACACATGCTGCCCAGCTGACAGAGGTTGGTTCTAGTTGCTTGATCAAATAATCATCTGGCTATGTTCGATTTAAGATTTTTTATTACTGATAGACAGGTATTTTCAAGGGCTGTTTGCGTGCCAAGTTTTAGCTTCGTCAAAATGATATTAAGGGAGATATTAACTTGCAAAGTGTAATTTTCTTTCCAGTTACTTCTCGCCGACCGACTGTTGTGTGCGTCTCTCTACACACACAAGCTGCCCAGCTGACAGAGGTTGGTTCTATTTGCTTGATCATATAATCAACTTGCTATGTTCGATTTAAGATTTGTTACCACTGATAGATAGGTATTTTCAAGGGCTTTTTGCATGACAAGTTTTAGCTTCGTCCAAATGATATTAAGGGAGATATTAACTTGCGAAGTGTCATTTTCTTTCCAGTTACTCCTCGCCGTCCGACTGTTGTGTGCGGCTCTTTACACACACAAGCTCTTCAGCTGACAGAGGTTAGTTCTAGTTGCTCTATAATAAAATCATCTTGCTATGTTCGATTTAAGATTTTTTTACCACTGATAGACAGGTATTTTCAAGGGCTGTTTGCGTGCCAAGTTTTAGCTTCGTCAAAATGATATTAAGGGAGATATTAACTTGCAAAGTGTAATTTTCTTTCCAGTTACTCCTCGCCGTCCGACTGTTGTGTGCGTCTCTCTACACACACGAGCTGCCCAGCTGACAGAGGTTGGTTCTAGTTGCTTGATCATATAATCATCTTGCTCTGTTCGATTTAAGACTTGTTACCACTGATAGATAGGTATTTTCAAGGGCTATTTGCATGACAAGTTTTAGCTTCGTCAAAATGATATTAAGGGAGATATTAATTTGCGAAATGTCATTTTCTTTCCAGTTACTCCTCGCCGTCCGACAGTTGTGTGCGTCTCTCTACACATACAAGCTGCCCAGCTGACATAGGTTGGTTCTAGTTGCTTGATAATATAATGATCTTGCTATGTTCGATTTAAGATTTGTTACCACTGATAGATAGGTATTTTCAAGGGCTTTTTGCATGACAAGTTTTAGCTTCTTCAAAATGATATTAAGGGAGATATTAACTTGCGAAGTGTCATTTTCTTTCCAGTTACTCCTCGCCGTCCGACTGTTGTGTGCGAATCTTTACACACACAAGCTGCCCAGCTGACAGAGGTTGGTTCTATTTGCTCTATAATAAAATCATCTTGCTATGTTCGATTTAAGATTTGTTACCACTGATAGATAGGTATTTTCAAGGGCTATTTGCATGACAGGTTTTAGCTTCGTCAAAATGATATTAAGGGAGATATTAACTTGCGAAGTGTCATTTTCTTTCCAGTTACTCCTCGCCGTCCGACTGTTGTGTGCGTCTCTCTACACACACAAGCTGCCCAGCTGACAGAGGTTAGTTCTATTTGCTCTATAATAAAATCATCTTGCTATGTTCGATTTAAGATTGGTTACCACTGATAGATAGGTATTTTCAAGGGCTATTTGCATGACAGGTTTTAGCTTCGTCAAAATGATATTAAGGGAGATATTAACTTGCGAAGTGTAATTTTCTTTCCAGTTACTCCTCGCCGTCCGACTGTTGTGTGCGTCTCTCTACACACACAAGCTGCCCAGCTGACAGAGGTTGGTTCTATTTGCTTGATTATATAATCATCTTGCTATGTTCGATTTAAGACTTGTTACCACAGATAGATAGGTATTTTCAAGGGCTATTTGCATGACAAGTTTTAGTTTCGTCAAAATGATATTAAGGTAGATATTAACTTGCGAAGTGTCATTTTCTTTCCAGTTACTCCTCGCCGTCCGACTATTGTTTGCGGTTCTTTACACACACAAGCTGCCCAGTTGACAGAGGTTAGTTCTAGTTGCTCTATAATAAAATCATCTTGCTGTGTTCGATTTAAGATTTGTTACCACTGATAGATAGGTATTTTCAAGGGCTATTTGCATGACAGGTTTTAGCTTCGTCAAAATGATATTAAGGGAGATATTAACTTGCGAAGTGTCATTTTCTTTCCAGTTACTCCTCGCCGTCCGACTGTTGTGTGCGGCTCTTTACACACACAAGCTCTTCAGCTGACAGAGGTTAGTTCTAGTTGCTCTATAATAAAATCATCTTGCTATGTTCGATTTAAGATTTTTTTACCACTGATAGACAGGTATTTTCAAGGGCTGTTTGCGTGCCAAGTTTTAGCTTCGTCAAAATGATATTAAGGGAGATATTAACTTGCAAAGTGTAATTTTCTTTCCAGTTACTCCTCGCCGTCCGACTGTTGTGTGCGTCTCTCTACACACACGAGCTGCCCAGCTGACAGAGGTTGGTTCTAGTTGCTTGATCATATAATCATCTTGCTCTGTTCGATTTAAGACTTGTTACCACTGATAGATAGGTATTTTCAAGGGCTATTTGCATGACAAGTTTTAGCTTCGTCAAAATGATATTAAGGGAGATATTAATTTGCGAAATGTCATTTTCTTTCCAGTTACTCCTCGCCGTCCGACAGTTGTGTGCGTCTCTCTACACATACAAGCTGCCCAGCTGACATAGGTTGGTTCTAGTTGCTTGATAATATAATGATCTTGCTATGTTCGATTTAAGATTTGTTACCACTGATAGATAGGTATTTTCAAGGGCTTTTTGCATGACAAGTTTTAGCTTCTTCAAAATGATATTAAGGGAGATATTAACTTGCGAAGTGTCATTTTCTTTCCAGTTACTCCTCGCCGTCCGACTGTTGTGTGCGAATCTTTACACACACAAGCTGCCCAGCTGACAGAGGTTGGTTCTATTTGCTCTATAATAAAATCATCTTGCTATGTTCGATTTAAGATTTGTTACCACTGATAGATAGGTATTTTCAAGGGCTATTTGCATGACAGGTTTTAGCTTCGTCAAAATGATATTAAGGGAGATATTAACTTGCGAAGTGTCATTTTCTTTCCAGTTACTCCTCGCCGTCCGACTGTTGTGTGCGTCTCTCTACACACACAAGCTGCCCAGCTGACAGAGGTTAGTTCTATTTGCTCTATAATAAAATCATCTTGCTATGTTCGATTTAAGATTGGTTACCACTGATAGATAGGTATTTTCAAGGGCTATTTGCATGACAGGTTTTAGCTTCGTCAAAATGATATTAAGGGAGATATTAACTTGCGAAGTGTAATTTTCTTTCCAGTTACTCCTCGCCGTCCGACTGTTGTGTGCGTCTCTCTACACACACAAGCTGCCCAGCTGACAGAGGTTGGTTCTATTTGCTTGATTATATAATCATCTTGCTATGTTCGATTTAAGACTTGTTACCACAGATAGATAGGTATTTTCAAGGGCTATTTGCATGACAAGTTTTAGTTTCGTCAAAATGATATTAAGGTAGATATTAACTTGCGAAGTGTCATTTTCTTTCCAGTTACTCCTCGCCGTCCGACTATTGTTTGCGGTTCTTTACACACACAAGCTGCCCAGTTGACAGAGGTTAGTTCTAGTTGCTCTATAATAAAATCATCTTGCTGTCTTCGATTTAAGATTTTTTACCACTGATAGAAAGGTATTTTCAAGGTCTATTTGCATGACAACTTTAAGCTTCGTCAAAATGATATTAAGGGAGATATTAACTTGCAAAGTGTCATTTTCTTTCCAGTTACTTCTCGCCGACCGACTGTTGTGTGCGTCTCTCTACACACACAAGCTCTTCAGCTGACAGAGGTTAGTTCTAGTTGCTCTATAATAAAATCATCTTGCTATGTTCGATTTAAGATTTTTTACCACTGATAGACAGGTATTTTCAAAGGCTGTTTGCGTGCCAAGTTTTAGCTTCGTCAAAATGATATTAAGGGAGATATTAACTTGCAAAGTGTAATTTTCTTTCCAGTTACTCCTCGCCGTCCGACTGTTGTGTGCGTCTCTCTACACACACGAGCTGCCCAGCTGACAGAGGTTGGTTCTAGTTGCTTGATCATATAATCATCTTGCTATCTTCGATTTAAGATTTTTTACCACTGATAGACAGGTATTTTCAAGTTCTGTTTGCGTGCCAAGTTTTAGCTTCGTCAAAATGATATTAAGGGAGATATTAACTTGCAAAGTGTAATTTTCTTTCCAGTTACTCCTCGCCGTCCGACTGTTGTGTGCGTCTCTCTACACACACGAGCTGCCCAGCTGACAGAGGTTGGTTCTAGTTGCTTGATCATATAATCATCTTGCTATCTTCGATTTAAGATTTTTTACCACTGATAGACAGGTATTTTCAAGTTCTGTTTGCGTGCCAAGTTTTAGCTTCGTCAAAATGATATTAAGGGAGATATTAACTTGCAAAGTGTAATTTTCTTTCCAGTTACTCCTCGCCGTCCGACTGTTGTGTGCGTCTCTCTACACACACGAGCTGCCCAGCTGACAGAGGTTGGTTCTAGTTGCTTGATCATATAATCATCTTGCTCTGTTCGATTTAAGACTTGTTACCACTGATAGATAGGTATTTTCAAGGGCTTTTTGCATGACAAGTTTTAGCTTCGCCAAATTGATATTAAGGGAGATATTAACTTGCGAAGTGTCATTTTCTTTTCAGTTACTCCTCGCCGTCCGACTGTTGTGTGCGGCTCTTTACACACACAAGCTCTTCAGCTGACAGAGGTTAGTTCTAGTTGCTCTATAATAAAATCATCTTGCTATGTTCGATTTAAGATTTGTTACAACTGATAGATAGGTATTTTCAAGGGCTTTTTGCATGACAAGTTTTAGTTTCGTCAAAATGATATTAAGGTAGATATTAACTTGCGAAGTGTCATTTTTTTTCCAGTTACTCCTCGCCGTCCGACTATTGTTTGCGGTTCTTTACACACACAAGCTGCCAGTTGACAGAGGTTAGTTCTAGTTGCTCTATAATAAAATCATATTGCTGTCTTCGATTTAAGATTTTTTACTACTGATAGATAGGTATTTTCAAGGTCTATTTGCATGACAAGTTTTAGCTTCGCCAAAATGATATTAAGGGAGATATTAACTTGCGAAGTGTCATTTTCTTTCCAGTTACTCCTCGCCGTCCGACTGTTGTGTGCGGCTCTTTACACACACAAGCTCTTCAGCTGACAGAGGTTAGTTCTAGTTGCTCTATAGAAAAATCATCTTGCTATGTTCGATTTAAGATTTGTTACCACTGATAGATAGGTATTTTCAAGGGCTATTTGCATGACAGGTTTTAGCTTCGTCAAAATGATATTAAGGGAGATATTAACTTGCGAAGTGTAATTTTCTTTCCAGTTACTCCTCGCCGTCCGACTGTTGTGTGCGTCTCTCTACACACACAAGCTGCCCAGCTGACAGAGGTTAGTTCTATTTGCTCTATAATAAAATCATCTTGCTATGTTCGATTTAAGATTGGTTACCACTGATAGATAGGTATTTTCAAGGACTATTTGCATGACAAGTTTTAGTTTCGTCAAAATGATATTAAGGTAGATATTAACTTGCGAAGTGTCATTTTCTTTCCAGTTACTCCTCGCCGTCCGACTATTGTTTGCGGTTCTTTACACACACAAGCTGCCCAGTTGACAGAGGTTAGTCCTAGTTGCTCTATAATAAAATCATCTTGCTGTCTTCGATTTAAGATTTTTTACCACTGATAGAAAGGTATTTTCGAGGTCTATTTGCATGACAACTTTAAGCTTCGTCAAAATGATATTAAGGGAGATATTAACTTGCAAAGTGTCATTTTCTTTCCAGTTACTTCTCGCCGACCGACTGTTGTGTGCGTCTCTCTACACACACAAGCTCTTCAGCTGACAGAGGTTAGTTCTAGTTGCTCTATAATAAAATCATCTTGCTATGTTCGATTTAAGATTTTTTACCACTGATAGACAGGTATTTTCAAAGGCTGTTTGCGTGCCAAGTTTTAGCTTCGTCAAAATGATATTAAGGGAGATATTAACTTGCAAAGTGTAATTTTCTTTCCAGTTACTCCTCGCCGTCCGACTGTTGTGTGCGTCTCTCTACACACACGAGCTGCCCAGCTGACAGAGGTTGGTTCTAGTTGCTTGATCATATAATCATCTTGCTATCTTGGATTTAAGATTTGTTACCACTGATAGATAGGTATTTTCAAGGGCTATTTGCATGACAAGTTTTAGTTTCGTCAAAATGATATTAAGGTAGATATTAACTTGCGAAGTGTCATTTTCTTTCCAGTTACTCCTCGCCGTCCGACTATTGTTTGCGGTTCTTTACACACACAAGCTCTTCAGCTGACAGAGGTTAGTTCTAGTTGCTCTATAATGAAATCATCTTGCTATGTTCGATTTAAGATTTGTTACCACTGACAGATAGGTATTTTCAAGGGCTATTCGCATGACAAGTTTTAGCTTCGTCAAAATGATATTAAGGGAGATATTAACTTGCGAAGTGTCATTTTCTTTCCAGTTACTCCTCCCCGTCCGACTATTGTTTGCGGTTCTTTACACACACAAGCTGCCCAGTTGACAGAGGTTAGTTCTAGTTGCTCTATAATGAAATCATCTTGCTATGTTCGATTTAAGATTTGTTACCACTGATAGATAGGTATTTTCAAGGGCTTTTTGCATGACAAGTTTTAGCTTCTTCAAAATGATATTAAGGGAGATATTAACTTGCGAAGTGTCATTTTCTTTCCAGTTACTCCTCGCCGTCCAACTGTTGTGTGCGAATCTTTACACATACAAGCTGCCCAGCTGACATAGGTTGGTTCTAGTTGCTTGATAATATAATGATCTTGCTATGTTCGATTTAAGATTTGTTACCACTGATAGATAGGTATTTTCAAGGGCTTTTTGCATGACAAGTTTTAGCTTCTTCAAAATGATATTAAGGGAGATATTAACTTGCGAAGTGTCATTTTCTTTCCAGTTACTCCTCGCCGTCCGACTGTTGTGTGCGAATCTTTACACACACAAGCTGCCCAGCTGACAGAGGTTGGTTCTATTTGCTCTATAATAAAATCATCTTGCTATGTTCGATTTAAGATTTGTTACCACTGATAGATAGGTATTTTCAAGGGCTATTTGCATGACAGGTTTTAGCTTCGTCAAAATGATATTAAAGGAGATATTAACTTGCGAAGTGTAATTTTCTTTCCAGTTACTCCTCGCCGTCCGACTGTTGTGTGCGTCTCTCTACACACACAAGCTGCCCAGCTGACAGAGGTTAGTTCTATTTGCTCTATAATAAAATCATCTTGCTATGTTCGATTTAAGATTGGTTACCACTGATAGATAGGTATTTTCAAGGGCTATTTGCATGACAAGTTTTAGCTTCGCCAAAATGATATTAGGGGGATATTAACTTGCGAAGTGTCATTTTCTTTCCAGTTACTCCTCGCCGTCCGACTGTTGTGTGCGGCTCTTTACACACACAAGCTCTTCAGCTGACAGAGGTTAGTTCTAGTTGCTCTATAATGAAATCATCTTGCTATGTTCGATTTAAGATTTGTTACCACTGATAGATAGGTATTTTCAAGGGCTTTTTGCATGACAAGTTTTAGCTTCTTCAAAATGATATTAAGGGAGATATTAACTTGCGAAGTGTCATTTTCTTTCCAGTTACTCCTCGCCGTCCGACTGTTGTGTGCGAATCTTTACACACACAAGCTGCCCAGCTGACAGAGGTTAGTTCTATTTGCTCTATAATAAAATCATCTTGCTATGTTCGATTTAAGATTTGTTACCGCTGATAGAAAGGTATTTTCAAGGGCTATTTGCATGACAGGTTTTAGCTTCGTCAAAATGATATTAAGGGAGATATTAACTTGCGAAGTGTCATTTTCTTTCCAGTTACTCCTCGCCGTCCGACTGTTGTGTGCGTCTCTCTACACACACAAGCTGCCCAGCTGACAGAGGTTAGTTCTATTTGCTCTATAATAAAATCATCTTGCTATGTTCGATTTAAGATTGGTTACCACTGATAGATAGGTATTTTCAAGGGCTATTTGCATGACAGGTTTTAGCTTCGTCAAAATGATATTAAGGGAGATATTAACTTGCGAAGTGTCATTTTCTTTCCAGTTACTCCTCCCCGTCCGACTATTGTTTGCGGTTCTTTACACACACAAGCTGCCCAGTTGACAGAGGTTAGTTCTAGTTGCTCTATAATGAAATCATCTTGCTATGTTCGATTTAAGATTTGTTACCACTGATAGATAGGTATTTTCAAGGGCTTTTTGCATGACAAGTTTTAGCTTCTTCAAAATGATATTAAGGGAGATATTAACTTGCGAAGTGTCATTTTCTTTCCAGTTACTCCTCGCCGTCCGACTGTTGTGTGCGAATCTTTACACATACAAGCTGCCCAGCTGACATAGGTTGGTTCTAGTTGCTTGATAATATAATGATCTTGCTATGTTCGATTTAAGATTTGTTACCACTGATAGATAGGTATTTTCAAGGGCTTTTTGCATGACAAGTTTTAGCTTCTTCAAAATGATATTAAGGGAGATATTAACTTGCGAAGTGTCATTTTCTTTCCAGTTACTCCTCGCCGTCCGACTGTTGTGTGCGAATCTTTACACACACAAGCTGCCCAGCTGACAGAGGTTGGTTCTATTTGCTCTATAATAAAATCATCTTGCTATGTTCGATTTAAGATTTGTTACCACTGATAGATAGGTATTTTCAAGGGCTATTTGCATGACAGGTTTTAGCTTCGTCAAAATGATATTAAAGGAGATATTAACTTGCGAAGTGTAATTTTCTTTCCAGTTACTCCTCGCCGTCCGACTGTTGTGTGCGTCTCTCTACACACACAAGCTGCCCAGCTGACAGAGGTTAGTTCTATTTGCTCTATAATAAAATCATCTTGCTATGTTCGATTTAAGATTGGTTACCACTGATAGATAGGTATTTTCAAGGGCTATTTGCATGACAAGTTTTAGCTTCGCCAAAATGATATTAGGGGGATATTAACTTGCGAAGTGTCATTTTCTTTCCAGTTACTCCTCGCCGTCCGACTGTTGTGTGCGGCTCTTTACACACACAAGCTCTTCAGCTGACAGAGGTTAGTTCTAGTTGCTCTATAATGAAATCATCTTGCTATGTTCGATTTAAGATTTGTTACCACTGATAGATAGGTATTTTCAAGGGCTTTTTGCATGACAAGTTTTAGCTTCTTCAAAATGATATTAAGGGAGATATTAACTTGCGAAGTGTCATTTTCTTTCCAGTTACTCCTCGCCGTCCGACTGTTGTGTGCGAATCTTTACACACACAAGCTGCCCAGCTGACAGAGGTTAGTTCTATTTGCTCTATAATAAAATCATCTTGCTATGTTCGATTTAAGATTTGTTACCGCTGATAGAAAGGTATTTTCAAGGGCTATTTGCATGACAGGTTTTAGCTTCGTCAAAATGATATTAAGGGAGATATTAACTTGCGAAGTGTCATTTTCTTTCCAGTTACTCCTCGCCGTCCGACTGTTGTGTGCGTCTCTCTACACACACAAGCTGCCCAGCTGACAGAGGTTAGTTCTATTTGCTCTATAATAAAATCATCTTGCTATGTTCGATTTAAGATTGGTTACCACTGATAGATAGGTATTTTCAAGGGCTATTTGCATGACAGGTTTTAGCTTCGTCAAAATGATATTAAGGGAGATATTAACTTGCGAAGTGTAATTTTCTTTCCAGTTACTCCTCGCCGTCCGACTGTTGTGTGCGTCTCTCTACACACACAAGCTGCCCAGCTGACAGAGGTTGGTTCTATTTGCTTGATTATATAATCATCTTGCTATCTTGGATTTAAGATTTGTTACCACTGATAGATAGGTATTTTCAAGGGCTATTTGCATGACAAGTTTTAGTTTCGTCAAAATGATATTAAGGTAGATATTAACTTGCGAAGTGTCATTTTCTTTCCAGTTACTCCTCGCCGTCCGACTATTGTTTGCGGTTCTTTACACACACAAGCTCTTCAGCTGACGGAGGTTAGTTCTAGTTGCTCTATAATGAAATCATCTTGCTATGTTCGATTTAAGATTTGTTACCACTGACAGATAGGTATTTTCAAGGGCTATTCGCATGACAAGTTTTAGCTTCGTCAAAATGATATTAAGGGAGATATTAACTTGCGAAGTGTCATTTTCTTTCCAGTTACTCCTCCCCGTCCGACTATTGTTTGCGGTTCTTTACACACACAAGCTGCCCAGTTGACAGAGGTTAGTTCTAGTTGCTCTATAATGAAATCATCTTGCTATGTTCGATTTAAGATTTGTTACCACTGATAGATAGGTATTTTCAAGGGCTTTTTGCATGACAAGTTTTAGCTTCTTCAAAATGATATTAAGGGAGATATTAACTTGCGAAGTGTCATTTTCTTTCCAGTTACTCCTCGCCGTCCGACTGTTGTGTGCGAATCTTTACACATACAAGCTGCCCAGCTGACATAGGTTGGTTCTAGTTGCTTGATAATATAATGATCTTGCTATGTTCGATTTAAGATTTGTTACCACTGATAGATAGGTATTTTCAAGGGCTTTTTGCATGACAAGTTTTAGCTTCTTCAAAATGATATTAAGGGAGATATTAACTTGCGAAGTGTCATTTTCTTTCCAGTTACTCCTCGCCGTCCGACTGTTGTGTGCGAATCTTTACACACACAAGCTGCCCAGCTGACAGAGGTTGGTTCTATTTGCTCTATAATAAAATCATCTTGCTATGTTCGATTTAAGATTTGTTACCACTGATAGATAGGTATTTTCAAGGGCTATTTGCATGACAGGTTTTAGCTTCGTCAAAATGATATTAAAGGAGATATTAACTTGCGAAGTGTAATTTTCTTTCCAGTTACTCCTCGCCGTCCGACTGTTGTGTGCGTCTCTCTACACACACAAGCTGCCCAGCTGACAGAGGTTAGTTCTATTTGCTCTATAATAAAATCATCTTGCTATGTTCGATTTAAGATTGGTTACCACTGATAGATAGGTATTTTCAAGGGCTATTTGCATGACAAGTTTTAGCTTCGCCAAAATGATATTAGGGGGATATTAACTTGCGAAGTGTCATTTTCTTTCCAGTTACTCCTCGCCGTCCGACTGTTGTGTGCGGCTCTTTACACACACAAGCTCTTCAGCTGACAGAGGTTAGTTCTAGTTGCTCTATAATGAAATCATCTTGCTATGTTCGATTTAAGATTTGTTACCACTGATAGATAGGTATTTTCAAGGGCTTTTTGCATGACAAGTTTTAGCTTCTTCAAAATGATATTAAGGGAGATATTAACTTGCGAAGTGTCATTTTCTTTCCAGTTACTCCTCGCCGTCCGACTGTTGTGTGCGAATCTTTACACACACAAGCTGCCCAGCTGACAGAGGTTAGTTCTATTTGCTCTATAATAAAATCATCTTGCTATGTTCGATTTAAGATTTGTTACCGCTGATAGAAAGGTATTTTCAAGGGCTATTTGCATGACAGGTTTTAGCTTCGTCAAAATGATATTAAGGGAGATATTAACTTGCGAAGTGTCATTTTCTTTCCAGTTACTCCTCGCCGTCCGACTGTTGTGTGCGTCTCTCTACACACACAAGCTGCCCAGCTGACAGAGGTTAGTTCTATTTGCTCTATAATAAAATCATCTTGCTATGTTCGATTTAAGATTGGTTACCACTGATAGATAGGTATTTTCAAGGGCTATTTGCATGACAGGTTTTAGCTTCGTCAAAATGATATTAAGGGAGATATTAACTTGCGAAGTGTAATTTTCTTTCCAGTTACTCCTCGCCGTCCGACTGTTGTGTGCGTCTCTCTACACACACAAGCTGCCCAGCTGACAGAGGTTGGTTCTATTTGCTTGATTATATAATCATCTTGCTATGTTCGATTTAAGACTTGTTACCACAGATAGATAGGTATTTTCAAGGGCTATTTGCATGACAAGTTTTAGTTTCGTCAAAATGATATTAAGGTAGATATTAACTTGCGAAGTGTCATTTTCTTTCCAGTTACTCCTCGCCGTCCGACTATTGTTTGCGGTTCTTTACACACACAAGCTGCCCAGTTGACAGAGGTTAGTTCTAGTTGCTCTATAATAAAATCATCTTGCTGTCTTCGATTTAAGATTTTTTACCACTGATAGAAAGGTATTTTCAAGGTCTATTTGCATGACAACTTTAAGCTTCGTCAAAATGATATTAAGGGAGATATTAACTTGCAAAGTGTCATTTTCTTTCCAGTTACTTCTCGCCGACCGACTGTTGTGTACGTCTCTCTACACACACAAGCTCTTCAGCTGACAGAGGTTAGTTCTAGTTGCTCTATAATAAAATCATCTTGCTATGTTCGATTTAAGATTTTTTACCACTGATAGACAGGTATTTTCAAAGGCTGTTTGCGTGCCAAGTTTTAGCTTCGTCAAAATGATATTAAGGGAGATATTAACTTGCAAAGTGTAATTTTCTTTCCAGTTACTCCTCGCCGTCCGACTGTTGTGTGCGTCTCTCTACACACACGAGCTGCCCAGCTGACAGAGGTTGGTTCTAGTTGCTTGATCATATAATCATCTTGCTATCTTCGATTTAAGATTTTTTACCACTGATAGACAGGTATTTTCAAGTTCTGTTTGCGTGCCAAGTTTTAGCTTCGTCAAAATGATATTAAGGGAGATATTAACTTGCAAAGTGTAATTTTCTTTCCAGTTACTCCTCGCCGTCCGACTGTTGTGTGCGTCTCTCTACACACACGAGCTGCCCAGCTGACAGAGGTTGGTTCTAGTTGCTTGATCATATAATCATCTTGCTATCTTCGATTTAAGATTTTTTACCACTGATAGACAGGTATTTTCAAGTTCTGTTTGCGTGCCAAGTTTTAGCTTCGTCAAAATGATATTAAGGGAGATATTAACTTGCAAAGTGTAATTTTCTTTCCAGTTACTTCTCGCCGACCGACTGTTGTGTGCGTCTCTCTACACACACAAGCTGCCCAGCTGACAGAGGTTGGTTCTATTTGCTTGATCATATAATCAACTTGCTATGTTCGATTTAAGATTTGTTACCACTGATAGATAGGTATTTTCAAGGGCTTTTTGCATGACAAGTTTTAGCTTCGTCCAAATGATATTAAGGGAGATATTAACTTGCGAAGTGTCATTTTTTTTCCAGTTACTCCTCGCCGTCCGACTGTTGTGTGCGGCTCTTTACACACACAAGCTCTTCAGCTGACAGAGGTTAGTTCTAGTTGCTCTATAATAAAATCATCTTGCTATGTTCGATTTAAGATTTTTTTACCACTGATAGACAGGTATTTTCAAGGGCTGTTTGCGTGCCAAGTTTTAGCTTCGTCAAAATGATATTAAGGGAGATATTAACTTGCAAAGTGTAATTTTCTTTCCAGTTACTCCTCGCCGTCCGACTGTTGTGTGCGTCTCTCTACACACACGAGCTGCCCAGCTGACAGAGGTTGGTTCTAGTTGCTTGATCATATAATCATCTTGCTCTGTTCGATTTAAGACTTGTTACCACTGATAGATAGGTATTTTAAAGGGCTTTTTGCATGACAAGTTTTAGCTTCGCCAAATTGATATTAAGGGAGATATTAACTTGCGAAGTGTCATTTTCTTTTCAGTTACTCCTCGCCGTCCGACTGTTGTGTGCGGCTCTTTACACACACAAGCTCTTCAGCTGACAGAGGTTAGTTCTAGTTGCTCTATAATAAAATCATCTTGCTATGTTCGATTTAAGATTTGTTACAACTGATAGATAGGTATTTTCAAGGGCTTTTTGCATGACAAGTTTTAGTTTCGTCAAAATGATATTAAGGTAGATATTAACTTGCGAAGTGTCATTTTCTTTCCAGTTACTCCTCGCCGTCCGACTATTGTTTGCGGTTCTTTACACACACAAGCTGCCAGTTGACAGAGGTTAGTTCTAGTTGCTCTATAATAAAATCATATTGCTGTCTTCGATTTAAGATTTTTTACTACTGATAGATAGGTATTTTCAAGGTCTATTTGCATGACAAGTTTTAGCTTCGCCAAAATGATATTAAGGGAGATATTAACTTGCGAAGTGTCATTTTCTTTCCAGTTACTCCTCGCCGTCCGACTGTTGTGTGCGGCTCTTTACACACACAAGCTCTTCAGCTGACAGAGGTTAGTTCTAGTTGCTCTATAAAAAAATCATCTTGCTATGTTCGATTTAAGATTTGTTACCACTGATAGATAGGTATTTTCAAGGGCTATTTGCATGACAGGTTTTAGCTTCGTCAAAATGATATTAAGGGAGATATTAACTTGCGAAGTGTAATTTTCTTTCCAGTTACTCCTCGCCGTCCGACTGTTGTGTGCGTCTCTCTACACACACAAGCTGCCCAGCTGACAGAGGTTAGTTCTATTTGCTCTATAATAAAATCATCTTGCTATGTTCGATTTAAGATTGGTTACCACTGATAGATAGGTATTTTCAAGGGCTATTTGCATGACAGGTTTTAGCTTCGTCAAAATGATATTAAGGGAGATATTAACTTGCGAAGTGTAATTTTCTTTCCAGTTACTCCTCGCCGTCCGACTGTTGTGTGCGTCTCTCTACACACACAAGCTGCCCAGCTGACAGAGGTTGGTTCTATTTGCTTGATTATATAATCATCTTGCTATGTTCGATTTAAGACTTGTTACCACAGATAGATAGGTATTTTCAAGGACTATTTGCATGACAAGTTTTAGTTTCGTCAAAATGATATTAAGGTAGATATTAACTTGCGAAGTGTCATTTTCTTTCCAGTTACTCCTCGCCGTCCGACTATTGTTTGCGGTTCTTTACACACACAAGCTGCCCAGTTGACAGAGGTTAGTCCTAGTTGCTCTATAATAAAATCATCTTGCTGTCTTCGATTTAAGATTTTTTACCACTGATAGAAAGGTATTTTCAAGGTCTATTTGCATGACAACTTTAAGCTTCGTCAAAATGATATTAAGGGAGATATTAACTTGCAAAGTGTCATTTTCTTTCCAGTTACTTCTCGCCGACCGACTGTTGTGTGCGTCTCTCTACACACACAAGCTCTTCAGCTGACAGAGGTTAGTTCTAGTTGCTCTATAATAAAATCATCTTGCTATGTTCGATTTAAGATTTTTTACCACTGATAGACAGGTATTTTCAAAGGCTGTTTGCGTGCCAAGTTTTAGCTTCGTCAAAATGATATTAAGGGAGATATTAACTTGCAAAGTGTAATTTTCTTTCCAGTTACTCCTCGCCGTCCGACTGTTGTGTGCGTCTCTCTACACACACGAGCTGCCCAGCTGACAGAGGTTGGTTCTAGTTGCTTGATCATATAATCATCTTGCTATCTTGGATTTAAGATTTGTTACCACTGATAGATAGGTATTTTCAAGGGCTATTTGCATGACAAGTTTTAGTTTCGTCAAAATGATATTAAGGTAGATATTAACTTGCGAAGTGTCATTTTCTTTCCAGTTACTCCTCGCCGTCCGACTATTGTTTGCGGTTCTTTACACACACAAGCTCTTCAGCTGACAGAGGTTAGTTCTAGTTGCTCTATAATGAAATCATCTTGCTATGTTCGATTTAAGATTTGTTACCACTGATAGATAGGTATTTTCAAGGGCTATTCGCATGACAAGTTTTAGCTTCGTCAAAATGATATTAAGGGAGATATTAACTTGCGAAGTGTCATTTTCTTTCCAGTTACTCCTCCCCGTCCGACTATTGTTTGCGGTTCTTTACACACACAAGCTGCCCAGTTGACAGAGGTTAGTTCTAGTTGCTCTATAATGAAATCATCTTGCTATGTTCGATTTAAGATTTGTTACCACTGATAGATAGGTATTTTCAAGGGCTTTTTGCATGACAAGTTTTAGCTTCTTCAAAATGATATTAAGGGAGATATTAACTTGCGAAGTGTCATTTTCTTTCCAGTTACTCCTCGCCGTCCGACTGTTGTGTGCGAATCTTTACACATACAAGCTGCCCAGCTGACATAGGTTGGTTCTAGTTGCTTGATAATATAATGATCTTGCTATGTTCGATTTAAGATTTGTTACCACTGATAGATAGGTATTTTCAAGGGCTTTTTGCATGACAAGTTTTAGCTTCTTCAAAATGATATTAAGGGAGATATTAACTTGCGAAGTGTCATTTTCTTTCCAGTTACTCCTCGCCGTCCGACTGTTGTGTGCGAATCTTTACACACACAAGCTGCCCAGCTGACAGAGGTTGGTTCTATTTGCTCTATAATAAAATCATCTTGCTATGTTCGATTTAAGATTTGTTACCACTGATAGATAGGTATTTTCAAGGGCTATTTGCATGACAGGTTTTAGCTTCGTCAAAATGATATTAAAGGAGATATTAACTTGCGAAGTGTAATTTTCTTTCCAGTTACTCCTCGCCGTCCGACTGTTGTGTGCGTCTCTCTACACACACAAGCTGCCCAGCTGACAGAGGTTAGTTCTATTTGCTCTATAATAAAATCATCTTGCTATGTTCGATTTAAGATTGGTTACCACTGATAGATAGGTATTTTCAAGGGCTATTTGCATGACAAGTTTTAGCTTCGCCAAAATGATATTAGGGGGATATTAACTTGCGAAGTGTCATTTTCTTTCCAGTTACTCCTCGCCGTCCGACTGTTGTGTGCGGCTCTTTACACACACAAGCTCTTCAGCTGACAGAGGTTAGTTCTAGTTGCTCTATAATGAAATCATCTTGCTATGTTCGATTTAAGATTTGTTACCACTGATAGATAGGTATTTTCAAGGGCTTTTTGCATGACAAGTTTTAGCTTCTTCAAAATGATATTAAGGGAGATATTAACTTGCGAAGTGTCATTTTCTTTCCAGTTACTCCTCGCCGTCCGACTGTTGTGTGCGAATCTTTACACACACAAGCTGCCCAGCTGACAGAGGTTAGTTCTATTTGCTCTATAATAAAATCATCTTGCTATGTTCGATTTAAGATTTGTTACCGCTGATAGAAAGGTATTTTCAAGGGCTATTTGCATGACAGGTTTTAGCTTCGTCAAAATGATATTAAGGGAGATATTAACTTGCGAAGTGTCATTTTCTTTCCAGTTACTCCTCGCCGTCCGACTGTTGTGTGCGTCTCTCTACACACACAAGCTGCCCAGCTGACAGAGGTTAGTTCTATTTGCTCTATAATAAAATCATCTTGCTATGTTCGATTTAAGATTGGTTACCACTGATAGATAGGTATTTTCAAAGGCTGTTTGCGTGCCAAGTTTTAGTTTCGTCAAAATGATATTAAGGGAGATATTAACTTGCAAAGTGTAATTTTCTTTCCAGTTACTCCTCGCCGTCCGACTGTTGTGTGCGTCTCTCTACACACACGAGCTGCCCAGCTGACAGAGGTTGGTTCTAGTTGCTTGATCATATAATCATCTTGCTATCTTCAATTTAAGATTTGTTACCACTGATAGATAGGTATTTGCAAGGGCTATTCGCATGACAAGTTTTAGCTTCGTCAAAATGATATTAAGGTAGATATTAACTTGCGAAGTGTCATTTTCTTTCCAGTTACTCCTCCCCGTCCGACTATTGTTTGCGGTTCTTTACACACACAAGCTGCCCAGTTGACAGAGGTTAGTTCTAGTTGCTCTATAATGAAATCATCTTGCTATGTTCGATTCAAGATTTGTTACCACTGATAGATAGGTATTTTCAAGGGCTTTTTGCATGACAAGTTTTAGCTTCTTCAAAATGATATTAAGGGAGATATTAACTTGCGAAGTGTCATTTTCTTTCCAGTTACTCCTCGCCGTCCGACTGTTGTGTGCGAATCTTTACACACACAAGCTGCCCAGCTGACAGAGGTTAGTTCTATTTGCTCTATAATAAAATCATCTTGCTATGTTCGATTTAAGATTTGTTACCACTGATAGAAAGGTATTTTCAAGGGCTATTTGCATGACAGGTTTTAGCTTCGTCAAAATGATATTAAAGGAGATATTAACTTGCGAAGTGTAATTTTCTTTCCAGTTACTCCTCGCCGTCCGACTGTTGTGTGCGTCTCTCTACACACACAAGCTGCCCAGCTGACAGAGGTTAGTTCTATTTGCTCTATAATAAAATCATCTTGCTATGTTCGATTTAAGATTGGTTACCACTGATAGATAGGTATTTTCAAGGGCTATTTGCATGACAAGTTTTAGCTTCGCCAAAATGATATTAGGGGGATATTAACTTGCGAAGTGTCATTTTCTTTCCAGTTACTCCTCGCCGTCCGACTGTTGTGTGCGGCTCTTTACACACACAAGCTCTTCAGCTGACAGAGGTTAGTTCTAGTTGCTCTATAATGAAATCATCTTGCTATGTTCGATTTAAGATTTGTTACCACTGATAGATAGGTATTTTCAAGGGCTTTTTGCATGACAAGTTTTAGCTTCTTCAAAATGATATTAAGGGAGATAATAACTTGCGAAGTGTCATTTTCTTTCCAGTTACTCCTCGCCGTCCGACTGTTGTGTGCGAATCTTTACACACACAAGCTGCCCAGCTGACAGAGGTTAGTTCTATTTGCTCTATAATAAAATCATCTTGCTATGTTCGATTTAAGATTTGTTACCGCTGATAGAAAGGTATTTTCAAGGTCTATTTGCATGACAACTTTAAGCTTCGTCAAAATGATATTAAGGGAGATATTAACTTGCAAAGTGTCATTTTCTTTCCAGTTACTTCTCGCCGACCGACTGTTGTGTGCGTCTCTCTACACACACAAGCTCTTCAGCTGACAGAGGTTAGTTCTAGTTGCTCTATAATAAAATCATCTTGCTATGTTCGATTTAAGATTTTTTACCACTGATAGACAGGTATTTTCAAGGGCTATTTGCATGACAGGTTTTAGCTTCGTCAAAATGATATTAAGGGAGATATTAACTTGCGAAGTGTAATTTTCTTTCCAGTTACTCCTCGCCGTCCGACTGTTGTGTGCGTCTCTCTACACACACAAGCTGCCCAGCTGACAGAGGTTGGTTCTATTTGCTTGATTATATAATCATCTTGCTATGTTCGATTTAAGACTTGTTACCACAGATAGATAGGTATTTTCAAGGGCTATTTGCATGACAAGTTTTAGTTTCGTCAAAATGATATTAAGGTAGATATTAACTTGCGAAGTGTCATTTTCTTTCCAGTTACTCCTCGCCGTCCGACTATTGTTTGCGGTTCTTTACACACACAAGCTGCCCAGTTGACAGAGGTTAGTTCTAGTTGCTCTATAATAAAATCATCTTGCTGTCTTCGATTAAATTTTTTTTACCACTGATAGAAAGGTATTTTCAAGGTCTATTTGCATGACAACTTTAAGCTTCGTCAAAATGATATTAAGGGAGATATTAACTTGCAAAGTGTCATTTTCTTTCCAGTTACTTCTCGCCGACCGACTGTTGTGTGCGTCTCTCTACACACACAAGCTCTTCAGCTGACAGAGGTTAGTTCTAGTTGCTCTATAATAAAATCATCTTGCTATGTTCGATTTAAGATTTTTTACCACTGATAGACAGGTATTTTCAAAGGCTGTTTGCGTGCCAAGTTTTAGCTTCGTCAAAATGATATTAAGGGAGATATTAACTTGCAAAGTGTAATTTTCTTTCCAGTTACTCCTCGCCGTCCGACTGTTGTGTGCGTCTCTCTACACACACGAGCTGCCCAGCTGACAGAGGTTGGTTCTAGTTGCTTGATCATATAATCATCTTGCTATCTTCGATTTAAGATTTTTTACCACTGATAGACAGGTATTTTCAAGTTCTGTTTGCGTGCCAAGTTTTAGCTTCGTCAAAATGATATTAAGGGAGATATTAACTTGCAAAGTGTAATTTTCTTTCCAGTTACTTCTCGCCGACCGACTGTTGTGTGCGTCTCTCTACACACACAAGCTGCCCAGCTGACAGAGGTTGGTTCTATTTGCTTGATCATATAATCATCTTGCTCTGTTCGATTTAAGACTTGTTACCACTGATAGATAGGTATTTTCAAGGGCTTTTTGCATGACAAGTTTTAGCTTCGCCAAATTGATATTAAGGGAGATATTAACTTGCGAAGTGTCATTTTCTTTTCAGTTACTCCTCGCCGTCCGACTGTTGTGTGCGGCTCTTTACACACACAAGCTCTTCAGCTGACAGAGGTTAGTTCTAGTTGCTCTATAATAAAATCATCTTGCTATGTTCGATTTAAGATTTGTTACAACTGATAGATAGGTATTTTCAAGGGCTTTTTGCATGACAAGTTTTAGTTTCGTCAAAATGATATTAAGGTAGATATTAACTTGCGAAGTGTCATTTTCTTTCCAGTTACTCCTCGCCGTCCGACTATTGTTTGCGGTTCTTTACACACACAAGCTGCCAGTTGACAGAGGTTAGTTCTAGTTGCTCTATAATAAAATCATATTGCTGTCTTCGATTTAAGATTTTTTACTACTGATAGATAGGTATTTTCAAGGTCTATTTGCATGACAAGTTTTAGCTTCGCCAAAATGATATTAAGGGAGATATTAACTTGCGAAGTGTCATTTTCTTTCCAGTTACTCCTCGCCGTCCGACTGTTGTGTGCGGCTCTTTACACACACAAGCTCTTCAGCTGACAGAGGTTAGTTCTAGTTGCTCTATAGAAAAATCATCTTGCTATGTTCGATTTAAGATTTTTTACCACTGATAGATAGGTATTTTCAAGGGCTATTTGCATGACAAGTTTTAGTTTCGTCAAAATGATATTAAGGTAGATATTAACTTGCGAAGTGTCATTTTCTTTCCAGTTACTCCTCGCCGTCCGACTATTGTTTGCGGTTCTTTACACACACAAGCTGCCCAGTTGACAGAGGTTAGTTCTAGTTGCTCTATAATAAAATCATCTTGCTGTCTTCTATTTAAGATTGTTTACCACTGATAGAAAGGTATTTTCAAGGTCTATTTGCATGACAACTTTAAGCTTCGTCAAAATGATATTAAGGGAGATATTAACTTGCAAAGTGTCATTTTCTTTCCAGTTACTTCTCGCCGACCGACTGTTGTGTGCGTCTCTCTACACACACAAGCTCTTCAGCTGACAGAGGTTAGTTCTAGTTGCTCTATAATAAAATCATCTTGCTATGTTCGATTTAAGATTTTTTACCACTGATAGACAGGTATTTTCAAAGGCTGTTTGCGTGCCAAGTTTTAGCTTCGTCAAAATGATATTAAGGGAGATATTAACTTGCAAAGTGTAATTTTCTTTCCAGTTACTCCTCGCCGTCCGACTGTTGTGTGCGTCTCTCTACACACACGAGCTGCCCAGCTGACAGAGGTTGGTTCTAGTTGCTTGATCATATAATCATCTTGCTATCTTCAATTTAAGATTTGTTACCACTGATAGATAGGTATTTGCAAGGGCTATTCGCATGACAAGTTTTAGCTTCGTCAAAATGATATTAAGGTAGATATTAACTTGCGAAGTGTCATTTTCTTTCCAGTTACTCCTCCCCGTCCGACTATTGTTTGCGGTTCTTTACACACACAAGCTGCCCAGTTGACAGAGGTTAGTTCTAGTTGCTCTATAATGAAATCATCTTGCTATGTTCGATTCAAGATTTGTTACCACTGATAGATAGGTATTTTCAAGGGCTTTTTGCATGACAAGTTTTAGCTTCTTCAAAATGATATTAAGGGAGATATTAACTTGCGAAGTGTCATTTTCTTTCCAGTTACTCCTCGCCGTCCGACTGTTGTGTGCGAATCTTTACACACACAAGCTGCCCAGCTGACAGAGGTTAGTTCTATTTGCTCTATAATAAAATCATCTTGCTATGTTCGATTTAAGATTTGTTACCACTGATAGAAAGGTATTTTCAAGGGCTATTTGCATGACAGGTTTTAGCTTCGTCAAAATGATATTAAAGGAGATATTAACTTGCGAAGTGTAATTTTCTTTCCAGTTACTCCTCGCCGTCCGACTGTTGTGTGCGTCTCTCTACACACACAAGCTGCCCAGCTGACAGAGGTTAGTTCTATTTGCTCTATAATAAAATCATCTTGCTATGTTCGATTTAAGATTGGTTACCACTGATAGATAGGTATTTTCAAGGGCTATTTGCATGACAAGTTTTAGCTTCGCCAAAATGATATTAGGGGGATATTAACTTGCGAAGTGTCATTTTCTTTCCAGTTACTCCTCGCCGTCCGACTGTTGTGTGCGGCTCTTTACACACAAAAGCTCTTCAGCTGACAGAGGTTAGTTCTAGTTGCTCTATAATGAAATCATCTTGCTATGTTCGATTTAAGATTTGTTACCACTGATAGATAGGTATTTTCAAGGGCTTTTTGCATGACAAGTTTTAGCTTCTTCAAAATGATATTAAGGGAGATATTAACTTGCGAAGTGTCATTTTCTTTCCAGTTACTCCTCGCCGTCCGACTGTTGTGTGCGAATCTTTACACACACAAGCTGCCCAGCTGACAGAGGTTAGTTCTATTTGCTCTATAATAAAATCATCTTGCTATGTTCGATTTAAGATTTGTTACCGCTGATAGAAAGGTATTTTCAAGGTCTATTTGCATGACAACTTTAAGCTTCGTCAAAATGATATTAAGGGAGATATTAACTTGCAAAGTGTCATTTTCTTTCCAGTTACTTCTCGCCGACCGACTGTTGTGTGCGTCTCTCTACACACACAAGCTCTTCAGCTGACAGAGGTTAGTTCTAGTTGCTCTATAATAAAATCATCTTGCTATGTTCGATTTAAGATTTTTTACCACTGATAGACAGGTATTTTCAAGGGCTATTTGCATGACAGGTTTTAGCTTCGTCAAAATGATATTAAGGGAGATATTAACTTGCGAAGTGTAATTTTCTTTCCAGTTACTCCTCGCCGTCCGACTGTTGTGTGCGTCTCTCTACACACACAAGCTGCCCAGCTGACAGAGGTTGGTTCTATTTGCTTGATTATATAATCATCTTGCTATGTTCGATTTAAGACTTGTTACCACAGATAGATAGGTATTTTCAAGGGCTATTTGCATGACAAGTTTTAGTTTCGTCAAAATGATATTAAGGTAGATATTAACTTGCGAAGTGTCATTTTCTTTCCAGTTACTCCTCGCCGTCCGACTATTGTTTGCGGTTCTTTACACACACAAGCTGCCCAGTTGACAGAGGTTAGTTCTAGTTGCTCTATAATAAAATCATCTTGCTGTCTTCGATTAAAAATTTTTTACCACTGATAGAAAGGTATTTTCAAGGTCTATTTGCATGACAACTTTAAGCTTCGTCAAAATGATATTAAGGGAGATATTAACTTGCAAAGTTTCATTTTCTTTCCAGTTACTTCTCGCCGACCGACTGTTGTGTGCGTCTCTCTACACACACAAGCTCTTCAGCTGACAGAGGTTAGTTCTAGTTGCTCTATAATAAAATCATCTTGCTATGTTCGATTTAAGATTTTTTACCACTGATAGACAGGTATTTTCAAAGGCTGTTTGCGTGCCAAGTTTTAGCTTCGTCAAAATGATATTAAGGGAGATATTAACTTGCAAAGTGTAATTTTCTTTCCAGTTACTCCTCGCCGTCCGACTGTTGTGTGCGTCTCTCTACACACACGAGCTGCCCAGCTGACAGAGGTTGGTTCTAGTTGCTTGATCATATAATCATCTTGCTATCTTCGATTTAAGATTTTTTACCACTGATAGACAGGTATTTTCAAGTTCTGTTTGCGTGCCAAGTTTTAGCTTCGTCAAAATGATATTAAGGGAGATATTAACTTGCAAAGTGTAATTTTCTTTCCAGTTACTTCTCGCCGACCGACTGTTGTGTGCGTCTCTCTACACACACAAGCTGCCCAGCTGACAGAGGTTGGTTCTATTTGCTTGATCATATAATCATCTTGCTCTGTTCGATTTAAGACTTGTTACCACTGATAGATAGGTATTTTCAAGGGCTTTTTGCATGACAAGTTTTAGCTTCGCCAAATTGATATTAAGGGAGATATTAACTTGCGAAGTGTCATTTTCTTTTCAGTTACTCCTCGCCGTCCGACTGTTGTGTGCGGCTCTTTACACACACAAGCTCTTCAGCTGCCAGAGGTTAGTTCTAGTTGCTCTATAATAAAATCATCTTGCTATGTTCGATTTAAGATTTGTTACAACTGATAGATAGGTATTTTCAAGGGCTTTTTGCATGACAAGTTTTAGTTTCGTCAAAATGATATTAAGGTAGATATTAACTTGCGAAGTGTCATTTTCTTTCCAGTTACTCCTCGCCGTCCGACTATTGTTTGCGGTTCTTTACACACACAAGCTGCCAGTTGACAGAGGTTAGTTCTAGTTGCTCTATAATAAAATCATATTGCTGTCTTCGATTTAAGATTTTTTACTACTGATAGATAGGTATTTTCAAGGTCTATTTGCATGACAAGTTTTAGCTTCGCCAAAATGATATTAAGGGAGATATTAACTTGCGAAGTGTCATTTTCTTTCCAGTTACTCCTCGCCGTCCGACTGTTGTGTGCGGCTCTTTACACACACAAGCTCTTCAGCTGACAGAGGTTAGTTCTAGTTGCTCTATAGAAAAATCATCTTGCTATGTTCGATTTAAGATTTGTTACCACTGATAGATAGGTATTTTCAAGGGCTATTTGCATGACAGGTTTTAGCTTCGTCAAAATGATATTAAGGGAGATATTAACTTGCGAAGTGTAATTTTCTTTCCAGTTACTCCTCGCCGTCCGACTGTTGTGTGCGTCTCTCTACACACACAAGCTGCCCAGCTGACAGAGGTTGGTTCTAGTTGCTTGATCATATAATCATCTTGCTATGTTCGATTTAAGATTTGTTACCACTGATAGATAGGTATTTTCAAGGGCTTTTTGCATGACAAGTTTTAGCTTCGTCAAAATGATATTAAGGGAGATATTAACTTGCGAAGTGTCATTTTCTTTCCAGTTACTCCTCGCCGTCCGACTGTTGTGTGCGGCTCTTTACACACACAAGCTCTTCAGCTGACAGAGGTTAGTTCTAGTTGCTCTATAATAAAATCATCTTGCTATGTTCGATTTAAGATTTTTTACCACTGATAGATAGGTATTTTCAAGGGCTATTTGCATGACAAGTTTTAGTTTCGTCAAAATGATATTAAGGTAGATATTAACTTGCGAAGTGTCATTTTCTTTCCAGTTACTCCTCGCCGTCCGACTATTGTTTGCGGTTCTTTACACACACAAGCTGCCCAGTTGACAGAGGTTAGTTCTAGTTGCTCTATAATAAACTCATCTTGCTGTCTTCGATTTAAGATTTTTTACCACTGATAGAAAGGTATTTTCAAGGTCTATTTGCATGACAACTTTAAGCTTCGTCAAAATGATATTAAGGGAGATATTAACTTGCAAAGTGTCATTTTCTTTCCAGTTACTTCTCGCCGACCGACTGTTGTGTGCGTCTCTCTACACACACAAGCTCTTCAGCTGACAGAGGTTAGTTCTAGTTGCTCTATAATAAAATCATCTTGCTATGTTCGATTTAAGATTTTTTACCACTGATAGACAGGTATTTTCAAAGGCTGTTTGCGTGCCAAGTTTTAGCTTCGTCAAAATGATATTAAGGGAGATATTAACTTGCAAAGTGTAATTTTCTTTCCAGTTACTCCTCGCCGTCCGACTGTTGTGTGCGTCTCTCTACACACACGAGCTGCCCAGCTGACAGAGGTTGGTTCTAGTTGCTTGATCATATAATCATCTTGCTATCTTCAATTTAAGATTTGTTACCACTGATAGATAGGTATTTGCAAGGGCTATTCGCATGACAAGTTTTAGCTTCGTCAAAATGATATTAAGGTAGATATTAACTTGCGAAGTGTCATTTTCTTTCCAGTTACTCCTCCCCGTCCGACTATTGTTTGCGGTTCTTTACACACACAAGCTGCCCAGTTGACAGAGGTTAGTTCTAGTTGCTCTATAATGAAATCATCTTGCTATGTTCGATTCAAGATTTGTTACCACTGATAGATAGGTATTTTCAAGGGCTTTTTGCATGACAAGTTTTAGCTTCTTCAAAATGATATTAAGGGAGATATTAACTTGCGAAGTGTCATTTTCTTTCCAGTTACTCCTCGCCGTCCGACTGTTGTGTGCGAATCTTTACACACACAAGCTGCCCAGCTGACAGAGGTTAGTTCTATTTGCTCTATAATAAAATCATCTTGCTATGTTCGATTTAAGATTTGTTACCACTGATAGAAAGGTATTTTCAAGGGCTATTTGCATGACAGGTTTTAGCTTCGTCAAAATGATATTAAGGGAGATATTAACTTGCGAAGTGTCATTTTCTTTCCAGTTACTCCTCGCCGTCCGACTGTTGTGTGCGTCTCTCTACACACACAAGCTGCCCAGCTGACAGAGGTTGGTTCTAGTTTCTTGATCATATAATCATCTTGCTATCTTCGATTTAAGATTTGTTACAACTGATAGATAGGTATTTTCAAGGGCTTTTTGCATGACAAGTTTTAGCTTCGCCAAATTGATATTAAGGGAGATATTAACTTGCGAACTGTCATTTTCTTTTCAGTTACTCCTCGCCGTCCGACTGTTGTGTGCGGCTCTTTACACACACAAGCTCTTCAGCTGACAGAGGTTAGTTCTAGTTGCTCTATAATAAAATCATCTTGCTATGTTCGATTTAAGATTTGTTACAACTGATAGATAGGTATTTTCAAGGGCTTTTTGCATGACAAGTTTTAGTTTCGTCAAAATGATATTAAGGTAGATATTAACTTGCGAAGTGTCATTTTCTTTCCAGTTACTCCTCGCCGTCCGACTATTGTTTGCGGTTCTTTACACACACAAGCTGCCCAGTTGACAGAGGTTAGTTCTAGTTGCTCTATAATAAAATCATCTTGCTATGTTCGATTTAAGATTTGTTACCACTGATAGATACGTATTTTCAAGGGCTATTTGCATGACAGGTTTTAGCTTCGTCAAAATGATATTAAGGGAGATATTAACTTGCGAAGTGTAATTTTCTTTGCAGTTACTCCTCGCCGTCCGACTGTTGTGTGCGTCTCTCTACACACACAAGCTGCCCAGCTGACAGAGGTTGGTTCTAGTTGCTTGATCATATAATCATCTTGCTATGTTCGATTTAAGACTTGTTACCACTGATAGATAGGTATTTTCAAGGGCTATTTGCATGACAAGTTTTAGCTTCGTCAAAATGATATTAAGGGAGATTTTAACTTGCGAAGTGTCATTTTCTTTCCAGTTACTCCTCGCCGTCCGACTATTGTTTGCGGTTCTTTACACGCACAAGCTGCCCAGTTGACAGAGGTTAGTTCTAGTTGCTCTATAATAAAATCATCTTGCTGTCTTCGATTTAAGATTTTTTACCACTGATAGATAGGTATTTTCAAGGGCTTTTTGCATGACAAGTTTTAGCTTCTTCAAAATGATATTAAGGGAGATATTAACTTGCGAAGTGTCATTTTCTTTCCAGTTACTCCTCGCCGTCCGACTGTTGTGTGCGAATCTTTACACACACAAGCTGCCCAGCTGACAGAGGTTGGTTCTATTTGCTCTATAATAAAATCATCTTGCTATGTTCGATTTAAGATTTGTTACCACTGATAGATAGGTATTTTCAAGGGCTATTTGCATGACAGGTTTTAGCTTCGTCAAAATGATATTAAGGGAGATATTAACTTGCGAAGTGTCATTTTCTTTCCAGTTACTCCTCGCCGTCCGACTGTTGTGTGCGTCTCTCTACACACACCAGCTGCTCAGCTGACAGAGGTTAGTTCTATTTGCTCTATAATAAAATCATCTTGCTATGTTCGATTTAAGATTTGTTACCACTGATAGATAGGTATTTTCAAGGGCTATTTGCATGACAGGTTTTAGCTTCGTCAAAATGATATTAAGGGAGATATTAACTTGCGAAGTGTAATTTTCTTTGCAGTTACTCCTCGCCGTCCGACTGTTGTGTGCGTCTCTCTACACACACAAGCTGCCCAGCTGACAGAGGTTGGTTCTAGTTGCTTGATCATATAATCATCTTGCTATGTTCGACTTAAGACTTGTTACTACTGATAGATAGGTATTTTCAAGGGCTATTTGCATGACAAGTTTTAGCTTCGTCAAAATGATATTAAGGGAGATTTTAACTTGCGAAGTGTCATTTTCTTTCCAGTTACTCCTCGCCGTCCGACTATTGTTTGCGGTTCTTTACACGCACAAGCTGCCCAGTTGACAGAGGTTAGTTCTAGTTGCTCTATAATAAAATCATCTTGCTGTCTTCGATTTAAGATTTTTTACCACTGATAGAAAGGTATTTTTAAGGTCTATTTGCATGACAAATTTAAGCTTCGTCAAAATGATATTAAGGGAGATATTAACTTGCAAAGTGTCATTTTCTTTCCAGTTACTTCTCGCCGACCGACTGTTGTGTGCGTCTCTCTACACACACAAGCTGCCCAGCTGACATAGGTTGGTTTTAGTAGCTTGATCATATAATCATCTTGCTATGTTCGATCTAAGATTTGTTACCACTGATAGATAGGTATTTTCAAGGGCTTTTTGCATGACAAGTTTTAGCTTCGTCAAAATGATATTAAGGGAGATATTAACTTGCGAAGTGTCATTTTCTTTCCAGTTACTCCTCCCCGTCCGACTATTGTTTGCGGTTCTTTACACACACAAGCTGCCCAGTTGACAGAGGTTAGTTCTAGTTGCTCTATAATGAAATCATCTTGCTATGTTCGATTCAAGATTTGTTACCACTGATAGATAGGTATTTTCAAGGGCTTTTTGCATGACAAGTTTTAGCTTCTTCAAAATGATATTAAGGGAGATATTAACTTGCGAAGTGTCATTTTCTTTCCAGTTACTCCTCGCCGTCCGACTGTTGTGTGCGAATCTTTACACACACAAGCTGCCCAGCTGACAGAGGTTAGTTCTATTTGCTCTATAATAAAATCATCTTGCTATGTTCGATTTAAGATTTGTTACCACTGATAGAAAGGTATTTTCAAGGGCTATTTGCATGACAGGTTTTAGCTTCGTCAAAATGATATTAAGGGAGATATTAACTTGCGAAGTGTCATTTTCTTTCCAGTTACTCCTCGCCGTCCGACTGTTGTGTGCGTCTCTCTACACACACAAGCTGCCCAGCTGACAGAGGTTGGTTCTAGTTTCTTGATCATATAATCATCTTGCTATCTTCGATTTAAGATTTGTTACAACTGATAGATAGGTATTTTCAAGGGCTTTTTGCATGACAAGTTTTAGCTTCGCCAAATTGATATTAAGGGAGATATTAACTTGCGAACTGTCATTTTCTTTTCAGTTACTCCTCGCCGTCCGACTGTTGTGTGCGGCTCTTTACACACACAAGCTCTTCAGCTGACAGAGGTTAGTTCTAGTTGCTCTATAATAAAATCATCTTGCTATGTTCGATTTAAGATTTGTTACAACTGATAGATAGGTATTTTCAAGGGCTTTTTGCATGACAAGTTTTAGTTTCGTCAAAATGATATTAAGGTAGATATTAACTTGCGAAGTGTCATTTTCTTTCCAGTTACTCCTCGCCGTCCGACTATTGTTTGCGGTTCTTTACACACACAAGCTGCCCAGTTGACAGAGGTTAGTTCTAGTTGCTCTATAATAAAATCATCTTGCTATGTTCGATTTAAGATTTGTTACCACTGATAGATAGGTATTTTCAAGGGCTATTTGCATGACAGGTTTTAGCTTCGTCAAAATGATATTAAGGGAGATATTAACTTGCGAAGTGTAATTTTCTTTGCAGTTACTCCTCGCCGTCCGACTGTTGTGTGCGTCTCTCTACACACACAAGCTGCCCAGCTGACAGAGGTTGGTTCTAGTTGCTTGATCATATAATCATCTTGCTATGTTCGATTTAAGACTTGTTACCACTGATAGATAGGTATTTTCAAGGGCTATTTGCATGACAAGTTTTAGCTTCGTCAAAATGATATTAAGGGAGATATTAATTTGCGAAATGTCATTTTCTTTCCAGTTACTCCTCGCCGTCCGACAGTTGTGTGCGTCTCTCTACACATACAAGCTGCCCAGCTGACAGAGGTTGGTTCTAGTTGCTTGATAATATAATGATCTTGCTATGTTCGATTTAAGATTTGTTACCACTGATAGATAGGTATTTTCAAGGGCTTTTTGCATGACAAGTTTTAGCTTCTTCAAAATGATATTAAGGGAGATATTAACTTGCGAAGTGTCATTTTCTTTCCAGTTACTCCTCGCCGTCCGACTGTTGTGTGCGAATCTTTACACACACAAGCTGCCCAGCTGACAGAGGTTGGTTCTATTTGCTCTATAATAAAATCATCTTGCTATGTTCGATTTAAGATTTGTTACCACTGATAGATAGGTATTTTCAAGGGCTATTTGCATGACAGGTTTTAGCTTCGTCAAAATGATATTAAGGGAGATATTAACTTGCGAAGTGTAATTTTCTTTCCAGTTACTCCTCGCCGTCCGACTGTTGTGTGCGTCTCTCTACACACACCAGCTGCTCAGCTGACAGAGGTTAGTTCTATTTGCTCTATAATAAAATCATCTTGCTATGTTCGATTTAAGATTTGTTACCACTGATAGATAGGTATTTTCAAGGGCTATTTGCATGACAGGTTTTAGCTTCGTCAAAATGATATTAAGGGAGATATTAACTTGCGAAGTGTAATTTTCTTTGCAGTTACTCCTCGCCGTCCGACTGTTGTGTGCGTCTCTCTACACACACAAGCTGCCCAGCTGACATAGGTTGGTTTTAGTAGCTTGATCATATAATCATCTTGCTATGTTCGATCTAAGATTTGTTACCACTGATAGATAGGTATTTTCAAGGGCTTTTTGCATGACAAGTTTTAGCTTCGTCAAAATGATATTAAGGGAGATATTAACTTGCGAAGTGTCATTTTCTTTCCAGTTACTCCTCCCCGTCCGACTATTGTTTGCGGTTCTTTACACACACAAGCTGCCCAGTTGACAGAGGTTAGTTCTAGTTGCTCTATAATGAAATCATCTTGCTATGTTCGATTCAAGATTTGTTACCACTGATAGATAGGTATTTTCAAGGGCTTTTTGCATGACAAGTTTTAGCTTCTTCAAAATGATATTAAGGGAGATATTAACTTGCGAAGTGTCATTTTCTTTCCAGTTACTCCTCGCCGTCCGACTGTTGTGTGCGAATCTTTACACACACAAGCTGCCCAGCTGACAGAGGTTAGTTCTATTTGCTCTATAATAAAATCATCTTGCTATGTTCGATTTAAGATTTGTTACCACTGATAGAAAGGTATTTTCAAGGGCTATTTGCATGACAGGTTTTAGCTTCGTCAAAATGATATTAAGGGAGATATTAACTTGCGAAGTGTCATTTTCTTTCCAGTTACTCCTCGCCGTCCGACTGTTGTGTGCGTCTCTCTACACACACAAGCTGCCCAGCTGACAGAGGTTGGTTCTAGTTTCTTGATCATATAATCATCTTGCTATCTTCGATTTAAGATTTGTTACAACTGATAGATAGGTATTTTCAAGGGCTTTTTGCATGACAAGTTTTAGCTTCGCCAAATTGATATTAAGGGAGATATTAACTTGCGAACTGTCATTTTCTTTTCAGTTACTCCTCGCCGTCCGACTGTTGTGTGCGGCTCTTTACACACACAAGCTCTTCAGCTGACAGAGGTTAGTTCTAGTTGCTCTATAATAAAATCATCTTGCTATGTTCGATTTAAGATTTGTTACAACTGATAGATAGGTATTTTCAAGGGCTTTTTGCATGACAAGTTTTAGTTTCGTCAAAATGATATTAAGGTAGATATTAACTTGCGAAGTGTCATTTTCTTTCCAGTTACTCCTCGCCGTCCGACTATTGTTTGCGGTTCTTTACACACACAAGCTGCCCAGTTGACAGAGGTTAGTTCTAGTTGCTCTATAATAAAATCATCTTGCTATGTTCGATTTAAGATTTGTTACCACTGATAGATAGGTATTTTCAAGGGCTATTTGCATGACAGGTTTTAGCTTCGTCAAAATGATATTAAGGGAGATATTAACTTGCGAAGTGTAATTTTCTTTGCAGTTACTCCTCGCCGTCCGACTGTTGTGTGCGTCTCTCTACACACACAAGCTGCCCAGCTGACAGAGGTTGGTTCTAGTTGCTTGATCATATAATCATCTTGCTATGTTCGATTTAAGACTTGTTACCACTGATAGATAGGTATTTTCAAGGGCTATTTGCATGACAAGTTTTAGCTTCGTCAAAATGATATTAAGGGAGATATTAATTTGCGAAATGTCATTTTCTTTCCAGTTACTCCTCGCCGTCCGACAGTTGTGTGCGTCTCTCTACACATACAAGCTGCCCAGCTGACAGAGGTTGGTTCTAGTTGCTTGATAATATAATGATCTTGCTATGTTCGATTTAAGATTTGTTACCACTGATAGATAGGTATTTTCAAGGGCTTTTTGCATGACAAGTTTTAGCTTCTTCAAAATGATATTAAGGGAGATATTAACTTGCGAAGTGTCATTTTCTTTCCAGTTACTCCTCGCCGTCCGACTGTTGTGTGCGAATCTTTACACACACAAGCTGCCCAGCTGACAGAGGTTGGTTCTATTTGCTCTATAATAAAATCATCTTGCTATGTTCGATTTAAGATTTGTTACCACTGATAGATAGGTATTTTCAAGGGCTATTTGCATGACAGGTTTTAGCTTCGTCAAAATGATATTAAGGGAGATATTAACTTGCGAAGTGTAATTTTCTTTCCAGTTACTCCTCGCCGTCCGACTGTTGTGTGCGTCTCTCTACACACACCAGCTGCTCAGCTGACAGAGGTTAGTTCTATTTGCTCTATAATAAAATCATCTTGCTATGTTCGATTTAAGATTTGTTACCACTGATAGATAGGTATTTTCAAGGGCTATTTGCATGACAGGTTTTAGCTTCGTCAAAATGATATTAAGGGAGATATTAACTTGCGAAGTGTAATTTTCTTTGCAGTTACTCCTCGCCGTCCGACTGTTGTGTGCGTCTCTCTACACACACAAGCTGCCCAGCTGACAGAGGTTGGTTCTAGTTGCTTGATCATATAATCATCTTGCTATGTTCGATTTAAGACTTGTTACCACTGATAGATAGGTATTTTCAAGGGCTATTTGCATGACAAGTTTTAGCTTCGTCAAAATGATATTAAGGGAGATATTAACTTGCGAAGTGTCATTTTCTTTCCAGTTACTCCTCGCCGTCCGACTATTGTTTGCGGTTCTTTACACGCACAAGCTGCCCAGTTGACAGAGGTTAGTTCTAGTTGCTCTATAATAAAATCATCTTGCTGTCTTCGATTTAAGATTTTTTACCACTGATAGAAAGGTATTTTTAAGGTCTATTTGCATGACAAATTTAAGCTTCGTCAAAATGATATTAAGGGAGATATTAACTTGCAAAGTGTCATTTTCTTTCCAGTTACTTCTCGCCGACCGACTGTTGTGTGCGTCTCTCTACACACACAAGCTGCCCAGCTGACATAGGTTGGTTTTAGTAGCTTGATCATATAATCATCTTGCTATGTTCGATCTAAGATTTGTTACCACTGATAGATAGGTATTTTCAAGGGCTTTTTGCATGACAAGTTTTAGCTTCGTCAAAATGATATTAAGGGAGATATTAACTTGCGAAGTGTCATTTTCTTTCCAGTTACTTCTCGCCGTCCGACTGTTGTGTGCGGCTCTTTACACACACAAGCTGCCCAGCTGACAGAGATTGGTTCTAGTTGCTTGATCATATAATCATCTTGCTATGTTCGATTTAAGATTTGTTACCACTGATAGATAGGTATTTTCAAGGGCTTTTTGCATGACAAGTTTTAGCTTCGTCAAAATGATATTAAGGGAGATATTAACTTGCGAAGTGTCATTTTCTTTCCAGTTACTCCTCGCCGTCCGACTGTTGTGTGCGGCTCTTTACACACCCAAGCTCTTCAGCTGACAGAGGTTAGTTCTAGTTGCTCTATAATAAAATCATCTTGCTATGTTCGATTTAAGATTTGTTACCACTGATAGATAGGTATTTTCAAGGGCTATTTGCATGACAGGTTTTAGCTTCGTCAAAATGATATTAAGGGAGATATTAACTTGCGAAGTGTAATTTTCTTTGCAGTTACTCCTCGCCGTCCGACTGTTGTGTGCGTCTCTCTACACACACAAGCTGCCCAGCTGACAGAGGTTGGTTCTAGTTGCTTGATCATATAATCATCTTGCTATGTTCGACTTAAGACTTGTTACTACTGATAGATAGGTATTTTCAAGGGCTATTTGCATGACAAGTTTTAGCTTCGTCAAAATGATATTAAGGGAGATTTTAACTTGCGAAGTGTCATTTTCTTTCCAGTTACTCCTCGCCGTCCGACTATTGTTTGCGGTTCTTTACACGCACAAGCTGCCCAGTTGACAGAGGTTAGTTCTAGTTGCTCTATAATAAAATCATCTTGCTGTCTTCGATTTAAGATTTTTTACCACTGATAGAAAGGTATTTTTAAGGTCTATTTGCATGACAAATTTAAGCTTCGTCAAAATGATATTAAGGGAGATATTAACTTGCAAAGTGTCATTTTCTTTCCAGTTACTTCTCGCCGACCGACTGTTGTGTGCGTCTCTCTACACACACAAGCTGCCCAGCTGACATAGGTTGGTTTTAGTAGCTTGATCATATAATCATCTTGCTATGTTCGATCTAAGATTTGTTACCACTGATAGATAGGTATTTTCAAGGGCTTTTTGCATGACAAGTTTTAGCTTCGTCAAAATGATATTAAGGGAGATATTAACTTGCGAAGTGTCATTTTCTTTCCAGTTACTCCTCCCCGTCCGACTATTGTTTGCGGTTCTTTACACACACAAGCTGCCCAGTTGACAGAGGTTAGTTCTAGTTGCTCTATAATGAAATCATCTTGCTATGTTCGATTCAAGATTTGTTACCACTGATAGATAGGTATTTTCAAGGGCTTTTTGCATGACAAGTTTTAGCTTCTTCAAAATGATATTAAGGGAGATATTAACTTGCGAAGTGTCATTTTCTTTCCAGTTACTCCTCGCCGTCCGACTGTTGTGTGCGAATCTTTACACACACAAGCTGCCCAGCTGACAGAGGTTAGTTCTATTTGCTCTATAATAAAATCATCTTGCTATGTTCGATTTAAGATTTGTTACCACTGATAGAAAGGTATTTTCAAGGGCTATTTGCATGACAGGTTTTAGCTTCGTCAAAATGATATTAAGGGAGATATTAACTTGCGAAGTGTCATTTTCTTTCCAGTTACTCCTCGCCGTCCGACTGTTGTGTGCGTCTCTCTACACACACAAGCTGCCCAGCTGACAGAGGTTGGTTCTAGTTTCTTGATCATATAATCATCTTGCTATCTTCGATTTAAGATTTGTTACAACTGATAGATAGGTATTTTCAAGGGCTTTTTGCATGACAAGTTTTAGCTTCGCCAAATTGATATTAAGGGAGATATTAACTTGCGAACTGTCATTTTCTTTTCAGTTACTCCTCGCCGTCCGACTGTTGTGTGCGGCTCTTTACACACACAAGCTCTTCAGCTGACAGAGGTTAGTTCTAGTTGCTCTATAATAAAATCATCTTGCTATGTTCGATTTAAGATTTGTTACAACTGATAGATAGGTATTTTCAAGGGCTTTTTGCATGACAAGTTTTAGTTTCGTCAAAATGATATTAAGGTAGATATTAACTTGCGAAGTGTCATTTTCTTTCCAGTTACTCCTCGCCGTCCGACTATTGTTTGCGGTTCTTTACACACACAAGCTGCCCAGTTGACAGAGGTTAGTTCTAGTTGCTCTATAATAAAATCATCTTGCTATGTTCGATTTAAGATTTGTTACCACTGATAGATAGGTATTTTCAAGGGCTATTTGCATGACAGGTTTTAGCTTCGTCAAAATGATATTAAGGGAGATATTAACTTGCGAAGTGTAATTTTCTTTGCAGTTACTCCTCGCCGTCCGACTGTTGTGTGCGTCTCTCTACACACACAAGCTGCCCAGCTGACAGAGGTTGGTTCTAGTTGCTTGATCATATAATCATCTTGCTATGTTCGATTTAAGACTTGTTACCACTGATAGATAGGTATTTTCAAGGGCTATTTGCATGACAAGTTTTAGCTTCGTCAAAATGATATTAAGGGAGATATTAATTTGCGAAATGTCATTTTCTTTCCAGTTACTCCTCGCCGTCCGACAGTTGTGTGCGTCTCTCTACACATACAAGCTGCCCAGCTGACAGAGGTTGGTTCTAGTTGCTTGATAATATAATGATCTTGCTATGTTCGATTTAAGATTTGTTACCACTGATAGATAGGTATTTTCAAGGGCTTTTTGCATGACAAGTTTTAGCTTCTTCAAAATGATATTAAGGGAGATATTAACTTGCGAAGTGTCATTTTCTTTCCAGTTACTCCTCGCCGTCCGACTGTTGTGTGCGAATCTTTACACACACAAGCTGCCCAGCTGACAGAGGTTGGTTCTATTTGCTCTATAATAAAATCATCTTGCTATGTTCGATTTAAGATTTGTTACCACTGATAGATAGGTATTTTCAAGGGCTATTTGCATGACAGGTTTTAGCTTCGTCAAAATGATATTAAGGGAGATATTAACTTGCGAAGTGTAATTTTCTTTCCAGTTACTCCTCGCCGTCCGACTGTTGTGTGCGTCTCTCTACACACACCAGCTGCTCAGCTGACAGAGGTTAGTTCTATTTGCTCTATAATAAAATCATCTTGCTATGTTCGATTTAAGATTTGTTACCACTGATAGATAGGTATTTTCAAGGGCTATTTGCATGACAGGTTTTAGCTTCGTCAAAATGATATTAAGGGAGATATTAACTTGCGAAGTGTAATTTTCTTTGCAGTTACTCCTCGCCGTCCGACTGTTGTGTGCGTCTCTCTACACACACAAGCTGCCCAGCTGACAGAGGTTGGTTCTAGTTGCTTGATCATATAATCATCTTGCTATGTTCGATTTAAGACTTGTTACCACTGATAGATAGGTATTTTCAAGGGCTATTTGCATGACAAGTTTTAGCTTCGTCAAAATGATATTAAGGGAGATATTAACTTGCGAAGTGTCATTTTCTTTCCAGTTACTCCTCGCCGTCCGACTATTGTTTGCGGTTCTTTACACGCACAAGCTGCCCAGTTGACAGAGGTTAGTTCTAGTTGCTCTATAATAAAATCATCTTGCTGTCTTCGATTTAAGATTTTTTACCACTGATAGAAAGGTATTTTTAAGGTCTATTTGCATGACAAATTTAAGCTTCGTCAAAATGATATTAAGGGAGATATTAACTTGCAAAGTGTCATTTTCTTTCCAGTTACTTCTCGCCGACCGACTGTTGTGTGCGTCTCTCTACACACACAAGCTGCCCAGCTGACATAGGTTGGTTTTAGTAGCTTGATCATATAATCATCTTGCTATGTTCGATCTAAGATTTGTTACCACTGATAGATAGGTATTTTCAAGGGCTTTTTGCATGACAAGTTTTAGCTTCGTCAAAATGATATTAAGGGAGATATTAACTTGCGAAGTGTCATTTTCTTTCCAGTTACTTCTCGCCGTCCGACTGTTGTGTGCGGCTCTTTACACACACAAGCTGCCCAGCTGACAGAGATTGGTTCTAGTTGCTTGATCATATAATCATCTTGCTATGTTCGATTTAAGATTTGTTACCACTGATAGATAGGTATTTTCAAGGGCTTTTTGCATGACAAGTTTTAGCTTCGTCAAAATGATATTAAGGGAGATATTAACTTGCGAAGTGTCATTTTCTTTCCAGTTACTCCTCGCCGTCCGACTGTTGTGTGCGGCTCTTTACACACCCAAGCTCTTCAGCTGACAGAGGTTAGTTCTAGTTGCTCTATAATAAAATCATCTTGCTATGTTCGATTTAAGATTTTTTACCACTGATAGACAGGTATTTTCAAGGTCTATTTGCGTGCCAAGTTTTAGCTTCGTCAAAATGATATTAAGGGAGATATTAACTTGCAAAGTGTAATTTTCTTTCCAGTTACTCCTCGCCGTCCGACTGTTGTGTGCGTCTCTCTACAAACACGAGCTGCCCAGCTGACAGAGGTTGGTTCTAGTTGCTTGATCATATAATGATCTTGCTATGTTCGATTTAAGACTTGTTACCACTGATAGATAGGTATTTTCAAGGGCTATTTGCATGACAAGTTTTAGCTTCGTCAAAATGATATTAAGGGAGATTTTAACTTGCGAAGTGTCATTTTCTTTCCAGTTACTCCTCGCCGTCCGACTATTGTTTGCGGTTCTTTACACGCACAAGCTGCCCAGTTGACAGAGGTTAGTTCTAGTTGCTCTATAATAAAATCATCTTGCTGTCTTCGATTTAAGATTTTTTACCACTGATAGAAAGGTATTTTTAAGGTCTATTTGCATGACAAATTTAAGCTTCGTCAAAATGATATTAAGGGAGATATTAAATTGCAAAGTGTCATTTTCTTTCCAGTTACTTCTCGCCGACCGACTGTTGTGTGCGTCTCTCTACACACACAAGCTGCCCAGCTGACATAGGTTGGTTTTAGTAGCTTGATCATATAATCATCTTCCTATGTTCGATTTAAGATTTGTTACCACTGATAGATAGGTATTTTCAAGGGCTTTTTGCATGACAAGTTTTAGCTTCGTCAAAATGATATTAAGGGAGATATTAACTTGCGAAGTGTCATTTTCTTTCCAGTTACTTCTCGCCGTCCGACTGTTGTGTGCGGCTCTTTACACACACAAGCTCTTCAGCTGACAGAGGTTAGTTCTAGTTGCTCTATAATAAAATCATCTTGCTATGTTCGATTTAAGATTTGTTACCACTGATAGATAGGTATTTTCAAGGGCTTTTTGCATGACAAGTTTTAGCTTCGTCAAAATGATATTAAGGGAGATATTAACTTGCAAAGTGTAATTTTCTTTCCAGTTACTTCTCGCCGACCGACTGTTGTGTGCGTCTCTCTACACACACAAGCTGCCCAGCTGACAGAGGTTGGTTCTAGTTGCTTGATCATATAATCATCTTGCTATGTTCGATTTAAGATTTGTTACCACTGATAGATAGGTATTTTCAAGGGCTATTTGCATGACAGGTTTTAGCTTCGTCAAAATGATATTAAGGGAGATATTAACTTGCGAAGTGTAATTTTCTTTGCAGTTACTCCTCGCCGTCCGACTGTTGTGTGCGTCTCTCTACACACACAAGCTGCCCCGCTGACAGAGGTTGGTTCTAGTTGCTTGATCATATAATCATCTTGCTATGTTCGATTTAAGACTTGTTACCACTGATAGATAGGTATTTTCAAGGGCTATTTGCATGACAAGTTTTAGCTTCGTCAAAATGATATTAAGGGAGATTTTAACTTGCGAAGTGTCATTTTCTTTCCAGTTACTCCTCGCCGTCCGACTATTGTTTGCGGTTCTTTACACGCACAAGCTGCCCAGTTGACAGAGGTTAGTTCTAGTTGGTCTATAATAAAATCATCTTGCTGTCTTCGATTTAAGATTTTTTACCACTGATAGAAAGGTATTTTTAAGGTCTATTTGCATGACAAATTTAAGCTTCGTCAAAATGATATTAAGGGAGATATTAACTTGCAAAGTGTCATTTTCTTTCCAGTTACTTCTCGCCGACCGACTGTTGTGTGCGTCTCTCTACACACACAAGCTGCCCAGCTGACATAGGTTGGTTTTAGTAGCTTGATCATATAATCATCTTGCTATGTTCGATCTAAGATTTGTTACCACTGATAGATAGGTATTTTCAAGGGCTTTTTGCATGACAAGTTTTAGCTTCGTCAAAATGATATTAAGGGAGATATTAACTTGCGAAGTGTCATTTTCTTTCCAGTTACTTCTCGCCGTCCGACTGTTGTGTGCGGCTCTTTACACACACAAGCTGCCCAGCTGACAGAGGTTGGTTCTAGTTGCTTGATCATATAATCATCTTGCTATGTTCGATTTAAGATTTGTTACCACTGATAGATAGGTATTTTCAAGGGCTTTTTGCATGACAAGTTTTAGCTTCGTCAAAATGATATTAAGGGAGATATTAACTTGCGAAGTGTCATTTTCTTTCCAGTTACTCTTCGCCGTCCGACTGTTGTGTGCGGCTCTTTACACACCCAAGCTCTTCAGCTGACAGAGGTTAGTTCTAGTTGCTCTATAATAAAATCATCTTGCTATGTTCGATTTAAGATTTTTTACCACTGATAGACAGGTATTTTCAAGGTCTATTTGCGTGCCAAGTTTTAGCTTCGTCAAAATGATATTAAGGGAGATATTAACTTGCAAAGTGTCATTTTCTTTCCAGTTACTTCTCGCCGTCCGACTGTTGTGTGCGTCTCTCTACACACACGAGCTGCCCAGCTGACAGAGGTTGGTTCTAGTTGCTTGATCATATAATGATCTTGCTATGTTCGATTTAAGACTTGTTACCACTGATAGATAGGTATTTTCAAGGGCTATTTGCATGACAAGTTTTAGCTTCGTCAAAATGATATTAAGGGAGATTTTAACTTGCGAAGTGTCATTTTCTTTCCAGTTACTCCTCGCCGTCCGACTATTGTTTGCGGTTCTTTACACGCACAAGCTGCCCAGTTGACAGAGGTTAGTTCTAGTTGCTCTATAATAAAATCATCTTGCTGTCTTCGATTTAAGATTTTTTACCACTGATAGAAAGGTATTTTTAAGGTCTATTTGCATGACAAATTTAAGCTTCGTCAAAATGATATTAAGGGAGATATTAAATTGCAAAGTGTCATTTTCTTTCCAGTTACTTCTCGCCGACCGACTGTTGTGTGCGTCTCTCTACACACACAAGCTGCCCAGCTGACATAGGTTGGTTTTAGTAGCTTGATCATATAATCATCTTCCTATGTTCGATTTAAGATTTGTTACCACTGATAGATAGGTATTTTCAAGGGCTTTTTGCATGACAAGTTTTAGCTTCGTCAAAATGATATTAAGGGAGATATTAACTTGCGAAGTGTCATTTTCTTTCCAGTTACTTCTCGCCGTCCGACTGTTGTGTGCGGCTCTTTACACACACAAGCTCTTCAGCTGACAGAGGTTAGTTCTAGTTGCTCTATAATAAAATCATCTTGCTATGTTCGATTTAAGATTTGTTACCACTGATAGATAGGTATTTTCAAGGGCTTTTTGCATGACAAGTTTTAGCTTCGTCAAAATGATATTAAGGGAGATATTAACTTGCAAAGTGTAATTTTCTTTCCAGTTACTTCTCGCCGACCGACTGTTGTGTGCGTCTCTCTACACACACAAGCTGCCCAGCTGACAGAGGTTGGTTCTAGTTGCTTGAACATATAATCATCTTGCTATGTTCGATTTAAGATTTGTTACCACTGATAGATAGGTATTTTCAAGGGCTATTTGCATGACAGGTTTTAGCTTCGTCAAAATGATATTAAGGGAGATATTAACTTGCGAAGTGTAATTTTCTTTGCAGTTACTCCTCGCCGTCCGACTGTTGTGTGCGTCTCTCTACACACACAAGCTGCCCAGCTGACAGAGGTTGGTTCTAGTTGCTTGATCATATAATCATCTTGCTATGTTCGATTTAAGACTTGTTACCACTGATAGATAGGTATTTTCAAGGGCTATTTGCATGACAAGTTTTAGCTTCGTCAAAATGATATTAAGGGAGATTTTAACTTGCGAAGTGTCATTTTCTTTCCAGTTACTCCTCGCCGTCCGACTATTGTTTGCGGTTCTTTACACGCACAAGCTGCCCAGTTGACAGAGGTTAGTTCTAGTTGGTCTATAATAAAATCATCTTGCTGTCTTCGATTTAAGATTTTTTACCACTGATAGAAAGGTATTTTTAAGGTCTATTTGCATGACAAATTTAAGCTTCGTCAAAATGATATTAAGGGAGATATTAACTTGCAAAGTGTCATTTTCTTTCCAGTTACTTCTCGCCGACCGACTGTTGTGTGCGTCTCTCTACACACACAAGCTGCCCAGCTGACATAGGTTGGTTTTAGTAGCTTGATCATATAATCATCTTGCTATGTTCGATCTAAGATTTGTTACCACTGATAGATAGGTATTTTCAAGGGCTTTTTGCATGACAAGTTTTAGCTTCGTCAAAATGATATTAAGGGAGATATTAACTTGCGAAGTGTCATTTTCTTTCCAGTTACTTCTCGCCGTCCGACTGTTGTGTGCGGCTCTTTACACACACAAGCTCTTCAGCTGACAGAGGTTAGTTCTAGTTGCTCTATAATAAAATCATCTTGCTATGTTCGATTTAAGATTTGTTACCACTGATAGATAGGTATTTTCAAGGGCTTTTTGCATGACAAGTTTTAGCTTCGTCAAAATGATATTAAGGGAGATATTAACTTGCAAAGTGTAATTTTCTTTCCAGTTACTTCTCGCCGACCGACTGTTGTGTGCGTCTCTCTACACACACAAGCTGCCCAGCTGACAGAGGTTGGTTCTAGTTGCTTGATCATATAATCATCTTGCTATGTTCGATTTAAGATTTGTTACCACTGATAGATAGGTATTTTCAAGGGCTATTTGCATGACAGGTTTTAGCTTCGTCAAAATGATATTAAGGGAGATATTAACTTGCGAAGTGTAATTTTCTTTGCAGTTACTCCTCGCCGTCCGACTGTTGTGTGCGTCTCTCTACACACACAAGCTGCCCCGCTGACAGAGGTTGGTTCTAGTTGCTTGATCATATAATCATCTTGCTATGTTCGATTTAAGACTTGTTACCACTGATAGATAGGTATTTTCAAGGGCTATTTGCATGACAAGTTTTAGCTTCGTCAAAATGATATTAAGGGAGATTTTAACTTGCGAAGTGTCATTTTCTTTCCAGTTACTCCTCGCCGTCCGACTATTGTTTGCGGTTCTTTACACGCACAAGCTGCCCAGTTGACAGAGGTTAGTTCTAGTTGGTCTATAATAAAATCATCTTGCTGTCTTCGATTTAAGATTTTTTACCACTGATAGAAAGGTATTTTTAAGGTCTATTTGCATGACAAATTTAAGCTTCGTCAAAATGATATTAGGGGGATATTAACTTGCAAAGTGTCATTTTCTTTCCAGTTACTTCTCACCGACCGACTGTTGTGTGCGTCTCTCTACACACACAAGCTGCCCAGCTGACATAGGTTGGTTTTAGTAGCTTGATCATATAATCATCTTGCTATGTTCGATCTAAGATTTGTTACCACTGATAGATAGGTATTTTCAAGGGCTTTTTGCATGACAAGTTTTAGCTTCGTCAAAATGATATTAAGGGAGATATTAACTTGCGAAGTGTCATTTTCTTTCCAGTTACTTCTCGCCGTCCGACTGTTGTGTGCGGCTCTTTACACACACAAGCTGCCCAGCTGACAGAGGTTGGTTCTAGTTGCTTGATCATATAATCATCTTGCTATGTTCGATTTAAGATTTGTTACCACTGATAGATAGGTATTTTCAAGGGCTTTTTGCATGACAAGTTTTAGCTTCGTCAAAATGATATTAAGGGAGATATTAACTTGCGAAGTGTCATTTTCTTTCCAGTTACTCCTCGCCGTCCGACTGTTGTGTGCGGCTCTTTACACACCCAAGCTCTTCAGCTGACAGAGGTTAGTTCTAGTTGCTCTATAATAAAATCATCTTGCTATGTTCGATTTAAGATTTTTTACCACTGATAGACAGGTATTTTCAAGGTCTATTTGCGTGCCAAGTTTTAGCTTCGTCAAAATGATATTAAGGGAGATATTAACTTGCAAAGTGTCATTTTCTTTCCAGTTACTTCTCGCCGTCCGACTGTTGTGTGCGTCTCTCTACACACACGAGCTGCCCAGCTGACAGAGGTTGGTTCTAGTTGCTTGATCATATAATGATCTTGCTATGTTCGATTTAAGACTTGTTACCACTGATAGATAGGTATTTTCAAGGGCTATTTGCATGACAAGTTTTAGCTTCGTCAAAATGATATTAAGGGAGATTTTAACTTGCGAAGTGTCATCTTCTTTCCAGTTACTCCTCGCCGTCCGACTATTGTTTGCGGTTCTTTACACGCACAAGCTGCCCAGTTGACAGAGGTTAGTTCTAGTTGCTCTATAATAAAATCATCTTGCTGTCTTCGATTTAAGATTTTTTACCACTGATAGAAAGGTATTTTTAAGGTCTATTTGCATGACAAATTTAAGCTTCGTCAAAATGATATTAAGGGAGATATTAAATTGCAAAGTGTCATTTTCTTTCCAGTTACTTCTCGCCGACCGACTGTTGTGTGCGTCTCTCTACACACACAAGCTGCCCAGCTGACATAGGTTGGTTTTAGTAGCTTGATCATATAATCATCTTCCTATGTTCGATTTAAGATTTGTTACCACTGATAGATAGGTATTTTCAAGGGCTTTTTGCATGACAAGTTTTAGCTTCGTCAAAATGATATTAAGGGAGATATTAACTTGCGAAGTGTCATTTTCTTTCCAGTTACTTCTCGCCGTCCGACTGTTGTGTGCGGCTCTTTACACACACAAGCTCTTCAGCTGACAGAGGTTAGTTCTAGTTGCTCTATAATAAAATCATCTTGCTATGTTCGATTTAAGATTTGTTACCACTGATAGATAGGTATTTTCAAGGGCTTTTTGCATGACAAGTTTTAGCTTCGTCAAAATGATATTAAGGGAGATATTAACTTGCAAAGTGTAATTTTCTTTCCAGTTACTTCTCGCCGACCGACTGTTGTGTGCGTCTCTCTACACACACAAGCTGCCCAGCTGACAGAGGTTGGTTCTAGTTGCTTGATCATATAATCATCTTGCTATGTTCGATTTAAGATTTGTTACCACTGATAGATAGGTATTTTCAAGGGCTATTTGCATGACAGGTTTTAGCTTCGTCAAAATGATATTAAGGGAGATATTAACTTGCGAAGTGTAATTTTCTTTGCAGTTACTCCTCGCCGTCCGACTGTTGTGTGCGTCTCTCTACACACACAAGCTGCCCAGCTGACAGAGGTTGGTTCTAGTTGCTTGATCATATAATCATCTTGCTATGTTCGATTTAAGACTTGTTACCACTGATAGATAGGTATTTTCAAGGGCTATTTGCATGACAAGTTTTAGCTTCGTCAAAATGATATTAAGGGAGATTTTAACTTGCGAAGTGTCATTTTCTTTCCAGTTACTCCTCGCCGTCCGACTATTGTTTGCGGTTCTTTACACGCACAAGCTGCCCAGTTGACAGAGGTTAGTTCTAGTTGGTCTATAATAAAATCATCTTGCTGTCTTCGATTTAAGATTTTTTACCACTGATAGAAAGGTATTTTTAAGGTCTATTTGCATGACAAATTTAAGCTTCGTCAAAATGATATTAAGGGAGATATTAACTTGCAAAGTGTCATTTTCTTTCCAGTTACTTCTCGCCGACCGACTGTTGTGTGCGTCTCTCTACACACACAAGCTGCCCAGCTGACATAGGTTGGTTTTAGTAGCTTGATCATATAATCATCTTGCTATGTTCGATCTAAGATTTGTTACCACTGATAGATAGGTATTTTCAAGGGCTTTTTGCATGACAAGTTTTAGCTTCGTCAAAATGATATTAAGGGAGATATTAACTTGCGAAGTGTCATTTTCTTTCCAGTTACTTCTCGCCGTCCGACTGTTGTGTGCGGCTCTTTACACACACAAGCTGCCCAGCTGACAGAGGTTGGTTCTAGTTGCTTGATCATATAATCATCTTGCTATGTTCGATTTAAGATTTGTTACCACTGATAGATAGGTATTTTCAAGGGCTTTTTGCATGACAAGTTTTAGCTTCGTCAAAATGATATTAAGGGAGATATTAACTTGCGAAGTGTCATTTTCTTTCCAGTTACTCCTCGCCGTCCGACTGTTGTGTGCGGCTCTTTACACACCCAAGCTCTTCAGCTGACAGAGGTTAGTTCTAGTTGCTCTATAATAAAATCATCTTGCTATGTTCGATTTAAGATTTTTTACCACTGATAGACAGGTATTTTCAAGGTCTATTTGCGTGCCAAGTTTTAGCTTCGTCAAAATGATATTAAGGGAGATATTAACTTGCAAAGTGTCATTTTCTTTCCAGTTACTTCTCGCCGACCGACTGTTGTGTGCGTCTCTCTACACACAAAAGCTGCCCAGCTGACATAGGTTGGTTTTAGTAGCTTGATCATATAATCATCTTGCTATGTTCGATCTAAGATTTGTTACCACTGATAGATAGGTATTTTCAAGGGCTTTTTGCATGACAAGTTTTAGCTTCGTCAAAATGATATTAAGGGAGATATTAACTTGCGAAGTGTCATTTTCTTTCCAGTTACTTCTCGCCGTCCGACTGTTGTGTGCGGCTCTTTACACACACAAGCTGCCCAGCTGACAGAGGTTGGTTCTAGTTGCTTGATCATATAATCATCTTGCTATGTTCGATTTAAGATTTGTTACCACTGATAGATAGGTATTTTCAAGGGCTTTTTGCATGACAAGTTTTAGCTTCGTCAAAATGATATTAAGGGAGATATTAACTTGCGAAGTGTCATTTTCTTTCCAGTTACTCCTCGCCGTCCGACTGTTGTGTGCGGCTCTTTACACACCCAAGCTCTTCAGCTGACAGAGGTTAGTTCTAGTTGCTCTATAATAAAATCATCTTGCTATGTTCGATTTAAGATTTTTTACCACTGATAGACAGGTATTTTCAAGGTCTATTTGCGTGCCAAGTTTTAGCTTCGTCAAAATGATATTAAGGGAGATATTAACTTGCAAAGTGTAATTTTCTTTCCAGTTACTCCTCGCCGTCCGACTGTTGTGTGCGTCTCTCTACACACACGAGCTGCCCAGCTGACAGAGGTTGGTTCTAGTTGCTTGATCATATAATGATCTTGCTATGTTCGATTTAAAACTTGTTACCACTGATAGATAGGTATTTTCAAGGGCTATTTGCATGACAAGTTTTAGCTTCGTCAAAATGATATTAAGGGAGATTTTAACTTGCGAAGTGTCATTTTCTTTCCAGTTACTCCTCGCCGTCCGACTATTGTTTGCGGTTCTTTACACGCACAAGCTGCCCAGTTGACAGAGGTTAGTTCTAGTTGCTCTATAATAAAATCATCTTGCTGTCTTCGATTTAAGATTTTTTACCACTGATAGAAAGGTATTTTTAAGGTCTATTTGCATGACAAATTTAAGCTTCGTCAAAATGATATTAAGGGAGATATTAAATTGCAAAGTGTCATTTTCTTTCCAGTTACTTCTCGCCGACCGACTGTTGTGTGCGTCTCTCTACACACACAAGCTGCCCAGCTGACATAGGTTGGTTTTAGTAGCTTGATCATATAATCATCTTCCTATGTTCGATTTAAGATTTGTTACCACTGATAGATAGGTATTTTCAAGGGCTTTTTGCATGACAAGTTTTAGCTTCGTCAAAATGATATTAAGGGAGATATTAACTTGCGAAGTGTCATTTTCTTTCCAGTTACTTCTCGCCGTCCGACTGTTGTGTGCGGCTCTTTACACACACAAGCTCTTCAGCTGACAGAGGTTAGTTCTAGTTGCTCTATAATAAAATCATCTTGCTATGTTCGATTTAAGATTTGTTACCACTGATAGATAGGTATTTTCAAGGGCTTTTTGCATGACAAGTTTTAGCTTCGTCAAAATGATATTAAGGGAGATATTAACTTGCAAAGTGTAATTTTCTTTCCAGTTACTTCTCGCCGACCGACTGTTGTGTGCGTCTCTCTACACACACAAGCTGCCCAGCTGACAGAGGTTGGTTCTAGTTGCTTGATCATATAATCATCTTGCTGTCTTCGATTTAAGATTTTTTACCACTGATAGAAAGGTATTTTTAAGGTCTATTTGCATGACAAATTTAAGCTTCGTCAAAATGATATTAAGGGAGATATTAACTTGCAAAGTGTCATTTTCTTTCCAGTTACTTCTCGCCGACCGACTGTTGTGTGCGTCTCTCTACACACACAAGCTGCCCAGCTGACATAGGTTGGTTTTAGTAGCTTGATCATATAATCATCTTGCTATGTTCGATCTAAGATTTGTTACCACTGATAGATAGGTATTTTCAAGGGCTTTTTGCATGACAAGTTTTAGCTTCGTCAAAATGATATTAAGGGAGATATTAACTTGCGAAGTGTCATTTTCTTTCCAGTTACTTCTCGCCGTCCGACTGTTGTGTGCGGCTCTTTACACACACAAGCTGCCCAGCTGACAGAGGTTGGTTCTAGTTGCTTGATCATATAATCATCTTGCTATGTTCGATTTAAGATTTGTTACCACTGATAGATAGGTATTTTCAAGGGCTTTTTGCATGACAAGTTTTAGCTTCGTCAAAATGATATTAAGGGAGATATTAACTTGCGAAGTGTCATTTTCTTTCCAGTTACTCCTCGCCGTCCGACTGTTGTGTGCGGCTCTTTACACACCCAAGCTCTTCAGCTGACAGAGGTTAGTTCTAGTTGCTCTATAATAAAATCATCTTGCTATGTTCGATTTAAGATTTTTTACCACTGATAGACAGGTATTTTCAAGGTCTATTTGCGTGCCAAGTTTTAGCTTCGTCAAAATGATATTAAGGGAGATATTAACTTGCAAAGTGTCATTTTCTTTCCAGTTACTTCTCGCCGACCGACTGTTGTGTGCGTCTCTCTACACACACAAGCTGCCCAGCTGACATAGGTTGGTTTTAGTAGCTTGATCATATAATCATCTTGCTATGTTCGATTTAAGATTTGTTACCACTGATAGATAGGTATTTTCAAGGGCTTTTTGCATGACAAGTTTTAGCTTCGTCAAAATGATATTAAGGGAGATATTAACTTGCGAAGTGTCATTTTCTTTCCAGTTACTTCTCGCCGTCCGACTGTTGTGTGCGGCTCTTTACACACACAAGCTCTTCAGCTGACAGAGGTTAGTTCTAGTTGCTCTATAATAAAATCATCTTGCTATGTTCGATTTAAGATTTGTTACCACTGATAGATAGGTATTTTCAAGGGCTTTTTGCATGACAAGTTTTAGCTTCGTCAAAATGATATTAAGGGAGATATTAACTTGCAAAGTGTAATTTTCTTTCCAGTTACTCCTCGCCGTCCGACTGTTGTGTGCGTCTCTCTACACACACAAGCTGCCCAGCTGACATAGGTTGGTTTTAGTAGCTTGATCATATAATCATCTTGCTATGTTCGATTTAAGATTTGTTACCACTGATAGATAGGTATTTTCAAGGGCATTTTGCATGACAAGTTTTAGCTTCGTCAAAATGATATTAAGGGAGATATTAACTTGCGAAGTGTCATTTTCTTTCCAGTTACTTCTCGCCGTCCGACTGTTGTGTGCGGCTCTTTACACACACAAGCTGCCCAGCTGACAGAGGTTGGTTCTAGTTGCTTGATCATATAATCATCTTGCTATGTTAGATTTAAGATTTGTTACCACTGATAGATAGGTATTTTCAAGGGCATTTTGCATGACAAGTTTTAGCTTCGTCAAAATGATATTAAGGGAGATATTAACTTGCGAAGTGTAATTTTCTTTGCAGTTTCTCCTCGCCGTCCGACTGTTGTGTGCGTCTCTCTACACACACAAGGTGCCCAGCTGACAGAGGTTGGTTCTAGTTGCTTGATCATATAATCATCTTGCTATGTTCGATATAAGACTTGTTACCACTGATAGATAGGTATTTTCAAGGGCTATTTGCATGACAAGTTTTAGCTTCGTCAAAATGATATTAAGGGAGATATTAATTTGCGAAATGTCATTTTCTTTCCAGTTACTCCTCGCCGTCCGACAGTTGTGTGCGTCTCTCTACACATACAAGCTGCCCAGCTGATAGAGGTTGGTTCTAGTTGCTTGATAATATAATGATCTTGCTATGTTCGATTTAAGATTTTTTACCACTGATAGATAGGTATTTTCAAGGGCTTTTTGCATGACAAGTTTTAGCTTCTTCAAAATGATATTAAGGGAGATATTAACTTGCGAAGTGTCATTTTCTTTCCAGTTACTCCTCGCCGTCCGACTGTTGTGTGCGAATCTTTACACACACAAGCTGCCCAGCTGACAGAGGTTGGTTCTATTGGCTCTATAATAAAATCATCTTGCTATGTTCGATTTAAGATTTGTTACCACTGATAGATAGGTATTTTCAAGGGCTATTTGCATGACAGGTTTTAGCTTCGTCAAAATGATATTAAGGGAGATATTAACTTGCGAAGTGTAATTTTCTTTCCAGTTACTCCTCGCCGTCCGACTGTTGTGTGCGTCTCTCTACACACACAAGCTGCTCAGCTGACAGAGGTTAGTTCTATTTGCTCTATAATAAAATCATCTTGCTATGTTCGATTTAAGATTTGTTACCACTGATAGATAGGTATTTTCAAGGGCTATTTGCATGACAGGTTTTAGCTTCGTCAAAATGATATTAAGGGAGATATTAACTTGCGAAGTGTAATTTTCTTTGCAGTTACTCCTCGCCGTCCGACTGTTGTGTGCGTCTCTCTACACACACAAGCTGCCCAGCTGACAGAGGTTGGTTCTAGTTGCTTGATCATATAATCATCTTGCTATGTTCGATTTAAGACTTGTTACCACTGATAGATAGGTATTTTCAAGGGCTATTTGCATGACAAGTTTTAGCTTCGTCAAAATGATATTAAGGGAGATTTTAACTTGCGAAGTGTCATTTTCTTTCCAGTTACTCCTCGCCGTCCGACTATTGTTTGCGGTTCTTTACACGCACAAGCTGCCCAGTTGACAGAGGTTAGTTCTAGTTGCTCTATAATAAAATCATCTTGCTGTCTTCGATTTAAGATTTTTTACCACTGATAGAAAGGTATTTTTAAGGTCTATTTGCATGACAAATTTAAGCTTCGTCAAAATGATATTAAGGGAGATATTAACTTGCAAAGTGTCATTTTCTTTCCAGTTACTTCTCGCCGACCGACTGTTGTGTGCGTCTCTCTACACACACAAGCTGCCCAGCTGACATAGGTTGGTTTTAGTAGCTTGATCATATAATCATCTTGCTATGTTCGATTTAAGATTTGTTACCACTGATAGATAGGTATTTTCAAGGGCTTTTTGCATGACAAGTTTTAGCTTCGTCAAAATGATATTAAGGGAGATATTAACTTGCGAAGTGTCATTTTCTTTCCAGTTACTTCTCGCCGTCCGACTGTTGTGTGCGGCTCTTTACACACACAAGCTCTTCAGCTGACAGAGGTTAGTTCTAGTTGCTCTATAATAAAATCATCTTGCTATGTTCGATTTAAGATTTGTTACCACTGATAGATAGGTATTTTCAAGGGCTTTTTGCATGACAAGTTTTAGCTTCGTCAAAATGATATTAAGGGAGATATTAACTTGCAAAGTGTAATTTTCTTTCCAGTTACTTCTCGCCGACCGACTGTTGTGTGCGTCTCTCTACACACACAAGCTGCCCAGCTGACAGAGGTTGGTTCTAGTTGCTTGATCATATAATCATCTTGCTATGTTCGATTTAAGATTTGTTACCACTGATAGATAGGTATTTTCAAGGGCTTTTTGCATGACAAGTTTTAGCTTCGTCAAAATGATATTAAGGGAGATATTAACTTGCGAAGTGTCATTTTCTTTCCAGTTACTTCTCGCCGTCCGACTGTTGTGTGCGGCTCTTTACACACACAAGCTGCCCAGCTGACAGAGGTTGGTTCTAGTTGCTTGATCATATAATCATCTTGCTATGTTCGATTTAAGATTTGTTACCACTGATAGATAGGTATTTTCAAGGGCTTTTTGCATGACAAGTTTTAGCTTCGTCAAAATGATATTAAGGGAGATATTAACTTGCGAAGTGTCATTTTCTTTCCAGTTACTCCTCGCCGTCCGACTGTTGTGTGCGGCTCTTTACACACCCAAGCTCTTCAGCTTACAGAGGTTAGTTCTAGTTGCTCTATAATAAAATCATCTTGCTATGTTCGATTTAAGATTTTTTACCACTGATAGACAGGTATTTTCAAGGTCTATTTGCGTGCCAAGTTTTAGCTTCGTCAAAATGATATTAAGGGAGATATTAACTTGCAAAGTGTAATTTTCTTTCCAGTTACTCCTCGCCGTCCGACTGTTGTGTGCGTCTCTCTACACACACAAGCTAACCAGCTGACATAGGTTGGTTTTAGTAGCTTGATCATATAATCATCTTGCTATGTTCGATTTAAGATTTGTTACCACTGATAGATAGGTATTTTCAAGGGCATTTTGCATGACATGTTTTAGCTTCGTCAAAATGATATTAAGGGAGATATTAACTTGCGAAGTGTCATTTTCTTTCCAGTTACTTCTCGCCGTCCGACTGTTGTGTGCGGCTCTTTACACACACAAGCTGCCCAGCTGACAGAGGTTGGTTCTAGTTGCTTGATCATATAATCATCTTGCTATGTTCGATTTAAGATTTGTTACCACTGATAGATAGGTATTTTCAAGGGCATTTTGCATGACAAGTTTTAGCTTCGTCAAAATGATATTAAGGGAGATATTAACTTGCGAAGTGTAATTTTCTTTGCAGTTACTCCTCGCCGTCCGACTGTTGTGTGCGTCTCTCTACACACACAAGCTGCCCAGCTGACAGAGGTTGGTTCTAGTTGCTTGATCATATAATCATCTTGCTATGTTCGATATAAGACTTGTTACCACTGATAGATAGGTATTTTCAAGGGCTATTTGCATGACAAGTTTTAGCTTCGTCAAAATGATATTAAGGGAGATATTAATTTGCGAAATGTCATTTTCTTTCCAGTTACTCCTCGCCGTCCGACAGTTGTGTGCGTCTCTCTACACATACAAGCTGCCCAGCTGATAGAGGTTGGTTCTAGTTGCTTGATAATATAATGATCTTGCTATGTTCGATTTAAGATTTTTTACCACTGATAGATAGGTATTTTCAAGGGCTTTTTGCATGACAAGTTTTAGCTTCTTCAAAATGATATTAAGGGAGATATTAACTTGCGAAGTGTCATTTTCTTTCCAGTTACTCCTCGCCGTCCGACTGTTGTGTGCGAATCTTTACACACACAAGCTGCCCAGCTGACAGAGGTTGGTTCTATTTGCTCTATAATAAAATCATCTTGCTATGTTCGATTTAAGATTTGTTACCACTGATAGATAGGTATTTTCAAGGGCTATTTGCATGACAGGTTTTAGCTTCGTCAAAATGATATTAAGGGAGATATTAACTTGCGAAGTGTAATTTTCTTTCCAGTTACTCCTTGCCGTCCGACTGTTGTGTGCGTCTCTCTACACACACAAGCTGCTCAGCTGACAGAGGTTAGTTCTATTTGCTCTATAATAAAATCATCTTGCTATGTTCGATTTAAGATTTGTTACCACTGTTAGATAGGTATTTTCAAGGGCTATTTGCATGACAGGTTTTAGCTTCGTCAAAATGATATTAAGGGAGATATTAACTTGCGAAGTGTAATTTTCTTTGCAGTTACTCCTCGCCGTCCGACTGTTGTGTGCGTCTCTCTACACACACAAGCTGCCCAGCTGACAGAGGTTGGTTCTAGTTGCTTGATCATATAATCATCTTGCTATGTTCGATTTAAGACTTGTTACCACTGATAGATAGGTATTTTCAAGGGCTATTTGCATGACAAGTTTTAGCTTCGTCAAAATGATATTAAGGGAGATTTTAACTTGCGAAGTGTCATTTTCTTTCCAGTTACTCCTCGCCGTCCGACTATTGTTTGCGGTTCTTTACACGCACAAGCTGCCCAGTTGACAGAGGTTAGTTCTAGTTGCTCTATAATAAAATCATCTTGCTGTCTTCGATTTAAGATTTTTTACCACTGATAGAAAGGTATTTTTAAGGTCTATTTGCATGACAAATTTAAGCTTCGTCAAAATGATATTAAGGGAGATATTAACTTGCAAAGTGTCATTTTCTTTCCAGTTACTTCTCGCCGACCGACTGTTGTGTGCGTCTCTCTACACACACAAGCTGCCCAGCTGACATAGGTTGGTTTTAGTAGCTTGATCATATAATCATCTTGCTATGTTCGATCTAAGATTTGTTACCACTGATAGATAGGTATTTTCAAGGGCTTTTTGCATGACAAGTTTTAGCTTCGTCAAAATGATATTAAGGGAGATATTAACTTGCGAAGTGTCATTTTCTTTCCAGTTACTTCTCGCCGTCCGACTGTTGTGTGCGGCTCTTTACACACACAAGCTGCCCAGCTGACAGAGGTTGGTTCTAGTTGCTTGATCATATAATCATCTTGCTATGTTCGATTTAAGATTTGTTACCACTGATAGATAGGTATTTTCAAGGGCTTTTTGCATGACAAGTTTTAGCTTCGTCAAAATGATATTAAGGGAGATATTAACTTGCGAAGTGTCATTTTCTTTCCAGTTACTCCTCGCCGTCCGACTGTTGTGTGCGGCTCTTTACACACCCAAGCTCTTCAGCTGACAGAGGTTAGTTCTAGTTGCTCTATAATAAAATCATCTTGCTATGTTCGATTTAAGATTTTTTACCACTGATAGACAGGTATTTTCAAGGTCTATTTGCGTGCCAAGTTTTAGCTTCGTCAAAATGATATTAAGGGAGATATTAACTTGCAAAGTGTAATTTTCTTTCCAGTTACTCCTCGCCGTCCGACTGTTGTGTGCGTCTCTCTACACACACGAGCTGCCCAGCTGACAGAGGTTGGTTCTAGTTGCTTGATCATATAATGATCTTGCTATGTTCGATTTAAGACTTGTTACCACTGATAGATAGGTATTTTCAAGGGCTATTTGCATGACAAGTTTTAGCTTCGTCAAAATGATATTAAGGGAGATTTTAACTTGCGAAGTGTCATTTTCTTTCCAGTTACTCCTCGCCGTCCGACTATTGTTTGCGGTTCTTTACACGCACAAGCTGCCCAGTTGACAGAGGTTAGTTCTAGTTGCTCTATAATAAAATCATCTTGCTGTCTTCGATTTAAGATTTTTTACCACTGATAGAAAGGTATTTTTAAGGTCTATTTGCATGACAAATTTAAGCTTCGTCAAAATGATATTAAGGGAGATATTAACTTGCAAAGTGTCATTTTCTTTCCAGTTACTTCTCGCCGACCGACTGTTGTGTGCGTCTCTCTACACACACAAGCTGCCCAGCTGACATAGGTTGGTTTTAGTAGCTTGATCATATAATGATCTTGCTATGTTCGATTTAAGATTTGTTACCACTGATAGATAGGTATTTTCAAGGGCTTTTTGCATGACAAGTTTTAGCTTCGTCAAAATGATATTAAGGGAGATATTAACTTGCGAAGTGTCATTTTCTTTCCAGTTACTTCTCGCCGTCCGACTGTTGTGTGCGGCTCTTTACACACACAAGCTCTTCAGCTGACAGAGGTTAGTTCTAGTTGCTCTATAATAAAATCATCTTGCTATGTTCGATTTAAGATTTGTTACCACTGATAGATAGGTATTTTCAAGGGCTTTTTGCATGACAAGTTTTAGCTTCGTCAAAATGATATTAAGGGAGATATTAACTTGCAAAGTGTAATTTTCTTTCCAGTTACTTCTCGCCGACCGACTGTTGTGTGCGTCTCTCTACACACACAAGCTGCCCAGCTGACAGAGGTTGGTTCTAGTTGCTTGATCATATAATCATCTTGCTATGTTCGATTTAAGATTTGTTACCACTGATAGATAGGTATTTTCAAGGGCTTTTTGCATGACAAGTTTTAGCTTCGTCAAAATGATATTAAGGGAGATATTAACTTGCGAAGTGTCATTTTCTTTCCATTTACTTCTCGCCGTCCGACTGTTGTGTGCGGCTCTTTACACACACAAGCTGCCCAGCTGACAGAGGTTGGTTCTAGTTGCTTGATCATATAATCATCTTGCTATGTTCGATTTAAGATTTGTTACCACTGATAGATAGGTATTTTCAAGGGCTTTTTGCATGACAAGTTTTAGCTTCGTCAAAATGATATTAAGGGAGATATTAACTTGCGAAGTGTCATTTTCTTTCCAGTTACTCCTCGCCGTCCGACTGTTGTGTGCGGCTCTTTACACACCCAAGCTCTTCAGCTTACAGAGCTTAGTTCTAGTTGCTCTATAATAAAATCATCTTGCTATGTTCGATTTAAGATTTTTTACCACTGATAGACAGGTATTTTCAAGGTCTATTTGCGTGCCAAGTTTTAGCTTCGTCAAAATGATATTAAGGGAGATATTAACTTGCAAAGTGTAATTTTCTTTCCAGTTACTCCTCGCCGTCCGACTGTTGTGTGCGTCTCTCTACACACACAAGCTGCCCAGCTGACATAGGTTGGTTTTAGTAGCTTGATCATATAATCATCTTGCTATGTTCGATTTAAGATTTGTTACCACTGATAGATAGGTATTTTCAAGGGCATTTTGCATGACAAGTTTTAGCTTCGTCAAAATGATATTAAGGGAGATATTAACTTGCGAAGTGTCATTTTCTTTCCAGTTACTTCTCGCCGTCCGACTGTTGTGTGCGGCTCTTTACACACACAAGCTGCCCAGCTGACAGAGGTTGGTTCTAGTTGCTTGATCATATAATCATCTTGCTATGTTCGATTTAAGATTTGTTACCACTGATAGATAGGTATTTTCAAGGGCTTTTTGCATGACAAGTTTTAGCTTCGTCAAAATGATATTAAGGGAGATATTAACTTGCGAAGTGTCATTTTCTTTCCAGTTACTCCTCGCCATCCGACTGTTGTGTGCGGCTCTTTACACACCCAAGCTCTTCAGCTGACAGAGGTTAGTTCTAGTTGCTCTATAATAAAATCATCTTGCTATGTTCGATTTAAGATTTTGTACCACTGATAGACAGGTATTTTCAAGGTCTATTTGCGTGCCAAGTTTTAGCTTCGTCAAAATGATATTAAGGGAGATATTAACTTGCAAAGTGTAATTTTCTTTCCAGTTACTCCTCGCCGTCCGACTGTTGTGTGCGTCTCTCTACACACACGAGCTGCCCAGCTGACAGAGGTTGGTTCTAGTTGCTTGATCATATAATGATCTTGCTATGTTCGATTTAAGACTTGTTACCACTGATAGATAGGTATTTTCAAGGGCTATTTGCATGACAAGTTTTAGCTTCGTCAAAATGATATTAAGGGAGATTTTAACTTGCGAAGTGTCATTTTCTTTCCAGTCACTCCTCGCCGTCCGACTATTGTTTGCGGTTCTTTACACGCACAAGCTGCCCAGTTGACAGAGGTTAGTTCTAGTTGCTCTATAATAAAATCATCTTGCTGTCTTCGATTTAAGATTTTTTACCACTGATAGAAAGGTATTTTTAAGGTCTATTTGCATGACAAATTTAAGCTTCGTCAAAATGATATTAAGGGAGATATTAACTTGCAAAGTGTCATTTTCTTTCCAGTTACTTCTCGCCGACCGACTGTTGTGTGCGTCTCTCTACACACACAAGCTGCCCAGCTGACATAGGTTGGTTTTAGTAGCTTCATCATATAATCATCTTGCTATGTTCGATTTAAGATTTGTTACCACTGATAGATAGGTATTTTCAAGGGCTTTTTGCATGACAAGTTTTAGCTTCGTCAAAATGATATTAAGGGAGATATTAACTTGCGAAGTGTCATTTTCTTTCCAGTTACTTCTCGCCGTCCGACTGTTGTGTGCGGCTCTTTACACACACAAGCTCTTCAGCTGACAGAGGTTAGTTCTAGTTGCTCTATAATAAAATCATCTTGCTATGTTCGATTTAAGATTTGTTACCACTGATAGATAGGTATTTTCAAGGGCTTTTTGCATGACAAGTTTTAGCTTCGTCAAAATGATATTAAGGGAGATATTAACTTGCAAAGTGTAATTTTCTTTCCAGTTACTTCTCGCCGACCGACTGTTGTGTGCGTCTCTCTACACACACAAGCTGCCCAGCTGACAGAGGTTGGTTCTAGTTGCTTGATCATATAATCATCTTGCTATGTTCGATTTAAGATTTGTTACCACTGATAGATAGGTATTTTCAAGGGCTTTTTGCATGACAAGTTTTAGCTTCGTCAAAATGATATTAAGGGAGATATTAACTTGCGAAGTGTCATTTTCTTTCCAGTTACTTCTCGCCGTCCGACTGTTGTGTGCGTCTCTCTACACACACAAGCTGCCCAGCTGACAGAGGTTGGTTCTAGTTGCTTGATCATATAATCATCTTGCTATGTTCGATTTAAGATTTGTTACCACTGATAGATAGGTATTTTCAAGGGCTTTTTGCATGACAAGTTTTAGCTTCGTCAAAATGATATTAAGGGAGATATTAACTTGCGAAGTGTCATTTTCTTTCCAGTTACTCCTCGCCATCCGACTGTTGTGTGCGGCTCTTTACACACCCAAGCTCTTCAGCTGACAGAGGTTAGTTCTAGTTGCTCTATAATAAAATCATCTTGCTATGTTCGATTTAAGATTTTTTACCACTGATAGACAGGTATTTTCAAGGTCTATTTGCGTGCCAAGTTTTAGCTTCGTCAAAATGATATTAAGGGAGATATTAACTTGCAAAGTGTAATTTTCTTTCCAGTTACTCCTCGCCGTCCGACTGTTGTGTGCGTCTCTCTACACACACGAGCTGCCCAGCTGACAGAGGTTGGTTCTAGTTGCTTGATCATATAATGATCTTGCTATGTTCGATTTAAGACTTGTTACCACTGATAGATAGGTATTTTCAAGGGCTATTTGCATGACAAGTTTTAGCTTCGTCAAAATGATATTAAGGGAGATATTAACTTGCGAAGTGTCATTTTCTTTCCAGTTACTTCTCGCCGTCCGACTGTTGTGTGCGTCTCTCTACACACACAAGCTGCCCAGCTGACAGAGGTTGGTTCTAGTTGCTTGATCATATAATCATCTTGCTATGTTCGATTTAAGTTTTGTTACCACTGATAGATAGGTATTTTCAAGGGCTTTTTGCATGACAAGTTTTAGCTTCGTCAAAATGATATTAAGGGAGATATTAACTTGCGAAGTGTCATTTTCTTTCCAGTTACTCCTCGCCATCCGACTGTTGTGTGCGGCTCTTTACACACCCAAGCTCTTCAGCTGACAGAGGTTAGTTCTAGTTGCTCTATAATAAAATCATCTTGCTATGTTCGATTTAAGATTTTTTACCACTGATAGACAGGTATTTTCAAGGTCTATTTGCGTGCCAAGTTTTAGCTTCGTCAAAATGATATTAAGGGAGATATTAACTTGCAAAGTGTAATTTTCTTTCCAGTTACTCCTCGCCGTCCGACTGTTGTGTGCGTCTCTCTACACACACGAGCTGCCCAGCTGACAGAGGTTGGTTCTAGTTGCTTGATCATATAATGATCTTGCTATGTTCGATTTAAGACTTGTTACCACTGATAGATAGGTATTTTCAAGGGCTATTTGCATGACAAGTTTTAGCTTCGTCAAAATGATATTAAGGGAGATTTTAACTTGCGAAGTGTCATTTTCTTTCCAGTCACTCCTCGCCGTCCGACTATTGTTTGCGGTTCTTTACACGCACAAGCTGCCCAGTTGACAGAGGTTAGTTCTAGTTGCTCTATAATAAAATCATCTTGCTGTCTTCGATTTAAGATTTTTTACCACTGATAGAAAGGTATTTTTAAGGTCTATTTGCATGACAAATTTAAGCTTCGTCAAAATGATATTAAGGGAGATATTAACTTGCAAAGTGTCATTTTCTTTCCAGTTACTTCTCGCCGACCGACTGTTGTGTGCGTCTCTCTACACACACAAGCTGCCCAGCTGACATAGGTTGGTTTTAGTAGCTTCATCATATAATCATCTTGCTATGTTCGATTTAAGATTTGTTACCACTGATAGATAGGTATTTTCAAGGGCTTTTTGCATGACAAGTTTTAGCTTCGTCAAAATGATATTAAGGGAGATATTAACTTGCGAAGTGTCATTTTCTTTCCAGTAACTTCTCGCCGTCCGACTGTTGTGTGCGGCTCTTTACACACACAAGCTCTTCAGCTGACAGAGGTTAGTTCTAGTTGCTCTATAATAAAATCATCTTGCTATGTTCGATTTAAGATTTGTTACCACTGATAGATAGGTATTTTCAAGGGCTTTTTGCATGACAAGTTTTAGCTTCGTCAAAATGATATTAAGGGAGATATTAACTTGCAAAGTGTAATTTTCTTTCCAGTTACTTCTCGCCGACCGACTGTTGTGTGCGTCTCTCTACACACACAAGCTGCCCAGCTGACAGAGGTTGGTTCTAGTTGCTTGATCATATAATCATCTTGCTATGTTCGATTTAAGATTTGTTACCACTGATAGATAGGTATTTTCAAGGGCTTTTTGCATGACAAGTTTTAGCTTCGTCAAAATGATATTAAGGGAGATATTAACTTGCGAAGTGTCATTTTCTTTCCAGTTACTTCTCGCCGTCCGACTGTTGTGTGCGTCTCTCTACACACACAAGCTGCCCAGCTGACAGAGGTTGGTTCTAGTTGCTTGATCATATAATCATCTTGCTATGTTCGATTTAAGATTTGTTACCACTGATAGATAGGTATTTTCAAGGGCTTTTTGCATGACAAGTTTTAGCTTCGTCAAAATGATATTAAGGGAGATATTAACTTGCGAAGTGTCATTTTCTTTCCAGTTACTCCTCGCCGTCCGACTGTTGTGTGCGGCTCTTTACACACCCAAGCTCTTCAGCTTACAGAGGTTAGTTCTAGTTGCTCTATAATAAAATCATCTTGCTATGTTCGATTTAAGATTTTTTACCACTGATAGACAGGTATTTTCAAGGTCTATTTGCGTGCCAAGTTTTAGCTTCGTCAAAATGATATTAAGGGAGATATTAACTTGCGAAGTGTCATTTTCTTTCCAGTTACTCCTCGCCGTCCGACTGTTGTGTGCGGCTCTTTACACACACAAGCTGCCCAGCTGACAGAGGTTGGTTCTAGTTGCTTGATCATATAATCATCTTGCTATGTTCGATTTAAGATTTGTTACCACTGATAGATAGGTATTTTCAAGGGCTTTTTGCATGACAAGTTTTAGCTTCGTCAAAATGATATTAAGGGAGATATTAACTTGCGAAGTGTCATTTTCTTTCCAGTTACTCCTCGCCATCCGACTGTTGTGTGCGGCTCTTTACACACCCAAGCTCTTCAGCTGACAGAGGTTAGTTCTAGTTGCTCTATAATAAAATCATCTTGCTATGTTCGATTTAAGATTTTTTACCACTGATAGACAGGTATTTTCAAGGTCTATTTGCGTGCCAAGTTTTAGCTTCGTCAAAATGATATTAAGGGAGATATTAACTTGCAAAGTGTAATTTTCTTTCCAGTTACTCCTCGCCGTCCGACTGTTGTGTGCGTCTCTCTACACACACGAGCTGCCCAGCTGACAGAGGTTGGTTCTAGTTGCTTGATCATATAATGATCTTGCTATGTTCGATTTAAGACTTGTTACCACTGATAGATAGGTATTTTCAAGGGCTATTTGCATGACAAGTTTTAGCTTCGTCAAAATGATATTAAGGGAGATTTTAACTTGCGAAGTGTCATTTTCTTTCCAGTCACTCCTCGCCGTCCGACTATTGTTTGCGGTTCTTTACACGCACAAGCTGCCCAGTTGACAGAGGTTAGTTCTAGTTGCTCTATAATAAAATCATCTTGCTGTCTTCGATTTAAGATTTTTTACCACTGATAGAAAGGTATTTTTAAGGTCTATTTGCATGACAAATTTAAGCTTCGTCAAAATGATATTAAGGGAGATATTAACTTGCAAAGTGTCATTTTCTTTCCAGTTACTTCTCGCCGACCGACTGTTGTGTGCGTCTCTCTACACACACAAGCTGCCCAGCTGACATAGGTTGGTTTTAGTAGCTTCATCATATAATCATCTTGCTATGTTCGATTTAAGATTTGTTACCACTGATAGATAGGTATTTTCAAGGGCTTTTTGCATGACAAGTTTTAGCTTCGTCAAAATGATATTAAGGGAGATATTAACTTGCGAAGTGTCATTTTCTTTCCAGTTACTTCTCGCCGTCCGACTGTTGTGTGCGGCTCTTTACACACACAAGCTCTTCAGCTGACAGAGGTTAGTTCTAGTTGCTCTATAATAAAATCATCTTGCTATGTTCGATTTAAGATTTGTTACCACTGATAGATAGGTATTTTCAAGGGCTTTTTGCATGACAAGTTTTAGCTTCGTCAAAATGATATTAAGGGAGATATTAACTTGCAAAGTGTAATTTTCTTTCCAGTTACTTCTCGCCGACCGACTGTTGTGTGCGTCTCTCTACACACACAAGCTGCCCAGCTGACAGAGGTTGGTTCTAGTTGCTTGATCATATAATCATCTTGCTATGTTCGATTTAAGATTTGTTACCACTGATAGATAGGTATTTTCAAGGGCTTTTTGCATGACAAGTTTTAGCTTCGTCAAAATGATATTAAGGGAGATATTAACTTGCGAAGTGTCATTTTCTTTCCAGTTACTTCTCGCCGTCCGACTGTTGTGTGCGTCTCTCTACACACACAAGCTGCCCAGCTGACAGAGGTTGGTTCTAGTTGCTTGATCATATAATCATCTTGCTATGTTCGATTTAAGATTTGTTACCACTGATAGATAGGTATTTTCAAGGGCTTTTTGCATGACAAGTTTTAGCTTCGTCAAAATGATATTAAGGGAGATATTAACTTGCGAAGTGTCATTTTCTTTCCAGTTACTTCTCGCCGTCCGACTGTTGTGTGCGGCTCTTTACACACACAAGCTGCCCAGCTGACAGAGGTTGGTTCTAGTTGCTTGATCATATAATCATCTTGCTATGTTCGATTTAAGATTTGTTACCACTGATAGATAGGTATTTTCAAGGGCTTTTTGCATGACAAGTTTTAGCTTCGTCAAAATGATATTAAGGGAGATATTAACTTGCGAAGTGTCATTTTCTTTCCAGTTACTCCTCGCCGTCCGACTGTTGTGTGCGGCTCTTTACACACACAAGCTGCCCAGCTGACAGAGGTTGGTTCTAGTTGCTTGATCATATAATCATCTTGCTATGTTCGATTTAAGATTTTTTACCACTGATAGACAGGTATTTTCAAGGTCTATTTGCGTGCCAAGTTTTAGCTTCGTCAAAATGATATTAAGGGAGATATTAACTTGCAAAGTGTAATTTTCTTTCCAGTTACTCCTCGCCGTCCGACGGTTGTGTGCGTCTCTCTACACACACGAGCTGCCCAGCTGACAGAGGTTGGTTCTAGTTGCTTGATCATATAATCATCTTGCTATGTTCGATTTAAGACTTGTTACCACTGATAGATAGGTATTTTCAAGGGCTATTTGCATGACAAGTTTTAGCTTCGTCAAAATGATATTAAGGGAGATATTAATTTGCGAAATGTCATTTTCTTTCCAGTTACTCCTCGCCGTCCGACAGTTGTGTGCGTCTCTTTACACATACAAGCTGCCCAGCTGACAGAGGTTGGTTCTAGTTGCTTGATAATATAATGATCTTGATATGTTCGATTTAAGATTTGTTACCACTGATAGATAGGTATTTTCAAGGGCTTTTTGCATGACAAGTTTTAGCTTCTTCAAAATGATATTAAGGGAGATATTAACTTGCGAAGTGTCATTTTCTTTCCAGTTACTCCTCGCCGTCCGACTGTTGTTTGCGAATCTTTACACACACAAGCTGCCCAGCTGACAGAGGTTGGTTCTATTTGCTCTATAATAAAATCATCTTGCTATGTTCGATTTAAGATTTGTTACCACTGATAGATAGGTATTTTCAAGGGCTATTTGCATGACAGGTTTTAGCTTCGTCAAAATGATATTAAGGGAGATATTAACTTGCGAAGTGTAATTTTCTTTCCAGTTACTCCTCGCCGTCCGACTGTTGTGTGCGTCTCTCTACACACACAAGCTGCTCAGCTGACAGAGGTTAGTTCTATTTGCTCTATAATAAAATCATCTTGCTGTCTTCGATTTAAGATTTTTTACCACTGATAGAAAGGTATTTTTAAGGTCTATTTGCATGACAAATTTAAGCTTCGTCAAAATGATATTAAGGGAGATATTAACTTGCAAAGTGTCATTTTCTTTCCAGTTACTTCTCGCCGACCGACTGTTGTGTGCGTCTCTCTACACACACAAGCTGCCCAGCTGACATAGGTTGGTTTTAGTAGCTTGATCATATAATCATCTTGCTATGTTCGATTTAAGATTTGTTACCACTGATAGATAGGTATTTTCAAGGGCTTTTTGCATGACAAGTTTTAGCTTCGTCAAAATGATATTAAGGGAGATATTAACTTGCGAAGTGTCATTTTCTTTCCAGTTACTTCTCGCCGTCCGACTGTTGTGTGCGGCTCTTTACACACACAAGCTTCCCAGCTGACAGAGGTTGGTTCTAGTTGCTTGATCATATAATCATCTTGCTATGTTCGATTTAAGATTTGTTACCACTGATAGATAGGTATTTTCAAGGGCTTTTTGCATGACAAGTTTTAGCTTCGTCAAAATGATATTAAGGGAGATATTAACTTGCGAAGTGTCATTTTCTTTCCAGTTACTCCTCGCCGTCCGACTGTTGTGTGCGGCTCTTTACACACCCAAGCTCTTCAGCTGACAGAGGTTAGTTCTAGTTGCTCTATAATAAAATCATCTTGCTATGTTCGATTTAAGATTTTTTACCACTGATAGACAGGTATTTTCAAGGTCTATTTGCGTGCCAAGTTTTAGCTTCGTCAAAATGATATTAAGGGAGATATTAACTTGCAAAGTGTCATTTTCTTTCCAGTTACTCCTCGCCGTCCGACTGTTGTGTGCGTCTCTCTACACACACGAGCTGCCCAGCTGACAGAGGTTGGTTCTAGTTGCTTGATCATATAATGATCTTTCTATGTTCGATTTAAGACTTGTTACCACTGATAAATATGTATTTTCAAGGGCTATTTGCATGACAAGTTTTAGCTTCGTCAAAATGATATTAAGGGAGATTTTAACTTGCGAAGTGTCATTTTCTTTCCAGTTACTCCTCGCCGTCCGACTATTGTTTGCGGTTCTTTACACGCACAAGCTGCCCAGTTGACAGAGGTTAGTTCTAGTTGCTCTATAATAAAATCATCTTGCTGTCTTCGATTTAAGATTTTTTACCACTGATAGAAAGGTATTTTTAAGGTCTATTTGCATGACAAATTTAAGCTTCGTCAAAATGATATTAAGGGAGATATTAACTTGAAAATTGTCATTTTCTTTCCAGTTACTTCTCGCCGACCGACTGTTGTGTGCGTCTCTCTACACACACAAGCTGCCCAGCTGACATAGGTTGGTTTTAGTAGCTTGATCATATAATCATCTTGCTATGTTCGATTTAAGATTTGTTACCACTGATAGATAGGTATTTTCAAGGGCTTTTTGCATGACAAGTTTTAGCTTCGTCAAAATGATATTAAGGGAGATATTAACTTGCGAAGTGTCATTTTCTTTCCAGTTACTTCTCGCCGTCCGACTGTTGTGTGCGGCTCTTTACACACACAAGCTCTTCAGCTGACAGAGGTTAGTTCTAGTTGCTCTATAATAAAATCATCTTGCTATGTTCGATTTAAGATTTGTTACCACTGATAGATAGGTATTTTCAAGGGCTTTTTGCATGACAAGTTTTAGCTTCGTCAAAATGATATTAAGGGAGATATTAACTTGCAAAGTGTAATTTTCTTTCCAGTTACTTCTCGCCGACCGACTGTTGTGTGCGTCTCTCTACACACACAAGCTGCCCAGCTGACAGAGGTTGGTTCTAGTTGCTTGAACATATAATCATCTTGCTATGTTCGATTTAAGATTTGTTACCACTGATAGATAGGTATTTTCAAGGGCTTTTTGCATGACAAGTTTTAGCTTCGTCAAAATGATATTAAGGGAGATATTAACTTGCGAAGTGTCATTTTCTTTCCAGTTACTCCTCGCCGTCCGACTGTTGTGTGCGGCTCTTTACACACCCAAGCTCTTCAGCTGACAGAGGTTAGTTCTAGTTGCTCTATAATAAAATCATCTTGCTATGTTCGATTTAAGATTTTTTACCACTGATAGACAGGTATTTTCAAGGTCTATTTGCGTGCCAAGTTTTAGCTTCGTCAAAATGATATTAAGGGAGATATTAACTTGCAAAGTGTAATTTTCTTTCCAGTTACTCCTCGCCGTCCGACTGTTGTGTGCGTCTCTCTACACACACAAGCTGCCCAGCTGACATAGGTTGGTTTTAGTAGCTTGATCATATAATCATCTTGCTATGTTCGATTTAAGATTTGTTACCACTGATAGATAGGTATTTACAAGGGCATTTTGCATGACAAGTTTTAGCTTCGTCAAAATGATATTAAGGGAGATATTAACTTGCGAAGTGTCATTTTCTTTCCAGTTACTTCTCGCCGTCCGACTGTTGTGTGCGGCTCTTTACACACCCAAGCTCTTCAGCTGACAGAGGTTAGTTCTAGTTGCTCTATAATAAAATCATCTTGCTATGTTCGATTTAAGATTTTTTACCACTGATAGACAGGTATTTTCAAGGTCTATTTGCGTGCCAAGTTTTAGCTTCGTCAAAATGATATTAAGGGAGATATTAACTTGCAAAGTGTAATTTTCTTTCCAGTTACTCCTCGCCGTCCGACTGTTGTGTGCGTCTCTCTACACACACAAGCTGCCCAGCTGACATAGGTTGGTTTTAGTAGCTTGATCATATAATCATCTTGCTATGTTCGATTTAAGATTTGTTACCACTGATAGATAGGTATTTACAAGGGCATTTTGCATGACAAGTTTTAGCTTCGTCAAAATGATATTAAGGGAGATATTAACTTGCGAAGTGTCATTTTCTTTCCAGTTACTCCTCGCCGTCCGACTGTTGTGTGCGGCTCTTTACACACCCAAGCTCTTCAGCTGACAGAGGTTAGTTCTAGTTGCTCTATAATAAAATCATCTTGCTATGTTCGATTTAAGATTTTTTACCACTGATAGACAGGTATTTTCAAGGTCTATTTGCGTGCCAAGTTTTAGCTTCGTCAAAATGATATTAAGGGAGATATTAACTTGCAAAGTGTAATTTTCTTTCCAGTTACTCCTCGCCGTCCGACTGTTGTGTGCGTCTCTCTACACACACAAGCTGCCCAGCTGACATAGGTTGGTTTTAGTAGCTTGATCATATAATCATCTTGCTATGTTCGATTTAAGATTTGTTACCACTGATAGATAGGTATTTACAAGGGCATTTTGCATGACAAGTTTTAGCTTCGTCAAAATGATATTAAGGGAGATATTAACTTGCGAAGTGTCATTTTCTTTCCAGTTACTTCTCGCCGTCCGACTGTTGTGTGCGGCTCTTTACACACACAAGCTGCCCAGCTGACAGAGGTTGGTTCTAGTTGCTTGATCATATAGTCATCTTGCTATGTTCGATTTAAGATTTGTTACCACTGATAGATAGGTATTTTCAAGGGCTTTTTGCATGACAAGTTTTAGCTTCGTCAAAATGATATTAAGGGAGATATTAACTTGCGAAGTGTCATTTTCTTTCCAGTTACTCCTCGCCATCCGACTGTTGTGTGCGGCTCTTTACACACTCAAGCTCTTCAGCTGACAGAGGTTAGTTCTAGTTGCTCTATAATAAAATCATCTTGCTATGTTCGATTTAAGATTTTTTACCACTGATAGACAGGTATTTTCAAGGTCTATTTGCATGACAAGTTTTAGCTTCGTCAAAATGATATTAAGGGAGATTTTAACTTGCGAAGTGTCATTTTCTTTCCAGTCACTCCTCGCCGTCCGACTATTGTTTGCGATTCTTTACACGCACAAGCTGCCCAGTTGACAGAGGTTAGTTCTAGTTGCTCTATAATAAAATCATCTTGCTGTCTTCGATTTAAGATTTTTTACCACTGATAGAAAGGTATTTTTAAGGTCTATTTGCATGACAAATTTAAGCTTCGTCAAAATGATATTAAGGGAGATATTAACTTGCAAAGTGTAATTTTCTTTCCAGTTACTTCTCGCCGACCGACTGTTGTGTGCGTCTCTCTACACACACAAGCTGCCCAGCTGACATAGGTTGGTTTTAGTAGCTTGATCATATAATCATCTTGCTATGTTCGATTTAAGATTTGTTACCACTGATAGATAGGTATTTTCAAGGGCTTTTTGCATGACAAGTTTTAGCTTCGTCAAAATGATATTAAGGGAGATATTAACTTGCGAAGTGTCATTTTCTTTCCAGTTACTTCTCGCCGTCCGACTGTTGTGTGCGGCTCTTTACACACACAAGCTCTTCAGCTGACAGAGGTTAGTTCTAGTTGCTCTATAATAAAATCATCTTGCTATGTTCGATTTAAGATTTGTTACCACTGATAGATAGGTATTTTCAAGGGCTTTTTGCATGACAAGTTTTAGCTTCGTCAAAATGATATTAAGGGAGATATTAACTTGCAAAGTGTAATTTTCTTTCCAGTTACTTCTCGCCGACCGACTGTTGTGTGCGTCTCTCTACACACACAAGCTGCCCAGCTGACAGAGGTTGGTTCTAGTTGCTTGATCATATAATCATCTTGCTATGTTCGATTTAACATTTTTTACCACTGATAGATAGGTATTTTCAAGGGCTTTTTGCATGACAAGTTTTAGCTTCGTCAAAATGATATTAAGGGAGATATTAACTTGCGAAGTGTCATTTTCTTTCCAGTTACTTCTCGCCGTCCGACTGTTGTGTGCGTCTCTCTACACACACAAGCTGCCCAGCTGACAGAGGTTGGTTCTAGTTGCTTGATCATATAATCATCTTGCTATGTTCGATTTAAGATTTGTTACCACTGATAGATAGGTATTTTCAAGGGCTTTTTGCATGACAAGTTTTAGCTTCGTCAAAATGATATTAAGGGAGATATTAACTTGCGAAGTGTCATTTTCTTTCCAGTTACTTCTCGCCGTCCGACTGTTGTGTGCGGCTCTTTACACACACAAGCTGCCCAGCTGACAGAGGTTGGTTCTAGTTGCTTGATCATATAATCATCTTGCTATGTTCGATTTAAGATTTGTTACCACTGATAGATAGGTATTTTCAAGGGCTTTTTGCATGACAAGTTTTAGCTTCGTCAAAATGATATTAAGGGAGATATTAACTTGCGAAGTGTCATTTTCTTTCCAGTTACTCCTCGCCGTCCGACTGTTGTGTGCGGCTCTTTACACACACAAGCTGCCCAGCTGACAGAGGTTGGTTCTAGTTGCTTGATCATATAATCATCTTGCTATGTTCGATTTAAGATTTGTTACCACTGATAGACAGGTATTTTCAAGGTCTATTTGCGTGCCAAGTTTTAGCTTCGTCAAAATGATATTAAGGGAGATATTAACTTGCAAAGTGTAATTTTCTTTCCAGTTACTCCTCGCCGTCCGACGGTTGTGTGCGTCTCTCTACACACACGAGCTGCCCAGCTGACAGAGGTTGGTTCTAGTTGCTTGATCATATAATCATCTTGCTATGTTCGATTTAAGACTTGTTACCACTGATAGATAGGTATTTTCAAGGGCTATTTGCATGACAAGTTTTAGCTTCGTCAAAATGATATTAAGGGAGATATTAATTTGCGAAATGTCATTTTCTTTCCAGTTACTCCTCGCCGTCCGACAGTTGTGTGCGTCTCTTTACACATACAAGCTGCCCAGCTGACAGAGGTTGGTTCTAGTTGCTTGATAATATAATGATCTTGCTATGTTCGATTTAAGATTTGTTACCACTGATAGATAGGTATTTTCAAGGGCTTTTTGCATGACAAGTTTTAGCTTCTTCAAAATGATATTAAGGGAGATATTAACTTGCGAAGTGTCATTTTCTTTCCAGTTACTCCTCGCCGTCCGACTGTTGTTTGCGAATCTTTACACACACAAGCTGCCCAGCTGACAGAGGTTGGTTCTATTTGCTCTATAATAAAATCATCTTGCTATGTTCGATTTAAGATTTGTTACCACTGATAGATAGGTATTTTCAAGGGCTATTTGCATGACAGGTTTTAGCTTCGTCAAAATGATATTAAGGGAGATATTAACTTGCGAAGTGTAATTTTCTTTCCAGTTACTCCTCGCCGTCCGACTGTTGTGTGCGTCTCTCTACACACACAAGCTGCTCAGCTGACAGAGGTTAGTTCTATTTGCTCTATAATAAAATCATCTTGCTGTCTTCGATTTAAGATTTTTTACCACTGATAGAAAGGTATTTTTAAGGTCTATTTGCATGACAAATTTAAGCTTCGTCAAAATGATATTAAGGGAGATATTAACTTGCAAAGTGTCATTTTCTTTCCAGTTACTTCTCGCCGACCGACTGTTGTGTGCGTCTCTCTACACACACAAGCTGCCCAGCTGACATAGGTTGGTTTTAGTAGCTTGATCATATAATCATCTTGCTATGTTCGATTTAAGATTTGTTACCACTGATAGATAGGTATTTTCAAGGGCTTTTTGCATGACAAGTTTTAGCTTCGTCAAAATGATATTAAGGGAGATATTAACTTGCGAAGTGTCATTTTCTTTCCAGTTACTTCTCGCCGTCCGACTGTTGTGTGCGGCTCTTTACACACACAAGCTTCCCAGCTGACAGAGGTTGGTTCTAGTTGCTTGATCATATAATCATCTTGCTATGTTCGATTTAAGATTTGTTACCACTGATAGATAGGTATTTTCAAGGGCTTTTTGCATGACAAGTTTTAGCTTCGTCAAAATGATATTAAGGGAGATATTAACTTGCGAAGTGTCATTTTCTTTCCAGTTACTCCTCGCCGTCCGACTGTTGTGTGCGGCTCTTTACACACCCAAGCTCTTCAGCTGACAGAGGTTAGTTCTAGTTGCTCTATAATAAAATCATCTTGCTATGTTCGATTTAAGATTTTTTACCACTGATAGACAGGTATTTTCAAGGTCTATTTGCGTGCCAAGTTTTAGCTTCGTCAAAATGATATTAAGGGAGATATTAACTTGCAAAGTGTCATTTTCTTTCCAGTTACTCCTCGCCGTCCGACTGTTGTGTGCGTCTCTCTACACACACGAGCTGCCCAGCTGACAGAGGTTGGTTCTAGTTGCTTGATCATATAATGATCTTTCTATGTTCGATTTAAGACTTGTTACCACTGATAAATATGTATTTTCAAGGGCTATTTGCATGACAAGTTTTAGCTTCGTCAAAATGATATTAAGGGAGATTTTAACTTGCGAAGTGTCATTTTCTTTCCAGTTACTCCTCGCCGTCCGACTATTGTTTGCGGTTCTTTACACGCACAAGCTGCCCAGTTGACAGAGGTTAGTTCTAGTTGCTCTATAATAAAATCATCTTGCTGTCTTCGATTTAAGATTTTTTACCACTGATAGAAAGGTATTTTTAAGGTCTATTTGCATGACAAATTTAAGCTTCGTCAAAATGATATTAAGGGAGATATTAACTTGAAAATTGTCATTTTCTTTCCAGTTACTTCTCGCCGACCGACTGTTGTGTGCGTCTCTCTACACACACAAGCTGCCCAGCTGACATAGGTTGGTTTTAGTAGCTTGATCATATAATCATCTTGCTATGTTCGATTTAAGATTTGTTACCACTGATAGATAGGTATTTTCAAGGGCTTTTTGCATGACAAGTTTTAGCTTCGTCAAAATGATATTAAGGGAGATATTAACTTGCGAAGTGTCATTTTCTTTCCAGTTACTTCTCGCCGTCCGACTGTTGTGTGCGGCTCTTTACACACACAAGCTCTTCAGCTGACAGAGGTTAGTTCTAGTTGCTCTATAATAAAATCATCTTGCTATGTTCGATTTAAGATTTGTTACCACTGATAGATAGGTATTTTCAAGGGCTTTTTGCATGACAAGTTTTAGCTTCGTCAAAATGATATTAAGGGAGATATTAACTTGCAAAGTGTAATTTTCTTTCCAGTTACTTCTCGCCGACCGACTGTTGTGTGCGTCTCTCTACACACACAAGCTGCCCAGCTGACAGAGGTTGGTTCTAGTTGCTTGATCATATAATCATCTTGCTATGTTCGATTTAACATTTTTTACCACTGATAGATAGGTATTTTCAAGGGCTTTTTGCATGACAAGTTTTAGCTTCGTCAAAATGATATTAAGGGAGATATTAACTTGCGAAGTGTCATTTTCTTTCCAGTTACTTCTCGCCGTCCGACTGTTGTGTGCGTCTCTCTACACACACAAGCTGCCCAGCTGACAGAGGTTGGTTCTAGTTGCTTGATCATATAATCATCTTGCTATGTTCGATTTAAGATTTGTTACCACTGATAGATAGGTATTTTCAAGGGCTTTTTGCATGACAAGTTTTAGCTTCGTCAAAATGATATTAAGGGAGATATTAACTTGCGAAGTGTCATTTTCTTTCCAGTTACTTCTCGCCGTCCGACTGTTGTGTGCGGCTCTTTACACACACAAGCTGCCCAGCTGACAGAGGTTGGTTCTAGTTGCTTGATCATATAATCATCTTGCTATGTTCGATTTAAGATTTGTTACCACTGATAGATAGGTATTTTCAAGGGCTTTTTGCATGACAAGTTTTAGCTTCGTCAAAATGATATTAAGGGAGATATTAACTTGCGAAGTGTCATTTTCTTTCCAGTTACTCCTCGCCGTCCGACTGTTGTGTGCGGCTCTTTACACACACAAGCTGCCCAGCTGACAGAGGTTGGTTCTAGTTGCTTGATCATATAATCATCTTGCTATGTTCGATTTAAGATTTGTTACCACTGATAGACAGGTATTTTCAAGGTCTATTTGCGTGCCAAGTTTTAGCTTCGTCAAAATGATATTAAGGGAGATATTAACTTGCAAAGTGTAATTTTCTTTCCAGTTACTCCTCGCCGTCCGACGGTTGTGTGCGTCTCTCTACACACACGAGCTGCCCAGCTGACAGAGGTTGGTTCTAGTTGCTTGATCATATAATCATCTTGCTATGTTCGATTTAAGACTTGTTACCACTGATAGATAGGTATTTTCAAGGGCTATTTGCATGACAAGTTTTAGCTTCGTCAAAATGATATTAAGGGAGATATTAATTTGCGAAATGTCATTTTCTTTCCAGTTACTCCTCGCCGTCCGACAGTTGTGTGCGTCTCTTTACACATACAAGCTGCCCAGCTGACAGAGGTTGGTTCTAGTTGCTTGATAATATAATGATCTTGCTATGTTCGATTTAAGATTTGTTACCACTGATAGATAGGTATTTTCAAGGGCTTTTTGCATGACAAGTTTTAGCTTCTTCAAAATGATATTAAGGGAGATATTAACTTGCGAAGTGTCATTTTCTTTCCAGTTACTCCTCGCCGTCCGACTGTTGTTTGCGAATCTTTACACACACAAGCTGCCCAGCTGACAGAGGTTGGTTCTATTTGCTCTATAATAAAATCATCTTGCTATGTTCGATTTAAGATTTGTTACCACTGATAGATAGGTATTTTCAAGGGCTATTTGCATGACAGGTTTTAGCTTCGTCAAAATGATATTAAGGGAGATATTAACTTGCGAAGTGTAATTTTCTTTCCAGTTACTCCTCGCCGTCCGACTGTTGTGTGCGTCTCTCTACACACACAAGCTGCTCAGCTGACAGAGGTTAGTTCTATTTGCTCTATAATAAAATCATCTTGCTATGTTCAATTTAAGATTTGTTACCACTGATAGATAGGTATTTTCAAGGGCTATTTGCATGACAGGTTTTAGCTTCGTCAAAATGATATTAAGGGAGATATTAACTTGCGAAGTGTAATTTTCTTTGCAGTTACTCCTCGCCGTCCGACTGTTGTGTGCGTCTCTCTACACACACAAGCTGCCCAGCTGACAGAGGTTGGTTCTAGTTGCTTGATCATATAATCATCTTGCTATGTTCGATTTAAGACTTGTTACCACTGATAGATAGGTATTTTCAAGGGCTATTTGCATGACAAGTTTTAGCTTCGTCAAAATGATATTAAGGGAGATTTTAACTTGCGAAGTGTCATTTTCTTTCCAGTTACTGCTCGCCGTCCGACTATTGTTTGCGGTTCTTTACACGCACAAGCTGCCCAGTTGACAGAGGTTAGTTCTAGTTGCTCTATAATAAAATCATCTTGCTGTCTTCGATTTAAGATTTTTTACCACTGATAGAAAGGTATTTTTAAGGTCTATTTGCATGACAAATTTAAGCTTCGTCAAAATGATATTAAGGGAGATATTAACTTGCAAAGTGTCATTTTCTTTCCAGTTACTTCTCGCCGACCGACTGTTGTGTGCGTCTCTCTACACACACAAGCTGCCCAGCTGACATAGGTTGGTTTTAGTAGCTTGATCATATAATCATCTTGCTATGTTCGATTTAAGATTTGTTACCACTGATAGATAGGTATTTTCAAGGGCTTTTTGCATGACAAGTTTTAGCTTCGTCAAAATGATATTAAGGGAGATATTAACTTGCGAAGTGTCATTTTCTTTCCAGTTACTTCTCGCCGTCCGACTGTTGTGTACGGCTCTTTACACACACAAGCTGCCCAGCTGACAGAGGTTGGTTCTAGTTGCTTGATCATATAATCATCTTGCTATGTTCGATTTAAGATTTGTTACCACTGATAGATAGGTATTTTCAAGGGCTTTTTGCATGACAAGTTTTAGCTTCGTCAAAATGATATTAAGGGAGATATTAACTTGCGAAGTGTCATTTTCTTTCCAGTTACTCCTCGCCGTCCGACTGTTGTGTGCGGCTCTTTACACACCCAAGCTCTTCAGCTGACAGAGGTTAGTTCTAGTTGCTCTATAATAAAATCATCTTGCTATGTTCGATTTAAGATTTTTTACCACTGATAGACAGGTATTTTCAAGGTCTATTTGCGTGCCAAGTTTTAGCTTCGTCAAAATGATATTAAGGGAGATATTAACTTGCAAAGTGTAATTTTCTTTCCAGTTACTCCTCGCCGTCCGACTGTTGTGTGCGTCTCTCTACACACACGAGCTGCCCAGCTGACAGAGGTTGGTTCTAGTTGCTTGATCATATAATGATCTTTCTATGTTCGATTTAAGACTTGTTACCACTGATAGATAGGTATTTTCAAGGGCTATTTGCATGACAAGTTTTAGCTTCGTCAAAATGATATTAAGGGAGATTTTAACTTGCGAAGTGTCATTTTCTTTCCAGTTACTCCTCGCCGTCCGACTATTGTTTGCGGTTCTTTACACGCACAAGCTGCCCAGTTGACAGAGGTTAGTTCTAGTTGCTCTATAATAAAATCATCTTGCTGTCTTCGATTTAAGATTTTTTACCACTGATAGAAAGGTATTTTTAAGGTCTATTTGCATGACAAATTTAAGCTTCGTCAAAATGATATTAAGGGAGATATTAACTTGCAAAGTGTCATTTTCTTTCCAGTTACTTCTCGCCGACCGACTGTTGTGTGCGTCTCTCTACACACACAAGCTGCCCAGCTGACATAGGTTGGTTTTAGTAGCTTGATCATATAATCATCTTGCTATGTTCGATTTAAGATTTGTTACCACTGATAGATAGGTATTTTCAAGGGCTTTTTGCATGACAAGTTTTAGCTTCGTCAAAATGATATTAAGGGAGATATTAACTTGCGAAGTGTCATTTTCTTTCCAGTTACTTCTCGCCGTCCGACTGTTGTGTGCGGCTCTTTACACACACAAGCTCTTCAGCTGACAGAGGTTAGTTCTAGTTGCTCTATAATAAAATCATCTTGCTATGTTCGATTTAAGATTTGTTACCACTGATAGATAGGTATTTTCAAGGGCTTTTTGCATGACAAGTTTTAGCTTCGTCAAAATGATATTAGGGGGGTATTAACTTGCAAAGTGTAATTTTCTTTCCAGTTACTTCTCGCCGACCGACTGTTGTGTGCGTCTCTCTACACACACAAGCTGCCCAGCTGACAGAGGTTGGTTCTAGTTGCTTGAACATATAATCATCTTGCTATGTTCGATTTAAGATTTGTTACCACTGATAGATAGGTATTTTCAAGGGCTTTTTGCATGACAAGTTTTAGCTTCGTCAAAATGATATTAAGGGAGATATTAACTTGCGAAGTGTCATTTTCTTTCCAGTTACTTCTCGCCGTCCGACTGTTGTGTGCGGCTCATTACACACACAAGCTGCCCAGCTGACAGAGGTTGGTTCTAGTTGCTTGATCATATAATCATCTTGCTATGTTCGATTTAAGATTTGTTACCACTGATAGATAGGTATTTTCAAGGGCTTTTTGCATGACAAGTTTTAGCTTCGTCAAAATGATATTAAGGGAGATATTAACTTGCGAAGTGTCATTTTCTTTCCAGTTACTCCTCGCCGTCCGACTGTTGTGTGCGGCTCTTTACACACCCAAGCTCTTCAGCTGACAGAGGTTAGTTCTAGTTGCTCTATAATAAAATCATCTTGCTATGTTCGATTTAAGATTTTTTACCACTGATAGACAGGTATTTTCAAGGTCTATTTGCGTGCCAAGTTTTAGCTTCGTCAAAATGATATTAAGGGAGATATTAACTTGCAAAGTGTAATTTTCTTTCCAGTTACTCCTCGCCGTCCGACTGTTGTGTGCGTCTCTCTACACACACGAGCTGCCCAGCTGACAGAGGTTGGTTCTAGTTGCTTGATCATATAATCATCTTGCTATGTTCGATTTAAGACTTGTTACCACTGATAGATAGGTATTTTCAAGGGCTATTTGCATGACAAGTTTTAGCTTCGTCAAAATGATATTAAGGGAGATTTTAACTTGCGAAGTGTCATTTTCTTTCCAGTTACTTCTCGCCGTCCGACTATTGTTTGCGGTTCTTTACACGCACAAGCTGCCCAGTTGACAGAGGTTAGTTCTAGTTGCTCTATAATAAAATCATCTTGCTATGTTCGATTTAAGATTTGTTACCACTGATAGATAGGTATTTTCAAGGGCTTTTTGCATGACAAGTTTTAGCTTCGTCAAAATGATATTAAGGGAGATATTAACTTGCAAAGTGTAATTTTCTTTCCAGTTACTTCTCGCCGACCGACTGTTGTGTGCGTCTCTCTACACACACAAGCTGCCCAGCTGACAGAGGTTGGTTCTAGTTGCTTGATCATATAATCATCTTGCTATGTTCGATTTAAGATTTGTTACCACTGATAGACAGGTATTTTCAAGGTCTTATTTGCGTGCCAAGTTTTAGCTTCGTCAAAATGATATTAAGGGAGATATTAACTTGCAAAGTGTAATTTTCTTTCCAGTTACTCCTCGCCGTCCGACTGTTGTGTGCGTCTCTCTACACACACGAGCTGCCCAGCTGACAGAGGTTGGTTCTAGTTGCTTGATCATATAATCATCTTGCTATGTTCGATTTAAGATTTGTTACCACTGATAGATAGGTATTTGCAAGGGCTTTTTGCATGACAAGTTTTAGCTTCTTCAAAATGATATTAAGGGAGATATTAACTTGCGAAGTGTCATTTTCTTTCCAGTTACTCCTCGCCGTCCGACTGTTGTGTGCGAATCTTTACACACACAAGCTGCCCAGCTGACAGAGGTTGGTTCTAGTTGCTCTATAATAAAATCATCTTGCTATGTTCGATTTAAGATTTGTTACCACTGATAGATAGGTATTTTCAAGGGCTATTTGCATGACAAGTTTTAGCTTCGTCAAAATGATATTAAGGGAGATTTTAACTTGCGAAGTGTCATTTTCTTTCCAGTTACTCCTCGCCGTCCGACTATTGTTTGCGGTTCTTTACACGCACAAGCTGCCCAGTTGACAGAGGTTAGTTCTAGTTGCTCTATAATAAAATCATCTTGCTGTCTTCGATTTAAGATTTTTTACCACTGATAGAAAGGTATTTTTAAGGTCTATTTGCATGACAAATTTAAGCTTCGTCAAAATGATATTAAGGGAGATATTAACTTGCAAAGTGTCATTTTCTTTCCAGTTACTTCTCGCCGACCGACTGTTGTGTGCGTCTCTCTACACACACAAGCTGCCCAGCTGACATAGGTTGGTTTTAGTAGCTTGATCATATAATCATCTTGCTATGTTCGATTTAAGATTTGTTACCACTGATAGATAGGTATTTTCAAGGGCTTTTTGCATGACAAGTTTTAGCTTCGTCAAAATGATATTAAGGGAGATATTAACTTGCGAAGTGTCATTTTCTTTCCAGTTACTTCTCGCCGTCCGACTGTTGTGTGCGGCTCTTTACACACACAAGCTGCCCAGCTGACAGAGGTTGGTTCTAGTTGCTTGATCATATAATCATCTTGCTATGTTCGATTTAAGATTTGTTACCACTGATAGATAGGTATTTTCAAGGGCTTTTTGCATGACAAGTTTTAGCTTCGTCAAAATGATATTAAGGGAGATATTAACTTGCGAAGTGTCATTTTCTTTCCAGTTACTCCTCGCCGTCCGACTGTTGTGTGCGGCTCTTTACACACCCAAGCTCTTCAGCTGACAGAGGTTAGTTCTAGTTGCTCTATAATAAAATCATCTTGCTATGTTCGATTTAAGATTTTTTACCACTGATAGACAGGTATTTTCAAGGTCTATTTGCGTGCCAAGTTTTAGCTTCGTCAAAATGATATTAAGGGAGATTTTAACTTGCGAAGTGTCATTTTCTTTCCAGTTACTCCTCGCCGTCCGACTATTGTTTGCGGTTCTTTACACGCACAAGCTGCCCAGTTGACAGAGGTTAGTTCTAGTTGCTCTATAATAAAATCATCTTGCTGTCTTCGATTTAAGATTTTTTACCACTGATAGAAAGGTATTTTTAAGGTCTATTTGCATGACAAATTTAAGCTTCGTCAAAATGATATTAAGGGAGATATTAACTTGCAAAGTGTCATTTTCTTTCCAGTTACTTCTCGCCGACCGACTGTTGTGTGCGTCTCTCTACACACACAAGCTGCCCAGCTGACATAGGTTGGTTTTAGTAGCTTGATCATATAATCATCTTGCTATGTTCGATTTAAGATTTGTTACCACTGATAGATAGGTATTTTCAAGGGCTTTTTGCATGACAAGTTTTAGCTTCGTCAAAATGATATTAAGGGAGATATTAACTTGCGAAGTGTCATTTTCTTTCCAGTTACTTCTCGCCGTCCGACTGTTGTGTGCGGCTCTTTACACACACAAGCTCTTCAGCTGACAGAGGTTAGTTCTAGTTGCTCTATAATAAAATCATCTTGCTATGTTCGATTTAAGATTTGTTACCACTGATAGATAGGTATTTTCAAGGGCTTTTTGCATGACAAGTTTTAGCTTCGTCAAAATGATATTAAGGGAGATATTAACTTGCAAAGTGTAATTTTCTTTCCAGTTACTTCTCGCCGACCGACTGTTGTGTGCGTCTCTCTACACACACAAGCTGCCCAGCTGACAGAGGTTGGTTCTAGTTGCTTGAACATATAATCATCTTGCTATGTTCGATTTAAGATTTGTTACCACTGATAGATAGGTATTTTCAAGGGCTTTTTGCATGACAAGTTTTAGCTTCGTCAAAATGATATTAAGGGAGATATTAACTTGCGAAGTGTCATTTTCTTTCCAGTTACTTCTCGCCGTCCGACTGTTGTGTGCGGCTCATTACACACACAAGCTGCCCAGCTGACAGAGGTTGGTTCTAGTTGCTTGATCATATAATCATCTTGCTATGTTCGATTTAAGATTTGTTACCACTGATAGATAGGTATTTTCAAGGGCTTTTTGCATGACAAGTTTTAGCTTCGTCAAAATGATATTAAGGGAGATATTAACTTGCGAAGTGTCATTTTCTTTCCAGTTACTCCTCGCCGTCCGACTGTTGTGTGCGGCTCTTTACACACCCAAGCTCTTCAGCTGACAGAGGTTAGTTCTAGTTGCTCTATAATAAAATCATCTTGCTATGTTCGATTTAAGATTTTTTACCACTGATAGACAGGTATTTTCAAGGTCTATTTGCGTGCCAAGTTTTAGCTTCGTCAAAATGATATTAAGGGAGATATTAACTTGCAAAGTGTAATTTTCTTTCCAGTTACTCCTCGCCGTCCGACTGTTGTGTGCGTCTCTCTACACACACGAGCTGCCCAGCTGACAGAGGTTGGTTCTAGTTGCTTGATCATATAATCATCTTGCTATGTTCGATTTAAGACTTGTTACCACTGATAGATAGGTATTTTCAAGGGCTATTTGCATGACAAGTTTTAGCTTCGTCAAAATGATATTAAGGGAGATTTTAACTTGCGAAGTGTCATTTTCTTTCCAGTTACTTCTCGCCGTCCGACTATTGTTTGCGGTTCTTTACACGCACAAGCTGCCCAGTTGACAGAGGTTAGTTCTAGTTGCTCTATAATAAAATCATCTTGCTATGTTCGATTTAAGATTTGTTACCACTGATAGATAGGTATTTTCAAGGGCTTTTTGCATGACAAGTTTTAGCTTCGTCAAAATGATATTAAGGGAGATATTAACTTGCAAAGTGTAATTTTCTTTCCAGTTACTTCTCGCCGACCGACTGTTGTGTGCGTCTCTCTACACACACAAGCTGCCCAGCTGACAGAGGTTGGTTCTAGTTGCTTGATCATATAATCATCTTGCTATGTTCGATTTAAGATTTGTTACCACTGATAGACAGGTATTTTCAAGGTCTTATTTGCGTGCCAAGTTTTAGCTTCGTCAAAATGATATTAAGGGAGATATTAACTTGCAAAGTGTAATTTTCTTTCCAGTTACTCCTCGCCGTCCGACTGTTGTGTGCGTCTCTCTACACACACGAGCTGCCCAGCTGACAGAGGTTGGTTCTAGTTGCTTGATCATATAATCATCTTGCTATGTTCGATTTAAGATTTGTTACCACTGATAGATAGGTATTTGCAAGGGCTTTTTGCATGACAAGTTTTAGCTTCTTCAAAATGATATTAAGGGAGATATTAACTTGCGAAGTGTCATTTTCTTTCCAGTTACTCCTCGCCGTCCGACTGTTGTGTGCGAATCTTTACACACACAAGCTGCCCAGCTGACAGAGGTTGGTTCTATTTGCTCTATAATAAAATCATCTTGCTATGTTCGATTTAAGATTTGTTACCACTGATAGATAGGTATTTTCAAGGGCTATTTGCATGACAGGTTTTAGCTTCGTCAAAATGATATTAAGGGAGATATTAACTTGCGAAGTGTAATTTTCTTTCCAGTTACTCCTCGCCGTCCGACTGTTGTGTGCGTCTCTCTTTACACACAAGCTGCTCAGCTGACAGAGGTTAGTTCTATTTGCTCTATAATAAAATCATCTTGCTATGTTCAATTTAAGATTTGTTACCACTGATAGATAGGTATTTTCAAGGGCTATTTGCATGACAGGTTTTAGCTTCGTCAAAATGATATTAAGGGAGATATTAACTTGCGAAGTGTAATTTTCTTTGCAGTTACTCCTCGCCGTCCGACTGTTGTGTGCGTCTCTCTACACACACAAGCTGCCCAGCTGACAGAGGTTGGTTCTAGTTGCTTGATCATATAATCATCTTGCTATGTTCGATTTAAGACTTGTTACCACTGATAGATAGGTATTTTCAAGGGCTATTTGCATGACAAGTTTTAGCTTCGTCAAAATGATATTAAGGGAGATTTTAACTTGCGAAGTGTCATTTTCTTTCCAGTTACTCCTCGCCGTCCGACTATTGTTTGCGGTTCTTTACACGCACAAGCTGCCCAGTTGACAGAGGTTAGTTCTAGTTGCTCTATAATAAAATCATCTTGCTGTCTTCGATTTAAGATTTTTTACCACTGATAGAAAGGTATTTTTAAGGTCTATTTGCATGACAAATTTAAGCTTCGTCAAAATGATATTAAGGGAGATATTAACTTACGAAGTGTCATTTTCTTTCCAGTTACTTCTCGCCGTCCGACTGTTGTGTGCGGCTCTTTACACACACAAGCTCTTCAGCTGACAGAGGTTAGTTCTAGTTGCTCTATAATAAAATCATCTTGCTATGTTCGATTTAAGATTTGTTACCACTGATAGATAGGTATTTTCAAGGGCTTTTTGCATGACAAGTTTTAGCTTCGTCAAAATGATATTAAGGGAGATATTAACTTGCAAAGTGTAATTTTCTTTCCAGTTACTTCTCGCCGACCGACTGTTGTGTGCGTCTCTCTACACACACAAGCTGCCCAGCTGACAGAGGTTGGTTCTAGTTGCTTGAACATATAATCATCTTGCTATGTTCGATTTAAGATTTGTTACCACTGATAGATAGGTATTTTCAAGGGCTTTTTGCATGACAAGTTTTAGCTTCGTCAAAATGATATTAAGGGAGATATTAACTTGCGAAGTGTCATTTTCTTTCCAGTTACTTCTCGCCGTCCGACTGTTGTGTGCGGCTCATTACACACACAAGCTGCCCAGCTGACAGAGGTTGGTTCTAGTTGCTTGATCATATAATCATCTTGCTATGTTCGATTTAAGATTTGTTACCACTGATAGATAGGTATTTTCAAGGGCTTTTTGCATGACAAGTTTTAGCTTCGTCAAAATGATATTAAGGGAGATATTAACTTGCGAAGTGTCATTTTCTTTCCAGTTACTCCTCGCCGTCCGACTGTTGTGTACGGCTCTTTACACACCCAAGCTCTTCAGCTGACAGAGGTTAGTTCTAGTTGCTCTATAATAAAATCATCTTGCTATGTTCGATTTAAGATTTTTTACCACTGATAGACAGGTATTTTCAAGGTCTATTTGCGTGCCAAGTTTTAGCTTCGTCAAAATGATATTAAGGGAGATATTAACTTGCAAAGTGTAATTTTCTTTCCAGTTACTCCTCGCCGTCCGACTGTTGTGTGCGTCTCTCTACACACACGAGCTGCCCAGCTGACAGAGGTTGGTTCTAGTTGCTTGATCATATAATCATCTTGCTATGTTCGATTTAAGACTTGTTACCACTGATAGATAGGTATTTTCAAGGGCTATTTGCATGACAAGTTTTAGCTTCGTCAAAATGATATTAAGGGAGATTTTAACTTGCGAAGTGTCATTTTCTTTCCAGTTACTTCTCGCCGTCCGACTATTGTTTGCGGTTCTTTACACGCACAAGCTGCCCAGTTGACAGAGGTTAGTTCTAGTTGCTCTATAATAAAATCATCTTGCTATGTTCGATTTAAGATTTGTTACCACTGATAGATAGGTATTTTCAAGGGCTTTTTGCATGACAAGTTTTAGCTTCGTCAAAATGATATTAAGGGAGATATTAACTTGCAAAGTGTAATTTTCTTTCCAGTTACTTTTCGCCGACCGACTGTTGTGTGCGTCTCTCTACACACACAAGCTGCCCAGCTGACAGAGGTTGGTTCTAGTTGCTTGATCATATAATCATCTTGCTATGTTCGATTTAAGATTTGTTACCACTGATAGACAGGTATTTTCAAGGTCTTATTTGCGTGCCAAGTTTTAGCTTCGTCAAAATGATATTAAGGGAGATATTAACTTGCAAAGTGTAATTTTCTTTCCAGTTACTCCTCGCCGTCCGACTGTTGTGTGCGTCTCTCTACACACACGAGCTGCCCAGCTGACAGAGGTTGGTTCTAGTTGCTTGATCATATAATCATCTTGCTATGTTCGATTTAAGATTTGTTACCACTGATAGATAGGTATTTGCAAGGGCTTTTTGCATGACAAGTTTTAGCTTCTTCAAAATGATATTAAGGGAGATATTAACTTGCGAAGTGTCATTTTCTTTCCAGTTACTCCTCGCCGTCCGACTGTTGTGTGCGAATCTTTACACACACAAGCTGCCCAGCTGACAGAGGTTGGTTCTATTTGCTCTATAATAAAATCATCTTGCTATGTTCGATTTAAGATTTGTTACCACTGATAGATAGGTATTTTCAAGGGCTATTTGCATGACAGGTTTTAGCTTCGTCAAAATGATATTAAGGGAGATATTAACTTGCGAAGTGTAATTTTCTTTCCAGTTACTCCTCGCCGTCCGACTGTTGTGTGCGTCTCTCTACACACACAAGCTGCTCAGCTGACAGAGGTTAGTTCTATTTGCTCTATAATAAAATCATCTTGCTATGTTCAATTTAAGATTTGTTACCACTAATAGATAGGTATTTTCAAGGGCTATTTGCATGACAGGTTTTAGCTTCGTCAAAATGATATTAAGGGAGATATTAACTTGCGAAGTGTAATTTTCTTTGCAGTTACTCCTCGCCGTCCGACTGTTGTGTGCGTCTCTCTACACACACAAGCTGCCCAGCTGACAGAGGTTGGTTCTAGTTGCTTGATCATATAATCATCTTGCTATGTTCGATTTAAGACTTGTTACCACTGATAGATAGGTATTTTCAAGGGCTATTTGCATGACAAGTTTTAGCTTCGTCAAAATGATATTAAGGGAGATTTTAACTTGCGAAGTGTCATTTTCTTTCCAGTTACTCCTCGCCGTCCGACTATTGTTTGCGGTTCTTTACACGCACAAGCTGCCCAGTTGACAGAGGTTAGTTCTAGTTGCTCTATAATAAAATCATCTTGCTGTCTTCGATTTAAGATTTTTTACCACTGATAGAAAGGTATTTTTAAGGTCTATTTGCATGACAAATTTAAGCTTCGTCAAAATGATATTAAGGGAGATATTAACTTGCAAAGTGTCATTTTCTTTCCAGTTACTTCTCGCCGACCGACTGTTGTGTGCGTCTCTCTACACACACAAGCTGCCCAGCTGACATAGGTTGGTTTTAGTAGCTTGATCATATAATCATCTTGCTATGTTCGATTTAAGATTTGTTACCACTGATAGATAGGTATTTTCAAGGGCTTTTTGCATGACAAGTTTTAGCTTCGTCAAAATGATATTAAGGGAGATATTAACTTGCGAAGTGTCATTTTCTTTCCAGTTACTTCTCGCCGTCCGACTGTTGTGTGCGGCTCTTTACACACACAAGCTGCCCAGCTGACAGAGGTTGGTTCTAGTTGCTTGATCATATAATCATCTTGCTATGTTCGATTTAAGATTTGTTACCACTGATAGATAGGTAATTTCAAGGGCTTTTTGCATGACAAGTTTTAGCTTCGTCAAAATGATATTAAGGGAGATATTAACTTGCGAAGTGTCATTTTCTTTCCAGTTACTCCTCGCCGTCCGACTGTTGTGTGCGGCTCTTTACACACCCAAGCTCTTCAGCTGACAGAGGTTAGTTCTAGTTGCTCTATAATAAAATCATCTTGCTATGTTCGATTTAAGATTTTTTACCACTGATAGACAGGTATTTTCAAGGTCTATTTGCGTGCCAAGTTTTAGCTTCGTCAAAATGATATTAGGGAGATATTAACTTGCAAAGTGTAATTTTCTTTCCAGTTACTCCTCGCCGTCCGACTGTTGTGTGCGTCTCTCTACACACACGAGCTGCCCAGCTGACAGAGGTTGGTTCTAGTTGCTTGATCATATAATGATCTTTCTATGTTCGATTTAAGACTTGTTACCACTGATAGATAGGTATTTTCAAGGGCTATTTGCATGACAAGTTTTAGCTTCGTCAAAATGATATTAAGGGAGATTTTAACTTGCGAAGTGTCATTTTCTTTCCAGTTACTCCTCGCCGTCCGACTATTGTTTGCGGTTCTTTACACGCACAAGCTGCCCAGTTGACAGAGGTTAGTTCTAGTTGCTCTATAATAAAATCATCTTGCTGTCTTCGATTTAAGATTTTTTACCACTGATAGAAAGGTATTTTTAAGGTCTATTTGCATGACAAATTTAAGCTTCGTCAAAATGATATTAAGGGAGATATTAACTTGCAAAGTGTCATTTTCTTTCCAGTTACTTCTCGCCGACCGACTGTTGTGTGCGTCTCTCTACACACACAAGCTGCCCAGCTGACATAGGTTGGTTTTAGTAGCTTGATCATATAATCATCTTGCTATGTTCGATTTAAGATTTGTTACCACTGATAGATAGGTATTTTCAAGGGCTTTTTGCATGACAAGTTTTAGCTTCGTCAAAATGATATTAAGGGAGATATTAACTTGCGAAGTGTCATTTTCTTTCCAGTTACTTCTCGCCGTCCGACTGTTGTGTGCGGCTCTTTACACACACAAGCTCTTCAGCTGACAGAGGTTAGTTCTAGTTGCTCTATAATAAAATCATCTTGCTATGTTCGATTTAAGATTTGTTACCACTGATAGATAGGTATTTTCAAGGGCTTTTAGCATGACAAGTTTTAGCTTCGTCAAAATGATATTAAGGGAGATATTAACTTGCAAAGTGTAATTTTCTTTCCAGTTACTTCTCGCCGACCGACTGTTGTGTGCGTCTCTCTACACACACAAGCTGCCCAGCTGACAGAGGTTGGTTCTAGTTGCTTGAACATATAATCATCTTGCTATGTTCGATTTAAGATTTGTTACCACTGATAGATAGGTATTTTCAAGGGCTTTTTGCATGACAAGTTTTAGCTTCGTCAAAATGATATTAAGGGAGATATTAACTTGCGAAGTGTCATTTTCTTTCCAGTTACTTCTCGCCGTCCGACTGTTGTGTGCGGCTCATTACACACACAAGCTGCCCAGCTGACAGAGGTTGGTTCTAGTTGCTTGATCATATAATCATCTTGCTATGTTCGATTTAAGATTTGTTACCACTGATAGATAGGTATTTTCAAGGGCTTTTTGCATGACAAGTTTTAGCTTCGTCAAAATGATATTAAGGGAGATATTAACTTGCGAAGTGTCATTTTCTTTCCAGTTACTCCTCGCCGTCCGACTGTTGTGTGCGGCTCTTTACACACCCAAGCTCTTCAGCTGACAGAGGTTAGTTCTAGTTGCTCTATAATAAAATCATCTTGCTATGTTCGATTTAAGATTTTTTACCACTGATAGACAGGTATTTTCAAGGTCTATTTGCGTGCCAAGTTTTAGCTTCGTCAAAATGATATTAAGGGAGATATTAACTTGCAAAGTGTAATTTTCTTTCCAGTTACTCCTCGCCGTCCGACTGTTGTGTGCGTCTCTCTACACACACGAGCTGCCCAGCTGACAGAGGTTGGTTCTAGTTGCTTGATCATATAATCATCTTGCTATGTTCGATTTAAGACTTGTTACCACTGATAGATAGGTATTTTCAAGGGCTATTTGCATGACAAGTTTTAGCTTCGTCAAAATGATATTAAGGGAGATTTTAACTTGCGAAGTGTCATTTTCTTTCCAGTTACTTCTCGCCGTCCGACTATTGTTTGCGGTTCTTTACACGCACAAGCTGCCCAGTTGACAGAGGTTAGTTCTAGTTGCTCTATAATAAAATCATCTTGCTATGTTCGATTTAAGATTTGTTACCACTGATAGATAGGTATTTTCAAGGGCTTTTTGCATGACAAGTTTTAGCTTCGTCAAAATGATATTAAGGGAGATATTAACTTGCAAAGTGTAATTTTCTTTCCAGTTACTTTTCGCCGACCGACTGTTGTGTGCGTCTCTCTACACACACAAGCTGCCCAGCTGACAGAGGTTGGTTCTAGTTGCTTGATCATATAATCATCTTGCTATGTTCGATTTAAGATTTGTTACCACTGATAGACAGGTATTTTCAAGGTCTTATTTGCGTGCCAAGTTTTAGCTTCGTCAAAATGATATTAAGGGAGATATTAACTTGCAAAGTGTAATTTTCTTTCCAGTTACTCCTCGCCGTCCGACTGTTGTGTGCGTCTCTCTACACACACGAGCTGCCCAGCTGACAGAGGTTGGTTCTAGTTGCTTGATCATATAATCATCTTGCTATGTTCGATTTAAGATTTGTTACCACTGATAGATAGGTATTTGCAAGGGCTTTTTGCATGACAAGTTTTAGCTTCTTCAAAATGATATTAAGGGAGATATTAACTTGCGAAGTGTCATTTTCTTTCCAGTTACTCCTCGCCGTCCGACTGTTGTGTGCGAATCTTTACACACACAAGCTGCCCAGCTGACAGAGGTTGGTTCTATTTGCTCTATAATAAAATCATCTTGCTATGTTCGATTTAAGATTTGTTACCACTGATAGATAGGTATTTTCAAGGGCTATTTGCATGACAGGTTTTAGCTTCGTCAAAATGATATTAAGGGAGATATTAACTTGCGAAGTGTAATTTTCTTTCCAGTTACTCCTCGCCGTCCGACTGTTGTGTGCGTCTCTCTACACACACAAGCTGCTCAGCTGACAGAGGTTAGTTCTATTTGCTCTATAATAAAATCATCTTGCTATGTTCAATTTAAGATTTGTTACCACTAATAGATAGGTATTTTCAAGGGCTATTTGCATGACAGGTTTTAGCTTCGTCAAAATGATATTAAGGGAGATATTAACTTGCGAAGTGTAATTTTCTTTGCAGTTACTCCTCGCCGTCCGACTGTTGTGTGCGTCTCTCTACACACACAAGCTGCCCAGCTGACAGAGGTTGGTTCTAGTTGCTTGATCATATAATCATCTTGCTATGTTCGATTTAAGACTTGTTACCACTGATAGATAGGTATTTTCAAGGGCTATTTGCATGACAAGTTTTAGCTTCGTCAAAATGATATTAAGGGAGATTTTAACTTGCGAAGTGTCATTTTCTTTCCAGTTACTCCTCGCCGTCCGACTATTGTTTGCGGTTCTTTACACGCACAAGCTGCCCAGTTGACAGAGGTTAGTTCTAGTTGCTCTATAATAAAATCATCTTGCTGTCTTCGATTTAAGATTTTTTACCACTGATAGAAAGGTATTTTTAAGGTCTATTTGCATGACAAATTTAAGCTTCGTCAAAATGATATTAAGGGAGATATTAACTTGCAAAGTGTCATTTTCTTTCCAGTTACTTCTCGCCGACCGACTGTTGTGTGCGTCTCTCTACACACACAAGCTGCCCAGCTGACATAGGTTGGTTTTAGTAGCTTGATCATATAATCATCTTGCTATGTTCGATTTAAGATTTGTTACCACTGATAGATAGGTATTTTCAAGGGCTTTTTGCATGACAAGTTTTAGCTTCGTCAAAATGATATTAAGGGAGATATTAACTTGCGAAGTGTCATTTTCTTTCCAGTTACTTCTCGCCGTCCGACTGTTGTGTGCGGCTCTTTACACACACAAGCTGCCCAGCTGACAGAGGTTGGTTCTAGTTGCTTGATCATATAATCATCTTGCTATGTTCGATTTAAGATTTGTTACCACTGATAGATAGGTAATTTCAAGGGCTTTTTGCATGACAAGTTTTAGCTTCGTCAAAATGATATTAAGGGAGATATTAACTTGCGAAGTGTCATTTTCTTTCCAGTTACTCCTCGCCGTCCGACTGTTGTGTGCGGCTCTTTACACACCCAAGCTCTTCAGCTGACAGAGGTTAGTTCTAGTTGCTCTATAATAAAATCATCTTGCTATGTTCGATTTAAGATTTTTTACCACTGATAGACAGGTATTTTCAAGGTCTATTTGCGTGCCAAGTTTTAGCTTCGTCAAAATGATATTAGGGAGATATTAACTTGCAAAGTGTAATTTTCTTTCCAGTTACTCCTCGCCGTCCGACTGTTGTGTGCGTCTCTCTACACACACGAGCTGCCCAGCTGACAGAGGTTGGTTCTAGTTGCTTGATCATATAATGATCTTTCTATGTTCGATTTAAGACTTGTTACCACTGATAGATAGGTATTTTCAAGGGCTATTTGCATGACAAGTTTTAGCTTCGTCAAAATGATATTAAGGGAGATTTTAACTTGCGAAGTGTCATTTTCTTTCCAGTTACTCCTCGCCGTCCGACTATTGTTTGCGGTTCTTTACACGCACAAGCTGCCCAGTTGACAGAGGTTAGTTCTAGTTGCTCTATAATAAAATCATCTTGCTGTCTTCGATTTAAGATTTTTTACCACTGATAGAAAGGTATTTTTAAGGTCTATTTGCATGACAAATTTAAGCTTCGTCAAAATGATATTAAGGGAGATATTAACTTGCAAAGTGTCATTTTCTTTCCAGTTACTTCTCGCCGACCGACTGTTGTGTGCGTCTCTCTACACACACAAGCTGCCCAGCTGACATAGGTTGGTTTTAGTAGCTTGATCATATAATCATCTTGCTATGTTCGATTTAAGATTTGTTACCACTGATAGATAGGTATTTTCAAGGGCTTTTTGCATGACAAGTTTTAGCTTCGTCAAAATGATATTAAGGGAGATATTAACTTGCGAAGTGTCATTTTCTTTCCAGTTACTTCTCGCCGTCCGACTGTTGTGTGCGGCTCTTTACACACACAAGCTCTTCAGCTGACAGAGGTTAGTTCTAGTTGCTCTATAATAAAATCATCTTGCTATGTTCGATTTAAGATTTGTTACCACTGATAGATAGGTATTTTCAAGGGCTTTTAGCATGACAAGTTTTAGCTTCGTCAAAATGATATTAAGGGAGATATTAACTTGCAAAGTGTAATTTTCTTTCCAGTTACTTCTCGCCGACCGACTGTTGTGTGCGTCTCTCTACACACACAAGCTGCCCAGCTGACAGAGGTTGGTTCTAGTTGCTTGAACATATAATCATCTTGCTATGTTCGATTTAAGATTTGTTACCACTGATAGATAGGTATTTTCAAGGGCTTTTTGCATGACAAGTTTTAGCTTCGTCAAAATGATATTAAGGGAGATATTAACTTGCGAAGTGTCATTTTCTTTCCAGTTACTTCTCGCCGTCCGACTGTTGTGTGCGGCTCATTACACACACAAGCTGCCCAGCTGACAGAGGTTGGTTCTAGTTGCTTGATCATATAATCATCTTGCTATGTTCGATTTAAGATTTGTTACCACTGATAGATAGGTATTTTCAAGGGCTTTTTGCATGACAAGTTTTAGCTTCGTCAAAATGATATTAAGGGAGATATTAACTTGCGAAGTGTCATTTTCTTTCCAGTTACTCCTCGCCGTCCGACTGTTGTGTGCGGCTCTTTACACACCCAAGCTCTTCAGCTGACAGAGGTTAGTTCTAGTTGCTCTATAATAAAATCATCTTGCTATGTTCGATTTAAGATTTTTTACCACTGATAGACAGGTATTTTCAAGGTCTATTTGCGTGCCAAGTTTTAGCTTCGTCAAAATGATATTAAGGGAGATATTAACTTGCAAAGTGTAATTTTCTTTCCAGTTACTCCTCGCCGTCCGACTGTTGTGTGCGTCTCTCTACACACACGAGCTGCCCAGCTGACAGAGGTTGGTTCTAGTTGCTTGATCATATAATCATCTTGCTATGTTCGATTTAAGACTTGTTACCACTGATAGATAGGTATTTTCAAGGGCTATTTGCATGACAAGTTTTAGCTTCGTCAAAATGATATTAAGGGAGATTTTAACTTGCGAAGTGTCATTTTCTTTCAAGTTACTCCTCGCCGTCCGACTGTTGTGTGCGTCTCTCTACACACACGAGCTGCCCAGCTGACAGAGGTTGGTTCTAGTTGCTTGATCATATAATCATCTTGCTATGTTCGATTTAAGATTTGTTACCACTGATAGATAGGTATTTGCAAGGGCTTTTTGCATGACAAGATTTAGCTTCTTCAAAATGATATTAAGGGAGATATTAACTTGCGAAGTGTCATTTTCTTTCCAGTTACTCCTCGCCGTCCGACTGTTGTGTGCGAATCTTTACACACACAAGCTGCCCAGCTGACAGAGGTTGGTTCTATTTGCTCTATAATAAAATCATCTTGCTATGTTCGATTTAAGATTTGTTACCACTGATAGATAGGTATTTTCAAGGGCTATTTGCATGACAAGTTTTAGCTTCGTCAAAATGATATTAAGGGAGATATTAACTTGCGAAGTGTCATTTTCTTTCCAGTTACTTCTCGCCGTCCGACTGTTGTGTGCGGCTCTTTACACACACAAGCTCTTCAGCTGACAGAGGTTAGTTCTAGTTGCTCTATAATAAAATCATCTTGCTATGTTCGATTTAAGATTTGTTACCACTGATAGAGAGGTATTTTCAAGGGCTTTTTGCATGACAAGTTTTAGCTTCGTCAAAATGATATTAAGGGAGATATTAACTTGCAAAGTGTCATTTTCTTTCCAGTTACTTCTCGCCGTCCGACTGTTGTGTGCGTCTCTCTACACACACAAGCTGCCCAGCTGACCTAGGTTGGTTTTAGTTGCTTGATCATATAATCATCTTGCTATGTTTGATTTAAGATTTGTTACCACTGATAGATAGGTAATTTCAAGGGCTATTTGCATGACAAGTTTCAGCTTCGTCAAAATGATATTAAGGGAGATATTAACTTGCAAAGTGTAATTTTCTTTCCAGTTACTTCTCGCAGACCGACTGTTGTGTGCGTCTCTCTACACACACAAGCTGCCCAGCTGACAGAGGTTGGTTGTAGTTGCTTGATCATATAATCATCTTGCTATGTTCGATTTAAGATTTGTTACCACTGATAGATAGGTATTTTCAAGGGCTTTTTGCATGACAAGTTTTAGCTTCGTCAATATGATATTAAGGGAGATATTAACTTGCGAAGTGTCATTTTCTTTCCAGTTACTCCTCGCCGTCCGACTGTTGTGTCCGGCTCTTTACACACACAAGCTCTTCAGCTGACAGAGGTTAGTTCTAGTTGCTCTATAATAAAATCATCTTCCTATGTTCGATTTAAGATTTTTTACCACTGATAGACAGGTATTTTCAAGGGCTATTTGCATGACAGGTTTTAGCTTCGTCAAAATGATTTTAAAGGAGATATTAACTTGCGAAGTGTCATTTTCTTTCCAGTTACTCCTCGCCGTCCGACTGTTGTGTGCGTCTCTCTACACACACAAGCTGCCCAGCTGACAGAGGTTGGTTCTAGTTGCTTGATGATATAATCATCTTGCTATATTCGATTTAAGATTTGTTACCACTGATAGATAGGTATTTTCAAGGGCTGTTCACATGCCAAGTTTTCGCTTCGTGAATATAATAATGAAGGAGATATTAACTTGCAAAGTGTAATTTTCTTTGCAGTTACTTCTCGCCGACCGACTGTTGTGTGCGTCTCTCTACACACACAAGCTGCCCAGCTGACATAGGTTGGTTTTAGTTGCTTGATCATATAATCATCTTGCTATGTTCGATTTAAGATTTGTTACCACTGATAGATAGGTATTTTCAAGGGCTATTTGCATGACAAGTTTTAGCTTCGTCAAAATGATATTAAGGGAGATTTTAACTTGCGAAGTGTAATTTTCTTTCCAGCTACTCCTCGCCGTCCGACTATTGTTTGCGGCTCTTTACACACACAAGCTTCCCAGCTGACAGAGGTTAGTTCTAGTCGCTCTATAATAAAATCGACTTGCTATCTTCGATTTAAGATTTTTTACCACTGATAGAAAGGTATTTTCAAGGGCTATTTGCATGACAAGTTTTAGCTTCGTCAAAATGATATTAAGGGAGATTTTAACTTGCGAAGTGTAATTTTCTTTCCAGCTACTCCTCGCCGTCCGACTATTGTTTGCGGCTCTTTACACACACAAGCTTCCCAGCTGACAGAGGTTAGTTCTAGTCGCTCTATAATAAAATCGACTTGCTATCTTCGATTTAAGATTTTTTACCACTGATAGAAAGGTATTTTCAAAGGCTATTTGCATGACAAGTTTTAGCTTCGTCAAAATGATATTAAGGGAGATATTAACTTGCAAAGTGTCATTTTCTTTCCAGTTACTTCTCGCCGACCGACTGTTGTGTGCGTCTCTCTACACACACAAGCTGCCCAGCTGACATAGGTTGGTTTTAGTAGCTTGATCATATAATCATCTTGCTATGTTCGATTTAAGATTTGTTACCACTGATAGATAGGTATTTTCAAGGGCTTTTTGCATGACAAGTTTTAGCTTCGTCAAAATGATATTAAGGGAGATATTAACTTGCGAAGTGTCACTTTCTTTCCAGTTACTTCTCGCCGTCCGACTGTTGTGTGCGGCTCTTTACACACACAAGCTCTTCAGCTGACAGAGGTTAGTTCTAGTTGCTCTATAATAAAATCATCTTGCTATGTTCGATTTAAGATTTGTTACCACTGATAGATAGGTATTTTCAAGGGCTTTTTGCATGACAAGTTTTAGCTTCGTCAAAATGATATTAAGGGAGATATTAACTTGCAAAGTGTAATTTTCTTTCCAGTTACTTCTCGCCGACCGACTGTTGTGTGCGTCTCTCTACACACACAAGCTGCCCAGCTGACAGAGGTTGGTTCTAGTTGCTTGATCATATAATCATCTTGCTATGTTCGATTTAAGATTTTTTACCACTGATAGATAGGTATTTTCAAGGGCTATTTGCATGACAAGTTTTAGCTTCGTCAAAATGATATTAAGGGAGATATTAACTTGCGAAGTGTCATTTTCTTTCCAGTTACTCCTCTCCGTCTGACTGTTGTGTGCGTCTCCCTACACACACGAGCTGCCCAGCTGACAGAGGTTGGTTCTAGTTGCTTGATCATATAATCATCTTGCTATGTTCGATTTAAGACTTGTTACCACTGATAGATAGGTATTTTCAAGGGCTATTTGCATGACAAGTTTTAGCTTCGTCAAAATGATATTAAGGGAGATTTTAACTTGCGAAGTGTAATTTTCTTTCCAGCTACTCCTCGCCGTCCGACTATTGTTTGCGGCTCTTTACACACACAAGCTGCCCAGCTGACAGAGGTTAGTTCTAGTCGCTCTATAATAAAATCGACTTGCTCTCTTCGATTTAAGATTTTTTACCACTGATAGATAGGTATTTTCAAAGGCTATTTGCATGACAAGTTTTAGGTTCGTCAAAATGATATTAAGGGAGATATTAACTTGCAAAGTGTAATTTTCTTTTCAGTTACTTCTCGCCGACCGACTGTTGTGTGCGTCTCTCTACACACACAAGCTGCCCAGCTGACAGAGGTTGGTTCTAGTTGCTTGATCATATAATCATCTTGCTATCTTCGATTTAAGATTTGTTACCACTGATACATAGGTATTTGCAAGGGCTATGCGCATGACAAGTTTTAGCTTCGTCAAAATGATATTAAGGTAGATATTAACTTGCGAAGTGTCATTTTCTTTCCAGTTACTTATCGCCGTCCGACTATTGTTTGCGGTTCTTTACACACACAAGCTGCCCAGTTGACAGAGATTAGTTCTAGTTGCTCTATAATAAAATCATCTTGCTGTCTTCGATTTAAGATTTTTTACCACTGATAGAAAGGTATTTTCAAGGTCTATTTGCATGACAACTTTAAGCTTCGTCAAAATGATATTAAGGGAGATATTAACTTGCAAAGTGTAATTTTCTTTCCAGTTACTTCTCGCCGACCGACTGTTGTGTGCGTCTCTCTACACACACAAGCTACCCAGCTGACAGAGGTTGGTTCTAGTTGCTTGATAATATAATGATCTTGCTATGTTCGATTTAAGATTTGTTACCACTGATAGATAGGTATTTTCAAGGGCTATTTGCATGACAAGTTTTAGCTTCGTCAAAATATTAATGAAGGAGATATTAACTTGCAAAGTGTAATTTTCTTTGCAGTTACTTCTCGCCGACCGACTGTTGTGTGCGTCTCTCTACACACACAAGCTGCCCAGCTGACATAGGTTGGTTTTAGTTGCTTGATCATATAATCATCTTGCTATGTTCGATTTAAGATTTGTTACCACTGATAGATAGGTATTTTCAAGGGCTACTTGCATGACAAGTTTTAGCTTCGTCAAAATGATATTAAGGGAGATTTTAACTTGCGAAGTGTAATTTTCTTTCCAGCTACTCCTCGCCGTCCGACTATTGTTTGCGGCTCTTTACACACACAAGCTTCCCAGCTGACAGAGGTTAGTTCTAGTCGCTCTATAATAAAATCGACTTGCTATCTTCGATTTAAGATTTTTTACCACTGATAGAAAGGTATTTTCAAGGGCTATTTGCATGACAAGTTTTAGCTTCGTCAAAATGATATTAAGGGAGATTTTAACTTGCGAAGTGTAATTTTCTTTCCAGCTACTCCTCGCCGTCCGACTATTGTTTGCGGCTCTTTACACACACAAGCTTCCCAGCTGACAGAGGTTAGTTCTAGTCGCTCTATAATAAAATCGACTTGCTATCTTCGATTTAAGATTTTTTACCACTGATAGAAAGGTATTTTCAAAGGCTATTTGCATGACAAGTTTTAGCTTCGTCAAAATGATATTAAGGGAGATATTAACTTGCAAAGTGTCATTTTCTTTCCAGTTACTTCTCGCCGACCGACTGTTGTGTGCGTCTCTCTACACACACAAGCAGCCCAGCTGACATAGGTTGGTTTTAGTAGCTTGATCATATAATCATCTTGCTATGTTCGATTTAAGATTTGTTACCACTGATAGATAGGTATTTTCAAGGGCTTTTTGCATGACAAGTTTTAGCTTCGTCAAAATGATATTAAGGGAGATATTAACTTGCGAAGTGTCATTTTCTTTCCAGTTACTTCTCGCCGTCCGACTGTTGTGTGCGGCTCTTTACACACACAAGCTCTTCAGCTGACAGAGGTTAGTTCTAGTTGCTCTATAATAAAATCATCTTGCTATGTTCGATTTAAGATTTGTTACCACTGATAGATAGGTATTTTCAAGGGCTTTTTGCATGACAAGTTTTAGCTTCGTCAAAATGATATTAAGGGAGATATTAACTTGCAAAGTGTAATTTTCTTTCCAGTTACTTCTCGCCGACCGACTGTTGTGTGCGTCTCTCTACACACACAAGCTGCCCAGCTGACAGAGGTTGGTTCTAGTTGCTTGATCATATAATCATCTTGCTATGTTCGATTTAAGATTTGTTACCACTGATAGATAGGTATTTTCAAGGGCTATTTGCATGACAAGTTTTAGCTTCGTCAAAATGATATTAAGGGAGATTTTAACTTGCGAAGTGTGATTTTCTTTCCAGTTACTCCTCGCCGTCCGACTATTGTTTGCGGCTCTTTACACACACAAGCTGCCCAGTTGACAGAGGTCAGTTCTAGTCGCTCTATAATAAAATCGACTTGCTATCTTCGATTTAAGATTTTTTACCACCGATAGAAAGGTATTGTCAAGGGCTATTTGCATGACAAGTTTTAGCTTCGTCAAAATGATATTAGGGGAGATATTAACTTGCAAAGTGTCATTTTCTTTCCAGTTACTTCTCGCCGTCCGACTGTTGTGTGCGTCTCTCTACACACACAAGCTGCCCAGCTGACCTAGGTTGGTTTTAGTTGCTTGATCATATAATCATCTTGCTATGTTTGATTTAAGATTTGTTACCACTGATAGATAGGTAATTTCAAGGGCTATTTGCATGACAAGTTTCAGCTTCGTCAAAATGATATTAAGGGAGATATTAACTTGCAAAGTGTAATTTTCTTTCCAGTTACTTCTCGCAGACCGACTGTTGTGTGCGTCTCTCTACACACACAAGCTGCCCAGCTGACAGAGGTTGGTTGTAGTTGCTTGATCATATAATCATCTTGCTATGTTCGATTTAAGATTTGTTACCACTGATAGATAGGTATTTTCAAGGGCTTTTTGCATGACAAGTTTTAGCTTCGTCAATATGATATTAAGGGAGATATTAACTTGCGAAGTGTCATTTTCTTTCCAGTTACTCCTCGCCGTCCGACTGTTGTGTCCGGCTCTTTACACACACAAGCTCTTCAGCTGACAGAGGTTAGTTCTAGTTGCTCTATAATAAAATCATCTTCCTATGTTCGATTTAAGATTTTTTACCACTGATAGACAGGTATTTTCAAGGGCTATTTGCATGACAGGTTTTAGCTTCGTCAAAATGATTTGAAAGGAGATATTAACTTGCGAAGTGTCATTTTCTTTCCAGTTACTCCTCGCCGTCCGACTGTTGTGTGCGTCTCTCTACACACACAAGCTGCCCAGCTGACAGAGGTTGGTTCTAGTTGCTTGATGATATAATCATCTTGCTATATTCGATTTAAGATTTGTTACCACTGATAGATAGGTATTTTCAAGGGCTGTTCACATGCCAAGTTTTCGCTTCGTGAATATAATAATGAAGGAGATATTAACTTGCAAAGTGTAATTTTCTTTGCAGTTACTTCTCGCCGACCGACTGTTGTGTGCGTCTCTCTACACACACAAGCTGCCCAGCTGACATAGGTTGGTTTTAGTTGCTTGATCATATAATCATCTTGCTATGTTCGATTTAAGATTTGTTACCACTGATAGATAGGTATTTTCAAGGGCTATTTGCATGACAAGTTTTAGCTTCGTCAAAATGATATTAAGGGAGATTTTAACTTGCGAAGTGTAATTTTCTTTCCAGCTACTCCTCGCCGTCCGACTATTGTTTGCGGCTCTTTACACACACAAGCTTCCCAGCTGACAGAGGTTAGTTCTAGTCGCTCTATAATAAAATCGACTTGCTATCTTCGATTTAAGATTTTTTACCACTGATAGAAAGGTATTTTCAAGGGCTATTTGCATGACAAGTTTTAGCTTCGTCAAAATGATATTAAGGGAGATTTTAACTTGCGAAGTGTAATTTTCTTTCCAGCTACTCCTCGCCGTCCGACTATTGTTTGCGGCTCTTTACACACACAAGCTTCCCAGCTGACAGAGGTTAGTTCTAGTCGCTCTATAATAAAATCGACTTGCTATCTTCGATTTAAGATTTTTTACCACTGATAGAAAGGTATTTTCAAAGGCTATTTGCATGACAAGTTTTAGCTTCGTCAAAATGATATTAAGGGAGATATTAACTTGCAAAGTGTCATTTTCTTTCCAGTTACTTCTCGCCGACCGACTGTTGTGTGCGTCTCTCTACACACACAAGCTGCCCAGCTGACATAGGTTGGTTTTAGTAGCTTGATCATATAATCATCTTGCTATGTTCGATTTAAGATTTGTTACCACTGATAGATAGGTATTTTCAAGGGCTTTTTGCATGACAAGTTTTAGCTTCGTCAAAATGATATTAAGGGAGATATTAACTTGCGAAGTGTCACTTTCTTTCCAGTTACTTCTCGCCGTCCGACTGTTGTGTGCGGCTCTTTACACACACAAGCTCTTCAGCTGACAGAGGTTAGTTCTAGTTGCTCTATAATAAAATCATCTTGCTATGTTCGATTTAAGATTTGTTACCACTGATAGATAGGTATTTTCAAGGGCTTTTTGCATGACAAGTTTTAGCTTCGTCAAAATGATATTAAGGGAGATATTAACTTGCAAAGTGTAATTTTCTTTCCAGTTACTTCTCGCCGACCGACTGTTGTGTGCGTCTCTCTACACACACAAGCTGCCCAGCTGACAGAGGTTGGTTCTAGTTGCTTGATCATATAATCATCTTGCTATGTTCGATTTAAGATTTTTTACCACTGATAGATAGGTATTTTCAAGGGCTATTTGCATGACAAGTTTTAGCTTCGTCAAAATGATATTAAGGGAGATATTAACTTGCGAAGTGTCATTTTCTTTCCAGTTACTCCTCTCCGTCTGACTGTTGTGTGCGTCTCCCTACACACACGAGCTGCCCAGCTGACAGAGGTTGGTTCTAGTTGCTTGATCATATAATCATCTTGCTATGTTCGATTTAAGACTTGTTACCACTGATAGATAGGTATTTTCAAGGGCTATTTGCATGACAAGTTTTAGCTTCGTCAAAATGATATTAAGGGAGATTTTAACTTGCGAAGTGTAATTTTCTTTCCAGCTACTCCTCGCCGTCCGACTATTGTTTGCGGCTCTTTACACACACAAGCTGCCCAGCTGACAGAGGTTAGTTCTAGTCGCTCTATAATAAAATCGACTTGCTCTCTTCGATTTAAGATTTTTTACCACTGATAGATAGGTATTTTCAAAGGCTATTTGCATGACAAGTTTTAGGTTCGTCAAAATGATATTAAGGGAGATATTAACTTGCAAAGTGTAATTTTCTTTTCAGTTACTTCTCGCCGACCGACTGTTGTGTGCGTCTCTCTACACACACAAGCTGCCCAGCTGACAGAGGTTGGTTCTAGTTGCTTGATCATATAATCATCTTGCTATCTTCGATTTAAGATTTGTTACCACTGATACATAGGTATTTGCAAGGGCTATGCGCATGACAAGTTTTAGCTTCGTCAAAATGATATTAAGGTAGATATTAACTTGCGAAGTGTCATTTTCTTTCCAGTTACTTATCGCCGTCCGACTATTGTTTGCGGTTCTTTACACACACAAGCTGCCCAGTTGACAGAGATTAGTTCTAGTTGCTCTATAATAAAATCATCTTGCTGTCTTCGATTTAAGATTTTTTACCACTGATAGAAAGGTATTTTCAAGGTCTATTTGCATGACAACTTTAAGCTTCGTCAAAATGATATTAAGGGAGATATTAACTTGCAAAGTGTAATTTTCTTTCCAGTTACTTCTCGCCGACCGACTGTTGTGTGCGTCTCTCTACACACACAAGCTACCCAGCTGACAGAGGTTGGTTCTAGTTGCTTGATAATATAATGATCTTGCTATGTTCGATTTAAGATTTGTTACCACTGATAGATAGGTATTTTCAAGGGCTATTTGCATGACAAGTTTTAGCTTCGTCAAAATATTAATGAAGGAGATATTAACTTGCAAAGTGTAATTTTCTTTGCAGTTACTTCTCGCCGACCGACTGTTGTGTGCGTCTCTCTACACACACAAGCTGCCCAGCTGACATAGGTTGGTTTTAGTTGCTTGATCATATAATCATCTTGCTATGTTCGATTTAAGATTTGTTACCACTGATAGATAGGTATTTTCAAGGGCTACTTGCATGACAAGTTTTAGCTTCGTCAAAATGATATTAAGGGAGATTTTAACTTGCGAAGTGTAATTTTCTTTCCAGCTACTCCTCGCCGTCCGACTATTGTTTGCGGCTCTTTACACACACAAGCTTCCCAGCTGACAGAGGTTAGTTCTAGTCGCTCTATAATAAAATCGACTTGCTATCTTCGATTTAAGATTTTTTACCACTGATAGAAAGGTATTTTCAAGGGCTATTTGCATGACAAGTTTTAGCTTCGTCAAAATGATATTAAGGGAGATTTTAACTTGCGAAGTGTAATTTTCTTTCCAGCTACTCCTCGCCGTCCGACTATTGTTTGCGGCTCTTTACACACACAAGCTTCCCAGCTGACAGAGGTTAGTTCTAGTCGCTCTATAATAAAATCGACTTGCTATCTTCGATTTAAGATTTTTTACCACTGATAGAAAGGTATTTTCAAAGGCTATTTGCATGACAAGTTTTAGCTTCGTCAAAATGATATTAAGGGAGATATTAACTTGCAAAGTGTCATTTTCTTTCCAGTTACTTCTCGCCGACCGACTGTTGTGTGCGTCTCTCTACACACACAAGCAGCCCAGCTGACATAGGTTGGTTTTAGTAGCTTGATCATATAATCATCTTGCTATGTTCGATTTAAGATTTGTTACCACTGATAGATAGGTATTTTCAAGGGCTTTTTGCATGACAAGTTTTAGCTTCGTCAAAATGATATTAAGGGAGATATTAACTTGCGAAGTGTCATTTTCTTTCCAGTTACTTCTCGCCGTCCGACTGTTGTGTGCGGCTCTTTACACACACAAGCTCTTCAGCTGACAGAGGTTAGTTCTAGTTGCTCTATAATAAAATCATCTTGCTATGTTCGATTTAAGATTTGTTACCACTGATAGATAGGTATTTTCAAGGGCTTTTTGCATGACAAGTTTTAGCTTCGTCAAAATGATATTAAGGGAGATATTAACTTGCAAAGTGTAATTTTCTTTCCAGTTACTTCTCGCCGACCGACTGTTGTGTGCGTCTCTCTACACACACAAGCTGCCCAGCTGACAGAGGTTGGTTCTAGTTGCTTGATCATATAATCATCTTGCTATGTTCGATTTAAGATTTGTTACCACTGATAGATAGGTATTTTCAAGGGCTATTTGCATGACAAGTTTTAGCTTCGTCAAAATGATATTAAGGGAGATTTTAACTTGCGAAGTGTGATTTTCTTTCCAGTTACTCCTCGCCGTCCGACTATTGTTTGCGGCTCTTTACACACACAAGCTGCCCAGTTGACAGAGGTCAGTTCTAGTCGCTCTATAATAAAATCGACTTGCTATCTTCGATTTAAGATTTTTTACCACCGATAGAAAGGTATTGTCAAGGGCTATTTGCATGACAAGTTTTAGCTTCGTCAAAATGATATTAGGGGAGATATTAACTTGCAAAGTGTCATTTTCTTTCCAGTTACTTCTCGCCGACCGACTGTTTTGTGCGTCTCTCTACAGACACAAGCTGCCCAGCTGACAGAGGTTGGTTCTAGTTGCTTGATCATATAATCATCTTGCTATGTTCGATTTAAGATTTTTTACCACTGATAGATAGGTATTTTCAAGGGCTATTTGCATGACAAGTTTTAGCTTCGTCAAAATGATATTAAGGGAGATATTAACTTGCGAAGTGTCATTTTCTTTCCAGTTACTCCTCTCCGTCTGACTGTTGTGTGCGTCTCCCTTCACACACGAGCTGCCCAGCTGACAGAGGTTGGTTCTAGTTGCTTGATCATATAATCATCTTGCTATGTTCGATTTAAGACTTGTTACCACTGATAGATAGGTATTTTCAAGGGCTATGCGCATGACAAGTTTTAGCTTCGTCAAAATGATATTAAGGTAGATATTAACTTGCGAAGTGTCATTTTCTTTCCAGTTACTTATCGCCGTCCGACTATTGTTTGCGGTTCTTTACACACACAAGCTGCCCAGTTGACAGAGATTAGTTCTAGTTGCTCTATAATAAAATCATCTTGCTGTCTTCGATTTAAGATTTTTTACCACTGATAGAAAGGTATTTTCAAGGTCTATTTGCATGACAACTTTAAGCTTCGTCAAAATGATATTAAGGGAGATATTAACTTGCAAAGTGTAATTTTCTTTCCAGTTACTTCTCGCCGACCGACTGTTGTGTGCGTCTCTCTACACACACAAGCTACCCAGCTGACAGAAGTTGGTTCTAGTTGCTTGATAATATAATGATCTTGCTATGTTCGATTTAAGATTTGTTACCACTGATAGATAGGTATTTTCAAGGGCTATTTGCATGACAAGTTTTAGCTTCGTCAAAATATTAATGAAGGAGATATTAACTTGCAAAGTGTAATTTTCTTTCCAGTTACTACTCGCCGTCCGACAGTTGTGTGCGTCTCTCTACACATACAAGCTGCCCAGCTGACAGAGGTTGGTTCTAGTTGCTTGATAATATAATGATCTTGCTATGTTCGATTTAAGATTTGTTACCACTGATAGATAGGTATTTTCAAGGGCTTTTTGCTTGACAAGTTTTAGCTTCTTCAAAATGATATTAAGGGAGATATTAACTTGCGAAGTGTCATTTTCTTTCCAGTTACTCCTCGCCGTCCGACTGTTTTGTGCGAATCTTAACACACACAAGCTGCCCAGCTGACAGAGGTTAGTTCTATTTGCTCTATAATAAAATCATCTTGCTATGTTTGATTTAAGATTTGTTACCACTGATAGATAGGTATTTTCAAGGGCTATTTGCATGACAGGTTTTAGCTTCGTCAAAATGATATTAAGGGAGATATTAACTTGCGAAGTGTCATTTTCTTTCCAGTTACTCCTCGCCGTCCGACTGTTGTGTGCGTCTCTCTACACACACAAGCTGCCCAGCTGACAGAGGTTGGTTCTAGTTGCTTGATCATATATTCATCTTGCTATGTTCGATTTAAGACTTGTTACCACTGATAGATAGGTATTTTCAAGGGCTATTTGCATGACAAGTTTTAGCTTCGTCAAAATGATATTAAGGGAGACTTTAACTTGCGAAGTGTGATTTTCTTTCCAGTTACTCCTCGCCGTCCGACTATTGTTTGCGGCTCTTTACACACACAAGCTGCCCAGTTGACAGAGGTTAGTTCTAGTCGCTCTATAATAAAATCGACTTGCTATCTTCGATTTAAGATTTTTTACCACTGATAGAAAGGTATTTTCAAGGGCTATTTGCATGACAAGTTTTAGCTTCGTAAAAATGATATTAAGGGAGATATTAACTTGCAAAGTGTAATTTTCTTTCCAGTTACTTCTCGCCGACCGACTGTTGTGTGCGTCTCTCTACACACACAAGCTGCCCAGCTGACATAGGTTGGTTTTAGTTGCTTGATCATATAATCATCTTGCTATGTTCGATTTAAGATTTGTTACCACTGATAGATAGGTATTTTCAAGGGCTTTTTGCATGACAAGTTTTAGCTTCGTCAAAATGATATTAAGGGAGATATTAATTTGCGAAGTGTCATTTTCTTTCCAGTTACTCCTCGCCGTCCGACTGTTGTGTGCGGCTCTTTACACACACAAGCTCTTCAGCTGACAGAGGTTAGTTCTAGTTGCTCTATAATAAAATCATCTTCCTATGTTCGATTTAACATTTTTTACCACTGATAGACAGGTATTTTCAAGGGCTGTTTGCATGACAAGTTTTAGCTTCGTCAAAATGATATTAAGGGAGACATTAACTTGCAAAGTGTGATTTTCTTTCCAGTTACTCCTCGCCGTCCGACTATTGTTTGCGGCTCTTTACACACACAAGCTGCCCAGTTGACAGAGGTCAGTTCTAGTCGCTCTATAATAAAATCGACTTGCTATCTTCGATTTAAGATTTTTTACCACCGATAGAAAGGTATTTTCAAGGGCTATTTGCATGACAAGTTTTAGCTTCGTAAAAATGATATTAAGGGAGATATTAACTTGCAAAGTGTAATTTTCTTTCCAGTTACTTCTCGCCGACCGACTGTTGTGTGCGTCTCTCTACACACACAAGCTGCCCAGCTGACATAGGTTGGTTTTAGTTGCTTGATCATATAATCATCTTGCTATGTTTGATTTAAGATTTGTTACCACTGATAGATAGGTAATTTCAAGGGCTATTTGCATGACAAGTTTCAGCTTCGTCAAAATGATATTAAGGGAGATATTAACTTGCAAAGTGTAATTTTCTTTCCAGTTACTTCTCGCCGACCGACTGTTGTGTGCGTCTCTCTACACACACAAGCTGCCCAGCTGACAGAGGTTGGTTCTAGTTGCTTGATCATATAATCATCTTGCTATGTTCGATTTAAGATTTTTTACCACCGAAAGAAAGGTGTTTTCAAGGGCTATTTGCATGACAAGTTTTAGCTTCGTAAAAATGATATTAAGGGAGATATTAACTTGCAAAGTGTAATTTTCTTTCCAGTTACTTCTCGCCGACCGACTGTTGTGTGCGTCTCTCTACACACACAAGCTGCTCAGCTGACATAGGTTGGTTTTAGTTGCTTGATCATATAATCATCTTGCTATGTTTGATTTAAGATTTGTTACCACTGATAGATAGGTAATTTCAAGGGCTATTTGCATGACAAGTTTCAGCTTCGTCAAAATGATATTAAGGGAGATATTAACTTGCAAAGTGTAATTTTCTTTCCAGTTACTTCTCGCCGACCGACTGTTGTGTGCGTCTCTCTACACACACAAGCTGCCCAGCTGACAGAGGTTGGTTCTAGTTGCTCTATAATAAAATCATCTTGCTGTCTTCGATTTAAGATTTTTTACCACTGATAGAAAGGTATTTTCAAGGTCTATTTGCATGACAACTTTAAGCTTCGTCAAAATGATATTAAGGGAGATATTACCTTGCAAAGTGTAATTTTCTTTCCAGTTACTTCTCGCCGACCGACTGTTGTGTGCGTCTCTCTACACACACAAGCTACCCAGCTGACAGAGGTTGGTTCTAGTTGCTTGATAATATAATGATCTTGCTATGTTCGATTTAAGATTTGTTACCACTGATAGATAGGTATTTTCAAGGGCTATTTGCATGACAAGTTTTAGCTTCGTCAAAATATTAATGAAGGAGATATTAACTTGCAAAGTGTAATTTTCTTTCCAGTTACTACTCGCCGTCCGACAGTTGTGTGCGTCTCTCTACACATACAAGCTGCCCAGCTGACAGAGGTTGGTTCTAGTTGCTTGATAATATAATGATCTTGCTATGTTCGATTTAAGATTTGTTATCACTGATAGATAGGTATTTTCAAGGGCTTTTTGCTTGACAAGTTTTAGCTTCTTCAAAATGATATTAAGGGAGATATTAACTTGCGAAGTGTCATTTTCTTTTCAGTTACTCCTCGCCGTCCGACTGTTGTGTGCGAATCTTAACACACACAAGCTGCCCAGCTGACAGAGGTTAGTTCTATTTGCTCTATAATAAAATCATCTTGCTATGTTTGATTTAAGATTTGTTACCACTGATAAATAGGTATTTTCAAGGGCTATTTGCATGACAGGTTTTAGCTTCGTCAAAATGATATTAAGGGAGATATTAACTTGCGAAGTGTCATTTTCTTTCCAGTTACTCCTCGCCGTCCGACTGTTGTGTGCGTCTCTCTACACACACAAGCTGCCCAGCTGACAGAGGTTGATTCTAGTTGCTTGATCATATAATCATCTTGCTATGTTCGATTTAAGACTTGTTACCACTGATAGATAGGTATTTTCAAGGGCTATTTGCATGACAAGTTTTAGCTTCGTCAAAATGATATTAAGGGAGACTTTAACTTGCGAAGTGTGATTTTCTTTCCAGTTACTCCTCGCCGTCCGACTATTGTTTGCGGCTCTTTACACACACAAGCTGCCCAGTTGACAGAGGTTAGTTCTAGTCGCTCTATAATAAAATCGACTTGCTATCTTCGATTTAAGATTTTTTACCACTGATAGAAAGGTATTTTCAAGGGCTATTTGCATGACAAGTTTTAGCTTCGTAAAAATGATATTAAGGGAGATATTAACTTGCAAAGTGTAATTTTCTTTCCAGTTACTTCTCGCCGACCGACTGTTGTCTGCGTCTCTCTACACACACAAGCTGCCCAGCTGACATAGGTTGGTTTTAGTTGCTTGATCATATAATCATCTTGCTATGTTTGATTTAAGATTTGTTACCACTGATAGATAGGTATTTTCAAGGGCTTTTTGCATGACAAGTTTCAGCTTCGTCAAAATGATATTAAGGGAGATATTAACTTGCAAAGTGTAATTTTCTTTCCAGTTACTTCTCGCCGACCGACTGTTGTGTGCGGCTCTTTACACACACAAGCTGCCCAGCTGACAGAGGTTGGTTCTAGTTGCTTGATCATATAATCATCTTGCTATGTTCGATTTAAGATTTTTTACCACCGATAGAAAGGTGTTTTCAAGGGCTATTTGCATGACAAGTTTTAGCTTCGTAAAAATGATATTAAGGGAGATATTAACTTGCAAAGTGTAATTTTCTTTCCAGTTACTTCTCGCCGACCGACTGTTGTGTGCGTCTCTCTACACACACAAGCTGCCCAGCTGACATAGGTTGGTTTTAGTTGCTTGATCATATAATCATCTTGCTATGTTTGATTTAAGATTTGTTACCACTGATAGATAGGTAATTTCAAGGGCTATTTGCATGACAAGTTTCAGCTTCGTCAAAATGATATTAAGGGAGATATTAACTTGCAAAGTGTAATTTTCTTTCCAGTTACTTCTCGCCGACCGACTGTTGTGTGCGTCTCTCTACACACACAAGCTGCCCAGCTGACAGAGGTTGGTTCTAGTTGCTTGATCATATAATCATCTTGCTATGTTCGATTTAAGATTTGTTACCACTGATAGATAGGTATTTTCAAGGGCTTTTTGCATGACAAGTTTTAGCTTCGTCAAAATGATATTAAGGGAGATATTAACTTGCGAAGTGTCATTTTCTTTCCAGTTACTCCTCGCCGTCCGACTGTTGTGTGCGGCTCTTTACACACACAAGCTCTTCAGCTGACAGAGGTTAGTTCTAGTTGCTCTATAATAAAATCATCTTCCTATGTTCGATTTAAGATTTGTTACCACTGATAGACAGGTATTTTCAAGGGCTATTTGCATGACAGGTTTTAGCTTCGTCAAAATGATTTTAAGGGAGATATTAACTTGCGAAGTGTCATTTTCTTTCCAGTTACTCCTCGCCGTCCGACTGTTGTGTGCGTCTCTCTAGACACACAAGCTGCCCAGCTGACAGAGGTTGGTTCTAGTTGCTTGATATATAATCATCTTGCTATATTCGATTTAAGATTTGTTACCACTGATAGATAGGTATTTTCAAGGGCTATTTGCATGACAGGTTTTAGCTTCGTCAAAATGATATTAAGGGAGATATTAACTTGCAAAGTGTCATTTTCTTTCCAGTTACTCCTCGCCGTCCGACTGTTGTGTGCGTCTCTCTACACACACAAGCTGCCCAGCTGACAGAGGTTAGTTCTAGTTGCTCTATAATAAAATCATCTTGCCATGTTCGATTTCGAATTTTTTACCACTGATAGACAGGTATTTTCAAGGGCTGTTTGCGTGCCAAGTTTTAGCTTCGTCAAAATAATAATGAAGGAGATATTAACTTGCAAAGTATGATTTTCTTTCCAGTTACTTCTCGCCGACCGACTGTTTTGTGCGTCTCTCTACAGACACAAGCTGCCCAGCTGACAAAGGGTTGGTTCTAGTTGCTTGATCATATAATCATCTTGCTATGTTCGATTTAAGATTTTTTACCACTGATAGATAGGTATTTTCAAGGGCTATTTGCATGACAAGTTTTAGCTTCGTCAAAATGATATTAAGGGAGATATTAACTTGCGAAGTGTCATTTTCTTTCCAGTTACTCCTCTCCGTCTGACTGTTGTGTGCGTCTCCCTACACACACGAGCTGCCCAGCTGACAGAGGTTGGTTCTAGTTGCTTGATCATATAATCATCTTGCTATGTTCGATTTAAGACTTGTTACCACTGATAGATAGGTATTTTCAAGGGCTATTTGCATGACAAGTTTTAGCTTCGTCAAAATGATATTAAGGGAGATTTTAACTTGCGAAGTGTAATTTTCTTTCCAGCTACTCCTCGCCGTCCGACTATTGTTTGCGGCTCTTTACACACACAAGCTGCCCAGCTGACAGTGGTTAGTTCTAGTCGCTCTATAATAAAATCGACTTGCTATCTTCGATTTAAGATTTTTTACCACTGATAGAAAGGTATTTTCAAGGGCTATTTGCATGACAAGTTTTAGCTTCGTCAAAATGATATTAAGGGAGATATTAACTTGCAAAGTGTCATTTTCTTTTCAGTTACTTCTCGCCGACCGACTGTTGTGTGCGTCTCTCTACACACACAAGCTGCCCAGCTGACAGAGGTTGGTTCTAGTTGCTTGATCATATAATCATCTTGCTATCTTCGATTTAAGATTTGTTACCACTGATACATAGGTATTTGCAAGGGCTATTCGCATGACAAGTTTTAGCTTCGTCAAAATGATATTAAGGTAGATATTAACTTGCGAAGTGTGATTTTCTTTCCAGTTACTTATCGCCGTCCGACTATTGTTTGCGGTTCTTTACACACACAAGCTGCCCAGTTGACAGAGGTTAGTTCTAGTTGCTCTATAATAAAATCATCTTGCTGTCTTCGATTTAAGATTTTTTACCACTGATAGAAAGGTATTTTCAAGGTCTATTTGCATGACAACGTTAAGCTCCGTCAAAATGATATTAAGGGAGATATTAACTTGCAAAGTGTAATTTTCTTTCCAGTTACTTCTCGCCGACCGACTGTTGTGTGCGTCTCTCTACACACACAAGCTGCCCAGCTGACATAGGTTGGTTTTAGTAGCTTGATCATATAATCATCTTGCTATGTTCGATTTAAGATTTGTTACCACTGATAGATAGGTAATTTCAAGGGCTATTTGCATGACAAGTTTTAGCTTCGTCAAAATGATATTAGGGAGATATTAACTTGCAAAGTGTAATTTTCTTTCCAGTTACTTCTCGCCGACCGACTGTTGTGTGCGTCTCTCTACACACACAAGTTACCCAGCTGACAGAGGTTGGTTCTAGTTGCTTGATAATATAATGATCTTGCTATGTTCGATTTAAGATTTGTTACCACTGATAGATAGGTATTTTCAAGGGCTATTTGCATGACAAGTTTTAGCTTCGTCAAAATATTAATGAAGGAGATATTAACTTGCAAAGTGTAATTTTCTTTCCAGTTACTTCTCGCCGACCGACTGTTTTGTGCGTCTCTCTACACACACAAGCTGCCAAGCTAACAGATGTTGGTTCTAGTTGCTTGATCATATAATCATCTTGCTATGTTCGATTTAACATTTTTTACCACTGATAGATAGGTATTTTCAAGGGCTATTTGCATGACAAGTTTTAGCTTCGTCAAAATGATATTAAGGGAGATATTAATTTGCGAAATGTCATTTTCTTTCCAGTTACTACTCGCCGTCCGACAGTTGTGTGCGTCTTTCTATACATACAAGCTGCCCAGCTGACAGAGGTTGGTTCTAGTTGCTTGATAATATAATGATCTTGCTATGTTCGATTTAAGATTTGTTACCACTGATAGATAGGTATTTTCAAGGGCTTTTTGCTTGACAAGTTTTAGCTTCTTCAAAATGATATTAAGGGAGATATTAACTTGCGAAGTGTCATTTTCTTTCCAGTTACTCCTCGCCGTCCGACTGTTGTGTGCGAATCTTAACACACACAAGCTGCCCAGCTGACAGAGGTTAGTTCTATTTGCTCTATAATAAAATCATCTTGCTATGTTTGTTTTAAGATTTGTTACCACTGATAGATAGGTATTTTCAAGGGCTATTTGCATGACAGGTTTTAGCTTCGTCAAAATGATATTAAGGGAGATATTAACTTGCGAAGTGTCATTTTCTTTCCAGTTACTCCTCGCCGTCCGACTGTTGTGTGCGTCTCTCTACACACACAAGCTGCCCAGCTGACAGAGGTTGGTTCTAGTTGCTTGATCATATAATCATCTTGCTATGTTCGATTTAAGACTTGTTACCACTGATAGATAGGTATTTTCAAGGGCTATTTGCATGACAAGTTTTAGCTTCGTCAAAATGATATTAAGGGAGACTTTAATTTGCGAAGTGAAATTTTCTTTCCAGTTACTCCTCGCCGTCCGACTATTGTTTGCGGCTCTTTACACACACAAGCTGCCCAGTTGACAGAGGTTAGTTCTAGTCGCTCTATAATAAAATCGACTTGCTATCTTCGATTTAAGATTTTTTACCACTGATAGAAAGGTATTTTCACAGGCTATTTGCATGACAAGTTTTAGCTTCGTCAAAATGATATTAAGGGAGATATTAACTTGCAAAGTGTCATTTTCTTTTCAGTTACTTCTCGCCGACCGACTGTTGTGTGCGTCTCTCTACACACACAAGCTGCCCAGCTGACAGAGGTTGGTTCTAGTTGCTTGATCATATAATCATCTTGCTATCTTCGATTTAAGATTTATTACCACTGATACATAGGTATTTGCAAGGGCTATTCGCATGACAAGTTTTAGCTTCGTCAAAATGATATTAAGGTAGATATTAACTTGCGAAGTGTGATTTTCTTTCCAGTTACTTATCGCCGTCCGACTATTGTTTGCGGTTCTTTACACACACAAGCTGCCCAGTTGACAGAGGTTAGTTCTAGTTGCTCTATAATAAAATCATCTTGCTATGTTCGATTTAAGATTTGTTACCACTGATAGATAGGTATTTTCAAGGGCTATTTGCATGACAAGTTTTAGCTTCGTCAAAATGATATTAAGGGAGATATTAATTTGCGAAATGTCATTTTCTTTCCAGTTACTACTTGCCGTCCGACAGTTGTGTGCGTCTCTCTACACATACAAGCTGCCCAGCTGACAGAGGTTGGTTATAGTTGCTTGATAATATAATGATCTTGCTATGTTCGATTTAAGATTTGTTACCACTGATAGAAAGGTATTTTCAAGGGCTATTTGCATGACAAGTTTTAGCTTCGTCAAAATGATATTAAGTTAGATATTAACTTGCGAAGTGTCATTTTCTTTCCAGTTACTCCTCGCCGTCCGACAGTTGTGTGCGTCTCTCTACACATACAAGCTGCCCAGCTGACAGAGGTTGGTTCTAGTTGCTTGATAATATAATGATCTTGCTATGTTCGATTTAAGATTTGTTACCACTGATAGATAGGTATTTTCAAGGGCTATTTGCATGACAAGTTTTAGCTTCGTCAAAATATTAATGAAGGAGATATTAACTTGCAAAGTGTAATTTTCTTTCCAGTTACTTCTCGCCGACCGACTGTTTTGTGCGTCTCTCTACACACACAAGCTGCCAAGCTAACAGATGTTGGTTCTAGTTGCTTGATCATATAATCATCTTGCTATGTTCGATTTAACATTTTTTACCACTGATAGATAGGTATTTTCAAGGGCTATTTGCATGACAAGTTTTAGCTTCGTCAAAATGATATTAAGGGAGATATTAATTTGCGAAATGTCATTTTCTTTCCAGTTACTACTCGCCGTCCGACAGTTGTGTGCGTCTTTCTATACATACAAGCTGCCCAGCTGACAGAGGTTGGTTCTAGTTGCTTGATAATATAATGATCTTGCTATGTTCGATTTAAGATTTGTTACCACTGATAGATAGGTATTTTCAAGGGCTTTTTGCTTGACAAGTTTTAGCTTCTTCAAAATGATATTAAGGGAGATATTAACTTGCGAAGTGTCATTTTCTTTCCAGTTACTCCTCGCCGTCCGACTGTTGTGTGCGAATCTTAACACACACAAGCTGCCCAGCTGACAGAGGTTAGTTCTATTTGCTCTATAATAAAATCATCTTGCTATGTTTGATTTAAGATTTGTTACCACTGATAGATAGGTATTTTCAAGGGCTATTTGCATGACAGGTTTTAGCTTCGTCAAAATGATATTAAGGGAGATATTAACTTGCGAAGTGTCATTTTCTTTCCAGTTACTCCTCGCCGTCCGACTGTTGTGTGCGTCTCTCTACACACACAAGCTGCCCAGCTGACAGAGGTTGGTTCTAGTTGCTTGATCATATAATCATCTTGCTATGTTCGATTTAAGACTTGTTACCACTGATAGATAGGTATTTTCAAGGGCTATTTGCATGACAAGTTTTAGCTTCGTCAAAATGATATTAAGGGAGACTTTAATTTGCGAAGTGAAATTTTCTTTCCAGTTACTCCTCGCCGTCCGACTATTGTTTGCGGCTCTTTACACACACAAGCTGCCCAGTTGACAGAGGTTAGTTCTAGTCGCTCTATAATAAAATCGACTTGCTATCTTCGATTTAAGATTTTTTACCACTGATAGAAAGGTATTTTCACAGGCTATTTGCATGACAAGTTTTAGCTTCGTCAAAATGATATTAAGGGAGATATTAACTTGCAAAGTGTCATTTTCTTTTCAGTTACTTCTCGCCGACCGACTGTTGTGTGCGTCTCTCTACACACACAAGCTGCCCAGCTGACAGAGGTTGGTTCTAGTTGCTTGATCATATAATCATCTTGCTATCTTCGATTTAAGATTTATTACCACTGATACATAGGTATTTCCAAGGGCTATTCGCATGACAAGTTTTAGCTTCGTCAAAATGATATTAAGGTAGATATTAACTTGCGAAGTGTGATTTTCTTTCCAGTTACTTATCGCCGTCCGACTATTGTTTGCGGTTCTTTACACACACAAGCTGCCCAGTTGACAGAGGTTAGTTCTAGTTGCTCTATAATAAAATCATCTTGCTATGTTCGATTTAAGATTTGTTACCACTGATAGATAGGTATTTTCAAGGGCTATTTGCATGACAAGTTTTAGCTTCGTCAAAATGATATTAAGGGAGATATTAATTTGCGAAATGTCATTTTCTTTCCAGTTACTACTTGCCGTCCGACAGTTGTGTGCGTCTCTCTACACATACAAGCTGCCCAGCTGACAGAGGTTGGTTATAGTTGCTTGATAATATAATGATCTTGCTATGTTCGATTTAAGATTTGTTACCACTGATAGAAAGGTATTTTCAAGGGCTATTTGCATGACAAGTTTTAGCTTCGTCAAAATGATATTAAGTTAGATATTAACTTGCGAAGTGTCATTTTCTTTCCAGTTACTCCTCGCCGTCCGACAGTTGTGTGCGTCTCTCTACACATACAAGCTGCCCAGCTGACAGAGGTTGGTTCTAGTTGCTTGATAATATAATGATCTTGCTATGTTCGATTTAAGATTTGTTACCACTGATAGATAGGTATTTTCAAGGGCTTTTTGCATGACAAGTTTTAGCTTCGTCAAAATGATATTAAGGGAGATATTAACTTGCGAAGTGTCATTTTCTTTCCAGTTACTCCTCTCCGTCTGACTGTTGTGTGCGTTCCCCTACACACACGAGCTGCCCAGCTGACAGAGGTTGGTTCTAGTTGCTTGATCATATAATCATCTTGCTATGTTCGATTTAAGACTTGTTACCACTGATAGATAGGTATTTTCAAGGGCTATTTGCATGACAAGTTTTAGCTTTGTCAAAATGATATTAAGGGAGATTTTAACTTGCGAAGTGTAATTTTCTTTCCAGCTACTCCTCGCCGTCCGACTATTGTTTGCGGCTCTTTACACACACAAGCTGCCCAGCTGACAGAGGTTAGTTCTAGTCGCTCTATAATAAAATCGACTTGCTATCTTCGATTTAAGATTTTTTACCACTGATAGAAAGGTATTTTCAAGGGCTATTTGCATGACAAGTTTTAGCTTCGTCAAAATGATATTAAGGGAGATATTAACTTGCAAAGTGTCATTTTCTTTTCAGTTACTTCTCGCCGACCGACTGTTGTGTGCGTCTCTCTACACACACAAGCTGCCCAGCTGACAGAGGTTGGTTCTAGTTGCTTGATCATATAATCATCTTGCTATCTTCGATTTAAGATTTGTTACCACTGATACATAGGTATTTGCAAGGGCTATTCGCATGACAAGTTTTAGCTTCGTCAAAATGATATTAAGGTAGATATTAACTTGCGAAGTGTCATTTTCTTTCCAGTTTCTTATCGCCGTCCGACTATTGTTTGCGGTTCTTTACACACACAAGCTGCCCAGTTGACAGAGGTTAGTTCTAGTTGCTCTATAATAAAATCATCTTGCTATGTTCGATTTAAGATTTGTTACCACTGATAGATAGGTATTTTCAAGGGCTATTTGCATGACAAGTTTTAGCTTCGTCAAAATGATATTAAGGGAGATATTAATTTGCGAAATGTCATTTTCTTTCCAGTTACTACTTGCCGTCCGACAGTTGTGTGCGTCTCTCTACACATACAAGCTGCCCAGCTGACAGAGGTTGGTTATAGTTGCTTGATAATATAATGATCTTGCTATGTTCGATTTAAGATTTGTTACCACTGATAGATAGGTATTTTCAAGGGCTTTTTGCTTGACAAGTTTTAACTTCTTCAAAATGATATTAAGGGAGATATTAACTTGCGAAGTGTCATTTTCTTTCCAGTTACTCCTCGCCGTCCGACTGTTGTGTGCGAATCTTAACACACACAAGCTGCCCAGCTGACAGAGGTTAGTTCTATTTGCTCTATAATAAAATCATCTTGCTATGTTTGATTTAAGATTTGTTACCACTGATAGATAGGTATTTTCAAGGGGTATTTGCATGACAGGTTTTAGCTTCGTCAAAATGATATTAAGGGAGATATTAACTTGCGAAGTGTCATTTTCTTTCCAGCTACTCCTCGCCGTCCGACTGTTGTGTGCGTCTCTCTACACACACAAGTTGCCCAGCTGACAGAGGTTGGTTCTAGTTGCTTGATCATATAATCATCTTGCTATGTTCGATTTAAGACTTGTTACCACTGATAGATAGGTATTTTCAAGGTATTTTCAAGGGCTATTTGCATGTAAAAATGATATTAAGGGAGATATTAACTTGCAAAGTGTAATTTTCTTTCCAGTTACTTCTCGCCGACCGACTGTTGTGTGCGTCTCTCTACACACACAAGCTGCCCAGCTGACATAGGTTGGTTTTAGTTGCTTGATCATATAATCATCTTGCTATGTTCGATTTAAGATTTGTTACCACTGATAGATAGGTATTTTCAAGGGCTTTTTGCATGACAAGTTTTAGCTTCGTCAAAATGATATTAAGGGAGATATTAATTTGCGAAGTGTCATTTTCTTTCCAGTTACTCCTCGCCGTCCGACTGTTGTGTGCGGCTCTTTACACACACAAGCTGCCCAGCTGACAGAGGTTAGTTCTAGTCGCTCTATAAAAAAATCGACTTGCTATCTTCGATTTAAGATTTTTTACCACTGATAGAAAGGTATTTTCAAGGGCTATTTGCATGACAAGTTTTAGCTTCGTCAAAATGATATTAAGGGAGATATTAACTTGCAAAGTGTCATTTTCTTTCCAGTTACTTCTCGCCGACCGACTGTTGTGTGCGTCTCTCTACACACACAAGCTGCCCAGCTGACAGAGGTTGGTTCTAGTTGCTTGATCATATAATCATCTTGCTATCTTCGAGATTTGTTACCACTGATAGATAGGTATTTTCAAGGGCTATTCGCATGACAAGTTTTAGCTTCGTCAAAATGATATTAAGGGAGATATTAACTTGCGAAGTGTCATTTTCTTTCCAGTTACTCCTCGCCGTCCGACTGTTGTGTGCGGCTCTTTACACACACAAGCTCTTCAGCTGACAGAGGTTAGTTCTAGTTGCTCTACAATAAAATCATCTTGCTGTCTTCGATTTAAGATTTTTTACCACTGATAGACAGGTATTTTCAAGGTCTATTTGCATGACAACTTTAAGCTTCGTCAAAATGATATTAAGGGAGATATTAACTTGCAAAGTGTAATTTTCTTTCCAGTTACTTCTCGCCGACCGACTGTTGTGTGCGTCTCTCTACACACAAAAGCTGCCCAGCTGACATAGGTTGGTTTTAGTAGCTTGATCATATAATCATCTTGCTATGTTCGATTTAAGATTTGTTACCACTGATAGATAGGTAATTTCAAGGGCTATTTGCATGACAAGTTTTAGCTTCGTCAAAATGATATTAAGGGAGATATTAACTTGCAAAGTGTAATTTTCTTTCCAGTCACTTCTCGCCGTCCGACTGTTGTGTGCGTCTCTCTACACACACAAGCTACCCAGCTGACAGAGGTTGGATCTAGTTGCTTGATAATATAATGATCTTGCTATGTTCGATTTAAGATTTGTTACCACTGATAGATAGGTAATTTCAAGGGCTATTTGCATGACAAGTTTTAGCTTCGTCAAAATGATATTAAGGTAGTTATTAACTTCCGAAGTGTCATTTTCTTTCCAGTTACTCCTTGCCGTCCGACTGTTGTGTGCGTCTCTCTACACACACAAGCTGCCCAGCTGACAGAGGTTGGTTCTAGTTGCTTGATCATATAATCATCTTGCTATGTTCGATTTAAGATTTGTTACCACTGATAGATATGTATTTTCAAGGGCTATTTGCATGACAAGTTTTAGCTTCGTCAAAATGATATTAAGGGAGATATTAACTTGCGAAGTGTCATTTTCTTTCCAGTTACTCCTCGCCGTCCGACTGTTGTGTGCGTCTCTCTACACACACAAGCTGCCCAGCTGACAGAGGTTAGTTCTAGTTGCTCTATAATAAAATCATCTTGCTATGTTCGATTTACGATTTTTTTACCACTGATAGATAGGTATTTTCAAGGGCTATTTGCATGACAAGTTTTAGCTTCGTCAAAATAATAATAAAGGAGATATTAACTTGCAAAGTGTAATTTTCTTTCCAGTTACTTCTCGCCGACCGACTGTTGTGTGCATCTCTCTACACACACAAGCTGCCCAGCTGACAGAGGTTGGTTCTAGTTGCTCTATAATAAATCATCTTGCTATCTTCGATTTAAGATTTGTTACCACTGATAGATAGGTATTTTCAAGGGCTATTTGCATGACAAGTTTTAGCTTCGTCAAACTAATAATGAAGGAGATATTAACTTGCAAAGTGTAACTTTCTTTCCAGTTACTTCTCGCGGACCGACTGTTGTGTGCGTCTCTCTACACACACAAGCTGCCCAGCTGACAGAGGTTGGTTCTAGTTGCTTGATCATATAATCATCTTGCTATATTCGGTTTAAAATTTGTTTCCACTGATAGATAGGTATTTTCAAGGGCTATTTGCATGACAAGTTTTAGCTTCGTCAAAATGATATTAGGGTAGATATTAACTTGCGAAGTGTCATTTTCTTTCCAGTTACTCCTCGCCGTCCGACTGTTGTGTGTGGCTCTTTACACACACAAGCTGCCAAGCTGACAGAGGTTAGTTCTAGTTGCTCTATAATAAAATCATCTTGCTATGTTCGATTTAAGATTTTTTACCATTGATAGATAGGTATTTTCAAGGGCTGTTTGCGTGCCAAGTTTTAGCTTCGTCAAAATAATAATGAAGGAGATATTAACTTGCAAAGTGTAATTTTCTTTCCAGTTACTTCTTGCCGACCGACTGTTGTGTGCGTCTCTCTACAAACACAAGCTGCCCAGCTGACAGAGGTTGGTTCTAGTTGCTTGATCATATTATAATCTTGCTATGTTCGATTTAAGATTTGTTACAACTGATAGATAGGTATTTTCAAGGGCTATTTGCATGACAAGTTTTAGCTTCGTCAAAATGATATTAAGGGAGATATTAATTTCCGAAGTGTCATTTTCTTTCCAGTTACTCCTCTCCGTCTGACTGTTGTGTGCGTCTCCCTACACACACGAGCTGCCCAGCTGACAGAGGTTGGTTCTAGTTGCTTGATCATATAATCATCTTGCTATGTTCGATTTAAGATTTGTTACCACTGATAGAAAGGATTTTTCAAGGGCTTTTTGCATGACAAGTTTTAGCTTCGTCAAAATGATATTAAGGGAGATATTAACTTGCGAAGTGTCATTTTCTTTCCAGTTATTCCTCGCCGTCCGACTGTTGTGTGCGGCTCTTTACACACACAAGCTGCCCAGCTGACAGAGGTTAGTTCTAGTTGCTTGATCATAAAATCATCTTGCTATGTTCGATTTAAGATTTGTTACCACTGATAGATAGGTATTTTCAAGGGCTTTTTGCATGACAAGTTTTAGCTTCGTCAAAATGATATTAAGGGAGATATTACCTTGCGAAGTGTCTTTTTCTTTCCAGTTACTCCTCGCCGTCCGACTGTTGTGTGCGGCTCTTTACACACACAAGCTCTTCAGCTGACAGAGGTTAGTTCTAGTTGCTCTATAATAAAATCATTTTGCTGTCTTCGATTTAAGATTTGTTACCACTGATAGATAAGTATTTTCAAGGGCTATTTGCACGACAAGTTTTAGCTTCGTCAAAATGATATTAAGGTAGATATTAACTTGCGAAGTGTCATTTTCTTTCCAGTTACTCCTCGCAGTCCGACTGTTGTGTGCGTCTCTCTACACACACAAGCTGCCCAGCTGACAGAGGTTGGTTCTAGTTGCTTGATCATATAATCATCTTGCTATGTTCGATTTAAGATTTGTTACCACTGATAGATAGGTATTTTCAAGGGCTTTTTGCATGACAAGTTTTAGCTTCGTCAAAATGATATTAAGGGAGATATTAAATTGCGAAGTGTCATTTTCTTTCCAGTTATTCCTCGCCGGCCGACTGTTGTGTGCGGCTCTTTACACACACAAGCTGCCCAGCTGACAGAGGTTAGTTCTAGTTGCTTGATCATATAATCATCTTGCTATGTTCGATTTAAGATTTGTTACCACTGATAGATAGGTATTTTCAAGGGCTTTTTGCATGACAAGTTTTAGCTTCGTCAAAATGATATTAAGGGAAATATTAACTTGCAAAGTGTAATTTTCTTTCCAGTTACTTCTCGCCGACCGACTGTTGTGTGCGTCTCTCTACACACACAAGCTGCCCAGCTGACAGAGGTACGTTCTAGTTGCTTGATCATATAATCATATTGCTATGTTCGATTTAGGATTTGTTACCACTAATAGATAGGTATTTTCAAGGGCTATTTGCATGACAAGTTTTAGCTTCGTCAAAATGATATTAAGGTAGATATTAACTTGCGAAGTGTCATTTTCTTTCGAGTTACTCCTCGCAGTCCGACTGTTGTGTGCGTCTCTCTGCACACACAAGCTGCCCAGCTGACAGAGGTTGGTTCTAGTTGCTTGATCATATAATCATCTTGCTATGTTCGATTTAAGATTTGTTACCACTGATAGAAAGGATTTTTCAAGGGCTTTTTGCATGACAAGTTTTAGCTTCGTCAAAATGATATTAAGGGAGATATTAACTTGCGAAGTGTCATTTTCTTTCCAGTTATTCCTCGCCGTCCGACTGTTGTGTGCGGCTCTTTACACACACAAGCTGCCCAGCTGACAGAGGTTAGTTCTAGTTGCTCTATAATAAAATCATCTTGCTATGTTCGATTAAAGATTTGTTATCACTGATAGATAGGTATTTTCAAGGGCTATTTGCATGACAAGTTTTAGCTTCGTCAAAATGATATTAAGGGAGATATTAACTTGCGAAGTGTCATTTTCTTTCCAGTTACTCCTCGCCGTCCGACTGTTGTGTGCGTCTCTCTACACACACAAGCTGCCCAGCTGACAGAGGTTGGTTCTAGTTGCTTGATCATATAATCATCTTGCTATGTTCGATTTAAGATTTTTTACCACTGATAGATAGGTATTTTCAAGGGCTTTTTGCATGACAAGTTTTAGCTTCGTCAAAATGATATTAAGGGAGATATTAACTTGCGAAGTGTCATTTTCTTTCCAGTTACTCCTCGCCGTCCGACTGTTGTGTGCGGCTCTTTACACACACAAGCTCTTCAGCTGACAGAGGTTAGTTCTAGTTGCTCTATAATAAAATCATCTTGCTATGTTCGATTTAAGATTTTTTACCACTGATAGACAGGTATTTTCAAGGGCTGTTTGCGTGCCAAGTTTTAGCTTCGTCAAAATAATAATGAAGGAGATATTAACTTGCAAAGTGTAATTTTCTTTCCAGTTACTTCTCGCCGACCGACTGTTTTGTGCGTCTCTCTACACACACAAGCTGCCCAGCTGACAGAGGTTGGTTCTAGTTGCTCTATAATAAAATTATCTTGCTATGTTCGATTTAAGATTTGTTACCACTAATAGATAGGTATTTTCAAGGGCTATTTGCATGACAAGTTTTAGCTTCGTCAAAATGATATTAAGGGAGATATTAACTTGCGAAGTGTCATTTCCTTTCCAGTTACTCCTCGCAGTCCGACTGTTGTGTGCGTCTCTCTACACACACAAGCTGCCCAGCTGACAGAGGTTGGTTCTAGTTGCTTGATCATATAATCATCTTGCTATGTTCGATTTAAGATTTGTTACCACTGATAGAAAGGATTTTTCAAGGGCTTTTTGCATGACAAGTTTTAGCTTCGTCAAAATGATATAAGAGAGATATTAACTTGCGAAGTGTCATTTTCTTTCCAGTTATTCCTCGCCGTCCGACTGTTGTGTACGGCTCTTTACACACACAAGCTGCCCAGCTGACAGAGGTTAGTTCTAGTTGCTCTATAATAAAATCATCTTGCTATGTTTGATTAAAGATTTGTTATCACTGATAGATAGGTATTTTCAAGGGCTTTTTGCATGACAAGTTTTAGCTTCGTCAAAATAATATTAAGGGATTTATTAACTTGCGAAGTGTCATTTCCTTTCCAGTTACTCCTCGTCGTCCGACTGTTGTGTGCGGCTCTTTACACACACAAGCTCTTCAGCTGACAGAGGTTAGTTCTAGTTGCTCTATAAAAAAATCATCTTGCTATGTTCGATTTAAGATTTTTTACCACTGATAGACAGGTATTTTCAAGGGCTGTTTGCGTGCTAAGTTTTAGCTTCGTCAAAATAATAATAAGGAGATATTAACTTGCAAAGTGTAATTTTCTTTCCAGTTACTTCTCGCCGACCGACTGTTTTGTGCGTCTCTCTACACACACAAGCTGCCCAGCTGACAGAGGTTGGTTCTAGTTGCTTGATCATATAATCATCTTGCTATGTTCGATTTAAGATTTTTTACCACTGATAGAAAGGTATTTTTTAAGGGCTATTTGCATGACAAGTTTTAGCTTCGTAAAAATTATATTAAGGGAGATATTAACTTGCGAAGTGTCATTTTCTTTCCAGTTACTCCTCGCCGTCCGACTGTTATGTGCGTTTCTCTACACACACAAGCTGTCCAGCAGACAGAGGTTAGTTCTAGTTGCTCTATAATAAAATCATCTTGCTATGTTCGATTTAAGATTTGTTACCACTGATAGATAGGTATTTTCAAGGGCTATTTGCATGACAAGATTTAGCTTCGTCAAAATGATATTAAGGGAGATATTAACTTGCGAAGTGTCATTTTCTTTCCAGTTATTCCTCGCCGTCCGACTGTTGTGTGCGGCTCTTTACACACACAAGCTGCCCAGCTGACAGAGGTTAGTTCTAGTTGCTCTATAATAAAATCATCTTGCTATGTTCGATTAAAGATTTGTTATCACTGATAGATAGGTATTTTCAAGGGCTATTTGCATGACAAGTTTTAGCTTCGTCAAAATGATATTAAGGGAGATATTAACTTGCGAAGTGTCATTTTCTTTCCAGTTACTCCTCGCCGTCCGACTGTTGTGTGCGTCTCTCTACACACACAAGCTGCCCAGCTGACAGAGGTTGGTTCTAGTTGCTTGATCATATAATCATCTTGCTATGTTCGATTTAAGATTTTTTACCACTGATAGATAGGTATTTTCAAGGGCTTTTTGCATGACAAGTTTTAGCTTCGTCAAAATGATATTAAGGGAGATATTAACTTGCGAAGTGTCATTTTCTTTCCAGTTACTCCTCGCCGTCCGACTGTTGTGTGCGGCTCTTTACACACACACGCTCTTCAGCTGACAGAGGTTAGTTCTAGTTGCTCTATAATAAAATCATCTTGCTATGTTCGATTTAAGATTTTTTACCACTGATAGACAGGTATTTTCAAGGGCTGTTTGCGTGCCAAGTTTTAGCTTCGTCAAAATAATAATGAAGGAGATATTAACTTGCAAAGTGTAATTTTCTTTCCAGTTACTTCTCGCCGACCGACTGTTTTGTGCGTCTCTCTACACACACAAGCTGCCCAGCTGACAGAGGTTGGTTCTAGTTGCTTGATCATATAATCATCTTGCTATGTTCGATTTAAGATTTTTTACCACTGATAGAAAGGTATTCTTTTAAGGGCTATTTGCATGACAAGTTTTAGCTTCGTCAAAATTATATTAAGGGAGATATTAACTTGCAAAGTGTAATTTTCTTTCCAGTTACTCCTCGCCGTCCGACTGTTGTGTGCGGCTCTTTACACACACAAGCTGCCCAGCTGACAGAGGTTGGTTCTAGTTGCTCTATAATAAAATTATCTTGCTATGTTCGATTTAAGATTTGTTACCACTAATAGATAGGTATTTTCAAGGGCTATTTGCATGACAAGTTTTAGCTTCGTCAAAATGATATTAAGGGAGATATTAAATTGCGAAGTGTCATTTCCTTTCCAGTTACTCCTCGCAGTCCGACTGTTGTGTGCGTCTCTCTACACACACAAGCTGCCCAGCTGACAGAGGTTGGTTCTAGTTGCTTGATCATATAATCATCTTGCTATGTTCGATTTAAGATTTGTTACCACTGATAGAAAGGATTTTTCAAGGGCTTTTTGCATGACAAGTTTTAGCTTCGTCAAAATGATATAAGAGAGATATTAACTTGCGAAGTGTCATTTTCTTTCCAGTTATTCCTCGCCGTCCGACTGTTGTGTACGGCTCTTTACACACACAAGCTGCCCAGCTGACAGAGGTTAGTTCTAGTTGCTCTATAATAAAATCATCTTGCTATGTTCGATTAAAGATTTGTTATCACTGATAGATAGGTATTTTCAAGGGCTTTTTGCATGACAAGTTTTAGCTTCGTCAAAATAATATTAAGGGATTTATTAACTTGCGAAGTGTCATTTCCTTTCCAGTTACTCCTCGTCGTCCGACTGTTGTGTGCGGCTCTTTACACACACAAGCTCTTCAGCTGACAGAGGTTAGTTCTAGTTGCTCTATAAAAAAATCATCTTGCTATGTTCGATTTAAGATTTTTTACCACTGATAGACAGGTATTTTCAAGGGCTGTTTGCGTGCTAAGTTTTAGCTTCGTCAAAATAATAATAAGGAGATATTAACTTGCAAAGTGTAATTTTCTTTCCAGTTACTTCTCGCCGACCGACTGTTTTGTGCGTCTCTCTACACACACAAGCTGCCCAGCTGACAGAGGTTGGTTCTAGTTGCTTGATCATATAATCATCTTGCTATGTTCGATTTAAGATTTTTTACCACTGATAGATAGGTATTTTTTTAAGGGCTATTTGCATGACAAGTTTTAGCTTCGTCAAAATTATATTAAGGGAGATATTAACTTGCAAAGTGTAATTTTCTTTCCAGTTACTCCTCGCCGTCCGACTGTTGTGTGCGGCTCTTTACACACACAAGCTGCCCAGCTGACAGAGGTTGGTTCTAGTTGCTCTAAAATAAAATTATCTTGCTATGTTCGATTTAAGATTTGTTACCACTAATAGATAGGTATTTTCAAGGGCTATTTGCATGACAAGTTTTAGCTTCGTCAAAATGATATTAAGGGAGATATTAAATTGCGAAGTGTCATTTCCTTTCCAGTTACTCCTCGCAGTCCGACTGTTGTGTGCGTCTCTCTACACACACAAGCTGCCCAGCTGACAGAGGTTGGTTCTAGTTGCTTGATCATATAATCATCTTGCTATGTTCGATTTAAGATTTGTTACCACTGATAGAAAGGATTTTTCAAGGGCTTTTTGCATGACAAGTTTTAGCTTCGTCAAAATGATATTAAGAGAGATATTAACTTGCGAAGTGTCATTTTCTTTCCAGTTATTCCTCGCCGTCCGACTGTTGTGTACGGCTCTTTACACACACAAGCTGCCCAGCTGACAGAGGTTAGTTCTAGTTGCTCTATAATAAAATCATCTTGCTATGTTTGATTAAAGATTTGTTATCACTGATAGATAGGTATTTTCAAGGGCTTTTTGCATGACAAGTTTTAGCTTCGTCAAAATAATATTAAGGGATTTATTAACTTGCGAAGTGTCATTTCCTTTCCAGTTACTACTCGCCGACTGACTGTTGTGTGCGTCTCTCTACACACACAAGCTGCCCAGCTGACAGAGGTACGTTCTAGTTGCTTGATCATATAATCATCTTGCTATGTTCGATTTAAGATTTGTTACCACTAATAGATAGGTATTTTCAAGGGCTATTTGCATGACAAGTTTTAGCTTCGTCAAAATGATATTAAGGGAGATATTAACTTGCGAAGTGTCATTTCCTTTCCAGTTACTCCTCGCAGTCCGACTGTTGTGTGCGTCTCTCTACACACACAAGCTGCCCAGCTGACAGAGGTTGGTTCTAGTTGCTTGATCATATAATCATCTTGCTATGTTCGATTTAAGATTTGTTACCACTGATAGATAGGTATTTTCAAGGGCTTTTTGCATGACAAGTTTTAGCTTCGTCAAAATGATATTAAGGGAGATATTAAATTGCGAAGTGTCATTTTCTTTCCAGTTATTCCTCGCCGGCCGACTGTTGTGTGCGGCTCTTTACACACACAAGCTGCCCAGCTGACAGAGGTTGGTTCTAGTTGCTTGATCATATAATCATCTTGCTATGTTCGATTTAAGATTTGTTACCACTGATAGATAGGATTTTTCAAGGGCTTTTTGCATGACAAGTTTTAGCTTCGTCAAAATGATATTAAGGGAAATATTAACTTGCAAAGTGTAATTTTCTTTCCAGTTACTTCTCGCCGACCGACTGTTGTGTGCGTCTCTCTACACACACAAGCTGCCCAGCTGACAGAGGTACGTTCTAGTTGCTTGATCATATAATCATATTGCTATGTTCGATTTAGGATTTGTTACCACTAATAGATAGGTATTTTCAAGGGCTATTTGCATGACAAGTTTTAGCTTCGTCAAAATGATATTAAGGTAGATATTAACTTGCGAAGTGTCATTTTCTTTCCAGTTACTCCTCGCAGTCCGACTGTTGTGTGCGTCTCTCTGCACACACAAGCTGCCCAGCTGACAGAGGTTGGTTCTAGTTGCTTGATCATATAATCATCTTGCTATGTTCGATTTAAGATTTGTTACCACTGATAGAAAGGATTTTTCAAGGGCTTTTTGCATGACAAGTTTTAGCTTCGTCAAAATGATATTAAGGGAGATATTAACTTGCGAAGTGTCATTTTCTTTCCAGTTATTCCTCGCCGTCCGACTGTTGTGTGCGGCTCTTTACACACACAAGCTGCCCAGCTGACAGAGGTTAGTTCTATTTGCTCTATAATAAAATCATCTTGCTATGTTCGATTAAAGATTTGTTATCACTGATAGATAGGTATTTTCAAGGGCTATTTGCATGACAAGTTTTAGCTTCGTCAAAATGATATTAAGGGAGATATTAACTTGCGAAGTGTTATTTTCTTTCCAGTTACTCCTCGCCGTCCGACTGTTGTGTGCGTCTCTCTACACACACAAGCTGCCCAGCTGACAGAGGTTGGTTCTAGTTGCTTGATCATATAATCATCTTGCTATGTTCGATTTAAGATTTTTTACCACTGATAGATAGGTATTTTCAAGGGCTTTTTGCATGACAAGTTTTAGCTTCGTCAAAATGATATTAAGGGAGATATTAACTTGCGAAGTGTCATTTTCTTTCCAGTTACTCCTCGCCGTCCGACTGTTGTGTGCGGCTCTTTACACACACAAGCTCTTCAGCTGACAGAGGTTAGTTCTAGTTGCTCTATAATAAAATCATCTTGCTATGTTCGATTTAAGATTTTTTACCACTGATAGACAGGTATTTTCAAGGGCTGTTTGCGTGCCAAGTTTTAGCTTCGTCAAAATAATAATGAAGGAGATATTAACTTGCAAAGTGTAATTTTCTTTCCAGTTACTTCTCGCCGACCGACTGTTTTGTGCGTCTCTCTACACACACAAGCTGCCCAGCTGACAGAGGTTGGTTCTAGTTGCTTGATCATATAATCATCTTGCTATGTTCGATTTAAGATTTTTTACCACTGATAGAAAGGTATTCTTTTAAGGGCTATTTGCATGACAAGTTTTAGCTTCGTCAAAATTATATTAAGGGAGATATTAACTTGCAAAGTGTAATTTTCTTTCCAGTTACTCCTCGCCGTCCGACTGTTGTGTGCGGCTCTTTACACACACAAGCTGCCCAGCTGACAGAGGTTGGTTCTAGTTGCTCTATAATAAAATTATCTTGCTATGTTCGATTTAAGATTTGTTACCACTAATAGATAGGTATTTTCAAGGGCTATTTGCATGACAAGTTTTAGCTTCGTCAAAATGATATTAAGGGAGATATTAAATTGCGAAGTGTCATTTCCTTTCCAGTTACTCCTCGCAGTCCGACTGTTGTGTGCGTCTCTCTACACACACAAGCTGCCCAGCTGACAGAGGTTGGTTCTAGTTGCTTGATCATATAATCATCTTGCTATGTTCGATTTAAGATTTGTTACCACTGATAGAAAGGATTTTTCAAGGGCTTTTTGCATGACAAGTTTTAGCTTCGTCAAAATGATATAAGAGAGATATTAACTTGCGAAGTGTCATTTTCTTTCCAGTTATTCCTCGCCGTCCGACTGTTGTGTACGGCTCTTTACACACACAAGCTGCCCAGCTGACAGAGGTTAGTTCTAGTTGCTCTATAATAAAATCATCTTGCTATGTTCGATTAAAGATTTGTTATCACTGATAGATAGGTATTTTCAAGGGCTTTTTGCATGACAAGTTTTAGCTTTGTCAAAATAATATTAAGGGATTTATTAACTTGCGAAGTGTCATTTCCTTTCCAGTTACTCCTCGTCGTCCGACTGTTGTGTGCGGCTCTTTACACACACAAGCTCTTCAGCTGACAGAGGTTAGTTCTAGTTGCTCTATAAAAAAATCATCTTGCTATGTTCGATTTAAGATTTTTTACCACTGATAGACAGGTATTTTCAAGGGCTGTTTGCGTGCTAAGTTTTAGCTTCGTCAAAATAATAATAAGGAGATATTAACTTGCAAAGTGTAATTTTCTTTCCAGTTACTTCTCGCCGACCGACTGTTTTGTGCGTCTCTCTACACACACAAGCTGCCCAGCTGACAGAGGTTGGTTCTAGTTGCTTGATCATATAATCATCTTGCTATGTTCGATTTAAGATTTTTTACCACTGATAGATAGGTATTTTTTTAAGGGCTATTTGCATGACAAGTTTTAGCTTCGTCAAAATTATATTAAGGGAGATATTAACTTGCAAAGTGTAATTTTCTTTCCAGTTACTCCTCGCCGTCCGACTGTTGTGTGCGGCTCTTTACACACACAAGCTGCCCAGCTGACAGAGGTTGGTTCTAGTTGCTCTAAAATAAAATTATCTTGCTATGTTCGATTTAAGATTTGTTACCACTAATAGATAGGTATTTTCAAGGGCTATTTGCATGACAAGTTTTAGCTTCGTCAAAATGATATTAAGGGAGATATTAAATTGCGAAGTGTCATTTCCTTTCCAGTTACTCCTCGCAGTCCGACTGTTGTGTGCGTCTCTCTACACACACAAGCTGCCCAGCTGACAGAGGTTGGTTCTAGTTGCTTGATCATATAATCATCTTGCTATGTTCGATTTAAGATTTGTTACCACTGATAGAAAGGATTTTTCAAGGGCTTTTTGCATGACAAGTTTTAGCTTCGTCAAAATGATATTAAGAGAGATATTAACTTGCGAAGTGTCATTTTCTTTCCAGTTATTCCTCGCCGTCCGACTGTTGTGTACGGCTCTTTACACACACAAGCTGCCCAGCTGACAGAGGTTAGTTCTAGTTGCTCTATAATAAAATCATCTTGCTATGTTTGATTAAAGATTTGTTATCACTGATAGATAGGTATTTTCAAGGGCTTTTTGCATGACAAGTTTTAGCTTCGTCAAAATAATATTAAGGGATTTATTAACTTGCGAAGTGTCATTTCCTTTCCAGTTACTACTCGCCGACTGACTGTTGTGTGCGTCTCTCTACACACACAAGCTGCCCAGCTGACAGAGGTACGTTCTAGTTGCTTGATCATATAATCATCTTGCTATGTTCGATTTAAGATTTGTTACCACTAATAGATAGGTATTTTCAAGGGCTATTTGCATGACAAGTTTTAGCTTCGTCAAAATGATATTAAGGGAGATATTAACTTGCGAAGTGTCATTTCCTTTCCAGTTACTCCTCGCAGTCCGACTGTTGTGTGCGTCTCTCTACACACACAAGCTGCCCAGCTGACAGAGGTTGGTTCTAGTTGCTTGATCATATAATCATCTTGCTATGTTCGATTTAAGATTTGTTACCACTGATAGAAAGGATTTTTCAAGGGCTTTTTGCATGACAAGTTTTAGCTTCGTCAAAATGATATTAAGAGAGATATTAACTTGCGAAGTGTCATTTTCTTTCCAGTTATTCCTCGCCGTCCGACTGTTGTGTACGGCTCTTTACACACACAAGCTGCCCAGCTGACAGAGGTTAGTTCTAGTTGCTCTATAATAAAATCATCTTGCTATGTTTGATTAAAGATTTGTTATCACTGATAGATAGGTATTTTCAAGGGCTTTTTGCATGACAAGTTTTAGCTTCGTCAAAATAATATTAAGGGATTTATTAACTTGCGAAGTGTCATTTCCTTTCCAGTTACTCCTCGTCGTCCGACTGTTGTGTGCGGCTCTTTACACACACAAGCTCTTCAGCTGACAGAGGTTAGTTCTAGTTGCTCTATAAAAAAATCATCTTGCTATGTTCGATTTAAGATTTTTTACCACTGATAGACAGGTATTTTCAAGGGCTGTTTGCGTGCTAAGTTTTAGCTTCGTCAAAATAATAATAAGGAGATATTAACTTGCAAAGTGTAATTTTCTTTCCAGTTACTTCTCGCCGACCGACTGTTTTGTGCGTCTCTCTACACACACAAGCTGCCCAGCTGACAGAGGTTGGTTCTAGTTGCTTGATCATATAATCATCTTGCTATGTTCGATTTAAGATTTTTTACCACTGATAGATAGGTATTTTTTTAAGGGCTATTTGCATGACAAGTTTTAGCTTCGTCAAAATTATATTAAGGGAGATATTAACTTGCAAAGTGTAATTTTCTTTCCAGTTACTCCTCGCCGTCCGACTGTTGTGTGCGGCTCTTTACACACACAAGCTGCCCAGCTGACAGAGGTTGGTTCTAGTTGCTCTAAAATAAAATTATCTTGCTATGTTCGATTTAAGATTTGTTACCACTAATAGATAGGTATTTTCAAGGGCTATTTGCATGACAAGTTTTAGCTTCGTCAAAATGATATTAAGGGAGATATTAAATTGCGAAGTGTCATTTCCTTTCCAGTTACTCCTCGCAGTCCGACTGTTGTGTGCGTCTCTCTACACACACAAGCTGCCCAGCTGACAGAGGTTGGTTCTAGTTGCTTGATCATATAATCATCTTGCTATGTTCGATTTAAGATTTGTTACCACTGATAGAAAGGATTTTTCAAGGGCTTTTTGCATGACAAGTTTTAGCTTCGTCAAAATGATATTAAGAGAGATATTAACTTGCGAAGTGTCATTTTCTTTCCAGTTATTCCTCGCCGTCCGACTGTTGTGTACGGCTCTTTACACACACAAGCTGCCCAGCTGACAGAGGTTAGTTCTAGTTCCTCTATAATAAAATCATCTTGCTATGTTTGATTAAAGATTTGTTATCACTGATAGATAGGTATTTTCAAGGGCTTTTTGCATGACAAGTTTTAGCTTCGTCAAAATAATATTAAGGGATTTATTAACTTGCGAAGTGTCATTTCCTTTCCAGTTACTACTCGCCGACTGACTGTTGTGTGCGTCTCTCTACACACACAAGCTGCCCAGCTGACAGAGGTACGTTCTAGTTGCTTGATCATATAATCATCTTGCTATGTTCGATTTAAGATTTGTTACCACTAATAGATAGGTATTTTCAAGGGCTATTTGCATGACAAGTTTTAGCTTCGTCAAAATGATATTAAGGGAGATATTAACTTGCGAAGTGTCATTTCCTTTCCAGTTACTCCTCGCAGTCCGACTGTTGTGTGCGTCTCTCTACACACACAAGCTGCCCAGCTGACAGAGGTTGGTTCTAGTTGCTTGATCATATAATCATCTTGCTATGTTCGATTTAAGATTTGTTACCACTGATAGAAAGGATTTTTCAAGGGCTTTTTGCATGACAAGTTTTAGCTTCGTCAAAATGATATTAAGAGAGATATTAACTTGCGAAGTGTCATTTTCTTTCCAGTTATTCCTCGCCGTCCGACTGTTGTGTACGGCTCTTTACACACACAAGCTGCCCAGCTGACAGAGGTTAGTTCTAGTTGCTCTATAATAAAATCATCTTGCTATGTTTGATTAAAGATTTGTTATCACTGATAGATAGGTATTTTCAAGGGCTTTTTGCATGACAAGTTTTAGCTTCGTCAAAATAATATTAAGGGATTTATTAACTTGCGAAGTGTCATTTCCTTTCCAGTTACTCCTCGTCGTCCGACTGTTGTGTGCGGCTCTTTACACACACAAGCTCTTCAGCTGACAGAGGTTAGTTCTAGTTGCTCTATAAAAAAATCATCTTGCTATGTTCGATTTAAGATTTTTTACCACTGATAGACAGGTATTTTCAAGGGCTGTTTGCGTGCTAAGTTTTAGCTTCGTCAAAATAATAATAAGGAGATATTAACTTGCAAAGTGTAATTTTCTTTCCAGTTACTTCTCGCCGACCGACTGTTTTGTGCGTCTCTCTACACACACAAGCTGCCCAGCTGACAGAGGTTGGTTCTAGTTGCTTGATCATATAATCATCTTGCTATGTTCGATTTAAGATTTTTTACCACTGATAGAAAGGTATTTTTTAAGGGCTATTTGCATGACAAGTTTTAGCTTCGTAAAAATTATATTAAGGGAGATATTAACTTGCGAAGTGTCATTTTCTTTCCAGTTACTCCTCGCCGTCCGACTGTTATGTGCGTCTCTCTACACACACAAGCTGTCCAGCAGACAGAGGTTAGTTCTAGTTGCTCTATAATAAAATCATCTTGCTATGTTCGATTTAAGATTTGTTACCACTGATAGATAGGTATTTTCAAGGGCTATTTGCATGACAAGATTTAGCTTCGTCAAAATGATATTAAGGGAGATATTAACTTGCAAAGTGTAATTTTCTTTCCAGTTACTACTCGCCGACTGACTGTTGTGTGCGTCTCTCTACACACACAAGCTGCCCAGCTGACAGAGGTTAGTTCTAGTTGCTTGATCATATAATCATCTTGCTATGTTCGATTTAAGATTTGTTACCACTAATAGATAGGTATTTTCAAGGGCTATTTGCATGACAAGTTTTAGCTTTGTCAAAATGATATTAAGGTAGATATTAACTTGCGAAGTGTCATTTTCTTTCCAGTTACTCCTCGCAGTCCGACTGTTGTGTGCGTCTCTCTACACACACAAGCTGCCCAGCTGACAGAAGTTTGTTCTAGTTGCTTGATCATTATAATCATCTTGCTATGTTCGATTTAAGATTTGTTACCACTGATAGATAGGTATTTTCAAGGGCTTTTTGCATGACAAGTTTTAGCTTCGTCAAAATGATATTAAGGGAGATATTAACTTGCGAAGTGTCATTTTCTTTCCAGTTATTCCTCGCCGTCCGACTGTTGTGTGCGGCTCTTTACACACATAAGCTGCCCAGCTGACAGAGGTTGGTTCTAGTTGCTCTATAATAAAATTATCTTGCTATGTTCGATTTAAGATTTGTTACCACTAATAGATAGGTATTTTCAAGGGCTATTTGCATGACAAGTTTTAGCTTCGTCAAAATGATATTAAGGGAGATATTAAATTGCGAAGTGTCATTTCCTTTCCAGTTATTCCTCGCCGGCCTACTGTTGTGTGCGGCTCTTTACACACACAAGCTGCCCAGCTGACAGAGGTTAGTTCTAGTTGCTTGATCATATAATCATCTTGCTATGTTCGATTTAAGATTTGTTACCACTGATAGATAGGTATTTTCAAGGGCTTTTTGCATGACAAGTTTTAGCTTCGTCAAAATGATATTAAGGGAAATATTAACTTGCAAAGTGTAATTTTCTTTCCAGTTACTTCTCGCCGACCGACTGTTGTGTGCGTCTCTCTACACACACAAGCTGCCCGGCTGACAGAGGTACGTTCTAGTTGCTTGATCATATAATCATATTGCTATGTTCGATTTAAGATTTGTTACCACTGATAGATAGGTATTTTCAAGGGCTTTTTGCATGACAAGTTTTAGCTTCGTCAAAATGATATTAAGGGAAATATTAACTTGCAAAGTGTAATTTTCTTTCCAGTTACTTCTCGCCGACCGACTGTTGTGTGCGTCTCTCTACACACACAAGCTGCCCAGCTGACAGAGGTACGTTCTAGTTGCTTGATCATATAATCATATTGCTATGTTCGATTTAGGATTTGTTACCACTAATAGATAGGTATTTTCAAGGGCTATTTGCAAGACAAGTTTTAGCTTCGTCAAAATGATATTAAGGTAGATATTAACTTGCGAAGTGTCATTTTCTTTCCAGTTACTCCTCGCCGTCCGACTGTTGTGTGCGTCTCTCTACACACACAAGCTGCCCAGCTGACAGAGGTTGGTTCTAGTTGCTTGATCATATAATCATCTTGCTATGTTCGATTTAAGATTTGTTACCACTGATAGAAAGGATTTTTCAAGGGCTTTTTGCATGACAAGTTTTAGCTTCGTCAAAATGATATTAAGGGAGATATTAACTTGCGAAGTGTCATTTTCTTTCCAGTTATTCCTCGCCGTCCGACTGTTGTGTGCGGCTCTTTACACACACAAGCTGCCCAGCTGACAGAGGTTAGTTCTAGTTGCTCTATAATAAAATCATCTTGCTATGTTTGATTAAAGATTTGTTATCACTGATAGATAGGTATTTTCAAGGGCTTTTTGCATGACAAGTTTTAGCTTCGTCAAAATAATATTAAGGGATTTATTAACTTGCGAAGTGTCATTTCCTTTCCAGTTACTACTCGCCGACTGACTGTTGTGTGCGTCTCTCTACACACACAAGCTGCCCAGCTGACAGAGGTACGTTCTAGTTGCTTGATCATATAATCATCTTGCTATGTTCGATTTAAGATTTGTTACCACTAATAGATAGGTATTTTCAAGGGCTATTTGCATGACAAGTTTTAGCTTCGTCAAAATGATATTAAGGGAGATATTAACTTGCGAAGTGTCATTTCCTTTCCAGTTACTCCTCGCAGTCCGACTGTTGTGTGCGTCTCTCTACACACACAAGCTGCCCAGCTGACAGAGGTTGGTTCTAGTTGCTTGATCATATAATCATCTTGCTATGTTCGATTTAAGATTTGTTACCACTGATAGAAAGGATTTTTCAAGGGCTTTTTGCATGACAAGTTTTAGCTTCGTCAAAATGATATTAAGAGAGATATTAACTTGCGAAGTGTCATTTTCTTTCCAGTTATTCCTCGCCGTCCGACTGTTGTGTACGGCTCTTTACACACACAAGCTGCCCAGCTGACAGAGGTTAGTTCTAGTTGCTCTATAATAAAATCATCTTGCTATGTTTGATTAAAGATTTGTTATCACTGATAGATAGGTATTTTCAAGGGCTTTTTGCATGACAAGTTTTAGCTTCGTCAAAATAATATTAAGGGATTTATTAACTTGCGAAGTGTCATTTCCTTTCCAGTTACTCCTCGTCGTCCGACTGTTGTGTGCGGCTCTTTACACACACAAGCTCTTCAGCTGACAGAGGTTAGTTCTAGTTGCTCTATAAAAAAATCATCTTGCTATGTTCGATTTAAGATTTTTTACCACTGATAGACAGGTATTTTCAAGGGCTGTTTGCGTGCTAAGTTTTAGCTTCGTCAAAATAATAATAAGGAGATATTAACTTGCAAAGTGTAATTTTCTTTCCAGTTACTTCTCGCCGACCGACTGTTTTGTGCGTCTCTCTACACACACAAGCTGCCCAGCTGACAGAGGTTGGTTCTAGTTGCTTGATCATATAATCATCTTGCTATGTTCGATTTAAGATTTTTTACCACTGATAGATAGGTATTTTTTTAAGGGCTATTTGCATGACAAGTTTTAGCTTCGTCAAAATTATATTAAGGGAGATATTAACTTGCAAAGTGTAATTTTCTTTCCAGTTACTCCTCGCCGTCCGACTGTTGTGTGCGGCTCTTTACACACACAAGCTGCCCAGCTGACAGAGGTTGGTTCTAGTTGCTCTAAAATAAAATTATCTTGCTATGTTCGATTTAAGATTTGTTACCACTAATAGATAGGTATTTTCAAGGGCTATTTGCATGACAAGTTTTAGCTTCGTCAAAATGATATTAAGGGAGATATTAAATTGCGAAGTGTCATTTCCTTTCCAGTTACTCCTCGCAGTCCGACTGTTGTGTGCGTCTCTCTACACACACAAGCTGCCCAGCTGACAGAGGTTGGTTCTAGTTGCTTGATCATATAATCATCTTGCTATGTTCGATTTAAGATTTGTTACCACTGATAGAAAGGATTTTTCAAGGGCTTTTTGCATGACAAGTTTTAGCTTCGTCAAAATGATATTAAGAGAGATATTAACTTGCGAAGTGTCATTTTCTTTCCAGTTATTCCTCGCCGTCCGACTGTTGTGTACGGCTCTTTACACACACAAGCTGCCCAGCTGACAGAGGTTAGTTCTAGTTGCTCTATAATAAAATCATCTTGCTATGTTTGATTAAAGATTTGTTATCACTGATAGATAGGTATTTTCAAGGGCTTTTTGCATGACAAGTTTTAGCTTCGTCAAAATAATATTAAGGGATTTATTAACTTGCGAAGTGTCATTTCCTTTCCAGTTACTACTCGCCGACTGACTGTTGTGTGCGTCTCTCTACACACACAAGCTGCCCAGCTGACAGAGGTACGTTCTAGTTGCTTGATCATATAATCATCTTGCTATGTTCGATTTAAGATTTGTTACCACTAATAGATAGGTATTTTCAAGGGCTATTTGCATGACAAGTTTTAGCTTCGTCAAAATGATATTAAGGGAGATATTAACTTGCGAAGTGTCATTTCCTTTCCAGTTACTCCTCGCAGTCCGACTGTTGTGTGCGTCTCTCTACACACACAAGCTGCCCAGCTGACAGAGGTTGGTTCTAGTTGCTTGATCATATAATCATCTTGCTATGTTCGATTTAAGATTTGTTACCACTGATAGAAAGGATTTTTCAAGGGCTTTTTGCATGACAAGTTTTAGCTTCGTCAAAATGATATTAAGAGAGATATTAACTTGCGAAGTGTCATTTTCTTTCCAGCTATTCCTCGCCGTCCGACTGTTGTGTACGGCTCTTTACACACACAAGCTGCCCAGCTGACAGAGGTTAGTTCTAGTTGCTCTATAATAAAATCATCTTGCTATGTTTGATTAAAGATTTGTTATCACTGATAGATAGGTATTTTCAAGGGCTTTTTGCATGACAAGTTTTAGCTTCGTCAAAATAATATTAAGGGATTTATTAACTTGCGAAGTGTCATTTCCTTTCCAGTTACTCCTCGTCGTCCGACTGTTGTGTGCGGCTCTTTACACACACAAGCTCTTCAGCTGACAGAGGTTAGTTCTAGTTGCTCTATAAAAAAATCATCTTGCTATGTTCGATTTAAGATTTTTTACCACTGATAGACAGGTATTTTCAAGGGCTGTTTGCGTGCTAAGTTTTAGCTTCGTCAAAATAATAATAAGGAGATATTAACTTGCAAAGTGTAATTTTCTTTCCAGTTACTTCTCGCCGACCGACTGTTTTGTGCGTCTCTCTACACACACAAGCTGCCCAGCTGACAGAGGTTGGTTCTAGTTGCTTGATCATATAATCATCTTGCTATGTTCGATTTAAGATTTTTTACCACTGATAGAAAGGTATTTTTTAAGGGCTATTTGCATGACAAGTTTTAGCTTCGTAAAAATTATATTAAGGGAGATATTAACTTGCGAAGTGTCATTTTCTTTCCAGTTACTCCTCGCCGTCCGACTGTTATGTGCGTCTCTCTACACACACAAGCTGTCCAGCAGACAGAGGTTAGTTCTAGTTGCTCTATAATAAAATCATCTTGCTATGTTCGATTTAAGATTTGTTACCACTGATAGATAGGTATTTTCAAGGGCTATTTGCATGACAAGATTTAGCTTCGTCAAAATGATATTAAGGGAGATATTAACTTGCAAAGTGTAATTTTCTTTCCAGTTACTACTCGCCGACTGACTGTTGTGTGCGTCTCTCTACACACACAAGCTGCCCAGCTGACAGAGGTTAGTTCTAGTTGCTTGATCATATAATCATCTTGCTATGTTCGATTTAAGATTTGTTACCACTAATAGATAGGTATTTTCAAGGGCTATTTGCATGACAAGTTTTAGCTTTGTCAAAATGATATTAAGGTAGATATTAACTTGCGAAGTGTCATTTTCTTTCCAGTTACTCCTCGCAGTCCGACTGTTGTGTGCGTCTCTCTACACACACAAGCTGCCCAGCTGACAGAAGTTTGTTCTAGTTGCTTGATCATTATAATCATCTTGCTATGTTCGATTTAAGATTTGTTACCACTGATAGATAGGTATTTTCAAGGGCTTTTTGCATGACAAGTTTTAGCTTCGTCAAAATGATATTAAGGGAGATATTAACTTGCGAAGTGTCATTTTCTTTCCAGTTATTCCTCGCCGTCCGACTGTTGTGTGCGGCTCTTTACACACATAAGCTGCCCAGCTGACAGAGGTTGGTTCTAGTTGCTCTATAATAAAATTATCTTGCTATGTTCGATTTAAGATTTGTTACCACTAATAGATAGGTATTTTCAAGGGCTATTTGCATGACAAGTTTTAGCTTCGTCAAAATGATATTAAGGGAGATATTAAATTGCGAAGTGTCATTTCCTTTCCAGTTATTCCTCGCCGGCCTACTGTTGTGTGCGGCTCTTTACACACACAAGCTGCCCAGCTGACAGAGGTTAGTTCTAGTTGCTTGATCATATAATCATCTTGCTATGTTCGATTTAAGATTTGTTACCACTGATAGATAGGTATTTTCAAGGGCTTTTTGCATGACAAGTTTTAGCTTCGTCAAAATGATATTAAGGGAAATATTAACTTGCAAAGTGTAATTTTCTTTCCAGTTACTTCTCGCCGACCGACTGTTGTGTGCGTCTCTCTACACACACAAGCTGCCCGGCTGACAGAGGTACGTTCTAGTTGCTTGATCATATAATCATATTGCTATGTTCGATTTAAGATTTGTTACCACTGATAGATAGGTATTTTCAAGGGCTTTTTGCATGACAAGTTTTAGCTTCGTCAAAATGATATTAAGGGAAATATTAACTTGCAAAGTGTAATTTTCTTTCCAGTTACTTCTCGCCGACCGACTGTTGTGTGCGTCTCTCTACACACACAAGCTGCCCAGCTGACAGAGGTACGTTCTAGTTGCTTGATCATATAATCATATTGCTATGTTCGATTTAGGATTTGTTACCACTAATAGATAGGTATTTTCAAGGGCTATTTGCAAGACAAGTTTTAGCTTCGTCAAAATGATATTAAGGTAGATATTAACTTGCGAAGTGTCATTTTCTTTCCAGTTACTCCTCGCCGTCCGACTGTTGTGTGCGTCTCTCTACACACACAAGCTGCCCAGCTGACAGAGGTTGGTTCTAGTTGCTTGATCATATAATCATCTTGCTATGTTCGATTTAAGATTTGTTACCACTGATAGAAAGGATTTTTCAAGGGCTTTTTGCATGACAAGTTTTAGCTTCGTCAAAATGATATTAAGGGAGATATTAACTTGCGAAGTGTCATTTTCTTTCCAGTTATTCCTCGCCGTCCGACTGTTGTGTGCGGCTCTTTACACACACAAGCTGCCCAGCTGACAGAGGTTAGTTCTAGTTGCTTGATCATAAAATCATCTTGCTATGTTCGATTTAAGATTTGTTACCACTGATAGATAGGTATTTTCAAGGGCTTTTTGCATGACAAGTTTTAGCTTCGTCAAAATGATATTAAGGGAGATATTAACTTGCGAAGTGTCTTTTTCTTTCCAGTTACTCCTCGCCGTCCGACTGTTGTGTGCGGCTCTTTACACACACAAGCTCTTCAGCTGACAGAGGTTAGTTCTAGTTGCTCTATAATAAAATCATTTTGCTGTCTTCGATTTAAGATTTGTTACCACTGATAGATAAGTATTTTCAAGGGCTATTTGCACGACAAGTTTTAGCTTCGTCAAAATGATATTAAGGTAGATATTAACTTGCGAAGTGTCATTTTCTTTCCAGTTACTCCTCGCCGTCCGACTGTTGTGTGCGTCTCTCTACACACACAAGCTGCCCAGCTGACAGAGGTTGGTTCTAGTTGCTTGATCATATAATCATCTTGCTATGTTCGATTTAAGATTTTTTACCACTGATAGATAGGTATTTTCAAGGGCTTTTTGCATGACAAGTTTTAGCTTCGTCAAAATGATATTAAGGTAGATATTAACTTGCGAAGTGTCATTTTCTTTCCAGTTACTCCTCGCCGTCCGACTGTTGTGTGCGGCTCTTTACACACACACGCTCTTCAGCTGACAGAGGTTAGTTCTAGTTGCTCTATAATAAAATCATCTTGCTATGTTCGATTTAAGATTTTTTACCACTGATAGACAGGTATTTTCAAGGGCTGTTTGCGTGCCAAGTTTTAGCTTCGTCAAAATAATAATGAAGGAGATATTAACTTGCAAAGTGTAATTTTCTTTCCAGTTACTTCTCGCCGACCGACTGTTTTGTGCGTCTCTCTACACACACAAGCTGCCCAGCTGACAGAGGTTGGTTCTAGTTGCTTGATCATATAATCATCTTGCTATGTTCGATTTAAGATTTTTTACCACTGATAGAAAGGTATTTTTTTAAGGGCTATTTGCATGACAAGTTTTAGCTTCGTCAAAATTATATTAAGGGAGATATTAACTTGCAAAGTGTAATTTTCTTTCCAGTTACTCCTCGCCGTCCGACTGTTGTGTGCGGCTCTTTACACACACAAGCTGCCCAGCTGACAGAGGTTGGTTCTAGTTGCTCTATAATAAAATTATCTTGCTATGTTCGATTTAAGATTTGTTACCACTAATAGATAGGTATTTTCAAGGGCTATTTGCATGACAAGTTTTAGCTTCGTCAAAATGATATTAAGGGAGATATTAAATTGCGAAGTGTCATTTCCTTTCCAGTTATTCCTCGCCGGCCTACTGTTGTGTGCGGCTCTTTACACACACAAGCTGCCCAGCTGACAGAGGTTAGTTCTAGTTGCTTGATCATATAATCATCTTGCTATGTTCGATTTAAGATTTGTTACCACTGATAGATAGGTATTTTCAAGGGCTTTTTGCATGACAAGTTTTAGCTTCGTCAAAATGATATTAAGGGAAATATTAACTTGCAAAGTGTAATTTTCTTTCCAGTTACTTCTTGCCGACCGACTGTTGTGTGCGTCTCTCTACACACACAAGCTGCCCAGCTGACAGAGGTACGTTCTAGTTGCTTGATCATATAATCATATTGCTATGTTCGATTTAAGATTTGTTACCACTAATAGATAGGTATTTTCAAGGGCTATTTGCATGACAAGTTTTAGCTTCGTCAAAATGATATTAAGGTAGTTATTAACTTCCGAAGTGTCATTTTCTTTCCAGTTACTCCTCGCAGTCCGACTGTTGTGTGCGTCTCTCTACACACACAAGCTGCCCAGCTGACAGAGGTTGGTTCTAGTTGCTTGATCATATAATCATCTTGCTATGTTCGATTTAATATTTGTTACCATTGATAGATAGGTATTTTCAAGGGCTTTTTGCATGACAAGTTTTAGCTTTGTCAAACTGATATTAAGGGAGATATTTATTTGCGAAGTGTCATTTTCTTTCCAGTTACTCCTTGCCGTCCGACTGTTGTGTGCGTCTCTCTACACACACAAGCTGCCCAGCTGACAGAGGTTGGTTCTAGTTGCTTGATCATATAATCATCTTGCTATGTTCGATTTAAGATTTGTTACCACTGATAGATATGTATTTTCAAGGGCTATTTGCATGACAAGTTTTAGCTTCGTCAAAATGATATTAAGGGAGATATTAACTTGCGAAGTGTCATTTTCTTTCCAGTTACTCCTCGCCGTCCGACTGTTGTGTGCGTCTCTCTACACACACAAGCTGCCCAGCTGACAGAGGTTAGTTCTAGTTGCTCTATAATAAAATCATCTTGCTATGTTCGATTTACGATTTTTTTACCACTGATAGATAGGTATTTTCAAGGGCTATTTGCATGACAAGTTTTAGCTTCGTCAAAATAATAATAAAGGAGATATTAACTTGCAAAGTGTAATTTTCTTTCCAGTTACTTCTCGCCGACCGACTGTTGTGTGCATCTCTCTACACACACAAGCTGCCCAGCTGACAGAGGTTGGTTCTAGTTGCTCTATAATAAATCATCTTGCTATCTTCGATTTAAGATTTGTTACCACTGATAGATAGGTATTTTCAAGGGCTATTTGCATGACAAGTTTTAGCTTCGTCAAACTAATAATGAAGGAGATATTAACTTGCAAAGTGTAACTTTCTTTCCAGTTACTTCTCGCGGACCGACTGTTGTGTGCGTCTCTCTACACACACAAGCTGCCCAGCTGACAGAGGTTGGTTCTAGTTGCTTGATCATATAATCATCTTGCTATATTCGGTTTAAAATTTGTTTCCACTGATAGATAGGTATTTTCAAGGGCTATTTGCATGACAAGTTTTAGCTTCGTCAAAATGATATTAGGGTAGATATTAACTTGCGAAGTGTCATTTTCTTTCCAGTTACTCCTCGCCGTCCGACTGTTGTGTGTGGCTCTTTACACACACAAGCTGCCAAGCTGACAGAGGTTAGTTCTAGTTGCTCTATAATAAAATCATCTTGCTATGTTCGATTTAAGATTTTTTACCATTGATAGATAGGTATTTTCAAGGGCTGTTTGCGTGCCAAGTTTTAGCTTCGTCAAAATAATAATGAAGGAGATATTAACTTGCAAAGTGTCATTTTCTTTCCAGTTACTCCTTGCCGTCCGACTGTTGTGTGCGTCTCTCTACACACACAAGCTGCCCAGCTGACAGAGGTTGGTTCTAGTTGCTTGATCATATAATCATCTTGCTATGTTCGATTTAAGATTTGTTACCACTGATAGATATGTATTTTCAAGGGCTATTTGCATGACAAGTTTTAGCTTCGTCAAAATGATATTAAGGGAGATATTAACTTGCGAAGTGTCATTTTCTTTCCAGTTACTCCTCGCCGTCCGACTGTTGTGTGCGTCTCTCTACACACACAAGCTGCCCAGCTGACAGAGGTTAGTTCTAGTTGCTCTATAATAAAATCATCTTGCTATGTTCGATTTACGATTTTTTTACCACTGATAGATAGGTATTTTCAAGGGCTATTTGCATGACAAGTTTTAGCTTCGTCAAAATAATAATAAAGGAGATATTAACTTGCAAAGTGTAATTTTCTTTCCAGTTACTTCTCGCCGACCGACTGTTGTGTGCATCTCTCTACACACACAAGCTGCCCAGCTGACAGAGGTTGGTTCTAGTTGCTCTATAATAAATCATCTTGCTATCTTCGATTTAAGATTTGTTACCACTGATAGATAGGTATTTTCAAGGGCTATTTGCATGACAAGTTTTAGCTTCGTCAAACTAATAATGAAGGAGATATTAACTTGCAAAGTGTAACTTTCTTTCCAGTTACTTCTCGCGGACCGACTGTTGTGTGCGTCTCTCTACACACACAAGCTGCCCAGCTGACAGAGGTTGGTTCTAGTTGCTTGATCATATAATCATCTTGCTATATTCGGTTTAAAATTTGTTTCCACTGATAGATAGGTATTTTCAAGGGCTATTTGCATGACAAGTTTTAGCTTCGTCAAAATGATATTAGGGTAGATATTAACTTGCGAAGTGTCATTTTCTTTCCAGTTACTCCTCGCCGTCCGACTGTTTTGTGTGGCTCTTTACACACACAAGCTGCCAAGCTGACAGAGGTTAGTTCTAGTTGCTCTATAATAAAATCATCTTGCTATGTTCGATTTAAGATTTTTTACCATTGATAGATAGGTATTTTCAAGGGCTGTTTGCGTGCCAAGTTTTAGCTTCGTCAAAATAATAATGAAGGAGATATTAACTTGCAAAGTGTAATTTTCTTTCCAGTTACTTCTTGCCGACCGACTGTTGTGTGCGTCTCTCTACAAACACAAGCTGCCCAGCTGACATAGGTTGGTTCTAGTTGCTTGATCATATTATCATCTTGCTATGTTCGATTTAAGATTTGTTACAACTGATAGATAGGTATTTTCAAGGGCTATTTGCATGACAAGTTTTAGCTTCGTCAAAATGATTTTAAGGGAGATATTAATTTCCGAAGTGTCATTTTCTTTCCAGTTACTCCTCTCCGTCTGACTGTTGTGTGCGTCTCCCTACACACACGAGCTGCCCAGCTGACAGAGGTTGGTTCTAGTTGCTTGATCATATAATCATCTTGCTATGTTCGATTTAAGACTTGTTACCACTGATAGATAGGTATTTTCAAGGGCTATTTGCATGACAAGTTTTAGCTTCGTCAAAATGATATTAAGGGAGATTTTAACTTGCGAAGTGTGATTTTCTTTCCAGTTACTCCTCGCCGTCTGACTATTGTTTGCGGCTCTTTACACACACAAGCTGCCCAGCTGACAGAGGTTAGTTCTAGTCGCTCTATAATAAAATCGACTTGCTATCTTCGATTTAAGATTTTTTACCACTGATAGAAAGGTATTTTCAAGGGCTATTTGCATGACAAGTTTTAGCTTCGTAAAAATGATATTAAGGGAGATATTAACTTGCAAAGTGTAATTTTCTTTTCAGTTACTTCTCGCCGACCGACTGTTGTGTGCGTCTCTCTACACACACAAGCTGCCCAGGTGACAGAGGTTGGTTCTAGTTGCTTGATCATATAATCATATTGCTATGTTTGATTTAAGATTTGTTACAACTGATAGATAGGTATTTTCAAGGGCTATTTGCATGACAAGTTTTAGCTTCGTCAAAATGATATTAAGGGAGATATTAACTTGCGAAGTGTCATTTTCTTTCCAGTTACTCCTCGCCGTCCGACTGTTGTGTGTGGCTCTTTACACACACAAGCTGCCCAGCTGACAGAGGTTGGTTCTAGTTGCTTGATCATATAATCATCTTGCTATGTTCGATTTAAGATTTGTTACCACTGATAGATAGGTATTTTCAAGGGCTATTTGCATGACAAGTTTTAGCTTCGTCAAAATGATATTAAGGGAGATATTAACTTGCAAAGTGTAATTTTCTTTCCAGTTACTACTCGCCGACTGACTGTTGTGTGCGTCTCTCTACACACACAAGCTGCCCAGCTGACAGAGGTACGTTCTAGTTGCTTGATCATATAATCATCTTGCTATGTTCGATTTAAGATTTGTTACCACTAATAGATAGGTATTTTCAAGGGCTATTTGCATGACAAGTTTTAGCTTTGTCAAAATGATATTAAGGTAGATATTAACTTGCGAAGTGTCATTTTCTTTCCAGTTACTCCTCGCAGTCCGACTGTTGTGTGCGTCTCTCTACACACACAAGCTGCCCAGCTGACAGAAGTTTGTTCTAGTTGCTTGATCATTATAATCATCTTGCTATGTTCGATTTAAGATTTGTTACCACTGATAGATAGGTATTTTCAAGGGCTTTTTGCATGACAAGTTTTAGCTTCGTCAAAATGATATTAAGGGAGATATTAACTTGCGAAGTGTCATTTTCTTTCCAGTTATTCCTCGCCGTCCGACTGTTGTGTGCGGCTCTTTACACACACAAGCTGCCCAGCTGACAGAGGTTGGTTCTAGTTGCTCTATAATAAAATTATCTTGCTATGTTCGATTTAAGATTTGTTACCACTAATAGATAGGTATTTTCAAGGGCTATTTGCATGACAAGTTTTAGCTTCGTCAAAATGATATTAAGGGAGATATTAAATTGCGAAGTGTCATTTCCTTTCCAGTTATTCCTCGCCGGCCTACTGTTGTGTGCGGCTCTTTACACACACAAGCTGCCCAGCTGACAGAGGTTAGTTCTAGTTGCTTGATCATATAATCATCTTGCTATGTTCGATTTAAGATTTGTTACCACTGATAGATAGGTATTTTCAAGGGCTTTTTGCATGACAAGTTTTAGCTTCGTCAAAATGATATTAAGGGAAATATTAACTTGCAAAGTGTAATTTTCTTTCCAGTTACTTCTCGCCGACCGACTGTTGTGTGCGTCTCTCTACACACACAAGCTGCCCGGCTGACAGAGGTACGTTCTAGTTGCTTGATCATATAATCATATTGCTATGTTCGATTTAAGATTTGTTACCACAGATAGATAGGTATTTTCAAGGGCTTTTTGCATGACAAGTTTTAGCTTCGTCAAAATGATATTATGGGAAATATTAACTTGCAAAGTGTAATTTTCTTTCCAGTTACTTCTCGCCGACCGACTGTTGTGTGCGTCTCTCTACACACACAAGCTGCCCAGCTGACAGAGGTACGTTCTAGTTGCTTGATCATATAATCATATTGCTATGTTCGATTTAGGATTTGTTACCACTAATAGATAGGTATTTTCAAGGGCTATTTGCATGACAAGTTTTAGCTTCGTCAAAATGATATTAAGGTAGATATTAACTTGCGAAGTGTCATTTTCTTTCCAGTTACTCCTCGCCGTCCGACTGTTGTGTGCGTCTCTCTACACACACAAGCTGCCCAGCTGACAGAGGTTGGTTCTAGTTGCTTGATCATATAATCATCTTGCTATGTTCGATTTAAGATTTGTTACCACTGATAGAAAGGATTTTTCAAGGGCTTTTTGCATGACAAGTTTTAGCTTCGTCAAAATGATATTAAGGGAGATATTAACTTGCGAAGTGTCATTTTCTTTCCAGTTATTCCTCGCCGTCCGACTGTTGTGTGCGGCTCTTTACACACACAAGCTGCCCAGCTGACAGAGGTTAGTTCTAGTTGCTTGATCATAAAATCATCTTGCTATGTTCGATTTAAGATTTGTTACCACTGATAGATAGGTATTTTCAAGGGCTTTTTGCATGACAAGTTTTAGCTTCGTCAAAATGATATTAAGGGAGATATTAACTTGCGAAGTGTCTTTTTCTTTCCAGTTACTCCTCGCCGTCCGACTGTTGTGTGCGGCTCTTTACACACACAAGCTCTTCAGCTGACAGAGGTTAGTTCTAGTTGCTCTATAATAAAATCATTTTGCTGTCTTCGATTTAAGATTTGTTACCACTGATAGATAAGTATTTTCAAGGGCTATTTGCACGACAAGTTTTAGCTTCGTCAAAATGATATTAAGGGAGATATTAAATTGCGAAGTGTCATTTTCTTTCCAGTTATTCCTCGCCGGCCGACTGTTGTGTGCGGCTCTTTACACACACAAGCTGCCCAGCTGACAGAGGTTGGTTCTAGTTGCTTGATCATATAATCATCTTGCTATGTTCGATTTAAGATTTGTTACCACTGATAGATAGGATTTTTCAAGGGCTTTTTGCATGACAAGTTTTAGCTTCGTCAAAATGATATTAAGGGAAATATTAACTTGCAAAGTGTAATTTTCTTTCCAGTTACTTCTCGCCGACCGACTGTTGTGTGCGTCTCTCTACACACACAAGCTGCCCAGCTGACAGAGGTACGTTCTAGTTGCTTGATCATATAATCATATTGCTATGTTCGATTTAGGATTTGTTACCACTAATAGATAGGTATTTTCAAGGGCTATTTGCATGACAAGTTTTAGCTTCGTCAAAATGATATTAAGGTAGATATTAACTTGCGAAGTGTCATTTTCTTTCCAGTTACTCCTCGCAGTCCGACTGTTGTGTGCGTCTCTCTGCACACACAAGCTGCCCAGCTGACAGAGGTTGGTTCTAGTTGCTTGATCATATAATCATCTTGCTATGTTCGATTTAAGATTTGTTACCACTGATAGAAAGGATTTTTCAAGGGCTTTTTGCATGACAAGTTTTAGCTTCGTCAAAATGATATTAAGGGAGATATTAACTTGCGAAGTGTCATTTTCTTTCCAGTTATTCCTCGCCGTCCGACTGTTGTGTGCGGCTCTTTACACACACAAGCTGCCCAGCTGACAGAGGTTAGTTCTAGTTGCTCTATAATAAAATCATCTTGCTATGTTCGATTAAAGATTTGTTATCACTGATAGATAGGTATTTTCAAGGGCTATTTGCATGACAAGTTTTAGCTTCGTCAAAATGATATTAAGGGAGATATTAACTTGCGAAGTGTCATTTTCTTTCCAGTTACTCCTCGCCGTCCGACTGTTGTGTGCGTCTCTCTACACACACAAGCTGCCCAGCTGACAGAGGTTGGTTCTACTTGCTTGATCATATAATCATCTTGCTATGTTCGATTTAAGATTTTTTACTACTGATAGATAGGTATTTTCAAGGGCTTTTTGCATGACAAGTTTTAGCTTCGTCAAAATGATATTAAGGGAGATATTAACTTGCGAAGTGTCATTTTCTTTCCAGTTACTCCTCGCCGTCCGACTGTTGTGTGCGGCTCTTTACACACACAAGCTCTTCAGCTGACAGAGGTTAGTTCTAGTTGCTCTATAATAAAATCATCTTGCTATGTTCGATTTAAGATTTTTTACCACTGATAGACAGGTATTTTCAAGGGCTGTTTGCGTGCCAAGTTTTAGCTTCGTCAAAATAATAATGAAGGAGATATTAACTTGCAAAGTGTAATTTTCTTTCCAGTTACTTCTCGCCGACCGACTGTTTTGTGCGTCTCTCTACACACACAAGCTGCCCAGCTGACAGAGGTTGGTTCTAGTTGCTTGATCATATAATCATCTTGCTATGTTCGATTTAAGATTTTTTACCACTGATAGAAAGGTATTCTTTTAAGGGCTATTTGCATGACAAGTTTTAGCTTCGTCAAAATTATATTAAGGGAGATATTAACTTGCAAAGTGTAATTTTCTTTCCAGTTACTCCTCGCCGTCCGACTGTTGTGTGCGGCTCTTTACACACACAAGCTGCCCAGCTGACAGAGGTTGGTTCTAGTTGCTCTATAATAAAATTATCTTGCAATGTTCGATTTAAGATTTGTTACCACTAATAGATAGGTATTTTCAAGGGCTATTTGCATGACAAGTTTTAGCTTCGTCAAAATGATATTAAGGGAGATATTAAATTGCGAAGTGTCATTTCCTTTCCAGTTACTCCTCGCAGTCCGACTGTTGTGTGCGTCTCTCTACACACACAAGCTGCCCAGCTGACAGAGGTTGGTTCTAGTTGCTTGATCATATAATCATCTTGCTATGTTCGATTTAAGATTTGTTACCACTGATAGAAAGGATTTTTCAAGGGCTTTTTGCATGACAAGTTTTAGCTTCGTCAAAATGATATAAGAGAGATATTAACTTGCGAAGTGTCATTTTCTTTCCAGTTATTCCTCGCCGTCCGACTGTTGTGTACGGCTCTTTACACACACAAGCTGCCCAGCTGACAGAGGTTAGTTCTAGTTGCTCTATAATAAAATCATCTTGCTATGTTCGATTAAAGATTTGTTATCACTGATAGATAGGTATTTTCAAGGGCTTTTTGCATGACAAGTTTTAGCTTCGTCAAAATAATATTAAGGGATTTATTAACTTGCGAAGTGTCATTTCCTTTCCAGTTACTCCTCGCAGTCCGACTGTTGTGTGCGGCTCTTTACACACACAAGCTCTTCAGCTGACAGAGGTTAGTTCTAGTTGCTCTATAAAAAAATCATCTTGCTATGTTCGATTTAAGATTTTTTACCACTGATAGACAGGTATTTTCAAGGGCTGTTTGCGTGCTAAGTTTTAGCTTCGTCAAAATAATAATAAGGAGATATTAACTTGCAAAGTGTAATTTTCTTTCCAGTTACTTCTCGCCGACCGACTGTTTTGTGCGTCTCTCTACACACACAAGCTGCCCAGCTGACAGAGGTTGGTTCTAGTTGCTTGATCATATAATCATCTTGCTATGTTCGATTTAAGATTTTTTACCACTGATAGATAGGTATTTTTTTAAGGGCTATTTGCATGACAAGTTTTAGCTTCGTCAAAATTATATTAAGGGAGATATTAACTTGCAAAGTGTAATTTTCTTTCCAGTTACTCCTCGCCGTCCGACTGTTGTGTGCGGCTCTTTACACACACAAGCTGCCCAGCTGACAGAGGTTGGTTCTAGTTGCTCTAAAATAAAATTATCTTGCTATGTTCGATTTAAGATTTGTTACCACTAATAGATAGGTATTTTCAAGGGCTATTTGCATGACAAGTTTTAGCTTCGTCAAAATGATATTAAGGGAGATATTAAATTGCGAAGTGTCATTTCCTTTCCAGTTACTCCTCGCAGTCCGACTGTTGTGTGCGTCTCTCTACACACACAAGCTGCCCAGCTGACAGAGGTTGGTTCTAGTTGCTTGATCATATAATCATCTTGCTATGTTCGATTTAAGATTTGTTACCACTGATAGAAAGGATTTTTCAAGGGCTTTTTGCATGACAAGTTTTAGCTTCGTCAAAATGATATTAAGAGAGATATTAACTTGCGAAGTGTCATTTTCTTTCCAGTTATTCCTCGCCGTCCGACTGTTGTGTACGGCTCTTTACACACACAAGCTGCCCAGCTGACAGAGGTTAGTTCTAGTTGCTCTATAATAAAATCATCTTGCTATGTTTGATTAAAGATTTGTTATCACTGATAGATAGGTATTTTCAAGGGCTTTTTGCATGACAAGTTTTAGCTTCGTCAAAATAATATTAAGGGATTTATTAACTTGCGAAGTGTCATTTCCTTTCCAGTTACTACTCGCCGACTGACTGTTGTGTGCGTCTCTCTACACACACAAGCTGCCCAGCTGACAGAGGTACGTTCTAGTTGCTTGATCATATAATCATCTTGCTATGTTCGATTTAAGATTTGTTACCACTAATAGATAGGTATTTTCAAGGGCTATTTGCATGACAAGTTTTAGCTTCGTCAAAATGATATTAAGGGAGATATTAACTTGCGAAGTGTCATTTCCTTTCCAGTTACTCCTCGCAGTCCGACTGTTGTGTGCGTCTCTCTACACACACAAGCTGCCCAGCTGACAGAGGTTGGTTCTAGTTGCTTGATCATATAATCATCTTGCTATGTTCGATTTAAGATTTGTTACCACTGATAGAAAGGATTTTTCAAGGGCTTTTTGCATGACAAGTTTTAGCTTCGTCAAAATGATATTAAGAGAGATATTAACTTGCGAAGTGTCATTTTCTTTCCAGTTATTCCTCGCCGTCCGACTGTTGTGTACGGCTCTTTACACACACAAGCTGCCCAGCTGACAGAGGTTAGTTCTAGTTGCTCTATAATAAAATCATCTTGCTATGTTTGATTAAAGATTTGTTATCACTGATAGATAGGTATTTTCAAGGGCTTTTTGCATGACAAGTTTTAGCTTCGTCAAAATAATATTAAGGGATTTATTAACTTGCGAAGTGTCATTTCCTTTCCAGTTACTCCTCGTCGTCCGACTGTTGTGTGCGGCTCTTTACACACACAAGCTCTTCAGCTGACAGAGGTTAGTTCTAGTTGCTCTATAAAAAAATCATCTTGCTATGTTCGATTTAAGATTTTTTACCACTGATAGACAGGTATTTTCAAGGGCTGTTTGCGTGCTAAGTTTTAGCTTCGTCAAAATAATAATAAGGAGATATTAACTTGCAAAGTGTAATTTTCTTTCCAGTTACTTCTCGCCGACCGACTGTTTTGTGCGTCTCTCTACACACACAAGCTGCCCAGCTGACAGAGGTTGGTTCTAGTTGCTTGATCATATAATCATCTTGCTATGTTCGATTTAAGATTTTTTACCACTGATAGAAAGGTATTTTTTAAGGGCTATTTGCATGACAAGTTTTAGCTTCGTAAAAATTATATTAAGGGAGATATTAACTTGCGAAGTGTCATTTTCTTTCCAGTTACTCCTCGCCGTCCGACTGTTATGTGCGTCTCTCTACACACACAAGCTGTCCAGCAGACAGAGGTTAGTTCTAGTTGCTCTATAATAAAATCATCTTGCTATGTTCGATTTAAGATTTGTTACCACTGATAGATAGGTATTTTCAAGGGCTATTTGCATGACAAGATTTAGCTTCGTCAAAATGATATTAAGGGAGATATTAACTTGCAAAGTGTAATTTTCTTTCCAGTTACTACTCACCGACTGACTGTTGTGTGCGTCTCTCTACACACACAAGCTGCCCAGCTGACAGAGGTTAGTTCTAGTTGCTTGATCATATAATCATCTTGCTATGTTCGATTTAAGATTTGTTACCACTAATAGATAGGTATTTTCAAGGGCTATTTGCATGACAAGTTTTAGCTTTGTCAAAATGATATTAAGGTAGATATTAACTTGCGAAGTGTCATTTTCTTTCCAGTTACTCCTCGCAGTCCGACTGTTGTGTGCGTCTCTCTACACACACAAGCTGCCCAGCTGACAGAAGTTTGTTCTAGTTGCTTGATCATTATAATCATCTTGCTATGTTCGATTTAAGATTTGTTACCACTGATAGATAGGTATTTTCAAGGGCTTTTTGCATGACAAGTTTTAGCTTCGTCAAAATGATATTAAGGGAGATATTAACTTGCGAAGTGTCATTTTCTTTCCAGTTATTCCTCGCCGTCCGACTGTTGTGTGCGGCTCTTTACACACACAAGCTGCCCAGCTGACAGAGGTACGTTCTAGTTGCTTGATCATATAATCATATTGCTATGTTCGATTTAGGATTTGTTACCACTAATAGATAGGTATTTTCAAGGGCTATTTGCAAGACAAGTTTTAGCTTCGTCAAAATGATATTAAGGTAGATATTAACTTGCAAAGTGTCATTTTCTTTCCAGTTACTCCTCGCCGTCCGACTGTTGTGTGCGTCTCTCTACACACACAAGCTGCCCAGCTGACAGAGGTTGGTTCTAGTTGCTTGATCATATAATCATCTTGCTATGTTCGATTTAAGATTTGTTACCACTGATAGAAAGGATTTTTCAAGGGCTTTTTGCATGACAAGTTTTAGCTTCGTCAAAATGATATTAAGGGAGATATTAACTTGCGAAGTGTCATTTTCTTTCCAGTTATTCCTCGCCGTCCGACTGTTGTGTGCGGCTCTTTACACACACAAGCTGCCCAGCTGACAGAGGTTAGTTCTAGTTGCTTGATCATAAAATCATCTTGCTATGTTCGATTTAAGATTTGTTACCACTGATAGATAGGTATTTTCAAGGGCTTTTTGCATGACAAGTTTTAGCTTCGTCAAAATGATATTAAGGGAGATATTAACTTGCGAAGTGTCTTTTTCTTTCCAGTTACTCCTCGCCGTCCGACTGTTGTGTGCGGCTCTTTACACACACAAGCTCTTCAGCTGACAGAGGTTAGTTCTAGTTGCTCTATAATAAAATCATTTTGCTGTCTTCGATTTAAGATTTGTTACCACTGATAGATAAGTATTTTCAAGGGCTATTTGCACGACAAGTTTTAGCTTCGTCAAAATGATATTAAGGTAGATATTAACTTGCGAAGTGTCATTTTCTTTCCAGTTACTCCTCGCAGTCCGACTGTTGTGTGCGTCTCTCTACACACACAAGCTGCCCAGCTGACAGAGGTTGGTTCTAGTTGCTTGATCATATAATCATCTTGCTATGTTCGATTTAAGATTTGTTACCACTGATAGATAGGTATTTTCAAGGGCTTTTTGCATGACAAGTTTTAGCTTCGTCAAAATGATATTAAGGGAGATATTAAATTGCGAAGTGTCATTTTCTTTCCAGTTATTCCTCGCCGGCCGACTGTTGTGTGCGGCTCTTTACACACACAAGCTGCCCAGCTGACAGAGGTTAGTTCTAGTTGCTTGATCATATAATCATCTTGCTATGTTCGATTTAAGATTTGTTACCACTGATAGATAGGTATTTTCAAGGGCTTTTTGCATGACAAGTTTTAGCTTCGTCAAAATGATATTAAGGGAAATATTAACTTGCAAAGTGTAATTTTCTTTCCAGTTACTTCTCGCCGACCGACTGTTGTGTGCGTCTCTCTACACACACAAGCTGCCCAGCTGACAGAGGTACGTTCTAGTTGCTTGATCATATAATCATATTGCTATGTTCGATTTAGGATTTGTTACCACTAATAGATAGGTATTTTCAAGGGCTATTTGCATGACAAGTTTTAGCTTCGTCAAAATGATATTAAGGTAGATATTAACTTGCGAAGTGTCATTTTCTTTCCAGTTACTCCTCGCAGTCCGACTGTTGTGTGCGTCTCTCTGCACACACAAGCTGCCCAGCTGACAGAGGTTGGTTCTAGTTGCTTGATCATATAATCATCTTGCTATGTTCGATTTAAGATTTGTTACCACTGATAGAGAGGATTTTTCAAGGGCTTTTTGCATGACAAGTTTTAGCTTCGTCAAAATGATATTAAGGGAGATATTAACTTGCGAAGTGTCATTTTCTTTCCAGTTATTCCTCGCCGTCCGACTGTTGTGTGCGGCTCTTTACACACACAAGCTGCCCAGCTGACAGAGGTTAGTTCTAGTTGCTCTATAATAAAATCATCTTGCTATGTTCGATTAAAGATTTGTTATCACTGATAGATAGGTATTTTCAAGGGCTATTTGCATGACAAGTTTTAGCTTCGTCAAAATGATATTAAGGGAGATATTAACTTGCGAAGTGTCATTTTCTTTCCAGTTACTCCTCGCCGTCCGACTGTTGTGTGCGTCTCTCTACACACACAAGCTGCCCAGCTGACAGAGGTTGGTTCTAGTTGCTTGATCATATAATCATCTTGCTATGTTCCATTTAAGATTTTTTACCACTGATAGATAGGTATTTTCAAGGGCTTTTTGCATGACAAGTTTTAGCTTCGTCAAAATGATATTAAGGGAGATATTAACTTGCGAAGTGTCATTTTCTTTCCAGTTACTCCTCGCCGTCCGACTGTTGTGTGCGGCTCTTTACACACACAAGCTCTTCAGCTGACAGAGGTTAGTTCTAGTTGCTCTATAATAAAATCATCTTGCTATGTTCGATTTAAGATTTTTTACCACTGATAGACAGGTATTTTCAAGGGCTGTTTGCGTGCCAAGTTTTAGCTTCGTCAAAATAATAATAAGGAGATATTAACTTGCAAAGTGTAATTTTCTTTCCAGTTACTTCTCGCCGACCGACTGTTTTGTGCGTCTCTCTACACACACAAGCTGCCCAGCTGACAGAGGTTGGTTCTAGTTGCTTGATCATATAATCATCTTGCTATGTTCGATTTAAGATTTTTTACCACTGATAGATAGGTATTTTTTTAAGGGCTATTTGCATGACAAGTTTTAGCTTCGTCAAAATTATATTAAGGGAGATATTAACTTGCAAAGTGTAATTTTCTTTCCAGTTACTCCTCGCCGTCCGACTGTTGTGTGCGGCTCTTTACACACACAAGCTGCCCAGCTGACAGAGGTTGGTTCTAGTTGCTCTAAAATAAAATTATCTTGCTATGTTCGATTTAAGATTTGTTACCACTAATAGATAGGTATTTTCAAGGGCTATTTGCATGACAAGTTTTAGCTTCGTCAAAATGATATTAAGGGAGATATTAAATTGCGAAGTGTCATTTCCTTTCCAGTTACTCCTCGCAGTCCGACTGTTGTGTGCGTCTCTCTACACACACAAGCTGCCCAGCTGACAGAGGTTGGTTCTAGTTGCTTGATCATATAATCATCTTGCTATGTTCGATTTAAGATTTGTTACCACTGATAGAAAGGATTTTTCAAGGGCTTTTTGCATGACAAGTTTTAGCTTCGTCAAAATGATATTAAGAGAGATATTAACTTGCGAAGTGTCATTTTCTTTCCAGTTATTCCTCGCCGTCCGACTGTTGTGTACGGCTCTTTACACACACAAGCTGCCCAGCTGACAGAGGTTAGTTCTAGTTGCTCTATAATAAAATCATCTTGCTATGTTTGATTAAAGATTTGTTATCACTGATAGATAGGTATTTTCAAGGGCTTTTTGCATGACAAGTTTTAGCTTCGTCAAAATAATATTAAGGGATTTATTAACTTGCGAAGTGTCATTTCCTTTCCAGTTACTACTCGCCGACTGACTGTTGTGTGCGTCTCTCTACACACACAAGCTGCCCAGCTGACAGAGGTACGTTCTAGTTGCTTGATCATATAATCATCTTGCTATGTTCGATTTAAGATTTGTTACCACTAATAGATAGGTATTTTCAAGGGCTATTTGCATGACAAGTTTTAGCTTCGTCAAAATGATATTAAGGGAGATATTAACTTGCGAAGTGTCATTTCCTTTCCAGTTACTCCTCGCAGTCCGACTGTTGTGTGCGTCTCTCTACACACACAAGCTGCCCAGCTGACAGAGGTTGGTTCTAGTTGCTTGATCATATAATCATCTTGCTATGTTCGATTTAAGATTTGTTACCACTGATAGAAAGGATTTTTCAAGGGCTTTTTGCATGACAAGTTTTAGCTTCGTCAAAATGATATTAAGAGAGATATTAACTTGCGAAGTGTCATTTTCTTTCCAGTTATTCCTCGCCGTCCGACTGTTGTGTACGGCTCTTTACACACACAAGCTGCCCAGCTGACAGAGGTTAGTTCTAGTTGCTCTATAATAAAATCATCTTGCTATGTTTGATTAAAGATTTGTTATCACTGATAGATAGGTATTTTCAAGGGCTTTTTGCATGACAAGTTTTAGCTTCGTCAAAATAATATTAAGGGATTTATTAACTTGCGAAGTGTCATTTCCTTTCCAGTTACTCCTCGTCGTCCGACTGTTGTGTGCGGCTCTTAACACACAAGCTCTTCAGCTGACAGAGGTTAGTTCTAGTTGCTCTATAAAAAAATCATCTTGCTATGTTCGATTTAAGATTTTTTACCACTGATAGACAGGTATTTTCAAGGGCTGTTTGCGTGCTAAGTTTTAGCTTCGTCAAAATAATAATAAGGAGATATTAACTTGCAAAGTGTAATTTTCTTTCCAGTTACTTCTCGCCGACCGACTGTTTTGTGCGTCTCTCTACACACACAAGCTGCCCAGCTGACAGAGGTTGGTTCTAGTTGCTTGATCATATAATCATCTTGCTATGTTCGATTTAAGATTTTTTACCACTGATAGAAAGGTATTTTTTAAGGGCTATTTGCATGACAAGTTTTAGCTTCGTAAAAATTATATTAAGGGAGATATTAACTTGCGAAGTGTCATTTTCTTTCCAGTTACTCCTCGCCGTCCGACTGTTATGTGCGTCTCTCTACACACACAAGCTGTCCAGCAGACAGAGGTTAGTTCTAGTTGCTCTATAATAAAATCATCTTGCTATGTTCGATTTAAGATTTGTTACCACTGATAGATAGGTATTTTCAAGGGCTATTTGCATGACAAGATTTAGCTTCGTCAAAATGATATTAAGGGAGATATTAACTTGCAAAGTGTAATTTTCTTTCCAGTTACTACTCGCCGACTGACTGTTGTGTGCGTCTCTCTACACACACAAGCTGCCCAGCTGACAGAGGTTAGTTCTAGTTGCTTGATCATATAATCATCTTGCTATGTTCGATTTAAGATTTGTTACCACTAATAGATAGGTATTTTCAAGGGCTATTTGCATGACAAGTTTTAGCTTTGTCAAAATGATATTAAGGTAGATATTAACTTGCGAAGTGTCATTTTCTTTCCAGTTACTCCTCGCAGTCCGACTGTTGTGTGCGTCTCTCTACACACACAAGCTGCCCAGCTGACAGAAGTTTGTTCTAGTTGCTTCATCATTATAATCATCTTGCTATGTTCGATTTAAGATTTGTTACCACTGATAGATAGGTATTTTCAAGGGCTTTTTGCATGACAAGTTTTAGCTTCGTCAAAATGATATTAAGGGAGATATTAACTTGCGAAGTGTCATTTTCTTTCCAGTTATTCCTCGCCGTCCGACTGTTGTGTGCGGCTCTTTACACACATAAGCTGCCCAGCTGACAGAGGTTGGTTCTAGTTGCTCTATAATAAAATTATCTTGCTATGTTCGATTTAAGATTTGTTACCACTAATAGATAGGTATTTTCAAGGGCTATTTGCATGACAAGTTTTAGCTTCGTCAAAATGATATTAAGGGAGATATTAAATTGCGAAGTGTCATTTCCTTTCCAGTTATTCCTCGCCGGCCTACTGTTGTGTGCGGCTCTTTACACACACAAGCTGCCCAGCTGACAGAGGTTAGTTCTAGTTGCTTGATCATATAATCATCTTGCTATGTTCGATTTAAGATTTGTTACCACTGATAGATAGGTATTTTCAAGGGCTTTTTGCATGACAAGTTTTAGCTTCGTCAAAATGATATTAAGGGAAATATTAACTTGCAAAGTGTAATTTTCTTTCCAGTTACTTCTCGCCGACCGACTGTTGTGTGCGTCTCTCTACACACACAAGCTGCCCGGCTGACAGAGGTACGTTCTAGTTGCTTGATCATATAATCATATTGCTATGTTCGATTTAAGATTTGTTACCACTGATAGATAGGTATTTTCAAGGGCTTTTTGCATGACAAGTTTTAGCTTCGTCAAAATGATATTAAGGGAAATATTAACTTGCAAAGTGTAATTTTCTTTCCAGTTACTTCTCGCCGACCGACTGTTGTGTGCGTCTCTCTACACACACAAGCTGCCCAGCTGACAGAGGTACGTTCTAGTTGCTTGATCATATAATCATATTGCTATGTTCGATTTAGGATTTGTTACCACTAATAGATAGGTATTTTCAAGGGCTATTTGCAAGACAAGTTTTAGCTTCGTCAAAATGATATTAAGGTAGATATTAACTTGCGAAGTGTCATTTTCTTTCCAGTTACTCCTCGCCGTCCGACTGTTGTGTGCGTCTCTCTACACACACAAGCTGCCCAGCTGACAGAGGTTGGTTCTAGTTGCTTGATCATATAATCATCTTGCTATGTTCGATTTAAGATTTGTTACCACTGATAGAAAGGATTTTTCAAGGGCTTTTTGCATGACAAGTTTTAGCTTCGTCAAAATGATATTAAGGGAGATATTAACTTGCGAAGTGTCATTTTCTTTCCAGTTATTCCTCGCCGTCCGACTGTTGTGTGCGGCTCTTTACACACACAAGCTGCCCAGCTGACAGAGGTTAGTTCTAGTTGCTTGATCATAAAATCATCTTGCTATGTTCGATTTAAGATTTGTTACCACTGATAGATAGGTATTTTCAAGGGCTTTTTGCATGACAAGTTTTAGCTTCGTCAAAATGATATTAAGGGAGATATTAACTTGCGAAGTGTCTTTTTCTTTCCAGTTACTCCTCGCCGTCCGACTGTTGTGTGCGGCTCTTTACACACACAAGCTCTTCAGCTGACAGAGGTTAGTTCTAGTTGCTCTATAATAAAATCATTTTGCTGTCTTCGATTTAAGATTTGTTACCACTGATAGATAAGTATTTTCAAGGGCTATTTGCACGACAAGTTTTAGCTTCGTCAAAATGATATTAAGGTAGATATTAACTTGCGAAGTGTCATTTTCTTTCCAGTTACTCCTCGCAGTCCGACTGTTGTGTGCGTCTCTCTACACACACAAGCTGCCCAGCTGACAGAGGTTGGTTCTAGTTGCTTGATCATATAATCATCTTGCTATGTTCGATTTAAGATTTGTTACCACTGATAGATAGGTATTTTCAAGGGCTTTTTGCATGACAAGTTTTAGCTTCGTCAAAATGATATTAAGGGAGATATTAAATTGCGAAGTGTCATTTTCTTTCCAGTTATTCCTCGCCGGCCGACTGTTGTGTGCGGCTCTTTACACACACAAGCTGCCCAGCTGACAGAGGTTAGTTCTAGTTGCTTGATCATATAATCATCTTGCTATGTTCGATTTAAGATTTGTTACCACTGATAGATAGGTATTTTCAAGGGCTTTTTGCATGACAAGTTTTAGCTTCGTCAAAATGATATTAAGGGAAATATTAACTTGCAAAGTGTAATTTTCTTTCCAGTTACTTCTCGCCGACCGACTGTTGTGTGCGTCTCTCTACACACACAAGCTGCCCAGCTGACAGAGGTACGTTCTAGTTGCTTGATCATATAATCATATTGCTATGTTCGATTTAGGATTTGTTACCACTAATAGATAGGTATTTTCAAGGGCTATTTGCATGACAAGTTTTAGCTTCGTCAAAATGATATTAAGGTAGATATTAACTTGCGAAGTGTCATTTTCTTTCCAGTTACTCCTCGCAGTCCGACTGTTGTGTGCGTCTCTCTGCACACACAAGCTGCCCAGCTGACAGAGGTTGGTTCTAGTTGCTTGATCATATAATCATCTTGCTATGTTCGATTTAAGATTTGTTACCACTGATAGAAAGGATTTTTCAAGGGCTTTTTGCATGACAAGTTTTAGCTTCGTCAAAATGATATTAAGGGAGATATTAACTTGCGAAGTGTCATTTTCTTTCCAGTTATTCCTCGCCGTCCGACTGTTGTGTGCGGCTCTTTACACACACAAGCTGCCCAGCTGACAGAGGTTAGTTCTAGTTGCTCTATAATAAAATCATCTTGCTATGTTCGATTAAAGATTTGTTATCACTGATAGATAGGTATTTTCAAGGGCTATTTGCATGACAAGTTTTAGCTTCGTCAAAATGATATTAAGGGAGATATTAACTTGCGAAGTGTCATTTTCTTTCCAGTTACTCCTCGCCGTCCGACTGTTGTGTGCGTCTCTCTACACACACAAGCTGCCCAGCTGACAGAGGTTGGTTCTAGTTGCTTGATCATATAATCATCTTGCTATGTTCCATTTAAGATTTTTTACCACTGATAGATAGGTATTTTCAAGGGCTTTTTGCATGACAAGTTTTAGCTTCGTCAAAATGATATTAAGGGAGATATTAACTTGCGAAGTGTCATTTTCTTTCCAGTTACTCCTCGCCGTCCGACTGTTGTGTGCGGCTCTTTACACACACAAGCTCTTCAGCTGACAGAGGTTAGTTCTAGTTGCTCTATAATAAAATCATCTTGCTATGTTCGATTTAATATTTTTTACCACTGATAGACAGGTATTTTCAAGGGCTGTTTGCGTGCCAAGTTTTAGCTTCGTCAAAATAATAATGAAGGAGATATTAACTTGCAAAGTGTAATTTTCTTTCCAGTTACTTCTCGCCGACCGACTGTTTTGTGCGTCTCTCTACACACACAAGCTGCCCAGCTGACAGAGGTTGGTTCTAGTTGGTTGATCATATAATCATCTTGCTATGTTCGATTTAAGATTTTTTACCACTGATAGAAAGGTATTTTTTTAAGGGCTATTTGCATGACAAGTTTTAGCTTCGTCAAAATTATATTAAGGGAGATATTAACTTGCAAAGTGTAATTTTCTTTCCAGTTACTCCTCGCCGTCCGACTGTTGTGTGCGGCTCTTTACACACACAAGCTGCCCAGCTGACAGAGGTTGGTTCTAGTTGCTCTATAATAAAATTATCTTGCTATGTTCGGTTTAAGATTTGTTACCACTAATAGATAGGTATTTTCAAGGGCTATTTGCATGACAAGTTTTAGCTTCGTCAAAATGATATTAAGGGAGATATTAAATTGCGAAGTGTCATTTCCTTTCCAGTTACTCCTCGCAGTCCGACTGTTGTGTGCGTCTCTCTACACACACAAGCTGCCCAGCTGACAGAGGTTGGTTCTAGTTGCTTGATCATATAATCATCTTGCTATGTTCGATTTAAGATTTGTTACCACTGATAGAAAGGATTTTTCAAGGGCTTTTTGCATGACAAGTTTTAGCTTCGTCAAAATGATATTAAGAGAGATATTAACTTGCGAAGTGTCATTTTCTTTCCAGTTATTCCTCGCCGTCCGACTGTTGTGTACGGCTCTTTACACACACAAGCTGCCCAGCTGACAGAGGTTAGTTCTAGTTGCTCTATAATAAAATCATCTTGCTATGTTCGATTAAAGATTTGTTATCACTGATAGATAGGTATTTTCAAGGGCTTTTTGCATGACAAGTTTTAGCTTCGTCAAAATAATATTAAGGGATTTATTAACTTGCGAAGTGTCATTTCCTTTCCAGTTACTCCTCGTCGTCCGACTGTTGTGTGCGGCTCTTTACACACACAAGCTCTTCAGCTGACAGAGGTTAGTTCTAGTTGCTCTATAAAAAAATCATCTTGCTATGTTCGATTTAAGATTTTTTACCACTGATAGACAGGTATTTTCAAGGGCTGTTTGCGTGCTAAGTTTTAGCTTCGTCAAAATAATAATAAGGAGATATTAACTTGCAAAGTGTAATTTTCTTTCCAGTTACTTCTCGCCGACCGACTGTTTTGTGCGTCTCTCTACACACACAAGCTGCCCAGCTGACAGAGGTTGGTTCTAGTTGCTTGATCATATAATCATCTTGCTATGTTCGATTTAAGATTTTTTACCACTGATAGAAAGGTATTTTTTTAAGGGCTATTTGCATGACAAGTTTTAGCTTCGTAAAAATTATATTAAGGGAGATATTAACTTGCGAAATGTCATTTTCTTTCCAGTTACTCCTCGCCGTCCGACTGTTATGTGCGTCTCTCTACACACACAAGCTGCCCAGCAGACAGAGGTTAGTTCTAGTTGCTCTATAATAAAATCATCTTGCTATGTTCGATTTACGATTTTTTACCACTGATAGATAGGTATTTTCAAGGGCTATTTGCATGACAAGTTTTAGCTTCGTCAAAATAATAATAAAGGAGATATTAACTTGCAAAGTGTAATTTTCTGTCCAGTTACTTCTCGCCGACCGACTGTTGTGTGCATCTCTCTACACACACAAGCTGCCCAGCTGACAGAGGTTGGTTCTAGTTGCTTGATCATATAATCATCTTGCTATCTTCGATTTAAGATTTGTTACCACTGATAGATAGGTATTTTCAAGGGCTATTTGCATGACAAGTTTTAGCTTCGTCAAAATGATATTAAGGGAGATATTAACTTGCGAAGTGTCATTTTCTTTCCAGTTACTCCTCGCCGTCCGACTGTTGTGTGCGTCTCTCTACACACACAAGCTGCCCAGCTGACAGAGGTTGGTTCTAGTTGCTTGATCATATAATCATCTTGCTATGTTCGATTTAAGATTTGTTACCACTGATAGATAGGTATTTTCGAGGGCTATTTGCATGACAAGTTTTAGCTTCGTCAAAATGATATTAAGGGAGATATTAACTTGCAAAGTGTCATTTTCTTTCCAGTTACTCCTCGCCGTCCGACTATTGTTTGCGGCTCTTTACACACACAAGCTGCCCAGCTGACAGAGGTTAGTTCTAGTTGCTCTATAATAAGATCATCTTGCTATGTTCGATTAAAGATTTGTTATCACTGATAGATAGGTATTTTCAAGGGCTATTTGCATGACAAGTTTTAGCTTCGTCAAAATGATATTAAGGGAGATATTAACTTGCGAAGTGTCATTTTCTTTCCAGTTACTCCTCGCCGTCCGACTGTTGTGTGCGTCTCTCTACACACACAAGCTGCCCAGCTGACAGAGGTTGGTTCTAGTTGCTTGATCATATAATCATCTTGCTATGTTCCATTTAAGATTTTTTACCACTGATAGATAGGTATTTTCAAGGGCTTTTTGCATGACAAGTTTTAGCTTCGTCAAAATGATATTAAGGGAGATATTAACTTGCGAAGTGTCATTTTCTTTCCAGTTACTCCTCGCCGTCCGACTGTTGTGTGCGGCTCTTTACACACACAAGCTCTTCAGCTGACAGAGGTTAGTTCTAGTTGCTCTATAATAAAATCATCTTGCTATGTTCGATTTAATATTTTTTACCACTGATAGACAGGTATTTTCAAGGGCTGTTTGCGTGCCAAGTTTTAGCTTCGTCAAAATAATAATGAAGGAGATATTAACTTGCAAAGTGTAATTTTCTTTCCAGTTACTTCTCGCCGACCGACTGTTTTGTGCGTCTCTCTACACACACAAGCTGCCCAGCTGACAGAGGTTGGTTCTAGTTGGTTGATCATATAATCATCTTGCTATGTTCGATTTAAGATTTTTTACCACTGATAGAAAGGTATTTTTTTAAGGGCTATTTGCATGACAAGTTTTAGCTTCGTCAAAATTATATTAAGGGAGATATTAACTTGCAAAGTGTAATTTTCTTTCCAGTTACTCCTCGCCGTCCGACTGTTGTGTGCGGCTCTTTACACACACAAGCTGCCCAGCTGACAGAGGTTGGTTCTAGTTGCTCTATAATAAAATTATCTTGCTATGTTCGGTTTAAGATTTGTTACCACTAATAGATAGGTATTTTCAAGGGCTATTTGCATGACAAGTTTTAGCTTCGTCAAAATGATATTAAGGGAGATATTAAATTGCGAAGTGTCATTTCCTTTCCAGTTACTCCTCGCAGTCCGACTGTTGTGTGCGTCTCTCTACACACACAAGCTGCCCAGCTGACAGAGGTTGGTTCTAGTTGCTTGATCATATAATCATCTTGCTATGTTCGATTTAAGATTTGTTACCACTGATAGAAAGGATTTTTCAAGGGCTTTTTGCATGACAAGTTTTAGCTTCGTCAAAATGATATTAAGAGAGATATTAACTTGCGAAGTGTCATTTTCTTTCCAGTTATTCCTCGCCGTCCGACTGTTGTGTACGGCTCTTTACACACACAAGCTGCCCAGCTGACAGAGGTTAGTTCTAGTTGCTCTATAATAAAATCATCTTGCTATGTTCGATTAAAGATTTGTTATCACTGATAGATAGGTATTTTCAAGGGCTTTTTGCATGACAAGTTTTAGCTTCGTCAAAATAATATTAAGGGATTTATTAACTTGCGAAGTGTCATTTCCTTTCCAGTTACTCCTCGTCGTCCGACTGTTGTGTGCGGCTCTTTACACACACAAGCTCTTCAGCTGACAGAGGTTAGTTCTAGTTGCTCTATAAAAAAATCATCTTGCTATGTTCGATTTAAGATTTTTTACCACTGATAGACAGGTATTTTCAAGGGCTGTTTGCGTGCTAAGTTTTAGCTTCGTCAAAATAATAATAAGGAGATATTAACTTGCAAAGTGTAATTTTCTTTCCAGTTACTTCTCGCCGACCGACTGTTTTGTGCGTCTCTCTACACACACAAGCTGCCCAGCTGACAGAGGTTGGTTCTAGTTGCTTGATCATATAATCATCTTGCTATGTTCGATTTAAGATTTTTTACCACTGATAGAAAGGTATTTTTTTAAGGGCTATTTGCATGACAAGTTTTAGCTTCGTAAAAATTATATTAAGGGAGATATTAACTTGCGAAATGTCATTTTCTTTCCAGTTACTCCTCGCCGTCCGACTGTTATGTGCGTCTCTCTACACACACAAGCTGCCCAGCAGACAGAGGTTAGTTCTAGTTGCTCTATAATAAAATCATCTTGCTATGTTCGATTTACGATTTTTTACCACTGATAGATAGGTATTTTCAAGGGCTATTTGCATGACAAGTTTTAGCTTCGTCAAAATAATAATAAAGGAGATATTAACTTGCAAAGTGTAATTTTCTGTCCAGTTACTTCTCGCCGACCGACTGTTGTGTGCATCTCTCTACACACACAAGCTGCCCAGCTGACAGAGGTTGGTTCTAGTTGCTTGATCATATAATCATCTTGCTATCTTCGATTTAAGATTTGTTACCACTGATAGATAGGTATTTTCAAGGGCTATTTGCATGACAAGTTTTAGCTTCGTCAAAATGATATTAAGGGAGATATTAACTTGCGAAGTGTCATTTTCTTTCCAGTTACTCCTCGCCGTCCGACTGTTGTGTGCGTCTCTCTACACACACAAGCTGCCCAGCTGACAGAGGTTGGTTCTAGTTGCTTGATCATATAATCATCTTGCTATGTTCGATTTAAGATTTGTTACCACTGATAGATAGGTATTTTCGAGGGCTATTTGCATGACAAGTTTTAGCTTCGTCAAAATGATATTAAGGGAGATATTAACTTGCAAAGTGTCATTTTCTTTCCAGTTACTCCTCGCCGTCCGACTATTGTTTGCGGCTCTTTACACACACAAGCTGCCCAGCTGACAGAGGTTAGTTCTAGTTGCTCTATAATAAGATCATCTTGCTATGTTCGATTAAAGATTTGTTATCACTGATAGATAGGTATTTTCAAGGGCTATTTGCATGACAAGTTTTAGCTTCGTCAAAATGATATTAAGGGAGATATTAACTTGCGAAGTGTCATTTTCTTTCCAGTTACTCCTCGCCGTCCGACTGTTGTGTGCGTCTCTCTACACACACAAGCTGCCCAGCTGACAGAGGTTAGTTCTAATTGCTTGATCATATAATCATCTTACTCTATTCGATTTAAGATATTTTACCACTGATAGAAAGGTATTTTTATGGGTTGTTTGCATGCCAAAATACAGCTTCGTCAAAATAATAATGAAGGAGATATTAACTTGCAAAGTGTAATTTTCTTTCCACTTACTTCTCGCCGACAGACTGTTGTGTGCGGCTCAATACACACACAATCTGCCCAGCTGACAGAGGTTGGATCTAGTTGCTTGATCATATAATTATCTTACTATCTTCGATTTAAGATTTTTTTAAACTGAAAGTAAGTATTTTCAAGGGCTGTTTGTGTGCAAAGTTTTAGCGTCTTCAAATTTATAATGAAGGAGATATTATTTTGCAAAGTTTCATTAATTTTCTTTCCAGTTACTTCTCGCCGATCAACTGCTGTGTGCTGTTCTCTACACAAACAAGCCGACTAGCCGACAGAGGTTAGTTCCCGTTGCATGATCATAAGATCGTCTTACTATGTGAGATTTCAGATATTGTACTACTGCTAGATAGGTATTTTTAAGGCCTGTTTGCTGCAGGACAAGTTTTAGTTTCGACAAAATAATATTGAAGGAGATATTGACATGACCGTCCGTCTCTATTCTAGTGACCACGTCTGACTAGATATTCAAATGCCGGTTGGTCATCCTCTCAGACCTGTTCCGTCCAAAGATACGCAAGGATACGCGTGACAGCGTCGGGTGAATATGGGGCGAGTTGTTATGATTTGCACTTGTATACCTATTTGCGTGGTAGCGTGGTGCAAATAAGGGGCGAATTTCTTAGGGGTTTTTTGGAGTAGTTATTTTTGAAGTAACGTTAAAGGTAACGGGCAACCCTTGGCCTATCAATCCTCTACCAAGAAGAAACATGATTTTACAAGTTCATCGTTCGCTTCTAACCTTGTTATGATATCTTCCCTTTATGTTCCTGGGGGATTGACCATATGTCAGACCTGTTCACGAAGTCAAGGGTGAGAAGACCGTACAGGAGCCGAGCCTCCACACACAAGCTGCCCATCTGACAGAGGTTAGTTCTAATTGCTTGTTCATATAATAATCTTTCTATATTCAATTTAAGATTTTTTACCACAGATTGATAGGTATTTTCAAGGGCAGTTTGCGTGCCAACTTATAGTTTCGTCAAAATAATAATGAAGGAGATATTAACTTGCAAAGTGTCATTTTCTTTCCAGTTACTTCTCGCCGACCGACTGTTGTGTGCGTCTCTCTACACACACAAGCTGCCCAGCTGACAGAGGTTGGTTCTAGTTGCTTGATCATATAATCATCTTGCTATGTTCGATTTAAGATTTGTTACCACTGATAGATATGTATTTTCAAGGGCTGTTTGCGTGCCAAATTATAGCTCCGGCAAAATAATAATGTAGGAGATATTCACTTGCAAAGTGAAATTTTCTTTCCAGTTACTTCTCGTCGATCGACTGTTGTGTACGGCTCTCTACACACACAAGCTGCCCAGCTGACAGAGGTTAGTTCTAATTGCTTGATCATATAATCATCTTACTATATTCGATTTAAGATTTGTTACCACTGATAGAAAGGTATTTTTATGGGTTGTTTGCATGCCAAGTTACAGCTTCGTCAAAATAATAATGAAGGAGATATTAACTTGCAAAGTGTAATTTTCTTACCACTTACTTCTCGCCGACCGACTGTTGTGTGCGGCTCAATACACACACAATCTGCCCAGCTGACAGAGGTTGTTTCTAGTTGCTTGATCATATAATTATCTTGCTATGTTCGATTTAAGATTTTTTTAAACTGAAAGATAAGTATTTTCAAGGGCTGTTTGTGTGCGAAGTTTTAGCATCTTCAAATTTATAATGAAGGAGATATTAATTTGCAAAGTTTAATTAATTTTCTTTCCAGTTACTTCTAGCCGTCCGACTGCTGTGTACCCTTGGCCTATCAATCCTCTACCAAGAAGAAACATGATTTTACAAGTTCATCCTTCGCTTCTAACCTTGTTATAATATCTTCCCTTTATGTTCCAGGGGGATTGACCATATGTCAGACCTGTTCACGAAGTCGAGGGTGAGAAGACCTTACAGGAGCCGAGCCTCCACACACAAGCTGCCCATCTGACAGAGGTTAGTTCTAATTGCTTGTTCATATAATAATCTTTCTATATTCGATTAAAGATTTTTTACCACAGATAGAAAGGTATTTTCAAGGGCTATTTGCATGACAAGTTTTAGCTTCGACAAAATGATATTAAGGGAGATATTAACTTGCAAAGTGTAAATTTCTTTCCAGTTACTTTTTGCCGACCGACTGTTGTGTACTGCTCTTTGCACAGACACACAAGCTGCCTAGCTGACAGAGGTTAGTTTTCTTTTTGCTTGATCATATTTTCTGCGAACTTTCTTCGATTTTAGATTTCTTTCTACTGCCAGATAGGTTTTCTCAAGACCTGTTAGCATGCCACGTTTTAGCTTCGTCAAAACAATAATGAAATAGATATGAACTTGCAAAATGTATTTTTCTTTCCAGATAATCTTCGCCGACTGACTGCAGTGTACTGCTCTCTGCACACACAAGCTGCCTAGCTGACAGATGTTAGTTCTCTTTGCTTGGTCATATTTTCTCCTAACTTTCTTCGATTTTAGATTCCTTTATTCTGCCAGAGACGTTTTCTAAAGGCCTGATAGCATGCAAAGTTTTAGCTTCGTCAAAACAACAATGAAATAGATATTAACTTCCAAATGTATTTTTCTTTCCAGATAATCTACGCCGACTGACTGCTGTGTACTGCTCTTTGCACACACATAAGCTGCCTAGCTGACAGAGGTTAGTTCTTTTTGCTTGATCATATTTTCTCCTAACCTTCTTTGATTTCAGATTTCTCTATACTGCCAGATAGGTCTTCTCAATGCCTATTAGCTTGCCAAGTTTTAGCTTCGTCAAAACAATAATGTAATTGTTATGAACTTGCAAATGTATTTTTCTTTCCAGATAATCTTCGCCGACTGACTGTTGTGTACTGCTCTTTGCACACACACACAAGCTGCCTAGCTGACAGAGGTTAGTTCTCTTTGCTTGATCATCTTTTCTCCTAACCTTTTTCGATTTCAGATTTCTTCATACTGCCAGATAGGCTTTCAAAAGGCCTGTTAGTATGCTAAGTTTAAGCTTTGTCAAAACAATAATGAAATAGATATGAACTTGCAAATGTATTTTTCTTTCCAGATAATCTTCGCTGACGGACTGCTGTGTACTGCTCTTTGCACACACACACAAGCTGCCTAGCTGACAGAGGTTAGTTTTCTTTTTGCTTGATCATATTTTCTCCTAACCTTCTTTGATTTTAGATTTCTTTCTACTGCCAGATAGGTTTTCTAAAGGCCTGTAAGCATGCCAAGTTTTAGCTTCGTCAAAACAATAATGAAATAGATATTAACTTGCAAAGTGTATTTTTCTTTCCAGATAATCTTCGCCGACTGACTGCTGTGTACTACTCTTTGCACACACACACACAAGCTGCCTAGCTGACAGACGTTAGTTCTCTTTGCTTGAACATCTTTTCTCCTAACCTTCTTCGATTTTAGATTCCTTTATTCTGCCAGAGACGTTTTCTAAAGGCCTGATAGCATGCCAAGTTTTAGCTTCGTCAAAACAACAATGAAATAGATATTAACTTGCAAAGTGTATTTTTCTTTCCAGATAATCTTCGCCAACTGAGTGCAGTGTACTGCTCTCTACACACACAAGCTGCCTAGCTGACAGATGTTAGTTATCTTTGCTTGATCATATTTTCTCCTAACCTTCTTCGATTTTAGTTATTTCTCTTTGCTTGCATTATTTACTTGAAGGCATAGCATGTGTGATATGCCAGATTCGTTTCCAGTGTATTGTAAGCGCATAGGCTAACTATACTTGGCTCTGTACTAGGACAGTGCGGAACATGACCCCTTTGCCGTAAGATAATTATTGTATCGAATCTCAGGGCGCCATTCACTAGAAGACACGTCCAGCTACAAAATAAATTTGAGGATGATGACGCGAAAGTGAAGACCATCTGACACCCATCCTCTGAGTTTTATTGACAGCCGTAGTGCCCCTACAGACAGGTAACCGATGTGAACAGGGTACCTTTGCTTCGGATTATTTGAGTGCAGTTTTCACGAAACTCTGAACTTTATTGCATCTGAATGAAAAGGGGTGTGTGATTCTTTGGGATATGCGGCAGTAGGAATGGCTAATTTCAAAAAGGCTGAAAGTACATAAAGAATGTAAAACGACTAAATTGATTCATTTAAAGATCATTCAAAATATTTGATAACACTGTACTGGCATTTGGCGCCATGTAATCAGATTTTAAAAAGTAATTATGTCGTGTAATATCTTGTTTCAAGATATTTTTTCTGAATCATCGGCCTATATACGAAAACGACAAAACGGCTAATAAGGAACACCATTTACATTGACATATTGGTGTTCAACTACAGAATTATGACGTCCAGATAACATTTAATGCAAAATATAGGCCTACATGTACTTCAACTCAGAAAGCACGGGAGATTAGGATACAGATCAGCGGTGCGACGAGAGAGAGCGCCAGGCAATTCTTGTCGGCAGAGGGCGCTATTGATGCAACTGGCCCTCTCAACCAGGGTGCGTAGTTGATCCATACCGACTGATCGTCGGCCGATTTGCGAAGCTGAAGCCAAAATGAAAGAAAATTGGTCACTGTGGTGAATAGTTTCACACTTCTTTTTAGGATGATGAGAGGATTATTAATGTACTTTATTGGCAATAAGAAATAGATGCATTTAGTGCCGCATCTTGTTAGGCAGTACATGTATAGTTATTTACCATCTCATTTCTGTAGCCATTCTGAGGTACGCTGAACGAGTACCCGGATGGGCAGTGCTGCCCGACTGTGGAATAGGGTCCTGGATGTGAACTGACTGTCCAGTCGTTGGCGTCACTAGTGCTCTGACATGCGCAGTGGAGCTCTAGGGCACAATCCTCGGTGACATACCAACGCCAGTCAGTTTTACTAGAATCAAAGTGGAAAAACAAATGGCGTGCGCATTATGGATGAAAGGAGCGCTTCAGTTAGAGTTCTCGTGAAAGAGAAATATTGAAAGTGTTTCTTTGCGGATCCCTTAAAATCTGCCGTACTATGCGGAAGTCTTGTGTAAGCTCAGTCACATCGTTATTAGTAATACTAGGCCTTCCCCATGTCGTAAAAGCCTTATCACCAAAATAATGTTTTGTGTTGTACCAGCATGCCTTTCGCTGATGATAGCAAGGTTCTGCCTGGTCAGGCGAAGCTGGTAGACAGACTGGAGTAAGATGGAACTAAAAAACCAGGGGAGGGATTAAAGGAGGAAAGCTTGTGCACCGACCAGGTTGAGATTTTCTATTTTAATGGAATTTTTACCCTCTCCCCCTTGGCCAATGGTTATAAGGAAGACAGGCAGCAGGGATGGGGTGCCCTTCCCTTTTATCTCACCATTCCCTGTCTGCCAGCTTCACTCTGTACCATCATCCGAGTCCTATCGCCTCATCAAACACTATAAGCCCGATCAATAAATGATGATTGCGTTTTTGGTTGCATCATCATGCCTGATGATCGTATGTTCTCCTTGCTATGCAATCAAAGATCAGCCAAGGCACGGCGATAGTCATGCACACGGGTGCTATTTGCTTAGAGCGTCAATTGCAAATAGATCCTCGGCTGGCAACCTCACTTTTACAAGGCAATTTCCATCTGTTTTGATTAAGGCGCAAGAAATGCTTGTTCTTAAAAAGCTGTTTTAACACTGGGTCCCGACCCGTACTTGATCCACACGCAGGAGTCGGCGTGAAGATCTCCCGAGGGCTGACCCACGGCCCAGGTGAAGACAGACGTGGCCACCAGGGCGGGCGTGATGAAGTCGGTGGACGGGTACTGCACGCCGCACTTCACCAGCTCGCCGAAGTCCAGAATGATGCCCGTACTCTCTACGCCGTCGTAAATGGGTCTGTTGGTGTGAACAGACACAGGTTGTGTCACTGCGTGGCGGGTGGAGGGTCACGGTGTATCCTATTTATACAAAACCTCAGCAAGCCAATGAAAAATTTAGAAGGTCTGACATTTTGTATCCCAACATGCGGGTCCTTTCTCTGAGGCTAAATTTATTTAGTGATCAGTTTAAAAGTCCTTTACATTAATTTTCTTCTACTAAACAAAGTCCGGGCAGCACTTAACAAAAAGATGCTAAGTTATCGGACGCTTTAAACAGGTGATAATTTGAACCATCAGATGTAATCGCAAGGTTTCAACAACTTCTGTTTACACTCGGATAGCATGAGAATACAAAGTTCCTCTGGCTCTGGCTCTGGCTCTGGCTCTGGCTCTGGCTCTGGCTCTGGCTCTGGCTCTGGCTCTGGCTCTGGCTCTGGCTCTGGCTCTGGCTCTGCCTCTGCCTCTGCCTCTGCCTCTGCCTCTCCCTCCTCCCTCCTCCCTCCTCCCTCGTCCCTCCTCCCTCCTCCCTCCTCCCTCCTCCCTCGTCTCTCCTCCCTCCTCCCTCCTCCCTCCTCCCTCCTCCCTCCTCCCTCCTCCCTCCTCCCTCCTCCCTCCTCCCTCCTCCCTCCTCCCTCCTCCCTCCTCCCTCCTCCCTCCTCCCTCCTCCCTCCTCCCTCCTCCCTCCTCCCTCCTCCCTCCTCCCTCCTCCCTCCTCCCTCCTCCCTCCTCCCTCCTCCCTCCTCCCTCCTCCCCATTCCTCTCCCTGTCCCTCTTCTTTCTTACCCGTAACGTGTTCCGTCGCTGTAGTACCTGACTATCGCGTCGATGGATTTGTTTCCACATTTGGGGAAGTCTGAGAACTACCGGTACATGAAGAAAGAAAGATAATCCCAGTGTTACCATGACAACTTGCGATCATAAAACATAATGCTTCGTTCTTATCGACCATTTATACGAATTCGGGAAGAGTTCAGTGTCGGCTTACTTGGCAAGAAGTGTGCGTGTTGCCCATCACCAGGAGGTGTGAATGTCACTTGATTTCATTACCGTATAGGTAATGGAGTTTATCATCACTCTATAGAATGTGATTCAATGAGACTTTGTATCACATCGAAGTGTACACCGAAGTGTATACATGGACGACCTCGATTGCCTAGAGTCACTTACGGATCTGACGGCGAGGTCGTCCCAGTATAGGTCGTGGATGTAGACTCCGCCGTGGGTGTACGACCTGCCGCCGTTCCCAGCCGTGACCACCACGTTCTTCCCGGCCTGGAACGACCATGACAATCCGCAAGGTTAAGAACCCAGACTGAGTATAGGGGATCGACCCACGATAACTGAGACAAACGGATGCTCCTTTTTAAAAAACAAATACAGAAGACTTTTCGAACCTTCCACAAAGACAGAACAGGGTATACACAAATTCTGTGACATTGGGAAATCTAAAAAAGGAGAAATGGAAAGCTTCACGTTTCGATCCCAGCAGGTCCTTTCTCAACCTTTGAGAAAGTCCCTACCGGGCCCTACGTCAGGCCCTTGATAGTTTGTTTTTTCTTCCATTCTAACTTCCATAATATTACAGGTGATAATGAGAATGTGCCGGCGATTACAAGTATAGGTAACCACTTCCTAACAATGCGAGTTCGAGAGCTTATAACAAACTCGCCTCCCTCATCTGTCTCATGGTTGGCCAGGCATCGCCGTACTCGTCTCGCCTCTCTGCAGGGGTCAGCAGCCGATCCCCCAGGTATAGCTCCAAGGGACCGTTCACCTCGTCGTCCAGGTCGAGCTCGGTTTTTTCCTTCGTTTTTGTTTCAGAAAGGTAAGGCAGTTGTGATTACTCTAGAAAAGAGATTGTTCGTCGCGATACATGAAGATCACTGGCTCGCATCAAGGTAGCAACGTTTCGTCTGCAGACATGCTCGCCTATGTATCAATTTATCTTCTATTCAATTCAACTCGATCATTCTTCATTTAAGCGGTTATTTTAAATGTACTTATACTTTATATTTTTGATATTAAAAATTAGGAGGGCCTGACGTTTCGATCTTAGCAGGACCTTTTTCAAAGGCAAAAGCCTTTGATATTCGCATTTTGGTCATTAGTCAGTAAGCGATTGCAACATTATTTTGTGCATATTTTTGTATACTTTTAATGTGTGGTTTTGGGCATATACTTCTCTTGGGGAATTTCAATATTCAGGACCTTTTTTAGAAGTCCCTCTAGGATTGAAACGTCAAGCACTATAAATTGTTGACATTAATAACTTTTTGCGGGGAGTGTGGTTGACTCACATTGATGTATAAGCGAATCATCTCCTGTTGGTTGTCTGTCTGGTTCAGCCAGTCAGCGATCTCCCTAAGGCCTTCTGAGTACAGCTTCGCTTTGGGCTTGCAGATATCCGTGAGTCCGGACGAGTGGACCATTCGCATCTGCGGATAAGAGGGGGAGGATTTCGACTATTTACAACTGAATACACGCTAGTATCGATATCGAGTAGACGATGGACACTAGTTTGCGTGCTACTACAGCTGATCACTCGGGAGATGGGGGTAAGAGTGCCTATTCTTTTGGTAAACTGGTCTATAAATGTTGCTTTACAGTCGTTTTATGCACCAAAATGGATGGGATGGATGGGATGGGATTGGATGGGATGGGATGGGATGGGATGGGATGGGATGGGATGGGATGGGATGGGATGGGATGGGATGGGATGGGATGGGATGGGATGGGATGGGATGGGATGGGATGGGATGGGATGGGATGGGATGGGATGGGATGGGATGGGATGGGATGGGATGGGATGGGATGGGATGGGATGGGATGGGATGGGATGGGATGGGATGGGATAGAATGGGATGGGATGGGATGGGCTGGGATGGGTTGTGATGGAATATGGTGGGCTGGGATGGGTTGTGGTGAAATAATTATGGTATAGCTTGGATGGGATGGGTGGGTGTGATGGGATGGTGTGGCGGCTGGGATGGGGTGGGGTGGGTGGGATGCATGGGGTGAGTAAAGTGGGGTTGGATTGGATGGGGTATTGGATGTGGTGTAATGGGATGGGGTGGCGTGGGGTGGGTTGGGATTGGGTTGGATGGAATAGGATATCAGATGGGATAGGATGGAATGCGATGTGTTCTCCGTTCCTTCATTCACTGCGCAACCGTAGTCCCCTTGGACCTCCCTTGAGATTTCAATCCGCACACAATTATACCTGTCCATCAGAACACCAAACGATGTCTAGTTCCATGGCCCGTATGCCCATGCTCAGTAGGTCGATCAAGCTAAACTCCTGGTTAGCGAAGGTAATGCATGTCCTGTTGTCATAGGGTGGTGGCCAGTTACACGTGTCAAGCTCTACAGGCGGGAAAGAAGACCGTATAATTAATAATAACGTCCAGAATCACACAGGGTACCAGTCTCATAGAAATGCTACATTGCTTGATACAATAGGGTTACCAGTCAAAACGATTTCGTTATGCCTCTTATTACCTCTGTTTTAACCACTGCTCTTATCATCTGAGCTATCTTGCCCTTAGATGGTGGCCTTCCCAAGTACTCAGCTACAGTCTTTCAATTCGATATCAAGTTCAGTTGTAATGTCCGCTATTGCTACAGTGTTCTTGGGAATAATTCCGTCTCGTTTACCCGTCCTGGTGCCTACCCGTACCTCCATAGCCAAACGCTCTGGAGTTGTACCCGTTGTGTGCCTGTAGAACGAGAAGAATTGTGAAATTGTAGTTCGAACAAAATTGACAAGGATGACGGCTACGACCCGCTCCGGGAAAAGGGGATATATGTTTTAAAAAGTGGAAGAAGGATTATTCTTATCCAAAAAAAGGTATGCAGGATGTGAGTAATTTCTCTTCTTTGATGGTTTTAATATCGTTGCTAGAAATGGCCTAAAAAACAGATGTAAAAATTGCCAGTGTAGTATTGCCTATCAACTGTCTATAGCCATCTAAACTACCCAGCCCTTAAATGGTGGCCTTCCCAAATAGTCAACTAGTCTTTACCGGGATGGGTGTGGTTGCAAGTGAGATGCATTCAACCTGTCTTCCGGAATCAACCCCCTCCCTCCGCGTTCTTTAATGCAAACAACCAATGTGTTGTAAACCGGACCACAGCAATTCGAGGATCACACAAAGTGGATGCAGCTTTTACAATTTAAGCGGTACTGATAATATTAAGCGGTATAAAAGATCACTGCTTTGGATCAATACAGCGGGCCAATTTAAATCCGATGGTCAAGGCTGTCAATTCCAGCCGTTTGATGGACGTAGTAAAATACAGGACAATTAGGGTATGGGTTCGAACACTTACATCCAGCATCTGAAGTCTATGCCACTGTTCATCGATCTGTAGAGGACAGCGAAGAAAAGGGAAATATCATTCACTTCCGTCTCATATACATGTACATAGATAACATAAAGAAAATGATCGGTAAGGCATGGTATAGTTATTCGGGAAGACTCTTGAGTTATTAGTATAAGTCAGCCCGATTTTATTGCCCATCACCTTTTGTAGGGGCGGGAGTACATTAAGAATGGATGTACGTTGTACGGTATATAATCACAATTTTAGTTTATATTAAGTTTATCATAAGTTCTTATTGCTGTGATATACCATTTGGTAGTAGATGTATCATAGTAAGTGAACTTCTAATTCCTCTATACATTTTTTGTATTGACTTTTGATTATTTCCTATGGGCCAATATTGTTGCCTGAATATAATTTTTTTGAAATTCAAAGAACAATCTCATTTTCTTTAGGCGTATTTTGTTTTTTTCAGTTATCTCACGCAAGAACGCACAGGCTACGAGGGCTGCTTGATGTCTTGAGAAACGGGTCGAGGGGGAGTAGGAGGTCAGCGGGTTCCTCGAACGGCATTGGCGCCCTTACCTGAAGCTCACGTTGGGTCTTGGTCGCGAAATATAACCACGGATCTATGGGCACGTTCCCAGGCAGACACCGACCGGTTGGCGTGCACTGAAGGAGAAAACAGACTTAAAAGTAGGTACACCATTTTGCGAAAGTCAAAGAATTGCTTCCGTACTTTGTCAAACTCAACGCATATACCTATAATGTCACACGTGCGTAGGTTTCGGCAACCATGTCCAGAGAAAAACTGTGGAGCCGGTAATAAATGCTAACCTTTGTTCGAAGATAGCGGTATTTGTAAAAAGGAACTCTTTATTTCAACAACCGCCGCATGGAGAGATATTTGGAAATTATCAACGAATTTCCTCTTTCCTCGAACACTGCAGATTTGAGTGGGTTAAAATTTCACGGAATGTCTAATAAAATAAGACATTGATGGAATGTTTGGACTGACAAGGGCATTCATTATTCTGCGTTCGAAAAAGGTTTCTGCTAATATCGAAACGTCAGGCCCTCTATACATTTTTCGAGTTCTGGATTATGGTCATTTCAATCAGAGAGTATAGGTGGGGAAAAAATGTATAGCACTTTTTCATCAGTGCGGACATTGAGTAGCTAAGCTTTTAGTCAGGTAAAAAATAGGGCAAAACGTACTGCGTGTCTATAGTTTTGTTGAAAGTACTGTAAGTTAACATAACGGTACCTAAGATAATTAAGGGGCTAAGATAAGGGGCTGTTCTTTTTTATCAGGCAAAACGCATTTGCATCAGAATGAAAACACCTTGGGTTGGTCCCAATAGAGATCTGCAGCAGTTAAGTGGTTAAATTTTCTGACTGGCGCCCCAACCCCTGCCAAAGATCTTCGACTAGTCGGGACGGCCGCCATCTATAAAGGCCTGCATGTCTCAGATGGTATATGGGCGCTGGTATAGGCTACGTTAAACAAAGGTCTTTATCTATAATTATTTAAAAGATTTCCTAGTCACATTTCCTTAATTTTTTCCTCTGAAAAAGCAAAACATTTTTGCTGAAGTCGACAGCTTGAATCACGTATGGGCAAGGAGATTACATGCTTCGATCGTCTGCCATGCACCGTTGCTGGGATAACGAATTTGCGCGCTTTCCTTAATACTCTGTTCTATAACCTATAGGGCCTATCATTAATTTCGTCTATCAAAGGTAATTGTGTGTAGAGCAGATACGCCCCTAATCGTTACATCTAATTGACCATTATAGTTCATCGCTATCTATAGTACTTGATGATTTTATAATATTTGTGCTTGCCTTTACAAAGGGAAAATCCTTGGGAGTATTGGCCCCTAGGCCTGTACGAAAAAAAATGCATTACGTTTGTAAAAACATTGGGTTACATTTTCAGAATTTGTGATTGACTTGGCAGGGACAGCGCAAGAGTTTCTTGTTTTATTGATCAATCATCATTTAATATACGTAAACCAAATCACTAAACGTATTCCAAACTTGCAATTGGTGAGGTGAGTCACTGAGGATCAACTTCAGTGAGTTGACATGGCAGACCAGTCACAGTTATTGATAACATGACCATGGCTCTGGCTTAAACCACGCGCAGACAGAGACCCGAGTCTACGATCGATACCCCCACTTTTTTCAAAGTCTCTGCAAATAATTATACCAGCTCTAGACCGTCGTCTGTTCGGCTGTATGGTATAGGCCTACAGGGCTCGCTGAGAAGGTTGTATGGGGCGAGGGTGGCTGGATGACCATTATCTTCCATGGTTTAAGGTTCTCAGAATTAGTAGTCTGTCTTCTAAGTTTTCAACAAACTGACATAAATTTTCTAGATTTCAGCCTGCAAGGGCCGTATTTCTTAAATACTATAGGCAATTCACGGAAGGCAGTTTTTGGAACATCGACCACAATAATGCCATCAACTGATATTTTGACCAACGAACGCTGATCAGAATAGTCAAACTTTTTTTTTAATGCGTGTGTACAGTTTCATGCAACAACTTGATCGATCTATACCGATAGGCCTACGTTCAACAAATAATAATACTCACAGCAGTGCACCCGGCATCTTTACTGAGTCCCTTACACGCGCTGTCTAGCCCCATCACCAGAGAGCCCGATGACTGTCATAGAAATAAAAACTAATACATTTAGGATTTTAAAAGGTTATTTTTTTTCATCCAAGAGTTGTAAATCGCTTTAATCTTGCGATACTTTGAGGATGGAACCATGGTGTCTCGTTTTCTCCCGTGATCCGGACGCCCAAAGTCTACTCGTATAATATGCACTGTCCAAGTTAGACACTGATAGTGATACATGTAATTAGACATCTGCCATCATGACTCGAGTGATCATGAAGTGCTTTTCTGAATCATTGAATTTGATTATCGAGTCGAACTCAAGTCCTACAAAACAAGGTCTGCCATCCTTCGGCACCACCTCAGCAGGACATAATACTAATAGCCTAGGCCTATGACACTGACTAAGTGTATTGGACTCTATAGTGACTCGGGTGGTGAACGCTGACTGGCAAGGGATGTGACAGTGTACTCAAGTATCGCCCCTATAGAAGGACATTTATGTAGTCGAGGAATCAGCCCAGTTCTACCCGTATCAATTTAGAATAAGCACTTGGACCTAGTGAGCAGATATTAAGCACACTTACCTGGATAATTACACATAATAATACAAAGAGATGTAGAACCGTCATGTTTTTTTTCCGATCCAGTGGATGCCGAGCCTGCTGCAGTCCAATGGTGTTTTCTATTATGATAGCTAAGTTATGTTCGACGGGTCATCAAGCGATGCGTAACCGGCCAACACCCACGTGGCCGGTCGATATGTATTTACCAGTGATAAACTATGTATGGTTGGATAAGGGCGGATGGCCTGAACTGTCCAGCATTATTCCGTTGGAAAATGCAGTGCAGACCTTTGAAACCTTATCTCAGAAGCAGGACATTTTAAGCGAACAAACAAGCTGTTTGCCTTCTCTCACCCGTAGGCCTACACTATCTATCCCGAGGTGTAGAACAAAGAGGTAACAGAACAGCTTCTTCCCACGTTCAGCCTCTCTCTGGATCCCTTCCTGGTTCAGGTTTTTCCCCTGCCTATGTACGATCTCGCCCTTTTAACCCTCAAAGAGCCGGGTTATTTTGACCATCTCACAGCCGGGGGCGGATTTCGCCCCCCCCCCTCGATCTCGGTCGTTGAATGATGGATTCGAATGATATTTTGCATTTGTGATATAGAGTTACATAATGAACATTTGCGTAAAATTATAGCTCATTGATTATTCATGATTTTTTTTTGCTTTTTGCTGTTTTCATTGTTTTTATTGAATTTCCGATATTGTTTTTTTTATTGAATTTCCCCAATTTGCATAAATTTTAAAATGATAATGAAACGCGAAGAACCGATAATTGCATGCAGCAATATTAATTAACCTATGTATGTTTTTATGTAGTGTAAGTCAATGTAAAAATTTCCGTCAAACTATAGCATGGCCCTGAAAATTTTTCATTGTGAGAGAAGGCCACCACCAATTTTAATAACATTGGTGTCATTGCCGTAAGTCATAAAGCCTCAACACGCAGAAGAAAATCACTGGGGGCGGAATCTCTTTTAGGGTTAAAATTAATGTCAATTCCTATCTCCAGCCTTCCTGACTTGAAAACCTCGAAATGTAATTTATATTACCCTTTTAAGAATCAATCTCACTTAGCTCTTCTAAATCTAGTATGTAATTACTGTATGTGTATGTAGTATGTAATCTCTTCTCATACCTGAGAAGAGATCTTTCATATGTGGGAATTACTCAAAAAACAAAACAAAGAGAGAGAGACAAGGTCAAACATGGCAGACAGACAAAATCTACAGGGAATGTGTGAACAGACCAAAAACATTTACCACATTGGGAAATCATGGCAGCTGGCTTGTTTATTAAAAATTGAAACAATTGCAATTAAAAGAATTGCTAGCAATGCTGGATTAATCAATCACAGCCATTTATTTACAGCTGACCTATTTGGTCGGTAATATTCAGGGAAATGCTCACATCTAAAAAAAAAGGGCAAACATGGAACTAACAGTTTGAAAACAGTATTTACAAATGTTTGCACTCAAAATGAAATTAAAGACATTGACACTGAGATTGATCATTGAGTTGACACTGTTTACACACTGAAAAAAATCCTGAAGTAATATAAACAATACACTAAAAAATAAAATGTTGCAAACTACATAACTATACAAATCTTAGACATTTGTTGGGCGTGATGTTTTAATCCCAGCATGACCTCTCTCAAAGGAATTGCACCTTTAAACGAATGGTTCAGCTAGGAACCAAAATGATGGCAATAGGTATATCCTTAGGAATGTTTAAGATTACTTTTGAAAAATGGCAAAGAGAACTTTGACTAAACCGGGACTTAATTCTGAGACCGCTGGTTTTGTGTAAAGCACACTTCCCATCTGAGCTTTCCATGGCACCCCTTAGATGGTGGCTTTCTCAAAATGTCAACTAGTGTTTGTCAGGATATTACATTTTCAATTCATTTTGAATCATCCTTTATGATTATTTCAGTCAGCTGGCTCCTTAGATCCTTCGCATATATCCTTAGGAGTGTTTGAGATTACTTATTTTACATCAATCATTAGGATTTGATGCCAGCATGCTCATTACATTGGTAAGTCCTCCATCTCCACAAATAATGTTCACAATGTTAACCTTTACGTGCAATCATAGATTCTAAGGAATGTTTGCATTATTCTTTGGGATTTAGCGCCAGCACGCTCGGTATGAAGTCCTCCATCTCCACAAAGTCGGCGATGACAATGTTCAGTCCCCGGGGTCCCGTGCCTTTGTCCCGCATGAAGTGCCGGACGTTCCTGATAGCCACGGCTCCGCAGACGTCCCTCAGGGAGCTGCCCAGGCGCTGCAGCACAGTGGTGCCGGTGGGCGTCAGCACGCCCTGCCACACCCGGAAACGGGCCCCACCCCCCAGCGGGCCCCGGGCATGGTGCGCCTCAAGGAGGCTGACCATCTTGGGCGCCTCGGCCGTGTTGGGCCAGACGGAGGGCATGGACTCGCCGGGCCAGAGCTCAGGGTGGCGGCCGGCCGTGGGCGCATGGTGGTAGAATACCACCACCTGCCGTCCCTGGTCCCAAAGGACATTCAGGGCGGCCGAGTCCTCATCCATCACGGGGCAGAGCTTCTCATCAAAGACGCTGACCAGCATGGCCACCAGCTGCTCGTGCTCCGCCTCGCTCATCTGGTAGAGGTGGTTGAAGTCCAGGAGCACCACCTCCTTCGGGTGAGCGTCCAGAAAGCGCCGGATCTCCTGCAGTCCGGTGCCCACCTCGTTCCCATACAGCCCGTGGACGAAGAAGAGCTCCTCCCTCCCCGGCATGGTGGAGACACGGAGGTCCAGGTAGCGGACACCCCTCGCCAGCTGCTGGGCACAGGTCAGGCTCTGCGTCACCGACCAGTTGTGGACGATTTTCTTGGCCGCATCCCCAAAGGCCGAGACCAGATTGCGGACAGTGTCCGGTGAGCAGGGAGACACCGGAGTGCTCGGATCTAGGCTATAGCTGAAGGAATTGTGCGAACCTGAAATCAGAGGGTAGAAAAAAAAGAACAAAAAAAAGGATAGGAGATCATTAACCTGTATCTTAACAGAAATTCAGGAGGAGGGCCTGACATTTCGATCCTGGCAGAACTTATTTTTCAAAGGCTCTCTCAAACTCATTTTAGTCAGTAAGCAGTTTGCATCAGTCTCTGACCTTCGGGAGAACGAGGGTTACGGTTACTGCAACTACACAAAGTGTACTTTCTTTCTTAAATGGAACCGGGTCAACGAATGCCACTTTTCTAATTCATAATTTCACTCATAAGTGAAATCGATTACAAACTAAGCAGTTTGAATCATTGGGAAAATAGATCGTCAAATGATGATAAATTTTGTATGAAACTACTAGTAGTAGTACTAGTACTACAGTAGTACTACTACTACTACTAGTACTAGTACTAACTACTTAGTAACATGTACTACTGACACTGTACTGACTAGTACTACTACTAGTACTAGTACTACTAGTACTAGTACTACTAGTACCAGTACTTAGTAGTACTTTAGTAGTAGTACTACTAGTACTAGTACTAGTACTAGAACTACTACTACTACTACTACTACTACTACTACTACTCTAGTACTAGTACTAGTACTAAAAGTGAGTACTACTACTACTAGTACTACTACTACTACTAGTACTAGTACTAAGTAGTAGTATTACTAGTAGTACAGTTAGTAGTACTAGTAGACTATAGTACTAGTAGTAGTACTAGTACTAGTACTAGTACTTTGTAGTAGTACTAGTACTAGTACTAGTACTAGTACTTTGTAGTAGTACTACTAGTACTAGTTCCACTACTAGTACTAGTAGTTTGTAGTACTAGTACTAGTAGTACTACTACTAATATTAATAAGTAATAGTAATACTAATATTTACAGTATTAATAGTACTAGTAGTACTAGTACTGAAGTAGTAGTACTACTATAGAGTAGTACTAGTACTAGTAGTACTACTAACTACTACTAGTACTTAGTAGTACTACTACTTACTATTTACTAAGTACAAGTAACCATGGAGGAAGGAAACTAAAGTAAACTGGTTTTTTAGTACATGTAAATCAAATGGGAAAGGGACATGGCAGCTCACCAGGAATGGCAATATTCGTCAGTGGTTCGCACAGAAGTCTGGCTGGAAGCTCAGCCATCCAGTCAGAGAGGTCCGGCTCATTTCTCTCGACATTTGCAGTTTCTTCCGCGGCAGCTGCCATTTTGATGTTGTTTATTTGCTTGTTTGTGTGCCGGTCTGCGGCGGTAGGCGGGTTTTGTTTTTGTCACAGCTGGAGAGGCTGTAACTGCTTGAACTCTTGAGGGCGCTCTGTTTTGTGTACATTTTGGTTATTAGTATTACATGTGCTCATGTTCTCGTCGTAAAAACTAATCGTATGGGACGGTAAAACTGTTTGGATCGACGGACGTTCTGTGAGCTGTGGACTGCAATTTGCAAGTACACATGTACGTGTAATTGATTGATTTGTTAACATGTTTAAATAAATGCTGAGATGGAACACATTTGATTTCTTGGCTGCTTTTTTTTCATTCAGGGCAGATGTCCTACTAAGTACTAGTAGTAGTACTAGTAGTAATACTACTACTACTAGTACTACTAGTACTACTAGTACTAGTAGTACTAGTAGTACTAGTACTAGTACTACTACTACTAGTACTATAGTAGTACTAGTAGTACTAGTCCCACTTACTGGGCCGCTAGTAGCTCCCCTTAAACGAGTTTGGAGATTATCTGCTAGTGCGACAGATAATCTCCAAACTCGTTTAACGGGAGCTACTAGCGGCCCAGTAAGTGGGACTACATCAACATGCAATACGAAATAGTAATACTATTACTAGTATAGTATTAATATGTAGATTGTATCATCATTATACTACTTAATACTTACTCTACATATTAATATTAGTCCGTATTTAATTAGTACGTATTTAATGTGTGTGACTGAGATTGAGAATATGAAATGTATATTATCCTTTGCATTTATGCATGGTTCTATGAAAAAAAATGGGTTGCCCTCATGCCCTGTCAGGCCCAAGAAATCTCATGGGAACCATTCTGTGGAATGTGTGATCTACACAATGGTGTCAATTGTTTTTGTTTTTGCCAACAGCTGCATTGTCACATCCAATGACTACTGGAGGGTAAATAGTAAATGAGTGTGGCCCCGAAGGTGCCATCATGGCAGCCCAATCACCAGTCCCTGCAGAGCAGCTACTGAAAAGGTATCTCGGGAAATCTGCCAGGAAGCATTGGCAAAGCCTGCTGGCTGACATCAGGGCCGTCGCCTGTGGACTCAAGCCCTGCTTCCTGTATGACTACTCCAGCACTGAGCCGCTGGCCTTATCAGGGCTGGTGGCCGCGCTCCGGCCGTCGGACCCATCGCTGAGAAACGACAACTTGATCGTCTTGGGTCTTGGGCAGGACACATTTCTGGCCGACCTCTACACTCTCCGGGCCTGGGTCGGGGAGGTCCGGCAATCCCTGCTCGGGGGTGCTGACCCCATAGCAGTGGACGTTTCAGGGCAACTGCCCCAGCCGAGACTCGTGGGTGACGCTGCCGCGCAGAAGCTAGGGGAGCACGCCGCCGACATCCTCAGACAGCTGGAGGGAGTGGACGTCGGGGAGGAGACCTGCCGGCCTACCGTGAGGGAATTGCGGCCACAGCCCGACTGGAACATCTCCAGCATCTTTGGCCTGCTGCTGGGCTACCCGGTGGTCTACTGGTATGCCGACGTCCGGGATGCCTCCAACTGCCTCTCGATGGTTCCGCTACGAGTGCACGAGGTGAGACTGCGGGCAGACTCTCCCAGCAGCCCTGGGAATTTGAGACACCAGATAGGGGCGGACAGTTCCAAGCTCTCGTCCGGCGGACATCCCATCTACAGTTTTAGCGTGCCGGACAGTCTCCTGCCGCATTTCCGGGGCCATATTGAGAGCTGGTTCGGAGATCTCCAGGAAAGGACGCCTTTCAGATTGGAGATGCGGTCCCATTCTGTGACCCTTCCAGCTGTTGCATTGTGATCGACATTTTCTATTGCGAGCAACTAAGACCGTAAGAGTGTCAAGGTAGAGTGCACGGGCCGCGGGCGTGGCAAGTCATTGACAGCACAGCTACGTCGGATGTCGCTCTCTATCTGCTGCATACTGCATGTCGGAGACCAGTGAGATTCGGTTTTCGGACACTGAGCTATGCTGTCCACAGGAACCTCAACAACTGCTACAACTATCTGCGAGAGTTGTAACTATCTGCTCGTAACTCGACACAGAAGAACGATGTTACCCAAGTTACTGCATCTGACATGTTCCTTTTCTCTTTCAGGTTGCGGGGGAAGGAGATGGGGGTTGGCGACGTGGCGCGATAGAAAATAATTTATTCAAGTTTGAGCTCCAAGTTAGCGAATAGGCAGAAATCAGTTCGCTTAGCACTGTGTGCTTAGCCTTAAAAAGAAGGGGTTCAGATGATCATACGTTTCACATTTGCAGTGTAAGAAGGGCAACAGAGAGAAAACAAGAGATGTAAACCTTACGTGTTTAATATGTGCACCTTCCTATCTGTTTTTTTCCTTGTCACTTTACCTTGGAGAAAGCTAGATCAAAACATTAGTGTCTTTCAATGTTTCAAAGTTAAAGGACCTAATATCTTTATCCCAACAGAACCTGTCCCAAAGGATCTGTCTTGCTTTGAGAGAGGTAAGTCATTGGGAAAGGTCCAGTTTGAATTGAATTATATCAGGGTCTCTCTACCTTTTGAGATTATGTATTTAGAATTTGTCAGCAAGCAACTTGTCATTCCCACACTGCTTACAATGTACATCACAATAAAAGATTGTTTTAATTTTTATGAACCGGTAATGTTTATTGACTGTTATAATTATTTTATTTTGTTGGAAAATTCATGTCATAAGTATTCAACCTCATGTCTGAAGAGTAAATTAGCAGGTGAGGAATTACAAACCCATCATGTTGTATAGTAATTGTATTCACTTCCTTCACTTCTCCCTTCAATCCCTTTCCCACAGCTTGACCTTCACTTTGGTCTGACTCACCCTGGTCTGCCTATCATCTTCCCCTCTGCTCCCTTCTCTTCTGCTTGCCCCTCCCTTTGATCCCGATTGGACTGTCTGCAAGCTTTTTCTGTATTCTGCTGTCCCTATCCCATAACTCCTTTACCTTTCCATCCAGTATTTATCATTGTGCTTTCAAATAATGGATTGAAAGATTGTGTTTTTTGTACCAGCACTCTTATCACCTGGGCCATTCAAATCAGTAGTTTCCAATAATATACACTATTTGTACTAATGCAATGAACACACCCAGAGTTTGAATTGTTTTGTTCCAAACCAACTTAAATCTCTAGTATAATCTTAATTCCTCCTGTGCAATTTCAAACATTTGGTTATTACAATCACTGAACACAATAAGGCAACGGGCAAGCATGAGTAAGAATGAATTCTCTTCCATTTAATCATAAATAAAATCTAATAGGGAATATCCATTTGTCTTAAGGACATAACACAATCCAAGACATAAAGAACAGAGAAAATTTGACTAGACCGGGACTTGAACCTGAGCCTTTGCGTTCACCTGAGCTGTCAACCCATTAGGTGGTTGTGCCTTAAAAAGTAAGCAATTTTTGCTGGGGTGGGGGCACCAGTAAGGAGCAGTGAAACCTTATATGTTAGGTTTGATCTTCAAAATTCCTGGTCAGTTTTTGTCCCTTTTCGTGGGTTTGTCTTAAAATAATCATTGAGTTTGCATCACTTTCATGGCACAAGGCTTGAATATAAAACCAGAACTCAAACAACCATCTCCCTTTTTTGTTAACAGTTGGAGAGGCCAAGTGTAGTGTTACATACTGAAAAAAAGAGAGTTGATTAACAAATTCTTTTGGCACACTGCCAACTGCCAAGAAAGCTGAAGTATGATTACTGAAAGAATTCCAGATATTCAAAGCCAGAATTCTGGGGATTGGAGTTAACCATATTCAACAACAGTCTGAACAAACCTCTTTGTGCGATGGCTTTAAAAATTCAAATCCTCAACAGAGACAACCAGCTTTGAATCATGTTTTAAAGGGCCAATGACACATATAAGTACTTATATGTACCAAGTACCAAGTACTTGACAAATGAATGAAAATCAAATACCCCGTAATTGTTATGCATTAATTAGCCAGGCAATTTTCAAGATCCCGTGAAAAGAAAATGCAGATCTGACAAGTAAACAGGCAACATGTCTTGGTATCGTGCAGAAAGCTTTATACAATTTCAAGGCTAAATGGCTTGGTGTGGTGAAATTCCGCAGCCAGTCACTCTTCCCAACATATTTCAGAACAGGGCTCCTTAGGGGCCCAGATCCAAATAGCGTCGAGAGCAGACGAGCTAGTTTCAAATCTTTGGCTACAAGTTTCTGCTCCAAACTTCATCTAAAAAAACCACACACACCATCTGAAATGTACAAAATACCTGCAAAGCTTACAATTATTAAAAGGGCGTCAGACATAACCTATTTCCACTCAGCCCCACGACAGTGCAAAAACAAGAACAAAATCGACCCATCCAAATAGATACAGTCCATGAAATTAGTAAAATAACCAAAAACCCCAAAAAATAGCCAAAAAGAAAAGAAAAAATACACAGATCCACAAGAGTTACTGTAGTTTGGAGCAAAAAGGTTGCAGTCTCAGTTCCGAGACATGTAGATCTGTGTATTTTGTTTTTTTCTATTTGCCAGAGAATGGTGCAAGTTATAACTCCTTCTTCTTGTAGTGTTTGGCCTTTAGGGACTGGATGCGCTTGATGAAGTCCGTTTTCTCCGTGCAGGCCTTGCAATCCTCCCCCCAGACGCTCAGGATGTTCTTCAGCTCCTTCACTCTCAGCTTCTTCAGGTCGACTGTGTCCAAGTCAATTTGTTTCTCTGCGGTGCAGGCAAGTGGAGGGAGGCAGGTTGGCAGGGAAGGAGGGAGGTAAGGTGGGGGAAAAAGCAAGAGACTTCAAATGGATTTTGTCCGACATGCACGTTCAAATGCGAGGTGGCCGACCCTCCGTGTCACAGCGGAGAACAATGTCTCCCACGCTGCATCAGAGAAGCCATAGAGATCATGCAGTGTCTTCAAGACAGTGGCTTCTCTATCAGCGGCATGCTGTGATCAATCCTCACATCCCCTGTCCGCCGGGTCCTCCATTCTTCCCTAAGACACCTTTCTCAACAGCATTCCGCCTTATAGAAAAGGTCCTGCTTGGATTTGAACATAAGGCCCTCCTACCGGTAACTAAGTTTCAGCTGTGCTCACCATATTTCAGCTCGCAGATCTGAGAGTCCAGCTTCTGCAGGCGTTCGCATATCTTCTCCGAGGGCACAAAGTTAAGCATGCGCTTGCTGACCTCTCCCAGAGTTCCCGTGGCAGCATCTGCTGTCCCTCCGATGTAGTAACACTAGACAAGAAGAGTGACACACACAAAAATGTTGGAAACTCGGGGTCGCCATGCTACAAATGTACCCTGGGCAAGGCTTACATGGGCCGGCAACCACCATTGGCCCCTAGCTGCCACAAATTTGGTATCAAAGAAAAGAAAATTCTATTGGCTATAAAAGTCGCACAAAACATTATTCTCCAATAAGCAATTCATTTCTCGTCAAAACAAGCATTGAAAATTAAATGACCCTCTCTGGCAGCACTGCCATGTGTATTAACAATCCTGTACAGGGCAGTGCAGCATTCAATAAGAATGTGGTCATGCACACAAACAAACCACTATACAATTCAGTACTGAAAAGGCTCAAGAGGTTCCCAAGTGACCAACAGACTAAAGCCGCGTCCGCACTGGACTTAAAATGGGTAAACTAACCGAGCAAATGGGTAAATTGACCATTTTAAGTCCAGTGCGGACAGCCAGAAAGTTTTCCTCCCAGGTAACTTACCCGACTCCAGTGGGTAGTTTAACCGACCAACTTCTGCCCGGTTAAATTGACCAGGTCAGTTTTACCGAGCCGAAAAGTCCAATCCGGACACGACGTCTCGGTAAACGACTCGGTAAAAAACCACATCCGGCGCCCCGCATTGCCAGAGGCCCTAAATACCACGTGACGTGCCATGGTCCCAATACAACAATGTTGTTTACTTTTCGAGCAGGGTCGACGTGTCGTAGTTTTATGGTATTTACATCCGGTGAAAGGTCACCACCATAGCGCCCTCTTGCGTTTATACGCGCCAGTCGGTTAGTTTTACTGCGTCGTCTCGGTTAGTTTACCCGAGTCGAAAGTCCAAGTGCGGACGCCGGGAAGATTTACCCATTGGAATGTTACCCACGGGCTCGGTAAAAAATAAGTCCAGTGCGGACGCGGCTTTAGTGTTTCAACTGGCCTGCCAGTTTCATTCCAGTGAGCCTGCATTGTGCAGCAGGCTCACTGAAGTTTTGGAGACAAACAACTGAGGTGGCCGCCTCGCAGTTTAATAATAATATGCAAGAAAAGCCCTAGCAAGCAAGCCATTGAAGTGCGAGTGTGAGTGAATTCGCCACACATAAAATGACACTGCAGGACTTGGCTTTAAACTCATACGGCATCCAAACCAGGCCACCAGAGCCAGAACTCCTTGGCCACAACTGGGCCACCAGGCAATGGACTCTGGCAGCCTGGCTGGCCAAGCAAGAAAAACATGACGGGTAAGGTACCTTGAAGATCAATGAGGAACTCTTCGTCTTCCCAAACCGTTTTACACTTACAAAAGAATTCTCCTTGGTCTTGGCCGTTTTGCAGAACTTTCTGATGCCTTTCTCGATGCCTTCTCTGCCCTCGTCTCGCTGTTTCTTTGTGATGACCTTTTCAATCTTGTTCAGCGTCTCAATACAAACTGGAGTGGAAATGAAGATATTTGTTTGTTGTTGTGGCGGCACAAACATAACCAACTTGGTTTGTTACCAACTCGGTCCCTCTGGGAAAATGTGTATCAAATTTTCCCATTATATATCGGTATATGGGGACCGAGTTGATCACGGAACACATTGACCTGAAACCATAGGCCTAGTGAATGAACTTAGTAAAAAAAATAGTAGGATGGGCCTTGGGCCACAATGTTCATGACTGTCTACACAGAGATTAGGCTCCAACACATTGATTGCCCGAGCCCCGACCTCTGCTTCAAAGTTCAAATCAAAATGAAAAGAAAACAATAAAGCGTCATACACATTGTACAAACCTTCGCACTCGCCGGCTTTGAATTTAGCCTCTGCTGTCTGCGTAAGAAGGATCACGACACAAAGGGACACGGCGATGAAACCAGCTAAAGTGGTCGCGTTTGGACGGACAGCCATCTCGCTCCAAGAAAATGGTTTACACTGCACTGCTGCTACTGCAACTGCAAGTAGTATTTTAGTAAGTACACAAACACAGTCCACGAACTCGGTCCCGGCGATTTCGGTGATAAAACTCTCTTTTTTTTAAACTTACTTTTCTACAAGCAATGAAGCATGAACCTGGATATTATAACATACATCAGAGGAGGTTTCAGCAGAATGCTCTCATTTTTTCACAGTGATTCACCTTCAATCAGCTGTTGAGAATTACAACACGGTGATGCTCAATCACTTGCCGGCCACGTACGTTTATACATCATACATGTGCGTTGTATCAACGTGGACTTATTTCCTAATACATTTGTCGTCCTCGCATTGGTCAGTGGGCGTGTGACGTAGCCGGTATTTTTGACATTTCCAAGAAGGATTGCGTCACCGCTTGAGGGCGCCGGTCAGTCAGTAACCAAGATGGCGGCCTCCTTGGGAATCTATTTCGGTGGGACGACCACGTGTTTAGCAATGTGCAAGGTATGTTTGTGCCGGTTTTGTTGCCCTTTGGATCGGATGTTCCGTCACAAGTACTCAAGAGTATTCTAGAAAAGTGGAATGTAAAAACTCTTATTGTTTTGTGTCTTATTATGGAGTATGTTCGTACGAACAAGACCGTCGGTGCAGGACAGGTCGAAGCTGAAGAAACTTGGTCCCAATCCAGCTCTTTTCTATCATATGACTATGACTGTTATTAATTATTTGCGTCCATTATTTTTAAACGGGACATTGCAGTTTCGGAAGTTGATTTACAGTTACCCGGACTAATTTGTAGAAAACTTCACCCTGGGGTTTCTACAATTGCAAACTAAAGTGCAGTCTAGTAAATTCAGATAAAAATAAAACGCAACAAAACTATGCATTTAATTTTAAATGAATAACAATTTGGCAATTGATAAAACATAAAGTAATAAACAGTTTAACACTGTTGTTATGTAACAGTCATTAACAACAATGTTGGAATAAGGCTGACTCATGAGAAGGAATGTTTACTTATTATTATTACTAGAGATTGCAGCCTTTATTATTAATATTAATTAGTCTGAGTAACTTGGACCCTTACAATCGCCCTTTTTTTAATTTTGAGGGAACCAGGCGATACAATTTTTTTTATAAAGGGCGATTGTAAGGGTCCAAGTTGCTCAGACTATATTAGTAATATTATTATTGTATTAAGTATTAGTATTAGTGATGTAGTTTACAATACGACAGTCGATAAGTGGTGCTATCACTACAGGTTCATCAAGATCATATACATCATGTGTTTTGAGGTTTTGCTACACGACGATCGTGTACTGCCTGCCTTGTATTTAGAATGTAATCTTTAAGCCTTGAGCAATCTTTAAAATTGAGCAAGGGCCATTGCACAAACATAAAACGTATAGGGTTGAGGTTAGACCCATAAACAGTACCCAAATCTATCACTCTATCGGTATCAACAGTGTTATTTTCATTTGCCACAGGATGGAAAAACAGAAGTCATTGCTAATGATGCCGGTGACAGGGTAACACCTGCTGTGGTTGCCTACAATGGAAGTGACAAGGTAAACAGAAACAATATATACAACACTGCTATTAGTAATTACTAATGTCTCACAGTGATAGAGAAAGGGGTGCCATGGTCAAAATCGAATATTTAGATTATTCATTTGCAGTGCAGAAGGTTGCTGGTCTGAATCCAACTCGAACCCGAAGCTAGGAAACTCTCTCTGTTCACCTGGCAGCGAATGGGTGCCTGGCTCTCTTTAGAGCTGAGGAAGGTTTAAAGGCGACGAGGAAAGGAACTGGCCGCTCTACCTCATAATGCCTTGGCCTTGTAAGTGTGGTTCTCTTTTGAGAGATATTGGGGTCTACCGGTAGTTGTATAGAGATTCAACAATTACTGTTGGTTGACATTCTGAATTTAGGCAGATGACAAAAATCTCCAACTCAGTTTTATGATAGGAAGAAGATTGCTATGTATCCCTACAAGAAAATGGCATTGAGACTGCAGGCCTGCATTTGTTGTCCAAATGACCAGCCAGGCTAGTTGGAAATGGCCTTTAACTACCAGTAACCCCAAGATGATTTCCAGTGTCATTTGGCCAATGGGCCACTGCTAAACTATAAGGAAGTGTACATGTATATTCACTTAACACACAGCATTCTTTCCTGCTTTCCAGTCGTTCCTGCTTATGTTATGCATATTCATGAACTCTCTTTTACTCTGATTGGCCAACGTCAGAGTATAGAGCATACATGAATATAATTATGCATGAACATGATGTAATGACAATATTGGGCATTCAAACTAAGGGACCGGCCGAATAGCATTTGCGGGAAGAATGCTATTGCCGTGTAATTATACCGTAACCTACCAAACTGTAACCCTTTTTTTTCTTTTGTCTATTCACTTGGAAGGATGTTGGACTTGCGGCTAAGCAGGGCAAAATAAGAAATGCGGTGAACACAATCACCAATGTCAAGCACACCCTGGGAAGGAAGTGAGTGGATGGCAGTCCGCATGCCTGTCTAAGAGTTTCCTTTGAGAACCAGACTCTGGAATCATCTTAACAAAGATAAAGAATCTGAAAGATATAGAAGGCCTGACGTTTCGATCCAAGCAGGACTTTTCTCAAAGGCAGAATTCTGTCTGTTTCTAATCTTGCTCTAACTTCTTCAAACGTGACTTTGAATATTCATTCAACATGCAGAATTCCTCTTTAGCACTTCATTACAAACGCTGATAGACAGTCTATATGCGACCCGTTACAGCATAATGAGGATTTGGGTTTTCGAGACTTCCCACCACTGAGTATCTTATTAGCTTGCCAATGTTATCAACATTATTTCCAATGCGTTGCCAAAATCCAAAGTAACAATGGGAGAAATTTGACAAGGCAAACTCGCAGTCACAGAAACAACATTTCGAGACAAAAGGCTTTAAATTTTGCGGTCATGCACAACAGTGATTATAGCATATACGCAGACACACGTTTGGACGCCGTTTACTCAAAAAGGACTTGTGGAGTCGATGCCTCATTATGCCATCTTAGGTCACTTATCGGTTCTTTTGGATGAGGTGGGTCCATGAAGTGGTAACAATGCCTGAACCGTCTTCCCTTCCAGGGTTGAGGATCCCTTCATCAAGCAGAAGCTGAAGGAGGGCCTGGCCAAGATCAGGGACAAGAGTGGCTTCCCCCTCTTTGAGGTGGACTTCAAGGACAAGCCCACATTTGTCACGCCCAAGGACGTGACAACGCTCATCTTCAAGAAGCTGAAAGGTGAGCAGCAGATGCAGTCAGTAGAACTCTTAATTTAGAATGTGTGTGAATTCTTAGCATTTTGTATGGGCAAAGAACGTGGAAAGCTCCATCTCCCTTTCCATTTTGATGATGACCTTTTACTTTAAGGCCTGCGGCCACTTTTTTAGAACTGCGTAAGCACCAAACATTGGTACAGTACCAAATTCACAGCTGAATAAAATGAAAACTAAGCTATAAATGTTTATTCTATGCACACAACGGTCAGATACCATGTCGATGCTTCAAACATCACAAGGACATATGGTTGATTGGAAGACTTGCGGTGACACCATGTACATGTAACACATCTCTTTCGAGAAGGAGTGTGGCTCAGATAAGAGTGTGTACTCTGCCCATCGTTGAGTTACCAACTCTTTTCAGAGCTACACTCCTTCTCGAAAGAGATGTGTTGCATGGTGTCACCACAAACCTTCCACTTTAATTGTGCTTCCACCATGCAAACCTTCAAGTCTTATTTGACATAATGGTTGGTGATCCCGTTATTGCCAAAGGGGAATTTTCAGGCTAGACTCTATGAAGATGGTTTCTGATCAGAAACAAGCCGTATTCTGCCAAATCCATTCTCTCAGCCGGTCTAGACACTGTGTTTATTTGTATGACACTCTGGAAGGAATCCCAAGGAAAGGGGAGCCGCTGACTGTACAGCTTCCACCTTGATTTCTTGGTGTATTGAATGCAGATATCGCTTCGCAGCAAGGTGGCAGTGGTGATGACAAAGATGTTGTGTTGACAGCACCGTCCAGTTACACCGCTAAGCAGAGGGCATTGCTTAGGTAAGGAGATGTCTCATGGGAGTGCAATGCCTAATCATTCCTGTGAGAATCCATAGCCTGAAAGAGACACAGAAAGGCAGAGATAGACAGATAGATAGAGAAACAGAGACATTCAAAGGCAGACCTCTTTCAGAGAAAGAGACATACAGAGAGACAGACAGAAAGGTGGAGAGACATAGACAGAGCCACATAGTTACATTTATAGATAGATTGATTCCTGAAAGAGCACTGATACGTTCGTCCAGAGGTCTCGAATTCAAGTACAGTCAAAAAAATGTTTGCCAAATTTTAAATTTGTTCAAAGTTCCCAGTCAGTTTTTCAATTGGGTAGATTGAGAAACAAAGAGACAAACAGACACAGAGACAGTCAAAGATAGACATAGACAGAGAGAGAGATACAGAAAAACCGACGTAGACTGAAAAAAGGACAGAAGGAAAGAGAGACAGAAAGACAAACAGTTGTACAGAGAAATGGTCTGCAGCTCAAAGGGACACAAATACATTATGTGAGAGAGAGACATTTTCACCTAATAAGAGTTCACTTTACCCAAATACATCAGGGATTGACTGCATTGGTTTACCAGGGGCATCGCTATCTTCAATGGTAACAAAGTTTTTATATTCTAATTGTCATTGTTGTTCTCACACACCCTCGCCTCGGGTGTTTCTCTGTCTGTCTTCTCACAGCCAAGCTGCCCGGGATGCTGGCTTTAATGTCCTACGAGTCATCAGTGAAGCCAGCGCCGCCGCCTACGCCTACGGTGTGTGCGATACAAAGTCTGTGGACAAGAGGTAACAAACAGTTGAATCAAAGACCAACACCAGCAAATGCTCCAAACATGGTACTGTGTGTGGGGGGAGGGTTGTGTCTAAGGCAACTAAACATGAGGTATGTTTAAGATTGGGCTTAGCTGTTGGAGACAGCCAGTGAACTCGAGCTGAATGTGAGTCAGCAGCAGTAAGCTTTAAATGACAATATGGTAGGACATCTTGTTTCAAACCGAGGCTTAGAGGATGTTCATCAACGAATATCAAAGAATGTAAAAGTGAGGTGAATTAAAATTTGCCTAGGCCATGATTAAAGGAAACTGCTAATTACACAACTGTACTGATTTTGAGAGATTCATTCATGAAGGATAAAATGCAAGGACAATTATTATAAATGGGACAGTATGTGGTGGCAACCACACACGGGCAAGGCATAGGAAACTAAAGAGTGACCTTTTAACTTTAATACATACTAGAATATTGATAATGAATTGCTATATATCTAGTTGTGCTTAAGCAAACTTTGGTGACATTGGGTCTCTGGTCTACAATGATTTGTTGGGTGGTGTGTTTTGTTTCTGTCTGGGTAGCCACGTACTGGTCTGTCGCCTGGGCGGCACTAGCATGTGTGTCAGCATCCTGCAGGTAAGCAGCGGCATGCTGCGACTGCTGGCCTCGCAGACGGACCTCAACCAGGGCGGAGACACCTTCACCTCGCTGCTGTCCCGCAGCTGCGCCGGCGACTTCCAAAGGTGAGTCCCGCTTTTGTAAAAAAAAACTTAAAGAAGAATGAAACCCAGAGAAAAATGTTGGCTTATCTGATTGGGTGTTAAAAACAACCTACAATTACCTATGTGCTACTCACCTACGAGTTTCATAAAGAGGGAAAAAGCATGGAATTCGGTGGTCGAATTTGCGTTCCCGCAAACTGCCACCATTTTGAATGGCCCGCCAGTCACTGTGGGGGGTATGACATAATGACGGACAACTCCCGCATGGGCCCGGACGGATGTACCCCTACTACATGTACAGTACATGTATATATACCACGTGCAGTTAAACACTCGCGAGCTGAACGATGGTGTACTGCCAGGCTTTTGGATGTCAAAATACCAGCGGGATAAAGCTGGGGAAATCTTTCCATGCAGTTCCCAACAAGGACAAGAGACCTGAGTTGTTTAGGAAGTGGGCTGCGGCCATCAAAGTTGAGAAATTTTTCAAAGTCGGCTGCAAATACAGTCGACTCGCAATGACGTGATTTGTAGTGATTACTTTACTGAGGAGGATTAATTGGGAGGAGGATTGCTGGCCAAACTCACCGGCTTGAAGCCAAAAAAAATATTGAAGGAACATGCTGTACATATAATGGTACCATGGAGGAAGAAGGGGGGATATACGTACCGTGCCTTATTTTTATTTGTGCTGCAATTTGCATGCTATCGGCAACGCGACTCCAGTCGCCATCACTGTTTATTCCCTAGTCACTGACCGCAACAAGTTGTCCCAGGACTAGTATTGTGTGCATGCATACCATGCGCTGCATGCTATGTCATGTGTGCAGTGAGGTTTCAGGGAAGTGAATGACCCCTGACCCCCAATAAGCTACACACAGCTTTGCTAACACGTGTAAAAGAGTGTATGTAGATCGAGACTGTACGCAATCACCACGCTACAAATCACGTCATTTCAACTGTAATTGTAGCTGACTTTGAGACATTTCTCAACTTTGATGGCCACAGCCGACTTCCTAAACAACTGAGGTCTCTTGTCCTTGTTGGGAACTATACACAGAAAGATTTCCCCAGCTTTTTCCCGCTGACATTTTGACATCAAAAAGCCCAGCAGTACACCATCGTTCAGCTCGCGAGTGTATACAAACTGCACGCAGTATAGTAAGGGGTACATCCGTCCGGGCCCATGCGGGAGTTTTCCGTTACTATGTCATACCCCCCGCAGTGACTGGCGGGCCATTCAAAATGGTGGCGATTTGCGGGAACGCGAATTCGACCACCGAATTCCATGATTTTTCCCTCTTTATGAAACGTAGGTGAGTAGCACATAGGTAATTGTAGGTTTTTTTAACGTCCAATCAGATAAGCCAACATTTTTCTCTGGGTTTCATTCTTCTTTAAGTCAAGCCATGCATAATCGGCTGTTCCACCCAATAGGGATGTTTTTTTCTTTCAATTTTTTAGTTGTCTTTGTCTGAAGTTTTAATACAGTTGATGTCCATTCTTTCATAATCAATTGGAGGAGCCGTTAATTTCTGTCAATAAAGATGAAAAATATAGCCATTTGTGAGCTTCAACTTGCCACTTTTATCTGCCAGTTCATAAGGTGTTTCACTTTCGGTAACATATATCACTACATGAATTTCGATATATCTCAGGAATGGACCGAGCTATAGAAGTCAAACCTGTATCAAAATCCCTCCTAATGGGGAACTAGTCTTTTCCGGGGTTGGGGCGCCAGTAAGAAGCAATTCAGCCATTAACTGCCTTATATCTCCAGGAGTCACACCCTCGCTTTCATTCAGATGCAAACAACCAATTGTTATAAACCTGGCTACGGCAGCTCGGGATCACACAAAGTGGATGCAGCTTTTTCAATTCAAGTCAAACAAACAAAGGAAAAACTGACTGAGAACTTTTTAACAAATTGACAAATTTGCAAAGGAAACTTTGACTGGACCACGACTTGAACCTGAGACTTCTTGATCAACGTACCATGCTGTTCCATCTGAGCTAACCAGCCTTCAGATGGTGGCCTCCCTAATACAAATGTCTAGGGCCTGATGTTTCGATCCAAGCAGAGAAGTTGTCCTGCTTGGATGGAAGCGGCTGGCTTTCGACATTATTTTAGATTTTCATTTTGGTCATTTAAGTCAGTCAGCAGTTTGCAACAATCCTAGCAGGACCTTTATCAAAGACAGAATCTGAGCCATCAATGATGGGATTAAAGCATCAGGCCCCCCTCTGAACTCTGATGCTCCCAGGTGAGTGTTCAAAAAACCAAAGCAAAACAACAGACAAACTGTTCAGTTAGTGGAGTGTGGTTTTTTCCTCGCACCCAATGGCAGAATGTGGAAGTGCAACATTCTGGACAACAGCCGGGCCATGACCAAGCTGCAGAGTGCCTGCGAGGTCAGCAAGCACATCCTGTCCACACTGCCCACGGCCAAGTGCTCCATTGACTCACTGTACGACGGCATCGATTACCACACCAGCATATCCAGGTATGATCCCTGAGTGTGGTGCCCTCATCTACCCTCGTCGTTGCTCGCAGATCTGCGGGACTGGCGGTGTGTCGTAAGCGAAGGAAGTATAGCAAAGATGGAGCCCCTGTGACATGTTGCACTGACTCACCTCACCAATCAGGGTTTCTCTTTGACCACTTGGCTCCGGAACCCCCAAATTCTGAGCACCGCTGGTATTGTTATGCGCCGTGCCCTCCTGATCTTTGGCACCACTATTGCTCAAGTATGAAACAAAAGACACTATTCAGCAAATCACAAAACATTATGTAGCATGACAAAAGCCACACAGGTGTCCCCTTGTGCCAGGTTTGACTCGCTTGTACGCATGGTGTGCTCATCATTTTTTTTACCAGGTATTTATTGTTCCAATTGTTTAGAAAGTTTTGAAAATGGCACATTATTGCTGGGCACTTAAGAGTGGCCCGTTGCAAAGTGGCTAATGCTTCTGCCAGTGTTTATGCACACTTTGTTACACATGTGAACAAATTCCTCACTTCACTGGCGCTCAGTATATTCTTTGTTTCAGCACTGGTTTTCACTGGTTCTCCGAGTAACAAGTGTGGGCTGGTTCTTGCCATCTTTCTTTCTTAAAAATTAGTGGGCCTGACGTATGGATAGCTCTTCTCTTTCTTTCTGATGAGTTACATGCATTCCCACCTGAGACGCCATGGCATCGTTGTTAGTCAACGTATCTGATGAAGTAGTTGATGCTCCGAAAGCTCGAGCACTCTTCCCAACTGGTTTTAGTCTTTGAAGTGCTATCCATAAGTTTGTTTGTCATTCACCAGTGAGACTAACACGGCCATCTTGGCACACCTTCCTCCTAGGGTCAAGTTTGAGTCGCTCATCAGCGCCAGCGCACAGCAGAGTCTGCAGCTTATAAGGAGTACCATCTCTTCCGCCGAGATGACGCCTGCACAGATCAACAAGGTAAGCAGTGCTTCGCAGAACAGATCTCAATGAAGACACCAGAGCCCAATTTCATAGAGCTTCTAGTGCAACAAAAATCAATCTACTCACCATGAAAGGTCCTCTGTGGTTAAAATAGGATTAACTACCACACTCCATGGCAAAGCCTCATTGAATCCTCAAGTTGTTTGACATCCCTCAGTGAGACTAACGCAGCCGTCTTTGACACCTCTAATACTGTGAACCCCAGGTGGTGCTAGTGGGAGGCTCCACACGCATACCCAAGCTGCAGCAGATGATTCGAGACCTACTGCCCGAGGCCGAGATCTTAGACTCCATCAGTCCCGATGAGGTCATTGCCGTGGGCGCTGCCAGAGAGGTAACAACCGGGGGTCAAAATATCCGCTAGACCCCGCACTGAGTCTAGCACTGTCAGCATCGGTATGGAGCTTTTTAACGAAAAGTTTTACTGGACCGGGATTTGAACCTGTGACCTCATTTTGCGTAAAAGTTGTGCTCAAATATTACAGTTGATGTCTGATTAGCAATTACTTACTGCCCTACTGGCATGTAGGGCTGCAACAAAAGCCCTCCAGTCCTGTCTGTCTCGGGCCTTTCTCTGGAGTGATCCCCAGGTCTGGTGGAGGTTAGCCATTTTATTTTTCACGGTCCGTTTCCAGGTGTTTTTAGGCTGACCCTGTCTTCTCCTTCCTTCTGGAGTCCAATGTAGAGTTGTCTTTCTTACGTCCTCAGTTTCCTTTCTCATGATATGCCCTATTAACAATTACTAACTATGAAATCATTTCTTTATTCATGAAATTTCATGAACAAAAAATATGATTATGTAGCCTTTTGTTAAGCCGAGAAGGTTCCTTAACAGTAGATGGAAGACTATCCCATTGTCTAGGAAAGCTGACAAAAAGAGAATTGTGCGTATACATGTAGTTAGTGTGACCCCCATTGAGAAGAAACTGAACAGAATCACAATGCCTGGAATTAAGAGTAGCATAACTTATGACACTGGTGATTTATGTTCCGACCTTTAATGTTGAGTCACCAGCTCTTTTCAGAGTCCCACACTCCATCTCACAAGAGGTAATTTACACGGTGTCAACGCAAACCTTCCACTTCGTTCCGTCTTTTCTTGGCAGGCGGCTCTGCTGGCAAGTCGTGAGGGGAGAGAGCTCACAGAGGCCGACATTAGTGCCAGCTGCTGCACCAGAGCCATAGCCATCAAGGTAACACCCTCTGTTCACTCCAGCCTCGAAACGCCCGAAACTACCTCCTGCCCCTGAAACTGATCGTGCTGGAATCAAAATGTCTGGCCCTCTTAATTCTTGAGAGCTCCTTGTTCATCAAATCATGTTTATTGTTTGCATCAAGGAGAATGTAATTCAATTAGGGTTTGCCCTGCTCGACATGATAAGCACTGACTGCTCAGTGCTTTGCCCGATGCATGATGAAAACATTACAGGCAGCTCGGCCGCGATTCGAACCTGCGACTCCCGCTTTCTAGTGCAGACGTCTTTTTCATCAGGCATCGGGCAAAGCACTGAGCACTCAGTGTTGATCACGTTGAGCAGGGCAAACCCTCATTGAATTATATATTTATTGTTTTTCACAGGATGCTTACTAAATTGATTTTTATCTAAAAGTAACCAATAAAATTAGGGGCTGATATACAGTGTATTAATGTACTCCTAGGAGGACATTTCAGAGGTGTCTTCACAAGATCAAATTGTCCTTCCTGGGGTCAACGCATCACACCCTGCAAATTTCCTGAACAATGTCCAATATCCACCATTTCATGGGTGAGTGGGTGGTTTTTTTTTCCCAAAAAAAAACTCAGGTCACGGATTCCAGTGAAGAGGCCAACTTGGACGTGGTCATCCCGCAGCTCTCCTTCTTGCCGCTCCGGCGCCAGCACGACTTCAACGTGGCCAAGGGCCAGACCTCGGTCTGCATTCAGATCTACGAGATGCAGGAGGGCGCCCCCATTGCCGAGTCAACTCTGCTGGCTCAGGTACGCCGGGAAATGTCAAAATGCCAACAACAACAAAATACAAATGCAATGCAATGAAAAGTATATTCTACACTGCAGGGATACAATTCAAAGCTGTTTTTAAGTCTTGTGGTTGATTTCACCAAACTCATCGCTACTGATGACGGATTGCAAGGTGATGAGCGATGCTCAGAAACCACATGGCCTATCACAACTTATGATAGGTTATCTACAGTACGTTGAGTAGCGATGCATCGTAAGGCTTTGTGATATCCACGCCTCGACCACAAAACAATCTATTTGCCACTTTGCTGTGGTGACCGTGCTGCCTATTTAAAGGTAAAAGTTGATAGAAGAAACCCTAACAAAATCATTCTTGAACATAAGATGGTGTTTGAATTCTACTTCCATACCGCAAAAGCTACACTGTACCGGTACCAGGCATCAGTGCCGACCAATCAATGAAAGTATGCTCAAAGTCCAAAGACAATGTTCCCCTCAATAGGATAAGAGATGCTACCGGAAACAATACCAATACTCTCAAACTTTAGACATGTCTTTATTCCACTCTTCCTGGTTCAAAATCTTCTAGAAAAGCACCAGGAAAAAATTGATGTATCTCTATCTCTATCTCATCCAGATTGAATTTGACGGGCTGGAAACGGAATCAGAGGAAGATTTCCATGTGACGTCTGTCTTCCATTACAGAAGGTGAGTCCAGTAGCATTAGACTGGTACCTCTACCGGTACCTGCTTTACACACTGATGGGCTTAAATGTACACTGTGGATACCTTGTGGAGGCTATGGACCAGACTTAGGTTTTGCCCAGGCCATTGAACAGCTGGAAAATCCCAGCTTTTTGGACTTCTGTCAAGGTTTGACGCAAAGAAACATCTTCGAAACAGTCAAGAACCGGTTGGAGGAAGCTGCATATCGTGGCAGCCAAATCCTGGGATAGGCATGGCACTTGATGATGATGATTCAGGGTGATTGAAGCATAATTCTTCCTGTCTAATGATGAGCTGGTATGTTTTAACAAGCGGCCTTGGTTTTAAGTCCCGGTCCAGTCAAAGTATGTTTGCTATTGTTACTTTCATTTACAGAGATGGATCGCTACACATCACCTGCTGTGAGGATGTCACTGGGAGGACAGAGGATCTCACCATCGGTCCAGCCGGCCAATCAGACAGCTCCTTAGATCAGCAGAAAGACGTGTGAGCCAATGGAGCAGTGGATCTCTTTCCGGCCCCTGTGTCGATCGGTCATGGCGTTGTAGATAACTGCACCATGTACCAAAACAATCTTCCACCGCAAGAATCTGGCGATCCTGAATGATGTCTCGTTACAGGCTCAGCCATGCCGTGTAGGAAAGAGAGTAAAAAAGCCTATTAGGACAAGGCTGGTCTTGTTCACAGACTCATCTGCATTGAAAATCCACTCAGTCGTAACCACAGTCTGCCACCCTATTACCCGGTATACAAACCTTTCTTCAGCATCAATGTACTTGTACCTTGTATATCCATTCCTTAACTCAACAATTTTGACTTTCAATGATCTCAAGCATTTAGAGTGCCCGGCATTGTGATCCTGTCAAATGCAGAATGATAAAGACATAGACAGATTGAAAGGGGGGGATCCTCCCAAAACATCACTACTTAAAACTTATTATATAAAGACCATCATCGTTATCGATATCTTTTTGTAATTCACCCTCCCCCCCCCATCACAAAGGACAATGACTATTAACCACTTCACTCCAAGACCTCCAAATTTGGAGTTCTGGTGTTGTTGCTATGTGCCAGGGCCTCCAAATCCGGGCACCACTTTTGTTCTAAGTTTCTTTATTCAAAGACTTGTTTCACCCTACCACAAAGCATAAAGTAGCATGACAAAAGCCACACAGACTTCTAATTGTGCCAGGTTTGACTCCCATGTGCACATAAGGTAGTGTACTGTTATTGATCTACATTATGTGCATGTGTATTTCCCTGGTATTTATTGTTCTGGATTGTTTTAGCGAGTTTTGATAATTCAAAAGGTTTTGATCCTAGCAGGACCTTTCTCAAACTCAAAGGCAGAAAAAAAGTGATTCTGCCTTTGAGAAAGGTCCTGCTTAGATTGAAATGTCAGGCCTTCCTAATTTTTTTATTTTTGTCTTGGTCATTTTTGTCAGTAAGCAGTTTGCAACACTTTACATGATTGAAAAAAAATTTCCCAAAGACCTACATGCAAACCTTTAACCACTTCGCGCCAGGACCTCCGAATCCAGAGCTCTGTTGGCTTGACTATGCGACGGGGCCCTCTGAATCTGGGCACCACTATTGTCCACATTCTAAACAAAGACTCTTTTCAGCTTTAGAACAAAGCAATACGAATCAGTACAAAGACCCTTTTTGACGCAAGTTGCCACATGAATTGCAAGGTTAGCAGCAGTAATTGTGCAATTGTGGGACTTTTACTGTGGAGGATCGAGGGATACCGCGCTGCCGCTGAAAGCACGCGGGGGACATTGTGTTTGCATGCCACACAGCCTAACAGTCGTCGGTCTGGCATCGGAATTCCCCCCACATTCTTTACCCTAATACCGTAATCTGTACGCTTGGGTGTGGCCGACCAACTCGAAGATTTTACTGCCTGGAGTGGAGGCTGGAGTCTGCGCTCAAGGATTGATAGCACCGTACTTGCACACACACAAACAAGTCCGTTACGGTCCATTGACGACGCAGAATGGGCCCTTTTTCGAACAGATTATTGACAAAAGCAACAACGACGTCCAAATTGTGCCAGGTTTTACTCTCTTGTACCCATATTATACCCTTATCGATTTATTTCACAAATTGTTTTAGCGAGATTTGAAAATGATGCATTGTTCAAAAAACCCTGTATGGCGGTCATCGGCGCTAAAAACCCCCCCCCCCCCCGGCGCGAAGTGGTTTATTCGTGCCAGTCTTCATGTCCGGCAAAATGAGATGCCACACTTCAGACCCAGGCCGCTTTAAAAATTGGACTCGACTTTGCTGCTTGGACTGGTACGCATTTTGAGGTTAAGTCTTTCAGTCAGCCGTTTGTGACCTTGAGACCAGGCCTTGTCCTTGGGAAGACAGGAGAACCCCTGGTCAATTCTCTTGACCATCTTTAGGGCCTGACGTTCCAATCCTAGCAGAGCTTTGCTTTGCCTTTTGAAAAAGAACAAGGGCCTGTAGATTTGAGTATTTTGGGCCATTTCAGTCACTAAGCAGTTTGCAACAGTTTTGTATTACTTTCAGTCATGTATTGTGTCCTTAACACTCAATTATTATGTTATTTTTTGTATTTGTTTCCACACAGCATTTTGTTTCTTAAATTTACAGCAATCCTAATGATGTGAAAAAATGGTTTCTCCATTCACTCCCAGGAACTGGACTGAACAGTGACTGCATAAATAAGTAGATGAATAAATAAGTATATGAGAAATGGCATTGCTTCAGTTATTGGCTTATCCCTTGACTCCCTTTATTTGCTAAGCCTTTAATGCTGCTGATCTACTATGGTCATCATCACACGGTCCTCAGTTGTCCTTCATGAATGGCCATACCCTTCATTTTCTGATTGATCATTGGGCTTATTTGGAGGAAAGGACAGGTTTAAAAATCCCAAATATGTATTCCAAATATACAGCTCGCCTATAAGCTTCCAAAATGTTCAACAAAATTTCAACTGGTGCACACAAAGTTTCCAGGTTCGATCCCTTGATCATGAGATGTAAAGTATGTTTTCTTCTTCAAATTACCAAGTACAAACCCAACCTATAAATATCTAAAATTTGAAGAAAAAAAACTGGTGCAATTGGCCTATAGGCATGACCCAGAGTTTGTAACCTCAAGGTTCCAGGTTCCAGGTTCGATCCCCAGGAGATGTAAGAGTAATGTTTCTTCTTCAAAAGTACAAACCCAACCTATAAGTATCTTAAATAAAAAAAATCAACTGGTGTACGTGGCCTAACTGCATGTCCCAGGGTCTGTTACCTCAAGGTTCCAGGTTCGATCCCCTGGAGATGTCAAAGTAATTTTTATTCTTCAAATTACCAAGTACAAACCCAAGCTATAAGTATCTGAAATTTAAAGACAAAAATTAACTGGTGTACGTGGCCTAACGGCATGTCCCAGGGTCTGTAACCTCAAGGTTCCAGGTTCGATCCCTAGAGATGTCAAGTACTTTTCTTCTTCAAATTACTAAGTAAAAACCCAACCTATAAGTATCTAAAATTTGAAATAAATTCAGCTGGTGTACGTGGCCTAACGGCATGTCCCAGGGTCTGTAACCTCAAGGGTCCAGGTTCGATCCCTGGAGATGTGAGAGTAATTTTTCTTCTTTAAATTACTAAGTAAAAACCCAAGCTATGAGTATCTCAAATTTAAACAAACAAATTAACTGGTGTACGTGGCCTAACAGCATGTCCCAGGGTCTGTAACCTCAAGGTTCCAGGTTCGATCCCTGGAGATGTCAGTAATTTTTCTTCTTCAAATTACTAAGTAAAACCCCAACCTATAAGTGTCTAAAATTTAAAATAAATTCAGCTGGTGTACGTGGCCTAACGGCATGTCCCAGGGTTTGTAATTGGTGTACTGAATATACCCGTACTTCAGTTAACCCTACTGTAAGTTAGGGGATTGGGCGTTCACTCTTTCTATTGTACATGCTGTTTATTATCATAATTATCCATGACGCGCGCTACATACACGACACCACTGCCCGTCAACGATATGCCGGATTTTGTTTTTATAACTAAATAATATAGTTCCTCCGTGTATAGCCTACAAGCACTTGTGAATGACCACTGCAGCCATCGTGTAACATCGTTTTCAATGGATTTCGTGTTGAGAGGGAGAGGGAGAGGGAGAGGGAGAGAGAGAGGGAGAGGGAGAGGGAGAGAGAGATGGAGATGGAGCCTGGAGAGGGAGAGGGAGAAAGGTCCTTCCTGATCCCAATCAATCTATTTCAACAGTAAATCCCATGAACAAAAGGAAGGTAAGACAAAATTCATTCACTTTGAAGACTGATATAAATTGTTATTTTCCCTTGCATAAATTTACACATAAGATCCAAAATCATTTGAAAGACAATCAACAGGATAACTAAGTATAGGAAAAAATATAATTTTTCGAAAACCATACAAACTCAGCACGCAAGCATTATCGGAGGAAAAAATTCTTTATATACAAGATTGTACACAATTTTCTTACTAAAATGTAAAGAAAGCACATGGTTCTTGGAAGTACAAGGTAACAAACACCATGATCAAATCTATTGGCAAACTATATGGAAACTGAAAAGGCCTGAACAAACCAGCATGAAATCTGTCTGGATCCATGGTGAAAATGGTCAACCATTGGCAAACCACAATAGAACCATGAAAACACAATGAAATCATGTTGCAATAATGATAAATGTGTGGTAATACCATACATGTACTTGAACTGTAGAAAAACCACAGTCACTCCATGGCTGGCCATGGTGTTCAGGCCCCAGAAATGTTTGATATAGTGCTCTGTACATAATGGCCCTACGCAAAAGGGACTGTTGTACATGTACAACGAAATGAAATCATGTTTAACAGCCATGGTACTGTAAAATGTGTGGTAAAAAACCATGCAAGAACTATGGTAAAACCAAAATCAGTCCATGGTAAGGCAGAAACCGTGCACAGCACGTGTGCTGTTGTGGCATTTTATAGGCTGACATCTGACCTTTGACCAGTCTGTTCGTCCTCTCTCCTGATCAGTGTGTACAGTCAAGGAGAAAGCAGTGTTAGGCCGTGTCAGAAACAGGTTTCCAGAGCTACAGCTAGGACTATTGTCTTTGCATCTTTCGTTTATTTACCTACATGTAGACCTAGCTCTAGACGCCCGCTTCGGATACGGCCTAAGTCTAACTGATGGATAACAACACCTTAAGGATAGCTCTTAATCACTTTGCGGGGAGCGCCAGTGGTGTTGCTATGTGCCAGGCCCTCTGAATCCAGGCACCACTATTGTCCAAGTTTTAAACAAAGACTCTTATCAGCCTACCACAAAATAATACTGTATGTAGCATGACAAAAGCCAAACAGATGTCCAATTGTGCCAGGTTTGTCTTGCTTGAACACATGGTGTGCTTCTTTTGATCTATTTCACAAGTATTTATTGTTCAAGATTGTTTAGTGCATTTTGGAAATGGCATATTACTTTTAAAAACCCTGTGTGGCGGTCGTGGGCATTGAAAAGTGGCCCAGTGTGAAGTAATTATTAAGAGACTGACCAGTTGGGGAGAGTGCATAAGCTTTTGTAGCGCCAACTACTTCATCTGGTGAAGAAGTTGTTGCTAAGGAACCCCATGCACTCTTCCTGACTTGGGCCAATTTCATAGAGAAGCTTAAGCATGACAATCTGCTAAGCGTGAACATTTTTCCACGTGTAAACAGGAGTACAAGGCACATTACGAGTGATGTCAATTGCATCTGACTTGTATTCCACTATTCATGAAACACAAGTGCAGCTTGGGTTGGTAAAGTGATCTTGCGAATAATGACATTTTGTGCTGAAGCAAATGTTAGTGCTTAAGCAGCTCTATGAAATTGGCCCCGGGTTTGTCTTTGAAGTGCCGTCCTTAAGCTGTTATTCTCACGATTCAGGAGAAGGCCGTATCTGCCACGCCAGAGACATTGACCAGCTCCCTGGTGGGACTGCAGCCTCTCCTGCGAGGCTCCGGAAGGTTCCTGAGCTGGCGAGTGGCCCTGGGGAAGCGCTCGGTCAGTAACTGCCTCTCCCGAGCTGTGGGAACTGGGACGTCAGGCTCCTCACTGACTTTGGTCACCAGAATGTACCTCCTACAAAAGAAACCCAAAATAGATTGCTTAAAGATTAATCAAACAAACAAAGGAAAACCTTACTGGGAAACTTTCAAAAGTTCCCAGTCCGTTTTTTTCTTTCATCAATCTCTAACGTTTCGATCCTAGCAGGACCTTTCTCAAAGGCAAAGAAGAGAGGTCCTGCTAGGATCACAAATGTCAGGCCCTCTAACTTTTTTTTATCAACTTCAGTTTTTTTCTTTGTTTGTTTGACTTGAATTGAAAAAGCTGCATCCGCATTGAGTGATCCAGTGCTGTTGCTGTTCTAGCCAGGTTTACAACAAAATTGATTGTTTGCATCTGAATGGAAACGGGGATGTGATCCCTGGAGATATAAGGCAGTTAATGGTAGAATTGCTTCTGACTGGCACCCCTACCCAGGCAAAGACTAGTTGACTATTTGGGAGGCCAACATCTAGGGGCTGGATAGCTCAGATGGCCAGGAGAGAGCGGGTACATTAATCCAGAGGTCTCAGGTTCAAGCACCAGTCCAGTAAAAGTTTTCTTTTATTGATTTTTGTTTCGAATTTTACTTACAGATTAATTGAAAAAGGAAAGGAAACTGATTTTCCTAAACAAAGCAAACATTAAGGTCAACCGAGAAGAAAAGAGAATATAAATGAAGTAAAGGCACAAAAAGGATCCTGCTCCGAATGTCACACATATTCTAATAGGGGAGCCAGGAGGACCTTTCAGCACCATAGATATCAACACTGACCTGGTCTTGCTCGGTATGGACTTGATGCTCTGTGGTCGCTTGACCAGAAGCGTGCCTGGGTGGGAGCGGTCCGGCACCACCTCCTCAAAGATGTCCTCCTTGGGGAGGCGGGGCTTCTCGGCAGGGGGCGGGGCCTGGCTGATTCTAAACCTGGTGAGGGGGAGCAGGGAGAGGCTGTTATGTACGGTAGTTTGTCACCTTCAAGTAATCTTGACCATCTCGTCTTAGCCTGTGTTAAAACCCATCATCACCCATCCCATCCTAAAAAACCTCCACCTACATGTACCGGGTATCCCCATCCATTTCACCCACTACTCCAAAGCTACATGTACATCGACCCATCCTATCCTAACCAAACCCTTCCGCAATGTCTCCACCTGTGCCAACCCGCCCTGTCACATCACACCCCACCCCACTAAAACCCCATCCCATCCCATCCCATCCAAGCCAACCCCATCCTGCCTCACCATATCCCATTCCATCCCATCCATTCCCATGTAGCGTATCCCATCCAAACCCATCCCGCACCACCCTGTCCCATCCCATCCCACCCCTATCCCATCCTATCCCATCCCATCTCATCCCATGACATCCCATCCCATCCCATCTATCCCATCTCATCCCATCCCACCCAACCCCATCCCGCACCACCCTGTCCCATCCCATCCCACCCCATGTGTCCCCATCCTATCCCATCCTATCCCATCCCAACTCATCCCATGACATCCCATCCCATCCCATCTATCCCATCTCATCCCATCCCACCCAACCCCATCCCGCACCACCCTGTCCCATCCAATCTCACCCCATGTGTCCCCATCCTATCCCATCACATCCCGTCCCTTCCCGCCCCATCCCATTCCATCCCACCCCCATTTCCACCCATGCCCCCTTACCTGTAGGGTCTCTCTGAGCTCAGGTCCTGCTCCTTGCCCTGCCCAAATGCATGTCTTGGCCGGACGGGAGGCGGTGGTGGTGATGATGATGGCATCAGTCTACCCGCTGGGGCGCTCTGACACCGCTTCATCTCATGCAAAGAGGTGTCCGACCTCGTTACATACACTGCACAAGATAAAGACACCAATCACTTATTACAACCAAGATGCTCACAATACAATTCCCAGGAAACAAAGCATGTAATCCAACTATGTTGCAAACTGAAATTTCATGCTAACCATGGAAAGGCTAACAATTCAAGATGAAAATACACCTTTCTACTAAACGTCTCATTGTTTCAGAAAGGCTCTCCTAGCATGCCTAGCATACATCTTTTTGAGAAAGACTCTCTTAGCATTGATACATTATTTTGAGAAAGACTCTCTTATACATCTCTCTTTAGACTCTCTTATACATCTTTTTGAGAAAGACTCTCTTAGCATTGATACATCTTTTTGAGAAAGACTCTCCTTAGCATTGATACATCTTTTTGAGAAAGACTCTTAGCATTGATACATCTTTTTGAGAAAGACTCTTGTATACATCTCTCTTATACAAAGACTCTCTTATACATCTCTCTTTAGACTCTCTTATACATCTTTTTGAGAAAGACTCTCTTAGCATTGATACATCTTTTTGAGAAAGACTCTCTTAGCATTGATACATCTTTTTGAGAAAGACTCTTAGCATTGATACATCTTTTTGAGAAAGACTCTCGTATACATCTCTCTTATACAAAGACTCTCTTATACATCTCTCTTATACAAAGACTCTCTTATACATCTTTTTGAGAAAGACTCTTAGCATTGATACATCTTTTTGAGAAAGACTCTCTTAGCATTGATACATCTTTTTGAGAAAGACTCTTAGCATTGATACATCTTTTTGAGAAAGACTCTTAGCATTGATACATCTTTTTGAGAAAGACTCTTAGCATTGATACATCTTTTTGAGAAAGACTCTTAGCATTGATACATCTTTTTGAGAAAGACTCTTAGCATTGATACATCTTTTTGAGAAAGACTCTCTTAGCATTGATACATCTTTTTGAGAAAGACTCTTAGCATTGATACATCTTTTTGAGAAAGACTCTTAGCATTGATACATCTTTTTGAGAAAGACTCTTAGCATTGATACATCTTTTTGGGAAAGACGCTCTTAGCATTGATACATCTTTTTGAGAAAGACTCTTAGCATTGATACATCTTTTTGAGAAAGACGCTCTTAGCATTGATACATCTTTTTGAGAAAGACTCTTAGCATTGATACATCTTTTTGAGAAAGACTCTTAGCATTGATACATCTTTTTTAGAAAGACTCTTAGCATTGATACATCTTTTTGAGAAAGACTCTCTTAGCATTGATACATCGCTTTGAGAAAGACTCTCTTAGCATTGATACATCTTTTTTAGAAAGACTCGTAGCATTGATACATCACTTTGAGAAAGGTCTCACTAGGATCAAAACATCTCTTGGAGAAATATCTCTTTCAAATATCTCTTTCATAAGGATCCTACAAGGATCGAAACATGTCTGATGAGCACCCTGCCAATCAGACGAATATGAGAGGCAACAGTGGATGATCACACTGGAGCACAGCACTCGAGATGTGGGAGGACGAAACATGTGAAACAACTACTTGGGGAGTGGACAACCTACCGCCACGAGGAGCTGGTTCATCGCTTCCCTCGGCAGCGCAGTGATGGTGACCCAGCAGGGCTTTCCTCCTCTGCCTCTGCCTGAGCTCCAGGAGACGACGCCGGTCAGCAGCACTCTGGGCCCTCTGCTCCTTCTGCTGCTTCAGGAGGTGATGCCTGAAATCCCACATTTCCAAAAATGGCATTGTTTATCATTCTCATTTCTGTGATTCAACGAGGGTTTGCCCTGCCCGTGATAAGCATTGAGTGCTCAGTGCTTATCACGTCGAGCAGGGCAAACCCGAATTACATTCTCCTTGATGCAAACATCATGTTATATCTACATATTATCTAGATACAGTATTATGTACATATTTCTTTCGTCAATTTCACCAAACTAAATGTACATGTACATGTACATGTAGCTTACATTCAATCGCAATGACCATGAGCGATGGAAATACGCCATATTGTGTGCCACCATCACTGTGAAAAGTATATCCTACACTGCAAGGATAAAATTAAACGCTGTTTTCAAGTCTTGTGGTTGATTTCACCAAACTCATCGCTACTGATAATAGATTGCAAGGCGATGAGCGATGCTCCAACACCATACAGCTCATCACAACGTACCCGTACTATAGGATATCCATAGTAAGTTGAACTACGATACATCACAATGCTTTGTAAAATCACCCCTAGAGTAATATGCAAAAACTGCTTTGAAAATGATCAAAATGCAAATATAAAAATTTAGGAGAGCCTGACATTGAAATGCTAGCAGGACCTTTCTCAGTGATTGAAATGTCAAGCCCTCTGTATTTTTGATATTGTCATTTCTGGTTTTTTTTACTAAAGTAGGAGGGCTGGATGGCTGAAGTGGTAGACCACTGTCAAATTGAGAGATCTCAGGTTCAAAGTTTTTTCTCTGACACTATCTCCATGGAACCGCAAGAACTTCGCAGACATGTCACGTGACAAACTCTCCTCCGAACGCACAACAGCATCACAGCATCATGTGACATGTCTCCATCCAATGACAGAGCCCGCCCTTTACCTGACGAGCATCTTCTCCTGCCAGTTGTCCTCAAAGTGAAGGCCGTCATTCCTATAAATGTGCCTGAGATCCACAGGACTCCTGTACGACAAAATCCAAAATCATATGTTGTCTCTTTCAGGGAATACTGTGGTGTTGTCTGCCTCAAAAATACTCATACAATTAACTTGTATGTACCGGTACATGTACACATACATGTACTAGCTGCCGACCAATCAGTTTTTAGCAGAAGTAATCCTTAATGTCCTTTAACACAGGTTGGCAGCTATGCGTACATTAGATGCCAAGTCTAGCACATCTTATCTAAAATATCAAATACAACAAAAATATCAATGATAGTAATATAACAATTGGTTGTTTGCATCTGAATGAAAGCAGGGGTGTGATCCCTAGAGTCCTTGGAGATATATGTTAAATATGAATTACTTCTGACTGTCGACCCCACCACGGCAAAGACTACATGTAGCTGACTATTTGGGAAGGGCTGGATAGCTCAGGTGGGAGGAGCACTAGTACGTTAATCCAGTCAGTCCCTGTCCAATCAAAGTTTTATTCACCGATTTTCCAATTTGTTCAATAGTTCCCAGTCAGTTTTTCCTTTGTTTGTTTGAAAACTATCAAATAGATATCATTTTAGGCTAATTATCTACTCTTTTTAATAAAGTCAAACAACAGGAAACGTTGACTGGGAATCTTTAAACATTTTTACTTTTAGCAAGGAAAGTTTGAGTGGACAGGTACTTGAACCCGAGACCTCTAGCTGAACATACCAGCAGTGAGCAGTCTAACCACCAGAGCTATCCAGCCCTTCCAAAATAGTCGGAGATCTTTGTCTCTTCATTTGTCTCTTCATAGAAATCTAGCCAATACCTCTATCGCCTCTGATGAATTAAAGCCTGTCCAAAAAAAAAAGGAAAAAAATAAAGAAATGGCACTGCTGGTAGACACTTACCCAGGACAGCTCAGGTATCTGGCTATTGGGGATTTGTGTCCGTCAAGGGGTTCCTGAGTTTGGTAAGAGTTTCATACAGGTAACTAAACACAGTGTCCAGACTAGCTAAGAGAATAGATCTGGCAGATTACGGCTTGTTTCTGATCATGGACCAATTCATATAAGAGCCTACATGTAGCATAACAATTCCCCCATAGCAATAAAGGGATCACCAACCATACATGTATGTCAAATAAGACTTGACGGTTGGTGCAAAGTGCAAAGTGGAAGGTTTCCAGGGACAACATGTATAATCATCTCTTGTGGAACTCTGAGTGGGGGGCTCTGAAAGGAGCCGGTAACTCATTTCAGAGTCACACTCCGTCTCACAAGATGATGATGTGCATGGTGTCACCTCAAACCTTCCACTTTGTTCCCAAGTTTGGCAATTAAAGTCCTGCTAGGATCTGAAAGATCAGGCTATTCCTCACAGCTCACATTGTTCTTCTTTTTTTTGGCAGAGTCAAATCTTTACGTGTACTGTAGTTGTGGTGGTGAGTGTACAGATTGATTACCAAAAGGGGTTCAAAGGATTGGGAAGGGGCGGAGGAATCAAAGAGGTCGTCTTTGGCAGAGTTTGGATCATGTTTCCACAGTCATACTGTACCTCCCTCTCCACGTTCACATAAACGTTCGCGCTGATCGTATGCGGAGGAACCTGTGACAATCCTGACGACCTTCCTGAAAAGGCAAAAAAACAACATTAAACCATTAGGGACGTGAGCAGTTGTGAGTCTGTAGACAATGCAGAAAAGAAGCTTGACTACTATGGACTGTCAACGATTGGTGAAATCATAACTGTGTAATATCATAACTTGTGATCAGCCGTGTGACTATGGAGGGTACAGTCCAGGGCTACAGCATTACTTGGAATACCCACATTGGGTTATTCAGTATAAGCCTTTGAGAAAGGTCCTGCTAAGATTCATGTATTGTAGGTCATTTAGTCAGTGAGCAGTTTGCAACATTTTTTTGTAATAATTTCATCATAAGCTGAGTTAAAAAAAAGGATCATAGGCTTTGTAATATCATAACTGTGAAACACTGGGGCATAGATCTTTTCTATATGGAGCCCCTGGATTACGGAGCAAGTTGCCAGCTGAAATCCAACAATCTCAGTCTATTACTATTACATTTATTATTTGGGTTCTCTTTCTGTTTGTGTTTTAACTTGGTCCATTTGTGGGGAGGTTTTAATAGTTTTTTTCTATGTATTATTGTTTGGTAAAGTAATTTTGGGATAATTTAGTTTAAGTGGTTTAAGTCGATTTTTAAATGAAATTTGATTGTTTTTATGTAATGCGCGTACGCTCATTTTCATGAAGACCGTGCAATATAAATATTATTTTATTATCATTATTATTATTGTGATCAGTCGTAGGCTGTGGAGGCTTCAGAACAGTGGAGTTACAACGGATGACAAGGTCTTTGTATAATTATATCAGACCAATGGTTGTATCTGTCAACAGTGCCATTACATTAGGTCTGGCAGATCGTCTCTTCTAACCTTCGGCAGTGTTGGGCCTGGCCAGGCGTCCTTCCAACTCCTGCCTGACCAGAATGGGCTCCATAGAAGGCGCTCTGGCGTTGGATGTCTCCTGATCAGCACGGCTGCGGTCTCTCTCTGGCCGCCTGACACTGACCGGCCTCGGGGGCAGGGCTACGGGTGGTCTGCCGGTCCTGGCCAGTGAGATATTACCTGCAGCGCTGGCCGTCCTGGGCATTGCAGCAGCCACTGGCTGGTCTGCAGTCACCAAGCTTGACAGCGGCGTGCCGTCCATTTCCTATTGAGCAAAGGCAATTTGCAGAATCATTCATCGTTAGTATGATTTGCACTGGTGAAAATGAAATATCAGAGCTAAGCATGCTGTGCTAACTACTGTACACATCAGGTACCGGGTAGGGCGAATGCTGTACTAACTACATGTATACACATCATATACAGTAGGGCAAATGCTGCACTAACTACACACCAGGTAGGGCAAATGCTGGGCTTACTACACATCAGGTGAGGCAAATGCTGAACAGCATCGCATCAGGTACATGTAACTCTTCTTTTGCCAATCTTTTCAGTTGTCTTCAGAACCACACATACTCACAAGAGATATTTTCACGTGGCCTCGCGGCAAACCATCCTTGACTTGCTACCGGTACTTCCCCCATAAATACATGCAGCCTGAAATCTTAAGGATTGCAACCCGGACAGGACTCACTTGGTCTGAGTCGTTCGGCAGCCCTTGTGCTCGCGACGACCGGCCACTGGCTAAGGAGGGCGAGGCCAGGCCTCTCTCGGGCGTGGCAGGGTTGGCAGAGTGGGGCCTGGTGGCATGGCCAAGAGGCGAGGGGGAGGGCGAGGGCGAGGGCCAGGCCCAGTTGGAGCCCGGGTCGGGGGTGTCGGCCGGAGTCGGCGGCGCCTGGTCATGGGGACTCCTGGAGCGCAGCGGGTTGTACTTGTTGGCAATGGCCATGCGGGAGGCTGCCTTGTACATGGCTGTTGTGCCTAGGTGAAAAGGGAGGGAGCAGATCACTGTGAAAAATCTAAACCGTGAAGGATTTCAATCCACCTTTTCCCAGACCCTAGAGGTCCAACATTTCGATGGCAGCAGGAGCCTTCTCAAAGGCAGAATGCACAGGGGAAAGCAGTTATGCCAGGGGGAGAGGCAATAGGACATGACAGAAGAAGTGTCCTGTTGCCTCCCACCTCAACTGTTTTTGTCCTTGCCATTCTGCCTTTGAGAAGTGTCCTGCTAGGAAAGGCCCTTTCAATGTGAAGATCTGAACTGGAAAATTGGGTGAACATGTCATGCTGCTGTGAAAAACGAAATTCAAGGTGACTTCATGGACCCTTTTAAAGTGAAATCACCCTGAATATTTCACCTCATGTGACCTGATGAGGACATCCTAAGGTGTGGTGTAAAAGACAATAAACTGATAAAAAAAATGAATATCTAGGGCTGAATAGCTTAATAGCTGGTAAAAGCATTTGTTACACAATGTCAGAGGTCTCAGGTCCAAGTCTCGGTCCAGTCAAAGTTTTCTTTGTAATTTTTTTAAAGTTTTGAAAATGTCTGTCAGCTTATCCATTATTTGTTTGAAAATAAAAAATGTTCTTACTGTCTTACCTTCACCCAAGTCTGTGGCCACCTCATCGCCGTGGATTGACGGACTACTGACTGGTACCCCGCCACTTCCAACGGTTCCCAAAGAGGCCGCAGATGCTGCAGACACTGCCGACGCGGCGGAGGCTGCCCTCTGGAGACCGATCTCATCATCAGAACTAACGACTGCTGACTGAGGGGTGATTGAAAATCAAATAAACTGATTACTCAAGGGTAAGACAGTTGTCACTTCCAGTTCTACTTGCGTCGTGAGGTTACCACAATCTTGCTTTATTATCGTGATCATCGTCATTATTACAACTCCAACTTGCTAACCATGTACAACCCCCCCAGGCGCCTAAGATCCTCTGATTCCCTTTTGCTTGCTGTTAACAGATTGCTGTACTCTTTGTTAATAGTTATGATTGTTCTTAATCATTTGTTTTTCTTGTACTGCGCCATGAGCGTTTCTTGAGACGGATACCGGCGCCCTATAAATGCCCGTTATTATTATCATCATTATTATTATTATCATTAGTATTATTCTTTCATTAATTTATGCACTGGAGCTTCTTCTTCTTCTTCTTCTTCTTCTCTCGTATGTCAATCACAGCAGTCAACATTGGCAATTACTGAGGTACATGTAGGTGACCAGCTCTGGTTTATCTACTTCTGCGAGTGGACATGGGGGTCTCATCACAGGGCACTCGTTAATGATGTGCTCATCAGGGAATGACGTTGGGTGGGAACTGCTATACGTCCCCGTCGTCCACCCCAGGTAGTTTCCCGTACTAGCGAAACTAGCGAATTTTGCAGTAAACCTTTCATCACAGCTCAGCGCACTGGAGCGGATGAACACTACTATCCAGCCACATTAGTCCGTACGGGACTGGGACAAGTCACACCTGGAGGGATCAGTGACACACTATGCCTTCACCTCTACAGTGCTTCATCAAAGGCCTATGAGAGTGCTTCATCAAAAGCCTATGAGACATCAGGCCAGGATATGATCTTCCTAGGCCCGCCCGGTCAATGGTGAACTGCCTGCGGAGTGGCGTTGGTCGTTTTGAGGCCCATTTGTTCACATGGAGGCCTGTCACAATGCCCTGCCCTTTGTCAGGAGACTCATAGTAGCCACACTCCGAGCCACACTCCTCAAGAGAGAAGTGTTAAAAGGTGTCACTACAAACCTTCCACTTGGTACAGTATAACATAGGCTTGTTTTAGCTTAGCAGCTGCTCGCCTTTGTAACTTACAGTGTCTGCAGCTGCCAGCTGGGCCGATTTGGGCTTCTTCCAGTCCTCCAGGATGGACCTCTGGCCCGATCTCTCCGGTTTCTGCTTGGCCGGCTTGTCCTTAGCCTTGGCCGGCTTATTCTTGTCCTCGGCCTTGGGGTCTGCTCGGGGCACCTTGGGAAGGCCGGGGACGGAGACCTTGGTCCGTGGCTTGACCCCTACCTCCGCGGTCTTGGGGCCAGACGTTGCTGCCTCGTCTGAACCAGCTGCGGACGCCTTGCTTTCCTTCTGCACCACAAGGACAAAGGAATGTCGATTCCTATCTTCAGCATTCCTGGGTCCCTCTGTATCTCCTTCTTTCCTAAGCCCCTATAACCATGAGTGGCTTTATTGCTTTCATTTAGGCGAAATTGCATAAGAGACACACACACGTCTACAAGAAGTGTCCTCAAGTTTGGTTTTCTACCGGTAGAATACAATTCCAGGCACTGACTGTGCTGTGGATGAATGTCCTACTCGTTGAAAACTGTTCTCAAATGATAGCAAAATTGGCAATGTCAAGGCATGGGAGGGCATTGATTTTGGATTTGGGTTGTTTATTTTATGGGGGTTCAAAAAATATCTCTACCTTGTCTACAGTGCCGCCTTCCAATGACATGTTCAGCTTGGTCACGGTGGTGGACCTGGATTCAGACGGAAGTGCGGGGCCGTTGTCGGGCGTGGTCTCGGGGGTGCGGCCAGACTGGTTGGATGCTGCTGATGCCGCTGCAGCCGCAGCCCGGTCCCCGACCCGTGCCCTCTGCCCCGCCTTGGCCTTCTTCTTGACGGGGGTCTTCATCCGGGAAGGGCCAGAGGGTTTCTGCCAAAAAGAAAAAAAGTAACAAATCCAGAGTGAGGAACGAAGAAAATGGAGTCACACCAGTTCTATCTTCAACTGCAGACAAAATTACTATACACAAATACTGCTCATCAACTCCAATGAGCAAAATGAAAATCTCAAAAAATGTAGAGGGCCTGATGTTTCCTTCATACACAGTAGCATGACCTTTCTCAAAGGCAGGACCTTTCTCAAAGGCAGGACCTTTCTCAAAGGCAGGACCTTTCTCAAAGGCAGGACCTTTCTCAAAGGCAGGACCTTTCTTAAAGGCAGGACCTTTCTCAAAGGCAGAACCTTTCTCAAAGGCAGGACCTTTCTCAAAGGCAGGACCTTTCTCAAAGGCAGGACCTCTCTCAAAGGCAGGACCTTTCTCAAAGGCAGGACCTCTCTCAAAGGCAGGACCTTTCTTAAAGGCAGGACCTTTCTCAAAGGCAGGACCTTTCTCAAAGGCAGGACCTCTCTCAAAGGCAGGACCTTTCTCAAAGGCAGAACCTTTCTCAAAGGCAGGACCTTTCTCAAAGGCAGGACCTTTCTCAAAGGCAGGACCTTTCTCAAAGGCAGGACCTTTCTCAAAGGCAGGACCTTTCTCAAAGGCAGGACCTCTCTCAAAGGCAGGACCTCTCTCAAAGGCAGGACCTCTCTCAAAGGCAGGACCTTTCTCAAAGGCAGGACCTTTCTCAAAGGCAGGACCTCTCTCAAAGGCAGGACCTTTCTCAAAGGCAGGACCTCTCTCAAAGGCAGGACCTCTCTCAAAGGCAGGACCTCTCTCAAAGGCAGGACCTTTCTCAAAGGCAGGACCTTTCTCAAAGGCAGGACCTCTCTCAAAGGCAGGACCTTTCTCAAAGGCAGGACCTCTCTCAAAGGCAGGACCTCTCTCAAAGGCAGGACCTCTCTCAAAGGCAGGACCTTTCTCAAAGGCAGGACCTTTCTCAAAGGCAGGACCTTTCTCAAAGGCAGGACCTGTCTCAAAGGCAGGACCTCTCTCAAAGGCAGGACCTCTCTCAAAGGCAGGACCTCTCTCAAAGGCAGGACCTCTCTCAAAGGCAGGACCTCTCTCAAAGGCAGGACCTATCTCAAAGGCAGGACCTCTCTCAAAGGCAGGACCTCTCTCAAAGGCAGGACCTCTCTCAAAGGCAGGACCTCTCTCAAAGGCAGGACCTCTCTCAAAGGCAGGACATTTCTCCTCTCAAATAGCCATGATGATCCCCCCCCCATAATTATCAGTTCTGATGAAAAAGCAAACAAAGGGGGAGGTACATGTACACGTAGAGAACACATTGTAGTGATTGCTTATCGTGAATGAACAAATAAATTACCTTATCTTTTTCTGGAGCACTCTTGGTATCTTCCTGGACAGCCATGGGCTATTAAAGAAAACAATCAAACCAATTCAATAAGCCAAGACTAATTTCTCACAGAATTTTTGCAAAAGTTTACAAATTTATTTTCTTTGGCAACTTCTTTCATAACTGGAGGGAATCAGGACTGGACCAGACAGATCCCAAACATCACTGTGAACGCCCTGAAAATCTTGTGAAAATGTCGCATTGCCATGATGAAAAGAAAATTCAACTGCAGTTTGATCACTTTTCATACCCATACACTGTACCTTTCTTCACCAGCTTGTCATGTTTATTCAAGGCCACCATTCTAAATGGTAAATGGCTGCAATGCCCAAGACTGTGTAGCACAATTACACAGACTAGACCAGCACCTGGAATTGAATCACCCCACCCCACAGCTGGACCTTACCACCCTAGATATTCACAAGGGCTTTTCGTCATTGTCTTTGATCTACACTATACCTTTTAAAGCCCCTACACAACATTGGTCGAGGTCAAAGAATATCATCCATACGTTGTCTGATCCAACATATGCATTAAATAGCACACCTGTGAAAATTTCAGCTCAATCCACCAACCGAGTCTTGAGAAAATCGTGAAAACCGCTTCATTTGTTTCGCGAAAATGCAGCATTCAATGCGGTACTGTTCCGAAAATATTTAAGATCTCAGTGAGACGTAAACTATTTCTTTTACTCTTTTCTCACAAAATACAACATTTTAGACAGAAATATTTCAGTGCAAGGTTTCTACCACAACCATCTTCAAACTGTATAAGTTTCATGTACATTGTACATCTGTGAACATTTCTGTTTTTCGATCTTTCCAATGTTGTGTAGGGACTTTAAAGATGTCCGCATCACGTCACAAGGGGAAATCTTCTGGGCAAATTCACTCTAAAAGAGTCCATGAAATCACCATAAATTTCGGTTTTCACAGCAGCATGACATATTCACCTAATGTTCACGGTTTTGATCTTCACAGTGAAAGGGCCTTTCCTAGCAGGACCCTTCTCAAAGGCAGAATGGCAAGGACAAAAAACAGAGAGAGCTGATTAGGTTGGAGGCAACAGGACATACAGGACACTTCTTCTGTCATGTCCTATTGCCTCTCCCCCGGCATAACTGCTTTCCCCAGTGCATTCTGCCTATGAGAAGGCTCCTGCTGGCATCAAAACATTGGCCCTCTAGGGTCTGGGAAAAGGTGGATTGAAATCCTCCATGGTTTAGATTTTTCACAGTGATCTGCTCCCTGCCTTCTCACTTGGGCACAACAGCCATGTACAAGGCAGCCTCCCGCATGGCCATTGCCAACAAGTACAGGAGTCCCCCAACAAATATTGCCTCCCCACCCCCAGCTTAATACTGTATCTGGGATCAAAACATTGGGTCCTCTAGATTCTGGGGAAATTTGGGACTGCATACCTGCGGCGTTGCGGCCAGCTTGAGTGGTTTTGGGATGGGCACTGCCTTCAGGGGCTTGAGCAGGGACTTGGCGTCAATCTTCATCTTGGACAGGCTGTACTTGGACACTTCCTCCTCGGGAGGCTGGCTGAGGTCCGACAGACGGATGTCCCCCGCTCCCAGCTCCTTGGCGCCCTTCTTGGCAGCTGCCTCGTCCACAGCTGTCGGAGAATGATAGGAAAGAGAAAAAGAGAGAGCATAAGTTGCAAGGTTCATTCTTTTAGAGAATGTTGGTCCTTGAAGGTGATGGTGAAATGGCATGATACTATGCATCAATTATACATCTGGGCATTGCACACTATACACGACAACCTTATGGCCTTATCAATTCTTCACAGCAGCTTAAGAAAGAAAATTTGTCAGAGCCCTTGACTACTTATGCAATCTGCAAAAGGTGGGTGTCTAGGCCTGGAGCATGTAATTCTCTTCTTCGTCCTCCCCTCACTTTTCTCCTCCTCCTAAGCCCCTCGTCCTCCATCATCAACATTGTCATCATAAGGAGAAAGGTGACCAAAGTCACATGGTGTATTGTTGCTGGTAGCGACATTTCAGTTGCTGCTAACCTTCACCAGGCAACTGAAGAATGTGCACTGCGGCGTCCGTTTATATCTGCTTCACCGGTTATCATCACTGTCATCATCATTGCCATCACAACCAACAACGTCATTGCCATCACAATTGTCATCATCATTACCATCACAACCGACAACCTCATTGCCATCAATTGTCATCAACTTTACCATCACAATTGTTATCGTCATTGCCATTATCACTGTCATCAACGTTATTGTCACTGTCATCATGTCATCTTTGTCTTCATCATCTTCTCCTTGCGTATGCATGAGGCAAGCAGCAATTACAGTATGTTATGTCCCTTATTTAAGCGCTGCACCCAGCTCAGAGTTTGTGGGTTTGGGTATAAAGTGAGGTCCACATCCTCTGGTGGTTGGCGGAGGTCTGGGCAATCTCGAACAATATGCTGCGCAGTTTGTTCAGATGCACCGCATCAACAGGCCAGGGATGGACGTCATCCTAATCACCACCCACTCCTCTACTTCCTCCTCCATCCCTTCCTCCTCATCACCATTGTCAATGTCATCTGTGCCATCCCACCGCCTCTGCTCATCCTCTTCCCCTCTCCTTATCAGCCTGCTCGTCTTCATAATCCCTTTTTCATTTTCCTCAATTTCTTCTTCGTCCTTCTTTGCTTACAATCCTCTTGCTCTCATCGTCTCCCCCTCCCCCCCTCCCCCCCCCCCACTTTTCCTGAGACTTCTCGGACTGACCTGCCAGCTCCAGGATAAACTTTGCTCGTTCCTCTTCAGCCTTCCTCTTCCTATCCTCCTCCTCATCTTCCTCTTCGTCATCTTCACCCTCGTCCTCGAGTTCGCTCTCATCCTAAAAATATTAAAAGAAAATACCACTCAATTTCTGTTCCTCCCTGTTATAAAAATAGAATAAATTGCCAAAGAAAACTTACGACTGGACCTTTGACTGTTATGCATTAACCACTTCGCGCCGGGGGGTTTTTCAGCGCCGATGACCGCTATACGGGGGTTTTTGAACAATGCATCATTTTCAAATCTCGGTAAAACAATCGGAACAATATATTTCTATGAAATAAATTGATAAGGGTATACTATGGGTACAAGGGAGTAAAACCTGGCACAGTTCGGACGTAGTTGTGCCTTTTGTCAAGAGATTATCCGTTCACAAAAGGGCCCATTGTGCGTTGTCAATGGACCGTAACGGACTTGGGTGTATGTGTGTGCGTGTACAGTGCTGTCAATCCCTGACCGCAGACTCCAGCCTCGACTCCAGGCAGTCAAATCTTTGAGTTGGTCGGCCACAAACGAGTGTACAGATAACGGTAAAGAATGTGGGGGGAATTCCAATGCCCGACCGACGACCGTGGGCTGTGTGGCATGCAAAGACAATGTCCCCCGCGTGCTTTCAGCGGCAGCACGGTATCCCTCGATCCTCCACAGTAAAAGTCCCACAATTGCACAATTACTGCTGCTAATCTTGCAATTCATGTGGCAACTTGCGTCAAAAAGGGTCTTTGTACTGATTCGTATTGCTTTGTTCTAAGCTGAAAAGAGTCTTTGTTTAGAATGTGGACAATAGTGGTGCCCGAATTCGGAGGGCCAGTCGCATAGTCAAGCCAATGGAGCTCCGGATTCGGAGGTCCCGGTGCGAAGTGGTTAAGGCCGTGTCCACTTTGTATGATCTTCAGGCTTTTATATACCTGACTAAAGAAGGCCTCTAGAGGTCACCATAGCTTTTTTCTGATTTTCTTTTTTCTTCTTGACTGCAGAAAGCCTCTAGAGGTCACCATAGTTTTTTTTCTGATTTCCTGTTTATTCTTGACTGTAGAAAGCCTCTACAGGCCATCAATGCTTTTTCCAATTTTCTATTTTGTGTGATCTTCAGGCTTTTATATACCTGATTAAAGAAGGCCTCTACAGGCCACCATAGCTTTTTTCTGATTTTCTTTTTTCTTCTTGACTGCAGAAAGTCTCTACTGTACAGGCCACCATAGCTTTTTCTAATTTCATTTTTTATTCTTGACTGTAGAAAGCCTCTACAGGCCACCATAGCTTTTTTTTTCAGATTGTTTATATTTTTTATTCCCGATGTCTGTTTGTCCGCGGCTTACCTCAGAGACTTCAAATTCACTGCAGGAGGTGGGCGGAGATGGGGTGGGGGAGGGGCCTGGCGAGATGCCAAACTGGGGCATGTCAAAGTCCCGTGATGAGTCCGCCTCAGTCTCGGATAGGTTGGACCGACTGGTTCGGCTCCGTCGCTTTCTGCCCAGGGCCAAGGCTGGGGGAAGGGGTGGAGATAGGAGACAGGGGAAAAGGGGAAGAAACTTAGATGAGACTTTTTTATATACATATTCATATTTATAAAATAATTTAAGAAAGAAAAAAAAGAATTTAAGAAAAAATTCCCGAAGGCCAATCAATAGTCCACAGCATCTCACCAGATAACTTATAAAAGTTGATGGTAAAATAATTCAAAGGACAAAAAAAATCAAAGAGAAAAGAAAAGGAATCAAAGAGCAAACTATATAGGAGCAAACTACTGTATATAGGAATACATGTGTATTTCCAAGCCAATCTGTTGTCAAGAGATTGCAATAAGTGATCAATCTTTACCAAAAAGGAGGAATGATTCCTCCAAAATGGGAATGGTTGGCAGCTATGTAAGAGCCGTGAGTCAGGAGAGGTCGCCGAATGTCGCCGATGTAAATACCAACGTCTTGACAAAACTGCTATGTGACAAGTAAAGGGCTAGCACTTCATTACATGTACCAGACCATGCATTGGATAGAAGCTTTACCCATTCCAGAAAGACTGATCGAATTACGAAAAAGCAGTAATGTACCTCGGACTTTCCTGGTGATCTCCTCCTTGCTGGGGTCCTGGTCGGAGGTCAAGAGGTCGACGACCGAGAGCTGCCTAGGGGTCATGCGAGGCGAGATGTACATCTCTGTGGGTGCCATGGAGAACTCACTCTCCAGGTCCTCCTCCCCACTCTGAAAATATGAGAAGGGTGAGTGGCTGAGTGACTGACTGAATCAGTGACTGAATAAGTGACTGAATGAGGGTGATTGTGCCTGAGTGACTGACTCTCTCTGGGCGACTGAGAGGGTAGTGACTACAGGTGTCAGTAGTTTCAGCAGGTAACTCAGTAATTGACTGTGGGTGACTGATTGAGAGACTGGAAAAGCGGCTGACTGGGGAAGTGACTGACTGAATGGCTGAGAGAGCAAGTGACTGGTAAATGAGTACTAACTGACTAACTGAGTGGGTGAGAGAATGAGTTACTGAGTGACTTACTGACTGGCTGAGAGAGCAAGTGACTGATAAATGAGTAACTGAGTGGGTGACAGAATGAGTTACTGAGTGACTTACTGACTGGCTGAGAGAGCAAAGTGACTGATAATTGAGTGGGTGACAGAATGAGTGACTGAGTAAGTGACTGGGTGATCGACTGACTGGCTGACTGAGAGAGTGAGTGAGTGATTGACTGACTGACTGGCTGACAGATTGATTCACTGACTGACTGAGTGATTGGGCGAGTGACTAAATAAGTGACAAATTGAAAGAATTACTGAGTGAATGGCCTATCAAATGAAAAATCTTGTTCTTTCTACTCGTAAATTATCATTTAACAAACATTCTGAAGAAGTTTCACTGCGGAATATAAAACAAACAAAAAATAAAATCAAAATGACTATACCGGGTAACTCTTGCTGTAGGGGGGTTTACAAATGTACCTTGTCTAAAGAGGCCTGAGAGGAGGCTGGGGATGCACGACCGCCACGGAATCGCTGGTTATAGTCCAGATTGTACGGAACCTAGCCAAGAAGAACAAGTAAAATAAATGATTTATCATGTTACATTTTAATCTCAAATTGGTTCCACAAGCTGAAATGGATCTGAGGATTTGGGGTTTATTGCATTGGGTTCCTTCTCTCTTTCTTTCTCTAGGGGCCATATCTTCTTGACGACGACAATAAATGTCATGCAACAAATTTTCTCTAGAAACTCCACCTCCTGTTTCTTGCTAATATTTATAAGGGGGAAATAGAGAAAGACAATTGAGAGAGGGGGAGAAGGAGAGAGGGAGAGACAAAGATAGAGAGATGGAGAGAGAGGGGGGGAGAGAGAGAGAGAGAGAGAGAGGGACAGAGGGAGGGAAAGAGAGATAGAGAGAGGGAGGGAGAGGAAGAGAGGGAGTGAGAGAGAGGGGGAGAGAGAGATAGAGAGAGGGGAGATGTAGAGGGACAGAGGGAGGAAGAGAGAGAAGAGATAGGGGGAAAGAGAGCACAAAGAGAGAGGAAAAGAGAGTATATAGAAGGAGGGAGAGGGTGAGAGAGATATAGAGAGGGCCAGAGGGGAAGAGGGGTAGGGAAGGAAAAGAGAGAAAAGAGCGAGGGAGAGAAAGAGAAGAGAGGGAGAGAAAAAGAGGCAGAAAGAGATACATGTACATACAGAAGGATGGACAGAGACAGAGTGTGCGGTGGGTCTTCTGTTATCTTGGGAAGAGGTTAAGGAGTGGCAAAGCTCAGCATTTCTACAAACCAAATAACTCTCCATGTCCAGAGGATCTGGGTTGGCCGCCGCCCCTTCATAGCGTACGGCCGGGTCTTCATAGATTTCAGATTCTAGGGAGAAAAAAAGGGGGAAGGAAAGCCGAGATTCCATACAAGTGGTCTTCAAGAAAGGATTTGATTACCCAGTACACAGATTATAAGTAATATACCAAAAGGTATACCAAACTACTGTATTCAATGACTTAGCGGGACCTTTCACAAAGCCACAATGGTCATTGCTTTCGACTCACCCAGTTCTAGTTTGTCATCATCATCCGGGACTTGGGTTTTGCCAGAGGATGGCAAAACTAATGGCAGGTAAAAATTAGGGGGGAAAGAAGAAATGAGAAGGAAAAAAAACAAGATTATTTACAACATGAACTCCAGCTCAATAAGTCTACTGTTTAGGACCACAAGAAATTTTATTTAAAAAAAGAATCAGTGGCCGAGGTGTCAAATCATTAGGCCTATTATTAACACCTTCAATACTTTGTTTCCTGTTGGGCAGTGTACCAGTACATAATCTTTTGTGACCCTGTGCCAAAAGGAAATTTGGCATTTTAGGCTAAACTCTCTAAATCTGTCACCCCACCTTATCGTTGACTTGCCAATCTAGCTGACTGTCTTCCAATTCATCACCCCACTTTCCCGCATCTATCTCACTGATGATCTACTGAACTACATGTATACCCCTTCCAAAGAACTCATCTTCCCATCTATCGACCTCTTCCAAATGTCTATCTTCCGAGCTCACTCCCCTCCCCCAATATCTATGTATCTCCCCAAACGATCTCTACATTTACTGTTGATGATCCATCCACACGTAAATCAAGTCAAAGTGTGGTTAGCAGTGAAACCATGTGGGGAAATACTCTTTTGTGAGTGTGTGCGTTTCTGAAGAGAATTGACAAGTTCATCGGTTCTCTTCAAAACCGCACACAAGATGCTCTCAAAGGCTGCCTGAGCTAAACCACACTTGATTTGCTACCTCCACCCCAAACAGCCCAAAATCTGATTCACATGTATCTCCCCCCGAAAAAAGTTCCAAAGGCCTTACTCTTGCTGTGGTCAATGACAAAGAGATGGTTCATGTAGCCCAACATCAGGTCTCCTGCTGTGTTGATGAAACGTGCGGCACTGATGGCTTCCTCCAGTGAAATCTCCGTCAACAAGAGCTTCTCTGCATCCCACACCTTCACCGCACCGTCAGAGCTACATACATGTACAAAGAGAATGGCAAGATAGCATTTAGCCACACAATGACACCGTGGACATCTGAGCCATCAGAATCAGGGGAGTACTGGTATATGTAACGTTGCGGTGAAAGAAAAAAACTCATTGAATTACATCATGTGATTGTCATATCTGCAATTGATAACCACTTGTTTTCATGCTGAAAAGTCGGCCCAACTTCTTCACGGGAATTCCAAAATGATTCCACCACTAGTGCTCTGTACGAGACAACATTCTCAGTGTTCTATAAAATTTAATGTGCCTGCCGTTAGTGTACAATTGCATGGATCAGCTCTGTTTCAGATTGACATATGAATCACGTTGGCTGCAGATGCAGCCAGAGACAGGGTCAGCCTCAATCACCTGCGTACAGGAGTTGGACGTCTCAATGCCAGCATGCACAGTTGGGGCTTCATCAGTGGCCTACCGGTACGTCTGCGGTACCCCTGAACAGACCTTGGACTGCCTGGGAAATGCCCACATAGATCTCACCAACCCAAACGCCAGACACTGTCACATGGCTACACCAGCTGTGTGAAATTGTATAGTGGTCAGTGGAAGGTATCTCTTCTCTTTCAAGAAGTGTGAAAGAGTAACTGGCTCTTTTCAGAGCCACATTTCTTGAAAGAGAAGAGATACATGGTGTCACCGCAAACCTTCCACTATTTTTTTCAACCTTGCAAACCTTCAAGTCTTATGTATAGTGGTCAGCAAATCATACGAAAGAAGAAGAAGCCAAAGTTTGGGATTCTTTTTTTTTTCCCTCACCTGCAGGAAACAAAGATTTCCAGGTCGGGGCAAGAGTCCACAGCCACAATGGGAGCCTGGTGGTCCCTCTTTCTCTGCCTGTTGGCCTGATCTGCCACCCCCTCATCCTGAATGGAATGGCCAGGGGAGCTCTGGTCAACGGTCATCAGATGGTGTAGCATCAGGCTGCCATCTGAGTGACCGGTCAGAAAGCCTGACCCCTGCAGTAAACGGTCAAAGAGAGAGTCATTCTTGGGGTTTGTTTATTAAGCAATCAATGGCATAGGCTCTGGAAGTATTCATAGCTCATATTAGGAGGAATGATAGAGTTTATTGCAAAAACTGGACAATTGGCATTCTATCTTTCATACTGTGAAAATCTAAACCGTGAACATTGGGTGAATATGCCATGTTGCCTTGAAAAACAAAATCATGGTGATTTCAAAGACCCCTTTGAAGTGAATTCACGAATGAAGATTTCACCTTGTGTGACCTGCTCTAGCCAAATAACCACACAACCCATCTGCCAGACAGCTGTGGCCTAGTCTGTGTAATAAGTCTTTTATTACACAGACTAGGTTGACTATTAGGGAGACCACCATCTAAGGGCTGGATAGCTCAGATGGAAGAGCACTGTTACATTAATCCAGAGGTCTCAGATTCAAGTCCCTGTCCAGTCAAAGTTTTCTTTGCCGTATTTTCATTTATTCTAATTTTTCAATTTAATAAGGGTCTTTGTTTAAAACTTGGACAATAGTGGTGCCTGGATTTGAAGGGCTTGGCACATAGCAACACCACTAGCGCTCTGCATTAAAAAAAAAAAGTGGTTTAGCTAGAAGTTTATAGTTCCCAGCCCAAATCAGTTATCTTTTTTTTCTACGATTGTTTGTACAAGTTGTTTCAAAATATCACATTGAGTATTTCTTTCCATTGTTTGATTGGTGCCTAGATGAATCAGCATGAAGACCGAGGAACAGAAAAAGAAATTTTCTTTTTTTTCACGGACTGACCAGTCTGGTGAAGCTGGTGACATCTCTGGGGACGGCCACTTGATGTTGGAGCTCCAGACTGGGCAGCGACCAGAACTGAAAGACGTCCTCGTCTCGTGAGTGGCTCTTGGCAATGAGAGTGTGGTGCGAACTATCAAACGTCAAGTCAAAGATCTGGGAGTGGAGAAGTGGGAAGGGGTATATTTGGCAAAACGATGGGGAATATTATAAAGGATCTATATTGACACATTTAAAAGGTCTGATGTTTCGATCCCAGAAAGTCCTGCATGGGTAGATGGGAAAACTGTACTATTTGACTACCTATTGTTTGATTTTGGTAGACAAAGGGTAAATGTGTGATGGCCCTGTCTACCGATTGTATTCAGTCAACTGATGTGGGTAGACAAAGGGTTGGTGTGCGATGACCCTGTCTACCTATTGTATTCAGTAATTTGATGTGGGTAGACAAAGGGTCGGTGTGTGATGAACCTGTCTACCGATTGCATTCAGTCACTTGATGTGGGTAGACAAAGGGTTGGTGTGCAATGGTCATTTGTCAGGTTGGTTTGTGATGACCCTTTCTAACAATTGTATTCAGTCACCTGATGAGGGGTTAGGGTTGAAAGAAATGACCCAGTGTGTAACAATTGCATTCAGTAACCTGGTGTAGCTAGACTAAGGGTTACTATGCAATGGGTTCCAGCTACATGTACATGTACATGTACTGTATAAGTACTGTACAAGTATGGCAGCCTTGGGCAGTCTTGTCATAGGACTGGTCTATACTGGGCATACCGGTACTTACTGCATCTTTGCTGGCTTGAAGTTCACAGTAGCGGACTCCGTACTCCATGGGATCCATGAACAGAATACGGCCGTCCTACAGAATACAAAGATGGTGACAATGATGGAAAGGTAAATTTTAAGGAAACAAAATTAAAAGAAAATTGCCATAATCAATGAAAGATCACAATCAGTATTCTGTGCAGTAAGGTAAACTGGCAGTCAATTTTTACCCAATATTTCTTCTTAATTTTTTAAAGCAAGAGTCACAGCCAGAGCCTGACACACGAGTCCACGCAAAGGCAAAGCAGAGGAAGAGATAAAGGCAGAGGAAGAGATAGAGGCAGAGGCAGGGGCAGGGGCAGGGGCAGGGGCAGGGGCAGGGGCAGGGGCAGGGGCAGGGGCAGAGGCAGGGGCAGGGGCAGAGACAGAGACAGGGGCAGAGGCAGGGGCAGGGGCAGAGGCAGAGACAGGGACAGGAGAAGGGACAGAGGCAGGGACAGGGCAGGGACAGGGGCAGGGGCAGAGACAGGGGCAGGGGCAGGGGCAGGGGCAGGGGCAGGGGCAGGGGCAGGGGCAGGGGCAGGGGCAGGGGCAGGGGCAGGGGCAGGGGCAGGGGCAGAGACAGGGACAGGAGCAGGGACAGAGCCAGGGGCAGGGCAGGGACAGGGACAGGGGCAGGGGCAGAGACAGAGACAGGGGCAGGGGCAGGGGCAGGGGCAGGGGCAGAGGCAGAGGCAGGGGCACGGGCAGGGGCAGGGGCAGGGGCAGGGGCAGGGACAGGGGCAGGGACAGGGCAGGGACAGGGCAGGGGCAGGGGAAGGGGCAGGGGCAGGGGCAGGGGCAGAGACAGGGACAGGAGCAGGGACAGAGGCAGGGGCAGGGGCAGGGACAAGGGCAGGGGTAGAGACAGGGGCAGGGGCAGGGGCAGGGGCAGGGGCAGGGGCAGGGGCAGGGGCAGGGGCAGGGGCAGGGGCAGGGGCAGGGACAGAGGCAGGGGCAGGGCAGGGACAGGGGCAGAGGTAGAGGCAGAAGTATAGGCAGAGGCAGAGGCAGAGGCAGAGGCAGAGGCAGAGGCAGAGGCAGAGGTAGAGGCAGAGGCAGAGGCAGAGGCAGAGGTAGAGGCAGAGACAGAGGCAGAGGCAGAGGCAGAGGCAGAGGCAGAGGCAGCGCCAGAGCCAGGGCCTGGACATGAGCCAGAGCCTGAGGTAGAGCCGGAGGTAGAGCCTGAGGTAGAGCCGGAGGTATAGCCTGAGGTACAGGCAGAGGTAGAGCCTGAGATTCAGCCAGAAACAGAGCCAGAGCCAATGCAAGAGCCAAAGCCAGAATTTAAGCCAGAGGCAATTAGTCAGCTCACCTTGAGACCCAGCACGAGGAAGTTGTGGTTCAGCGGACAGACAAAGCCCTCCTCCGTGCAGTACATGAGGGGCGACGTCAGGGTGGCGAGGGAGGTGCACGGGGCGGCCGGCTGGTGGGTGCCACGCCCCTGCAGGGTGGCTCGCTGGCCAGGCAGGGCGTGGCCCATTTGGGTGGAGGAGGAGCCACGGGTGGCCGACCGGAGTCTGGGGTTACACAGAAAAATTGTAAATGATACACCACCACTACTATAGGGCATGCAATTTGACAGTCATATAACCAACATTTGGCAATGAATTTTCAGTGGAAATCCCGGTTTTGTGTGCAGAGAAAAGGCAACAAATAGGGTATGCGCTATTTGTAAGTCTTGTATCAGAGTCCCAAAACACTGATTCTGAAGCCTTGTCTCTCGTCCACTTCCAAGTCTGAGCCTACAGGACGAACCCTGATTCTGGATCATGGAAAATGATAATTGGAGTCCAGTCAGACTCCAGGACAGGCCTGCAAGTCTGCCAACCGAGACAGAAGGTCCAAGCCTGAGCCTGGGCCATGGAAAATGTGACTCAGGCATGGGTCCGTGTCCAAAGTCATCATACGAGTCAAATGAAAACCAAGTCTGACCCTCAAGTCCGAGTCAGCAAGTACAAGCACTGAGTCCAAGGCTCATGATTGAGAACCGAGATTGAGTCCAAGTCTGAGCACTGAGTCATGAATACAAGTCTAATGAATGAGAACCAAGTTTGAGTCAGCAGGCCCAAGTCTGAGTCTGAGTCATCATATGGTCATATGAAAATGGGACTCAAGCAGACTCAAGCATAAGTCCAAAGTCCCAAGTCAGAGTCAACAAGTTCAAGCATTGAGTCAAGTCTGGCGATCGAGAATGGGGACAAAACAAAACTAGCGATGGGACCAGAAAGTCACTGTGCCAGCGCTGAGCGCTCACCGACCAACGTCAACTTGCCTGGGTGAGACTGCTGCTGCTGAGCCGCTGCGGCTGGCCGCCGACTGAGCACGGCTGCTGCGGTTCTGCAGGTGCTCCGTATCCCAGACTGCCGTGCGACATGCTGGGTCCGTCCTTTAAAAAAAAATGAAAAGCATCCAAAACAAACCACTCTTATTAAGCACTTGTATCAGGTCATTTACAAATCGCTGGATCAGTCTTTGGCTCAGGCTTCATCGGAAGTGGACAGGCGGATGGATGGAAATTGGTACAGTGGTACATGTACGTCACTATAACGAATCCTGATATACCAAACATTCGACTATAACGAACATGCCCTTTGGCTTCCAATTTTGTTGTACAAAATATGTGGCTATAACTGCTATAATGAACGACCACTATACCAAACTATTTTCATGGATTCCGAGATGTTGGTTATAGCGACATTCCACTGTAGTATACATACCGGTAGGGTTTAACTGCTTCGCAGCTTGCAAAAAAGTAAAATCCCCCCCCCCCCCCTCCGTCCCTTCCTCCCTCCCTGCTCACCTCATGGTGTAGACCCAGATCTCCTGGGGGTTGATCAGCAGGTAGGCCACGCTGCACTCCCGGTTGTAGGTGACGGCCAGGACTTGCTGCAGGGGGGAGACTGATGGCGGAGGCAGGACCGTGGACAGACTCTTCTGGTCCCTCATGGAGATCAGCCTCACACTACCAGCCACAGGAGAGAGAGCAACACAAAAACCTGTCAAGAATAGCCTTGCCTCAGTATTCACTGCTCACATTATGAGCAACAATGGAGTTATACATGTATAAGGTTTGAAGGTTTGCATGATGGAAATGCCATTTAGTAGGTTTGCAGTGACGCCATGTGCATTATCAGTATGACTGACAAGGGGCAGAGTACACACTGCCCGAAACCTTGAGTTACAGGCTCTTTTCAGAGCCATACTCCTTCTCTTAAGAAATCACGTGCAGGGTGTCAACGCAGACCTCCTACTTAATAGAGTTTATGCGCAAAATGGGTTTAATGGCATTCCATCACTTTGGAACAGGACTTGGACCTGAGACCTATGGCTTTCCCTAATGGTTAACTGCCTTTGCTGGGGTGGGAAGTTCAATTCGTAGCGGAACCGTGGATTGGTAGAGATCTACAGCAAATATGGTTAAGGGCCTGTTTGTTTAACGCACAAGACTTTTCTATAAACCTGACAACCCCCCCCAAAAAACAAAAAACAAATCTGAATGGATTGTTCCAAGCTGACCTGCTATCCTCTCCCAGAGCAACGAGTCGACTGGTCTTGCCCTGGCAGGCAGCCACCTGCAGGGCGGTCACACGGCAGCGAGCCAGGGCATAGAACTGCACCACGTGGTTCAGGTGCCAGACGGCCAAGTCCCTGTGAGTGGCCGTCCACAGGAAGCGCTCTCCTGTCAGGCCCATCCACTCGATGCCATCGGTGGAGATCACAATCCTGTGTGCAAGTAAAACAAGTAAACACTTGGGTCAAGTTTGTTTCCCAGGCAGACCCGTCTACATTCTACACGATCCCATTGGTGCAGATCACAATCCTCTGTGCAAACGAACCAACACCTTTCACTTTGGTCAAGTCCGTTCCCCTGTCAGGCCCACCCAACCTTGATGCCATACATGTGGGTGGAGATCACAATCCTATGTGCCAACAAACACATTCCACTTATTTGTTCAAGTTCATTTTCCTGTCAGACCCATGCACTCGATCCTATAGGTAGAAGATCACAATCCTGTGTCCAAGCAAGCAGACCCCTTTTCCTTGACAAGTTGGTCTTCATTCCAAACTTAATTCTAATTAGATACTGTACTGTACATGTTAGAAGGTAATTATGCTAATGACTTGTCCCTCCACATCAAGCAGTGAATAAACTAATGTATGATGCAAACAAATATAAATTAAATAAATAAATAAGTATGAATTAATATAACAAATCAATATTTGCAAACAACGGGAAAATATATTGCTTAATTGAAACAGAGCACAGTGAAATAGTAGTTTGATATATAGATTAAGAGGAGAGAATACTGTTCCTAAGAGTGGCAAGAAGAGATGGAAAGGGCAGTAAAACAATACCATTGTGAATATCTTCAGAGAGATTTGACCAGAGTCGAGGGAAAACATGGAGACAAGATAAATGCAGGGATTGGGTCCACCAAAGCGCTCATGCACTGTTCACAATTGGTTGGTGACTGAGTGCTGTCCATATTGGGCTCATTAACCACTTCGCGCCTGGTGGTTTTTCAGCGCTGATAACCGCCATACAGGGGTTTTTGAACAATGCATCATTTCCAAATCTCACTAAAACAATCAGAACAATATATTTCTGTGAAATAAATCGATAAGGGTATACTATGGGTACAAGAGAGTAAAACCTGACACAATTCGGACGTCGTTCAAAAAAGGGCCCATTAATTGTGCGTCGTCAATGGAGCATAACGGACTTGTGTGTCTGTGTGCGTGTACGGTAATGTCAATCCCTGACCGCAGACTCCAGCCTCCACTCAAGGCAGTCAAATCTTCGAGTTAGGCGGCTACAACCAAGCGTACAGATAGCGGTAAACCGACAACTGTTGGGCTGTGTGGCATGCAAAGACAATGTCCCCTTCGTGCTTTCAGCGATATCCCTCGATCCTCCACAGTAAAAGTCCCACAATTGCACAATTACTGCTGCTAATCTTGTAATTCATGTGGCAACTTGCGTCAAAAAGGGTCTTTGTACTGATTCGTATTGCTTTGTTCTAAGCTGTAAAGAGTCTGTGTTTAGAATGTGGACAATAGTGGTGCCCGGATTCGGAGGGCCCCATCGCATAGTCAAGCCAACGGAGCTCTGGATTCAGAGGTCCCGGCGCGAAGTGGTGTAGCAGTAGGATTTTACGCTGTGGCTGGCGATGCTATGGGCCTGCGCAGTGGAAGGGGTCAGTGGAAGGGGGTCACTCACGTGTACATGGCCTCCATAATGTCCAGCGACCACATCCGGACCGTTCCGTCTGTGGAGCTGGTCAGCACCAGGGTGGAGGTCTCCGGATGAAGCACCAGACCGGTCACTGACCGGGAGTGACCTCTGAAGGTGTGGACATGGCCACCGGTCATACTCCAGACTTTGACTGTGACCGAAAAGACAATTTAAAGTGAGGCTACGTACAAACATCTGTCCCATTTACTTTTTCTCTGATCAGTAGTCGATTTCACCAAATTCATCGTAAATGACGATCAATCGCAAGATGATGAACGATGCATAGAAACCATTTGACCTATCTCAACTTGTGATGGATTATCCATCATAAATCAAGTTACAATGGATCAGAAGGCTTCGTGAAATCAACCTCTGACTTCAAGGTTTGCATGGTGAGAGCACAAAGTTTGCAGTGACACTGTGCCGGTCATCTCTTTCAAGAGTATGGCTCTGAAAAGTTACTCAACCTTACAGACAGAGTGTGGTATGCCCATCATCAGAAGACTGAAGTCTCCATCTTGAGAGAGAAGACTTACATGGTGTGCATTCAAATATAAATCTTAAACCATGACATTTCAATCAAACTGCTTGCTGATCAAAAGGACGTTGGATGAACAAAGCTTAAAAGGCGGTACAAAAATGTTGACTGATTACTGACTTTTGCAAAATGAATGGAATTGAAAATCGCAAAATTCCACAGGGGATGAAATGGTGATCCTTGCAGGACCCTTCCCTGACGACAGAATGAAAGGTTCTGCTAGGATCGAAATGTCAGGCCCCATTTGCATTGAGCTATCAATCTCATCAGTGGAGCCACCATACCATCGCTGTCGTTGGAGCACGTGATGAGCATCCTTGCCAGCGAGGAGTACTTGCAACCATTAATCTGTGACTTGTGGGCCCTGGACAATAACAATAAAGAGCACAAATGAGCGTTAATTTGATATCGTCCAACGGCTCCAACCTCAAATTCAATCAAGAACGAATTTGATTCAACTAGAAAACATCAACCAAGAGGTCCATAAATTGAAATTTGTGTTTTTCCTCTCATCCATCACCAGCTACAAGACCTTGGCATATATTGTTTGGCACAATTAAGTGAAAGATTAAATTATGGGCCATTTGGGAGCCTAACGGTCAAGGGGTTGTTTTTTTTAAGGGAGAAACAGCTGCAGGAAAAAGAGGTCTCACCAGCAATGGTAATCCCATCGTATCAACCACTTTAGGATGCGGTAGGACTTGAAGCAAACGTGAGTAAGAGCACATGGAGACGGAGAACAGGAGAGTTTCAGAGTAAGAGTTGGACTTTGGAGGCCTTTCAATTGGAGGTTACTACATAAATACTTGCGTGTGGGGAGGGGTGGAGGTTGTTGGTTTTTTTTGGGGGGGGGTTTGGGGGGGAGAGGGTCACAGCCAAGAATTGGTTAGGTTGATTGTCTTGCTTGATTCTGTGAAGAGTTGTGCACTTCATCAAGCAGAGAAACTCCATCCATGCCATGACATCAGAAAAGCATTTCCATGGATAGGCTTTGTTTTGATTGTATCCTTGTAATTCAACTGCTTGAGGCACTTCATCACCCAGAGAAACTCCAACCGGACTAAAATTGTCAGAGATATTAGCAGTGGAATAATAGCCACCAAATCGTGACCAAATTGCAATAGACTCTGTTTTGATCATATCCTTGTAATTCAACCACTTGAGGCAAAACGTGTCTTAGTGCAATTTGCATTTGGCAGAGGATGCAGGTGTTGTGATGCAAAATAGCTCTTGAACATTTGAAGGCAAGAAAGAGGAGTGGGTGAAGAGGAAATGTGGGCAGAGTTAGAGAAGGGGAAGGGGGGAAAAAATGGGTAGAGAGGTACCGTTCATGTAGGCGTAGAGGAACCTCTGGTGGAGGATGAAGTATGGGGTAAAGGGGGAGGAGAGGGGAGGGGGAAAAGGCAAAGTTTAAGGTGAAGGGGACAGGGCAGAGTTTGGGGGTAAATGGGGTGGAGTTCTGGGGTGAAGGGGTGAAGTGGAAGAGGTTGGATTTGAAGGGGTGGAAATTGGGTGTGAATGGGCGGAGTTTATGGTTGAAAGGGTGGAGATTGGTGGTGAAGCGGTGGAGGTTGGATGTGAAGGGGTGGAAATTGGGTGTGAAGGGGAGGAGTGATTAGGGATGAAGGGGCAGAGTTTGGAGGTAAAGAGGCAGAGTTTTGGAACTGAAGGGCAAAGTTTTGGGGTGAAGAGCAGAGTTTGGGGGATGAAGGGTGGAGTTTGGGGGCCAAACGGCGGAGTTTGCGGTGAAAGGGGTTGAGTTTGGAGAAGAAGATAAGGGAGAGGTTTGGAAGGGGAAAATGGAGTGGTGTTTGTTGGGCAGACAAGCCCATGGGTCACTACTGGTCAAAGACGCACGCAATAAGCTTGAAGACCGGCTTGCCCTCCATGTTATAGCACAGGACGTCGGTGTCTGAGCAGCAGTACAGATGCTGCAGCTGTTGCTCCAGCTCCACTTTCCTGATCCATCCTCCCTGAATGCTGCTCAGTTCCCTCCTGCAGAATCCACCAGAAGAAGTGAAAACTTGGTCAATACAAAGGGAAACAGACTGGGATATTTTTAATTTGTACATTATCAGAGCCATTTTGATTGGTTCAGAAGATAAATTATTCAGTCGCTCACAATTTCTGCTGGAAGTTATAGCGGCATTTTGGCAGCTGACTGCTAGCTACACTTTGTCAAATGGTCAAAGACACTCTCAATTTGTGTCCAAGGTTGGTTCCAAGCCTTATAGGGTCGTGGCATTTACTTTTCTACTGGACGTTTTTGCTCTAATAAACCCATTGCCAGTAGCTGTGATTCCAGAGAAACATAAAAATTGGGAAATGTGTTTCAAATGCAGTGTTGACTCTGAAGCTTACTCATGACTCAACAATGTGAAATGAACTAGGGCCCCACTGTGTTCTCTGACTCTGGCCAGACAAAACAGAAGCAGTATATTTCTTCTTTTGCAGCATTCACAAACCCATGGACTACAGTTGTTTAGTTCATATCTGGGACGGACTTACTTGAGAAACAGCCCATAGTTGGCCATTGGCTTGATCTCAGTCCACACCTGGTCTGTGACTTGCTTGAATTCCCAAACCTGAAAACAAACAATGATTAGAAGAAGAACAATCCCACAAAGCGATGAGTGGTAAATTTGGGGGTCATTCACATCCAGGGAAGCGGGCTGATTATTTTGGCATGTGAACACTGTACCGGTACATTGTACATGTAGGTATCACGTTGAGACCACAGTTTCTGCATTTGGGAAAGGTTGTTGATTTTTGTATAACTTCAAGACCAGAAGGCATCTGCAAATCTTTGTGAAAGGTCCTGTCTGGATCAAAGAAATAGGGCCCTCTAAATGTCTGTCCAAGATTCCAAAAATTGTTTGGTTGGGGGTTTTTTTTTTGGGGGGGGGGTGGAAAAGGGATTGGCTCCTCGCAGTTCTTGCCTTGGTCCCCTTGACTCCGCCAGTGATCAGCTCGTCCCGGACCGGATTAAACAGGAGGAACATGACAGAGCTCAGGTCCGATGCCACGTTACAGGTCTCATCAAAGTCTTTGTTCAGCACCTGGTCAGAGACAACAATAGAAAAGGGGGGGAATGTCAAAGGACAAGGTTGAAAGCCACTGGATGCATTCACCAGGGGTGCCAAGACAGACATTTGAGACGTCAAACAACTTTTTTGATATGAGCCCGTGAAATGATTGAAACGCGAAAGGAGGCTCTCATTACCTTGAGTGAGAAGTCCTTGGCAAGGCAGAAATAGACGTTGTACTTCCTGGCGTAGATGATGTTTCTGAGGAGCTTGTTGACATACTTGGGGTAGCTCAGACTTCGACTGACTGTAAACAAAGAGAGGGGAGAGAAGAGGGAGGGACAGGTGACAGAGAGACGGAGAGAGGAAGAGAGAGAGGGGGAGAGAGGGGAAAGAGAGAGGGGAGAGAGAGAGGGAGAGAGACAGAGGGGAGGGAGAGAGAGGGAGAGAGAGAGGGGGGAGGAAGAGAGAGGGAGAGAGGGGGGAAGAATGAGAGGGAGAGAGGGGGAGGAATGCAAGTGACAACATTTCAGTTGTTTATTCTTTTATGGGGGTGGGGAGGACCACCTCTTATGAAGTCACTGAAGTTTGCCACTTCAAGATGTGGGGAACAACCAGCATCCCACAAAACAATAATGCCACTAAGCAAACCTATAATTGATCAAAGCAAACATTGAGCCCAAAGTCCAAGTCTGCATCACATCTTGTCAGTCCAAGTCACGAGTCAGACAATACTGCCACTAAAGCCCTTTTCAGACGACACTGGAAAAAAAAACTGCAAGGCTTGAGAGAATTGCGTATAATTATACTGTAGCATGGGACTTCGTACAATAAACAGTTCCTCCATTCACACGATCAACTGTCAAGGGTCCTGTGAGAAATCCTTTGCTAGCTGAAGATTTAGCGGAGGTTCGGACCTACAGTACATGTACAGTAAGGCAAAATCTCTCATGGGTTCACCAAGGACATCTGTCACTCTCAAGCATTGGTAATCTTTCACACAATGGCACTTTTGTAAGATGTCTCATGCATTAAATTTTCTCAAGGATTGCAAGGATTGCAAGGATTGCAAGTTTTTTCAGCGTCGTCTGAAAAGGCCTTAACACACTGCCTTTGTCCCCTGCACCAAATCGCACTGACAAGTTCAGTCATGGCGAGCTTCAGATGACTGGCTGGGACTATTCAACTAATTGAATCAAATCAACGAGCACCCCTGAAATTTGCCAGGACGGAGTCCTTGTCAGAAGGAGAAACAGGGAAATGGGTGATGAGATTTATCTCAAGGGCAGAGAAAATAGCAAGGCCCCCCTCCTTAAACATCTTACACATGTAGATGGAGAGCCCCTTAAAATAACGACATTTACGCTCTATAAGAATATGACACACTCACTCAACAACAAAAAAAGAATGAAAACAAGAATTGAAGAGGTATTGAAGACAAATGAAAAGAATACAAGATTCTGGTTTCTGATCAGTCAATTATCAACAGGGTCAAATGAATGGAACTGGGTTACGAGTCACTGCTAATTTCCATACAAAATGGAGCTTACATTTCTCCTTAATCTGCAATTTCGCCAGAGGTGAGGCCTTGGGAAATTGGTGCTCAGGCTTGGAGCATTCAAAAAATAAATAGATACCAAAAAAAAAGCGATACCGGTTTATACATGTATGTAAAATTGCCAGTTACTGTGTCAGATTCGTGTTCAATGCAGCCACTGTGCATGTGGGGAGAGGAAGGCGGCCACACTCAGTGACGGTTGCGAGCCTAGATGCAGAGCATTGCCCGACAGGAAAGCCATCTTAACACTTGCTTCAAACCAAACTTGACCGCAGTCGAAGATTGAAATGCAAACTACATGTAGCAAAGACTGGCAACCCCAAAATGGGAAAAGGCTTGTGAAGAAGACTGTGTAAGAAACTGTAAGGGAGAAACTGGATTTCTCTGTTCTAAAACTAAAAGGATGCCTTGCTACAGCGTCATTAGGGCCATTATTACATGAATACTATACATGTAGAACTGAACATCATCAGTGAAGAAAACTAACATAGCTATGACTAAGTACTGTGCACTTAGTATTCTCAACGACACAAAAGCTTTAACATTTTAATTTCTGATAATGATAAAAGCATCATTATTCAGGTTACCCGACCGATGCAGAGATGCATGTAAAGGAAATGAAATGAGATTTTTTTTATCAGACTTGTCACTTGTGTCAGTGCACAAATGTGTGTAAACAACAGCAAACAACCTTGGAGCAAATCAAGTTGAAGATCGAAGCGGACGGCCAAATGATGGCCCCACAGAAAAACGGGACAGACAGCACTATTACATGTACATGTATGTACATGGGCTCATTTAGCTTCACAGCTCAGCAAAAATGTTGCGGACAGCTTGCTGACCTGAATGGACTGAAATGTATACAAATCTCAATGAGTTAGTGGGGCCTGATGTTCAAACTTTGCAAGACCACTCTCAGAAGCAGAGATTAAGGTTCGGCTTCTGCCCAAAAAAATCCTGCTATGCTCCAATTCTTTTGGATTTTCACATAATCGAATCATTTCCAGCAGCACAGAATCCCACCACCAATCAGTCTCACGTTATGTTGTCAACCTCACAGACCATTGTATCACAAGAACACTTTTTTAACAGTCACCTTTAAAACTCAAAATTTAGTGGGCCAGACGTATACATTTTTGTATATAACTTTAAGTCACCTTTAAAAGACGGGCAAAAATAGAATTCCAAAAACATCTTACTCACTTTCAAAATGTCATATTAAAAAGGCATAATTATGTTCTGCTGCATGGACATAATTGTCCTGGCACAACCCACGGCCCTTCTACTGTAGGCCTATTTCTTGTTCAAAGAGGCCTTAATATAGGGCTCTGCATTAGGGCAATGCTGTTGCCATAGAGACAATTGGCACTGAGATGCCATCTGCGGACCTCCGCAGGTTCGCCATGATGAGGCAGTCGAGCTTGAATGCTTGATAGTCGAGCCTGGACCTCCAGTGCCGGCAAATTCTGGTCGGCCCTGCCTGAGGGTTAGACTGGCCCTTCAGGGAGCCTGTAGGGAGAATCATGGGAGGGGATTTCCTTTGCCCGCTCATTGAGACTTCTGTGCTCAATTTCATCATAGTCATCGTACAGTAAATTACGATCAATCGCAAGACAACAAGCGATGCAAAGAAACCATACAAATGTTTTTATAATGGCTTTTTTTTTACCCAAAAAATTACTTTGTGCTGTTAACCTTAACAGACCAGTTTATCACAGGAACGCTCTTGCACTGCACATTAAAAGATGGGCAAGAATACATTTTTTTTAAATGTTATTAACTTTCAAAGCGCTTTATTCAAATGCATACGCTGCATGGATTTATTTATTTAATGAAAACACTGTTAAATGTAAGACCCTCCATCACCTTCTCCCACCATATACCCCGGTACATGCAGGTCTATATTCCTCTCTTTAGAAAAAACGCACGAAACAAAACAAAAACCACAAAATACAAATTTTGATTACCTGAAATTATGCCCGTAATTATTGAGAGCACTGTTCTTTTATGTCATGGGGGAAGCAAATCTTGTTCTACATGTATATGTATCCCCCTCTTTCCCAAAGTTAAAAAAAAATCCATGAATGTACATTTTACTGACACTGCAGTTAGATGTACCGGTATTATTTAAATAATGATTTTTAAAATGCATTGCAGTTGCCCTTTAAATGGTAGACAGGCCAGCTGACATGCATGATTCAAAGCAGTGATCTCTCCCATTCAGAGTGATACGGTTTACTTCTGTAGTTTGCTTTTAGATTCATCAGGATTCTAGGTCTCTGTGTGACTAAACTTGAATGATTCCATGGCCCAAGGGTTGCCCAACCCAAATATGCATGTGATTAGCACTGACAAAATCAGATTCCTTCAATTACTAGATTGAAAAAGCCCGACATTAGATACATGTACCCCCTGTACATTACATGTACCGGAACATGTCCCACTTTTACACAATGGGATCTATTTTTTTTTTCAAAAAGAATAATTTCAATGTCATGGCAACAACATGCTGGCACGGAAAACCTTGCTTTTATATCACATTTTCTTTTCGATTATCACAAAAAAGCACTGAGCATACAATTTTTCTTACTCATCAAATAGGGCAAAGCCTCCTCGAGGTACATGTACAATGTACATTGTGTACCTTGTCCTTGACGCAAAATCATATTATATCGATGATGCAACGCGGTACACACCCCTTTGCAGATTAGAATCCACCACACAACTTTAACCATCTCGGTGGTACAGTGGTTAAGAAATCTGCATTAGAAAGCAGGAGATGGCGTTGGAATCCTGTCCAGACTGCCTACAATTTGTTTCAGCAGGCAATCTGACAAAACACTGAGTATACACAGTTGGGCAAGCCCTTCCTTGAAATCACACATTTCGTTTTGAGTAATATGCAAAACTGTTACAAATTACTGCTTACTAACTAAATGACCAGAATGACCTGCAGGACCTTTCTCAAAGGCCTTGGAGATACTGTAGGTCCTGCCAAGGTCAGGCCCTCCTAATTTGTATAATTTTGTTTGAATGAATTTGGTAGCACATTCAGCTGGCACAGAAAATGAGGGTGTAAATGACTTCATTGTGCCTTGTGTAACCTTACTAAGCTGGAAAACATGACAGAACTCCTATCTTACCACTTAGAGTCCAATTTCATAGACTTAGAGCTTCACCAAAATTTGCTGAAGCACAAAATGTCTTCTTTGGTAAAAATGGGGCTGCCTGTAAAGTCCCACAAGCATTTTATGGGAAGCAACCTAAATTCGAAAACTCGTCAAACAGAACAAGCTTTGTATAAAATATAGTGGGCAGTTTTTAATTAACAAAAGAATTTTCAAGCTTGGCAGGTTTTGGGGCTTAAACATCTCTATGAAATTTGGACCAGAAAGCTTTGTGGTTTAAATAATTGCGTTATCAATTATATATCAATTATCAATTATCAACCCTCCCAAATCCTACAGAATCCTATTGTCCAATTGTAGGAATTCGTAGGATTTGGGGCATGTGGCAGTTGATGCATTGTAGGAATTTGTAGGATTTGGGGCATATGGAGTTTTGTCACTGTAGGAAAATGTAGGATCTGGGCTACAAGGCCCAATGTGATGGAGGAGGATTCTGTAGGATTGGGGGCATGTGGAGTTTTGGTCAATTGAGGAAAATGTAGGATCTGGGTTACAAGGGCCAATGAGATGGAGGATGAAATTTTAGGATTTAGGGCACTTTGAAGTAAAATTATACATTATCACAAAAGGGGATATGTACCAAAGGTCCAGCGAAATGCTGTTTATCTTTCTGGCTTGGGGTTGCACTGGCCTGCATTCGTGGGTGGGTTTACCCACCGGCTCTAAGTCATTTTCTGGTCAAGTGTGGAGTGTGTAGCAGTGTACGGACACTGCTTTCGTGGGTAAGTTTACCCACGAGCTCTTGCTCATTTTCTGGTGAGGTGTTGGAGTCTCTCGGGCAGTGCACTGAGACTGCTTTCGTGGGTGAGTTTACCCACGAGATCTTGGTCATTTTCTGGTCAGTTGTTGGAGTGTATTCCAGTGAACTGACAGTGTTTCCGTGGGTGCGTTCACCCACGAGCTCTTGCTCATTTTCTGGTGATGTGTTGGAGTGTCTCGGGCAGTGCACTGAGACTGCTTTCGTGGGCGAGTTTACCCACGAGCTCTTGGGTATGTTCTGGTCAAGTTCACCCACGAGCGGTTGGTCATTTTCTGGTCAGTTGTTGGAGTGTGTTGCAGTGCACTGACAGTGTTTTCGTGGGTGCATTCACCCATGAGCTTTTGGTCATGTTCTGGTCAATTGTTGGAGTGTATGGCAGTGTGCTGAAGTTCATGGTTGAGTACACCCAATGTCAAGTGGAGGCATGAATGGGGGGGGGGTTACTGGGTAATCAGTACTGGTGTGACCACACTGGGACTTGTTTATTTTGATCACTCAGGGTGTGCCTATGGGCAGGCTTTGTTTATTTGATCACTCATTAGCATTTCAGACTGTAAGTTACTGTGGACACATGAAAAGCAGACCTGTGGTCATATTGAAGATCATGTGGTAATGGAGTGGTAATGGAGTTGTATGCAGCACTCTGCATACAATGTATGGTAAAGGTGGTCACTTGGGATAGTCAGTGGTCTGGTCGGATTACATAATACTCTGCGTATGATGTATTGTAGACTGGTCAGAGGGTCAGTGTCTTGGTAGTCTTGGGTCAATCCATTTTTCAGAAGGTAATTTTTTTAGTTGGTCATTGTTTGGTCGGATCATCACATGGGCTAGTGAACTTGAAAAGGAGCATGATAATGAAAAATAAGCTCCAGTTATGCAGTATTACATAATTTGTGCAAAAACAGCACAATTTTTAGCTATAAAAAGGGATGAAAATCACTGCTCTCCCCCATTCCAACCATGACGTCCCGTGAAGCAAGATGCTTGCAACACTCTTTGACCCAAGAAGAGTCTGGGTTTTTCTTCACCTCAGTCATGAGTGATAGTCTAGTAAGGAAGACAAGAATGAAGAAGAAGAGAGAAGAGGAGTTGGCTGAAGAAAGGAAAGTCAAGAAAGGGAAACATCGGCCTCCGAAGAGAGGTGCTGGCCATGGAGATACATGTAGAAAGAAGGCTGCCCGAAAGGAGGAGTTGCGTCAGGCCATTCGCCTCAGTGCCATCCAGGCAGGTGTTCGGATGGGCAGAAGCTACCGAGCTTTGGCTGAAACCTCAGAAAGCTCCGAAGAAGAGTTCCTTGCCAATGCCTGCCCTAGCAGCCCGAGTGACGAGAGTTGTGACAAAGGAAGAAGTTTGGAGGAAGAGGATGAGCCGGGAACAGGAGGTCTAGGAGACAGAGGGAGGAGGAGGTGGAGAGCGAAGAGCGGGAAGATGAGGAAGAGGAAGAAGTCGAGGATGAGGAAGAAGTAGATGAAGACGAAGAAGAAGAAGAAGAAGAGACTGGTAGCGACATCCCTGAGCCACGTCTGCAAAAGGGCCCACGGCGACCATCTGCTGAGAAAAGAAAAAGTAAGAAAAGGCAACTGGCAGATCCTGATTCGGACAATGATCCGGATCCCCCCTCAGTGCTGCAGCCAGACTACTCTTCTGATGAGCATGGATGGAGTAGAACCCTGGGAGATGTCTTCGTCAGGCCGTTCAAGGGCAAATCACCATCCGGGCCCAAGTTTCGAAGGAGTGAGTCTCCACTGCACTACTTTTTGCAGTTTTTCCCTCTTTCACTTTTCTTGTCTGTTGTCAAATGGACAAATCTCAAGCTGAGGGAAGCCCGGAAGAAGACGACCTCTGTGAAAGAGATTCGTGCGTGGTTTGGATTACACATCCTCATGGGAATCATCAAGTTGCCGAACTACCGCAACTATTGGAGCAACCATCCAGCCTTGAGAAATGCTGTGGTGTCACAGACCATGCCACGTCACCGATTTGATGACCTGAACAGCTACCTCAGCTGCTCTGACCCAGACAAGGACCCGGCGCTTCTCAAAAGCAAGAAGAGGCAGTACTTCTTCAGAAGAGAGAACCCCATCTATCCCCTTCAGCCGCTCTGGGACAAAGTGAGACGTCGGTGCCTGAAGCGATACAACGCAGTCCGTGAGTTGGCAATTGACGAAGCCATGGTACGGTACAGGGGCTACAAGGCCAGCGTGAAGAAATTCTTCATGCCTTTCAAACCTATCAGAGTAGGCTTCAAGATCTACGTTTTGGCTGAGTCCTCTACCGGAGCAATACTCAACTTCTTCGTCCACCCCTGGAAGAAGAGCACCATGACAGGCATTGCGACGAGGTTGGCGAAGAACCACCGTGGCCGGTACCACCATATCTTTACTGATCGGCTGTATTCATCAATACCATTGGCGAAAGCACTTCTTGCCCGCAAGACCTATTTCACTGGAGTCGTCAAAGCCAACAGTCGAGGCCTGCCCAAGGACCTGACAAGACGAATGCAGGCAATGAAGAAAGTGAAGAGGGGGTCCTTCTACTCACGACAGAACGGACAGATGGTGACAATGCTCTGGAGAGATAGCAGAGCAATGATGGTGCTATCAACCGGCCATCAAGGATGGCGCGATCCCTTCTTACACACCGTCAATAGGAAGGTCCCTAATGAGCATGGCCGAAGGAAAGCCACCATTGTCCCAGCTCCCCCTCAAGTGATTGATTACATCACCAACATGGGCGGGGTCGACAGGAGCGATCAGCTGAGAGCTTATTATACCTGCTCTCGCAAAGCCCAATATTGGTGGAAAAAAATCCTCTACTTTCTGATCGACATCTGCAGAGTAAATGCCTACATCTCATACTCCAAGCACCACCACCAAGAAGTAGCAGATCCATCAGATAGTAGCGGCATTGACGACCATGACCATGCAGGGCATACTACCACCAAGAACCTCACTCACAGTGAGTTCATACTGCAACTGGGCATGGAACTCATTGATGGATATGCAAGGGGCTCACCAACTCCCCAGAGTAAATCCTCAAGACCAGTCCCAGGTCACAACATCATGGGACATTGCAGAACCAGGATGCCCGGCCTGTATCCCAAGCGCTGTCAATGGTGCCTTCGCAACAATGGTGTGACGAAGTCTGGCTAGACAAAGACCACCCGCAGCGGATGTGTTGTCTGCATGGTGAACTTATGCACTGGCCCATGCTTCGTCAAGTTTCACCAGGCAGCAGCCCGCCATGACTCCATCCCAACCACCACAACAACTGATGAGTCATCAGCACCTGTGCACATTGCTGACCCCAACTCATTGGAGAAGAGGAAGAAGAAGAAGAAGAAGAAGAGGAGGGAGACGAAGTAATAGAAAAAGTAACAAAGTAAAAGAAGAAGTAAAAGAAGAAGTACATTGTGTTTGTAAAAAAAGAAGTAAAAGAAGAAGTACGTAAAAGAAGAAAATGATCACAAGAAAAACAAAGTGATCTTTGCCATTTTTCAGTATGTTTTTCATTTATTGTTTTGACCTAATTGTGCAAAAATGACACAAACATGTAGAAGATATACATGTAGAATGAGAAGATCAACTAAAAGTAAAAGAAGCCAAAAAAGAAGTACGTATAACTAGAAATAAAAGAAGTAAAAGAAGAAAATGATCACAAGAAAAACAAAGTGATCCTTGCCATTTTTCAGTATTTGTTATTCATTCGTTGCTTTGACCTAATTGTGCAAAAATGACACAAACATGTAGAAGATGTATACATGTAGAATGAGAAGATAATCAAAAGAAAAAAAAGGCAATGATGATGATGAAGACTACAGCAACGAGAAGTTGTAATTGTCAATACTCTGAGCCACAAAAAAAACATATTTTTCAGTCTGTTTCCAAAATTTTATATAACACTGGCCAAAAATTCAGTGTAGGATTTTGCAGGATTTGGGGCATGTGGAGTTTTTGTCAAGGCCCAATGTGATGGAGGTTTGGGGTTGCACTGGCCTGCATTCGTGGGTGGGTTTACCCACCGGCTCTAAGTAATTTTCTGGTCAAGTGTGGAGTGTGTGGCAGTGTACAGACACTGCTTTCGTGGGTAAGTTTACCCAAGAGCTCTTGCTCATTATCTGGTCATGTTCTGGTCAATTGTTGGAGTGTATGGCAGTGTGCTGAGGTTTATGGTTGAGTTCACCCAATGTCAAGTGGAGGCATGAATGGGGGGTGGGGGGGTTACTGGGTAATCAGTACTGGTGTGACCACACTGGGACTTGTTTATTTTGATCAGTGTAGGATTTTGCAGGATTTGGGCAGTGGCGCACTGCCAACAATATTGCAGGATTGTGTAGGATTTGGGTCATATGGGGCTTTCAACACTGAAGGATTGTAGGATCTTGCAGGATTTGGGTCATGTGCTACAAAAAAGGTGTGGGGAGTTAGGGTTATGAGGGTTTGCCCTGCTCAACGTGATAAGCACGGAGTGCTCAGTGCTTTGCCCGATGTCTGATTAATAGCATTTCAGGCAGCTTGGGCGGGATTCCAACCTGTGACTCCCTTTTTCTAGTGCAGACTTCTTAACCACTTGACCAACGAGCTGGTAGAGGTTGTGTGGCGGATTTGAATATTGTATAGCGGCGGGTATACTGCGTTGCATCATAGACATAACATGATATTGTCCTTGGACTCATCGATCAAATCAAATTCAAAGTTAAAAGTTCCTTGTATTAAGCAACCAATTTAAAGTCAATTTAAAGTGTAAATGTTAATCATTTTAATCAAACAAATTAAAGGAAAAATGGACTAGGAACTTTTAAACATTTTTGAAAAGTCCAAACTACATCTAGGCTATAACTTGAATGGACCGGGACTTGATCCCACAACCTCTGCCTTAATGTTAAGAGCGCTCGTACGTGGAGACCAAGGTCGCATGTTCCAGTCCCGGGTCCAGTCAAATCTTCTTTGCTGCTTTTCAAAATAAAACTGAATCAGAATGTCTCCTTTGTGGTTTTAATTGTATTGACAAAGCAGGGAAAGAAACCAATTGAAGATTATTTTATCCAACAGATTGAAGAGCAAAGAGGATTACACTAAACCGGGTTTTGTGACACTGCTATTCCACCTACATGTAAACTGTCAAAAACTTAGCCCAAGTTTGCAAAGCGTTCGCCAATCACAATGCACAGAATCTGTTGATCCTTTCTACATGTGCATTGGGTCGACATTATTGCGCGCATTGTGATTGGTCAAAGCACTGCAAACTCTTGAGGGCACACTATTGTGTCAAATCATATTGCTCACTTGAGGAAAACAAATTTTTAGGCAGCTCAAGTGGGATCTGAACCCATGACTCTCACAGGCAGCACAGGCAGAATTTGAAAAGTTGCAAGTTCAAATCTCGACCAAACTGCCGACTGGTGTTTTGTTTTTAAACAGTCACTTGGAGAAACCAATGAGTATACAAAGATAAGGTACATGTAGAGCAAATCATCATTCATTTACTACTTGGGGTTTGAGTTTGTCTTTTTTTTGTCACTGGAGAATCAAGCAAACAAAAATTGTTCGGGTAGGTGAAATCTTTCAGCCATCTGTCCTGTCTGTCGGATTTGTCTGTCTCTTAGTCTTAACCTTACCAGTGTGCTCGACGCCATCTTTGTTCCAGGTGGTGATGCCTCTCGTGTCGAGGAAAATAAACTGCCGGGTGCGTGGATTGTAAGTCACTGTTTCAAAAAAAGAGAGAGATTGAGAGATGGAGATAAGGAATAAGCAAATTTGCTGGAGGTGATGTGGATATAACATGTAATGGCTCTTTCCAGAGCCACTCTGGTAAGAGGTCAGGTACTGTATACCGGTACATGTACCACTGCCAAGTAGATGTATTTTTAACCCACTATGCAGCACTTACCTGTAGGGGGCTCAATTTCAGCATACAGATTTCTGGAAGCCTTGCGGTTCATTGTAATACAACCCTTGTCAAGCAGGGTCCAAATTTAGCCATTAGTCCAAAGTGTCCAAAGTGTCCAAAGTGTCCAAATTTAGTCCAAAGTGGCCATTGTCTTGAAGGCCATCCCCATTCTCAGCACCACTTCTTATTGTACAGCAATCTTCTACCCTGGATTTTCCCTGAGTGTTTTTTTATATAACTCGGGGATTAAAATCATCCCGGAAACATAAACACACTCCCCCAAAGCAAAAGCATTTTGAGCATGTGAAAAAAAGCTAAGTTGAGGATTTGTCCATTCTCATCTGCACTTCATGCTCATCCCCTATCCAACTTGTGACCAAGAGAGCAGCAAGCTCGCATGGCGTCCATAATAAACCAAACTCACACACACATTTTACTGGGCAAATAATTATTGGCTACCACCTCGGGCTCACAAAAGTCCCAGGGGAAACCCTGCTTCTCCAGTCACGGTTTTTTCCTCTGAGTGTTCAAAGAGATAAGCCAGGCCTAAAAGAACCAAATACTGAATGAGGAGAACCTTGATATCACCACTGAGCAACTCCCTTTCGCCTGAGTTTGCCGGAACCTCCGAATTCAGTGTTGCTACATGTACAATGTACATGTAAGTGCCCGGCCCTCCGAATCCAGGCACCACTATTGTCCAAGTTTTAAACAAAAGACTCTTTTCAGCTTATCACAAAGCAAGATGTACAAATGTACATTGACAAAACCCAACAGATGGCCAATACATTGATCCAGTAGGTCATGCCGATCCATAGCAATGGCCAAGCAACATGTCACGATCGCCCATACGCCGTGCTGTCCACTGCATGCCCACAATCACCGAAAGCACCTCTCTCTGGTGGACTTTGGTTTTGGAAAAGGTCAAAAATGTCCATTTCCTCACTTGCCAGGGAATCCGTATCGAGAGTCAGAATTACAATGAAAATATCTATAGGCCTGAATGCCGCTGGACCGATAAAACTTTTGCAAAGGAATTGCCTGGTATGTGACTACGTGTACTGTACATCCGGTACATACGAAACAAGGGTAAACAAAACAAAAAGTGTGTAGTAAAGAATACAAAAATTAACACATTATGTCGGTCAAAATGGCGGCAATTTGTCGGACCTTAAATCGCGCGTTGTGATTTATTAATTTGTCAAGGGACATGGCCTACTGGACTGGTGTACATGTACATGTACCGGTAGTTGTGCCAGGTTTGGCTCCCAGGCTGTGCCTGTACACATACCGGTAATGTAGGGCCTACTGTTACTGGGTTTTTTTAAGATTTGCATTTTGGTAAATTAATAAACAGTTTGCAACATTGTTGTATATTACTCGGTTTTATTTTAAGGGCATTTATTGTTCCTGATTGTTTAGTGTGTTTTGACAAAATTGAGCGAGTTTTGAAAATGGCACATTATTCAGAAACCCGTTACGGCCGTCATGGGCACTGGGATATGGGATGGTGCGAAGTACATGTAGCTACTGGTACATGTATGGTGAACATCTAAAATCATAATGGCAACCTTGCCACAGCAAAATGGCAGGCAAGCTAAAAAAATATTCAAAGGTCGAACCCTGTCATGCCTTATTGTCCCAGACATCATGATGCAAAGCCACAATGCATGGTGTGAAGTTGAGGCCAATTAACATCATTCATTGCACATTTCCACTGCCTGCCAATCTCCTAATGAACACCGTGATTAGATTAGTACTGGGCTAGACAGCTCAAACAATAGCACTTGGCAATGACAACAATTGATGCCAAGCAATCAGGAATAATGGGGAAGGCCTAAGGTACATGTGTATCCTAGTGAATAGAGAAAACATGCAGCTCTCAGCAAATTAAATTCTCCCGAATTTCCTTTGTGTCGGATAAATTGACGCAATTAACGACAAGTTCAAATGAGATTACTGCATTTTTCTGACATGTATCCCTTCCAAAATAACAGAAGTGGAAATTTAAGCCTGAAAATTCCTCCAAATTGATGTGCATAGACAAAGTACCCTCCACATTGTTGGCATTTGACAAATTAATGATTTAAAGTGATATACAAAAATGTTGGATGATTTAAAGTGATCTAACAAAAAAGGACAAAGAGGAATGCTGGTAGGGTGAGATCAAAGGGAAGGGCAAGGAGTAGGGTAGGGATTAGTGAGAAGAGGGGGAAAGATCAAAGAGAGAAGTGTGGAGATGTGAACACAAAAGAAGGACTTTCAAAGCGCTTTTTTTCAGAACGCATCATTTCTGCTGAGTCGATGGATTCACCAGTTTGTGAAAATGAATCATGACTCATGAATCCATCCTGACCTTTGACCCCCCCTCTCTCTTTCAAGAGCTTACCGTCCACCATATCAGTGAGCTTCTTGCTGTGGGCATAGTAGTTCTTCTGCTGGAAGCCGGCAGGGAAGCTGGTGTAGTTGGCAGCTGTCCGCGGCCCCTCGTCCCCGCCGCCATTGCCGGCGTTGTTCCCGATCTGGCGCAGCAGCTGCTGCACCACGGCCGGCTCCTCGCTGCTGGTACTGCAGCTGGCAGCGCTGTTCCAGGCGCTGGCCGTGCTGGCCGTGGCAGCGGCATCCGCGAGATGTCGCTGCTCCGTGTTCAGAGCTATCGCTGCCATTCGGCCGACTCCCTTTGGAGGATTTGCCTCGGTCAGACCCTCCTCTGGTGTCGGCCCTTGGGCGACCTCGTCAGGTTGACCCTGCTGGTCAGTCTTTGTCGGACAGTCAGCGGGGCTGCCGGTCTGGGCCGGCCCCTCCTGCTGCCCGCCAATCTCTTGGGTCATCTCCTTCTCCAGATCGTCAGACCCTCCCGAGTGAATTCCACGGCAGACATGGTCCAGACAGACTAGGTCTGGCCCAGCGATCTGAAGACCGCTATTAATGGTTGACTGTCTCTTTATAACAAGCCTTGCCTCACTGGTAGCTGGTTCTTGCTGCACTTTTTAGGCATTTGGAAGGTTCACCTGAACATAAACTTGAACAAGCCATTCCATCCATAAGCACTCACATCATGTCCTCTGTACTCTGTACTTTCCCGTCCCCATACTTCACAAAATCTGCAATGAGATAATTTTTTCAAAAAAAAAATTATGAGAGGAACTGAATAGAAGATTGTGTATTCAGAAAGTAGAAGTGTTTTTTTAATCAAATAAATAATAGCTTTTTGAATGAATTGAAAAAGAGCAAAGAAAACTTTGACTGGACATGGGGCCAATTTCATAAAACGTATCCCAACTTAAAGACGTGACACATAGCTAAAGATATGAAACCGGCCATAGGACTTGAGCCCGGGACTTGACCAGGGCTTGAACCCGAGACCTCTGGTACACGAAAACCAGTTATTCTAGGATTCAAGTCCCTGTCCAGTCAAAGTTTTCCTTGCCATTTTTCAACTTTTTTGAATGATAAACAAATGTTACAAACTGCTACATTTCTCACGAGTAAATGACCAAAATGAAAATCTCAAAATCTAGAGGGGTTGAGATTTTGCTTCTAGCCAGACTTTTCCCAATGGCTGGCAGACCCTCTAAATTGTTGAGAAATAAAATATCAATACCCTCACAAAGGCCAAACAACAAGACCGTGTGGGCTTTTCATGGCAACATCCACTGCATCACATTAGCAGAATGTGAAAATGATGCAGGTTACAGCATTTACAACTCTGCACATAGCAGGAAACTACTTTAAGAAACAAAATGTGACATTTATACAAAAACTGCTCACTGATTAAAATTATCTATACATGAATCTCAAAGGTTAGAGGGCCTGATGTCTCAATCCTAGCAGGACCTTTCTCAACTTTGCCTTCTAGAAAAGTCCTGCTAGGATCGAAACGTCGGGCCCTCTACCTTTTGAGATTTAGGAAAACAAAACACAAGAAACGTACAAAAAATGTTGCACTGCTTGCTGAAGAAAAATAAAACTGAAAACTACCGGTACATACTACATGTATTACTGTATGTGCAATGTAAATCACCCTTACCTTACACTAGAAGAAAGACCTATTCTCAATTTACAACTCATTAATTTTCACTTTTTTTGGACAAGTTAGGATGGGGATCTTACTCGCCAGGGAAAGAGAAAAAACAGAAGAGTTTTGCAGCACCAAGACTCTTTGGAGCTCACCAGGAATTGATTAATTGATTTAGCCCGATTTCAGTCGGCCTTTGGAGTGGCCTCGGCTAAGAGCAGATAATCCCTCAAAGCTGCTCTTCCTTAATCCTGAGGCTCAGCGGCAGGGACAATAACGCTCGCTGTTCCTAGCCCTGAGGCTATTTGCCACTATGGAATATTTTTGGCTTTTTGTTTGAGACTATTCAAATACAAAAATGTGACAAACTGCTAACTGGATTACAGTGTAGACAGGTACATGTACATGTACAGAACAGAGTGCATTTTCTGTACATGTAGATGACCAGATGTTTCGATTCAAGCAAGGTCGATCTACATACATGTACATGTATGTATCAGAGGCATTCTTCCTCTGAGAAAGGTCCTGCTCGGATCAAAACATCTTTATCTCTAAATTTGGTTTATTCAATTATGTAACATGATATATTCATGAATTCAAGACTATTGAAAACTGCATGCTTACATGAATGTATCATGTACATGTACGGGGTACACACTGGAATTTACATACATGTACAAATTACATGTAAACCATTTTTCCAACCACAAAGTGTTCCATGAAAAGAAATTGTTCTATACTGTAGGCCTATTTCAAGACTGTTTCATACCTTTATCTGTTTTTGAGCCAATAAAACATGTTTGGGCTGGATTTTTGTTTGCCTGTGTTTTTGAGGGTTTTTGTCTACGATTTACTGGGTAACATGCCAAATTCATAACCACAGGAATATTCAAAACTGCTTGCTGCCAAGATTGACCTTGAAAGAAATAACATGCTGAAATGTTTAATATAAAAAAGGCTCAGTTCTCTTACGAACTATTGTACAAACAAAAATGGCAATTATTGTGATTTGGGACCTCTGGATTATCGTACTCACTCTTCAATCTTTTTTATCCCACAAGGCACCTCTCATGCTCTGACTGACAGGAAGTGCCATGCTTGTTTCCCTGCATGGGCCATCCTCAAGGACACACGCACCATTTGAAAACAATTTCCAACCACAATCGGCTGGCAATTTTTTTGCTTCCAGATTTTTGGCCTGTGTGAACGCGAGCAAAAAAACCCGGTTTTGGAATCACAATTCTTTGCTCAGTGGGAACGGCCCTAAAGAAAGCATGATGAAGGTAATCCTTCGCCTCTGCCCTGGTACTCAATCCCCTTATCCTCGCCAAATGCAACCCAGATTGCCTGCCCTCTCCAATTCCGTTTCCTTCCTTCAAGAAATCCCTGTCATTCAAGGCCATGGACCACTGGATACAGCCGCAGTGCTACTGATTATGTGCAGTGAAAGAAATCCAATTCCAAGGACCTGCTGATTTTTTATTGTTTTATTATTTTTTCTCTGAACATTCCAGGTGTTGAAATACATGAATTTACTGGACAACTGGTGCAGTCACTGACGATTCATACTGGAGCTGAATATTTGAAACCAAAAACTGTGCCGCTAACGAGTTTCCTGTCCCACTAGTTTTATAAATAAGCACTATGCATACATGTACCGTACTTTCGTGCGTAATTCAAGTCTACCGGTATGGTATTACAGGCACAAAGCTACATGCAGAAGGTCTGTTTGTTGCAGCATGGCACTGACAGGCAACTTAACAAGAAATGTCAAATCTGACAAGGTAATGAAACTAAAGCTTGCAATTTTAATCGGGCATGATCTGTAATATCTGAGCACCATTTTTTGTCTCAACCACACAGCAAAAAAGCTCTAGACAGCTGGGCCACACACTGCGCTAGGCCGACTGCTAATCTTGGTCCAACTCAAGCGGATATTTTGACCCAAGCATTGGGAATTCATGTCACTCAAATGTACAACAATGTACACACTAGTAAGCATCTTGAACATGTAATATGAGACAAGAGGAACAGCCAAAAAAAAAGGAATTCTTATGACTAATTTTGGTCAATTCCATGTGTCTGTCATCACTGGCAAATACAAGCATTTGAAATAAAGTCACCGAACAAAATATCATGACTGTGCTAGCCTCCACTTACAGTAAACCTAAACATATAACGTTGCTGTGGGGATAACTTGGTATTTCTACACTCTATGTGTGCCCTTGATTTATATTATGTATATTTCTTATCATATTACATGTATATAACTTTATTTTAAGCACAATTTTATATCATGTACATGCATCCCTAATTGTTAATTGTATTGATTAAATGGTTCAGTACTGAGAAGTCGCCTTTGACCATTGTTGACGTACATGTACATGTACTGTATATGTATTGAAAAACATGGTTAAAAATAGCCCGACACATTGTACGTTCCTACCCTGAAGTTTAAGTCTAATCCAATATCAATTTTATTTCTGGTCAAATTAATACTTAAACCAGCTGGCCGGTAGCTTGTCCCTTGGTCTGGGGCCATAGGAAAACTGTTCAGAGGAAACAATTCAAATCACATGGAGATGTGATTGTTGCAGTAAAAAGAGATGTCAACTACAGTATTTGGTCTTGATCGCTGGGGGGATCTTGGGATTTTATGGGGGATCCCTGTGACCTTGGCAGAAGCCATTATCTTGAAACAAGGCAAATGAGTTGGCCTATGGCTGTATTATTGTATGAACATTGTATGCGCTTGATTATTAGATAAAAAGCAATTTACTCATCCTTTGACAGAAGGCTTCAGCTGGACCTACTGTATTACATGTACCAGCCTACCGACTGACTGACCAATTGATTGATTGATTGATTATGACAGATTGGCCAATTGATTGACTACAGCAATTGTTTGATTGATTGATGAATAAACTGACCAATATAGTGATTAATCAATTGATTTAATGATAAATTAAATGATTGACAATTTAATTGATTGATCAATTGATCAGTTGACTGATTTGTTGATCAACTGGCCAGACTGATCAATCAATAAATTATGCAATAAAATCATTAATTCATTGATTCATCAATTAGTAAAATGATCAATTGATTTAAAGAATGCATTGCAAAGGAGAGCTAAATGCTTTGCAACCAATCAAATCCTCTTGGTTTTTCAAAAAAAGTTATTTACTTTCCTCTAGGACTGGACTTTAGATCAAGAACTTGAATTAAAATTAAATTCTAAAGTTACTTGAAGATTTATGAATTCTGTATCCATATTTGAATATTCATGTGCACATACAGTATGGCAAATAGGAGAGATGTCTGATAGCAATGTACACATAGTCTGCATTTGGATTCTGGCATGTGAAATAATGTACGGTACATACACATACACATATGTAAATCTATAGGCCTACCAGTACATACCGTCTATGTAGGCCTACACTTTTCTGAAACAAATTGTTTGAGATTTCACAGCAAGTTGTTGTTCCTTTGTTTGTTTTTACTTTATCTTCAAGACCAAAAACAGGGTGGAAAGGACACTTAACAAAGCTTAACACTTAACAAGAACCTTGCACGTCCATGTACAGTACATGTTTATGTACTATACATGTACATGTAAGCATTGGTCATGTGTGCATGCCACTATGTTCCCTAGCCGCAGACAAATCGAAATTGACACATTCCTGGCCATGCACAGCTTTTCGCATGCATGCTTTTAATTGCAGCCACCAAACTGATCGGTAACTCAGACTGACATAATATCAATGTGCACTTGCCAATTTTCAGAGATCATCAGATGTTCATTTCACTGGATTATGCACTCTGATGCATACATGATTGGCAATTGGCATACTGTACAATGAACAGTAATTGGTCTATGTAGCTGAGTGAAGAGCTACAGTTGGATATCAATGAGATGGAATTTATTGCATTGCAATTTTCACGAAATGGCGTATCATTTTCAAATGTAGCAATGGCATAAAACACACCTCTAGACAGAAATCACTTCAAATCCATATTGTCATATTCATGGACTGGTCACCATTATTACAGGAACATTTCTACACTGGCACAGTACATGTATATGCTGGGTTTTTTCAGATTCAGTATTTTTACTTGGATTTGCAAATTCATTTGACATCTTGTTCTTGTTATTGTCCCCTGTTAGTGTCAGGCTTCAAAAATTTCAATTTTTTTTTCAAGAGAAAATCCCCCTACAAATCTGGCCCCCACTGCACATGCCCGAACCACCAATGAGAGGCATGCCATCTCCAGGTTGGAGTTGGACAGGGTTGGCTTCGATCAGACACCGGGAACCAGTATGGCCAAAAACAAGCATGGTTAGCCTATAACTTGAGACCATGCAAGTGTCTTCAAGGGCTTGACAATGGCTAGCAGTCCGCAGTTGAACTGACGCATCTTTCAAGCCGATATCGACACCCAATTGAATAACCCGATCTTCTTTGTATCATTTTCCCTGATGAACAACTTATCCTCTGCTAGTGCTACATGTACTAAGTACACTCGTCACTACTTCTAGTAACGGTAGTAGTAGTGAGTAGCACATATAGTAGTAGTACATGTAGTAGTACAAGTACATGTACTACTGTACTAATTGCAGTACCCGTAACCCTCATCCTCCCGCGGCTCAGGTCTCTGACCCTTGGCTTGAGAGGATGAGAGTTGCGGTTACCACAACTTGCCATTAATTTTATTAAATAAAATAGGATGTTTCAAGTTCAAAACTCTATTTTGTAGGAGGTACACGGCCCATTGTGTCACACGTCATCACCTGGGTGGTGTTGCAAACCTGCGAATCAGCCGACGGGGCCCGGGCCCTTAAACTGCACGGTACACGGCTTGACCCCCAGGACACCAGTGACACATTGTGATCTGAGGATCCTCCCGGGCCCCTCCCCCAGCAAAGATTAGTGTACCTAGTAAGAATAAAATAGCTCCGTTAATGGCACAAAAGGCACACCGTATGCCGTAAGTGCCATAACCCCCATACAACACACACATAAGATTAAAGTCAAGATAAATTAATAATTTAGCTACTTATTGGGCCAAAATGTTATGGCAATATGGGGAATCATTTGTCGTCAGTGTAACTGTAACTGTAAGCATACTGTAGTGTAAGTAACACTAACAGTGTAGTCTGTAACTTGTAGCTGTACTTGTTGTAGTTGTAAACAGTATTTACATTCGTGTATCCTCTAGTAACCGGTTTTCGACGATATAAGGACTTTTCTTCAAGCTGACCAATGTGGACGAAAGTTTCACACTAAAAGAGGTCTCAGTCACTTTCTCCACACCACAGACTATTATAATAATCATAGAGAAGGTTGATAAAGCCTGTCACTTCCATAAGATTACCCGGTTTTGTTGACGTCCGCGGCGCACTGCGAAGTAAGCATCGCCACCTATTTTCGATGGTGGTGTTTAGTAAGGTGTCCCAGTGAAGCCAAACGCAAAATAAATTCTTAAAATAACTCAAAATGCTGTGTGGCACTGTAAAAATTTTCCCTGTATGTTTTTGTTTTGTTCATCTTTGGGGGGTTTTTCCGACACTGCTTCTAACACTTTCCTCAAATCATTCATATTTTATGCTTAAAACTTATTGGTCTGGTTGATGTCTTCTTCTGTGACGTTTAAAACAACTCCACAATCCTCTTTCTCACTGCTTCTTCAGTTAAATGACCTTTCCCAAAGTCACTCAAGAGACATATTTCCTCCTTCTTGGTACTTTCTCTAGCTGCCCTTTTTTTTTTTTTTTTTTTTTTATAAAAGCCTATTAGGCCATGTTACTTTATGTCTTTAAATAAAAATATAAAAATATATAAAAAAATTATATAAGCGAGACGCCCTTTAATAATAGCCTCCATAGTTTTTACCCAGAACGGACTGCCTCAAGTTGCGTGATATATATTTTTTCTACATATGTTGGGGTTTGTTATGGTACACTCAGATTTTTTTAGGACCAACAATAAAGAAAACTGGAGCTTCGAAGCAACTGCCAATTTTGTACCTAGGAAAATAGACCCCAAAAGAGCAACTTTTTGAATCACACGAGTTTGGCCTACTGGAAAAGCCTTAAATTTCCAAATTTTCGGTGACGGACAAAGAGGAGGAAACAAACCGGAAGATACGAAGTCTGAGATCGTTATACGGAGTTGTTTTCATCGTGCGATGTGAGTTAGAAGGCTAAGCGTCGAAAACGTGTACCGTCGAAAACGGGGGTTCCCACGATACTGTAACTGTAAGGACTGGAACAAACGAACAAACTAGCAAAGGCCTATCTGAAAAAGGCGTACACTTGTACTAGTGTTGCGATTAAAACTTAGAAGAAGTACATTGTGTTTTGTACTTTCAGACTTCAGCGTGGATGTGTCAGCCACGCCATACCGCAATTGGTCAATACAGAATTAACGTTATCAAACCCGGCGATAGACAGACTATCCCAACTGTGTAAAGCACATTAAATTGGCGATATCGAGGAATGAAACAGCTTAGACCACTACCCTGCCTGTGGACTGAGTCCCTATGAAACTAAAATAACTCTAATTCGAGGAGAATACAACTTACTTTCGATGAAAGACAATCGGTTCGACCATGACGGACTGGAATTCCGTTGGCACGGACGCTCGTGTGGTTGCTGCTCCGGTTGTGTCAAACAAGAAAGTTTACCCAAAAAATCTCAAGCCTAGACTTTACTTCCAGTCCTTTACATATTTGCGACATTCCACCACGCGAAAGTTTACAGGGCAGTGTTGAGCCGGTTGAGCACACGAAGGCCATCTCAAGTCTATTACAACATACATTTGAAATAAAGTTTTCTCGATCTTACCCTTGACCTTTTCCTTTCGGAATATTAATAACAAACTAACAAGTGGCCTACCACCCTAAAAGTAATACACTACAGTAGCTTATCGCCGCTGGGTTTGTTCAATTTCCGTAGCCTTTATTCAAGTCGTAGTTGTATGTATCCGTTCATGGCGTGTACCACATTGTATGCTACATGTAGCTCTATACGCGCTCTGTCTAATGCAACTTTTTAATAAAATATATAGATCCATTTATGTAAAATGATGAATAGGTGAATTACGGGGGTTAACCTTAATCCCTTCAGGCAACGATTGATGACTGTTTCTTCGACGTTTCATTAATTTTTTTTGAAATTATTAGGCTCTAGTAGACCTTCCAATTTCAATTTGTACTGCTCAATAGGCGTACCGGGGGATACATTTTATTTTATGTATACGAAAAGCAACAAAGGTAGGCCTACATAGTAACGGTTTCGTGTAGAATTCCGTGGATCCATTTCCATCGACCGATATGAAATCGCCGCCACTATCTGATCCACTTTTTTTCGGCTCTGTCTCGTCAATGTTGAACTTGAAGGTCTGAGATAAACACTAATAGGGCGTGCGTGCGTGCGGCTGACTGTCACCAGTCACGAGGCAGTAATCGGTTCTAAATGGACGCCAGCCTTCACTTGACTGAAGCGAGACGATCGGAGGGATGAGTGTGAAATGCGATTATAAGTACCAGGCACTCCTAGTTGAGAATCCCAAGGACCACGACAAAAGGAAAGCCCTTTTTTTCTCGTGCAACCGTCGATTTTCTTATTAAATTTCATACTATAGAAAAAGTTCATCCTCCACTGTGATTTATTAATTGACTTAAAACCCTTCAGACTTGGAGACATGTTTGAAACATGTTGCAAACATGTGATATGGAAACATACATATACAAAATGCTTCCTGACTAAAATGATCAAAAAGCGAATGTCTAAAATCATAGAAGGGGCTGACGTTTTGATACAAGCAGGACCTTTCTCAGAGGCTTTCCTGCTACGATCGAGACGTCAGGCTCTACCCAATTTTGACATTAAGACTAGAGGTAAGAAAAGTTGTGTGAAATGCACCCTTTTGTCGAATAGAATCCCAGAATCTTTAAGGAGCCCGTGAGGGGATATTGGTGATTTGGTTACTATGTTTTATTATATGTTCGTTTTGGGGGGTTCCTGATGGAAAAAAATTATAAACCGCTTAATTGAGCGGAGTTAGATGAGAGTGGAAGGTTTGCATGGTACAGGCACTAAGTAGAAAGTTTGCGGTGACACCATGTTAGAATTAGAAGTGTAGGCTCATCTCTTTCGATATAGAGTATGGCTCTGAAAGTAGGCGGTTACTCAACGTTTCTGGCAGACCAAACACTACCAGATACTTTGGGTTACCTTACAACATGGTGTCACCGCAAGCTTTTGCGATTTATTAATCACTTCCTAACAAGTTAAGTTGAACAGCCTGCCAAATTGCATGGAGGACTGCACACGAAGTTTCTCCACAAATTCTTACGGTGTCCCTATCAATAAATTAATGTGCTTATAAATATATCGTAGTTTAAGGCTCAGTTAGACTAACACTGCTATCTCCACACATCCTCAACGTTTTGAAATGAACACTTATTTGTAAATGCCTATAATTATAGGCGCATAATTATATAAGAGTGACCACTCTGCAGACCTGCGCCCCCCGACAAAACTCGAATCGGCCCAAGAAACTCGACCGACCAACCACTGGTCAAACAGGGACCCCGCGCAATCTGATGGAGTCGTGACCGACGGGATAATCTGCAGCTTGTTTGTATCTGTTTTGCAGCGAGCGGAGAGGATATGGAATTCCATAGAGAGGGAGAGGGATAGCACTTCTTTTCATGGAGGTATTATTAACATTATTTCTGGTTTATTTGGCTGGATTTAAATAGCGTATACAGAAGAGCAATTAATTAAAAAACAAAATTACAATAGCATTACCATTGGAAATGTGCTCCCAACAAATAATAAATAACTAATTACGAATTAACACCAAACTTTTTATAGGAATTAAACAGAATAACGTGGTAAGCAATGGCAGGGATGGCGTGCATGAATTCACCGTGACTGTTGATTAATTAGGTGTGTGCACATACAGATGCCTTTTTATTCCGGCTATTTCCTACCGTGCCAAACTTCAATACTTTATTCTTGATTGTTTGTTACATGATTTTTAAGCCTAGTATGGGAAGGTGCCGAGCTCCAGTGTTTAGGGCGTTCGCCTGCAGTGCAGAAGTTAGCTGGTTCAAATTCCACTCGGACTAGAAGCTAGGGAAAGTATCTCTGTCCACCCGGCAGCGAAAGGCTGCCTGGCTCTGTTGAAAGGTGGCGAGGAAAGGAACTGACCACCCTAAATCTACCTCATCATTCCGTGGCCTCGTATGCTTCTCTGATGATAGAAAGGCATATTCTGTGCACTATAATGGTAGTATGGGACATTCTTTACCTTCAGCCTTTTGTATACCATTAGACTATAGCTGAACAGAATTACTTGCTTCGACTAGGCGTGCAGTCTGATTTATTGCTTTCGACAGGCGCATTTTACAATGAGATCCCGTAATGTGTGCAATTACCACTGACCCATTGCCTAACTGCAAATAATTATTTATTGATAAAAAGAGAGCTGGGGTTTTAATAATAAACTGCACAAAATTAGACGAGATTTCAGGTTACTTGTGGTGAAGGTATAAAGCAAGTGCAGAAACGTTAGCGGTGACCCCCGTCTAGTATGATACGTCATCACTTTCTGAGTTCATGTGGTTCTGGGTTCTTCTTTCAGTTCTCCTCAGAACCACACAAACGAAATTACTTGTAATCATTGTCACCGATATTTGGCAAGACCTTTTAAAGATTGCGCAATTATAACTGCTGAAGTTGGTCAAATTTGAACAACTTTATCATAATGAGATTTGGACCAGCGCCGTTCAAGATTATAGTTTGTATAGTGTATTCACTACCGTACACCCTCTTTTAAGATAATATCGAATAGTTTCAGCTGGGTAGAACTATGTTAGTAACTTAGTACCCTATAACTGACCCTGTTTTATTCTGGGATAGGGCCTACGTCAGGGGCAGTGACGTCAAATGACCCAGAGAAGCTAATCGGAACTACTACTACTGTGAGTACAAAGAGTTCAGCGTACATTGTATGGGAGTATACGGCGAATAACCTTGGACTCAAGTTTTTCCTATGTGAGTTTTTTTTAAATAATGTGTGCAACAATACCTTGCACATTCACCATGCATATACAAATTATGTGATTAATGGCCTAAGGCTGGAGCTATTGCGCCGTGATTATAATATCCACCCGATAGATCTATTGTCAGAGTCTTCTAAACCATGCACAAAGAACTGCAACGGTATTACCAAATGGATGGGCAAAACATCTAAATACACCAATGCAATAATGCCCATTGTATGAGAACAAGTCCCAAGTTGCGTTTGGTTTGCAACGTAGTTAGGCTATAATAGCTATGATGATACATCCGCTTTTACGGAATCTTCTAAACCATGCACATTATAACTCTGGTAGTCTTTGTGTGCCTTCAACGAGCGACGGGAATAAATTGATAAAAGGCAGACCGTCTCTACCTTATGGTTGCTGGCCAGAAATTCGCATTAAAAACTACTCCCAATGCTTTCATAATTTGCAATCCTATTTGTATTTCGGTTCAAGATTTTTGAATACTTTTGCAGTATGTCGGTTTGTACCTCGAAAGTAACCACCTCCCTTTTTTTTTTAGATCGCCCAATAATGTTCATGGGATTTCCGGTGATACAGAATACTCCAAGAACTTTCAAGAACGTGGCTATATATGTATTTATGAAATAATTGTAATATATTAGGCATTTCAGTCAGTTTACCCCGCACTGTTAACAGATGCTGGGCAATATTATTTTAACCACGATTTTAACCAGGTTTAAGTAGGATTAAAAGGATGGACGGATAATTTTGCAATACTCTTGGATGTTGTTGCATGGTCAAAATCATTCCCTTTGTTGCCAGTGGCTATATTTAACCAGACCAAATTTGGCACGAGAAACAGGTGACCAGCCAAAGTTTTACTTCTATTATTATTCAAAGCACCCATTTTGTCGTGCGACAAACTCTTTAGTATGCTGTTGTTAAGCAGGTTTTCCTATTCACTCACTCTTTCTCTCACATGGCTCTCTCCCTTAGATAGTGTCCAACATTATCATTCTTCGCTTCCCTCCTCTTGGCCTACCCCTTCCAGCCATCCCTCAATGACGTTTTTCAAAAGTCAATCATGTCTAAGTACATAATATGTTCAGTTCGTTTGCATCAAGCATCAAGGAAAATATGCTTGACAACCTTGTTTTCAACTAGGGAAAAATGTTCATGCCAAGAAACTTTTAGCGCTTAAGAAACTATATGAAATCGGGCCCTCATCTTGGACAAACAATTTTACCTGCATGACACCTTTTTTATGAGGGGGGCAAATCGTCTTTGGAGTGTGATCGTCTTCGGGAGGAAGGGAATACATTAATGAGTTACTTCTTCTTTCATGTCCATCATCCCTGAACTATTATGTTTTGCCAGGCTCTTGCACAGTGAAGAGCCTTCTCATTGGCAGTCGCCAGATCTTCCAAGCTGCACTCATTATCAAGGAGTGGGCATCTCGGTAGGTATTGCATGGTCGGCTCGGAGGTCTCGCTCACTGAATTGATAGTGTCACTGGTTATGTGCGGACGACTGTCGAATCGACCGAGAAGGACCCTACGTCATGGACCTGGTTGGGCCGGCAGCGTGACATCAATAGACCCTTGAGCTGCGAGCGGAAGTGCTCGTACTTGAAGCAGTAGATGAGCGGGTTGACGAAGAGGTTGCAGCCGACCAGCGTGGTGAAGACCTTGTAGAGGGCCGCGCTCTGCCCGAAGAGGTCCGGGTCGACGGCGAAGATCTCGATGGGAGTCCAGCAGATGACGAACATGAGACCGATCAGGAGGGTGGTAACCAGGACGTTCCGCTTGGCCGTGCTCATTGCTCGCTGGGCCCTCTGCTGTTGGTCGTTCTTCTTCCTCCGCGCCAGCATCAGGACGATGCGCGTGTACGTGTAGACCATGATGAGGACGGGGATCGCGTACTCGACGCCCACGGTGATCAGGCCGTGCAGGGCCTTAAGGCCGGCGTCCATGGGGATCTGCCGGCACCGGCCCCCGTGCGCCTCGTGGAAGAGCATCGTGTGCGAGCCGTAGCTGAAGCCCACCAGGCAGGCGGCCAGCGTGGCCCAGCGGGCCTTGGCGGCTCCGGGCCCGGTGCCCCACCAGGAGTTGCGGTGGCGCACCGGGTGGCAGGTGGCGACGAAGCGCTCCAGCGAGATGACCACCAGGTTGTACGTGGACGTCACGTTCATGCACCAGAGCAGCGAGTCCGAGGAGAGGACCCGACAGAGCAGCTGGTCGCGGGCCGACGTGCCGGTCACCGACGCCCGCAGATCGGAGCTCTTCAGCACCTGATGCCCGAAGAAGACCACTCCGGCCACGGAGTCGATGGTGGACTGGTGGAGGATCAGGCGGTTAGTGAAGGAGCTGAAGAGGCGTCGCCTGAGCAGCATGACCGCGATGACCAGGCCGTTGCCAAGCACCGCCAGGCAGGCGATGACCGTGTTGACGGCGTCCAGCGCCGTCGAGCGGACGGGGGCTCCCCAGCCGGTCCCGGGGCCGACCGTGGTGGTCACCGGAGCGGACTCCGTGGCGGACTCGTTGAGAGGTGTCATTGAGAAGGGACCCCTGAGGCAGCGCTCGGAGTGTATTATAGTGCCCAGTTTACACCAGCCCTGCTTCACCAATTTCCAACTATCACTATCAAAATAATGCTTCGTTGTTCTCACCGTCAGCTTTCGGCATGGAGGATCTTCTAGTCTTATCTAGTGATGGAGTATTGGCATCGTTCGGCACCGTTCGGGAACAAAGTTAACGTTCGATACAGGCACGAAGTCATGCGTTCTCAGTCCACATAGTCCGTGTATGCTGTCGCCCTTTCGGCTTTCCCGTTTTTACCGCGGGTAAGTCACCCTGTCATCCGCTCATCAAGCACAGGCAACGCGCACGCGCACTCGGCCCACTAACTATTGGTATCCACGGCAGCATATCATTCAGGATTCTTTGCTCCCGTGGAGAATCAAATCATTTCCGATCAAGAACCCACTGAAGCTTGTCTGTCCGATGACTGCCGATGGACTTTGAGATGATCTTCGAACGGCGGCAGACCGTCAGACCGTGCATGTGTCAAAATAGTCAGTCGTTTTCTGCCAGAGTGAGCGGTTTTATTGGCTACACGAACGTCCGTCGTGCCTCGTGGTTAAAAGGATGAATTATATCACTTTGATGAATCGTTTTGCGTTGCAAGTCATTCCTTTCAGATAATTATAATGAAATCTCATATTTTTATAAATATCATAATTAAGAAATGAAAAATGGCAAAGAAAACGTTGACTGGACCGGGGACTTGAACCATAGCCTGCCTCTGGTTGTCCATACTCAGCGTTATTTTGCTTCAGTTCAAAGTAAGTTTTCCCAGAGATCAAGCGCGGGCATCGTGTCCGTCATGCCAGAACTGAAAAATACAGGTTGTGGTTTGTCGTGGAATTCGAAGGAGGCTGTTGTCCAATTCAGTAGAAAGAACACAGCAAGAAACTGTGTTCAAAAGATTATTCTTCAGTACATGTGACTGATTGATGTGTTCAGAAACTAAAACAGTACTACCCCGGGTCTAAGATTATGGCAGTACACAAGCCCATACTCAGTGGGTGTCTTTTCATGCATGGGAAGAACGGAATGAATTATTTTCACCACAAGATGGCGCTATATCAAGAGTGCCCTGGGTGCAGGGTGCAGATCACTAAATCGAGCTCCCATTGAACACTGTACAAAAACACTCGCTTTCAAAGCCAATTATCCCACGCCCAAAGTCTCTCAGTTCTTGTAGCTATACTTCATCTTTCAGATTCTTTTCAATTTTAGGGCCCTTAGCCGATTATATTTTTTGCTAATAACCCCCCCCCAAAAAAAAAAAAAAACACCCCCAAAATGTGTAGTCGTCCAAGCCGAATTTCTGCAAGGATTTTGGGATGGACTCCTCCACTTCCACAGCCAAATAGGGCCATATTTAAAGCCAGATATGATCCACATTTCATACCAAATTGAAGAGTGAACCCCAGGTTGTCTTAAGCTTCACTTGTTCTACAATGTATCAGTTAATTAACCTCCAAAGACCCCTTATTAAAAAAAAAAAAAAAGTTTATGATAATCAGATCGGCGGAGCCATCTTGGATGGCTTTTGTGTGCTGCACCCTGCAGACATTCGGCTTGGACGGCTACACATTTTGGGGGTGTTTTTTCTGGGGGTAATAAGCCAAAAATCTAATAGGCTAAGAGCACTAAAATTGAAAAGAATCTGAGAGATGAAGGTCCAAACTACAGTTATTTTAAGTATAGCTACAAGAACTGAGAGACTTTTGGGCATGGGATAATTGGCTTTGAAAGTGAGTGTTTTTGTACAGTGTTCAATGGGAGCTCGATTTAGTGTTCTGCACCCCCCTAATCAAACATTTTCATTGACTGTCCGCCACCAGTATTGCGCACTCCGCTTCTGCTTGATGCCAGTGCGGTTGCTACGCCGAACCCTCGGGGTACACGGAGATGTCAAAAATTAATACATGTTGGAAAATTGTTGAAATACATATTTTCAAATGGGATATTTTTCAAATTTCGAATTGAATTAACTAAAATGATGTCGAGCTGCATGATTATCATATCGATCATAATTATCATAATATGAATATCATATCAATCCATTCAATTAGAAATTGTATTCATGACACTTCTCTGCACCCTAGTGTGCTGGCGTAGAACCAGGAGGCAGGAAGCGAGGAGTCGGACTCCGGTTGTGCCATTTTTCATTTTTCCCTTCATCTGTTCATATTTCATTTGGCTAATGACTGCTGAGATTGCTCAGATATGGGCCTTGTGAGTGTTTTCTAAAGACTGAAAAAGAGGCTCATAAGCAATTATCATGATTATTGTAGACGATTAATATGAAGGCATATTCCTTTTGTCCCGTCATACCATCGATAGGATTTATTTTTACAGGTTTAAATACTCAGTGAAATATTATTACTCAATGAATGGCGCCAGCTAAGTAATAGTTTTCCTTCCGCTACTGAAAAGATCAGCGAACCTTTTAGAGACAACATGACGGCTCCTAGATGATTATGATTTTAGCAAGATTAAAATATGCAGCATGATGACGTCTTTAGCAAGCTATTCTTGAGGTCTTAAGCAAACTGAAATATGACAAATATTTTAAAGATGAAAAAGCATAATTTTATTAGAGACAAAATAAAAACCGGCGGATCTGGGAATCAAACCCATCCTCCTAGTTACTGGTTCTACGCCAGTCCCTTAGAATACACGGAGATGTAACCATTTTCCAGCATGTTTTTGACGTTTTAAAATAAATTGAGTTATGTTTCCTATTTCTTATAAGATGGATTGAAAAGAATGTGTAGCTGCTCGGATTATAGCGATTAAAATGATCAGCTAGCAGAAAATTTAGCTTTTAGGAAATACCTAAATCATGAAAATCTACAAGCAGAAAATAAGAAATTGGGGTAGTCCACTAATGACGCTCCACACCGAGACGCCGGTTACTTTTGTAGTGGAAACGGCCCATTCCAGTGAATTTTCCTCTCGGTTACTAGGATGGCAGCATGCACCTGATGCATCCACTCTGCTTTCATGGCGCCCTCTGTTGTTCATGATTTTGCGAACAGTGGTTGGGAAATAGGAATCGATAATAACCTTATGTCATGTGCCAAGAATGTGTGAGAAATGCCATGTTGCGAGGAAGCCCAATAAAAGAATAATTTATCAAATAAGTACTTTCGATGATGATACTGTTTTCGGGATATCATATCCCACTATAATTATACAGTACCTACCTTACCTTCATGAGTTAACTTTATCTGATACTATAGAACTACTTGTAAGAAGTATACAAATAGGGCGATGAACAGATCTGATCATCAGATAAGAAGCAGACGATATTTTGAAGTGATTAGACTGTTTGACAACATCATCATTCAAATAATCCGACATCTAAGAGAAAATATTTTCATTTGAGATAAAAATGTACGAAAAGTACATTGCCTGTAAACAAAACTGTCTAGTAATAATAGGATTTCCCAAACAATTCGATGTCGGCCTTGTGCATGCTGAACGATTCGCAAGATGACGCCGACATCGACCAATGACAAGGCTCGGTGGCTATCGAGATTTGCATAAAGATAACAACGCGTCGCTACGGGAAGGCCCCGGATGTCAGGAAGTGTGCGTACGGGAGTAAGGTGACATGACCGGCCGTCGCTCAGTCCGTAATTGCATTTTGCGAGCAAGGAATATTCCCGACTCACTAACTCGTTGCATGCAGCGCAGCGGGGAGACGATCCTCGTGCACCGCGGCACTCCGACGAACATACCTGTTTGATGACGGCCTCTGACTGTCATCTCACATCTGTTGCCAAGTTGTTGGTTTTCTTTCCCGATCGGCCCTCCAACTCCAACTTGATCGACCGTGCACCCCCAGTCCGTTACCCGTTTCCTTAGTCCGTAAAGCCTAAGTAATACTAAAGGTGTGTGGTGATTTCTCTCACTCAGTCATTGCCAACCGATGAGTTTGGGATTTGATTTGAACAATTCTCCGAGGTGAAGTTGTTGTTCAGTAACACTAAGTTAACACTAACAGTCGCCTCGTCATTGGGCGCACCATGGCTGGGCTGTGGTGCCTGGTGCTGGTGATTTTGCCGTTATTCGGCGGCGTCGTCAGCCAGCAGTTCGAGATGGAGCCGGTCGGTGCCATAGTGGCGAAGGGGCAGAGCCTGTACACGCTCGAGTGCCGAGCCGTCGGCCTGGCCGGCGCCGACCAGACCATCTCCTACCGCCTGGGCTCGACCGTCTTCAGCGACGACGGCTTCCTCCGCTCGGACGCGCTGGGCGACCTCGGCCTGAGCAGCAACGACTTCCTCCTTAACATCGTCTCCAACGTGGACAGGACGCAGAGGACGGTGCAGCTGTTTGTGCGGAACATTGGCCCCCGCCAGGCCGGGGACTACCAGTGCCTGGTGTGCACCGCGGTGGACTTGCTGTGCGACGAGAGCAGCATCGCCCTGGTCTCGCAGGTGGCCACCTTGCAGATCGCCCGCCTGCCCGTTCCCTCGGTGCCCACCTGCTCGGGCACCACCCAGGTGTACCTTGGGGATTCCGTTACTTTGACCTGTGAAGCGGGCTCGGCGGTGCCGGCCGTGGAACTGACCTGGCAGCGGAATGGTCAGCCGGTCCCTTCCACCAGCGTCACCCACGACGACGTGCGCAGCCGCGCCACCAAGACGCTGACGGCCGAGAACGACGTGGATGATGCAGCGTTCACCTGCCACCTGAACTACACGCATCAGTCTGACGTCGTCTCGGAGATGTGCAGCCTGCCTCCACTGAATGTGGTTTCCACACCGGAAGTTTCAGTCACGGCATCAGAGTCAATCTCCGTCGACGGCGAGGCGGTGTTCACCTGCGTGATCAGCAGCAGCACGTCCACGTTTGCCGGCGATGCCACCGCCTGGACCGGTCTGGACGCAATCGAGGAGAGCCGCTACAGCGTGTCCGTCAGCGGTCAGGGGTCCATGCTGACTGTGGACCCGGTGCAGAGCGGTGATCACGGCACCTCGCTGACCTGCAGTGCCACGGACGAGGACGGGATCTCAGCCTCGGCCTCGGTGCAGCTGCTGATTGAGGGACGGCCGCCACCCGTCACGCAGGGGCCCACCACTCCCGTCCCGCCCACCTCCGAGCCCGACCCCCCTCTGGGTGCCATCATCGCCGGTGTCATCGGTGGCCTCATCCTCCTCGTGCTCCTCTGCTCGCTGGTCCTGTGGTACTGTCGCCGAAGGAACCGCCTGATGGCCCTGGCCAAGAAGCAGGCCGGTCTGAAGGCCGCCCAGATCCCCATGACCAACCACCATGCACCGGCCATGCCAGACAAGACGGCCAATCATGCTGGCTACGCGCCGCCCGACGGCAAGGACTACCCGGACCGTCTGGAGGATGGCCTGGGCAACCCGGACGTGGTGCCCAGGGAGAAGCGCGAGGGTCCGCCCGACGGTGTAGACCCGCGGAAGTGGTGGCGGGAGACCATGCCCCCGACTGAAGACGAGCACTACGAGCACAAACTGGGCAGCAATGACTACCCGACCATCAAGGGCATGAAGATGCCCTTCCGGGATCGCTCCAGCCCCAATCCTGGCTCAAATCCGGGCAGCGACAGAGGCTACCAGCCCTATGACACCCGCAATGCCGGTGACCCCCGCTATGAAGACCTTCAAGTTCAAAGACCCGACGACTATGACTACGACAACGAGGCGTACGAGAGGAGCTACAACAGCCACTTGGACCAACCAGACCCTTACAACGACCAGTATGGCGATGGTTACAACGATCAGTATGACAATCCCCCACGCGATCAGTATGACGATCGCCCGCACGAGCAATACGATGACCAATACAATGACCAACCCTACGATCAGTACAGTGACCGGCCAAATGAGCACTACAATGACCGTTATGATGACGGCCAGAATGATCAGTACAATGACCACCCGGCAGTTCCGTACGAAGATCTCCATAGTGCACAGCCAGATGACCGCTACAATGATCAGTACGACGACCGCTACGAGAGCTACGGCCGGCCAGACGGACAGGAGGAGTACAGCAATGCCCCGGACGCCGGCGATGATTACTACCCCAGGTACGACCAGGATGAGCGCATTCCCGATGGTCACTCCTCCAGCACTGACCAGTATCCGGCCACGCCATACGATGACTCGTCGTACAAGCCGTCCTACCTGGACCATCTCTCGGACCCCCATGGCTACAGCCAAGGCTATCCAGACAAGCCGGCCTTTGACGACAGTCTGCGAGATTCCCAAGGTACACCTAGCTATGTCTAATGTGACCCTAAGGAAGAATCATGTTTGGGTTTTTTTGTTCTTTTTTATACAGCGTTATGTATTCATAGTACTACTAAGACCTACAAACTCGTGTTGTCCTATGTGTCAAATGTGAAAGGCCTAACAAATAACAAAGACATGTATGGAAAGTTGAAACCCCAAATTGTAATTTCATCATTATTTTGGTAGTATTTTCCCAAGAAGACCAAAACTTATAAACGATATTAAAACTTTACCAAGTACAAACCACAAAATAATGTAGATAGCAACTGTGAATATTTCATCTTTGAATAAGAAAAGACAAATCCTAATAAGAAAAGACAAATCCTAACTTCCTAAATTCCTCTAAATTGGAGTTGTAAGCAGGTTTACAACCTCTGTAAAAAAAAAAAATGCTTGTTTTACCTTTTTGCTTCAAACAAACTTGCTTGTTACTAAAGCAGAAAAAAAGTTGCTCAAAGGAAAATTGTTCTTGAAATACTTTTTTGTTATGGACTGAGAACGTTCGACATTAGCGGTTGCCCGCTTGCCCGGGGCAAGTAAAATTTCATGATTTGGTATTTTTGGTGTGTAGCTTGTTTGTTTTGATTTTCTAAGTCAGTGTGGGATTGGAGTACAGCATTTTCAGTATTGCTGCACACGTGTGATTAAAATCAGCAAATTAATATTGTGGATGAATTTTTATGTCAACTATCACTTGAGATCAGTTGAAAAATTGAAATTGTTAAAACTGGCATTTCACGTCAGTTCACTGACCAGTTGTAAGCATAGAAAAGGGAAAAATTATTACTTTTCAAAGCGTTTTCAAAGCAATCTGAGCCCATTTTTTTTTCAAAATAGTGTTGTGTTCAATGGACAAATGTACAGTAGTAAGCAAGGTGCACTGTGCAATTTTTTGTGTTAATTTGTTTTGAGATCGGAAGAAAAAAAAGCCTGAAATTTGAACTTTTGAAGCCTGTGTCAGAGCATGACTCACCACAATGGTATAAACTAGCCCTCCCCCTGTATGAATCCAAACCATTGTTGACTGGGTATCACCTGTGTGTGTGGTATCATTGTGTGCTAAGGAGTGTGTACTTTTGACACTGCTCCATTGCTGGTTTAATGGCCCATTGGAGAACCCTTAGTCTCTCTTTTCTGCTCAAAACCAATGGTCTACTTCTGTCCCCAGGGCTGCATATTTTTCTGTGCACAATGAGTCCGCCTTTTGAAAACTACTGGTTGAATTTGCCCTGTGGAGTGCAAGTTGAATGTGAAGGGTTTCATTATTTTGTCCTATAGCTAACTACGCATTCTACAGTCTACCGGTATGTACTTTACACTACTGTACAGTACACACACAGGCCTATGCCAAACCATATAGTTGACTCTGACGTTGACTTTGCCTTTTATTACCCACTGTCATATTTTTGTTTCGCTTTTATTTAGACTATTGGCATCCAATTTCCCTGATAGGTAATCCTGCTTTTTCAAACCTTTAAAACAAAGAAAACAATCCTTCTATGGAACAGGGAAATACATGTAGAAGGGAAAAAAGTCAAACAATCGGCTATGGGGGAGATTCCCAGCTTGGTTTTTTTGAGCACCTCAAATTTCAGAATATATGGTGAGGTACTTCCTCAGATGTTTTTCCACCACTACATTGTAACTTGAAAGAGGGGTGTGTCCCTTTTGGTTTCCATGGGGTGACCCTCAGTGTTATCACTCATCAGTGATGAGTTATGTGGTACTAATTGACCAAACAAATTCCATAGTGATCCATAAGTGAGTCACCTTTGGACCTGCCTACAGTGGGTGGTTTGACTAAATCTGTTCTTCTGGGGGGGTTTGGGTTTTTTGTGTGGTAATTTGAGGTTTGGCTCATTGAGGGTGGGGCCTGACACTGGAATGTTGATATAATTGGAATCATCTCTCATTCAGTCATCCAACAGCCCTGTGAATGATTCAATTATTGTGGGTACCAGCACATGTACATGTATATTACATGTATTTCTTTAGCTATGGGGGTAGGGGATAGACACTACTCACACTAGACATTATGACAAGTGTCCTGGAGTTTGGGAGAATAATGTACTAGTATCACAGTATCAGTGCATACATGTCGATTTCCTTTCCATACATGTCGTTTCCTTTAGACGAAAGCAATATTTTCTTTTTCAGAATTGTTCAAATGTGTAACCATTTAATGATATTGCAACCACTAATGAATTTCATGGTTTTAACTTTGACTGAAAGTAAAGAGCATAGCTTGGTTGCCACTTGCCACGTGGTCACCCTGGCTCAATTTTTAAACTCTTATTCTACCAATGACCTGTGAAATCAGTTGTGCAAGAGAACATTCCACTTTCCGAAGATCCTATCCGTTGGGGGTTTTGAGCAAAAGGTAGAATTCTGACCTCGTGGTTTGTACATGTAAGTACAGTACATAATTATACACATGTACGTGTACATGTACATGTACATGCTGTTTGCAAAGGCAAGTTAGGGCAGTGCTTTTGCCATAGAATGAAACATTTCCAAAAGGTTTCACACTTGGGTGAAGAAAGTGCACATTGAATTGGTTAGTGCATGACTTTGTTAAACGTCATATTTCAGTCTGCATCTTGTACCTCATTATAAGTCACCTTTTTTCAGGGGATGGGGGAGTTTACTTGAAGTGTAGTACACTACAGAAAGTCTCCATTTCACTTTGGCAAGCTGCCATAGTTCAGGTTGACCCACTAGTTTACTGTTGCACAAGGCTAGTTTTGTCTTTCTGCCAGCCATGTGGATGTGACAGTGATATACTTACATGGATAAAAAGCGCCATTACAAATACAAGCCTAGCTAATCTGACTGTTGATAGAAACATTCCCAGTGTTTAGTACTACATGTTTGCATAGTCAGAATCTGATTTGGTTTATTTTTTGTAACCCAAGCCTGTCTGGCGTAAGCTTACCATTCCAAAGTGCAGTGCTTGCTTCTAAACTTACCTACATGTATGTAATTGTTGTGCTTTCATTTGGAAGGCTTCCCCTTCTGGTGAAGCACTGGTACATTATACCATCTACATGTAGAGGTCTTGGGCCCAAATCCTGCTTCCTTCGAAGAATCAACATTCCTGAGTTGATAGAGTTAATTTTAGGGCTGTAATGTTACCGACTTACCGTTAATTTGGAAACCGCTGCAAGTAACCATAGGTTATACGGTACGGTTAGGGTTATGGTCAACCATAAACCAAGAAAACGAAGAAAGAATTATACTAGGCATTGTTGGCAATCAAAACCACAATGCTCCCCCTGAATTGTCTGAAGAGCAGGCCAATCAGTGGGCCATGTGCGGTCACCGGTAACATCAAACAATCTAGGGGCCAAAGGGAGCTTGCCAAAATGGGACCAAAATGTGTTTAAACACTTACCACATAAAATATTACCAATACCATCATACTGCCCATTGCTTGCTGTTGCATTCAAAAGCACATTCCGAACGACACTTAACATTTCACTTTGCCCTTGCAAATCTGTGATCATGTTAATGCCTTTTAAAGCCAATAATATCTGCCTTGTGTCAACTGTCAAGATTTAATTGTTTATATCTACTCGATGGCAAGGCAGGAAGAGCAGCAAAGGAGCGATCACTGTGCAGGGATGCACTGTACAGTGTAAATTTCTGCCTTCCAAAAAAACATTTTTCCCCAAAGCAAAGGCGTATGCAAAAAGAAAGTACGTGTAAGATTGTTTTCTCGGACTTGTTTTGGCTTGGTTAAAAATCTGGGTTAAAGGGGCCTTTCAGGAATCAGGATTTCCTGTAGGATGAAACATTCGGTAATTCACATAGGCATACAGCCACAGTTAGAGAACATTTCGGCATTCTCTATCTAAATGTCTTTTTGTGTTTGACTAGAAACTTTTTTCCCAGCAGCGCATATCACACCAAAAAAGGAGAAGTGAAATTTTACAAATTAGACAACGGATAGCCGAACTGGAAAACCGTAACCAATTAATCGCCCAAATGGTTGTTACTCAAAATGGAGTTACTCGTGAAATCATACCCAGCTGGTCAAACATAATGAATTAGCCTGTAAAGGGGCTCCCCTTTTGAAAGTATATTCCTTATCAAGTGTTTTGTACATATTTTGTACCCAGTACATTGTACATTTTGGAGAAGTAGTCAGAATTGTAATATCTTAGATAACATATTATTCTGTTAGCATTCGTTTTCTCCTGTAAACTATACATGTAATATAATTTAAATGTAGCAAGGTTTCTTTTATATACAGTAGTGTAGCTTGTCTAGCTGGTGTAGATATTTCTTAATACATTGATGCCATGATGGGTTGTCCATAGTGCTCGCAAAACGTACATGTAATTAGACCGAATTAAAAATGATGTTGCTGTTTGATTGTCGGTTTGAGAAGATCTGAATTCTGAATAATTAATTACCTTTATTTGCCATACTCAAGCAAAGGTTGAATTGTCTTATAATGAAATAAGGTGCTTCATATTTTTTCTATGTTTGTGTCTTTAAACATGCATACACAGTTTTAGCATACAGTAAATGCATACATACTGGTCCGTTATTGACTGTGGGGGAATAGGAAATGGATGGTGTAACATTTGTGATTTACAATGCTGCAGTAATTTATGTGAGAGTCAGTTGAAAGTAAGTGTCTATTTGAAATACAGTAGACTATGTGCATGTCTGACTCTGTAATATTATCCTATGTCCTGACTCCTGACTCCGTTTCCAATCCTGGCATGTGCCATTGCTCTTGTGTGTTTTTTCATTGATCTTTTCCCTTTTATAAATCACTCCTCTACTACACTGCTATGCCCTTCCCTTTGATCTCATGGTTCTAAGCCTTGTCCATCTAGTCTACCAGCTGTCCTCTGTTCTGTTTCTGTCATCATGAACATTATGTAGCCTTTTGCCCCTCGCCTTTCTGTCTGTTGAGTGTTGAGTGTTGGTGTCCTTGTCATTCAGCCTTTGAGGAAGGTTCTGCAAGGATCGAAATGTCTAAATTTGTGAGATTTTTATGGTAATAATGATTTAAGTTTATAGTAGCAGTTTGAAACATTTTAGTAATACTGGCTTTCAGCCAGTCACTTTTTGGTACACAACCTGCCCACTGCCGCCCCAGCCTGGTCCTTCAAACTGTCACTGTCAGTCTTGAAATTTTCTGAGATAATACTTGACGGGTTTGCATTTTGGAATAACACTGTGGAAACTTAGTGGCAGCACCAATGTACATGTACTGTATGTAAGTAATCTCTTTCCTGAAGGAGTGTGGCTCTGAAGAGAGCCAGTAATAGTGTAACCAGCTCCCTTGAGCCATTTTCCTTCTTGAAAGAGATGACTTTACATGGCATTTACTACAAACCTTCCAATCTTTCCATGTTTGGAATTTGGATGGAATTTCAAGCAGGTTCAAGCATGTCAAGGCCTCTCTTGATAAGATTAAACAGGTGTAAATGATTTAAGCAATGGATACCACATGCTATCGAAATGGTCAATCTGTGTACTGTGTGCCTTGTTGCACTGGTATGTTCTGGCTGCACTTGAACCATGCACAAAGATGCAAACTGTGATCATGCATTCTGCACACAGGTACACACTGGAGATGCATACATGTAGACCATGGTGTTAACTGGCTTGGTTGTTTCAGCTGTGGTGCTGTATTTGACAGAAACGAGTCAAGAATTTATGCCGAGCCTGTAAACAGTGTAGCTAGGGCAGTTGTTATGGCAACATGGGCTGGCTGGAGAAAAGCAATGAGACCTGGCTGCTTGGTGCGAGTTGCCATGGAGATTCCGTCTCGCATTGGCAGTGGACAATTGCCGGTGCAGTGTGTATGAGTCATAGATGTTTGAGTTGTGTAAAAGTAAAGATGGTCTAGACGGAGGTAGAAATTATTTCATGACAAAGACTGTACATGTACTGTACACATGTATTGTGTACATTGTACAGGTTCAACAATGCACACAATGTACTCAATGTACTGGAATACAAGGTAGATGTACGTGTACACTATAGGATCTCAGTCTATTAAAATCTTGCAAATGTCCTGAATGCAAGCAATATTGGTATTTTGTACTAGTACAGGTCTATCATATAAGCCAAATGCAATATAGCTGCTGCTGCCTCATAGTCATACATGTACGAAAGAGGACGATAGGCCTTGTACAAATCCTTTGGCTGAAGGCTTACATGTACATTAGGCTATGGCTTAAATTGTGCATGGGTGTGTGCATTATTGCCAGCCACAGCCAAGTATAATTGGGAACCAGCCTTCTCAAAAAAAAATGACATCAATGCTGTCAGCTAATTGACCCAGGTCGGGTCAGTTTGAGTGTAATCATTTACACATGGCACATGCAGTTCATATCCAGGCAAGGATGTAGCAGTTCTATTTGGAGCTAATGCACTTATTTTCATCTATACGCTACCCTGCTGGTTTCATAATGCCAACAAGCCAAAAATATCGGGTATAATTCAGACAAGCGTCAGTTTACCCAAAGGTTGCAAGAAATAAGCTCACTGTGCGGTGTTTTTTTTTTTTGACACATTAATTTGTTCATTTCTTTGTATCTGGAAAAGTAAAGGGGTTTCAGACCTGGCAATCAATCTAAACATAGGATTTCTCAAAGTTAGCCTAGTTGAGAACGGTCCAGCTAGGATGGAAGCATCTTGGCTTCCAAGGCCGTATACGAAATGAAGGCTTAGGCTCGGGCTTAGGCTTTGGTCAATGTCACAGACGGTTACATGTAGAAAACAGTTTTTGGCCCCTGTACTTAACAAGCCAATAAACCTTCTAATTCGGCAACAAACCACAACCTGGATTTTCAGGGATTTTTGTCAGATGGAGATGAAGCCTGAGCCCGAGTCTGTCCAAGGAGGTAGCCCTACATCCTTTGTCTGTCTAAAACTATTTGTATAATATTCTCTGATGGTCTGGTGACTCTGTCTGGTCATTGTAATCATCATCTTCCTCCATGTTGTAATCAAGTAGAAATTTGCCAAAATTACATCTAGGACTTTGGGGTTTTTCTTTTATTTTGGAAGTATCCCGAAGTATTAGACTTTGAAAATGAAATAATGTCTGTTGTTTTTTATTTCTTTTTCTACCACAAGCCAATGTGCCAGAAATGTGGCTTGGAAAAAAGGGCAAAATGTGTAGATAATGTGAGAATGTGAGGGGAAATAATTGAAACTTCTCACTTCCTTCAAAGGCCTTTGAGAAATGTCCAGCTACTCAGCTATGGATCGAAATGTAAGGCCGTCGAACTTTTCTATGATTTGTAATGCAAATAATATTTATTTTGTATTATGTCATTGACATTAATTATGTTCATTTCTTTATACACTGTACTTTGCTCTGTAGCTGTGAGCGAAAAAATTAAAGTTGATATTGTGATTTCTTTTAATGATTTTTAAAACTTTGTATGCAGTTGTGCCTCTCTTTTTTTTTTAATCATGCAAGTAATGTTTTTTCCCCAGTTTTAGGTACACTAAATGCTGTTTCCTGCGTTTTGGATGTACAAATCTTTTCATTAAATATTACAAAAATGTGTTTGCCTGTATATTTCTGAGCTCAGTGACCACTGTCAGGTTGGACCAATGTTGGTCAGTGGATTTATCAAAATCCTGTAAAAATTAAGAATTGCAGTTGCACTGTTTAATTATTTTTTTGTTTATATTGAATTTCACCAAATGAAGTCAGACAGTTTGGTTTGCGATTAAGAATTTTGAAAACAAAAATGAAGTCTGATTAAGTTTATTGTAAACAAGGTATGTGTTAAGATCTCCAACGCACTAAATCTAACAACGGAATTAATATTTGTACACAGTGAATATGTAATAAGTGAACTGCATTTATTATTTCTTTTTAATGAATGAATGGAATAAAGATACTGGGATGAATTGTAAAGGTTTATGTTTCTATTTTGGTTGTCTTTGAAAATAACGCCTGTTTGCTTAGTCAAGAGAGCAAGTTTAGAGAACAAAATAATGCCTTACAAATTCAATTAAACAAACTAAAACATCGAAAATCGCCTGCTTTATGCGCTTTGTGTCCAGGGTTTGCTGCTGTCTCAGTCATACCCCAATTTCAATTCTAGACACCCATTTTGTCTGTCTGTTGACAGGTGAGATAATAATGCTCATGTGACAGTTTCTGACTACCCTTCTAGAATTAGGGCAACCAGCACTAGCAAGATTTGATTGATGATATAGGAATTTCAAAACGTAAACACACTGTAGGCTTATACAGCGAGGTTTGTCATCTGTGGACTTTTTGCCATCTCGCCAGCCACATTCCCGTTGAAGTCATATTTTTGGGGTCAACTGAACTCACATCCGTCCATCCATAGAGGATCATCCATCTAAGATTTATTCCTCTAACATTTTGTGGCAGGCGAGGAGATTCATGCCGATTCTTGTTAATGTTATGTCTGCAGCTGCCTCTAGACCTCAGTCTACAGAAGGGAATGGCGGGTTGTGGGGGGTGATTGGTTCCAGATGTTTGCCTGGTGGGACGCGACACTTCAGTCAGTGGTGGGTGGCTTCGGGCTTGCAAGCATTTTGACCCCGCCCCCATCCTATGATAAACACGTTGATTTGTATGAATGGCCCACGTTTTCTATCCACACACAATCTTCAACTTGTTCAAGCTTACCCAAGACGCAGCTCACAAAAATACTTGTCAGCTTGGGTTTGGAAACAACGGCGATCGTGTTATGCCGCAGCTTTCCGTGTTACGCTTCTTCTTCTTTTTTTCTTTTTTTTAGTGTGACCTTTCTCAAAGGCAGAATAGTTCTACCGTTGAGGAAAGTCCCGCCAAGGAAGTACTAATACTCGCCTAATACCTCCTTGGTCCTGCTACTTGCTAGGATCTAAACGTGAGGCCCACGAAATGTTTTATAATTTTCTTCCTCAAAAGTTCAATATAGAGCCCAACAAGCAGGTCATTTTTTTCTCACCCATGTTCCCTTATGTACTTACTCAAACGTTTTCACACCTTAGCCTTATGGGTACCGCACCTTAAATTATACCCGACCCTCTTTTGTAAATATAAATAGGCCTTTTGTATGATATTTGCCCAGACTAGCGTGTCAAAAGCAGTCGTCTAATCCTCCATTACCCTCACTTTGTGCCTTTTTTAGTCCATTATTTTCACTCTGACAGGCCCAGCGCAGCCTCATGGGGAGTTCAACCAACCATAAATCCAGCTCGGTTTTTTTTTATATGCTGTGGGTCACTCGTTGCTCACCGTTGGATATCATAATAGTTTGGTTATATTACGCACCCAGAGTCGATTGAATGGAGAATAATATTGGGACCCGTGTATTCGGAACGATCACTGTGCAGGGATGCACTGCTACAGTGTACTACTGCCTTCCACCAAACCATTTCCCCCCAAAGCAGTTCGATGAAGGCATGACGGTTCTGCCCTGCCTGGAATGATGTCAAAGAAACCGATGCATCATGAGTTTCCTTGCTCTGTACTCTATTATGCTTGAAACTATTTCCTTGTGCAGATATTTGTTTTTAACAAAACCTCATTGTGATTTGTGGGACTAGACTGTGCGAAACAGTTTGCCCCCCCCCGCCCGATCGATCATTATTTCGTAGGATCGAGAGAGACAAAGGGGAGAAGTCTGACGCTTTTATTTGTACTCCAAGAAGCAACAGAAATGTGAGCGGTTGTACAAAAGAAATGCTTTACTTCATGCATGTTTATTATTACGTACTTGGTTTATCCAAAACAAATTGCTGCACTAATTGGCACCATGAGTGGGCATAGCGTGCAAAGCGCTTCATGCCTGTACTCGAGGTGAAAAAAACTTTTTTTCTTCCAAATCGAAACTGAACACGTAACCTACATGCCTTGCCCATTCCCAATACCTTGAAATTGTCAAGCAACAGGATGGTGTTTGTTGGCGGCTTAATTTCCAGCTAAAGGAATTCTGCGGTTGTGGTTCCCGTCTTTAGTCAGTTCCACCGCGAGCCGAAGCAAGGAAATAGAGCTTTTGGTTTAGCTTTGGTTTAGGGGGGACGGGACACTATTCCTACTTTCATATCAAGTAAGCGTGCATGGATTACTTCGTTCACGCCCGTTTTGAATGGGTTGTACCGTTGTCCTTGCTGTATGGTTGCACTCACAGATAAGTAACGAGGTAACACTAACATAACAAGGGGAGAGGAGTTCATGGTCTGGTCGACGACAACATGATAACAACTATTGTTTTTCCCCACGGGGTTCTGGTAGAAAGGGAACAGCCCTCAAATGGCCATTAAGAAATACTGCACGGTGCAAAATTCATATGCAGGTTGGGGTGGTTCGTAATGATGTAAAGATTTTATTTTTATGGGCATTGACTCTAGATTCTATAGAGTAAAGCACAGGATAGTTTTACACCCGTAGGCCTCTGTGTGTAACGTATTACCGCCATGGTATACTGGTAACCATATCCTTACTCTATTGCACAGCAAGGAACCTGTGGCCTAACGCCATCATTACTGGTAGGCTGAGCACGCACAAAGTGATTTTTTTTACGCAAACACCCAGCCACTGTACTGAAGCGTGATGTGGCGGAAAGGCACGGTTCGAGGAGTACGGACCATAATTATTGCTTGCTCCATGCTCCATGCATGGACTGCCCCTCCGTGAGCAACCTAGATAATCATCGATTTCTGACGTCCTTGAGTTCTGTGCAGAGCATCGAAAACCCACCCCCAAGTGGTGAGGTATACGACATGAAGATGATGCGCACTATCTGAGACGACTGTGGCATTGTTTCCACTATTGCAGACCCTGCGTGTGATGCCCGTATACAATAATCAACTTAGATGCAAGGTTTTGAAATATTTGTTCGGTTGAATCATGGTTGAATGGGGCCTCTCAAATCTATCCAGTTTCCCTTTTTCATGGGCCTTCTCTGCGTTGAGAAAATCATTTCAGGGGGCATGCACTTTCCCCTGTCTTCGTCATGATGATCGGGCTAAAGACTTGAGCGGAAGAGACGATAAGCAATTGGAGCGACAATAAAGGAAGTGGTGATCGTCTGATTGAGATAGACAGACAATTTACAATCACCTCGGCGTGCCTGTAGCGGTACATATAACCACGACCTTGGAGGAAACAAAGCTCCTAGTGTGATTGTTATTAATGGCTGAATGGAGACTATGTAGGCTTTGTCCTTGTTGTCTTTATACAAGGCGCTGTGGCTGAGTTCATTGGCTACGGCTTCATGCAAATTGCATTCGACTCCATGTGAGTCGATCCGTAAATTAATTGTTATCAGTGCCTGAATGGAGACCGATGTTATTTCTTTGTCCTTGTTGTTTTCCCCCAAAAAATGTAGAGGCGCGGGTCTGACGTTTCGATCCAAGCCAGACCTTTCTCAAAGCACGGAGCTCAAAGCTAGGCAGAATTCTGCTAGGATGAAAATGCCAGGCTCTGTGCATTTTTGAGATTAGCATTTCGGTCAGTGAATTAAAGTGAACATGAACCATTTGCGCCATTTCTGTGTTTGTTCTGAAAAGAAGTATGTGGCTGCATGAGTTCACAGGTTGATTATAACTCGACTCAACGAGAGCCAGTTCGACAACAGCAGCAGCAGCTGTAGCCGTGTTGCTACGGCTACTTATTCCTCCATGCTGCAGCTGTTACCGTCCGTATAGCCATGAATCGACGCATTCTTGTTATCTGAATCATGACACTCCGCCATTCAAAGACTTATACACAGATCGTGCTCATAGCTACTACTGCATGTAGGCCTCGTAAAGTTAGGGTTTGAAATTGAAGTTGTTATCTTCGATGGAATAATAATAGCATCCATCTTTGCAGTTTCCAATTTAATCGCTTATCAATAAAAATTATCAGCGAGGGATAACGATTGATGTTGGAACTTACAGCTCCATGGATGAAAGAACTATCGAGGAAGAACATCGGAAGTGGGAATTTACGAGCGACGCTGACCCCTTCCCCGGTGCGAATGACTCAATTTCATTCTTGTAATGGGAAAAGATAATAAATGACTGATCTGTTGACTAAATACAACAACACAACGCGTAAATATTTGCCTATTGTTTACATTACATCAGGCCTACGGGGCAAAGTCCTTTTATCTGGGAAAATAATGCTACATATATATGGGGTCATCGTACATTTCTTGAAGAGTGACGTTGAAAAAAGGAAGAAAAATGTCGAAATATAATTAATCCTCCTCCAATAATTATTGGAGGGAGTGGAACGTGAAGACAGCTACAGGCACGTACGAACGCGCGCCTAGCGTAGGCTGCAGGGACTCGAGCCCACGTCCGAGCTCTAGCCTAGCAGGCAAGGCAGTGGAAGAAGCGCCCTCTATCGCTTAGATAACGAATAATTATTAAACATGGCGGCGCCCACATTCAAACATCGCAGACTTCACTCCCGATCGAGTTTGCTCGTAAATACGTCTTCTTTCATCGAAAAAGCCTCCTTCCCTTGCTTTTGAATGAGAATAAGATGCCGCCTTCATCTGTTTCTCTAATTTCGATCAGCATAGTTAAATTAGTTGATCAAAATCTTACCATGAATTTGCATGATCATGACAATTTCATGATGGGGATTGATGCAGACACAGTGATTGAGTGATACTACTACTTTACTAGTCACACTCACACAGTGTAAAGTGTTTACATCATACTATAGCCTGATACTGAGTGAAGGTGATACGTGTGACTGAGTGATAGGCCTACATTAATTTACAGTACATGCCGGTTTACACTACTCTAGTACAGTAAGTATACTCACTAGACTGTACGTTGTCATCGTTTGTACGCGCTACGGACGTGAAAGATTCGAGGAGTGAGAGACATTGCAACTCTAGCAGTAGCAGTAGCAGAGACCTTCCTGAAATCAAGTAACCAACCAAGCTGAGCTCAACTTCATAGACGAAACTGCACCGAGTGATAACTGAGGTTGATCGTTGGCACCATTAACATTTATTATGCCAGTGATACCGGTAGATCAAGGAAACTACACCAACTATAGCCATGGAGAAATAAGACCCATACTCAGTACTCTAATTGATGCTCAGAGAGTGATTGGACCGTTGGACGGAAGCACAAGATGAGTACCTTTGGTGGGCTGATGGTGGAGTATCCACAGATTGCCATTGACAGATTCCAGGGTCCTGCTGTACTCAGAGCCCAGGTATACTTCCTGTCTCATGCACACGCTGGTAAGAATGTTCTCCTCAATGATATTCAGATATTTTTTAGATCATCGATCATTAGATGTGATTGGTCTGAGCCCAAGCCTTAACCTTCATTTCGTAAACAGCCAATCTATTCGGTATTTGGGAAGGCCATTATCTAAGGGCTGGATAGCTCAAATTGTAAGAGCGCTGGTACGCAAAACCAGAGGTCTCTGGTTTAAGTCCAGGTCCAGTCTTTCTTTGGCATTTTTCAAAATTATTTTTAAAAGTTCCTAGTCAGTTTTTCCTTTATTTTTCTAATTTTTTTTTAAAGTTCCTTGTAAGTTTTTTCCTTTGTTTCTTTGACTCGAATGAAATTATGCCAAAAATATCAATGTCCCCAAAGCGGCCAAATTTTAGAAAAAAATTAATATCACTCATTTGTGTTTATAGTTTTTTGTGGAGTTTACACAGATTTCATTATCATATGATGAGAATATTTTTAATTTGCCTAACTTTGGCCTAATTTTACCTTTACTACAAACTTCTGTGCAATTAAATGATGCAAAGAGCAGGCCTTTAAACCACCAGCACAAAGTAACATAAACTAACTAGTAATGTTTTATATCCACAGATCACATGGTGGGTCTAGACTCGAAACAGTTTGCACAGAGACTTCGGCTTAGGTAAGAAAAAGTCTTCCAGTGAATTGAATCAAAAAAGAGGGGGGCAGATTTTTTTAACAATGGTCCTGTTACTGAGTGTTAGGATCAAAATGTCAGGCAGTCTACAATTTTTGTTTTAGATTTGACTTTTGGTCATTAGATTGTCTATTTATCAGTGCATAATAAAAAGTGAAAATTGAGTGTAGAAAAGGTTGAAGGCAAGCTGTTGGACTGGACAAGACTTGGACCAACGACATACAAAATCACTGAAATTTGCATTAAATAACATAATGCAGATAAGATGCATTTACTCTAACTCTTCATGCGCCTTCTAAATGACCCATCTATTGTGATAGATACAGCCGAATTCTAATTATTATTCAAAATTGTGAAAAGTGTTGAAAAACTGGCGGAGTAACTTTTGACTGAATGGGGACTTGAACCCAAGACCTGTGGTTTTGTGTATAAGGACTCTCATCTTTTTAAAGCAGAAGTTTGCTTTTTAATTTTATAAAAGCTGCAGTAACGATGCATGTGCTTGTGGGAGTGCTTGATTGATCTACATTTTGTATAAATAATGTGCATTGTGAAATGAAAATGAGTAATCAATGATAATAATGGTGGGTTGAAATAAGTATCTTTATATACACATGTTGCCTGGCAACCATATGTGCCTGTGAGCACAACATCAAGGTGATCAATGTCTGAGTGGGGCAATGAAGCAGTGTCTGCAGAACATCTGATGTTTATTTATGCAAATGACATCTGAAAATGGGTACATGTATTATGTGCAAGCATGTGCAAATATAGCAGGCCCTTTGTGTACCTGAAATTAATGTCGGCTGGAATTTGCCAGTTTTTCATGAAATTTGCCCATTTGAAGGGAATTTTGTTCCAATTTTAGGAACTTTGCCCATTTTTGAGAGGCTTTGCCCTTTTGTTTGAGTAAATTGTCAATTTTTTGTTGACTTTGACTTTCCTAATAAAATTAGCCCACTCTAATGAAATTCAACCATTTTATGTAATCTGAACATTTCTTGACTGAATTTGTGTATTTTTAGTTACATACATACATACATGTATATGTCAGTTTTCAACTGTACATGTATGTACATGTACTATGCTACTCGGGTCATATCACGAGGATAAGGAAAACAGCCTTAAAAGAAAACAAAAGATACAGGGGCAATGGATGATAGCCGAGGAAGATGGAGTCCAGTGACAGCATGGGGAGATGATATCAAGATATGTGTGGGTGGAACTTGGCAGTTGCTTTAAACTGTTTAAAGGCCCAATACAACACTGGGAAGATTGGAAAACATTGATCATTTTGATGTTCACAGATTTCCTTCTAATTTACACAGTTTGTACAGTAGATGATCATGATGGAATCCTCATATTGAAATCTTACTGTCTGGGATGCTGTACTTTTCAAGAAATCTTCACTCAAACATTGATAAATAGTTTATTACTCGCGAGTAATAAGCTATTTCTTACACTACAGGCTGTGCGTAAACCGTGACAGTTTTTCTACTTTCTCAGATTACCATTTGAGCTAAAACCTTAACAGTATTGCTTTTTTTTTCATGTTTAATTAATTTTTTTAATTTTTAACGTGCAACCTGGCAATCGTTTGACCTTCACCAATGTTGTGTAAGGCCTTCAAGATGAAAGACAGACAGAGATGGATGAAGAACTCTGATGAAGGTCACAGCAGCATCAGAGATCTGACTAAAGAGAGAGAAATATGTACAGTGCAATGATAGCACTTAAAGGGTACACCTCTTGCAAAGGTCAAAGAATTGCATCCATACTTTGTCTAACCCAGCATATAAATGAAATAACACATACATTTTGCATAAGTCACGGCTCAATCTGTCAGCCATGTCATGAGAAAAAACATGGAAACATTCAATGCTAACCCTTTTTCAGATATCGAGGGCAGTATTTGTAAAAGGAACACTTTGTTCCAACGATCACCCAACATGGAAATTCAACAAATTTTCACTTTTCTTGAAACGGCAGATTTTTCGAGCATTCAAATTTCACGGAATGTCTGATACCATCACAAACAAAATAATTTCTCAAATTTGGAATGTCCGTAATTTGGGCACTTCGCAAATGGTAGTGTAACCTCCCTTTAGGCAAAATCATCATTACTTTCTCTTCCTCCTCCCTCTCAAATGAACCTGACTCTGCACATATATCATGGGCATATGTGGACTGTCTGACTGTGATATATGCATCCCATCTCAGATGATACCGGGGAAGTCATTTCATGGCTCATCTCTCTCCCTTTCTCTCAGAGGGGACTTAATTGCTAATTTCTTGTCTCTCCAATGTGGACAGACATTGAGCCGAGGTTTGCAGCTGTTTCTTGGTGATTGCATCAGCATATTTCATGCTGATCAGCCCTTGTGTAGTCCCTGAAACCTGGAAATGGAGAGGCCAGCGTTTTGGGGTTTTTTATGGCTCTTGAAGACTGCCTAGAGTTCTCTCCTCATTTTCCTCGGCGTTTTCATGAAGTAATATTCAAAAGAAGGTTGCAAATTGCTCGCTGACTTTAATGACCAAAATTTAAATCTTAAAAAAGATGATGTTTCATTCCTAGCAGGACCTTCCTTTTTTTTAAACATAAGCAGCTCTTTGAATTTGGCCCAGATAGCCTTGGAAAGTCTGATCGATATCGATAATCAAATCGATATACGGTACAACTACAAGCTGAGTACATTTTTTTTCCCTTTTCTATTTGGGTTTATCTTTTACTTCCACTTTGGAAGAAATGTTTTACTCACATTTCACATTTCCTGAAATGAGTTCCTGGGGTTGTGCAGATAACATTCAAGTAGAACTTGGTCTCTCTTGGTCCATTAAGAATGTGTACCGGTAGTTGTTTTGGGGTCCTTAATTTAAGCCATGGTCTTTAAAATTATTTATGATTTTCATCTTGTGACCCGAGACACAGTGTCTCTTTCTTATGCTACTTAAGTATTCCTTTTTTGAGTATGGCTCAGACTGCCTTTTGTCACATGGCCTTAAGAAATTGTGCAGGAATAATAATATTAAAACACTGTACCCCCAGTCACCCTGGGCCCACATCCAGTATAAGCTAAGCACTTCTTTCTTCTTGTCAACTTTGATTTCTCAGAAAAAGAAAATCTTGTCAATTCAAATCATGAACGGTTCTTCACCATTGTTAGTCTTGACAAAGGGTTTGGTTGTTTGCCAAACCTTTGCCTAAGGCTGTAACTTGGTTTACCTTGTTAGACATACCAGTACACCTGAGAACCTTAAACCATTATGTGGAAGACTGGTCATCCAAACCTCCTAGCTCTACAACCTTCCCTGAAAGCCCTAGGAACAAGCTGAACAGTGCCAGCGGTTGATTTCACAAATCTCATCGTAACTTACAATCAATCAGGACGATGACCGATGCAAAGAAACATTGCGGCCTACTACAACTTACAATGGATTATCCATCATAATTTGAGTTACGATGCATCTTAAGGCTTTTTGACATCCACCCCTGGTCTGCTAGCAGCCGATTTACTGCAAGCTCGAAAAAAGAGGAGGAGGGGGGGTATCACAGACTCAGATCTCTGTTCCATATGGTGAAGTCCACACTCATGGTCACGTCTTCAACTACTGTAATGTGACAGGTCTGCCCTGTCCACTCACTGAACTTTGTCATCCTGTGTTCAATTTCACCAAATTCAACTTAATTTTGGATCAATGGCAAGATGATGTACTATACTTAGAAACCATATATAATGGTGTGTCATGATTTACAATGGGCTACCCATTGTAAGTTGAGTTATGATGAATTGAAAGGCTTTGTGAAATTCACCCCTGATCTCATGACCTCACCAACTGCCATAGGTTTTGAGATGGTTTTGGTTTACTTACAAAATAATGATAACAGACATACAGCAATATTTGCATTAGGCCTGGAGTTATGTTAACAGTTTTGAAGCAGAGGGTAGGGCCACTGTTTCTATTGCAAGGCTCAGTTCTGTTGGAAAATGAAAATGTTTGTCTATGGGGACATTTGAAAGGGGCAGTATAAAGACTATGGGCAATGGCAGACATGGCTTCTGTGGTTCTTCTCAGCGTTGTAGTCTCTAGCCACTTTGCATCGCACTGGTTTTTTTTTAATAATGTGCTATTTGCAAAACTCTTTATAAATCAATAGGGAAAAATTACGTACACGTTAGCGAGTCCAACCTGACAAAATTCCATGACTGTGTGGCTTTTGTCACGCTACATAATATTGTTTTGTGGTAGGCTGAGAAGAGTCTTTGCTTAAAACTTGGACAATCGTGGTGCCCGGAATCGGAGGGCCGGCGCTTAGCAACACCACCGGCGCTCCAAATTTCGGAAGGTTCAAGTGTGAAGAGGTGAAGGCTTTGATCATGTGGGATATCTGCAGTACTTTGTTGTGTGTGTGGTTGATTGTTTTCAGAGGGCTTCAGAAACCAGTGTTTTGAACATTTCTTGAGCACTAAGTGTGGCATGGGAACAGAGCGTGAACTGAATGGAGAGCAAGAAACTGAAACAGTGCATAGATAATTGTAGAAACCCACTACCGTTCTTTGGAATGGTTCCTGCTTTTGTTTATGAAATAATCATGAGAATATTTTCATTTTTGTGTTTAGTCACTGACTTTCAATTTCATTTATAATCATACCGGTATAAATAGTGTCAACTTTGCACAGGGAATCGTGGAAATTGTGCATAGTTTCATTATAAACTCTGTTTTTGTTTCACTGTTTTTTTTCTGCTTATCATTGCTGAAGAGATGTGACATAATATATTGGAAGCCAAAAAAATAACTTCTGATAAAGATTTCCTGTCCTAAATGGAGCTGGGGTTTTTTCAAAGGGTTTCTTTTTGATCACAGTAATCTATTCAACAAATTTGAACAAATTGAAGAATGAATATTTGAACAAATTGAAAAATGGAATAGAAAGCTTTGACTGGACCGTGACTTGAGCCTGAGACCTGTGGTAGCCTAGTAGAACCATTTATGCCTTTGATAAAGGTCCTGCTCATATCAAAACATCATTTTTTGTTTGTATTTTATTTCTCTTAAATGTGCATTGTATTTGTATCTTGAACAGTTAAAGAGCCCGCCATTGATTCTAGCAGAACCTCTGATGAGGACAGACATTTTTTTTTTACCATTACGTTATCTTAGGTTAATAAAGTCAGCAAGTACCGTAGTTGGCAACAAGTTTTATACCACATTGTGTTATAATTAACCATACGTGTATCTCTTCAAATTTAACATCGCCAATTTTTCTGTTCATGATTCCCCTCCAATCCCCCCAAAACAACACACAAGCTGTCTGCCTCAGGCAATGCATTGATATATTCCACCCTGGGAGCTTGTCCAAGCCATTGATACATGTGATGACAGCTGACCATTTTTCAGACCTGAAATCATTCACCAGCACAACCCTAAGTGGTTCTGCCAGTCCAGAGTATGAACCAGTTTTCAGGGGTTTTATAATGGAGGGTTGGGGGGTGGGGTCAGAGCTCAGAGGTCAAAGGTGAAGCTCTCCATTGGCTATTAGGCTTGGGCGGTTCCAGGATTTTGGGAACCGGTTCCGGTTCCAGTTAGGAACCGCGGTTCCGAGATAGAACCGGTTCCTAAAAAACAAAGAAAAACATAAGATTTAATAAAAAACAAAAAGACCTCAGTGAGCGCGGTTTCGCAGACGCCGCCATGAGCTTGGAAGGTTCAACTACATGCGCGTCTTTTATGGCGACTTAATTTTGCTTCAATGCATTGATAAAGTATACCGAATGCTGGTTTGGCAGTCTGATTGTCATTTATGTATCAATAGGATGTATGAGACATGTTTAAAAGATTTGCTTGAATTGTTTGGCTGCTCATTTGCCCAATATTTTTAACGGAAAATACAACGCGGTTCAATAACGAAACCGTTAAACGAATGGAATCATCCAAACCCAAACTCGGGTCTTCCCATTCTTAAAAAAGGGGTGATTTGATTTCATTTCGATGGAAAAAATAATTTCTGTAGACCGATGAATAAACCGTAGATTGATATAGATTTAGATTTGAAAACATGTTTAGATTTTACGATCCTCTATTCAAAAGCAATTCTGCATGGCATATTAAGAACAGGGAATAAAACCCTTTGAGTAAATTCACCCGTAGAAAGTGGAAGGGTCAAGCCATTGCCTTTTGGTTGTTTATTGGACGCGCGCCAGCATGGTTGGCCAGGTAACTTGGATAACTTCGGCAGGTACGCTACAGACAAAATGTACCACGTGGCTACTTCCCGAGTCCTCGATTCCAACGCCTGCAGTCCCCGATTCAAACACCAGCAATCGCTGGAGCCGACAGCTAGCGCAAATAGCCGTGTCGGTACCAAATCCCACGCAAAACTCGGACCCAACACTGTCCCATATCCCGAGCAATACCCGAGCCCCGCGCGGTCCCGAATCCTGAGCAATACCCGAGCCCCACGCAGTCCAGAATCCCGAGCAACACCGGGGCCCCACGTACGCGATCCCGAGCCCCACGCGGTCCCGAATCCCGTGCAACATCATAGCCCCACGCCGTCCCGAATCCCATACAATACCCCGAGACGCACGTGGTCCCGAATCCCACGCAATACCCCGAGACGCACGTGGTCCCGAATCCCACGCAATACCCCGAGATGCACGTGGTCCCGAATCCCACGCAAAACTCGAACCCAACACTGTCCCGAATCCCGTGCAATACACGAACCCCACCCCACACAACGCTGTACCGAATCCGCTCCCATGCAACACACGAACCCCACCCCACACAACGCGGCGCGCCGTACCGAATCCTCTGCCATAGCAATACACGAACCCACCCCACACAACGCTGTACCGAATCCGCTGCCATGCATGCAATACACGAACCCCAACCCACCCCACGCCGTACCGAGTCCGCTCCCATGCAATACACGAACCCCAACCCACCCCACGCCGTACCGAGTGCTCTCCCATGCAATACACGAACCCCACCCCACACAACGTCGTACCGAATCCGCTCCCGTGCAATACACGAACCCCACCCCACACAACGCTGTACCGAATCCGCTCCCATGCAATACACGAACCCCACCCCACACAACGCCGTACCGAATCCGCTGCCATAGCAATACACGAACCCCACCCCACACAACGCTGTACCGAATCCGCTGCCATAGCAATACACGAACCCCACCCCACGCCACGCCGTACCGAAACTCCATTCCTGGGACACCTCCCGAGCCAATTACCCGGTTCCAAACTTGGGACCGGTCCCAATCCTGGGACACCTCCCGAGCCAAATACCCGGTTCCAAAGCTGGGACACCTCCCGAGCCAAATACCCGGTTCCAAAGCTGGGACACTTCCCGAGCCAAATACCCGGTTCCAAAGCTGGGACACTTCCCGAGCCAAATACCCGGTTCCAAAGCTGGGACACTTCCCGAGCCAAATACCCGGTTCCAAAGCTGGGACACTTCCCGAGCCAAATACCCGGTTCCAAATCTGGTACCTCCCCCCCGCGAAGGAACCGGGTCCGAGTCCAATGCAATCGTGCAATAGCCGAGTCCTACGCTGGAGCCGCGCGAGTCCGGCCGTATGTACGTGCAGAACAATGTAAGAACACAAGTAACAAGACGAGATAAATATATCTCTGCCTAGGGAGCCAAGTGAACCCGTCACAACCATGTGGTCTGTAAAAGAATCGCGTGATTGGGCATTGGTAGCCGATGAAATACTGATGAAATCACACATGCTTGGGAGCCCTACTCAGACTTGCACCACATGGCAACACAAGTACAGTGCGTGTAGGCTGTAGTACAATGTATGCGTACAGAATTATCCACGATCGAATGGGGTCATTCAATGCGTTGCTTATTGCTGCCACGTGCAGTACCACAGTAGCAGCCTGCGTTCGATTGTTGTGAATTTACAGGCATACAAAGTAAATTGTACATGTACATGTGTCATGCACCCATTGCACTGTGCATGTACAAACCAACATTGCATAAGTTATCCATGGTTGGGGCCAGGCCATTGCGTGACTGCGTGTTCGCTAAATGTGCGCTGGGCCGCGCTGGCCACAGAGTTTGGAACCGGTTCCTCTGAAGCGGGAACCGTCCAAAGCGGGTACCCGGTTCCAAAAAAAAGCGGAACCACGGTTCCGGTTCCCATTTTGGAACCGCGGTTCCACTTGGAACCGGGAGAACCGCCCAAGCTTATTGGCTATCCATTTTTGTTTTCATTTGCACCTGACTGATATACCAAAGTGCTGACGTGTGCTGTGACTTTTAACCAGTTCTCATCCATTGGATGTATGATTGAACAGGCTTTTACCAGCCCGGCCCTCTGACAACTTTAGGATCCCTCCCCTTCTCCTTCTTTCCTCAGCCCTTAACCTTGAGTGGCTTTATTTAACCTTGTTTGGGGCGAATCTAAATAAATAAATTAAAATAATATGGTAATATAAAACTAATAATGATATAATGTGTAGTGTGCATTACTTTCTCTCGTCCTAGTTGTGGCATCAAACTCTACTGCTCTGAGGTCACACACCAGTTTCTTCTGACAGACCGACGCTTTGTCCATCTGGCAGACTCCCTTGTCAGCCTACCTATAGAGGAGCCCACCAGGATTGCACTCTGCAATGAGCCAAACGAGAAGGTAACTATGCCAACCCCTTACGGTGGACCATCGCACTAGGGGCCCATTTCATAGAGTCAAATTTTGCTGAAGCACCAAAAACCCTTCCCCGATAGAATCAGGCTGCTTCCAATTTGTAGTTTATGCTAAGCAACCAGTATAAGACAACAAGTCAAGTACAACTAGCATCAAGTGAAATATGGTTGGCAATCCTGTTTGAACCCAGTAAGAAATGTCCTGCTTAGAAATGTCCTGCGTTTAAGTGGCTCTATGAAATTGGGCACAGAAGGGGCTCATATTTCCTCTCTTTTTTAAAAAACATTTTTGTCCCTCTGAGCTAGGAGAAGCTGTGAATGAAGCGTCGTCAGACTTTTCAACGGCATGGCCTCAACATCCATGAGGGGAATGACTAATACAACTTGCATGTGCACTAATAATCAATTTGTGACCACTTCCCTATTTCTCTCTTTGATCTTTTTCTTTTGATCTTTCCCCCTCTAATCATTACCCAACTTCCTTCGCTCCCTTTGATCTCACCACAGTCTGTCCACCAGCTTTCCTCCTTTAATCCCTTTCCTACTGCTTGCCCTTCCCTTTGATCTCACTCTGTCTGCCCAGCTTTCCTGCTTTGATCCCTTCTCTACTCCCTACCCCTTTCACTTTGATCTCACCCTAGTCTGTAATCTGTATACCAGCTTTCCTCCTCTAATACCTTCCCCACTTTCTTGTATGAGTTCTCTCCTAAGTTGTTGGTGTAATTTGTTTGTGTACAAGTTGATGTGCTTGTTGATAGAATGCGTGCCTGTTGCTCTATTTATTTGTACACAACTGAGTTTAAATACAAAGAGAGCATGATGATAACATCCTAATGTCTGCCTTGGTCATTCTTTTAGGTGGCTCCTGTGCTGGTGACCCTTCTTCCAGCTGGTCACTGCCCAGGCTCAGTCATGTGAGTTGGCCCTTTTACATCCTTTTGAACCATTGTTATTTTGGTTTAATACCTAGTACTAAACCGTAAAAGGGTGTGATCCCCAAGCTGCTGTAGCTAGGTTTACAATTGGTTGTTTGCCTTTGAGACTAGTTGACTATTTGGGAAGGCCACCACCCAAGGGCAAGACAGCTCAGGTGGTAAGAGTGCTGGTACTACTGAAGTCACTGTAAGGCTGTAAGCAGTTTGCAATGATTTTGTATTACATCAAAGAAATTGTTGAGTTGCTTCTGACCGGTGCCCCCAGCCAGGCAAAAACTAGTTGACTATTTGGGAAGGCCACCATCTAAGGGCTGGATAGCTGAAATATGAAGAGCGCTGGTACACAAAACCGGAGGTCTCGGATTCAAATCCCAGTCCAGTTAAATTTTTCTTTGCCTTTTTCAAAATTTAAAAGTTTCCAGTCAGTTCCCAGTCCCAGTCAGCTTTTCCATTATTTGTTTGACTTATATATTGAAAGAAAAAAAACAAGGAAGATTAGTGAGACAACAGTCATTCTGTAATTGAGACAGACTCATTAAAACTGGGTGGGGGAATGAAATACAGTAATACAAAAATTCAAACAAAAACTGATTGGGAACTCTATCCAGCTCTTAGATGGTGCCCTTCCAAATAGTCTTCCAATCAGAAGCATATGATACAAAAAAAAAAAGAACAATTTCCCAGTCGGGTTTTCTTTCCTTTGTCTGGGTTTTGTTTTGTTATTCACTGTGCCTGGCACTGTGATTGTTATGATTTAAGGCTGCTAGAATTATTATCAATTTTTTTTTCACGATGTTATCATGAACTGTCCGACCTTATGTGCAGAAAGTAATTTGTTTACGTACGATTCACGCACCAAATTGGTAGCCTGCAACTTTCCAAGCTTTCCATCTTGCAGGCTGAGAGGTATTTACGACTGTTATTAACGGGGCTGTGGTGTATGGCTCTTGTTAGCGGCACATTAATGCCTCCTAAATCATCCTGGCGTGATGCCCGGGGATGGTTCCTAAAGCCCTGAGAACTGACAGACGTTTTGGATTGTTGTGGGAAGGAGACCAGATGAGCATCTGGTGACATTTACCTGGTGATAATGGTGTATGGTGCCCTCTAGTGGAAGTTCTGAGTTAGTGTCTGGGTGCAGCACACTAAATTGGTCAAAATGGCTGCTCTTCTTTTTCTTCATTAAAGAGTCTGTGTTTTTTGTGGTGGCTAATCGACTGATATATTGTAGAATGTAGAATAGATGCTGTTCAAGACAACCTGGGGGTTCAATGCTTCAGGTTTGTTCTGGAAATCAAAGGATCTGTGATCTTAAATGTGGCACTTTTTGGCTGCGGAAGTGGAAGGATGCAACACGAAAATGGGCAGCAAATTGGCTTGGGATAAAAACCCACATTTTTTAGGAATGATTATTTGTTGATAGTGGAATTAGCAATAATTCCACTCGGAATCAAAAAGGTAAAAGGTTTTTTGCCACGATTTCCAGTCAAATTGTCATTTTTTATTTTATTTTCCCGCCTTTTCTATCCAGGTTCCTGTTTGAAGGGAGCGACGACAACGTCCTGTATACTGGGGATTTCCGTTTGGCCAAGGGGGAGGTGGCCCGTATGACGTACTTGCATTCGGGAAACAAGTAAGTCCACCCTGTCACTATGCAGCAGACTTGCGTGTCTCGTGACCCAGACTCGGACTCGAACTTGGAGTCCAACTCGAGTCCTATTCTCCTATGAGAAGTCGGAGTCGGACTCAGTCCTACTGACTCAGATTTGATACGTCTGACGTATGGACTCATTTTGAATGACTCGATGAAAAAAACTAAACCACAAAATCATTTGTCTTTGCGACACTGGTGCATGCTTCCATACTTGGACTGCAATCAACAACGAGCGGCTTTTACAGACTGAAGTGTTGGGGCACACATGTTTATCAAAGAGTTTTTCTCTCAACGTTTACTCATCTATTTCATTTCATATACGGATACCGTGTGAGAAGGCCCATTACTCGCAAATGTAATTAGAGAAAGGTAACCTTACACGGGACAGGAAAGAAAAGTCACGCTTTGGTCAACAAGATTGCATGCTCCCTTAACAGCTTACCCATCCTTCGCAATGATGTGTCAACCATTATTTTTAGCAGACAAAAAGTCCTGCTTGTGTTTCCAAAGTCTCTCAACTATATTTGGATCGAGGATTCACTTGTGTCCTTTGTTTTCATCCGGCCAGGGTGAAGGATATTAAGAGTGTCTATGCAGACACCACCTTTTGTATCCCAGAGGCCATGCACATACCAAGCAGGGTAAGACATCTTTTTAGTTTGGCTGTCCCGCCACTTCATCACAAACAAACATATGAAAAGAAAAACTGACTTGGAAAGTTGTGAAGATAGTGAAGAAAATTTGACTGGACCGGGACTCTGGAGTAATGAATCAGGGCTCTGCTTAATGTTGATGTATTAATACCCTACATACAGTCAAACTTTCTATGTTATTATTTTCACAAATGCTTCATTACAAAGGTATAGTGGCAACGTTTTTGGTGATTTCTGAACACAGTGACCAGGGGCCAATTTCATAGAGCTGCTTAAAGAACAAAATTCACCTCATTAACTGATTTCTGCTTTTTAGAAAGGAACTGCTAGGATCGAAACCATGACCATGGGTCCTCCAAATTTATGAGCTTTGCAATATGTTCATTTTAGTCAGTAAAATTTACTTATGCCCATCATCAAGAGACTCCTGATGACAGGCTGAGTGGACACTGCTGGAAGCATTGAGTTACAAGCTCTTTTCAGAGCAGCACTCCATCTCACAAGAGACGATGTACTGTACATGGTGCCTCCCCAAAACCTTCCAGGTTTAATATTCAATGAATGACACTCTGACTGACACATTATAATGTATCCATAAAATAAGATTGCCATACAAAAGCATGTAGTATACACTATGGGATTTTCAAGAATTCTTGAATACCTTATTTTCCCCATTTTTTTTTTTTTATACTTTTTTACAGGAACAGTCACGAGATGCCCTTTTGGATTTGGTTGAAAAGTAAGAAATCTAGACGGAAGGTTTTAAATTGTCTGGAAATGAGTGATTATTACAACTCTGCTGTTAATTTAATTCATTGTATAGAGGGAAGAAAGTAAATTTCCCTGTTTTTGTCTAAAATGAAAGAAAGAAAAGCTGACTTCACCAGAACTAAACCAGGGTTTTTGGATCGAAACGGCAAGAATTCCCTCAGTTACAAAATGTACTCTATAACAAATGTATACTTTTATTTGTATTCAAGAATGTATTTTTCGTCTGTTTGTTAGGCAGATTACGAAGAGCCCTACACATATGGTGAGACTTGCATGCAGGGCCAAGTACGGATATGAATATCTCTTTGTCGAGATCAGCAAAGAATTCAACTTGAAGGTAAAGGACAGAACGTCAGCTCGAGGAAGATAAAAAGATACATTGATATTCACTCCCTCCATCCTGACATGAATCTGGCCAACTGCTTTTTACAATCGTAAGACAGTAGACAATGCCAGCACTAGCCAACCGATTGCAACTACATTGGGTTCTCCAGGTGGCCCATTCACTCTTGAAAGATGACCTTTTAACACTTTGAAGATGACCCGTTCACACTGGGAAGGTGGCTTGTTCACTCTGTGGAGATGGCCCGTTCACACTGGGAAGGTGGCCTGTTCACACTGTGGAGATGGCCCGTTCACACTGGGAAGGTGACTTGTTAACTCTGTGGAGATGGCCCGTTCACACTGGGAAGGTGGCCTGTTCACACTGTGGAGATGGCCCATTCACACTGGGAAGGTGGCCTGTTCACACTGTGAAGATGACCTGTTCACACTGGAAATGGCCTGTTCACACTGGGAAGATGGCTCATTCATACTGGGGTGGGGGCTACCAGTACCGGTACAAAGCATTTCACTACTCACAGTGGTTCTGATAATAATCCTGCCTCAGGAGATAACAAGGATCAAACCGGGGTTTACATCGTTGATAAATTTTGGATTTCTTTGGTTTCATTTGGTAGGTGCATGTGTCACCTTTGGTCATGGCCCAGTACAAGAGAGTTCCTGAACTTGCAGCTCACCTGACCACGGATGGAGGGTCCACGCAGGTCCATGCTTGCAGATATGTGGTAGGTACATGTAGGAGCCGGACCACAATGGGATAGACAGCAGGGGGGGCATCCTTGTTGGGGGCCATCCTGGTTGACCTGAAGTTGACCTGTTCACTCTGTGAAGGTTGCCTTTTCACACTTTGTGAAGGTGACCTGTTCACACTGTGTAGATGCCCTGTTCACTCCAGAAAGGTGGCCTATTCAAACAGGAAATGTGGCCCATTCGCACTTTGATGATGGCCTTTTTTTACACTTTGAAGGAGGTTTGCTTACATTGGAATGATGGCCTGTTCACATTAGAATGGTGGCCTGTTGACGATGGAATGGTGGCCTGTTGACAATGGGATAGTGGCCTGTTGACAATGGGATTGCGGCCTGCTAACAATAGAACGGCGGCCTGTTGACAATGGGATGGTGGCCTGTTGACAATGGGATGGTGGCCTGTTCACAATGTAATGGTTGCCTTTTGACAATGGAACAGTGGCTTTTCCGCAATTGGATGGTGGCCAGTGCACATTGGAATGTGGCCTGCATTGATGGGGCTGCAATCTTTCCTCTGTGCTGATTTTTTCTGGATGTTAATTTCTTCCCCCTTCCCCGATGAAGGACTGCAGTATGCCGGCTGCTAGGGATGTCTTAGTGGTTGCACCAAGCACAATGTGGTTCACCAGCAACGCTAAGCCCTCTGATGTTCTCAAGTAAGTGTGTCATTGTGATTATGATTCAACGTTATGATTCAAGCAGGACCATTATCTTTTTGCCTTTGAGAAAGGTCTTGCTAGGATAGAAACATCAGACTCTCTACATTTTCTGAGATTTGCATGCTGGTCTTTTAGCATACAGTAAGTTGCAAAAGTTTTGTATGGCAAACAAAAGAATATATTTTTGTGTTCATCAAACAGGAAGATTGGTCATCGATACCGGCTGTGTTTTTCTTTTCATTCGTCATTCAGTGAGGTAAGTTGACTAAGAATGGAGACCAGACTAGGTCTTCTTAATTTTTACAGTGTAACAATTGTTACATACCCAGCAGTCCCACACTAACATAGATTTTATGGAAGTGAGGCTCAACACTTCCAATGCTAAGCCTGAGAATTCTCGGAATACACTTTGATACACACAGCACGGTGATATTCCCATGATTTCTTGGGATAATAGTGCAAAGGTTTGCTGCCCTCTTTGGTTCAAGCTTTGTAATATTTACACTGTGCACAATCAAACTACCGGTACATGCCTTGAGTAATGCAGTGGAAGTAGTTTTAGATTGGTTTCTGCTGTTGCTGTGCAATGATTACAGCATAAGAATTGCAGCAGTGATAGTGTTAAGAAGTAGCTTCAGAGATGAAAAGGACATCAGAGAAGATGGAAGATTGACGAGGTTTTCATGGAAGGATAAAGTTACTCAGAGACAAACTGAAAGAAAGTGTCAACATTAGTAGCGTCACGTATGCGTGTTGGAAGACTCTTCCATAATGTACATGTAGGTGCACAGGTAGAGAATGCAAAATCACCACAAGGTGCACAAGGTCCGGGATGCAAGCTGAATGGGTAGATGTGGAGTCAGAACGAAGATGGCTTGATGACGTAGGCAGCTTTGGACCAAATTGTCACCAGGACCTTGCAGATATGTATGAAGGAGCGAGGTTAGGATCGGTTGTCCTGACCAAATCAGAGATTGTTTGAAATGTTTGCCCTTCACTTCTCAGGTCCGTGATTTCCTGGGTTACATTCGCCCCTGCAACATCTACGCTAATGTGATCCCGTACAATTGCACCGAAGATGAAATTTACGAAAGGTGAGGAGCGCAGAATTCATTTCAATGTTGTTGATTCATATGGTATTTTTCTTCAAAATCATTGCTACATCTATGGCTCTGCCACATGTATGCCTCTGTCAAACTGCTCCAAATGCAGATTATTTGTGTGCCTGATTTTTTTTTTTCAAGTGAGGGGTTTTGTGCTTAAGCAAATGTTGGTGCTGAAGTGGTTCAATGTAACTGTGCCCCTCCAGTGTTTACTGAAAGTCTAACTTCACTTTGACCGATTTTTTTTCCCCGCCCCGTTTTCACTCGCACAGATTGGAGGATCTGAAAAGAGAGGCTATTGAAATCCAAACCAGTCAGGCTCTTACCTACAAACCTCTGGGCCAACTCAAAAGGTCCTCACGAACGACCACAAGACGGATTGTGGGTAGGTATCACACTAAACAACCTGGGCTGATTTCACTAAGCCCATTAGCCCATTCCTCCTTGAGGTTCTTAACCACTGTGTGCTGGTGCCATTTTGCAGTGCACAGGACCGGCTGACTTGAAATTACCAAAATGCGAATTTTAAAAACACATAGAGGGCCTGACGTTTCAGTTCCTTAAAGGAGCTTTCTGTAAATCGATATCGGCGGGAGTTTACTCCTGGCCCCGCGCTATGCTCTTCTTGACCAACAGCTGCTACTTGGGTGGACGATGACAGTGGAGATGACCTGTTTGATGACTCCCCGCCTCCGAAGAAGAAGAGCAAGACACTGCAGGCCAGGGGAAGGGCAGCATCAGGCCAAAGTAAGGGACTGATTGATCAGCTTTGCCTTCTGCTCAAACCCACAGCAGATAAACCCACTGGGGCTGGCAGACTTGCATGACTCACTACTCGGACTCGATCCTAACTCGAGTCTTAAGGCCTGTTTACACTCACGAGTGATAACGAAATCCCACACGGTAACAAATATAGGACTTAAAGATTTCTATCCGGAGTGGACAAACTGTGCGATTTTTCCCAAAGATACCGTGCTGCGACTGTACGTGCTGACCAATCAAATTCTTTGATTTCTCTTTCCCTTGAGATGCAATCTTCTTGCCGGGATAGGAAGTTTCTTTCTGCTGGTTTAGATTCCTCCGGTATGGCGCCATTGTCTTTGCATAAATACCATGCAAGTTTCCGCTCCTGTGTAAACATAAAATACCGCGTCTGTGTCAATGGGCCTTTATGCTGAATTGCCTCATCCATTACATTAAGACTGCATTTTAAGATCTCCGTTGATATGCTCAAATCAGTTTCTCTTCTTTCAAACCAAATTCTCTTCTGCCTCTCAATCCCTCCAGCCAATTTATTTTCAGGTGTGTCTGAAGAGTCGGGTGACTGTCCCGCCCCCTACTCCCAGAAGAGTTACCTGGCCATGGACGACAGCGACTTGAGCAGCGGGGAACTAGACCTATACGATTCTGCGCCGACCACATTGGATCGGTCGCAGGAGCCAAGTCTGGCGGCCAGACATGAAACAGAAACTTCCTTGGAGGAGTCCCACACATCCGGGGTTGGGAGTGAGAGGTTGGACGGCCGGGATGCTCACGGGGAAGTATTAGAGAGTACTGGAGGAGTGGGGAAAGACCGAGTGTCCTTGGAATCGAAAATTGACAGCTGGCTGAGATATCTGCCAGGTGCCAACCCAAGATTAGAGGAGGATGAGATGCAGAAGGGGGAGGTGGAAAAGGAAGAGGAGAAGGAGGAGGAAGAAGAAGAGGAGAAGAACTCAGCCAAGATGGCAGAAGAAAGGCTATCTGATGCTCCCAGGAGGGACATCTTCGCAAGCCCAACGGCCGAGGGCAGTTCCCCTGAGGTCAGGTCTCGAGAAACCCACGAGCTGGAATTGAGCTGCTCTCAGGTAGAATCGGACAGGACAGATGAGTACAGCTTCAGTAACAGCCAAGAACTGTCGCTGCCACCACCTTCTCTTCTCCATACCACAGACTCATCGGTGATCCATGACCATGCATCATCTGAATTGGCAGAGAAGATCTATGACAACGGTCGGTTTTCACTAGCCCCGGCAGAAACGAGAATCCCTGTTGTGGTCTCTGCTGACCCCAATAGAGTGACCTTTGACACCGACGGTGACCCTGGGCCTGGACAGCATCAGGGTGTGCTTTCCGGGACCCTGAGTCGCCCTGTCCAGGATAGCCTCAAGTCGGGATCTGGGACGACATCTATAGGGTCTGCACAAATTGAGAGGCGTGGACGGGACTGCCAGACACTAGGGCTGGCCGAATCGGCCGCCGAAGAGTCCCCGGTGCACTCGACAAAAGACAGATATCGGCTGTCACAGCTGCATCGGGACGCCTCTCTCAGAAAGAATGAGGGGCACGCGCACCACCCAAGACGCGGAGATGACCGTGCGCACGACGGATCGCCTGCCCGCAAGATCCCCCGGGAGGTTGAAACACCTCCTCCGCTCCGGGATTCGCTCCATTGGGAAGTGGATGGCCCGCAAGCAGCCGACGAGCTCTCCCCGCTGTCAGCCCGGCCGAGCATCGCCTCGTCCCAGGAGACCTTCCTTCCTAGTTCCCAGGACTCTGCCGCCACGCGCTGCTCTTCGGACTTCGACGTCCCTTGCACTCCGGAGGATGGGAAGCTTCCACCCGACCAGTTGGAGGCGATACGGACTAAGGTTGCAGGGGAAGAAACCGTTCCCTTGGTGTCTTGTCGAAGGAAAATGCAGCTAGACTAGGCAGACGTGCTACTTTTCTTTCATCAGATTGGTTGCCTTTGGGGTTTTTTCTTCTTCTTTTTTTCACCTCACACTTTTGTCAGTGGAAAACTGACAAACTATAATTCCTTCTGTCAAAACTGAGAGATTTTTAGTACAATGTCCGATTATTTGTGAAATGGCAATGTGACCTAATGGCGTTTTAAAATGGCGTATTTAATAATAATACATAACATTTATAAGGTGCTTAATAGGGCTGTTTCTAAGCACTCCATTTGTCTACAAATTACAAATTAGAACATGAGCAAATACCAGATTTATGAACCAAGACTGTTTCAATACGAGGTCAAACATACAAGGAATAAAATGGTTTGCACCTCCCTCGACCGACACACGACTGATCTTGAGAGGAATTTAATTATGAATTAAAAATGTGGGTTTTCAGTAAGATATTAAACTGGTATTTGATAATCAGGCGATTTCAGTGATTGGCTCATTCCTCCCACCAAAATGAATTTTGATTTGCTTTGCCATTCTTGAGTAGCTTGGACAGATGAGTTGTCGACCCCCTTAAAATTACAGTACCTACGAAATCTGGAATCTCATCCAAGTTTAAATAAATTTGCCAGTGGTTTTATCAAATGCATTTTAAGAAATGCTTTATAATAATTATATGAATTATTATAATACATGTAATAATAATTTACAGCAACACATTTTGACAATTCCTGTCTATAGAATGAATGTCAATGACATTTGACTTTGACTTTTGAGACAGCTTAGGGAACCAATGACAATGGTGATTACTCTTTGGAAATAAGGGAAACTAATATATAATAAAAACAATAGCAATAATTGTGGTCTTATGGAATTGAATTATTCAAACAATTCAAAATTCTTAGTTGACTCACCTCAAGTTATTGCAAAAATTATGATTTATACTTGTTTCTTTATTTTATACATTTTCAGCCAATTTCTTTTTACAAATGCAGTATGATTTAGGATTGCTTTGAGGTTGATTGAGGTTATGTATGAGGTCATATATTTCAATCCCCAATAGTCGATCACAAGTATTCATTTTATTCCCAATCAAGAATTTGCATATCAAGCAATGAGTTTATGACTTTTGGTCACTATGAAAACTAAGGCTACTCTGAAATAAAGGACCAGTAGAGCAAGGTCACACATCACATTGTGCTTTTGTCTTTTCTTGTGGTCAAGTTTATTTTCAAAAGACCTATTTACAATATTTACACAGTACTCAACTGTTGCCTTTTTTCGCCCAAGACGAGTAACAAAAGCCTTCAAAGGCAACGAGAACTCAATAACTCCAAAATGACGAGCAAAACTTGCCGACACAATACCAAATGAACTCTAGAAACGTTTAGAAAAAAAAGAAAAGAAAAGGCCACATTAACACATACTGATAATCTCATAAAATTAAAAAATTGTGGTCTATGTACAGTAGTTATTTTCCAAAACCGTTGATCAAAAAGAGGTTATATAAAATTATCTTTTTCTAGAAATCTGATATATTAAGGCTACATGTCTGGTGTTCCTACACAGATAGATCCCACCAAACGCCCAGACTACTGGAAAATAAAATGCTAAAACAAACTTTTGGCCATAGTAATTATTATTTCCTCCACCAATAAAATTTGTCACAAGAATCTTTCTATGATCAGTACTTTTCTTTCTCTCCCCCTACAAGATTACTGATCTGTGAATTTGCCAACACGCACTTTCAATAGTTTATGGCCTGTTTTTAGTACGATACACTGCGATTCTAAAAGTGACTTTTAGGTAATTCTTGAAGATATTAAAAATGGCACAAACACCGAATAACACGAATTTCAAAAAAAATAATTGTGATTGCCTGACGTTTCTATCCTAGCCTTTTAGATATCTCCTTATTATCAGTTGTAAAGCCCTCTATAACATTTGTTGAAGATGTCATCCTATACTCTACCATCCCACTGCATGCTTTAAATTCTGATTACAAACCTAGTTTTGTTTCCACTGACACTGTAATATTGAGCAATCAAATTATTAATTAAACAAAATGCTGAGTACTGCAGACCATTAACTAGTGACAGAACTACGTGAATGAAGGCATCAGTAATTTTTTTTTTGTCCCCCCCCCCTCCTGGAAAAGAACTCTCTTGTGATGACTTTGGGCTCTCCCCTTCACGTTTTCTTCCATCTTGTACCATATTGTTTTATTCTTCTGCTCACTAATCATTTTCTTGATGAGAGTAAGTTAGACTGATACCAGCCAGCTTTGAGTAAAGCCGCGCAAACAGGTTCCAATTAGTGTTTAACAATTTAAAAGCAAATCTGAAGCAGCATTTGAAGGGGCAGACGTTTCGATTCCAGCAGTACCTTTCTGGAAGGCAGAATCATTCTGGTCCTGCTGGGGTTTGAAATGTTAGGCCTGCCAATTTTGAGACGGACATCTTTGTACCAGACATCAAAAGAGACACAGATGCCATACGGTTCCCTAAAGCATACAAGCACCATTGACATCAATGATGCACTAGACCCATAGAAGCTTGCACGGTGGGCTCACAATGTTAGAATGTCTGTGGCGACACCGTTGAATGCACATTATCTGTGTCTTAGAAGGGACGGGCTCACACTCAACAGGCTCTTAAGTTGCTCACACCAAGCAGGAGATGTAAAGTGCCCGGTGGCACTGCCAAAGACCTAAAGCATATACAATTGTACACAGGCACGTACATGTATGTACAGAAGAATGTAGAAACAACATACAACCACATGTGCTGTCATCAAGGATGTTATCACACATCATTGCTTCACTGAGTTGAACTTCACATATAAATCAACTTAATCAGGCAACAGGTCCCTTTACATTCTTAAAAAAAATCAAAAACAAAAACAAAAATGCACCCCCAAGACCCTAGATCATAATTTTTACAAGATTTTGTACAGTGGTTTTGAAAAGAAAAAAAATCCAGAGGGGAATCAAAAAGTAATTACCTGATTAAAAGGTAAAGACATCCATCTGAAAAATCAAGTGAATCCCATTATAAAGTGGAGATGGGGGGAAGTGCAAGAAATGCTACAGTGAAAAAAGTGTTTTAAAAAATCACGTAGCCCAAATCCCTTTTTATAAGATTTTTTGTTAAACCCTTGATCCGAAACCTTCCTGCATGATATACACAGCAACGGCTTATTTACAGATGAACTTGAGTGGAATTGTCACAATCACCATCCTCCTCCTCCTCCTCCTCCTCCTCTTTCTCCTCCTCTTTCTCCTCCTCTTCCTCCTCCTCTTCCTCCTCCTCTTCCTCTTCCTCACCATTATCTTCAAGGCAGTGAAACTTAGTTCTTCTGAGCACATGCAACCCTTTGCCTAATCTCAAGACCCCTTCTACTCCGGAACACACACCACAAGCGTCCAGAGTCACACAGTGCAGACTGTCTCCATCGCCGACACACACAAAAAAAAACCCACTACCTCCCATGATAGAGATTTCCTTTTCACATACATAAAACAAAACAAAAAACAACTACGTAAATCAAGACAAGTTATAGTTTCTTCAATAGTTTTGGGTACTTGCCGGGTGAAAAAAGAGAGAAAAGAACAGTGTAGGTATCAGAAGAGGAAGTCCCTACAGTTTTTGGAGCCACATCTACAACGGATTGGCTGGAGCTTAGTCGAAGACCCTGACGTGTTTAGCTCACCTGACAAAAAAAAGGGGGGGGAGAATATTTATAAATCCAACTCTTTTGTGGTGCGCAGAGTTTATGAAACAACTTAGAACGACAAATGAGCAACACATTAGTGATCAGTTCAATCAACCGTTCCGAAGCAGTATGAAAATGTTGCAACCTGCCCTTGAGAAATTGTCCTGCTCAGATCAATATTCAAGGCCCTCTAAACTTCCAAAACTATTTTGACGATGATTACCAGCAGGCAAGACAAATTGTGCAGATTAAAATAAAATAATAATAAATCCCAGACCACTCGCAACAAATACTGATGTTTCTGATGTTTCAATCCCAGCAGGACCTTTCTCAAAGGCAGAATGGCAAGACAATCTGGCGTCCGCTATTGTCCGTCTATAGCACTGCGTTTACACTTGATCCCGCAAGGAAGATCAGATCCCGCAAGGAGGATCAGATCCCGCAAGGAGGATCAGATCCCGCAAGGAGGATCAGATCCCGCAAGGAGGATCAGATCCCGCAAGGAAGATCAGATCCCGCAAGGAGGATCAGATCCCGCAAGGAGGATCAGATCACGCAAGGAGGATCAGATCCCAATCAAAACCGTATGTAAACGCAACACAGGATCAGATCCTGATCCAGAGATCTGCTACTCCACTCGGGAAGGATTAGATCCGGTTCAGATCCCGCAATTTGCAAGTGTAAACGCAACGCGGGATCAGATCCGGATCAGATCCCAGAAGCTAACGTGCAGTATGCACAGTCGAGTTTCACGCGTATTGGCTATCGTGCTCCAGTGCCCATTATCAGTGCACATAACATTTGCCCCGAGGTTGCAGTGCTTCATCGATGCCACGCGGGATCAGGGTCAAGTGTAAATGTGGCAGGGATCTGATCCCGCTCGCTGATCGCGACCACAGGATCTGATCCTCCGTTGCAGGATCAAGTGTAAGCGCAGCATAGGTTACGTATGTCTATTGGCCACACATGTTTTGTTTTTTGCTACTCACCTGTCATCTGGTAGTCGAAGCTGAGCTCCTCCCCAGCCTGGATGTGGCGGCTGGCGAACAAAGCGATGCGCGGTAGCCTCGGGTCTAGCGTGTTCACCCACACGCCGTACACGACCAGGTTGGGATCACACTGCCAGGGGGAGGAGAAAAAAATTACCAGTCTTTGAATGAAGCCAAAAAGTGACCCCAACCCAAAGTGCAACCTGCTCGCCGGCATCAAATTACCTGGTGCCCATTTCATAGGGCTGGTTAATGGGTTATCAATCATAAGTTGAGTTACGATGCATCATAAGCGCTTTGTGAAATCGGCCCCAGGACCCGTTGTCCATTCCTCCCCCTCCGCCCCACATGAAATTCCACCTCTGCAGCTGATGCTCACCGAATGGTTGACAAAATGCGAGACATTTCCGTAGCGTCCGGCATCCACAGTGAAGGGACAGTCACCGTCGTTGTAGTCCAGGTCAAAGAGGTAGGTCCGGCCGTTGGCGTCATAGATCTGGCCCCTTCTCTCAGCCTCCTCGTTGGTGATGACCTGCGGGACGAAGAGATCATGGAAGCAGGTGACCATCCACGCACCGAGCTACCAGTCCGCCTGGAAGATTACCCCCCATTCCAATCAGACTGCACTCTGACTTGGTCTCAGGGCTTTTTCAAAAATTAACAGCCTAGGCTTTGCTCTGGCTCTGCCCTCTGACCACAAGATCGTTTATTAAAAGGTTTGAAAATGGACTGCAAAAAGCCTTTGTTTTTGGATGCAGTTTTAGGATTGAGGAAATGGTGATTCAACCTAACCGACAAAAAAAAACAGAACCTGGATTTTTTAGACTGAGACTGAGCGTAAGCCGTGGTTTTGAAAAAGAAGAAGCACATAGCCACGTCACTGAAAGTCACAGTCATAATTTTTCAAACTCACGAGCCAAATTGGATTCAGCCTACAGGCGCCCAATCTTTACCACATCTGCCTTGTAAGTGGGAGTTGAATCTCCCAGTGCGTGATTGCATTCCAGATACAGAGTGCACATCTTGAGAATGCCATCCACGAACACAGCATTGACAGGCTATGCAGGTTATGTGTGTGTGTGTGTGTGGGTTTCAATAAAAAACATCAAATTTAATCAAATCTGAATATACCAGGGCCTATGCAATGCCCGTCTTCCTTCAGCTAGACCTACTCAATAGTGTGTCACCCATTACACATTAGCCCTCTTGCTGTGCTCACGTTTTTATTTGGTTTGTACATTGAGTGATTGCACCCAATAGGTCACATGACCTGGAGTGGGTATCAAACAATAACAAAACATGGCGGCCCCATATCAAGGTGCCGCTGTTGTAAAGTACATGATGAATATTGCACTTGTTTACTCGATCTTTTCTTTCTCAAAATCCAAGAAGAATATTCCAGAGTTTAAACTCGAGACCATATCGGAATACCCATTATAAGTCACTTGATTGTTGGGATGTTTTTTCAACACCCGACCCTTTTTTGGGGGGGGGGGGGGAAACACTCAGGTGGCCCCTTAACCCCAAGCTCATCAAAACTCCACCGTAAAGTTTTGTGTTTGGCCTTACCTCTCCTACATATTCCATGACGAAGGAGTTCTTCCTGATGGGGGTGAGTGTGCGCACCCCCCAGCCGCAGCCGTTGGACGTCCGGAAGATGACCACGTCCTTCTGGCGGCCGTACTGCACCACCCGGTTGTGGCACTTGGGCCCGCACTTGCAGCGGATGTTGCACTCGTAGACCGGCTTGCCCGGCGGCACCTTGATGCGGCCGTGCTTGTTGTAGGCAAAGGGGGCGCCGCTCTTCTGCGCGCAGCAGGCCGACTCATTGCTGCAATCCCGGCACTCGCAGCCCACCAGCGGGTCGGTGGGGATGCTGATGCCGGGGCCCGGTTGGTAGTCGTTGATGTAGGTGAAGTCCTTGGGCGGGCCCTCCAGGTCCACCTTGTTCTCGACGATGATGAGGGCCCTCTCCGTGCAGACCTGGTTCAGGTCGGTCTGCCAGGCTTTCAGCGCCCGCTGGACCGTCTTGCGCTGGAGCGTCAGGTCCACCGGCGTCATGACGCCACCGTCGGCGACCACATCCGCCCGCCGGGGCTTCTTGCTCTTCTTCTGCAGCATGCCCGACAGGGAGTCCTCCTGCAGCTTGCGCTTGCGCTGCTCCCCCTGCCGCGCCTCCTCCACCTGCTTGTGGTACTTCTTGATCACCTTGCGACAGCCGTTCAGGTTACGTAGCGGCTCCCAGGTGTTCTCGCTGGTCGGGTAGCCCTTCCACTTGACAAAGTACCACACCACTCCCTAAGAGGAGAAAGGGGGGCATGGTAAGGTAGGGCAGGGCAAGGCAGGGGAAGGAAAGGGAGGGCAGGGCAGGGATCAAATCATCAGGCCCTCAACTTTATTTTTGCATTTTGCATTTTGGGTCGATTACATCAATAAGTAGTTTGCAATAATTTTGCATTACCTTACAGGTAGGGTAAACCATTTGTGAATGTGGAAAAATCACCTTAATACTTTGTCAAACTTAACATATACATAAAACAACAAACCTGCGTAAGTTTCGGCTCAATCTGTCAACTATGTCATGAGAAAAAACGTGCAAATGAAATGAAATGCTAACTTTTTTCAGACATAGAGAGCGGTATTTGTAAAAGGAACTCTTTGTTCAAGCGATCGCTAGACTCAAAAATGGCAGATTTTCGAGCGCTAAAATTTCACATCGCATCTGGTACCATTGCAAATTGTCCAGAAATTGGGCATGTGGTGCAAATAGTGTAGAATTCCTTTAACGATAATAACCACCGATAATAATCACCTATAGATGCTCTTTGTGTCTTTGATCAGCAGACATTTCAATAGCTTTGAAACTAAAGCAACTTCAATTCAATTTAAGAAAGACACTTACATCATCATCTCTGGTGAAGTCAATGATTGTTTCAACTTCGTACTCGTGCTCACCCTCCACATACTTTTTACCTGCGCACACACACACAAAAGAGAAAGAATGATTAAAGGCACTCAAGAAATGTAATTAAGATAATGAAAATCATTGCAACCTTCTGACAATCGATGGTTGATTGGTAGTTACTATAAGTTGACCTTAGGGTAAGACTTTGGCTTAAATACAATAACACCTTCACCGTAAAAGGGTGGACAAAGTCCTAAACCCAAATTAGACCACCAAGATTTTAGTCTAATAGTAACTAAGATAATAATACCCTCCCTATAAAAGGCTGGGGAAAAAACCTAAAACAAAATTAATAAATAACAATAAACCTTGTTGACGTTTGCAAATCATCATGGGTATAATAATATGATAAACTGGATGTATTTTTATCGCCCAACTGTATGGCGAAGCACGTAAGTTCGTGAAATGTTTAATTTCTTTCTTAAAAACCAGATGGCGTTAAGTAATTCGTTTAGATACCAGCAACAAAATGTATTTTTTGTCAGAAATGAGAAATTAGTAGAGATTCCATTGGTGACGGGATGGAAAACTCCATTTTATGCGATGCACGCATTGTGATTGTTCCTTATTTGCCGGATGCCGCTAGCTGCATGAGCGTGCTGAGTTTGCCATCCAGTCACCAAGGGAATCTCCACTGATTTCTCCTAAACTACCCACTCAATATTCAGACAAAAAATATATTTTGTTGATGATATCTGGCCAAAAATTCTGTGTAAGTTTCATTTCTGAACTCCATCTGGTTTTTAATAAAGAAATTAAACAATTCCTCAACTTACGTGCTTCGCCATTAGTCCAAGTAACTTGGACCCTTAAAATCACTTTTTATTTTATTTTTAGGGGGTCGGGTGATAGTAGGGTCCAAGCAATCCAGAAAGGTAAAACCGGCCGTTCCTGTTTTTTGACTGCCCCGACCATCCCATGAGCCCATTTCTGGATTCAGTGAAAATCACAGATTTCAATACTGGTCATTTGTTTTACTTACGTTTGGGGAAAAATGAGAAATTTCACCTCAGTTGATCGAGAAGATTCTCTACCATCCGACGAGCAAAAAGGCAGCCATCTTTGATTTCAAATCGAAACGGTATACGCGTAAATCGATGACGTTTTGACAGGTCCGTGTGTGCAGTGGATCTGTGTGAGTGTGTGTGCACGCAAGCACGCTTTGACTCCTATGGTCGCGCAAAACATCATCAATTTGCATGTACATCGTTTCAATTTGAAATCAAAGATGGCTGCCTTTTCGCTCGTCAGTCGGGAGAGAATCTTCTCAATCAACTGAGGTGAAATTTCTTATTTTTCCCCAAACGTGAATAAAACAAATGACCAGTATTGAAATCTGTGATTCTCACTGAATCCAAAAATGGGCGCATGGAACGGTTTCACGGATGTTTTGGGGGTAAAATCTGGGGATTTTGGTCGGGGGGGGGGGGAGTTGAAAAACGAGAACTGTGGGAAAGGGCGATTGTAAGGGTCCAAGTTACTCGGACTACTTCGCCATAGAGTTGTGCGATTAAAATACAGCCATTTTGTCATCTATATCCATGATACTTGGCGAATGTCGAAAAGGTTTATTGTAACGCAGTGGCTGTTGTTACGGCAGTCGTCCGTGTGGTTCCCTGACTTCACATATTTGTCAGGATGTTTAGCTCTTGGAACCAGACTATCAGCTAATAGACTGGTTCAACCAGCCTGCAATGCTGACGAAATACAATCAAGTCAGGGAACCACATGGACGACTGCCGTAACAACAGCCACTGCGTTATTGTAATGTAGACAACATCCACGGTCTGGGCCTCTGGCCAACTAGTCCGAGTAACTTGGACCCTTACAATCGCCCTTTTTAAACAAAGTTTAGGGGGTCGGACGATAGTACTGTACTGGGTCCAAGCTTTTCAGCAGGGAAACACCTCCCATTTGGCATTAACGTTTTACGACTACCCCCGACTGAAAACCCCAGATTTTAACCCCAAAACAAAAATCTGGAGATTTCGGTCTGAGGGTAGTCGAAAAATGTTAACAGTGCTCAGGCGTTTTCCTGCTGAAAAGCTTGGATCCTACTACTATCGCCCGACCCCCTCAAAAAAAAATTTAAAGGTCGATTGTAAGGGTCCAAGTTACTCGGACCATGCTCGGACTATGGCACAACCACTTGCCGAGAAAAATCAAATTATCATGTTACTCAGATAATGACCTAAAAATTAGATTAACCATGGCTTGTTCAGTTGTTGATTGCTGAGAGACTGACGTTTCGATCCTAGTAACACTAACAGTAACACTAATAACAGGATCGAGAAAGGTCCTGCTAGCATCAAAATGACCATAAATTTTGAGATTTGCATTTAAAAATGTCAATTGACATTCCACTACCACTTACCAGTGCCAAAGTACCAATGTGAATGCTTTGTAAATTACAAAGCCTTTGCAATGGCAGTAACGTATGGCAACGTAGGACTAGGTAGGATACTGAGTTAGGATCAGTACTGTGTAAAAACATTCATTGTCCCAAATCAACCACATCAAAACGTATTTCCCAATCAGTAAACAATTCCGAACGGTCATTTCGAATGTCCCACAATTCTCGAAACACCTTATGGCCAAAATCAGTGCGAAAAACGGGACAGGAAGAATGAATTGTTCACGTCGTTATTCTTACCTGCGGTCTTCTCCTTTGCAGCCATTTTGGATTTGGTACCCAGTTTTCGTAGGCGGCATGTGATTGGTCGATTTGCACGAGATCAGCGCCAAGACTTGGGCTTCTTAAGCGCCTAATATTTCCACTGGAGTAGCCCAAAAGTTTGAGACTTCACCCCATAACACACACGGTACACCCGCTCCCGATCCCTGGTACTTTCACTGTCAAAAGTGTCAGTTACGCTACAAACGAAACAGCAAAGACGGGAATTCAAATCCACTGGATAACCATCGATCAGTCATAAACGTTAACCAATCTTGCAAGCACAAGACAAAAAAATGCATGAATTTCATGATGAAATGAAAAGCCTTTTTGGAAAGAACTGATCTTCTAATTTAAATCATGGTAATTATGTGGAACTGGTATGGTAGCTATCCATATCTTATACGATAAATCCTCGAATCTCAGGTATTTTCAAATTTAGTTCAGTGACGTCAATCAATGATGTAATTAATTTCAATATTCTTTAATTAGGGCCTATAAATAACTTCTTCTTTTTTTGAGAAACGAGGTTTCAGCGAAACATTGTGGTAATATTCCGTGCACACTTGATTCAACCTGGTGAATATCCTACGTCACCATCAATATGCTAATCACCATAGTTATTATAACTATGTTGAATAAAATTATAATTTTTTATGGGATATTAAAGGGGTGATAGCGGTGGCACACCCTAGGGTAAAACCCTGTCCACTAATGACCACTTGGCGGCGCCCTTTAATGAAAACAGAAGAAAAAGAGTCGAATTCTTTGCATTTTGTGTAGAACAGAAACCGCTAACATTTACACAATACCACATCTGTATTTTGTTTGTTTTTAGAATTAGATTAATTCATATAATGTGCCAGTGTACCAAAAAATTCAGAGTGCAATTTTTATTCGAAAAAAAATCGAGAATAGTTAATCGATACTTGCCGGGAAGACGTTAATAATCAACCGTGCAAGCCGGCCACTTTCGCATGTACTTTCGTACGGACGTACGATTACGAATCCTGTGTCCAAAATAATCGTATAATAGTCCAAAGCGTATTGCCAAAAGCCCGCATAAAGGGAAGTCTCGTGTCAACAAAATCAATTCTTGACATTCTTCCATGAATGTTGGCGGAATAAATCAATCTGGGGACACCGCTCAAGGAGTTGATCCCGACGACCTAACGACCGCCTCAGCGGTCCTTAGACCATGCAGCAACTGGACTCCCCTTTGGTCAAAATTAGGTCGCGAAGGTTATCTTGTAAGATGTATCTACGGCAAGGCTTTCCAAAAAAAACCAATTTACTTGAAGATTACCTGAAGATTGGTGAATGGACCGCTCTACAAGCAGGGTAATCGTTCAGATCATCATCCCCCAGCTTCCGGATCCCGAGCGACATCCAGAGTATCACTCTTGGAGTTTTGAGAGTCGTACACAAGACATGATCTTCTTGCATCTAGTTGTAACAACAAAATGAGAATTAAAACATTAATGAATTCGCCCGCTTGGTTTGTTTTCTCATGAAATGAAGTCTGTGAAAGAAAACACAAGGGAGAGAGGTCATAGGTATAATAGAGAGAAAACATATTTTTCTTAATACTTATTATTTTACCCGAGGATTGGTGAATGGACCGCTCTACAAGCAGGGTCATCATCAGCTCTTTATCCCCCTGCGTCCGGATCCTAGCGACGTCCGCAACCGATTTTCTTCCCTTTCTCTTGAAAAATCTCCTTGCTTTTTTCTGAGATCTCCTTGCTTTTAATTAACGGTGTTCTTTCACATAATCGAAAATATGAGATTTAAGTAACATCACTGTACCACGAATCTCCCTAGCTATTTCTAGATGAAAAAGGAAAAATACAATTATTTGCAGGAAAAGTATAAATTATGAATATTTATTTTAATTTTCAATTTAAGAAGTTGATATGACAGTAGAATTGTTTACATGATCTTTATATTGGTCAAGGTAAACAAAACTTACCAAAGTCGAGAAATATATGGACAACACTGGCGAAAGTCCGCTGGTTCTGTAAGTCGGAGATCGGAGTTAGTAGTTTGGCTTTCGGAGATCGGATTTCGGAGTTCGGTGATTGGAGAAAAAAAAAATATTTCGATGGCCGAACACCAATTTTCGGAGATTGGGGATCGTATTTCGGAGATCGTATTTCGGAGATCTTATTTCGGAGATCGTATTTCGGAGATCGTATTTCGGAGATCGTATTTTCGGAGATCGTATTTCGGAGATCGTATTTCGGAGATCGTATTTCGGAGATCGTATTTCGGAGATCGTATTTCGGAGATCGTATTTTCGGAGATCGTATTTCGGAGATTTTATTTCGGAGATCGTAGTTCGGAGATCGTATTTCGGAGATTGTATTTCGGATTTCGGATTTCGGATTTCGGATTTCGGATTTCGGATTTCGGATTTCGGATTTCGGATTTCGGATTTCGGATTTCGGATTTCGGATTTCGGATTTCGGATTTCGGATTTCGGATTTCGGATTTCGGATTTCGGATTATCAAGGCTTAAGCCTAAGAACTTGGAACCCGTTACTTGGATCTCGATTCTTTAATCTTGAATCTTGAATCTTGAACCTTGAACCTTGATGATGCATTCTTGAGTCCTGAATCACCAGCCTTAGATCTTGAATCCTGGTCCATGAAACTGCTTGCTTGAATCTTGAATCCTGGTCCATGAAACTGCTTGCTTGAATCTTGAATCTCGGTCCTTGAATCTTGAGTGTCAGATCCTCATCCATGCTTGTCGTCGACCTATCATTAACCGTACGACCTAACCCTAGACCCAATTCTACCCCCTAACATTTACCTATCCCAAGACTTATACGCTAATGATTAAACTAATAAGTTAATGGTAGACAAATATTAAGAAATAGGGAGTAAGTATTTGTGTGTACACATTTTTGAAGTGCAGTCTTTTCTCCTCGGTGACGTCATCACGACGCGATGTCCATCCATCTTGCTCGCGTGGAATCCTGGAGTTTCTTATACTTAAAGAATGGATTTAATCCACTGGCGGTGGAGATTTGTTTCCTAGGTACTGATGAGAACGTTCACGTGAAGGAACGATACCTGCATGTGTGATGGTCACAGAAGTGTGCTCGTGAAGATTTAGCAATATCCAGTTGCTTTTAAGTTCAATATAGTTCAATTCCATCATCTGCATGCAGGCTTGCCCTAACATAGTATAATCTTATGTATGTTTAATTAATGTTTTGAAGTTAAGTGTTCAGTATTTCTAAAACAACAAATTGCCACCCCACCCCAAAAGACATATAAAGTTTAGCTTGTTGACGCCTTTGTACCTGATCAGAATTATCTACCTACCATTCCAGGCGCGTGGTTGATCCCTTGAGACTGGCAGGTTTTAAATCAAAATGTCTCAACCCACCCATACGGGCGCGTGGTTGATCCTTTGAGAATAGCAGATTTTAAATTCAAATGACTCAACCCACCCATACGGCCGGGCGCGTGGCCGATCCTTTGAGACTGGCAGATTTTAAATCAAAATGTTTCAACCCACCCATACGGGCGCGTGGTTGATCCTTTGATATTCTCAACCCACCCAAAATTATTGAGTGCGTGGCTGATCCCTTTGAATAAAATGGTTTAAAATGTTCATACAATAACATAACAATGTCAAAGTCCATAATGAGGCTTCGTTTTTACATTCAAAGGATACATTTCTCTCGGCAATTCATTAAACATGGATAAAACCGGCTTTTTCAAAATGAATTTCATGAGAACAATGAGAAGAAAAAAATTCCAGGTACAAAGGCAACTAATTTGACCCAATTTCAAGTAATGTAACATTGCACCAGTCATTGTTACATTGTGTCCCTTACCTTTGAAAAAGTGCTGCCCATCCCAAAACAGAGGTTTAGGTGCCTACAATATATCATGACAATGAATGTTATAGAGATCTCTATGTCTGTTGAAAATTGGTGCTGAAAATTCATGATAGTTCATTTATCTCCTGTAGAGACAAGGGACACTGATGACTTGGTTCCATGTAGCTCCACGCTCCGTGGTATCCAAGCAGTATAGAGGCATGTGCGGACGACTCTGAAGAAACAGGTGTGGACGGATTCGCTGATTGAAGAAATTTGCAGATTGAAGATATGGGTGTGGATGGATTCGCTGATTGAGGAAATTTGCAGATTGAAGATATGGGTGTGGATGGATTCGCAGATTGAAGAAATTTGCAGATTGAAGATATGGGTGTGGATGGATTCGCAGATTAAAGATACCGGTGCGGATGGATTTGCAGATTGAAGATATCAATAGGTGCGGATGGATTTGCAGATTGAAGATATCAATAGGTGCGGATGGATTTGCAGATTGAAGATGGGTGCGGACGGATTTGCTGATTGAAGAAACAGGTGCGGACGGATTTGCAGATTGAAGATACTGGTGCGGATGTATTTGCAGATTGAAGATATCAATGGGTGCGGATGTATTTGCAGATTGAAAATATCAATGGGTGCGGATGTATTTGCAGATTGAAAATATCAATGGGTGCGGATGGATTTGCAGATTGAAGATATCAATGGGTGCGGACGGATTTGCAGATTGAAGATATGGGTGCGGATGGATTTGCAGATTGAAGATACAGGTGCAGAAGGATTCGCAGTTTGAAGAACAGTTTCGGACGGATTCACAGATTGAAGAAATTAATAGGTGCAGACGGATTTGCAAATTGAAGAATCGGATGTGGACGGACTTCTTTGAAAATTACATAAGTTTTAGATATATGGTCATCAGAGCCGCATCTAAGGAATGACAGGTAATGCGTGTCAATTATTGACTCGGGGAACTGACTGCACTAGGTTCGAAAGCAGTTATCTTAACAGGTACGGACGGATTAGCAGATTAGCAGATTAACGATACAGGTGCGATTCACAGATTGAAGAAATAGGTGCGGACGGATTTGCAGCTTGAAGATATGGGTGTGGATGGATTTGCAGATTGAACATACCCGTGCGGATGGATTTGCAGATTGAAGATATCAATGGGTGTGGATGGATTTGCAGATTGAAGATGCCGGTGCGGATGTATTTGCAGATTGAAGATATCAATGGGTGCGGATGGATTTGCAGATTGAAGATATCAATGGGTGCGGATGGATTTGCAGATTGAAGATATCAATGGGTGCGGATGGATTTGCAGATTGAAGATATGAGTGCGGATGGATTTGCAGATTGAAGATACAGGTGCGGACGGATTTGCAGATTGAAGAAACAGGTACGGACGGATTAGCAGATTAACGATACAGGTGCGGACGGATTTGCAGATTGAATAACAGTTTCGGACGGATTCACAGATTGAAGAAATAGGTGCGGACGGATTTGCAGATTGAAGATATGGGTGTGGATGGATTTGCAGATTGAACATACCCGTGCGGATGGATTTGCAGATTGAAGATATCAATGGGTGCGGATGGATTTGCAGATTGAAGATGCCGGTGCGGATGTATTTGCAGATTGAAGATATCAATGGGTGCGGATGTATTTGCAGATTGAAGATATCAATGGGTGCAGAAGGATTTGCAGATTGAAGATATCAATGGGTGCGGATTGATTTGCAGATTGAAGATATGGGTGCGGATGGATTTGCAGATTGAAGATACAGGTGCAGAAGGATTCGCAGTTTGAAGAACAGTTTCGGACGGATTCACAGATTGAAGAAATTAATAGGTGGAGACGGATTTGCAAATTGAAGAATCGGATGTAGACGGACTTCTTTGAAATTTACACAAGTTTTAGATATAATTATAGTCATCAGCGCCGCATCTAAGGAATGACAGGTAATGCGTGTCAATTATTGACTCGGGGAACTGACTGCACTAGGTTCGAAAGCAGTTATCTTTGTTTAGAAAAAAATATTTTCATATACATTGAGTTTCCAAATCTCATAATTGGCCATCATTTGCTTATCAGAGTGTCAAATAATTTTCCTTGAATTTTGAGCTCATGATTTGGCGATAATTTATGTAAAACATTTTTGAAATTATTCGCTGCTGAATTATCTGTTGAGTTTGTACAGAGGCCAGTTTCATCAGTTTCCATGGTCACCAGTTCCTTAGATACGCCACTGCAGTTTTAAGTTACTACCTGCCCTTCCATCCCAATCTGTCGCTCGCTGCTTTAATCGCTGTTTGCTCGCTTTGCCTGTCAACACATCATCACAGTCATATTTCAATCACACATCAGGTGCCCGGCAGAGAAAAGTAGTTCACACAAGTTTTGTCTGTTTCAAGGACATTTCTATTTACTGGATTTTATTAAGGTCCTGCTAAGATCGAAAGGTCAGACCCTTTTTTTCTGATTCTTTTTAAGATATAGAATTTGGTCATGAAAACTCAACAAGCAATTTGCAACAATTTTGTATCACTTTCATGTTAGATAAGTTTTATACACAAATCATTCTTTTTAATATTTCCATCCTGTGGGCGATAATAATGTCCTCTGCCTGACACCCGAATAAAGCTAAATAATTAGCCTATTTAACCTATTTATATTGGCAACTACTTTAATTGACCTAACTAACCTTGTTAGCCTAACTAACCTATACCCTACCCTGAGCTCAGGGATTTTGTGAGCTAATAGCTAGCCAAGTCCTACCCTACCTTAGCTGACCTAATTAGCATAGATAAACTACTCAACTTCAAGAATCACCCAGTAATGCTGAATACGATTTGTTGATGTTTTAGAATAAATAATGTAGCCAACATTTTTTTTATGCTGTTGCGGCAACCAAAAATTGTGGGGAAAAGAGTTAAACAAATCATATTAAATTTCTAAGTGAAAAACAAATGATTTATTTCATATGAAGTGTTGATTGCTCACAAAGCTGTGTTTGAGACAAGATGAAACATTCCCTCCCCTTTCTGCTAACTTCGAGACTGAATCGTTCTTTGAAGCGTTACGAGTCCGTTGCTTTGACCTATGCTTTGTATAGGGCAAAACCGCAACAGACACGAAGCAAAAAAAAGCGTGTACTTGCATGTATGTACGTACTATCATACGTACATACTGGCTAAGCTGTCTTTTAGATGTCTTTTAGTACGTCAGGTCAATTTGTCTTAATCGTACGTTTACTTGAGGCTAGCAGAAACAAGAGGAGAATTGTTTTCCCAAGTCCCAATAATGCCGCTCCGTTTTCATTGTTTTACATGGTTTGACAATAGATTCTTTACGGGGTGCATCTTTCTTAGTCAAGTTCACACGCCCATCACATCCATTCACCCGACACGATTACTCAGCCCAGATGCTAGCGCCGCTTTGCTGCGGTAAATGCCTCGCATGATTAAATAAATTACCTAAAATATAATCCACATTTTACAGACAAAAGAGGGATATTCATCGACGTAATTTTAAGAGATTGAAAACAAAAATAGAAATTATAGTATGCACAAAATGGTGTGCATGACCGTGGCAAAATTTCATCAAAATTTGTTTTGGACAGTTGTTACATTGCGAAGATGATACAATATCTAAATGTTTTATACCCAGTCCACAAAATCTAATATAATGTCAGAGAGGAAATTTGCCCGTTCTTTCCGCCTAGGAAAAGAAATATATTATTTTCAATATTGTTACTCGAATCACAGCTCTAAAAACGAGAACTCAGAACCCTCTTTGGTCAAATCAATTTACACAGCTAGTTTGACAGAAAGAAAACATTACGACAGATGGTCCCCGGCGAATCTTTGAAGATCGAATTCTTGACTTGATTGAAGAAAATCCATCCGTGGAGAGGTGCAGGGGATGTCCTTGAAGAATCGAGAAGTCTTAGTTTGAATTCCAAGGTAGTTTTGATGGGAGGCAGGAGTATGTAATGCAATGAAGTTGACTAGAGGTTCTTGCGAGGCGGAGTATAATAACGACGCTAAATTCCAAGTCCAATGTAGTGTCATGCCCGAGTCCACAGGCCCTAATTTAACATGACTTTGTTTTGTCTGCATGTTTTGTATTTTAGTTTTAGTGATTTTTTAAAATCTAAATATTCACCCACCCATTGCCTATTGACTAAAAGCTAACAATAACCTAAAGTGAAGGGCTAAGCCTAGTGTTGGCATCCGGCCAACACAACCGGCGTACACTGAAATCAACCCACCCGTAGAGGGCGCATGACTGATATACTTGCAACGTAGCCCAATCAATAAGAAAGAAATGTGTTCATAAACCCACCCATACTGGGCGCGTGGTTGTTCCAATTTAGTTTGCCACACTTTTCTAGTAAACTCACCCTCATCATGGGCGCTTGGTTGTTCCATCGAAATACTTAGCACAGGTTTGAATAAAAGATCAATCCATCCCTGAAGAGCGCGTGATTGAATTATTGAGATGAACAGTTCAACCCACCTACACTGGGCGCGCGGTTTGTCCTTTTAAATAATTTAACAAAATAATTTAAATTTAAGACAAAAAATCAACCCACCCTTAGAGGGCGCACGGCTGATGAAAAAATTAGGAGGTATTTTTTATCAACCCACCCAAAAAGGGCGCGTGGTTGTTTCATGTCAACATTATCAGTCCATTAGCAAAATAATTTTAATACAAATTTATAAATAACAACGTCCACTTGGACTGATACAACAAATCACACAAGTCTGTCGTTTTACCCCAAGATAGAAAATCATGTTCCCAGCCCTAACTTAAACCCCAACACCAAGCCAATGTAATTACATGTAATTTAAGTGTACAGTATTGTGAAATGTGTGTGTCAGTTATTGTTTTTGTATGAATGTTAGCATTAAAAAAGTTCACAGTTCATCAGCTGTCTGTGGGAAAACTTACTTCGATTTGTTTTATTTTCAAGTAGCAGTAGTTCATCAAGAGTCCAGGTCAAGTATTATTTTTTGCCAATATGATTATTGGCGATTATTTTCAATTCCCACAAAAATTAATGGGAAATCGTGTATATATTTTTGGTGAAATTTGGTGAGAGTAAACTTGGGGGCCTACACTACAAAGTTGTATAAGGTCCTGAAAATGTTTCACCTATGAACAAGTTCAAAGTGCATCCCTGTCGCTAGTTCAATGATCCCTGTTACGCCTTGGCCGATCCCTTGGTGTGGTTTTTGGGGCCTTAACAAATCTGGAAACACCTGGCCGCACAGTTGCTATTTATGAAAACCATAATAGATACATGTACAAAGAGTCGTCTGATAAGCTAATTCACACATAACCACGCCCACTTGAGCACTCAGCCAACATTACATTGATTGCGAAATACACAGACGGATAGCGCGTGCCTGAGCTGAGCGCGCGAGTCAAGCATAAGCCACGACTATATCTTTATTCACGTGTGGCTTTATGCAAATGAGTCAGGTCAAAGCATGGCCGCTCATAGAACGTGCGGTGTGCATGTGAACCATACGTTCAGGGTAGACGCACTGACCACACAATGGCGGCTGACACAACGAGGAGTAATGACAACCCTTGAACACAATACACAGTCTGACACAATGTCTGGCATAATGTCTGGCACATGTCTGGCACACGTCTAGCACACGCCTGGTACATGTCTAGAGGTGTAAACACACGAAGATAATTTACAGACAGACTTCGACACATAAACATGAAAACCCTGCTTTTCGACAGCCGTCCGTCTAAATTTTGTCAACAATAGGGCCTAACTGAGATTGTAAAATTTTGAGCAGGTGAAACGATTTTCTGCAAAGTGTATTTCGTCCCTTCTCTGCAATTAAGCCCTTATTTTGGACCAAGATTTCAGCCGTTTCTCTATCCAAAGTGTACCCTTCTGACTTCAGGTTTTATTTGGAGACGGACTTAACTGGAATGTAGTGGCGACAAATACAGATGCTCTAGCCTCACAAATGTTTGTATTTGTTTTCTTTTGCAATATTTTAGGAGCGGGTTGCTGAACAGAGGACATTCGTAATTTTATGAGAACAAAATGAGTTTACTAACCTCTTGGCTCGTCAGATTTTTAAGTGGCTTTATACCAATACCACTTCCATTGAAATGGATATCCAACTTGTCCTCAAGGAGAATTCCGGAAGTTGACAGGCGAACGCAACGAAAGTTCAACGGGAGGCACACTGACCGATTGTTCCGGGAGAACAGAGTCAAAATATCCTATTTGAAGTTTGTGACAGGGTGGTCTGTCTACTTCATCACTTCGTCGAAGCACCAGTGCCGTAGAGAAAAGCCAAATCCCTCCAGAGCCACTGGCAGATAGCAGCAGTGCAGTGGGTGTGGGAGTCTGGCCGAGCCTTAATTTGGCTCAAGCCTTAACGTGTCCACGGTCGCCGCCTCCGGAATCTGTCGGCGCTCTCGGCCAGGGTTCCACGGCGGGACTCCTTAACGGCACTCGGTGGTCATCCTGGGTTGTCCTGCCGGCTGCGGTAGTCGAGAAGCACCTCCAATAATGTCCTCCACAAGTAACTGGTAAGTGGTGAGTCCCTCCAACGTTCCCTCGAAGCTCTGGGCGGTGAAGACAAATTTCAGAGTTCTTCCTTGCCGAATCCAGACAGCGACAGACGAATTGACATGAGTGCGTGGGGATTGTTGGCTTCTCAAACTCGACAAAAAGATGTCCGTCGGCGTGGATATGTTCGTAGTTTGCAGCCAAATTTAGGATTTCTGCGGCTCCCTGACACACCAGTGAAACTGCGAAGTATAGTTCACGCTGACTTGAGTAACTTCGCGCACAGTAACACTTTTTTGGAAAGGCACAAAAACGAAATTTCGTCGCCGAATCCAAGAGCATGAATGTTCACCAGCCAAGTGCACACTGTGAGCAGACGAGATTTTGTGAGCGCTCAACAGACTCAAGGAGCTAATTTGCATATCAATGGAAGGAAAAATGTCGGTGACCTGACTATCTCCGACTACACGCTTAAAGGGATCTGCTATTTTATACAAGTATTTTGAGGTATAGGTCTAGCCGTACATGCGTGCCATTGAGCTCTGAGTTATTTCGGGATAGGCCTATTACTGTTTCTGTTTACTTTTCTTTTCACAAAGTGATTCTAAAAGTATTTAGAGGGCCTAATATTTCGATTCTACCAGGACTTCTCTCAATCTTCCTTCGAGAATGGTTTTAAAGGGATCGAGACGTCAGTCCCCTACCCGTTATAGCCTATAATTATTTGCATGTTGGTCAATTAATTCTCTCTGCACTTGGCAACATTTTTGTTAATAATTTTAGTCTCTTATATTTACTATGCTACTGACTTGTTTCAGTGTCAAATTTCAATATTTGTCTTTCTGTTATTTAATGGCCTTTTTTCCAAGCAACTTGGTGGCAACCAGTTGCACTTCATAAACATTAAAGGAGCTCTTTAAAATACTAAGGACTATTTTTTCTGAGTGAATGATTTTGAAGGGGTAGAGTGACACGTAAAAATGTTCCAAACTGATTTACCAAAATGCAAATCTCAAAAACGTAGGATGGCCTGATCAACGTTTCGATACCAGCAGGACCTACAAGGGCATAATAAATCTGCCGTTTCTGCCATTATGCAAATTCGCCCCAAAGAATAAAATTGAATCCGTAGCCAATCCGTGTATGTAGGCCTATGCATACTTTATCTCGGGGCACTCTCATCATCATTCTGATGATCTACTCCCTCAGATGGTGGCTGTAATAGTAAGAGTATATTGCCCCGTTAAACAGAGATCTCATAATATTTTGACCACCCATCCCCCCCCCTTCAGTGCAGAAAAAAAAACATTGAAATTCCTAGCAGGCCTAAGTTTTCCGTCATTTTTTTTTTTATTATAAATTGATGAGAAACAAGATTTTATTAGGGCCTAATGTATAAACGGTCATCGGGCTGTTTCTCGACTGAAAATCAAAGTTAGCCATAGAAGTTGGAGCTAGAAGTGAAACCTGCCCGCTGAGGCGGAGTAGGTCGTCGGGGTTAGAGTCCCTTTAGTTTGGGTCAACGGCTCCTGAGCGCGCGGTGCCCCCAGAAATCAAGCGTGCCCGCTGAGGCAGTTGTTAAGTAGTCGGGATCCACTGCGCGGAGCCCCAGAAATGAAGTGTACAGGATCAACGACCAATTAAGATGTCCCAAGAACAATCCGAAGGTTGCTTCCTCTCAGGAAGACTAACTAAGGAAAACCACCGTATTCTCCACACCTCAGAGCTTGTGGGGGTGCCATTCCGAATTCGCCTGTTTTGGCTTTCAGGCGCCCCCGTAACCTGCGTAACTTAATTGTCCGGGCAGAGGTTCCCCCTGTGGACACTTCACCTCACACTAAATTTGGTACATTAAGTGTACCTCGAAATGCATTGTTTGCAAGACACATGTCAAGGAAATAGACTCTTTCAATGGACTACCCACACGACCTATGGCTCCATCACGTGCACTACCTCAAACATCATAGACCTCATAGAGTTTGTAATGTTCAGTATGTTGGCGAGACCAAAAACACCCTCAAAAAACGTATCTATAACTATGGCCATAGGTCTACAATCAAAACCGGTAAAATGGACACCCAATCTCCCTGATCATTCGATATCAGATATGAGTGTACTGGGCAAAGAATCCCTTGGTCACCGTAGTAATGCTGTCCGTCTTAGCCGTGAGAAAATGTGGATGAAGCGTCTTCGGACTATTCAACCACATGGTCTCATCCAGGAGGGTAATGACAAACACGTGCAGCTTTCTGATAATCCTTCTTTTGGGTTCATTTCTCCACACTTCTCTCTTTGATCTTTCCCCCTCTTCTCACTAATCCCTACCCTACCCCTTGCCATTCCCTTTGATCTCTTCATATACCAGCTTTACTCATTATCCTTTGTTTCTCATCCGTGTCCTATTCACTCTCTTCCCCCTTCCTTCGTGGACATGTATCTGTTTTGTCCTTGTCACTCTGCCTTTGAGAAAGGTCCTGCTAGGATCGAAACGTCAGGCCCACTAAAATAATGTTAAGATTTGCATTTTGGTAATTTTAGTCAGTAAGCAGTTTGCAACATTTTTGTATATCAAGACACAAAATAGACATTTCCCTTTTGTTTAGATTGATTCGTTCTGCCCAGATTCCTGAAATAATGTCAATAATTGATATAATTATTAAATCGAAACTGCATAATAATTAAAATCACACACGACGATCTGTCGACAGTGATTTGGTTCGCTTTTAGGTAATCCGTCAGGGGTGTTTTCAGACTGTTTGGTTGGTTGGATTCATGTCTTTGTTTCTGCTGTTTGTTGCTTTTGGATTTCGTGCTTGTGCCTGTAATTTCCTGAGAAATAAATGAATGATAAATGAATCTATAATTCGTCCGTACGTCCGTATACGAAAGTTAAGTCCGCACCTCGTACGCATGCGGACCGGCTGTAGCAGTTGATTCTTAACGTCTTTCTAGCAGGGCTTTAGTTTAATACCAGAACACGCACCCACATCTGTGACTCACGTTCAGCTTTAAAAAAAAAAAAATTTAAAGGCGTGAACGAAGAATAAAAAAAGCTTTTCCCGTTTCGTCATCGATTGAATTGGAAATCAACTCAATGATGTCCCGGAAACATTCTAACTTTTGCGCAAGATCCTTCTTGAACCAAGGAGTTGTTTGCGGGCCTACATGACTACATCCCAATCCCATCGCGCGATCGTTACCGCTACTGGCATTGAATAACATTTAAAATACCTTACTACAAACACTAGGTTAGTAGTTGTTTTTGTTTATCTTTTAAGTCACGAAGTCTCGACAGTTTGTTAGGTTGAACCAGTTGAACATTGGGTTGAATCATGGTTGAATCTAACCAGAGAACGAGGAAGTAGTTCTGGTCCCTTGCTCTTTCAATAGTTTCATGTAAAGGAGTATCGTGGCTTTGATTTTTATTTTTTGTTTTACCTTCTTCGATCATCACAACTTCCTTTTATTCCAATTCCAATTATAATTTTTGAGGTTTCTGCTTTCAGTTACTTCATACTTGCTACATTAAAGTACGGGTATGTTATTAAAATTTAAAGCCCATGTTTTACTCCTTTTAAAACAAAATATGATATTTTTACCATCGCACGGGGATCAAAATAAAAAAAAAGGGTTTTTTTTTTTAAACTGCAACTACAATGACTAGAGACTAGAGTTTCTGTAGCTAGTTTGCAAATGTTAATTTATTTATCATAATTTATGAGACGACAACTGTTTTTTATTACACATCACCATGGTGATGTTACCTAACTCAGGTACTTGCCCATGCATTTTGAACCGCTAGGGTGTGGTCAGCTTTTTGTCATCCATGACACTTTTTTGCTTTCATTGTTTCAAAGTAGTAGCATCAATCGAGTGCAACTTCAAACATTTGATATTGCAAAAACTCCAATTAAGTCTAATACCCTCACCATGAAAGGGTGAACAAATGCTAAATCCACAAAAGACCACCTATTGTTTCGTAGAAAATTGAAACTGTCTGGCACAACCATTTGGCAACAAATTTGGACTCACGCTGTTCATGGAGTGCTCTTTCTACCTCCATGCACTGTTGAAGGATTCCCCAATATCATTGGGTGCCCTCCAAAAAGGGCATTAGTGCATTCATTTCAGACACCAGCATCACCTTACGCTCTTCTGCTGGGAAGGCAAAATTATGTCTGGTCCATTTTATGACTTTTTTACGATTAGTTTTTACTTCACCATGACGTAATATTTGAACACAGAATATGAGAGGATTGAAGCGCGTACAAAATGGAAAATAATGAGTATTTGTTTTAAATGACCTCATGCCTTTCTGCAAGGCACCCTTGATCATGATTTTGTGAGGACAGTCAGCAGTGCCAGCATGCAGCTGTGTACAAAACCTGCCCTTCACTATTCACTGTCCAACTGCCAGTTTCCAATAATGTGCTGTGTGTGTTGTGTTTTACTCACGGAAATATTGACAGGATTATATAAATATTGACACAACGTTGATTCCCCTTGTTCGCAGGACAAGCGCGGGCCGTACTCGGGAGGGAGAACGGGCCACAGCGATGGGCAAGACCCAGTCCTACCTGCGGGGCAAGCTGCCGGCGTCTTGGGGCAAGGAGGCACCCAAGCAAGGCGGCCTCTCCCTGGTCGTCAACCCTAAAGACCCCTTGCAGGACGGGGTCCTGGGCACGATCTACGGTAACTGCATCGGCGACGCCATCGGTCTTCTCACGGAGTTCCTCACCAAGGAGCAGGCGACCAAGGCAAGCCTCGGCTCGGACACTGTACTCGACTCGCAAACAAAAATGTGGATTCCGAGTCCACACCGAGTGTCATCCAGGGAGCTAGTTAGGCTGTTATCGAAATAAAGGCTTATAGGCTCGGGCTCAGGCTTTGTCTCCGTCTGACAAAACCTGAAAATCCAGGCTGTGGTTTGTTTCCGAATTTGAAGGTTTGTTGGTGTGATAGGCACAGAGTATTCACCAAGAAACTGGGGCCAAACACTGGGGCCTGTGATAATTATGACGAGTAAGATTGATATTATCGAAGCCTCAGCCTGAGCCTAAGCCTTCATTTCAAAAACGGCCAAAACTTCCCGCCCTTTGTATCAAGCTGATGTAAAGGATAGTTGAATACTATTAGTCAAAACTTATTGACAACAATCACATTTACACAGGGGTGACGTTTCCTGCTTAGCAGATTTTCACGCTGGAATTGGGCCTGTGTTGAGTCCAATTCACTAGTCACACACAGGTCGCGCCTTGAGTCCAGATTTTGCGTATTCAAGTCTCAAAGTATGTGTCCAAGTTATTCAAATATCTTGAGTCTGAGTCACATCTCTTGAGTCTGAATCCGAGTCCTGAGTCAGGTATGCCGAGTCTGAGTCCAGAGTCACAAAGGTCGAATCTCAATTGCAAGTCACTAGTCACTTTTTGTATTGAATTGTACTGTATTTGATACACATCTTTCACTTTCTGACAATTATCCCAAATGACATTTATCAGTAATAGGCCTACTCACAAATATTTTAAATATAAAAGCCTAGTTAACTAAATTATTTGATATTTGGGAGGCCACCATCTAACTCAGATGGAAGAGCACTGGTACATTAATCCAGAGGTCTAAAAAAAAAATTCAGTTGACAATCATGAGTGCTAATTATGCATTGAGCAGGGCAAGTCCTCATTGAATGACATTACACATATCACCAGGCAATCTGAGCGTGCGGTGCCGGTCACACGGCCGAGTATAAAGGCAAAATATTGTCGAATGATGCTAACTTTGTTTTCCTTTTTGTCTTGTGTGTCCCGCCTGATAGTACCTTAGTGGGAAGCACGTGGAATACTCGATGAAGCGCATTGTTGCCGAGCGCTTCATTCACCAGATGGCCTTCCCGGAAGCTGATTGGACGGACGACAGCGATCAGATGATTCTGATCCTCCAATCACTGATGGAAAACAACGGCAAGGTAGAGAGGGCAGCATTCCAAAGTTTCATCGGCTGCGGCTGCAAAGTACGCAGGGGTTGAGTGAAGCTGCCAGTCTCGCGGCTGCAGCTGACTCCATAGTGGCCATGAGCTATGGCTATGGCTGCTAGCTGGAAATTTGTAAATCGTAATAGTGTGTACAAGTGTCTCAACAAATCATTATCTTTTTCATGTAAGTTGAGTCCATGTCAATCATAACTTGAGTCTGAGATATTGGGGAAGGGGGGGGGGAGTCTCGAGTATTGAGTTATGGGGGAAAAAAGTGACTTAGGTCAGAATCGAGTCTGAGTCTGAGTTACGGGTCATAGAAGTCTGACTAATGTCCGAATGAGGCAGAGCTGAGGTAGCGCTTGTTTTCTTCCCCTTGTGGCTGTCACAGGCGAACGCCGTGGACTTTGCCAAGAAGCTGTTTGACTGGAGGGAGCACGGCTTCCCGGAGCTGGGAGACACCTGCGGCATGGGAGTGGGCCAGAACACGTGGAAGGTTCTCAGTAATGTGCACTTCAAGACGGACCCGCACAAGGTGAATGCAGCACAGTGTGGAAAAAAAGAGAAGCTCTGAAAAAAGAGGCATAGATAGAAGACTTGAAATAATCTTAATTCAGAAGTTCCAGTGGCTCTGTTGTATCTCCAGGATGCCTCGTGAACAAAATCTCATTTTTTTTTTATTTTTTTTTTTTTGGGGGGGGGGGTCACCTTTGTCCCTTCTCCTCCCTCCCCTCCCCTCCCATGGGACTGACCGACTGGCCTTGGTACCCTGCCAACTAGCCCTGATGCTCAGCGAGCTGGCCTGTGTTCTCTCCCTTGATCTCGGTACGCCAAAGTTCTGCCTCCAAAGTGAACCCACTCCCTGACCCAACTCGGGAGTGGGTTCAGTTTGAAAATGATAAGGGAAGGTTGCTATGGCAACTATTTTTGACGACGGATGCATCATGGGCGGTTCATTTCTGCTTGTCGCCAGGCGGCCCACGACGTCTGGGAGAACTCGCGGAGGTACAGCGCCCCCAACGGCGGCGTGATGAGGACGTCCATCGTCGGCATCCACCGGCACAACGACATCGAGCAGGTCATCAGCAACACCAAGACCTTCTGCCAGGTCACGCACGCCGACCCCAGGTAGAGTGTCACGACCCCGTCCATATCATTACTGGCTCTTCCTTTCTAGCTTCCTTTCCTGCCCCTGGCAAGGTCGCCAAGTTGTAGCAAGATGAAATTGAATATATCGGCTGCGGCTAGAAGTAACACGCAACCCTGTGGGAACTGGCTGCAGCCACTTTTGACAACTTCCATATATTTTCAAGGCGTAGCCAATGGATTCTGAAAAACCTTACTAACAAAAAGTGGCGAAATGGAGTTTAAGATTGGCAATCTTCAGAGATCCACAGCGGCACCTTTTTAACAGACAGCGTCACCTTTTTAACACACAGGTGCGTGGCCTCCTGTGTTGCCGTGACGACAGCCATCGCCATGATGCTGCAGGGGCGGCACCGGGACCAGGCCAGCGGCAAGCTGGACGTGGAGGCACTGACGGGGGCGGCCTTCGAGTACGCCAAGGAGTGCTTGCTCCGGGACGACGAGGGCAACCTGAACTCTGAGCAGGTACGGCATCGGACGGCCGAAAGTCAGTCACGGAGCTCCATGCGTAACAACCATGAGAGAGTTCCAGAGACTGTTTGGATCCTGGCCCGACCTTCCTCCACCTCCGAGCGCGCCACTTAACTATCCTTAACTGTCTAACTGTCTGTCTGTCTTGTCCTTCTGTCTGTCTGTCTGTCTGTCTGTCTGTTTGGATCCTGGCCCGACCTTCCTCAACCTCCGAGCGCACCACTTAACTATCCTTAACTGTCTAACTGTCTGTCTGTCTTTGTCTTTCTGTCTGTCTGTCTGTCTGTTTCAATCCTGGCCCAACCTTCCTCCACCTCTGAGCGCACCACTTAACTAACCGTAACTGTCTAACTGTCCATCTGTTTTTGTCTTTCTGTCTGTCTGTATGTCTGTTTCGATCCCAACTGGACCTTCCTCCGCCTCCTAACGGGCCACTTACGGGTAGCTAGCCAAATGTCCAATCATCTCATCTGACCATTTTTTATGAATCATTTCACCCTTGACCCCGAGACAGGTCAAGCAGCTGCGCTACAACATGTACGCCTCGCTCGACGAGCTGGAGTTGGGCAAGCGGCCCTCCATCGGGTACACACTGAAGTGCTTGGGGGCGGGCTTCTGGGCCCTGCGGCAGAAGAACTTCCGAAATGCCATCCAGGAGTTGATCTTAGAGGTAGGAGACAAGCAGTCTGTCAGTTTTCCTACTGGAAAGTCAACCACTTCCTAATCCGGGCACTGCTATTGTTTTAAGTTTCATACGGAGACTCTTTTCAGACTACCACTTCAGTCTTTGCTGAATGGGGTCATTGTATCCACTGCTGTGACTGTGAATGAGTGCACTCAATGGCCCATTGTGTACGAGCTGAATAGGGTCATTCCATCCACAGCTGTGACTGAATGGGTGCACTGAATGGCCCATTTGTGTACAAGCTGCATGGGGTCATTGTATCCACTGCTGTGACTGTGAATGAGTGCACTCAATGGCCCATTGTGTACAAGCTATAGGGTCATTGTATCCACTGCTGCGACTGTGAATGGGTACACTGAATTGCCCATTGTGTACAAGCAGAATAGGACGTATTGCATCCACAGCTGTAACTATAAATGGGCACACCTTTACAAATCCAGTACGGTACCCCAGGGGACTCTGGCCCAAAGTGGTCGACCATAGATTGCTCATTTCCATTTCCTCTTTGGTTTGTGTGTGAATCCCAATGACCAACGCACGAGTTGGTTGATCTTTGCCAGGGTGGTGATGCAGACACCAATGGAGCAGTGGCTGGGGCGCTACTGGGTTGCAAGCTGGGCTACAGCAAACTGCCGTCCACCTGGCGGAACGAACTGAAGCACAAGCAGTGGCTGGACGACATCATTGCCAGGTCAGGCTGCGGGGATTGTTCGGGTGTTTGGAGGCGGACTTATATGACTTGTATGAGTCGGACTTGAGCTCCATTTTTTCCATAGCTCCAACTTTTGACTCATCCAACCCGGCTCATTTTCCATGGCTCTGCCTTAAGTCCAACTTGAGCCTCATTTTCCATGGCTCTGCCTCGAGTCCAACTTGAGCCTCATTTTCCATGGCTCTGCCTTGAGTCCAACTCAAGCCTCATTTTTCCATGGCACTGCCTTTAGTCCAACTCGAGCCTCATTTTCCACGATACAAAGTGACACTGACTCAGACCTACTGACTTGGAGTTGGACTCCAGACTCAGCTTGTGGGACTTGTGACTTTGATGAAATAATCAAACTCTGCTCCGAAATATCCTCCAAAATGTTTACTTTTTGAACCTGAAACATTGTCTGCAAAATGTCATTTCTTTGTAGTATCTGTTTATCTGATTGACTGTCTGTCTGTCCGCCTCTTTGTTGATCTGTCTACCTGTTTGCCTGTTTGCCAGTTTGTTGGGTAAATATCCCCCCGTATTATTTATTTTTGATCATGCAGTTACTTACAAATGGGTATCATGGTTGAGGACTGCGGAACCCCAGTGGATGCTCCCACAGGGGACATTTTCAGCAGTAAGTCTGCCAATCCCCAGCCGGGGAGTGAAGGAGAAGTTGACACCAGCAGTCAGCCAGAAGCAGCAGCAGCAACAGCAGCAGCAGCAGAAGCATCAGCTGCAGCAACGGGAACGGCCGCGACAGCAGCGGCGTGCAGTGACAGGCCTGCCGAAGACCCGAAGGGGGTAGGGGTCGGAGGTCAAGACGGGGCGCCGGAGATGCCCACCGACGACGGCGCTGCGGGCCGGGTCTCCGATGACAGCGGGGACAAAGCTGCCGAGGGGCAGCGGGCCGGTCAGGGGTCGGCCAACGAGGCCGCCAGTCAAGCAGAGACGCCCGACCACGCAGACACTATTGAGCCCTCCGAGGCGACAGAGGATGGCAGGTCGTCAGGTGAAGCAGGAACTGGGAAAGAGAATTAAACCAAAAGCCTATGGGACAACCCTCCACCACCTGCCCAGGAAAGGACCTCTGGATCGCTCAGTAGATATTGAGGGTGGTCATCAACCGAGCATAGGTTGAAGCCATCTCGAGTCACCTACTTCTCCTTAATTACTTATTACCCAGTATGCCTCCTGGCATGTAGGGCAGGAACGAAAGCTCTCCACTGTCCGGGGTTGAAATCCAGGTCAGGCCGAGGCTCTTCATCTCACTCTGTAATTTTGCTTTCTCATGTGCAGTGGATTACTATACTCGGACGTGCTCTGCCTCGAACAAGCACGAGAATTTAAAGTTACTTGGGGTGCTTGAAGGGTTTTTGTTTATTACTATATGATGATGGTTTTGTAGTGGTAGTCTTTAATTCCCTACATATAATCGTCCACTTGTTGGAAATAATGTGCATTGAGTGATTTTTTTATTTGTAACTTGACTGCCATTTTTATGCCCCTTAAAAAGTGGAAATATGTTTATATTTCTAGTTTTCTAAGGAATGTGAAACAAAATTCAGAGACAAAATATAATTTATATAACAATTTTATTCATATGTATAAAGAAACTTCCTAAAATAGTAAAAAAGATATATGTTTGCCCTCCGACAAATTCCAATCATGCTGTCAAATACCTGTGTAATGGTTATGAGCTGTTTTACACCAAGCCATGATACAGTCCGTTCACAGATTGACCCTGGCTTTGCTGAATGCTCTGGCATGCCACCCTGTTCCAGTCCATCCACAGCTGGCCTGTCAGGAGTCCTTATTGCCTGTCTGTCAAGACTGACACCAAATTCCATGTGGCGACATAAAGGAACGAGCTTAGTCCTGACCGGTATCATCAATACCGGTATACTTGCGTGCTTCTTACAACGTTCAGACTGTATCACAACTCATATGTGACCCGGCACAACGACCAAAACACTTTTTATCCCACCAAAACACTTTTTAAGTACACAACACCTGAAGTTAAAGTATCTTCACAATTCGATTACCAATTAATTTGCTTTTGTTTGTATTTTCGGAAAGTTTAAGTATTAGAGGATATCATATTTTGATATCATTTGAAAGCTAATGGTATACTCTTTCACATCATTAGAAAACCTAAAAAATCTCAAAAGTGGGGTTATTCCTCATTATGCTGTGCCGGGTCACATATAAGCGAATCACTTGAGACAGAAATATCTCAGCCCCAGGCCACGGGAATAGACTTATAAATACAAGATGACGGCATGATTGAAACACAACATTAGGCCTTGATCTAGACTCACATTGTAGTATTGTTTGCAGCCAATGGCAGGGTACCAGTCAGGAGCCAACATTATGACTACAATGGCATGGTTGGGTGGCAGCCAACAGTTAAATTTATGTCTACAATGGCAGGATACCAGCTGAGAGCCAAATGGGTGATTAAGATGGTAGGGAACCAACCAAGAGCCAAATGTACAGCTACAGCTGTCGTAAAAGGCTTGAGAATGTCCTGCCTGCAGAAATGCCCCTAGCAACCCTCTGTGGCCACAGCCATTGCTTTCCAATCTTGACTGGTACCCAACCATCCCCTCGTATGTGTTGTAGCAATGACTGACACCAAGTAAGAACTTGTGCACCAGCGAACACTTTCAGTTTCACAGACTGGAACCAATCCATCCCATTCCCAGGTGACTGGGGTGGATTTCAAAAGGCCTACAGTGCAGCCAAACTCAACTTACAATTGATAACCCATCGCAAGTTGTGATAGGCCATAATCTGAGCATCGCTCTTGAAATTGATGAAATGGACCACATCTTCTCACAAAACGAGAATGTTCAGTCCGCAATCCTTACCCTAAGTTAGCAACATTCTTCTAAGGCGTATTCTTAGTTTATTCTACGCAGTTGTGTTTGTATGTATATCATCAAAAAACAGAGATAACAGCTATTCTTAAAATAAAGTATGGGAGATTGACAAATAGTCTAAACATCCCAAGATTGTCAAAATGTCTGCTGTCTGTGTTAGTGGAAGGTTCAAGTTTTTTATATTTTTATACATGGGCCAAGGGGGAGGCTAGGTTGCAGGTCGCTTTAGGACCCAGCTTTCCCGAACAAGAATCCACAGTACAAAAAGGTAAAATGTACACATATTTACAAAACGATGGAACCACTTCCCGGGATGCATCTGCTGTAGCTCCAGCTCAGACTTGGGCTTTAGCTCAGGCTTTGGCCCTTTTCCAGCCCTCCAACATCTTTGAAAAGGATATGGGTTATTCTGTTTTGATTGTGTCGCTTTTCTTGATCAAGACAGAGAAATCCATCTCATAGCCATCCAGCTGTAATCATAGCTGTATTTCTGATCCAAGTCACTCAGGTAATGGATGTCAGAGACAGAGCCCTGACTGCGATGTTTTGGGGCATATTTGTCTTTTTTTCCAGCAGTGTTACGATGTTTCATCTTCGTTGGACTCGTCTGACTCATCTTCGGATGAGGAGGTGGCCGAATTGTTTCTGACCCTGCCGCCTTTGTTCTCGGACAGCAGAACCTCGCGGTGCTGCTCCTTCCAGCTCTCTGGTTCCATGTCCTCACCGTATATCTGCAAAAGAGAAAAAAAAAGCAAAGGGAATGCTAATGACACTCTCAGAAGGTCTTGCACTGACACCACGCACTAGTTTCTGTAAAGTTCTGCATGAGTGGTTGAGGCTAGTCTCTTTTTATGTTTCCCCCAGGACTGGTTCCAGGCTAGTTTCTGTATATGGTCACAGGTCGAACAGAGTCAAGTTCTGCAGAGTTGGTAGGCAGAGGTCCACACGGTTTCTGCAACAGGCAGCTTCAATGAGTACGGTAAGAGCAAATGGGGACATCCCTGACTTGCCTTGCAAACAAACTCCAGCACTTTGCGCTTGGTGCACTCGGCTTGGGCCCTGATGCCCCACTTGAACTGGGACTTAATGGGATCCGTGTTGGGAATCCGACTGTAATCCAGATACCTGATGGGAAAAGGAACGACGGAAAGAGTGATAAAAGATCTACTCAATCACAGGACTAAAACAATTAAGTAAATACATCAAACTGTTCACTGTTGCAAACTGCTCAATGACAAAAATGACTGCCTTTGAGAAAGGTCCTGCTAGGATCGAAATGTCAGGCCCCCTAACTTTTGAGATTTGTTATTTAAAAGAGCAAAAGAAACCTGACTTCACCAATCCAAAACTCGAGCCCCAGGTCTGAAGCAGCTGAGCTGATTTATTTTACAAATCCTGTATAAAGAGCAATGCCACCATTTTGGGTTCATCTCACATTTGCTTGGATCCAAACTCAGAGATGATCAGCTTGCGCACATCCCCAAACACGTCGTGGTTCTTCCTGCAGGATCAGAGCGATAATGAAAAAAGTCCTTTTGATCAGTTTGCCGGCATCTTCGGGTTTGCAGTTAATATCCAATCCAAAAAGGTCCAGAGAAATATGCGGCAAGTGTGTATCAAGTGCAGTAATAAGAACAAATTAGTCACATAATGCCTCGGTGCAAAACTGTCACAAGGCCACTTCCACTGTGCAAATAACCGTGATTTCAAAAAGAAACTGTGGTCAAATGGTGCGTGTGTCCTAGAGGGTGGCACATCCAGGGAGACATATAAACAAGCACGACACTTTGTGTCAATCAGAGTGCAAGCGGTGAATTGTGGGATTTAAAACAAAATGGTGCGATTCAGTGTGGCGTTCCCACATGCACCGCTTGGAAAATAAATGCGATTATTTAGAAAAGTCTCACAAATAGTGGAGTCCGAATCACTATTCAATCCCACTAATAATCGTCTTTATTCCGTCCACAAAAAAGAAGTGTGAATCCCGATTCAAATCACAATCTAAATAATCGCCTTTTTGTGGGGACAGTGGAAACAGCCATAACAAAGTTTCATACCAGGGGGTTTCGTTTATTTGTGATAGTCATGACTGGCATGCTCAGTCCAAATCTAGCAATCTTCTCAAATTCAGCAAACACAAGTTCCATTTCTAATTCTTGTTGTAAACACGACAACTTACTCGTCCTCATGCAGGCCAAGTTTGCCAAGAGAATGCCACAGGTCAGCTGAAAGGATGGAGGGAAAGGAAGAAAAGTCAATTTTTAAATGACAAGACAAAAGAGAGGGATAATGACAAGATGTGAAAGAGGGGCAATGACAAGATGTTAAAGAGGAGCAGTGACAAGAGGTGAAAGAGGGGCAGTGACAAGATGTGAAAGAGGGGCAGTGACAAGATGTGCAAGAGGGGCAGTGACAAGATGTGAAAGAGGGGCAGTGACCTGACAAAAGAGAGGGACAATGACGAGACAAGAGAGGGGGACAATGAAAAGAAAAGAGACAGGGACAATGACAAGAAAAGAAACAGGGACAATGACAAGTAAAGATAGAGGGACAATGACAAAATAAGAGGGAGGGGCAGTGACAAAATAAACAATTTGGCCAATGGCAAGACAAAAGAGAGAGAGGGACAGTGAGGGAGAGGGACAGTCACGAGACAAGAGGGTGACAATAACAAAACACAAGACAGGGACAATGACAAGACAAAAGAGACAGACAATGACAAGAAACAAGATATAGACAATGTAAAGATAAAAGAGTTGGAACAATGACAAAATAAAAGAGAGGTATATTGACAAGACAAAAAAAGACAAGCAAGATCAATCAGATGGACAATGACAAGTTGATGTCCAACACAAACTCTGACCTCTTTCCCCTGGGACTACAGTTCACTGTAAGAGCTCGAGCATATTCATAGCAACAGTTTGGCCTGTGTCTGCTGTTCACATGGCCACGTGGAATTTGGGCACCACTCTTGACTGACAGGCGACGACTCCTGTTGGGCCAGCTGTGGCTGGACTGCAGGAGGGAGGGCATGCCTTGGCACTGAATGATGCCGAGGTGGAGCCCAACTTGAGAGTGAACGGACTTTAAGGAATCAGACTGACCCCCATCCACTATGCCCATGCTTAGGGTCAAGGGTATGGAGGACAAAAGCACGAACATAGTGAGTAAACCCATACCCTCTGTTACTGTGCCTCCATTCATGAAGATGATGCTGAGCACAACCAGAAGAAGGCCAACCTTGTGGTCATCTTGGGAACTAGGGCAAAGATAAGTTGACAAACTGTGACCAGATTTTGATAGATTTAGCACTAAGTCAGTAAACAATTTTTAGTAGTTTAATTATTCCCCTCCTCATTCTCCCCATCTTACTCATCCCACTGATCATTCTCCTCATCATACTAATGTCCGTCTCATCCCTCTCCTTGTTCTCCTCATCATACTCATCCTACCCATCAATCCTCCTCCTCCCCCTAATTCCCCTCCTCATTCTCCTCATCATCATACTCATACTCATCCTACCCATCAATCCTCCTCCTCCCCCTAATTCCCCTCCTCATTCTCCTCATCATCATACTCATACTCATCCTACTCATCAATCCTCCTCCTCCCCCTAATTCCCCTCCTCATTCTCCTCATCATCATACTCATCCTCCCCATCAATCCTCCTCCTCCTAATTCCCCTCCTCATTCTCCTCATCATCATACTCATCCTACCCATCAATCCTCCTCCTCCCCCTAATTCCCCTCCTCATTCTCCTCATCATCATACTCATACTCATCCTACCCATCAATCCTCCTCCTCTTCCTACTAATTCCCCTCCTCATTCTCCTCATCATCATACTCATCCTACCCATCAATCCTCCTCCTCCCCCTAATTCCCCTCCTCATTCTCCTCATCATACTCATCCTACCCATCAATCCTCCTCCTCCTCCTAATTCCCCTCCTCATTCTCCTCATCATCATACTCATCCTACCTATCAATCCTCCTCCTCCCCCTAATTCCCCTCCTCATTCTCCTCATCATCATACTCATACTCATCCTACCAATCAATCCTCCTCCTCCTCCTAATTCCCCTCCTCATTCTCCTCATTATCATACTCATACTCATCCTAACCATCAATCCTCCTCCTCCTCCCCCTAATTCCCCTCCTCATTCTCCTCATCATACTCATCCTACCCATCAATCCTCCTCCTAATTCCCCTCCTCATTCTCCTCCTCATCATACTCATCCTACCCATCAATCCTCCTCCTCCTAATCCCCCTCCTCATTCTCCTCATCGTCATACTCATCCTACCCATCAATCCTCCTCCTCCCCCCTAATTCCCCTCCTCATTCTCCTCATCACACTCATGCTACCCATAAATCCTCCTCCTCCTCGTTCTCATCTTCTCTAAGTTATACAGCCACTAAAAATGGACATGCAACAATAGCGTCAATGGAAATATGCCACAGAAAACTGATGATTTCTTTATTCTTCTTTCTTGTTTGGGGGGGGGAGTGCACTACCTGTCCAGAAAGCCTCCTTGCTGCTCCATGTCAATCTTGTTGAGGAGAATGTACATCTTGACCTGGCTCTTGCCCACCTTGTGCACCAGCTCCACCAGGTCCAGACCAAAGGTCATCTTCAGCTTCGTCTTGGCCATCTTCAGGACGTGGGGCAGCATGAACCGGTACTCCGCCTTCAGCACGTTCTTGGTGATGTCTGGGAGCAGGGAAGGTGGGAAACAGTGAACAGTAAATAGGTTATAATTTTAATTTCAATCATACATGAGTCTGTGTACATGCATATGTACTTGGAGGACTTTCCCAACCTTCAACATCGACTTAGGCCCCGGATCCATTTCTTCCCATCCATTTTATACTACAAAGCATGGAAACAGAAAACCTTTAGGTGTTTTTTTAAGAACATATCCCATTTTATAAAATGTTCCAGAGCTTCAACTTCCAAGAACCCAAGGCCTGTTTCATCAGCATTTCGGATAGCAGAGAGGAAGCTGGAGCCAGAGCCAGAGCCAGAGGCAGAGCCAGAGGCAGAGCCAGAACCAGAGGCAGAGGCAGAGCCAGAGGCAGAGGCAGGGGCAGAGGCAGAGGCAGAGCCAGAGCCTGAGCAAGAGGCAGAGCCAGAGCCAGAGTCCAACAATCTTCTAGCTCTTCAAGATGACTTTGATCATCCTCAACCAGTCAGTTAGCCCTTGGACCTCGTACAACTACAAAATATGTCGATGGAGATTTTGCAGTAATTGCCCCTACGCTTTGGAGAAAAAACTACCAGCATATTCATAACACCCATACCCTTGACACATTTAAGACCTTGTTGGAAAAAAAACTGACCCCAAAAAAACCCTTTTTAAATCATACATTAGATTACACACAGGCTCAGCCATGAGGAGGTGCACACCATCTTATTCCTTGTATGTTTGATCTCATTTTCATTGTTATACATGTATGATTTATTAGAAATGAAGCAGATTCACAATTCGGGCATTCTTTTAAATTTTGATTAGTAATTTATAGAATTTGTTGTTTCATTTTTGGTTAGATTTTGTAGGGAGGGGTGCACTTACAAACGGTAATATTAAATCACATTACAAATGTTACAGGTATTTACTTTATAAGGTCAAACCTTGGTGTAGGATGTCAATGTCAATGCACTGGTCACAGACCAAGAAGTGGAGTTTCAAGACCCGATGGTGGCCAAAATTTCGTCCACTCACCTCCCCGCCTGACAGGGGCCTTCTTCTGCTCCATGATGAGCAGGTACTGGACCAGCTCGCCCACCTTTCTGGCCACGAGGTCGGGGTTGAGTTGAGCGGCCCTCTTGTCGGCCTGCGTCATGGACTGGGTTTGTGACTGGCTGGCCACGTGGCTGTCGTTAACCTCAAACTCGTCGTCATCATCCTGTGTCGACAAAACAAAACAAAAACCCAGACATGCAGTGCAGCAGTGAACACTTTGTGAGGACAGTGGTCACTTTGGGAGAGGGTACCATTCAAATGCAAAATTCACCAAACACAAAGGCTATAAAACCACTCAAGGTTAAGGGTTAAGGAAAGGAGTTGATAGGGAGGAACTCAGGAAAGGCAAGATCACACGAAGGTTGGAGACGTGATACGATACCTTGAGGAAGCATGCCATGGCTCTGTGAGATTATAACCTCTCACAAATGAGTTCAGTGGCTCAAATTCCTTCCAAGCTGGCAATCGGCAGCAGGCAATCGGGCAAAGCACTGAGTGCCCATACAGCGTTTAATAACATGTCGAGTAGGGGAAAAACCTTGTTTGAACTGAAGCACACTCTCTACAAAATCATGTCTATATGTACATCACATCAATCGACGCGCGATCGGTAAACATGTCTTCGTGAGAGTCTAGACTCTAGAGCACGATGAATTGGCCACTCGCATATTTATATTCATAGTTGTAGAGTAAAGGGGCCATCTTAACAAAGAATAAATGTTCAACAACAAATAAAAAAGCCCCTCTTCCTCCTTTTCCAAAACACAAAGGAGAAAGATGTTTTTAGTTTTAATGTGGCCTAATTCGAAGTGGGTCAGAGGGAAATCTTGAATGAACAAATGCTCGTCACTTTGGACAGTTTGTTTACCGAATTGTCTCGGGCACGTCCTTTCCTCGGCTGAGACCGATGATTCGGTCTCTGGCTGGATGAAGCCGGTGCCCTAGGCATTGTGACGGAAACCTTTCAACTGCTGCAAGTGAAAACAACAAATGGTGATGCGTGTTGTCAAATTTGCAGTGACTTGGACCAAATGGGCATTCAAAAATACCCTCCCCCCAAAAAACAAATATAAAAATAAAAAATCAAGTTGTGACTGAATTCACCAGCTAAAGATTTGGCTGGCACAGAAATACATTTTTGCTGGCAGGACCCTAAATTCGTGAACATGGCCCAGATCCTCGGTCCCCATCAGAGGGGAGCGAGGACCTAGACCACGTTTACGGGCCCAGGGTTGCAGACTTGCAGCACACTAAATCCACCCAAGATAGATGGCTTGGCCGATAATTATAATTTCGTCAACCCAAAACTTTGTTTCAATAAGGGGCCTTTGGGGTCTAATCACCGTCTAAATTAATTAACTGAAATGATAGCTAATAAGTATTCCAAGTAACTTGAACCCGACATGTCAACTTTTGTTTATCAAAATTTGGAATTTGGAGGGTCGGGTGACTGTGACTGCATGACTGTATAGTCATCCGACCCTCCAAATTCCAAATTTCGATAAAAAAAGGGTGACTTGTCGGGTCCAAGTTATTCGGAATAGCTTAATAATAATAAGTTAAGCCAACCTGGGGGTTGAATGTTAGATTTTGTGTGTAATTTGGAATAATTGGTGCTGTGGCCCTATGCAGTATTTGGTTGTGGACGTGGAAGGAGGATTCCCCAAGTCCTTGCAGAAATTCGACTCAGGCTTTGGGGGTGTTTGTTTCTAAGAACACATAAATTTAAAATAAAAGAATCTGCAAGCCTCGCACTCAATTTTTTTTTAACTAGCCCACCGGGCTAGTAAATTGAGTTTTTTGCTAGCCCGCAGCAAGTTTTACTAGCCCTGTATAAATTAATATTGAATTAAACACAAGGTTTTTAGGTCAAGTATGAAACAAATGATTAGTTGCTGCTTTTTCATCCCCGCCCGCATTGTTTTTTGCCTTCATACCGCTGCCTACTTTTTACTAGTCCACCGGGCTAACAAAGTGGGTCATTTTACTAGCCCGCAGCTGTTTTTACTGGACAATGACCGGCGGGCTAGTGCTAAGGTCGAGCCCTGATCTGAGACAGTGAGAGATAAAGGTCCAAACTACAATTTGGAGTATAGTTACAAGACCTGAGAAAGATTTTGGTGAGGAATTTTTCGACTCGAAAGTGAGGGTTTTGTACTGCGTTCTAAATATCAAGGGAGCTTGATTCAGTGACCGGGTGTCAGTCAACCCGGTCTGTAACCAACTCGGTCCTACTCCCAGTCAACTCGGTCCGTGAAAAACTCGGTCCCTATGGAAAATGCAGCAAAATGATCACGAAGTTAGGGTTGGGGTTAGGCAACTTAGGGTTACTGACTACTGTTACTAGTATTAGTGTTACTACATAATACTACTTACTTACTAGTTACTATGTTACTTACTCAACTGTGTAAGTACCAAGTACTGCTACTGTGTTAGGGTTAGTCCAAGTAACTTGGACCCGACAAGTCACCCTTTTTAAAGTTGTTATCAAATTTGGTAATTTTGACCTCAACATTTCAAAATTCGATAAAAAAAGGGTGACTAATTGTCGGGTCCAAGTTACTCGGACTAGGTTAGGGTTAGGGTTAGGCTAACTTAGGGGTTAGACTTAGAGTTAGGCCGTTACATTGATTTTCCCATAGGGTCTGAGTTGGTATGCGGACCGAGTTGGTTACGGACCGAGTTGACGTGAAACCCAGTGACCTGCACTACAGTCCTGCACATGCACAACGCACTTGTGATACTCTCGATGGTGACTGTGACTGTGAGCATGGAGGAATCCTCCATGCTGTGAGGTGAGTACAGAGTAGTGCCATGGTTCATCTCACGCGAATTAGCGAATGGAAATGTGAATGCGACTTGCTAGCTCATTTTGAAAAAGAAATACTGGCTCACCAAGGGAGGAACACGAGGCTTTGGTCAGGTCCGCGAAGTCAGGTAAAGCATGGGCAACCCCTTTTGCGATCGAAACAAGGTGCGCTCACAGAATCATGCCAGCAATGACGTGAATATTATTATTAAGAAAAAGAAGAAAAGACAGAGCGCCCTCTATTGTTCGAATGAGTTTCATTTGCTTAAAAAAAATAATACATGTACACACACACATAATGTACATGTACATGTACATGTACATGTATATGTACATAAACAATGTACATGTAGGCCTACATGTACAGTACATTGAAAAAATAATTATCGAAAAAAAAAGTGAAAAGGGAAACTTTGAACGGGCCGTGACTTGAACCCGAGACCTCTGGATTAACGTACCAGTGCTCTTCCACCTGAGGTATCCAACCCTTATAGGTGGCCTTCAACTAGTCTTTGCCAGTCAGAAGCAACAGACCGATTGCGCGACCACTGTGACTTATACCCTGCAGTGGGTATTATTGTTTGCATCTCATTTGGCACAGAGAGCAGCGATGGTCATGTACAAAGAAGAATGTGGCCGATATGATAGATAGTCTTCTTTGCTCATTTCCACTCCTGTTCTGCACCACATGAGATGCAAAAAAATACCCACTATAAATCACGTGATGGCATTGGTCGCGCAATCATAATCAGCCGTATAATCTGCAGGGATCACACACCCCCAACAAATTATTGTAAACTGACTGCTGCAGCTCTGGGATCGCACAAATGATAATGAATAGCAAGTAGCAGGACTTTTCTCAAAGGCAAAGTCTTTGCCAGTTTGAGAAACGCCAGGCCCTCTAACTAATAATGAACATGCATGGACTGTACGGGTACAATGTACATGTACTGTACTGTACGGTACACGAACAGTACATGTTATGTCCATGATTACATGTGCAGTATCAATAATACTACCAGGTATTTATAAAGTCCGACCATCACTCATCCATCCAACTACATTGTATTCATCAATCCATATCTATCCAAAATGTGCAAAAACGTAGACGGATCTCTGACGTTTTGAGAATTATTTGATGTTAGCTTAGCATAAAAAAATTATGTGTATAGTACAGGGTGTATAAGATTATTATGGTATTCATCACAATTCTCATTATTATTCACTGCCTCTCGCCGCCTCCTACAAGGTCATGGGCTTTGGATCCGAAATTATCCCACTTTGCTCCTGGCGCGTCGGAGGACGGCATCAATGGTCTCATAGCAACGGTAAACAAAGCACACAAAGTCGTTGGTTGTGAGAACATAGACTTTTTCCAGTCGCTCAAGACACAGGAGACACAAATTAGGTCATGCATTCATCAGATTTCCGAATGAACAAAAACCGATCGTAAACTCAGATTATCGCCGCCACAGGTCAACATTGAATGCGATGTTAGGACGAGTTACCGGAGTCTCACTCCATCTCAAAAGAGATGTGTTATACGTGTTCCTGATTGGGCGTGCTGGGAAGTCGGGGGACTTGCTCGAGTCTATTCTCACGGTCACTGCCGACCCATTATTATTGTCAATACTCAGTCAATACTTGGTCGCCATCCATTTGTACTTGGCTTTGCACGCCACCGATGGTGCCAACGCAATGCATGGTTGCTACGTACCCACTCATTAAAGCTCGCTGAGGCAGTTTCGCGCGCACCGTATGATATCACTGCCGGTATCAAAGCGGTGCGTGTCGTGCACAATCCACCCCGATTTCACGGCACTGGTGGTGCTGCTAACAGTGCCAGTGATCGTGAACGCAGACCGACCGGACTTTGGACGTTGCATGAGCCTTAGCATCGTTTGTTTTTCTTCAACCAAACGAGACGGCGCCGTGACAACCTGTGGTAGCCTGTCACCGAGATATCGATAGTGCACGCATATTAAAATCCGCTACAGATTTCAGCGCAGCCCCAGACCATCGTATACTGTCAGTGATCCAGAAGGGGGGAATGGGCCGGCGAAGCTGAATGAATCTCTGACTGTCTGTTGTCAATCCAGACCCCGCCGACGTTTTGAAACGCGCCGGGGTGAGACGACAGTAGTTCGTGGGTATACTGGGGGTCAGTCGCCCTCAACGTCCGTACTCAGGAGGTCACTCACCTTACCCCATCCCCTCCACCAGCACCAGCACCCTGAGTGGTGCACCATGGGTTCGACGAAGGACGTCGAGGCAGAGAGGACCCTGCTTTGCGGTGATTTGAGCCGCGAGTTGCCAAGGCAACGCTCCAAAGTGGTCCGCATTTTCACCAGTTCAACCTTCACGGGTATTTTAATCTGTCATCATTTATAATAGTCATAATCCTTACATGTATAAATCAATAGTCATTATAGTTCATGTTCATTCGGTATTATTAAAGAAGTGAATGGAGAATGGATTTCCCCATGTGCTGACTTGATGCAATTCAATCTTTGATTACCGGTATGCCACATCTTGTCATAATTATTTGGAGAATAAACCAGTTTTCTATTTATATATATAGATCTATCTTACTTGCCGGAAGAAAAATTGATGTTCATTTAACTATGTTCAAAGTAACACAAGCAAAATTGCATGAATCGAAAAAAAACAACGAGAGGGTTCTGACATGGCAAGTACTTTCTCAAAGGCAGACAGGGAAACCTTTGAAACAGCCAGTACAGGTCCTGCTAAGATCGAAACGTCAGGCCTATAGATAGTCTTTGATGAAGCCTTGTTGTGCATGCTTGTGTTTGCTGTGCGGTGCTGCGTTTACAGCACCAGCTGCTGCTGTTGATTGTTACTTCTGCAGTAACATCAATCTCATCCCATACGTGTTCCCCTCCTGATCACCAGATACTTCGACCGAGCGCAATGCGCTGATGCGCGACGTGTACCCGCGGCTGAAGGATTACTGCAAGTCTAGGCACGGCCTGGAGTTCCAGGTCATCGACATGCGCTGGGGCGTGCGCGACGAGGCCACGGACGACCACATGACGTCACAGCTGTGCATGGCAGAAATCGAGGCTTGCCAGCGGCTCTCCGTGGGACCCAACTTCGTGGTACGGTATGGCGAACGCAGACTAGTCTTGTGTTCGAGTCACACACAAAAATATCGCGTGCGAGTGCGGCCGAGCCCGAGTCACATCTTTCAAAGTCCCTAGTCCGAGTCTCGAGTCGGCATCCGGGCCGTGTTCGAGTCACGGCCGCAAAGGTGCAGTCACAAGTCACCGTTAGGCCCTATAAACTGTTAATACAGTAATCTATATCAAACAAACCTACACATTCGGCGACTGGGGAACCACAACCTCACATTTATGGTTTTGTCATCACAGACAGAGCCTAAACCATGGATTCGAAGGAATTGATTTCATGGATGAGAGGGCCTGACGAACCTAGTGTCCCACTGGGGCCTCTGAGAAACGTCCTGTTTCTGAAAGGCACACGGGCAAAAGGTCCTGCTGGGATCGAAATGTTGGTCCCTCAGCAATATCGAGGTTTCCGGAGACACCATTGTAACACTTCTCTTTCGACAAGGAGTGTGGTTCTGAAAAGAGCCGGTAACTCAACAGTTAGTGTGTACCCTGCCCGTCGTAAGGAGACTGCTGGATTCCAACTGTTGAGAATTCTAACAATGAAACAATAATCCGTGTCCTTCCTCTCCACAAAATGTCCAGACGTTCCTCTGTCAGAAGTACGGCTACCGGCCCTTCCCGCCCAGGATCGACGGCGCCGAATTCGAGGCCCTGCGCGGGGCCCTGGCGGACCGCGGCGAGCCGACCGACACGCTGGACGCCTGGTTCCGGCGGGACGACAACTGCGCGCCCCACGTCTTCGTGCTGCAGCCGATCAGCTCCCGGCTGCCCTACTTCGGCCGGCAGGACGAGCCGGAGAAGCGGCGGGAGCAGCAGGGCCAGTGGTGGGCCACCTTCGAGCGGCTGCAGGCCCAGCTGCGCGCGGCGGCCGCCGAGACCGAGGCCAGCGGGCTCCTGACGCCGGACCAGGCCAAGAAGTACCGGATATCGGGTTGGTTTCCATCGGCTAAATAATGTTCTGACAGCCTGACGTTTTGATCCTGATCCGTGTCGGCCGAACAGTGTGAGCCTTTTAGAAAAAAAGTTCTTCTGGGATCGAAACGTCATGCCATCTGAATGTTTGTTCATCTTGATACAGTAAACAGTTTGCAAAGACACTTTGTATGCCATGTCATTGACATGGGAGGCAATGTAAATGATAACGAGCAGATATTTCTCATAATTGTGCCGCAGGTCCCCGCAGTGATTTTAAGAAAATAAGGCCAACAAGCAACATTACTGACTGGCAGCAAGGTTCATCCGTCAAAATATAGTGAATATGAATATAGAACAAACTTCAGGTGTGTTAGAACCAGCGTCTGGTCGAGGGAAAACATTGAGGGAATTAAGACGGATAAAAACTGGGTTTTCGGCTACTGAACCATTACAGTTAGTTCGTTCGTGGATATCTGACTGCCATTTAATCGATTGTCTGTAAATTGGCCCGGTGTGACGCTGCCTGAAATTCTTGATGCCATGTTGCAGTTACTCACGACGAGGTGGAGCACGGGATCCTGAACGACCGACCGGACAAGCAGGAGCACTGCCTGTGCTTCGTCCGCACGTTCGGCGACCTGGAGGGCAAGTGCGCCGCCAAGGAGGCGTCCAAGTTCGTGGACGTGAGCGGCGGCCAGGTGGACCGGGGCGCCCAGGACCTGCTGGCCGAGCTCCGCGACGAGAGGGTGGCCCGGGCGCTGCCGGCCGCCAGCATCGTCCGGACGGACCTGGGCGAGTGGACGGACGACGGGGTGAACCCGGAGGGGAACGCGAGGCACGCCGAATACGTCGCCCGGTTCCTGGAGCTCTTCTTCGAGAAGATGGTGGGGATGATCGACGCCGGGGTCGCCCGGGAGAAAGCGGCCGGCCTTAGCGACCCCCTGCACCAGGAGATCATGCAGCACCTGTCCTTCTGCGTCAGCAAGTGCGTCGGGTTCCAGGGCCGGGAGGAGGTGATCGGTCGGGTGAAGGACTACGTCGTGGGGCGAGCGGGGACCGGGGAGAGCGGCGGCAGCCCCCTAGTGCTACACGGGGACTCCGGCAGCGGGAAGACCTCCATCGCGGCCAAGTGCTTCTCGCTGGTCAGGCGGGACTGGCTCCCGTCCTCGGCCGTGGTGCTCCGCTTCCTCGGGACCAGCCCCAACACCGCGTCCATCCAGCGGGCGCTGGCCACGCTCTGCGGGCAGATCGCGCAGATCTACGGCCGGCCCGACTTCCAGATCCCCTCGGAGTACAACCAGCTGGTGGCGGCGTTCCCGAGGACCCTGCGTCTGGCCACGGCCGAGACGCCGCTGGTAGTCCTCCTGGACTCGCTCGACCAGCTGTCCGGCGAGCACGGCGCTCACCGGATGGCCTGGCTGCCCACGAGGCTGCCCCCTCACGCGGCCCTGGTGGTCTCCACCCTCCCCCGGGCGCATGGCATCCTGGACAAGCTCAGGGAGCGGCTCCCGAGCTCGGCGCCCTACGTCCAGGTGGCGCCCTTCTCCCGGGACGAGAGCACGGCCATCATCCGGTCCTGGCTGGGCACCGCCGGGAAGGCGGTCACCGACTCGCAGCTGGAGCTGATCGACAAGGCGGCGGCGGAGTGCAGCCTCCCGCTGTTCCTGAAGCTCGTCTTCGACCAGGCCACGCGCTGGCGCTCCTACCACCCGCCAGAGGAGTGCGTCCTGAAGCACGACATACCGGGCATGATCAACCTCGTCCTGGGCAGACTAGAGGAGTACCACGGCCAGATCCTCGTGTCCAGGGCTCTGGCCTACATCACCCTCTCGCCCAGCGGACTGACGGAGACGGAGCTGGACGACCTCCTCTCGCTGGACGACGACGTCCTCAACGACGTCTACCAGTTCTGGCTGCCTCCGGTCCGCCGCATCCCGCCGTCCCTCTGGACGAGGATCCGGAACGACATCAGCTCCTACCTGGTCGAGAGGGACTCGGACGGCGCCACCGTCATCTACTGGTACCACCGGCAGTTCATCGAGACGGCTCGCCAGAGGTACCTGAGCGACGCCGGCCTAAGGAGGACGCTTCACGACGCGTGCGCCGCCTACTTCGCCGGCACCTGGGCCGAGGGTCGCAGGAAGCCCTGCCGGTACTCCGCCCTGCAGGTGGAGCGCTTCGGCGTCCCCGCCGAGGCGGAGGAAGACCGCAAGGTCGCCGGCCAGCCCCTGGTCTTCGGTCAGGGGGCTGCTGGAGACGGCCACGGCGCCGCCGCCTACAACCTCCGCAAGCTGACCCAGCTCCCGTTCCATCTGACCGAGGCCGGGGACTGGGTCGGACTGAAGTCCTTGGCCCTCTGCAACTTCGACTTTCTCCTGAGCAAGGCCAAGGCCCTGTCCATGCAGGACGTCCTGGGCGACTTCAGCAGAGCCGAGGAGAGGGTTGACGACCCGGAGCTCAGCCTCCTCATGGCCGCCCTCCGCCTCTCGTCCTCGGTGGTGGACACGGACCCCGACCAGCTGGCGCCCGAGCTCATCGGCCGGCTGTCGGACGCGTCGGTCGGCCGCCCGGCGCTGAGCTCGCTCCTGGAGACGGCGGCCGAGAGGGGGCGCCGGAGCCAGCCGCTGCTGCCGATCAGCACGTGCCAGCAGCCACCCGGCGGCATCCTGCTGACGTCGCTGGAGGGCCACACCGACGCCGTGGTGGCCCTGGCCGTGGCCGGCGACTCCCGCTGGGCCGTGACCGGCTCCAAGGACTGCACGGCCCGCGTCTGGCTGCTGGAGAGCGGCACGCTGGTGCACACGCTGACGGGGCACCGGGAGGCCGTGTACGGCGTCCAGATCAACCCGGACGACCAGAGCTGCCTGACCTACAGCCACACGGGCGAGTACATGAAGTCGGGCAAGATCTGCGTGTGGAACATGGAGACCGGGGATTTGACGCACCGCCTGCGGGGCCACACGGGCCGGGACTCGGCCAACGTGGCCCTCAGCCCGGACGGCCGCTACGCCGTGTCCGGACTGCAGACCATACCGAGCAGCGAGCGTGACGACGACGAGAACGAGGACACGGACGACGAGGACGAGGAGGTCGTGGCCGCGGCCAAGAGGAGGCATAAGGAGGAGTCGATGGAGGCGGCCAGGAGCAAGGAGGAGGAGTGGAACGAGGAGGAGTACGAGGGCGAGGAGAGATACGCCGTCATCGTGTGGAACCTGGAGACGGGGAAGGTTGCGCACTGGCTGTGCGCTCACACTGGTGAGTCTGTTCATATATAACCCTTTTCTGAAGTCTTCACTCACCATGCTCACATGAGGCAACATTTAAAAATGTTTGTAAAATTCAATGCATTCAGTACATCGACTTTTGATGATGGATTGGATTACAATGTACATGTACGGCTGAATGTCAACATAAATGGAAAAGTATCCAGAAAATACAAAGGATTCAAACAGAATTCTTGATGGCATTAATTATGGAATTGATAAATTAAAAAAAGTACTATATCTGACTTGCATATTAATCCAGGAACTCAATTAAATCAATCAAAAGTAAATAAATTAAAAACACTTCGTAAGTCTACATTGCGTGTACGACTGATTACAAGCATCCTTGCAAACAACCGCCTGTCAGACACAATGCCTCCCTCCCTACTACTCTGTGATACCCATGGGAAGCTGGTGGCTGCTCAGAAGCCCAAAATTCTTCACATCTCCTCGCCATCTCTCCGTCATGCCCATCCAAATTCTTCCACTCCAAAGCGCAAGCTGTCGTTTTGCTCCAGCTTTTTTCAGAGAATATGACCACATTTGAATCATCCACTCCAGAGACATGTAAGATACACTCCATTTCGCATTTGTGATGATAAAAGGACGGTAAATTATTCACAATCGGGGAATTATGTTAAGAATTATCTCCGACAAAACGACTTTGTCACGGAACCAACGTGATCATGGGGGCAGCCATCTTTAATTGCGAGCGTAGTCACCTGATCCCAATAATGGAACCTGATTGTTAAAACCCCTCAGTGGATACCATTACGTCATACATTTCACGTCGTTCGGAAAGGAAAACGCGCTGAATTTGAACTTCCAAAATGTTTATTTTTCTCATAAACTGTAGGGAAAGACGTGTGCCAACATGCAAATTTTACATAAATATAGCAAAATACATGAAATTAGAAAAAACAAATTTAGTTCTCAGAGATGTGCTACGACGCGAAACGATAGAAGGGGACGTGCAACGGACTACGTGGTCGTATCTGCTCGCCACATACACACACACATACACACATTTTCCTTGACCCTCTACGGAATGAAAAAAAGGGAAGCCAGACTTGAAATTGGGCGACGAACCACAGCTTGTATTTTCAGGCTTCAGTCTGTGTGACGGGGACGAAGCATGGGGGATTTGTAAAAAGGTTTTACAGGACCCCTTTTCTATTCGTCTCCCTCTCTCTCTCTCTCTCTCTCACTCTCTCTCTCTCTCTCTCTACCTCTCTTCCTCCCCTCTCTTTTTCTATCTTCCTCTCCCTCTCTCTCCCTCCCCCACTCTCTCATTCTCTCTCCCCCTCTCTCTGTCTCACCCTTACTCTCCTCTCTCTCTCTCCCTCTCTCTCCCTCCCCCTCTCTCTCCCTCCCCCCTCTCTCTCTCTCTCTCTCTCTTTCTCTCTCTCCCTCACCCCTCTCTCTCCCCCTCTCTGTCTCACCCTTTCTCCCCTCTCTCTGTCTTACTCTTTCTCCCCCGCTCTCTCTCCCTCTCTCTCTCCCTCTCTCTCTCCCTCTATCTCTCTCTTTCTCCCTCCTCTCTCTCCCTCTCTCCCTCCTCGCTCTTCCTCTCTCCTTCGTCTCTCTCACTCTCTCCCTCCCTCCCTCTCTCCCTCTCTCCCTCTCTCCCTCTCTCCCTCTCTCCCTCTCTCCCTCTCTCCCTCTCTCCCTCTCTCCCTCTCTCCCTCTCTCCCTCTCTCCCTCGTCTCTCTCCCTCTCTCTCTCCCTCTCTCTCTCTCTCTCCCTCTCTCCCTCCCTCCCTCTGTCCCTCCCTTCCGCACAGCCGAGATCAAGGGTGTGACGACACTTGAAAGGGACGACAGCCAGCAGGCGATATCCTACTCGCAGGACTACACGTTGGTGGTGTGGGACCTCCAGTCCGGACAGCCGGTGCACCGCCTGGACGACACCAACGGCTTCCCCGTCTGGAAGCTGGCCCTGTCGGCCGACCAGCGTCTGATGGCGCTACACGGCTGCGAGGTGGACCTGTACACCTTCCCCGACTGCAAGTTCCTGGGCTCGTCCGAGGACCCGGTCTCCTCCTCCACCATGGAGGCCATGCGCTTCAGCCGGGACAAGAGCCGCGTGGTGTCGGCCGACTGCAGCGGCGTGCTCAAGATGTTCGGCACCGGTGAGGGCGCGGAGAGGGAGCTGCTCAAGCGACAGTCGTACTTCGAGAGAGACGGGGTCATCACCAGCATGGCAATTTCCGCGGACGAAAGGTACGCTGACAACCACCCTCTCTCCCCTCCCCAACCTCCCTCCAAATAGTCGGCATGGAGAATTGCAACCCATGATATAAGCACGCCTCAAGTCACATCGACTCAAGTCGGATGTTTGCGGTGACACCATGTAATACATCTCGTTTGAGACTTTTTCCACCTTAATAAAAAAAAGACTAAGGTAATGATGATCTCTATACCTTGAGGTGTGGTCAACCATATATGATTTTACGTTGGCGGGATTGCAACTCAGTGATGCATACTCTATCTTGGCTATTAAGCCGGCAATGCGTCGAGTAGGGCAAACCCTTCATGGAATTGTCTCCCTCCTCTTCCCAAAGGTACATAGTTGCAACGTCTGGTAGCAGCGAAGCGATCGTGGTCGATTTCGACTCCTTCGAGGTAGTAGCCAAACTGCCCCACATTCGGACGCCGACGACCTCGGCGATCACGCCCGACTGCACCAAAGCGCTGACGGCGTCGGAGGACAAGAACATCCGCGTGTGGGACCTGGGCAAGGCGGTGCGGCAGGCGGAGGGGACCTCCAGCCGGGAGCCGGCGCTCTGCAAGCACGAAGACTACGTCTACGAGCTGACGGCCCTCCACGCCGGCGACAGGGTCATCACCGCCGGCAAGGACGGCACCCTCCGGCTGTGGGACGTGGCGTCGGGGAAGATGCTGGCCTGCGTGGAGAACCCGGGGAAGAAGGCGTGCCACACGGTGGCCGTCAGCAGTACCGACGCCTTCATGGTGGGCGCCAGTAGCTTCTCCTGGTACGTGCTGAGCCTGCCCGACTTCGGGCTGCGGAGCCTCTTCAAGGCGGGCCACGAGAGCCCCGGCCTGTGCGTCATCACGCCCGACGACCGGCGGGTCGTCGGCGCACTCGGGCAGCCCAAGTTTCAGATCAGGATCTACGACTTGGCCTCGGGCTCGACGCTGCTGGTGGTCGGCCTGCGCTCCACCTCTCTCCGCATGCTCAGCTCGGGCGTTTTCGTCAACCAGTACGAGAACAGCATGTACGACAGCTCGGGCAAGACGCGGATCCTGCAGCTCATCAGCGGCCAGACGGGCAGGGTGGTGGCCGAGCTGTGCCACGAGACGCGGGCCATGGCCTACGACGTGTCCCGGGACGAGCGCACCCTGGCGTCGGGCCGCGGCGACGGCGCCGTGGATCTGTGGGAGCTGGCCGGCGGAGGGGAGCGACTGGCCTCGCTCGAGGCCCACACCACCCGCGTCCGCTCCGTGACCTTCTCGCCGGACGATGCCCTGGTGGCCTCGGGAGCGGACGGGGGCGGCCTGTGCATCTGGGACGTCCGCTCGCGGACCCAGCGGCACTCCATCCCCGGGGCCCACGGGTCCGACGTCAAGCAGGTCCTGTTCAGCCCGGACGGCAGCCTCCTGGTCAGCAGCGCGGAGGAGGACAACTACCTCGGGGTGTGGGACGTACAGAGCGGCCGGCACCGGATGAGGTTCCACACCTACGCCCGGCCGGGACAGATGACCGTGTCGGCCCGCTGCAACGCCGTGGTTGTCTCCCTGCAGGACGGCAGGGTGATGTTCCTGAGGTTCTCCCCTCCCTCGGGGGCGTCCCCGCCCCAGCAGACGGGCCAGGCACTCCGCACTAGTCCCCAGCAGCCCACCGCCGTCGGGGCAGCGGCACAGCCCCACGCTCCGGCCGCCAACGCCCGGCCGTCGGTAACCCAGAATCCGCGGCGTGCTGTTAAAAGCTCCACATGCGAAGTTTTGTAAAAAAATAAATAATAATAATAATAATACCCGACTTCTGACGACTCTGATCGAAACTCGTTGGGGAAGAATGGGCGTCGATCCGATGCCGATGCGAACATTTCATTAATTTAAGGCCAACGAGTACGTGTACATACATTATGACTTATACTCTGTACGTTGACCAGGGTGAGTGACAATTCTTGTTGAGGATATAAAGGCGACATTGAAAGGTACATTGAGATAAGCCTACCTGATTCACGTCGGTACCAATCGGCACCAACCCCTACTGATTGAGGCTTTCCCCTACTCGACGTTTAGTGACCAATGGATGCTTAGTGCCTTGCCCGGCGGCTAAAAAAAGGGGTGTATGCAGTAGGTGAGTGGGCGAAGATCGTTGACTATAGTTGAACCGGCAAAGATAGTCGACTCGGTTTGGGCAGGCCGCAACCTAAGGCTTGGGTTCAAGTCCCAGCACGACCAGAACGTATCGTAATTTCAGTCAGTCAGTAAAATGCCGAAACAACACAATCAATTTGGTATTAGGTTTACCATGTACCCCCCCCCCCCCGCCCTAAAAAAAAAAAAAAAAAAAAAAAATCAGTATTTGGGGATGGTTTGACTCATTGGTCCCGGGTTCAAAACCTGGTGCAGTCATATTGCCTTTGCTGCTTTCTTTAGTATTTTTTTTTTATCTTAATTTGAAGAAGCTGCATCCACTTTGTGTGATCACCCTGCTGCTGTAGCCAGGTTTTTTACGACAATTAGTTGTTTGCATCTGAATGGAAGCGGGGGTGTGATCCTTGGAGATATAGGGCAATTATTAATGGACGAGTTGCTTCTGAAGTTCTGACTGGCCCACCCACCCCGGAGAGCTCACCCTGGAGAAGACTAGTTGACTAGTTTAGGGAGGCCACCATCTAAGGGCTGGGTAGCCCAGATGATAAGAGCGCTGGTACGCAAAAGCAGAGGTCTCCGGTTCAAGTCCCTGCCAAGTGAAAGTCTTTGCCATTTCCGTTTCACGGTGTTATGTAACTCTTGTGTATCAATCTGCATTTAATTACGAACTCATTCAACAGAATGCTTGAAGAGCTATAATCATTTTTGAAGAGCTATAATCATTTTTGTTTCAGTTTTTCATTTATTGATTATTAGTTATTGATTCACGAAAAGGAAGTTAGTGACTATCAGCAACTGATTACTAGTTCATAGTACGTGATAACTCGTTACTTGTTACAGATTTCTGAGTACTTGTTGCCGAGTACTGATTTTGGTTACTAATTATTGATTATTGATTGTTAATAATTAATGTGTGATTATTGATATGATCAAAATTTAAACTTTAATGTTTCTTACAAGCACAGCCATTTCTATACACCTTTCCAATTTTATTTCCCTCTTTCCACGAATCAACAAACAAAATACAATTGAATTCATGTGAAAATTAATGTACAATATTCATCCACATTAACTGAACAACTCACATTACATGTACAAAGAAAAAAATGGTCTAAAAATACACATTTAAAATGTCAAATCAGAGTCATATTGAATGCATTTTCTACTCAAAGAAAGCCACTAATAACCTGCGACTAGGATTACTTTGCTCCAGCTGATCAGTAAAAGTTGATTGAAATGCACTGTTCACAAGTCCAATGGAATCGCAAATGGAATAAATCAGTACATACAATATCTGAACACTCTCTGTGAAGTAATGATTACTGTTAACACTCTGAACTGATGGCTGTACCACTAAGGGTGTCCCCAAACCCAACGGTTAGATAGTTTTTTTGAGAACCAACTTCTCTACATATTAAAGTTCACTGAGAAATAGATCAGAGCGTTGCTCATTTCATTACAACAATAAAAAAAAAAGTAAGGGAGTAAAGTAGTTCAAATGTTTACCGCTAATGTTATGCAAGTTGAGTTTTTGACTTTAGTAGTCTTGAATGTGTGTTATTTAGAAAATGGTCAATCTCTTCTTTAAGAGAATTGACAGATGTTTTGATCCTAGCTGGACCTGCAGTCAATTTCAACAAACCCATCGTAACAAGTTCCAATCAATCGCAAGGTGATGAGCGATGCACAGAAACCATACGGCCTGTCTCAACCTACGCTATGATGCATCGTGTTGGCTTTGTGGAATCCACTTTCTATTTGCTGGTTCCTTTACAGGATACTGCCTGCTGGATGGGAGGGAACCAGTGGATAGAAAACCTACCGAGATTAAGATATACATGTATGTGAAACCAGGCATTGCTTGTGCTTACTGCAAAATAATGTTTAGTCATTAAACAAGCTTTGTCACGACTGCAAAAGGTCATGTACAGAAGTGTGGCAAACTGCTCACAAACTCAAATGACAATTTTTGTTCCAATCTGTGATAGTTAAATGTGTTGTGCAGACTAAGCTGCAGCAGCAGCAGCAAAGCCGTGATCCTTTCCCAAGGATCATGGCTTTCCCAAGGATCATGGCTTTCCCAAGGATCATGACTTTCCCAATGATCATGGCATTCCCAATGATCATGGCATTCCCAAGGATCATGGCTTTCCCAAGGATCATGACTTTCCCCAAGGATCATGGCTTTCCCAAGGATCATGGCTTTCCCAAGGATCATGACTTTCCCAATGATCATGGCATTCCCAAGGATCATGGCTTTCCCATGGATCATGACTTTCCCAAGGATCATGACTTTCCCAATGATCATGGCATTCCCAAGGATCATGGCTTTCCCAAGGATCATGACTTTCCCAAGGATCATGGCTTTCCCAAGGATCATGGCTTTCCCATGGATCATGACTTTCCCAAGGATCATGACTTTCCCAAGGATCATGGCATTCCCAAGGATCATGGCTTTCCAAAGGACCAAGACTTTCCCAAAGGATCATGGCTTTCCCAAGGATCATGGCTTTCCCATGGATCATGACTTTCCCAAGAATCACAGCGATACAGGCTAAAGGCAGACTGTGATAATTTCCATGGAAAATTCCTGGGGAAATGAAAAATGGTAAAGAAAAATCATTCCTCAAAAAACAAGACCTTACAAGCTATAAATTTTTTTTTAACACTAGCATGATATTAACACATCCAGGAAGTGGCTTATTGATATCTTTAACTTGATAGTGGTCACAGAATGCTGCAGTTATTGTGTTCATGATCAGAACTTTCAAAAGAGCTTCGGTTTCACCACTCTGTTCAGACACAATGACCATAACAAGCAATATAGATCATTTCAGAGTTACATACAAAAACAAATTAAAAACACACCAATGTATCAAGAATATAAAGAAAAAATGTACATTTCAAGATTATCTGAAAAATGTGGAAAAAAAATTGGCGGGAATAATATACAATGTGCAGCGGCATTGCCTCCTGTCATTTTTCAACCCTATTTTGTCGTCATTGTGGGGTCCAAAATATATTTAAAAACCCCAAACAAAAACAAAAAACACTTCAGCATGTGACACTAAAGCAACAAATCCCACGATGAAAATGAAAATTAAAACAAAGAAGATGAGCATTGATGGAATGCTTTGAGGGGATGGGAGATGGGTGCCCTGATAACTATCCTGGGTGCCCTGCCAACTGGCCTGGGTTCCCTGACAACTGGCCTTGGTACCCTGTCAACTGGCCTGGGTTCCCTGCTAACTGGCCTTGGTGTCCCGCCAACTGGCCTGGGTTCCCTGACAACTGGCCTTGGTACCCTGTCAACTGGCCTGGGTTCCCTGCCAACTGGCCTTGGTACCCTGTCAACTGGCCTTGGTACCCTGCCAACTGGCCTAGGTTCCCTGCCAACTGGCCTTAGTACCCTGCCAACTGGCCTGGGTGCCCTGCTAACTGGCCTTGGTGTCCCGCCAACTGGCCTGGGTTCCCTGACAACTGGCCTGGGTTCCCTGCCAACTGGCCTGGGTTCCCTGCCAACTGGCCTTGGTACCCTGTCAACTGGCCTGGGTTCCCTGCCAACCGGCCTGGGTGCCCTGCTAACTGGCCTTGGTACCCTGCCAACTGGCCTAGGTTCCCTGCCAACTGGCCTAGGTTCCATGCCAACTGGTCTGGGTGCCCTGCCAACTGGCCTGGGTTCCCTGCCAACTGGCCTAGGTTCCCTGCCAACTGGTCTGGGTGCCCTGCCAACTGGCCTGGGTTCCCTGCCAACCGGCCTGTGTGCTCTGCCAACTGGCCCGGCCAGCAAAAAGGAAAGAAAAAACTTGACAGCGACTAGGATTGGCACCAGAGACACCTGGTTCAATCATGCTCTACCCCCCCCCCCCCGAGCTAATCTGTACACTGTATTCCAATAACCACTGCAGCAAGTACTCAACAGCCCTGGTATTAAAGTCAGAGCGTTCCAGCATAGTTTCAAGTGAAACAAAATCTTGGTTGCTCCTTTTTTTTAGGCAGCTTCATGTCGGGATCCCCCTCGATAGTCGATACCCCGCCCCCTTCTGGAATTCGTACATAACGCTGCACTGTCAAAGTCATTACGTCACGCCGAGGTCAACTCGGCAAAACCATGGCAACGGGTTCACGCACTGCCAGCGCTTAGCTACCGAACGTCTCGGAAAGCTTTTGAAAAAAACAACACCCATTGGATTGAGAAAAACAAAACTCAATGGCGACTCAATGGTGTGTGTCCATGATGCAGCAAAATCAGCTAACCACTCTTCATCGACTATCTTTACATTATTTCCGATTCCGATGAATTCACGATGACGCATTGACGCCCCCGGTATGAATGCTTGGGCTCCTACGGAAGTGGCATGGAACTGGCACTTAGAGTGTGACCTCGGCAGAAAGTGACGTTGGACTAGGGACAGCGCATGACCCCCCAGTAGGCATTCAGAGCATATTGCTTGGATCAATCCGACCATTAAAAAAACAAAAACCAAACAAATAAACAGACTCAACAACCCCTTTCAGACAGCCGGGGAGGAGTGACGTCGCGGTTTCTTGATGGAGGGCGGGCTCGGGGTCATCGAGACCTCGCTGAGCTCCTCGGCCTCTACCTCCCCCTCGGCCGTGCCCGGGTCAAAGTCGTCCTCCGAGCCGCTGTCCTCGGAGGAGCCCTCCTCCGAGGACATGTCCCGGATGTCGCCCGGCTTCTGGAAGTTGATCTTGACCAGGAGCTTCTGGAGCTGCTGGGACCGGCCCGCCCGCCGGGGACCGGTGTCCGGCGGCGGCTTCATCACCCGCCGCTGCCGCTTGGCCTGGGCGGCCGCCTTGCCGGGCGACCTCCGACCCTTGACCTTGACCTTGGACTCGGCCGCCGGCGAGGGCCGCCCCTGGTCAGTTTTCCGGGGCCTGCCCCTCTTGGCCGGACTCGGTGTCGCCTTACGGACGGCCTTCGCTCCTTTCGGCGTCCTCGGTGTGATCTTGGTCTTGGGCGTCTTGACGGGCAAGGGGTCTTTCTTCTTCTTGGGTGTGGGGATGGTGGTACCGCCCTTGCGGATCTTGGCTGGGGTGGCCATGGCGCCCTTGTGCTTGAAGCTGAAGCTGTCGATGGACAGCGGCGAGTTGGTCTCCTCAAGGTAGGCCATCAGCTGTGGCCGGGAGCGGAACTTCTTCCCTGAGGGACTGCGCACGACAAAGTACATTTTAAAAAAGAAAAAAGGAAAAGAAAAACCAATATGGGATGAATTATTTCAAGCAATATTAAAGTCCACAAAAGATGTTTTGCTACAAACATGATGTTTGCTGCAAGAAATTGTTGTTTTGCAACAAACATTATGTTTGCTGGAAAAAATAGATGTTTTTCTACAAAAGCCAAATTCAAAATTTACAGTTGATGACTTGAACAAAATGGGTCTGGAAAAGGATGCACAGCTGCACACATTGCTTTTGATGCAAGGGCTGGTTTGATTGACAATTTCCATCTGTATGGTTTGAATGAAGATTTCCAACTCTGGTTTGAATGAAGATTTCCAACTCTGATTTGAATGAAGATTTCTGACTGTGGTTTGAATGAATATTTCCGACTCTAGTTGGTTTTCCAAAAGTCTGTTTTGACAGACAATTTTCTCGCCCACCCCCATCTGGAAAGTCCATCCTCTGAGTCTCACCTCCAAATGTAGACGTCGTACTTGCCGGCACTCTCGCCCTGCATCCTCTGCGTGAGGATGCGCCTCCAGCCCTCGGGCACCACCGCCACACCCTCTTCCCCCTGCCCTTCGGACGAGACCGCCGCGGGCGCCTTCTTGGGGGTCCTCTTGGGCGTCTTGGGCGCGTGCGGGACCAGCTTGGGAGACCTGGGCGACTTGGGGGCCGGCTTGGGGGCTGGCTTGGGGGCCGGCTTGGGGGAGCTGGGCGACTTGGGGGGCCGGCCGGCCTTGGCGGGGACCACGGACGACAGCTCCTCGTCGGCAAACTTCTTGGGGACGGAGCGGCGGCGTTTGCCCGCGGTGATCTGCTGGGGCTGGGGCACCGCTGCAACTGCCGACGACCCATCTGCCTTCCGCTTCTTGGGGGTCTTACTGCCGCCGCCGCCGCTGCCGTTACTACTACTACTGCTGCTGCTAGCAGAGTCCGCTCTGGCCTTGGCCTGGGGCTCCTGGGCCAGGGCCGTGATCTTGGCGGTCAGCGTCAGGGCCGTCTCGTCGGCTGGCGTCTTGGCCTCGGCCTCGGCCTCGGCCTCCGGCTCTGAGAGCCGGTCCTCGGGGCCCACCTCCCGCTCGTCGATGCGCGTCATGGCCTCGCACTCGGCCTTGGCCCGCTCGGCGGCCAGCACCGCCGCCCGCCGCCGGGCCTCCTGCTCCATCTCCAGCCGGTGGCGCTTCTTGGGCGTGAGCGGGCGGGTGGGGCTGTGGGCAACCTGGGAGTGGGAGCCCGAGAAGGTGGGCACCAGCGGGCTGATCTTGCACAGTGGCGACGCATCGCTCTCACTCGATCCCGAGGATCTGCGAACGAAAAAGTCTCCAGCAATGGCAGCTACATGTAGGATACTAGTAATAATACATCTGTGGGCACTGATTAAGCCCTACAGCCACTGCTCACATGTGCACTTGTTTTACGGCTTCAATTTTAAAGTTCAATAGTCTCAAGTGGAAACTGCTGCCGTGGCTAAATGATTCAGGCATGGCCTAATGGAAAAATACTGAACCCTATCTGACCCAAGTGTATTTAGTAATTACTTTTACGCAGTGGCTATTGTTACGGCAGCCGTAACGCAGTTTCCATTTTCTATAGTTACGGCACTGCAACTGTGCAAGCGCGAGGACATGCCAGACCGCCGGCCGTAACATATACTATATACAATCATTGCGTTACTTTAAGCTTTAAAACAAACACATTTTTTACTTTTTCTTTAACTTTTAAGTTCAAGGCTTAGTTAGACTTGGTTAAAGAGTTATGACTGAACATAGTTGCGGTAACCGTAACCCTCATCCTCCCGAAGGTCGGAGACCTGAGGGTTACGGGAACGTATGTACAAAATTATAGCGAGGTTTTTGTTTTTACCATTTTGGAAACACCACTGTCCCGATCGCCCCCTTTTTCCACCCTTTTGAAAATCGCCACACACAATCTAAGGACATGCACTTGATCCCAAATGTATACTGAATGTGATCAGATAACTCAAGACATCGTGGGTAAAATACTTTTCCGAAAAACGGGCAGAAACTCACCAAAATACTGTCTGTAAATGTCCCGTCAACGTCTCCGCCAGGTTCGGAATCCGAACCTGGCGCCTCGACCAATCAGCGCTTAGTCTCGTGACGTATATCCCGCACGACGGCTATTTGCTGTTTCGCAATAACAGTCCACACTCGTGGTGCGCGCGCAGGTCATCGTCCTGTGAAGAGCCGACTGGTACTGTATACAACCATGGATATGCGCGCGCACCACGAGTGTGGACTGTTATTGCGAAACAGCAAATAACCGTCGTGCGGGATATACGTCACGAGACTAAGCGCTGATTGGTCGAGGCGCCAGGTTCGGATTCCGAACCTGGCGGAGACGTTGACGGGACATTTACAGACAGTATTTTGGTGAGTTTCTGCCCGTTTTTCGGAAAAGTATTTTACCCACGATGTTTTGAGTTATCTGATCACATTCAGTATACATTTGGCTATTTGCTGTTTCGCAATAACAGTCCACACTCGTGGTGCGCGCGCAGGTCATCGTCCTGTGAAGAGCCGACTGGTACTGTATACAACCATGGATATGCGCGCGCACCACGAGTGTGGACTGTTATTGCGAAACAGCAAATAACCGTCGTGCGGGATATACGTCACGAGACTAAGCGCTGATTGGTCGAGGCGCCAGGTTCGGATTCCGAACCTGGCGGAGACGTTGACGGGACATTTACAGACAGTATTTTGGTGAGTTTCTGCCCGTTTTTCGGAAAAGTATTTTACCCACGATGTTTTGAGTTATCTGATCACATTCAGTATACATTTGGGATCAAGTGCATGTCCTTAGATTGTGTGTGGCGATTTTCAAAAGGGTGGAAAAAGGGGGCGATCGGGACAGTGGTGTTTCCAAAATGGTAAAAACAAAAACCTCGCTATAATTTTGTACATACGTTCCCGTAACCCTCAGGTCTCCGACCTTCGGGAGGATGAGGGTTACGGTTACCGCAACTAGACTGAACAGTGAATCCAGCAGTGAATCAACACCTTGGTTATAAATATCTACCAGTAGAGGCAGTGCCACCTGATTGTTATAATATCAGGGAAAATCGGAGGATTTTTGGTCAGCCGAAATAGCCTAGGTCAATCATGCACGGAATAATGCAACGCAAATTCCAATGCACGCTGACGCTATTGCCAGTTCGATTATCGTTGCTTTGTAAGTCAACCCTGGACAAAGCAACTGTTTTCGGTTCAATTCCTGGGTGGCATGTACAATTTTCAGGTCGGCAAACTCCGCCGGTTCGTTAAATTCACGGCCAACCCTGAGACAAGACCAAACGAGAAGTTTTACCCGGATCTGGATCTCGAAGACGCCTCGGTTGCCGCCAAAGCTGACAAACCAGAATCTTCCGCCATTTTTAGCAATAGCGACGGGCGCCCTCTCTAGGTCGAATGTCGGTTCCTCATGCATAATTCATAAAGGGGTCAAACAGCTGGGTCACGTCAGGCTCGTTAGATGAGCACGTGTCTTTGTTTTTCTCTCCGCTGCTGCCGCTATTTTCAGGGTGAATTCTGCCAAACACAGCCCGCCGCGGTCTCATCATTTAGCAAAGGGTGAAAGTATGAAGTCCTTGTGTATTCTATGCTATTACTAAATACTAGGGCCCTACCCGCTCAGCCTCGGCTGTCTTGTAATTTCAATTTGTATTAAAATAATAATAGACTGGTTCAACCAGCCTGCAATGCTGACGAAATACAATCAAGTCAGGAAACCACACGATCGACTGCCGTAACAACAGCCACTGCGTTTAAACTTTAACTTTTGTGAAATACTAGTCCGAATAACTTGGACCCGACAAGTCACCCTTTTTTATCGAATTTTGAAATTTTGAGGGACGGGTGACTGTAAGTGACCCAACAAGTCACCCTTTATTTATCAAATTTTGAAATTTTGAGGGACGGGTGACCTACATGCCTGTCACAGTTTTGCTGGTCTGAGTTCAATTCACATAGATGTACATACTCAAATGTCGAATCGAAATACTAACTAGTCTAAGATTCGATATTTGCATGCGTGTGCGTAGTACCACTTACTGGGCCGCTAGGAGCTCCTCTGAAACGATTTGTGTGTTGACCTGTCGCACTAGCATCCCACCGCATCTAATAAGTAATAGTAATACTAAATAGTAAAGCGCATGATGAGATTTTACATCGTGTAAACGGTGTACAAACATATTACGTTTTGAACAACTCGACATGTCCGATGCTGACATAGGAGACATTTTGTTGGAATTGCAATCCAAAAATTAATCGTAAGTACCGCTGAAATACCACTTGTTCGTCTTGACATTGTGTAGAATCTGACACAGGTGCTTTTATTGAATCTTTTGACACGATTTCGAGCACTTTTAAGGCCATCTGTTGAGAATGTCTGTTTTACTACCGGTAGGCCTATATAGACGCGGTGGGACGCTAGTGCGACAGATCAACACACAAATTGTTTCAGAGGAGCTCCTACTCAGTAGGACTCCTAGTGACCCAGTAAGTGGGACTACCTATAAACATAACCCTCATCCTCCCTCAGATCTCCTACCCTCAGGAGGATGAGGGTTACGGTTACTGCAACCATGGACTAATGGAGGAAGTTTGACGCAACTAATTAGTAGTAGTACTAGTATAGTAGTAGTACAGTAGTAGTACTAGTAGCTCATGTATAGCCCGAGTAACTAGGACCTTACAGTTACAATACAAGTTAGACGGAGACCCAACAAGGTGTATTCTGGTCTTCTCCCTCAGGTCAAATAAACAGCGATCTTCAAGGTGAAGTCTAACTACTTGCCAGATCCTCAATCTATTCATTTCTGATGGTCACAGTTACAATACAAGTTACAATAGGAGGGGTTGGCCTACAGTCACCTAATCCCTCCTCTCCTTTCCTTTAGTTTTATTCCTTAAAAAAATTATTTTGATCTTTGTAATAAAAAGTAAAAGCATGGTGCAAGCCTGTGTTTGAGTTGTATGACAATCAAAATATAGAAACATATTTTTAAAGGAGTAAAAGGGCTACAGCATGGAGGAAGGGCTAAAGTAACCATAGGTAGGGTTCTGAAAACTTGACAAGTATTTTTGTTGGCACCTTTGATTCAGTTTGAAAAAGGTCCTGCTGGGAAAATACCTTAAAATTTTTCTTTTTTTCACCATTCCAGGACAGCCCTACACCACATAGCAATGGCAAGGAATGGATCGAACCAGCCCACCGCAAAACGGTAAATCCTCAATGAAACCTACTGACAGTACTGCACTGATCGAGTGACTGACCTATGCACTGACTCCAGACCCATGCGGAACTTTATACTAGTTAGTGCATAGTTAGTGTCTCCTTGCTCCATGCTTAATGCTAGCACAGTGAAATTAGTGAATCATGAGTAAAGATTTTAGTTTAATACCTACACCATAAAAAAAAGTAGAGTCATATTTCTCTTGCCCGTTCTTATGTCACGGGCATCTAGAAACAAGCGTTTGGCCCCAGTTTCTTGGTGAATACTCTGTACTCATCAAGCCACCAAACCTTCAAATTTGGCGACAATCCACAACCTGAATTTTCAAGGTTTTGTCAAGCGGAGTGGGAGAGGGAGACTGAGCCCGAGCCTGGTCCGTGGATTCATAAAGGGCCATTGTTTATACCAAAGTGTCACACTCCACGGTAGTGTTCTCTTTATACAGAGGGCTGGTGGTTGCCTCTGAACTACCCCTGAAAATTATTCCGTGCATTCTGACCTTAATTCACACTGAACTTTATGATACTCCTTGCTAATCACTGTCTTTATTTTGGATCGCTCAATCATCTTATATTGAACAGGAAGCGGGAGACAGAAGACGGCTTCTACTTCAAGTGAGTTTGATCTTTTCCATTTGCTCTTTCTACCTTCTGATTACAGCTACATTCCTACTCCCTGCCCTTCCCTTTGATCTCACCTTAGTCTCTCTACCAGCTTTCCTCCTGTCATCCCTTCCCTACTGCTTGCCCTTCCCTTTGATCTCTTCCTAGTCTGTCTACCAGCTTCCCTCCTCTCATCCCATCCCTAGTCCCCTCCCTTTCCTTTGATCTCACTCTAGTCTGTCTACTAGCTTTCCCCCTCTCATCCCATCCATACTCCCCACCCTTCCCTTTGATCTCACCCTAGTTTGTCTACAAGCTTTCCTCCTTTGTCCCTTTTCTGCCGTCCGTATCTCAAGTGGAAGGTTTGCAGTGAGTTGGTGAAGCCATGTAGCAAATTTCTTTTTTGAGACAGAGTGTGGCTCTGAACAGATGCGAGTAACTCATCGTTTCGGACAGTGTCTACTCTGCCCGTCATCAGGAGACCGACGTATCTTATTACCTTCCTTTCTGTCTGCTCTCATCCTTGTCATTCTGCCTTTGAGAAAGGTCCTACTAGGCTCTCCATTTTTTGAGAATGCTAAATTCTGTCCGCAATCGTTGAGTTGCCAACTCCACTCAGTCACAGCCATACTCATTCTTGGAAGAGATGATTGGTCTCATTTCACCTCAAGCCTTCTGCATTGTGATTCCAGCAACCTTCAAGTCACATTCAATTTACTTCCCTCTAGCATGGAGTGAATGGGTTATCTGCGAGGGATGGCTTTGTGGTTGAGTAGCAGTGTGAGTATAGTAATAGTAGAGTAGAAATGAAGGGGTTGTTCATCGCGGTGGTGTAGATAAGTGGAAAGGGTGATCAAAGTCACGCGATGTGTCATTGCTGGTGGCGACGTTTCGGTTGCTAACTGCTAACCTTCATCAGGCAACTGAAGAATGCGCGCTGCGGCGTCTGTTTATGTCCGCTTCGCCGGTTCCTGTGTACCGGTTTGCGGACGTCGTAGTAGTGATCGTGCGGTTTGGCGTGCGATTCTGGCGTCCACTAGCGGCCCCGTCCGTGGTGGGTCAGCGGTTGTGGCGTCTGATGTAGAGTATGTCTGAGTAGCAGTACAGGGTTGTCCAGTTTCAAGAGAGTGAATAATTATGGTCTTCAGGGAAAGTTCATTTGTCGGAAATTGATATGCTTTTTCTTATGGTTAGATCTTATGCAGGAATATCCATCCACGAAGAGATGATACGAGATTCAGTGAGGACAAACTCATACAGGTAAGCCAAAAATAAACAGTAAAAAATGGCAAAAACAACTTTGACTGGGTTGGGACTTGAATCCGAGACCTCTGTTTTTTGGGAAAAACCAGAGGTCTCGGATTCAAGTCCTGGCATAGTCAAGTTATAATAATGATATTAGCTAGCCCAACACCACCTGTATCGTCAGGGTGCTCTCAAGGCAGTGTACACACAATATGGAGGCACACGTATTTCTAGACAATTGGATACGATTTTCGATCTGACAATCACAGATTGGAATTTAGATTTGGTTATGCTTATTGGACCTCCTTGAGAAATCCATAGAACTGAAATATGACAATTTGGCCTGGTAGTTTTTTTGAGATATGGGTTGATAAATTTTTGTCCAGCTCTTTTTGGACGATGGTATGTCTAAACAAAATGGACGTGCCTACTGAGATAAATCGTGCATTGAGTGAAAGCTCTTGCAATGGTGCACATTTAAAGGCCCAATACAACATTGGGAAGATTGGAAAAATTTCCTTCTTATTTACAGAGTTTGTAGATGGTCATGATATAAAAGTCATGTTGAAATCTTACGGTCTGGTATGCTGTACTTCTCGAGAAATCTTCACTCAAACATCGACAAATAGTTTATTACTCACGAGTAATAAACTATTCCTTATACTACAGAACGGTGTATAAACCTTGACTTTTTTTGCTTTTTTCTACTTTCTCAGATTACTGTTTGAGATAAAACCTTCTCAGGATTGCTTTTTTGGAATGTTTAATGGTTTAACACACATTGTGGTAATCTTTTGACCTTAACCAATGTTGTATTGGGCCTTTAATGAGAAAAAGTATGCAACATCCTCTGAAAGACTTTGGACGTGCACGAAAGGGCATAAAAAGCTTTCCTTACTGAAACAGGACAGCCGACAATACCTTCATGCGATGTTCCTTGTTTTTGACTTTTGGCAAAAAATAGATTGATGCAAATTACTGCAAATAGATCTTAACCCCATTATGACTGGCATGGTTTTGGCGCTTGAGCTGCTCTATGGCATTGGGGCTGTGGCATCAACCTGTGTGCTTTGGGTGAATGCACAAATTGTCCATTGCGGGCATGAGCACAATTTCTTTTTTGTTGATGACTGGACAAGCGCGAAACAAACTGGATTCTCCCTGGTTCCTTTGCAGACTGGCCATCTTGCGGAGCTGCGCTCAGATTGCGGGCAAGGTTGTGGCCGATATCGGTGCCGGGACAGGTGAGCCCAAACTGTTGGGGACAACTGATGAAAACCTGTTCGACGAGGTTGCCCTCTCAAGCAGTGGAAAAAGCCTCAGAAAAATTAGCAAAACAAAAACAACGAAAAAAGCGGGCAAGCAGAGCCCTTCAAAAATATGAACATGTTCCAGGTTGAGGGTCCGATTTATTCTGTCTGCTTAAAAGTAGCCACCATCTTAAGTTCCCTCAGGCTTTGTACTCGACAAATAGCATCATCAGAAATGCTCAGTTTCAAAATTTTAGAGATAGGAGACCCAAAAGAAATACCCAGTTACTCATTTTGAGAATTGGCAAAGCAAAAAATATTACTGGACTCTTGTCATCTGAGCTATCCAGCACTTTGATGGTGGCCTTCCAACATGTTCAGCTAGTCATCTTTTCTGAGGTGGGAGCGCCATGCTGGAAAAGGTACTTTGTACCGCGGACCTGGGTGGGATTCGAACCAAAGACATAGACGTGATATGTGAGGCGTCAACTGTCACAAAGACTCTTCGTTTTTTGTGTGGATTTTACGGTAATTCTTTTCTTTTGTTTTCTTGGCAGGAATCCTAAGTTGCTTCTGTGCCCAAGCAGGTGCCAAGAAAGGTAAGGATTCTGTATATAAATTGTACAGTGTTGATGTTATTTCCTCAGTGATATACACAAATGTTGCTTACTGACTAAAATTCCCAAAATGCGAATCTCAAAATTTAGTGGGCCTGACGTTTCGATCCTAGCAGGACCTTTCTCAAAGGCAGAGTGACAAGGACAAAACAGATACATGTACACAGAGGAAGGGGGAAGAGAGTGAATATGACATGGATGAGCAACAAAGGACAAAGAGGAAAGCTGATAGGGAGAGATCAAAGGGAAGGGCAAGGAGTAGGGTAGGGATTAGTGAGAAGATGGGGAAAGATCAAAGAGAGAAGTGTGGAGGAGTGAACACAAAAGAAGGATTATCAGAAAGCAAGCATGGTGTTAGTCATTACCTTCCTTAATGTTGAGACCATGTGGTTGAATAGTCCAAAGACGCTTCATCCACATTTTCTCACGGCTAAGCCGGACAACATTACTATGGTGACCAAGGGATTCTATGCCCAGTGCACTCATATCTGATATCGAATGATCAGGGAGATTGAAGTGATACCCAACAGGGGTGTCCATTTTACCGGTTTTGATTGTAGACCTATGGCCATAGATACGTTTTTGGGGGGTGTTTTTGGTCTCGCCATCATATTAAACCCTATTTCCTTAGTGTATGCTATAGAGGCCAGTGCCATAGCTGAGCAGGCCAGGCTGGTCATCCGGTCAAACGGGATGGAGGACCAAGTGGAGGTCATCCGCGGCAAAGCGGAGGAGGTGGAACTCCCTGAGAAGGTGGACGTCATTGTCAGCGAGTGGATGGTGAGACAGCGTTTGCCCTGGAAGTTTTTCCCACCTTCACGAATATAGACCGCGAAGCTGTCCCCACGTCCTCCCCTCTGCTGTCTGCAATGACTGATTTCAGTGCAGGACATTAATATTCATGAGAATTTGTATATTCATATATTCTGCATTAATAGTCATGAGAATTCATTAGCATTTTGCAGCGGACATCTATGGCCGTTTACGAAATGAAGGCTTAGGCTCGGGCTCGGGCTTTGTCGCCATCTGACGAAACCTGGAAATCAAGGTCGTGGTTTGTTGGCTTGATAGGTACAGAGTATTCCCCAAGAAACTGGGGCCAAACGCTTGTTTTTAGATGCCTGTGACGTTCTAATGAGTAAGATAAATATGACCGAACCCTAAGCCCGATTCTAAGCCTTCATTTCGTAAACAGCCTAAGACTTGTGTCATGGGATCAGACTGGAGTTGGCCGTGAGTCTTATCTTCCATGACTCAGACGCGAGTTCATGGACACAATTGACTGGGACTTGGGACTCGGACCTACTATCAACTGAGACATGGACTCGGCCTCAACAAGCTTCTCGTTTGGCCGCAACAAGCGCAATACTCGTTTAAGGAACGGGTCAGGAAAAAACAAATTGGGGTCTAGTAAGATTCTTCAGTGACGACGTGTTGTCCAGTCCCTCTTCCCCATGACATTTGACCCCTGCTTTTTGTGGGTTTTAGTTTATGTATGACGTCACTCGTAATAATTTTTCTCTTCATTTCCAAAGGGTCATTTTCTGTTGTACGAATCAATGTTGAACTCTGTCATCTATGCCAGGGACACGTGGCTGAAAAAGGTAAGAGGAACAGAAAAAGAAAAAGAAAGGAAGAATCAGAATTAGAAATTAATTGAGCGAAAGGAAAATGTGACTGAAGTGGTTGTTAAACAGACACTCGAATTGCCGGACAAGTGCTCTACCACCATCTGAGATAATCAGAGCCATATGGACACTCTGGGTGCTGGACTGCTTGTACATTGAAAAATTGACGGGAAAAATTTACTGGACCTGAGACGTCTGGTTTTGTGTACCAGCATTGATACCATCTGAGCTATCCAGCCCTTAGATGGTGGTACATCTCCAGGGATCATGCTCCCCGTTTTCATTCAGATGCAAACAACCAGTTGTTACCGGTAATTGTTGATCTGGCTACACCTGTTTAAGGATCACACATATTTGTGATTTTTTTTAATCTAAGGGTGGTGTGATTCTACCGTCCAAAGCCACCCTCTACATTGCCCCAATCACCAATGAGGAGATATACAAAGAAAGGTGAGCTGAAGTGGAAGCAAACATGACCTTTCCAAAAGCCTTGAGATGCAGAGAGCATTAAAGCCCCTACACAACATTGGTCGAGGTCAAAGAATAGGATCCATACGTTGTCTGATCCAACGTAATGCATGAAATAGCACACCTGCGAAAATTTCAGCTTAATCGTCCGAGTCTCGAGAAAATCGTGAAAACCTCTTCATTTGTTTCGCGAAAATGCAGCATTCAACGCCGTACTATTCCGAAAAATAGTTTAGATCTCGGTGAGACGTAAATGATCTCTTTCACTCTTTTCTCCCAAAATACAACATTTTAGGCAGAAATGTTACAGTGCGAGGTTTCTACTATAACAATCTTCAAACTGTATAAGTTTTATGTAAATCTGTGAACATTTCTGTTTTTCAATCTTACCAATGTTGTGTAGGGGCTTTAATTATCTGTCGTTGAACTGGTCATTTAAATGGCAAAGAAAATTTGACTGGACCAGGACTTGATTAGAAGCCAGGACTCTAGTGTATTGCACCAACACTCTACCGCCTGCAATGCTGTGCTCTCTGGGTTGGATTTGTCACCACACAGAGGTGTGATGGGTGAAGGTGCGAGACTCACACAATTAAATATTGTAATGATAGACGACTTTGGTGTTTAAGAAATCTGCCTCTTTTATTTTGTCAAGTATCAGGCCAACTCTACACTTAAACCGAGGATGTTGCTTCCCCCTTGCCATTCAATCTGCAACTCCCCCACAGCATGCTTTTTTTTCCAATAACCCCTCTCCCACTGGTTTATTCCATAGAATATCATTCTTGCAGTCACACGCAGCTTACATGTAGCTGCCCGCTCACAAAAACCATTCATCTGTTCATTTACAAATCCACAAAATCACAAATTCCAACTAAACTCAACCATCTCGATCACCGACTTCTGTCATGAATTTCCATCCTCTACACTATCCAGCCCTAAGGTGGGAGGTTGGGGGACTTTTCAAATAGCCGACTCTCTTTGCCAGGGTGGGGGCAGCAGTCAGAAAAATCTTTGCCTTTGAGAAAGGTCCTGCTAGTATGTAAGATCGAAACATCACATCCTTTAACTTTTGAGAAAAATATAACCATTAAATGTCATATATCTCCAGGGATTTTTATTCAGGTGCAAGCAGTGATTAGTTGTAAAGCTGGATGCATGTACAGCAGTTTGGGGATCACGCAAGGTGGATGCAGGTTTTTTTTTTAGGCTGTATTTTCAATCAAATCAAGTATTAAAGGAAGAGTGACTTAATGAAACGGTCAACGACGTTTGCCAAGGTGACAAAGACGGTTGACTATTGGGAAGCCAACATCCTAAGGGCAGGATGGCTCAGGGGTTTACAGCACTAAATCATTTTCATTCAGATGCAATTATCAACAATTCAAAATCATTGGCTTCTTTTCCCCATTTTTTCTCAGAATCGCCTTCTGGTCAGAGATGAAATCGCGGTACGGACTTAACATGGAGTGTCTGATTCCCTACGCCAAGCAGTGCATATTTGGTGAGCCCCTGGACACGACAAACCCCCATTTGAACGTTCTAAATGCCGCCTCACATAAGAGCTACCGGTATCTGCAGAGCCAAAAATTTCTCAAGGCAATTTAGCTCAGCACGTAGCCCACTGTGCGCAGTCAACTTTTGGTGAGATTTTTTGTTTTCTTCAAATTGTCACCAGGGTCTGTTCAAGTGGAGGACATTCTGGGGTCAGATTTGATCGGTCAGGAGTCAAAGGTCACCTCCATCGACATTCACACAGTAACATCGGAGGACCTGCAGGCAGTGAAGGTGGGTACAGAACTGACCGCCATCTTTCCCTGTGAATGTTGGTAGAAATACAGCAGTCTCCGTTGGCCCGGTGTCCTATTGCCACATCTTGGGGCAGTAGTGGTAGATCACCCCATAAAATCTTGAACATAGTTCTGGAAGATTCGCTACTTTGTGTCTCTCTTTGCAGGGTTGCTTTGACACCAAGTGCTTTGGGTCGTCGGAGCTGTGCGGCTTTGCGACTTGGTTCACCGTGACCTTTGACATACAGGGCAAGGAGCCTGTCATCATATCAACGTCGCCGTACAAACAGTAGGTCCCTGTACTGTGTGAGCCACAGTGCAAACATGTATTTGATTAAACAAATATCCAATCCGAGTCCGAGTTACCAAATATCAAAACCGAGTTTGAGTACCAAAATATCAATCCCGAGTTTGAGTCCCTAAATATCAATCCCGAGTTTGAGTCCCAAAAAATCAAAACAGAGTTTGAGTCACAAAATATCAACTCCAAGTTCTATTCTAAGTCACATCTCTCATGCAAGTCTGAGTCCTGAGTCATCTTTACATTTTTCAGAAATCTTTTGGCTTTTGAGTAAGGTCCTGCCAGGATTCAGACTACAGACCCTCAATTTTTCCTTATTCCATATTTATCCTTATTCGTTGTTTGAATTTGTTGGCTATGGCTTCAACCAATACACAAGTCTATGGAAGCGGATACCAAGTAGCCAGTCAGAGGCCATTCATGAAATGAAGGCTTAGGTCTCGGGCTTAGGCTTCAGTCACATTTCTCTTACCCGTTATAGTGTCATGGGCATCTAGCAACAAGCGTTTGGGCCAGGTTTCTTGGTGAATGCTTTGTACCTATTGAGCCAACAAATTTGGCGACCAACCACAACCTGGATTTACAGGTTTTGTCAGACGGATATGAAGCCTGAGTCCGAGCCTAATCCACGGATTCTTAAAGACACGTAATGTGCAGTATGGCATCCCGACTTCTTTTTTTCTCAATGCCCTTCAGTCCCACACACTGGAGGCAGAGTGTTCTCTACCTGCCGGAGCCAGTCTGCGTCGAGCAAGACACAGAGATACAAGGCAGTATACGCCTCTGCCCCGGCAAGGCAAATTCCCGGTAAGAAGATGCAGGGGTAAGGGAGGGGGGGGGGTAACATGGGTCATACGGTAATTACTGCTAGCTTGGTGCCACTATGTTAACCCAGCTGCCAATATTCAAATCTGGGTTCAGTCCAATCTTTCTCCTCTATTTTCTTAGACCATTGAAATACTGCACTTAAAGCATACTTAATGAATTGGGAAAGTTGCCCGACCAGAAAGTAGTCAACACTCTTCACAGGCGTTTATAAAAAAAATTAGTGTGCAGAATTGCTGCTGAAGTTGGTAGTAGCGACAGAGTTGTTGTCACTGCTGCCGTTTGTTGCTGCAGCAGCTGCTGCAGAGGATGTTTGTGGTGCTGTGGGGTAGAGGAGTTGATAAGGCTGTTGCTGTTTGTGTTATTTATCACTTGTGGCTGTTGTTATTTGTTTGTTTTCATTATTTCTGTAATTTTGTTGATGTACTAAACTCGGTCGATAGCTTTTAAACTAGCTTTTTTCCTTTTTTGGTTGTGACTGACTTGTATCCTGACACAACAGCTATCTGGACGTGTCATTGACGTACACTGTGGCTGAAAGGGCAACAGTGGACAGGCACTTCACCATGACGGATGACGCCCCCAGCTGACCACAGTAAGCCTTGACCATGAGCATAAGCAACATAAGTATGGCAAGCTGTCCTGTCCAGTGGATCTCCTATACCCGTAGAGGGGCGTAGACAGTCCATCATTCACCCTCCCCCTCCCCTACATGCTCCAGTGGTCTAGCAGGGTGGGAAGATCCTCCACGCTCCAGCGCTCTACACTACACACCAGGGGCCAATTTCATAGAGCTGCTTAATCGTCAACATTTGCTTAAAGGCCCTATAAAGCATTGGTAAAGGTCAAAAGATTGCCACAGTTTGTGTGTTAAACCATAAAACATTCCAAAAAAGCAATACTGCAAAGGTTTTAGCTCAAATGGTAATCTGAAAAAGTAGAAAAAGTAAAAAAAAAAACGTCGCGGTTTATGCTCCATTCTGTAGTGTAAGAAATAGTTTATTACTCGCGAGTAATAAACTTTGTCCATGCTTCAGTGAAGATTTTTCGAGAAGTACAGCATCCCAGACTGTAAGATTTCAACATGAGGATTCTATCATGACTATTTACAAACTGTGTAAATTAGAAGGACATCTGCGGACATCGATGTTTCCCGATCTTCCTAATGTTGTATTGGGCCTTTTAAGCCCCTACACAACATAGGTAAGATCGAAAAACAGAAATGTTCACAGATTTACATGAAACAGTTTGAAGATGGTTATAGTAGAAACCTCACACTGAAATATTTCTGCCTAAAATGTTGTATTTGGGGAGAATTGAGTAAAAGAAATAGTTTACGTCTCACCGAGATCTTAATTATTTTTCAGAACAGTACAGTGTTGAATGCTGCATTTTCGCGAAACAAATGAAGCGGTTGTCACGATTTTCTCGAGACTCGGTTGACGGATCGAGCTGAAATTTTCACAGGTGTGCTATTTCATGCATATGTTGGATCAGACAACGTATGGATGCTATTCTTTGACCTTGAGCAATGTTGTATTGGGCCTTTAAGCTTAAAAAGTCAGGGTTCATCACCTTGCCAACCCAAACTCCACTATTGTTTCATGCTAAGTAAACAAGAGTGGAATACAAGTCAAAAGTAATTGACATCAAATCACGGTGTGGTTTGTTATCCCGTTTGCACAAAAGAGACTTTTCCTAAGCATTTCACTTTTATTATTATTGTGTATATATAATTATGGCATGAACATTGAAATGACATTAAACTCTGCTGTGATTATCATTCAATTGAGTTGAGAAAATTTATATGAAAATCAGCCTCTCAACAATCCACAGACTGACTAATGTGGTTTTTAAAAAAATAATGCCTATAGGACATAATGACTACAAACAGTTCTGGCTGAAGTAAATGATTTAGTCTCTGAAGCAACCTGCCTTTGAATTTATCATTTGATTTAGTCCTGGCTTGATAACAAACAAATTGACCATTTCAACTAAAATCATGACTTATGACACTGGCCAAGATTGGACCAGGAATGAATTTCACAAAGCCCTTATGATGCATCGTAACTCAACTTACGATTGATAGCCCATCGTAATTTGCGATAGGCCGTGTTGTTTCTGTGCATCGCTCATCGTCTTGCAATTGTTTGTAAGTGACAATGGGTTTGATGAAACCGACCACAAGACTTGATCCCAATACATCTCTGTATTATGGTAGGTGAACTACAGCTTGGACTACCCTGGGTAGTGGGTACCCAGTGTTCTGGGTGGGAGGTGGGGGGAGGAGGGCTCTTCCAAGATAGTCAGCTGTATTTCCTGGGGGTGGGCAGTGGTGGCCATTCAGAAGCATTAGCCCATGACTGTATAATCCATGTACTAGTACTGGCCCTACTACATTGTACTATTTATGTAGTGCAATATATACCCACCTTTGCCCATATCAGCAGTTTTCTCCCCTGTCTTCGTTGTGTTTGGACGAATTCACGATGAGAGCAAGGAGTGCTTACGCTCGCAGTACGCGACAATTGGGCTGGCGCGAAGTGGCGTGAACCAGCGCCCCGGAAACGAGCGTTCTCTTGGCATGGAATGATGTTTGACTTGGGCAATGCATATATCCATTTGCGATGTCAAAAACCAAAAACAAATGGAGCACAAGCCCCAAAACAAAAGTTCCCCCCTCTGTGCCTCTGAAAAAAGGGTCCTTTAACGTCAGGCCCTCTCAATTTCCAAGATTGAAAAGACAACCACCCACTCTTCCTCTTCCTCCTCATCCTTCGCCTCCTCCTCCTCATCATCCTCCCCATCATCCTCCTTTGCCTCCTCCTCCATCTCCTCCTCATCCTCCTCCCTTTCCTGCTGCTTCTCCTCCTCCCCCTCCTGCTTCTCCCTCCCCTCTGAAACTCTGAAAAAGGGTCCTGTTAACGTCAGAACCTCTCAATTTCCAAGATTGAAAAGACAACCACCCTTCCTCCTCCTTTCCCTCCTTTGCCTCCTCCTCATCCCCCTCCTTATCCTCCTCAATTTCCTGCTCCTACTTCTCCCCCTCCTCATACTCCTCCTCCCCTCCTGCTCCTCCTCCCTCCCCCTCTGTGCCTCTGAAAAAGGGTCCTTAAACGTCAGGCCCTATCAATTTCCAAGATTGAAAAGACAACCAAACCCTCCTCCTCCTCCCCCTCCTGCTCCTCCTCCCTCCCTCCACTCCTCCTCTTCTTAGATTCGCGGGAAGATGAAATCCGGAGGGGTGAGTTCCCGGACGAATTCTGGTCCCAGTTCGCCCCCGCCGCCTTCCCTGTCCTCTTCCCTGCCGGCCTCCTTCTCGGCCCCGGCCCCGCCGGGCAGACCGGGGAAGGCGTCGTCCCCCCTGGCCACGGCCTGCAGGAACTGTCGGCGGGCTGCGGCCAGGAGTCTCTTGGCGTGCTCCAGGCGACCGTCGTAGCTCGCCATGCACTCCCGGTGGAAGTTCACCTCACTCCGCAGTGAGTAGTTGTAGCGCCCTCTCTGGGAGAACACCTAATAGCGAGAAAGGAGGAAAAAACACGACATTTTTAATATTCTACGTCGTAGGCCCTTTACGAATCCATAGATCAGGCTCGACCTCGGGCTTCCTCTCTTTCCGATATAAACTGAAAACACAGGCTGCTGTCGCCGAATATGTCGATTTGTTTGTTGTTTCTGTTGATGCTGTCACTTCTGGTGGTGGTGGTGGTTGTGATGGTGTTGGTGATGGTGATGGTAATGGTTGATGTTGATGTTGATGTTGATGTTGATGTTGATGTTGATGTTGATGTTGATGTTGATGTTGATGTTGATGATTGTGACAATGTCATGACGATGGCGATGATGGTAATGTAAAATAAGGGTTTGCCCTAGACGTGTAATCTAATTACTCTGTATGCTCAGTGCTTTGCCAGACTGCCTGCTGAAAAGAAAACCAACCCGCACCTCCTGCTTTCTAGTCAGACGTCGAGTATGGCAAAGTCGAGTATTGACGACAAATCATACTATAGGGCCTAGCCTATCTGCAGCACGATGGTGACGCGGCTGTTTTTGCCGTTGCCATGCACGGTTCTGCGACTTGTTTGGGACATTGTCTTGGCCCTGGGTTACAATATACATGTACCTTGATCATCTGCCTCTGTGAGCCGTCGTCCAGCTGGCAGAGCTGGCGGAAGCCGAAGACGTGCGAGCGCAGCGCCGCCCGATGCGCCTCCATCTCGATCAGGTCCCGCCGGAGCTGCTGCCGGTAGCGGTCCACGCGCCGCTCAGCCAGCCGGTGGGTGCGCTCCAGACGACCCAGGACCAGCTGCAGCCGCGCCCGCTCGTTGCCGTTCAGCTGGCCCGTCCGGAGATCGGTCACCGGGCCCTCGGGCGGGTACAGCTCGCTCTCCTGAAACATCGTCCACCGTGTTTTTTTTTCTTTTTTCAAACAGACAAAAATTCAACCGAGCTTCGACTTCGATTCAAATGAAGAAAAGAAGTTTACATCCAATTCAATGAGGGTTTGCCCTGCTCGACGTGATAAGCACTAAGTGCTCAGTGCATTTGCCCGATGCCTGACGAAACAAATTTCAGGCAGCTCGGGCGGGATTCGAACCTGCGACTCTCTCTTTCTAATGCAGTCACATCATGTTATATCTATGAAGTTACATCCAGTTTACCGAAGTGAATCTCGGGCAGACACGAGTTCCAAGCTGTGCCGAGCGTGTCGGGACAAAGGTCAGACCGTGATTGTGAAGGGATTTGTCGGGTTCAGCTGAAGACTAGAAAGCTGCTATCAGGGAGCGGTTCTGGCCCTGTGGAGGGTCCTGCTAGGATCGAAATGCCAGGGCCCTTCAAAATGTTTCGAAAAAAAAATGGTTCGGCGAAATTCGGGTATTGTCCCACATTTTCAGACGTCACTGAGAGTTCGTATCCAATTGCGTGCACCGTCTGTTAAACTCGCTGCAACGACGGGGTTTGTCGAAATTGTGATCCCAGCCGTCCGAGCGAAACTTTGTTCCACCGAGGAAAAAGGATATGGGATTTCTTAGTCTATTGTCTTGTCAGTCTTTAAGCAATTCCTATCTCAGTCGTCACCATCTTTGCTTCGTGAAAGAGCTGGCAGTGAGGAATCACCCATTGAAATGCTCTGTCTGCGTTTATCAGCACGCATGAGAAAGTCGCCGTTGCCTTTCTCGCGGATTTCCTAATACAACTCCTCCTGTCGTCCGTATTGGAGACTTGGTGGTGCTGGGCGTTGCTCAGTTCCTGCGCATTGTGTGGTTGTGCTCTCGGCAAAAGTCCCGAGGGCAAGTCTCCCAGGGTACTGTCATCATCAAGCAGAAAGCCTGGGTGCTGACTCCTGGGATCCTAGGGCGTGTTTGGGTTCGGGCCTATGCAGACACTCGAGTCCCTGAGTGTTTCGCGTTCGGTAGATAGGCAGTTGCTACCCTACCCATCCCAATACCAAATCGCATGCAGCCATACGTCCACCGATTGGTAGAGCGATCGCTTCAGAGCATCGGGTAAACATCTTCCTCTCGACGGCAACTATTTGCCGGCTATCACATAGTCTGGCTTACGGACCTGATGCTCACGTCCATTGCTCTTCACGCTAACGCCACCAAGACCGTGGGTCGAAAACCAGACCGTTCCAAAAAGGCTATTACGGGCGATCGCTTTACAGAATCGGTCTAACGTTATCCACTAGACCACAATTTGCCGCGGCCATCGTAGCCTGGCTTTTGAGCACTGAATCACGAGCCCATTTCTGTTCACGCTATCAAGAGCGAAGATCGAAAGCCCGTCCAACCAAAGGCTATATCATCGGCGTAAAAGGCCCATACCACACTCAGCCCCGCGACGCCACTTATTTAAAAACAAATAAATGTCGCCACGATCTCGTCTTCGGGTTTTCGAGCCGTCTTGTCATATCCCCTTTTATTGTGCCTGTATCAATTTTGGTGTTTGCCCATCGCTCGCTCGACTAAACCAAGTCCCATTGTCCGCTCTAAGTGCCCCCATTGTTCGTTCGGATGTCAGTCAGGTGCTCCGCTCCTCGACGGGTTGTTTACATACGGGAGATTTATAGGGTTCCTGACGCGCTCCTGGCTTAGCTCAGAGGCCTTTTTTTTTCTTAAAAGCCCGTTTGGAAACACTATTGAGGCAAGAATAAATACTTGTCTTTCTCTTAAGCACATCCCGTAATTGCCTTGAGAACATCGGTATCACCCCTCCTTGTGTACCGCGGTGCCTAATATTGTTGTCGGTGAATTTGTAACCGATCGTCCCGGCGCTTCGGAGTGGCGTATACAAGGGTGTCTCCGTCGGTTGTACAACGAAGCGACCTGCATCAGAGTTATCGGTATCATGAGATACACACGTTTAAAGCGATGCTCATTTTGAACTCCGTATATAATAGGCCATTTTGAGATACACACGTTGGAAATGTTGCTCATTTTGAACTATATAGGCCATTTTGAGATACACGCGTTGGAAATGTCGCTCACTTTTAGACGAAGCTAATTCCGCTCTTCTGATGAGGGGGGACCACACTTCACGCTCAATTATTAGAGGCAATTTATTTGCTGGAAGGAGCGAGAAATCAAACCCCAGATGTGCCGAAAATTGTTTCACGGATAACAGAAATCCTTCGAACGTCCCAGAACCACAATCGCTCACAAACGAACGACTGCCCCGCCACGTAGTGTCACCGTAAACATGCTTTAAACTAATAATTGGTAACATCGTGGTGCGACCAATTCTATGACAAGCGAGGAAGGTCCTGCTGGGATCGAAATGTCGAAATGTCAGGCCCTGTGATATTTCTTAGGTCATTTTTTTCCCGTCCGCACTGCAAATGAAATGTTGGTCAAGCCAAACTCCTGGCGTTGGGTTAGAATATCAGAAGGGTTAACCGATATTCTATCGCTTTGATTTCTTCATCCGTGGACCGGAGAGATAGAATGTGTCCTCGACTAAAAGTGTAAAATTGCTGAGCTTTGATTCGGACTCATTGGTGCACCTATCTAGCACACGTGAAGGTGGCCTTCCCGTGGATTTATTTTTGGGGTGTTTTTTTTGGTGGGGGAGTTGAACGCCTTCCAATTAAACACAAGATCTGACGCGATCTGATGAGAAGTGTGAACAATGCCATTTGCAGACTCGTCCTTATGTTAACATTTACCACCCGCATTCTTCTTACAAAACCGAACAAAGACACACAGTTAGATCTCTCGGCCGTTCCATGGGAAAGTTCTACCGTTAATATTTGCTCAAACTATAAAGTACAATTAATTGGTTTGCCTATCGGGGGGGGGGGCTATACCCGTAGTGGCAGAAGGATACTTCGCGGGACCCCCACGGACGAGATGTCCTTCGATTGGCACCCGTAGTGTGTATTCAGTGCCTTTCCTTATCGGGACATATCGGGTGATTTTGTAATCGAGGCCATAGACCACTTAATCGGTTTATGACGATACACGCCTTGAGCGGAGGTAACCCACGGGACCAACACAGTTTGGTTCAAATGAGAGACTGAGAATGGCTCTGAAAAGAGCCGGTACCTCAACGTTTTGGGCAGTGTTCACTCTGTCCGTCGCAATGAGACAACGGCTCTGAGTTACCGACTCTTTTCAGAGCTGAGAGCCGTACTCCTTCTGTTAAGAGATGGTATACATGGTGTCACAATGACATTAAAAGCCCTATACAACATTGGTAAAAGTCAAAGGATTGCCACAGTTTGTGTGTTCAACCATTGAACATTTCAAAAAAGAAATCCTCCGAAGGTTTTAGCTCAATTTAGCGCAATCTGAGAAAGTAGAAAAAGGCCAAAACCCGTCACGGTATTCGCACCGTTCTGTAGTGTAAGAAATAGTTTAAACTATTTGTCGATGTTTGAGTGAAGATTTCTCGAGAAGTACAGCATCCCAGACCGTAAGATTTCAACATGAGGATTCTATCATGACCATCTATGCACACTTTAAATAGAAGTGAAATCCGTGGACTTCGATGTTTCCCGATCTTCCCAAAGTTGTGTTGGGAAGTATTTAGTATTGCCGCCATGCAAGCCTTCAAATCTAATCTGATATTTTGAGTCTTAAAATTAAGTGGGCCAGACGTTTCGATCCTAGCAGGACCTTTCTCAAAGGCAGAGACATATTTTGAGGCTTATGTTGGTGCAGGTAGCAAGTTAAAAATACTTTGCGGTGATCCATTCCAAGTTAAATCTCTACCACAGACTCCCAAAATCACCGATGAAAGCGGACCAGGTGCTTATTTAGGGATCACGTTTTTTTCTGGCCAATTTATTTTACAGTGTAATGGCTCTCGATTCTTTTCCAGGCATCGAACTTTCAATTTATGCAAATCGAGTTCTTCATTGGATTTTTTTATTAATAAATCATGAAATATATTTGCAAAATGAGTGAGGAACATTTATTAAACGAATACAGCATTGACACGATTATGCAAATAATTTGATAAGTTTTATAAGGTATTCATTAGATGTATACACTACAATATATATATATATATAATAAAACCATACTGTTTTGCATTTGAATTAATCATAGTTTATTCAAATATTATCCATCTATTGGTGACAGGATACCGTAAGTGCCGGAATTGAGTTCACCAGCTTTAAACCGCGCCGATCAACTGGTATCAACGCTCTGTTGGAATGCGCTGGTCACAGTCAATCAACAACTTGCCAACACCGCTGATACAACAGCCATTGTCGGGCGCACGGTTTTGCCCGCCGTTTTCACAGTGTGATGAGTGTGTTCTCAATTGCCAAGCGAACTTGGTTCAAGATTTTAAAACTGGACCAATGTTTGGCTTAGAACTGCTTGGCATTGAGACTGAAACGCGGGTTTATAGATCAACAGCGCTGCAAACTACTCACGTACTTTTAATGACCAAAATGCAAATCCAATGAGGGTTTGCCCTGCTCGACGTGATAAGCACTGAGCGCTCATCGGTTTTCCCGATGCCTGATGAAACCAATTTTGAGGCAGCTCGGGCGGGATTCGAACCCGTATCTCCCGCTTTCTAGTGCAGAAGTCTTAAAACCACTTGTCCGCCGAGCCTGTCGAGGTCCTGTGGCGGATTCGAATACTAAATCTCATGCAAATCTCTTTACATTTCAAAGGGCCTGACGTTTCTATCCCAGCAGGAACTTTCTCAAAGGCAGAGGAAGGGTCTTGCAAGTCTCGAAACGCCATGGCTACCAAATCTGTGCCACTGATTGAATTCAAGTGTGTATGTATGAACTACGGTATGAACCAACACTATACCGGTAGGTGGGGTACGTCCTTTCTTGTTGCACGTGACCAGTGCACTACCTCTTCATGAGGAAAGTAACTCGCGAAAGAGTATAGGAATTATACCCCAAACTGTTCATGTCCTGGAAACTAGTGTCTAAATACCTCCCTTACGGTACCGGTATCGACATTAAACCTGATGTAAGTATTGATCAATCCAACAAAATTCTGTTTTTGAGAAACTCTAAACTCTCGAGATGAACACAGAACATGATTCTTCATTCCCCCCCCCCCCCGAAAAAAAATTATACTGGGCTTTATCGTCATTTGGACTTTTTACTGTTGTTTATGCAACAATTGGACCAACAAATAAGACATTCTTCTAATGACGGCCAGAGCATACTGGTCGAAACGTCGAGTTACCACTCTTTTCAGAACCACACCTCTTCTTTAAGAGACCTTATACATGGTGTCATCGCAAACCTTCCTGTATTGAATTGGACCAACGTTGATCTCCTTATCAACGGGTAGCAATTCGTGATCAATAAAAACCAAACTGTTGGATTATGGAAGCCAAAATCTACCACGGAGTCCCAATATTTCTGATTATACCAGACAGTACACCTTTTTGAGGGGCCAAACATTTTCTACAGTGCAGTTGAACGGGGTTGCTGGGGGAGGGCTAAGCGTCCAAGGTGACGGCTGTCTCTGCTTTGTTCTCGGTCACCGTGCTCAGAGTCGGTCTGGCCAGTGACGCCAGTAGTTGCTGCCCCGAGGCCTTGCCCAGGACGAAGTGCCGGTTGACCTGGACGGGCGGCAGCTTCAGCCTCGCCTGCTGCTGAGACTGGGAACGGGACCTCTTGGTCTCGCCCTCCGCCGCTGGGGCGGCGTGGACGGTCTGCGGCTCTGCCCTCTCCCGTCGCTGGGGTCCGCCGTCGGAGCGGGCCGCCGGGCCGTCGGCCGTCGGTCCGGCGGGGAAGAGTGGCGTCAGTCCCCGGCCCATCTCGTCCATCTCCAGGTCGTCCAGCTCCTTCTGCAGGTCGGGGCCGAGCTCGGAGCGGAGCTTGGTCATGTCGAAGGGCGGAGGCGAGGGAGGGGCGGTGGCGGCGGCGGAGGAGAAGGAGGAGGAGGCGGCGATGGTGGTCGTGGCGGTCGGGAGACCGCGGGGAGTCCGCTTCCTGTCCGTCGGCTCCCGGCGGAGCGCCGGTCCGACGACTGTGCCGCCGTCCTCGGAGCGGGCGTCCCCGTCTTCTGTCTCCACATCCTCGAGGACCGAGTCCAGCCGGGCCAGGCTGATCCGCCGGCCCAGCTCCGTGTAGACGTGGGCCGGGTTTGAGCCCATGTCCTTGCCGCTGTCCAGGGCGGCCAGGCTCTGGCGCCGGGCCGGCTGAAGGAGGCGGTCGGCCCGCTCCAGCCGGCCGTTGTACGCCTCCATCTCCTCGCGCTCGGACTTGGTCTCGCTCCGGACCGAGTAGAGGTAGCGGCCGCGGGCGGCGAAGCGGGCCAGCCCGGCCATGTCGGTGCGCTCCTCGGTGGAGACCTCGGTCACCGAGTGCTTGCGGAGGGCGCGCCGGGACGCCTCCATCTCGTGCAGCTCCTGGCGGAGGCGGCGCTGGTAGCGGGCGATGTTGGCGGCGGCCCGCCGCTGGAGACGGCCCAGCTGCCGCTCGGCCTCGGCCAGCCGCAGCCGCTCGGCCGCGTTGATGGTGCCGTTGCGCTGCCGGGTGTGGGCGCTGCGTCGCCGGAGGCTCTCCAGCTTGCGACGGGCCAGCGGGTCGCCGCCGCCGCCGCCGCCGCCGCCTCCGTTGCTGGCGTCTCCATCGCCGGAGCCGCCGGCGGCCTTCACGGCCCTGCCGCCCCGGTCTCTGGCCGGGGCTCGCTTCGGATCCTTGCCGCCGCCGCCTCGGGCGTTCATCGCGGGGAGACGGGACGGGGTGGCGTGGGCGAGGGACGGCGCTGGTCTGGCCAGGAGCGTCGACATCACCCTCACACCCGTCGACAAGAGCACACCACTCCTCGTTCCTCCTTAATGAACTCTCCACTCCTTGTTACACCGAAAAAAAAACAGAAATCAAATCACGGGTATAAATTACGTCCGCGGAAGTACGTGTCGTCAACGACTTGACAAGGGGTATAGGACTGGTATGGCAGTCCTCAGCTGATACGTCGCTACCTTTCAGTCGATGTCGCAAGCCGCCGAAAAGCTTGTCTTGATAGCAAACACTTCGCTACAACAAAAGAGGGTCTTCCCTACAACAAACTCGACGCTTTACGGTGACCTTCCATCAACTCTAGCTTGAAAGGTCCCATTCTGCTTTGGTTGGTGTGGAGCATGTGGTGGGCCTAGTTTGAAACGATCTGGGACAACTAATCGCGCTCCAGTCAAATAAGCAAAAAGTCGATCTGAAATCCTGCATCCCGCGAAGTCGACAAGCCAAGTCGTTTCTGTTTGTTCGCCGCTAATCTTCTCGTTCCCCACACTTCCAAACTTCGTGTCAGTCCAAACTTTGAGGCAGACAGTCTATAACCCGCAGCCTGGTGTCTGGCGACTTCTAGTCGACCAGCGGACCTCGAGAGTGTTCCGGTGGAACGGCTTCTCTACTCCTCGCCGGCCGTTCGCTGTCAGTCGTCGAAACCCAAACCCGTCTGGGAGCATCAGGTCGTTCCAGTCAAAACTCAGTTGCGGTCGGTCTGATCTGAAGTTCACGGTCCAGCGGGATCCAGTCGATCGACCGAGTTCCGTCAGGTCCGAATGCCTATACGTCGCTGGCGATGGCGTGGTCATATGCCTTTTATCTATTACGCGTGAACAGTTTATCTCTCTTCTTTTTTTGGCCAAAATGTTGGGCTCCGATAACGCGTCCAGACAATCGGGAAGAGGATTTGGGCCGATAACCCGATCCGCCGCATAATTATAACTGTGCAGCGGACGCCAGTTATATGCAGCCTTGTTTGCGTGGCCTATACGATCATCTGCGGACCTTGCGCCTGGGGAGCAACCAGCACAAACAATCCTGGATGGCTCACCAACTGTTGTTGTGTGTGTGTGCGCGTGTGTGTTGACTGGCCGTGCCGAAGATACCAAAGCTGCGGCTAATCCGATCAGAGGTTGAGAGGGGTGGGGGGGAAATGGATTTCTGTTAATCAGGATTGGTGATGGTGACCGCTCGCTCGTGGGTATATACCAAGGGCAGACTCGGGAGTCTTTTCGGAGATCGATCCCAGTGAGATGAATTATAGACCGCCGATCGATAGCCCCTGAGTGCCCATTATACGAGAACCCCCTTGGCAACTCAATGACCTAATTAGCCAGTCCCTGTGGGCTAATGATAGGGTCATTTAAGACACTCTTTCCTGTTTCTGTTCTGTTATGTTCTATCGTGTGCCGTCATGTCTTGTCATATCATATTCTATCGTATCCCATCCCACACAACCCATCCCATACCACCCAACCCCATACCGCCCAACCCCACCCCACCCAACCCCATCCCATCCCACCCAACCTCATCCCACACAACCCCACCCACCCAACCCCATCCCATCCCACCCAACCTCATCCCACACAACCCCACCCCACCCAACCCCATCCCACCCAACCCCACCCCACCCAAGGCCCACCCAATGTCATCCCACCCAACCCTATCCCACCCCACCCATCCCCGTCCCATCCCACCCAACCCAACCCCACCCAAGGCCCACCCAATGTCATCCCACCCAACCCTATCCCACCCTACCCATCCCTATCCCATCCCACCCAACCCAACCCCACCCAAGGCCCACCCAATTTCATCCCACCCAATCCCACCAAACTCCATCCTATCCCACCCCATCCCACTCCATCCCATCCCATTCTGGAAGACAGAAGGGCCACCGAGGACGATCTTACAGCCCACCCTTTCCATCTATCCTCGATACTTCCAATACTTCCAAGGCCTCACTCCGCTTCATAGAAACACCCCACCTCCTTGAAAACCAACTCCAAGGATCCTTCAAAGAAAAAAAGGAAACAAAATTGATGTCTTTTGGGTGTGCTTAAAGGTTACCACTATACTAACGTGAACAGCATTGGGACACAATTAAGTTCACATTCCCATCGGTTAAAACATGTTCAAAAACAGCCCCAGCCCCAGAATCTGCAGAAGGCCTGATTTTGTATAATTTTAATGTACCATCATTGTTACATCCTGAGCCTTGGTATACTTCAAAAATATCACCTGGATACGTTTACTCTTAACAAAATGTCACCGAAATGTATATAGAATTACTCAGTATACAGAAATAACTTCCCCAGCACTTGCCGAGTCATATCAACAAAAATGGTTGAGTCCAGATAATTCTTTCAATTTTTATCCAATTGATGATCGCACCTTGATGATGATTGAAAAATACTGCAGTGCATTGTGCAATGTGGTAAAAAAGGGGGGCATTCAATCGATCCGTATCACCCCGGACAAAATCCGATTTCTTTTTTTTTTTGGTGTCCGTCTTGACAGCTCGTCAGATCTGCTGAATCTGACCTGACGTCAGCCATCGACTGTTCACTGTATATTCGAGCATCACACTAATGAGCACGGCTAATCTCATCCCGATCACTGCTGGAGTTCTCCCGAAGGAAGTTTTGCAAACCACTGTCCTCAATTCGAGAGATTCTTACGAGCCCTGTTCAAGACGGATTTGGGAGCTTAAACCGCCACAAAATAAGCACAATGCACTAGAGTTTGGGAAGCTTCTTTTCCTTTCGAATAGATAAACAGCTCCACTCTGAGTTGTAGAATTTATCCGCTTTTATCCGACTCATATCCCACCGAGTTTCTTCCGATCGTGCCGCGGAGAGGGTAAACAAAACACGTTGGCAATCCGCCATATCCGATAATCGCATTATGACGACGCCTTAGCGAGACAAAGGGAGTCTGGAATCTTCCAGGTAGGTCGGGAGCGAAGACCCACCCTTTGCCGCCATGACCAGAGATGCCACATAAATAAATTGCTCTTTTTTTCGGAAGAGGCAGATCGTTAAGACCCCAAAAGAGCAGAGTTTGTCATAAGGGCACGCCATCGTCAAAGACCGAGAAAAAAAAAATTAAACAAAAAACAATCTTGATGACAGTCTGAAAACTTGACTGGCATGTATTCGACTGAGGAGTTACCGGCTCTTTTCAGAGCCACACTCCGTCTTAAAATAGATGTGCTGCACGGTGTCACCGCAAACCTTCCACTTGATATAGGCCTTCTTCCACCATGCAAACCTTCAGGTCTTATCTGTGTCACAAAATGTCGAGTTCGAGTCGCATCCGGGTCCACGTATGGAGTCCGAGTCCGAGATACAAATATAACTTCCCATTTTGGAGAGCTTTCCCCCAATCATATTTACCAGTAATATAGGCTACTCACACAATACACCAGGTCGAGCGCTGACGTAAACCGTTTGGTGGAAAACATTTAATCAATACCCTTAGTAGGCCTACGTTTCTGCTAGCTAGAAATTGCCGTGTATATCTTAGGCTGCATCTTTGAGTGTCACAAAGATCAATGATTTTACTAGGCCTATATATTTTTTCATCGAGTCACAAGTCATGACTGTAAGTGGAGTCCGAGTCCAAGTCTGTAAGTCCATAATTATGGTAAGTCCGAGTCCGAGTCACTTTGTTTTCGTGACTGAGTCCGAGACCGGGTCACGAGTCGTACCAGACTCCCGTATACAATAGCCTCCCCTTCGAGCAGCCTTCCATGTAAAGACAAACAGTTTTGACAGACAGCACTTATATTTAACCCATCGTCTGTTCCTGGAACCCACAGGCCTTCAACGATATTTGCTCTAGCCGTGTGACAAGGCCAAATGATGCCACTCCACCTATACAGGCCACTGTCGGATGAAAACAAGGGGACACCTGCCTCGTTCTGAAAAAAAAACCCCAATATTGTCACGTGGGAGGTTGTTGCCATGCCGTGGCTTTTGACGGTGGCGACCAGAATAAAAAATGGCCGCGCCCGTTGCCAAGGAATGCACGCTCGTTGTTGATTGGTTGGTATCCGCCAAAGTGGTCAGACGTCACGAACAAGCCCCCATCTGCTCCCAGTCACGGTTAACACAACGCATATCCCTATCACAAGCAAGAATGTGTTAGACTATTATTCCAATGGGATTGTCCTGGCAATGTTTAGTCAAACAGAAACCGTCGTAGCAAATCGTGGCTATGACCGCCGTATGATGATTTTTTTTTTTCGAACTGAGGAACTTTGAGAGCATGCATTGTACATAATAGTTCCAAAACCAGCCTCAGTACATTTCGGTGCTCGTGTCCTTAGGAAAGACATGCACAGTGTCACAGCTATTGGCCTAATCAATCTCGAAAAGGTTATAGAGGAAAACGGAAGATCCAGTTACGATCGAAACGTCAGGCCACCAGACTTGTGGGCGTATATTATGGTAAATCTAGTCCGTTTGCAATTTCATTCATATTACTCAAGTGTTGATCCATTCATTCAAAAAGCGATACTGCACCCAAGTGTATCTTTCACAAAGTACTGTTTTTTGAATGAATGCACTTTTTGGAATGGTCACGTGCGCGGTATAGATACATCTTTTTTGGCGCAGATTGGAGCAGTCAATTAGCTGCCATAAATATTGCATCAACACATTAGGCTTGGGCCCCCAGTACGCGGATTCAGCCCCGCATATGCATAATTAACCAAACAACCGGTGGCCGGTTATATTATAAGTGGGAGCTGCATGAGAAGGCGAGCCGGTCCGGAGTGGAGCAGAGAGTTCTCAGTCCAGGGGATCGATCGGCAAGGGACTGGATCGATACGACCTTGGGCAAGACCGTCTCCCAGTCGATTCTGCCACTTTATTTGTTTGTTTTTCTCTCCCCCTTTCCCCCCCGTGGGAGTGCACTGGGCGGCCCTCGAAATGAGAATGTGTTTTGGCGTCGTTCCGAGAAAGGTGACAACAGGACGGCCAGACAGACACCGCGGACAACAACATAATTATGGATAGCAGCAACTGCAGCAACTGCAGCAGCAGAAACAACAGCAAACTACAAGAACCACACGTCGAGCAACAATCGGCATTTATCGACAACATCAACCAAAAAACAGTAGGGGGCCTAACGGTAGCATCGACCGACAAAAACGAAAGGCGGCAAAACCTGAAAAACACACTGATACCAACACCATCAACACCCGACAGCATCATCACCAATAATCATCAACATATCCAATAACATCGATAGCAACCATTCAACGATATTAACGATATAACCTTACCAACAGTACTGAACATTGGTAATATCAATACCACCAACAACAACAACAACCATTTTAACAACATTGTCAACAACTTAAGATGCATTTATTAATGATATTTGTTTCCTTTATTCAACAAAATTGATAACCTGACGTTTGGATCCTAGCAGGCTCTTTCTCAAAGGCAGATTCTGACAGATTAGGAGGGCAGACTGGCTGTCTGGCTGTCTGGCTGTGTCCGGATGTATCGGCTACGGCTCTAACTATAATTATACAAGAGTCTATGGAAAGCCACTGTCTTGTGGCAACGGGCGATCCCCATAGACGTGGTGAATATTCCGGCCGTAGCCAATTAAATAGGACCCTCCGAACTGCTGTGTGCATTCCCATTGGCCATGGCCGAAAATAATTAAAAATAATATATTATGTTGGGATTGGCTTGAGGCTTCCATAGAATCTTGTGTAATCTGAAGCCGCATTTCGAACGCGACATTGGTTCGCATCCGGGTGCAGCACACAAAATCCACACCCCTTTTTCATAAGGGGTCTTTGGAGGCCAATTAAGTGATACACTGTAGAATAATTGAAACTTAAGACAACCTGGGGTTTCACTCTTCAATTTGGTATGCCATTTGGACCATATCCGGCTTTAAATGTGGCCCTATTTATCTGTAGAAGTGGAGGGGTCCATCCCAAAATCCTTGCAGAAATTCGGCTTGGACGGCTACTCATTTCGGGGGTATTAATTAGCAAAAAGTCTAATCGTCCAAGGGCACTAAAATTGAAAAAAATCAGAGAGATGAAGGTCCAAAGTACATTTTAAGTATGAGAAACGTTTGTGTGTGAGATAATTGGCTTTAAAAGTGAGTTTTTTTGTACAGTGTTCAATGGGAGCTCGATTTAGTGTTTCTGCATCCATCCCATTGATCTCCATAATAAAGACTATTATGGAGATCAATGATCCATCCGCGTTTACGCCACAGCGCCCTCTAGCGGTAATAATCGATAGCCAGCACCCTCCTTTTGCGACTCACGTGTTACTGAGGAGTACCTGCTTGAAGTCTAGGAACCATACGCACAGTTGGTTCCTGTAGTTGACGAAGAAGTTCACGTGTGCGTGGGAAGCCGGTCGCGAAAGACTGGTTAGTTTGACTTTTAATAATATAACTTTGCTTTTGTTTTAAAATGTAAAAGTAAACTGAAAAGAGTTGCGACTGCTCGTTCGGAGTGATTTAGGAACGTTTGTTTGTACTTGTGTTATTTAGTTTGTCGAGGGTGAACTGCTTTTTGACGTCTTTGGGCTGTCGATTTATTCGAAACAGGCTGATGCAATCACTGGTTAATACATTTTAATGATGTATTTGTAATGTAATGGCTGGCTTATCCGTCCCAATCCGCCCACACGCTGCCCGAACTTTCCAATAACCCCAGATGCGGTTGAAGTTTTTCCAAAGGGATTGATTCATTCACAAGGAGAGGAATTTGTCCAACTTACACTTACACTTAACAGTTACAGTTGAAAAGATTTGGCCTGCATGAACTGTTCGTCTGTTGAGTGTTGTCATGTTGAAATTAATAACAATATGGGCAGTGTTACTGTTACTGTTAGTGAACATAACTACATCATTATGTATATATATCGAGCCAGCTACCGGCGCCCCCCGTGCCACAAAACCTATTCAACCGGACCCTCACTTAGCTGGTGTACGTTGCTGGTTGCTGCATTCCATGCATTGATTACATGTGCATACCGGATACCAGTGCAGTGCACGGACGGTGACGTCTTTTATTTCAGTGAACCTGTCTGGTTCCCCAACTTCTATGTGCATTACCTATAGGATAACTGCACTGCTGCCGCTGTGCACTAGCGAGATCGCGCGCATCGCCGAACCCAAACACCCACCCACCCAAACACGCACCCACCCACCAACAAAAACACCCAATAACCCACCCACCCACCAACCCAAACACCCACCCACCCAAACACGCACCCACCCACCAACAAAAACACCCACCCACACACCCGTCTATTCCTCCATTCACCCGTCTATCCATCCATTCATTCTCTCCCGCTCCTTCCAACCCTCCCAGGAGCCAGGAGTTTTGACACAGCAGCAGCAGCAGCAGCAGCGATGGAGAAGATTCAGCTGGTTGTCGACCCCATCGACTTTCCCAAGGAGGAGGAGAAGATCCTGGAGCTGTGGAAGCGACTGGACGCCTTCCAGACCTCGCTCAAGCAATCCAAAGGCAAACCGCGGTAAATGTTCCCACAGAAAACTTCCGAAAAGTGAACAAACGACGGTACCAAGTTGCCGCACTCTTGAATGATAACCCGAACCCCATGTGACCCTTTTCCCTTGTGCTCCTCTTCTGCTGTGCAGCTATACCTTCTACGATGGTCCCCCCTTTGCCACGGGTCTGCCCCACTATGGACACATTCTGGCTGGCACCATCAAGGACATAGTGACCCGCTATGCTCACCAGAGCGGCTTCCATGTGGACCGACGGTTTGGCTGGGACTGCCACGGTCTGCCTGTGGTAAGAAGACCTTCATGTCCTCCCCCTCGTTCTTCTCTTCTTCCACTTCCTCCTCTTACTCTCCCTCCTCTTCCTCTCCCTCTAAATAGCTCTTTCTTTCCTCTCCCTGCTTTCCCGCCTTTTCCCCTCTTCTTCCCCATCTTCATCCTGTTCTTCCTCAGCCTCATCCTCTGCCTCGTCCTCTTCCTTTTCTTCCTCCTCTTCCTGTCCCTCCTCTCCCTCACCTCCCTTTGTTCCCTCCTCTTCCCCTTCCTCCTTTCCTTCCTCTTCGTCTATCTGTGCCTCATCATCCTCCTCTTACTCTTTTTCCTCTTCTTCCTCTTCCTCCTCTTTCTCCTCTTCCTCCTCTTCCTCCTCTCTATCCTCTTCCTCCTCTTCCTCCTCTTCCTCCTCTTCCTCCTCTTCCTACTCTTCCTACTCTTCCTAATCTTCCTTCTCTTTCTCATCTCCCTCTTCTTCCTCCTCTTCCTCCTCTTCCTCCTCTTCCTCCTCTTCCTCCCCTTCCTCCTCTTCCTTCTCTTCCTCCTCTTCCTACTCTTCCTAATCTTCCTTCTCTTCATCCTCTCCCTCTTCTTCCTCCTCTTTTCCTCTTCCTCCTCTTCCTCCTCTTCCTACTCTTCCTACCCTTCCTCCTTTCCTTCCTCATTTTCCTTCTCTGCCTCATCATCTTTCTCTTACTCCTTGTCCTCCTCCTCTTCCTCCACCCAATCAATTCTCCTATCACCAGCGTGGTCTTCTCTCTGTCTCTCTTCACCTCTCAGGAGTACGAGATAGACAAGACACTGGGCATCAAGGGACCCGAGGACGTTGCCAAGATGGGCATTGAGGCTTACAACAATGAGTGCCGTAAGATCGTCATGCGCTACTCAAGTGACTGGGAGGTAAACAGGACTGCACACTTTTACAGCTGCTTCCTGCTGATCCTTATTAGTGTCAGAGTTAGTGTCATGGTTAGTGTCAAAGTTAGTGTCAGGGTTAGGGGCAGGGTTAGGGGCAGGGTCAGGGTTATAGGGTCAGGGCTATAGGGTCAGGGCTATAGGGTTAGGGCTATAGGGTCAGGGCCATAGGATCAGGGGTATAGGGTCAGGGCTATAGGGTCAGGGCTATAGGGTCAGGGTTGGGGCCATAGGGTCAGGGTCATAGGGTCAGGGCCATAGGGTCAGGGCTATAGAGTCAGGGCTATAGGGTCAGGGCCATAGGATCAGGGCTATAGGGTCAGGGCTATAGGGTCAGGGCTATAGGGTCAGGGCTATAGAGTCAGGGCCATAGGGTCAGGGCTATAGGGTCAGGGCTATAGAGTCAGGGCCATAGGGTCAGGGCCATAACTGTTCTGATTCAGGTTTTTTTGCCACCTTCCTCTTCCTCTTCTTGGAAACACCAAATCCACAGAAGATCACTGCATGGCGTTCTTTGCAGATTTCTCGAGAAAACAGCATAAGATCTTTCAGCCAAACCTGGTCGAAAACAATAAACCCCATTGGTACAGCAGCTACAGCATTGCATTATAGATAACGTTTGATTTTGCGTCCGAGGAGAATGTAATTCACTGAGGGTTTTGGGGATTAAACAGGTTTGCCAATGTTTCTTAGGTTGCTTCATAGATGTTGTGCACTGAGAACGACTGAGTGTGCTGAGGTGGCTTTTTTTTACCTCTCTCTCTCTCACTCACTCTATTGGGTTTTCCTTTTGCAGTATATAGTGACACGCCTAGGCCGGTGGATTGACTTCAAGAAGGACTACAAGACGCTGTACCCGTGGTTCATGGAGTCCATCTGGTGGGTCTTCAGGCAGCTGTTTGACAGCGGTCTGGTCTACCGCGGTTTCAAGGTGAGGGTCGTCCCTGGAAAGGAGGCGGTAACTCAACGTTTCGGGCTGTGCGTGCTCTGCCCGTCATCAGGAGACACTCTGATTACGGGCAGAGCACACACTGCCCGAAATGTTGAGTTACCGGCTTTTTTCAGAGCCACTCTATGTCACAAGAGAAATGTGTACATGGTGTCATTGCGAACCTTTCACTTAACAAAATGCATAAATACAAAAAAACGTTGAGGTATTAAGGTCAAGCAAGGAGTTATTGAAAGTGTCAACGCCAGATATTGTGCAAGTTATGTGATCAGGAAGAATGTTCCAGACACGAACCGTGCAATGAGTGAAGCTTCTGTCCTATGAGTTGGCCCTAGCATCTGGTGCGATGGTGATGAAGTGACTTGCCCCTGTCACACATTTCTTCTCTGCTGGTCACCTGACTAGTCACCCTGACTAGTCACCCCCTCCCAGTTCTATTTGTCAGCCTTGGCTGGAAGTCTACCACCAATAGGGATGGAGGCTCATGGCTTGCTTCAGACTAGTCACCCCTCCCAGTTCTATTTGTCAGCCTTGGCTGGCAGTCTACCACCAATAGGGATGGAGGCTCATGGCTTGCTTCAGACTAGTCACCCCTCCCAGTTCTATTTGTCAGCCTTGGCTGGCAGTCTACCACCAATAGGGATGGAGGCTCATGCCTTGCTTCAGACTAGTCACCCCTTCCCAGTTCTATTTGTCAGCCTTGGCTGGCAGTCAACCACCACTAGGGATGGGGGCTTATGCCTTGCTTCAGACTAGTCACCGCTCCCAGTTCTATTTGTCACCCTTGGGTGGCAGTCTACCACCAATAGGGATGGAGGCTCATGCCTTGCTTCAGACTAGTCACCCCTCCCAGTTCTATTTGTCAGCCTTGGCTGGCAGTCTACCACCAATAGGGATGGAGGCTCATGCCTTGCTTCAGACTAGTCACCCCCTCCCAGTTCTATTTGTCAGCCTTGGCTGGCAGTCTACCACCAATAGGGATGGAGGCTCATGCCTTGCTTCAGACTAGTCACCCCCTCCCAGTTCTATTTGTCAGCCTTGGCTGGCAGTCTACCACCCATATGGATGGGAGCTTATGCTTGGCTTCAGACTTGTCACCCCCTCCTAGTCCAAGTTTACCAACTTCTCTCCTATGAGTTGGCCCTAGCATTTGGTATGGTGAGTGCGTGGTCAGGCGATGAAGTACCTTGCCCCTGTCACATGTCTCTTCTGTGCTGGTGGAAGGAGCAACATGTAAATCTGTGTTGGATATGTACAGTCACGTCATCCACTCACTGTCTCCTCCCCACTCTACTACACCTATCCAGGTGATGCCTTTCTCTACGGCGTGCAACACTCCGCTGTCCAACTTTGAGTCTGGTCAGAACTACAAGGACGTCGTGGATCCCGCAGGTATGGCTGTCTTTCAGATAGAACGCAGGCTTGCAGAGGGGGAGATCTCTCGACTCCCACCTCCACGACCTGGGTTCTGATCCCGCCCGGTGCAGTCGTGTCTATGGAGGCTTGTGCTTTGCCTCGGACTACCGTCAATTCCCAGGTATAACGCGCACCCATGTATTATGCGCACCCCCAACTTTCGCCTTCACCGAGTGAAAAAAAAAATTAAAAATCTGTGGCATGTATTGCAGATCTGCCTCCATAGTGGGAAGTGATCACCCTCCGAATAAAAAAAAGTACATTATTTCGAGCCTGGCCAAGGCGGAAAAAAAAGAAGAGAGCATACAGTGGGGAGGATCCTCACCCTCTGAATAAAAAAATCAATTTGAGCCCAAGTTACCTCACCATGACCCGGGAGAGTTTGCGGGGACGATGGATGAAAGTGCCATTGTTGAAATGTGATACAATGTAAGGTCGGCTTCCCTAAAAAAGTCTATTGACTGAAAAAAAAAATCTTGGCCATAAAACTTGAATATCCCACAGTGGGTAGGGATGATCGCCCTCCCAATGAAAACATCCATTTGAGTCCAAGTTACCTCGCCTTTGTGGAAAAAGAAACCACAGACAACTTGAAAATCTCACAGCGGGAAGGATGTCTACCACCAATAGGGATGGATAGACTAGTCACCCCCTCCCAGTTCTATTTGTCAGCCTTGGCTGGCAGTCTACCACCAATAGGGATGGAGGCTCATGGCTTGCTTCAGACTAGTCACCCCTCCCAGTTCTATTTGTCAGCCTTGGCTGGCAGTCTACCACCAATAGGCATGTAGGCTTATGCCTTGCTTATAACTACTGTAGTCAACCCCTCCGAGTTCTATTTGTCACCCTTGGGTGGCAGTCTACCACCCATAGGGATAGGGACTTATGCCTGGCTTCAGACTTGACGCCCCCTCCTAGTCCAAGTTTACCAACTTTTAAAACAAATCCTAGCCCCTCTGCCCATTACTGGCACCTCCATTAGCCTGCAAATTATGATCCGAGGAAACATGTCCTTTTTTTTGGTGGGAATAATTCAGTGATCATCAACTTCCCCCTGGATGAGGACCCCAAGGTCAGCGTGATCGCCTGGACAACCACGCCCTGGACGTTGCCTAGCAACCTGGCCCTCTGCGTCAACCCCGGCATGGACTATGTCAAGATTGTGCACAAGAAGGATGACAAGGTACCGGCCCCCCATAGACATATAGAACCCATAGAAGGACAATAGCGTGCACCAGACTGAAATGCCATGGAGGTTGCCATCAGCACAAAAGTATGGGCTCAAATAAAGAGTGCCGCCATGCATGTAAATTATATAGAAAAACCACATACGTGCGTGAGGGTCGCTGCTTAGCATCATGGAGCCCTGGGCAAATTTGAACGTGTGACACTTAACAGAAATGCGTGGCAGTAAACTTTACTTCCACCAATACTTTGATGCTAGTCGGGTTCCCCATGGCATTACAGTATCCTGACGTCGTTTCTATAGGCTATATATGTGTATGACCAGCCCAAAGTTTGACCGGTTTACCTGCAGGCGGTCTGACGTTTCGATCCTAGCAGGACCTTTCTCCATTGAGAAAGGTCCTGCTAGGATCGAAACGTCAGACCCTCCTCAATTTTGACATCTCTTTTGAGACTGAGTGTGGCTCTGAAAAGAGCCAGTAACTGAATGTTTTGGGCAGTGTGTAGTGCCCATCGTCAGGAGACTGGTGGATTCAAACTGTCATCGGTGCTCCAGTGCTCATGGCAACATTTATAAGCACTGGTGGAATCCAGCAGTCTCCTTACGACGGCCAGCGTACACACTGTCCGAAACGTTGACTTACCGGCTCCTTTCAGAGCCACACTCCGTCTCAAAAGTAGATGTGTTAGATGGTTGTGAGTGTGGCTCCTTTCAGAGCCACACTCCGTCTCAAAAGTAGATGTGTTACATGGTTGTGAGTGTGGCTCCTTTCAGAGCCACACTCCGTCTCAAAAGTAGATGTGTTAGATGGTTGTGAGTGTGGCTCCTTTCAGAGCCACACTCCGTCTCAAAAGTAGATGTGTTACATGGTTGTGAGTGTGGCTCCTTTCAGAGCCACACTCCGTCTCAAAAGTAGATGTGTTACATGGTTGTGAGTGTGGCTCCTTTCAGAGCCACACTCCGTCTCAAAAGTAGATGTGTTACATGGTTGTGAGTGTGGCTCCTTTCAGAGCCACACTCCGTCTCAAAAGTAGATGTGTTTTAGATGGTTGTGAGTGTGGCTCCTTTCAGAGCCACACTCCGTCTCAAAAGTAGATGTGTTAGGACTCTTGTCAAAGAGATCATCGGTTGTGTATCAGATGATTTGACCCGTCCCATGTCGTTTCCACCGGATAGCCATCGTGAATTTTTCACCCCAGAGTCCAGTACAATCGGCTTTCTTCCGGGGGATATTTTATCGGTCGGATGTATTCAACCGGCACTCAACCGATGATCTTTTTGACAAGAGACCTGACATGGTTGTCACCCCAAGCCTCCAGCTTAGTATTTCCACCACGCTAACCTTCAAGTCTTCTCCATCGTATACAATATTGCCAGTGCCGCAAATCGGCATCTAGCAGATTGGGATTGGCTATTGGCTGTTGGTTTTGAGACAAAGAGATTTGTGAGAGATGCATTTGTTGTCATTGAATGTGTTTACGTTTTCCTGTAGATTTACATTATGATGGAAGCCCGGCTATCGGCGCTGTTCAAAGGAGAGGATGAATACGAAGTCCTGGACAGGTGAGTGAAAAAATAGTGCCATTAAAACAATAGTTCCGGCACCCAAAGTAGGCCACCACTTAAGTGCTGTATAGCTCAGGTGGTAAGAGCACGGAGATCACGGGCTCACAAATTTTCCCAAATTGTCTAAAAAATTCCCGGTTTTCTTTGGCTTTGTGTGTGTTAAGATCAAACAAAAAGTTCCAGTACTGTCATCGAGCACCATGGTACAAAGCAAATTGAAATGAGTAACGGCTTGGGTCAAATTCTTTGGCTAAGTCTTCAAGTCGCGTGTAAGTCTATGGACACTGCTAGCCAGTGGCTGCGGCTTATTCCCACAGGCCTGTGTGTGCGTATCTGACTTGAGGATTCAAATTGCACACAGGTCTGTGTAAGCCGCTAGCCTAGTGATGACCGCAGTGAATCCCCCTTGTGTGCATTGGCCCTGGGCAAATGCCAAGGGGGACGCTGTTGACGACATGCAAGGAATTCGCCCAGGGAACGAGATCTATGAGTCCTCAGGCTGTGTGTGTCAGTTTGTAATGATTTGCACCAGATGTGACAATGCAGTCCTCGTTGATGATGTGTTTTTATTCTTTCTCCTCTTAGGTTCAAGGGCAGCTCGTTGAAAGGCAAGACTTACAAGCCCCTCTTTGGCTATTTTGCTGAGGTAAGATTGAGGCAATCAGTCAGAAAATAGTGAATCTGTATCTACACCTCCTCCTTTTTCCCACTCTTGGCTCTTCACCTATCAAGAACTCCCTTGAGAAAGGTCAAAATGTCAGGCCCTCTACATTTTTGCCATTCGGTCAGCACCATGATGGTATTACTCTCGGGGAAGAATTGTTTTTTACACCCGGCAGGTTTTCACGCCAAAGTGGCTAGTTGGATTTTGAGGTAGGGGTCTGAGATTCAAATCCTGGATTTTCTGCGGTCTAAATTTTTTGTCATTTTTTGTGTTTCTCCATCTTCTCAGCTCAAGAAGACGGGTGCCTTCAAGATCCTGACGGATGGCTACGTGACAGATGACAGCGGTACCGGTGTGGTCCACCAGGCTGCCTTCTTCGGCCAGGTGAGATGGATGGACCGGTGGCGAATATCGGCGTTTTCACCCCAAAACTCACCGCATCACTGCCGTGACCTCGGGCCCCTATTCCCCCCCCCCACCCACCACGCCAACCCCCCTGTGGTAGATTTGTATTGAGCTGGGTCTGAATGAAAGCCTCATGTTGACCTTGGTGATGACACTTTGACGAGTCGACCGTAGTGACTGCTGGCTAGGAGCCCAAACACTTTGCTTCACCGCCATGACCTCGGGCCCCCCCCCCCCCCCGCCATTTTCCCACCACGTTTACCTCCGCCTTGCATTAACATCAAGTTGAGTCCAATTGGGAGGATAGAGCTGACCCTGGGTCGACCTCATGATGATACTATGTCAGGGTGGTCATCATGGATGTGAGCAATTGGCCCAGAGCTCACCACAATGACCCTTGCCCACCATGTCGACCTCTGTCATAGACTTACATGAAGCTGGACAGAGATGAAAAACAAAGGATGCAATCGAATGCAATTGAAAACTACTGACAACATCCGGCCTAAATAGTTTTGTTTCTTTCCCTTTTTTTTTCCTTTTTTTTAATCGTCATCCATTTTGGTGGCAGGACGATTACCGGGTGTGCCTGGAGAATGGCGTGATCACCAAGGAGATGGTGATCTGTCCCGTGGACTCCAGCGGACGTTTCACCAGCGAAGTGACGGATTTTGCCGGACAACACGTCAAGGTAAGTCCCACCGTCCGACCAGTAAACCCCCCCCACCCTGTCTGGCCCTGCCCCTCCCATCCAGGAGTCTCTGGTCATCGTGCAGCGTCACAACCATTCCCATCCTCCAACTAATCCTCTATTGTTGGACGTCAGCAAAGAATGGTTTTCAAAGGTTTACAAAAATTGTGAGATTTGAAGGTTTGCATGGTGAGAATATCAGGGTCAATAGGTTTGCGGAGACACCATATAAATTCTCTTTTGTGAGTAAGTGTGGTTCTGAAAAGAACCGGAGGACCTCGACGTTTCGAACAGTGTACTCTGCTCGTCTTCAGGAGACTGCTGGATTCCAGCGCTTACTCACAAAAGAGAATTTACACGGTGTCTCCACAAACCTATTCATACAAAAATTGTCTTCAATTTTTTCGGTGTACATAGTCAAATCTGCTAAGTTAATTTGTACTTTAGGCTGGTGAGTATGCAGAATGGTTAGCTGTTTCTCACAACTGGACATTGCTTGCTGTTAACCACTGAGCTCCACCTCGGGCAAAAACTGACCCTCGCAGCGCACTTCACGGAGGCTCAGGTCAAAGAAGCACCTTCCTTCAGCCCGTCGTCAGAGCACACACTGCCCAAGACAAACGTTGAGTAGCCGGCTCTTTTTTTTTTCAGAGCCGCACTCTGACATCTCACAGGAGGCGATTTATGCAGTGTCGCAGCAAACCTTCCACGTCGGTTGTTTTTTTTTTTTTTTTTTTTTTTTTCCGCAGGACGCGGACAAGCAGATCATCAAGTGGCTGAAGAGCCAGGGGCGTCTGGTGGATCAGAGCACCTGCAAGCACAGCTACCCCTTCTGCTGGCGCTCGGAGACGCCGCTCATCTACAAGGCCGTGCCCGGCTGGTTTGTGCGAGTGGAGCCCCTGGTGGAGAAGCTCCTGGCCAACAACCAGCAGACCTACTGGTAGGTCTACCCCTCAGTGTAGTCTGGTCGGCGGTCGATACATCCGCTAGACCGGCCCATCTTAAAGCCCCTACACAACATTGGTCGAGGTCGATAAATAGCATCCGTACGTTGTCTGATCCCACATATGCATGAAATAGCACACCTGTGAAAATTTCAGCTCAATCCGACTACCGAGTCTCAAGAAAACGTGAAAACTGTTTCATTTGTTTCGTGAAAATGCAGCATTCAATGCCATCCTGTTCCGAAAAAATAGCTTAGATCTCGGTGAGATATAAACGAATTTCTTTTACTCTTTTCTCCAAAAATACAGCAATTTAGACAGAAATATTTCAGTGCGAGGTTTCTACCATAACCATCTTCAAACTGTATAAGAATAAGTTCCATGTAAATCTGTGAACATTTCTGTGAACATTTCACTTAGCCCTTAACCTTGAGTGGCTTTATAGCCTTGCTTTGGGCAGATTCTGCTTGCAGTCCCACACGTCCATAATTTATAGGGTGAGCGGGCTTTCTCCCATGCTGGTCCTACCCTGTGGAATGTTCTTTCTCAGGAAGTCCGTAGCATGTCCTCCATATCGGATTTCAAATCCTCTCTCAAAACATATTTGTTCGATCATAGTTTTCCTAATTAATAGTATATGTAGTCTTTTCTTTGATTCTGTATAATGTTGTTAAGCGCCTTGAGCGTCTTTGCAGACGGATTCTGGCGCTCTAGAAATGTCCGTTATTATTATTATTAAATTCTCCACACTCCAGCGCTCTCCACTGCCACTTCTAAGTGCTGATGATAGTTGGAATCCAGCAGTCTCCTGATGACGGGCAGAGTATACACCGCCCAAAATGTTGAGTCACCGGCTCTTTTCAGAGCCGCACACTCCCTCTCAAAAGAGATGTGTTACACGGTGTCACCGCAAACCTCCCACATTGTACAAGATGCACATAGAAGCATTGTCCAACAGATCTTCGCATGTTGCTCCCTCCACCAGTAGTGAGGAGACGATGTGACAAGGGCTAGACCACGCGCTCACCACACAAGAAGCTAGGACCAGCTCATTGGATAGAAGCTTGACCCATTGCACTGAGGGTGTCTGCTGTCGACGCGGGACCTTCGTTCAGTCAGTAAGCAGTCTGCACAAAAAAATTTAAAAAATTAAGTTGTTAACCCAGCACCTTCTGTTTTCTCTGCAGGGTGCCTGAGTTTGTGAAGGACAAGCGGTTTGCCAACTGGCTGCGCGATGCCCACGACTGGGCCGTCTCCAGGAACCGCTACTGGGGCACCCCCATCCCTCTGTGGGTCAGCGAGGACCTGGAGGAGGTGGTGTGCGTGGGCTCCATGGCAGAACTGCAGGAGCTGACCGGAGTCCAGGTCACGGACATCCACAGGGAGAGGTGAGTCCCGCTGCCAGACTCCGCAGTGGGCAGAGTCACTGAGCGGCCCAGCGCCAATTGACTCTACGGTCTGTTCTACACTATTTAGGTTTTTTTCTATTCTATATTTTAACTTTAACTTATACAATTGTGATGCTCTACTTGCCTAGAGTTTTACTGCTTTAGTCTGCAATGTCAATTGTTCTAGTTTATTGTGTTTATTGTTTACCATCCTATTCATTGCACCACGTATTGTATATGCTTTCTATTTGTATTGTAATATATTGTATTGTAATGTATTTCTTAGTATAGTTTTACTGTAATATCTTGTATTTTAATGACAATTTACTGTTACTTAATTTTAATCTTAAGCGCCTGGGAGCATTAACCACCCAAATGGCTTTGGCGCTATATAAATGTGCAATATTATTATTATTATTATTATTCACACGCGAACCTTGTTCTCGCTCACGAACCGCATGAACACGACCCAAGGAATGCTGCACTCGGAACAGGATCACACACCCCACCTCTCTGCCGGCGTTGTTCACGAACAGCCGAGAAATGTGCGCGCCCGAACTCGACCATCGATGAGGACAATACCCCTTGTTGAGTTGCAGACCATGGATCCGTCCTTCTCCGGCTTCTCTCGTTCCTGGACGTCCTTGTCTGAAGACAGACTCCTGTGTTTGAAGAGGGAAACAAAATGCTCAACTTCAATGGAATTTTTAAAAAAAATGTAGTTTCATGACACAGATAAGGCCTGATCCCAAACCAATCTTGTGGTTTTTTGTTTACAGGGCCCCATGAAACGGAGACTGGGGATGGGGCATGGGAGTGGGTTTTTTTTAGCACGTCCATCTGTGCTCAATTGTAACCGGGTCCTGTTGAAAAGTACTGATGGCTATTGTGGGTTTTGCTTTGGTTTTTTCCATTCTATGTTCAGTGTGGATAATCTGACCATCCCATCCAAGCGTCCTGGTAAGCCGCCACTGAGAAGAGTCAACGAAGTCTTTGACTGCTGGTTTGAGAGTGGAAGGTAGGTAGAGATCTCCACACATCACCTAAACGCGTGTTTGTTTTCACCTTTCCAATCAAACGATTGATTGTTTGCTCCCCTTTTTTTCTCTTCTTTTTTTCCTTCACTCCTACAGCATGCCCTACGCCCAGGTGCACTATCCATTTGAGAACAAGAAGGAGTTTGAGGACTCCTTTCCGGCAGACTTCATCGCCGAAGGCATCGACCAGACCAGGGGCTGGTAAATCACTATTTAACCACTTCGCGCCGGGACCTCCGAATCCGGAGCTCCGTTGGCTTGACTATGCAACGGGGCCCTCCGAATCCGGGCACCACTATTGTCCACATTCTAAACAAAGACTCTTTTCAGCTTAGAACAAAGCAATACGAATCAGTACAAAGACCCTTTTTGATGCAAGTTGCCACATGAATTGCAAGATTAGCAGCAGTAACTGTGCAATTGTGGGACTTTTACTGTGGAGGATCGAGGGATATCGCGCTGCCGCTGAAAGCACGCGGGGGACATTGTCTTTGCATGCCACACAGCCCAACGGTCGTCGGTCTAGCATTGGAATTCCTGTAATCTGTACATTCGGTTATGGCCGACCAACTCGAAGATTTGACTGCCTGGAGTGGTGGCTGGAGTCTGCGGTCAGGGATTGACAGCACCGTACACGCACACACACACAAGTCCGTTACGGTACATTGACGACGCACAATGGGCCCTTTTTCGAATGGATAATCTCTTTGACAAAAGCCACAATGACGTCCGAAATGTGCCAGGTTTTACTCTCTTGTACCCATCTATTTATTTCACAGAAATATATTGTTCCGATTGTTTTAGCGATTTTTGAAAATAATGCATTGTTCAAAAACCCCTGTATGGCGGTCATCTGCGCTGAAAACCCCCCCGGCGTGAAGTGGTTAAAAAAAAAAATATAACAAAAATGAAAAGTTGCTGTTGGCACATAAAATATCTGTGGCTTAACTTCTAAAGGCTACAATATATGAGTTTTTTTTTTTTTTTTATTCTCTTTCTCATTTCTTCTCCCCTCTCGTCTGAAGGTTTTACACCCTTCTGGTCCTGTCCACGGCCCTTTTTGACAAGCCGCCCTTCAAGAACCTCATCGTCAACGGCCTGGTGCTGGCCGCCGACGGCCAGAAGATGAGCAAGCGCAAGAAGAACTACCCCGACCCCATGCAGGTGGTGCACAAGTTTGGAGCCGACGCCCTCAGGTAGCCCAGAGACTGTCATTAACTCTGACCTTGCAAAGGGAAGGAGGGGGGGGGGAGGTTGAAAATATCCGCCAGGAGTCTGGAGTTTTTAGCATCAGTCTAGCGCAGTGTGACCTCACTGAACTGGTTTTCTGGACGTTTTTTTTTCAATGCACACGGTTATGACAAACGCCACTCAAGGATTACAGTCTAGGTCGGATGACAATTTTTTATTAATGATGGTAATAGTAATCATTCCTTTTTTATACAGCATTTTACATTAAATATCTCAAAATGTTTTGCCGATATTTCGACCCCTCACTGTCTCACTGACGCAATTTTTTTTTAAATGGCTTTGACACATCTTTGTGCTAAAACAATTGTCCATTTCTCGTCTCTCTATTTCTTTCTATCTCTTCCCCCCTCTATCTCTGTCTCTTTCATTTTCTCTCTCTCTCTCTGTCTGTCTGTCTGTCTGTCTCTCCCTCTCTCTATCTCTTTCTCTCTCCCACTCTCTCTCTCTACCTCTCTCTCCTTCTTTCCCTGTGTCTCTCTCTATCTCTTTCTCTCTACCGGTATTTCTATCTCTATCTTTCTCTATCTCCCTCTATTTTTCTCTATCTATCTCTCTCTTTATCTGTCTCTCTTTCTATCTCTTTCTCTCTCTATCTCCCTCTATTTTTCTCTATTTATCTCTCTCTTTATCTGTCTCTCTTTCTATCTCTCTCTCTCTCTATCTCCCTCTATTTTTCTCTATTTATCTCTCTCTCTTTATCTGTCTCTCTCTCTATCTCTCTCTGTAGGTTGTATCTGATCAACTCGCCTGTAGTGAAGGCGGAGACTCTTCGCTTCAAGGAGGAAGGAGTCAAGGACGTCATCAAAGATGTCTTCTTGCCGTGGTACAACGCCTACCGGTTCCTCATTCAGAATGTCCAGCGACTCTGCAAGGTGAGCACGCATGAGCAAAGGGGCCTGTGTCCCTACAGGCTTGGCACCCAGCTTCTTTGATGTTTGAATCTGTTGGCTACGGCTCCAGCCGATACACGAGTCTGTGGAAGCGGCCATCCAGTAGCCGCAGCCAAGTTGCCATAGTGTGGTGCGTTACATTCAGCCGCAGCCAAATTGCCATAGTGTGGTGCATTACATTCAGCCGCAGCCAAATTGCCATAGTGTGGTGCGTTACATTCAGCCGCAGCCAAATTGCCATAGTGTGGTGCGTTACATTCAGCCGCAGCCAAATTGCCATAGTGTGGTGCTTTACATTCAGCCGCAGCCAAATTGCCATAGTGTGGTGCGTTACATTCAGCCACAGCCAAATTGCCATAGTGTGGTGCGTTACATTCAGCCGCAGCCAAATTGCCATAGTGTGGTGCGTTACAATCAGCCGCAGCCAAATTGCCATAGTGTGGTGCGTTACATTCAGCCGCAGCCAAATTGCCATAGTGTGGTGCATTACCTTCAGCCGCAGCCAAATTGCCATAGTGTGGTGCGTTACATTCAGCCGCAGCCAAATTGCCATAGTGTGGTGCGTTACATTCAGCCGCAGCCAAATTGCCATAGTGTGGTGCGTTACAATCAGCCGCAGCCAAATTGCCATAGTGTGGTGCGTTACAATCAGCCGCAGCCAAATTGCCATAGTGTGGTGCGTTACAATCAGCCGCAGCCAAATTGCCATAGTGTGGTGCGTTACAATCAGCCGCAGTCGTTGGAAGTCGAGCGTGGCCCTCATCCAGCTGGATCTAGACCAATCCTTTTATTTGTTTGTTTGTTTTTTGTTGTCTTTTGTTATGAATGGAACTGCTTCTACCTCCTGTAAGGATAGCAATGAAGACCAACCTGAAGACCAACCAATTGGAGAGAGTTCTTAAGCTTTCATAGAATCTACTCCATAGTAGTTAATTCAATGAGGTTTTTTTTGCCCTTGCTCGACGTGATCAACACTGAGTGCTTAGTGCTTTGCCTAGTGCCTGATAAAAATATTTCAGGCAGCTCGGGGGGGATTCGAACCTGCGACTCCCGAATTCTAGTACGGACGTCTTAACCACTGGACCACCGAGCTGGTCGAGGTCGTGCGATGGATTCGAATAATGTATAGCTGCATAGTAGTTGTTGCCATGAAAGCCTCTCCACTTTTCCCAACTTGTTTGTTTTGGGAGGTTTTTTTTATTGCAGTGGCTGTTGTTACAGCAGTCGTCCGTATGGTTCCCTGACTTGATTGTATTTCGTCAGCATTGCAGGCTGGTTGAACCAGTCTATTAGCTGATAGTCTGGTTCCAAGAGCTAAACATCCTGACAAATACTGTGAAGTCAGGGAACCATACGGACGACTGCCGTAACAACAGCCACTGCGTTTTTTTATGAATGTTACCAAACACAAGGCCCCAAAAGGCCACTCAAGGTGAGGGCTAAAAGAAAATGTGATAAGGAAAAGAACCAGGAGCATACTAGATCAGGAGGAAGAAGGATGAGTGTTTATGTTTCGTTGGAATTCAGACAAGTCATAAGAAAGGCGGGAAGCAGGTCAGTCTTGTAAGTGCTCTCCCTGTAAAGTCGCCATCGTTAGCCAGTCAGACTATGGACACAGCGCTATTCTTGTCACATCCCCCCTGCAGGAGGAGGGCGTGACCTTTCTGCACAATGAGGACACCTTCCGGCCGTCGCAGAACTACATGGACCGCTGGATCCTGTCCGCCTGCCAGAGTCTGATCGGCTTCGTCAAACGGGAGATGGCGGGTGAGTCAAGGGGGGGAACGGGGGAAGATCTCAGTCTGGAATGACGGTCCGGACGATTCTCCGTCGGGACCGCCCAAACTGCACCCCAGATTTTGTTTTGGGGGGGGGGGGAAGAATTGTGGCTCTGGAAACCTTCCTCGTCAATCGTTTCCAGTCCTCAAAACAACTGAAGGCCGATGAAATGACAAATCTGCACGGCACCGAGCAGGGACCAATTTCATGGAATCTGTTACCGTCAGCGAAGAGTGTACTGGGCATAGAATCCCTATTGGTCACCGTAGTAATGCTGTCCGTCTAAGCCGTGAGAAAATGTGGATGAAGGGTCTTCGGACTATTCAACCACATGGTCTTAACATCCAGGAGGGTAATGACTAACACCATGCTTGCTTTCTGATAATCCTTCTTTTGTGTTCACTCCTCCACACTTCTCTCTTTGATCTTTCCCCCTCTTCTCACTAATCCCTACCCTACTCCTTGCCCTTCCCTTTGATCTCGCTCTACCAGCTTTCCTCTTTGTCCTTTGTTTCTCATCCGTGTTCTATTCACTCTCTTCCCCTTCCTTCGTGTACGTGTATCTGTTTTGTCCTTGTCTCTCTGCCTTTGAGAAAGGTCCTGCTAGGATCGAAACGTCAGGCCCACTAAATTTTTAGTAGCAGATATTCTTTGCTTATGGTTTGCGTAATTCAAGCGCTGAAAGTCTTGCTAACGGATTCCATGAAATAGAGATACCCTAAACGCTGCCCGTAAGCACAGAATTATGCCATAACGGATTCCATGAAATTGGAGCCTGAACAGAAGCAACCGTAGCTATTCTCGGCTACGACTGCCGAAACGCAGTCCTGTCATCGTTTGCCCGTCTTTAATCGGGTGAGAAATGAATAGACCGATTGCTCGACCAATGTTTACATGCCATCGCGTGACTTGTAGCGGGTATTTTTGCATCTCATTTGGTGCAGAACAGGAGTGTAAATGAGTAAAAGAAGACTATCATATCGTCCACATTCTTCTTTGTGCATTTTCATCGCTGCTCTGTGCAAAATGAGATGAAAGAAATACCCACTATAAGTCAGGTGACGGCATGTAAACAGTGGTCGCGCAATCGGTCTATCTGCGGTGACCTCAGCCTCCCCTCTGATTACGCCGTATGCCCTTTCCTCCCCGTCTCTCTCTCTGCCCAGCCTACCGCCTGTACACGGTCGTGCCCAGGCTGGTCAAGTTTGTGGACACCCTGACCAACTGGTACGTGCGTTCCAACCGCCGTCGGCTCAAGGTGAGGAATGCTGCACGACAGGCTTTCTGTTTTCCCACGTCAGTAATCTCTTCCGTTTGTGGGTTCGGGGCATGTTCTCGGTGTCCGATCTCGTGGAAGCTTTTTTTTTTGTGTGCCGCATTGGGTTTGGTTGCTCGAGCGGCCGTACGGAATTGGCCCCCCAAGTCAAACCACTGTGACTACGGGGTACCAGACTCGGTCATGCTCAGTGGCTAAGGCCCTGTCCGAATCTGTTGTCTAGAGCTACGGCTAGATCTTCGCTCCATTGGAAACACACAGGGATGCGAAGGCAATAGCCGTAGCCGTAGCTCTGGAAGCCCGTTTCGGGCGTGGCCTAAGAGTCCAACAGTGTCATCTGAACAAAGCACGAGTCATGGCATTCTCTTCAGTGAGAATACAGGGCACCAGACCAACTGGCCAACTGGCCATTCGGAAGCCCATTGAGAAGTCTGATCAGTCACATTCTCGTTATGATATGACGTTTGCATCATAGGAGGAGAATGCACATCAATTAGGGTTTGCCCTACTCGATGTAATAAGCACGTAGTGCTCAGTGCTTAGCCTGAGTGCCTGCCGAAAACAAACAATTGGGGCAGCTTGGTGCGGGATTCGAACCCACGACTCCAGAGCGGACATTTCAACCACTCGACCATCGAGCCAGTCAAGGTCGTGTGGTGGATTTGAATCTGTAGAGTGGCGGGTGATTCGTTGTGTCGTGGATATGATGTGATGTCAGCGCCGAGGAGAGTGTGTTTCCATGGGTGTTTGGTTTTTTTTGCCCGCATTCATCTCTCGCAGGGAGAGAGCGGCCGGGCAGACTGTGAGAGCGCCCTCCACACGCTGTTCAGCGTGCTGTACGGCATGGTGCGCGTCATGGCCCCCTTCACCCCCTTCCTGACGGAGCAGATGTACCAGAATCTCAGACACCTCCTGGACCCGCGGGCTGGCCAGGGCCAGGACACGGCCAGCGTCCACTACCTCATGGTGCCTCAGGCGAGGTGAGTCTGCGCCCCGGTCTCCTGTCCTCTCGTCGATCCCTCCGTAGTCCCCATCCCCAACCCTAACCCTAACCCTAACCCTACCCCTACCCCTACCCCTACCCCTACCCCTACCCCTACCCCTACCCCTACCCCTACCCCTACCCCTACCCCTACCCCTACCCCTACCCCTACCCCTACCCCTACCCCTACCCCTACCCCTACCCCTACCCCTACCCCTACCCCTACCCCTACCCCTACCCCTACCCCTACCTCTAACCCTACCCCTACCCCTACCCCTACCCCTACCCCTAACCCTAACCCTAACCCTAACCCTAACCCTACCCCTACCCCTACCCCTACCCCTACCCCCGTGATGTCCCTGCAGTCCATTTCCACCAAGATGAGCTCGAGCCTCGGCCTCATCGAATTGCTATGGCCACGACCCCTCCTCCAGTTTGCCCACAGCAGGCCTATCAGGAGTTGCTACTAGTCAAGAGTGGTGCAGAATTCCAGGTGGCTGCATGAACAACAGTGCACGCAGTCCAACCTTTAATATGAATATGCTGATCTCCACTCAGTTCACCGCCATTGATCTCTCTCTCACTGTCTATGTCTCTCTCTCTCCCTCCCTCTCCCCTCTCTTTCTATCTCTCTTTGTCACTCTCTCTCTCACTCTCTCTCTCTCCCTATCTCATTATTTCTCTCACTCTCTCTCAATTTCTCTTTCTCTCTCACCCTCCCCTCTCTCTTTCCCTATCTGTTTCTCTCTCTCACTCTCTCTCTCTCTCACTCTCTCTCATTCTCTCTCTCACTCCCTCTCATTCTCTCTCACTCCCTCTCTCATTCTCTCTCTCTCTCACTATCACTCTCTCCTCTCCCTCTCTCTCACTCTGTCTTTCTCTCTCTTTCTCTCTCTTTGTCTCTCTTACTCTCTCTTACTCTTACACACTCTCTCTCCCTCTCTCCCCTTCTCTCTTACTTTCCCCCTCTGTCTGTCTTACTCTATCTTACCCTCTCTTACTCTCTCTCTTACTCTCTCCCTTTCTCCCTCTCTCTCTTACTCTCTTTCTCTCTCTCTCTCTCTTACTCTCTCTCTTACCCTCTCTCTCTGTCTTTCTCGCTGTCTTACTCTCCCACTCGCTCTTTCTCTTAACTCTCTCTCACCCCTCTCTCTGTATTACTCTCCCCCTCTCTCCCCCTCTCACTCACTCTATCTCTCTCTCTCTCACTCTCTCTCTCTCTCTCTCACTCTCTCTCTCTCACTCTCTCATTTTTTGACGTGCTTAACGTGGTGTCGTTGTTCGTTATCTTATATGTAAATGTTTTTGGTCTTAATGTATACGTAATTTAATTTAGACTTAATTTAATCTAAGATAGTTGTCGTTTTTTTGTGCACTGACCTCATTGCCCCTTTGTTTTTGCCTAAGTTGTAAATAAAGGTTTATTGCAAAATTCAAAATTCTCTCTCTCTCTCACTCTCTCACTCTCTCACCCTCTCACTCTCTCACTCCCTCACTCCCTCACTCCCTCACTCCCTCCCTCTCTCTCTCCCTCTCTCACTCTCTCACTCTCTCACTCTCTCACTCTCTCACTCTCTCACTCTCTCACTCTCTCACTCTCTCACTCTCTCACTCTCTCACTCTCTCACTCTCTCACTCTCTCACTCTCTCACTCTCTCACTCTCTCACTCTCTCACTCTCTCACTCTCTCACTCTCTCACTCTCTCACTCTCTCACTCTCTCACTCTCTCACTCTCTCCCTCTCTCACTCTCTCACCCTCTCACTCTCTCACTCTCTCACTCTCTCACTCTCTCTCTCTCTCTCTCTCTCACTCTCTCTCTCTCTCTCTTTATGCCAGGGAGGAGCTGACTGACAGCACCATTGAGAGGGCCGTCAGCCGAATGCAGAGTGTGATAGAATTGGGCCGCATCATCCGGGACCGCAACACCATGCCCCTCAAGTACCCCCTGCGGGAGGCCGTGGTCATCCACGCTGACCAGGAGTGCCTGGACGAAGTCATGTCCCTGGAGGAGTACATCAAAGAGGTCAGTGGTCAGCGGGCAGTGGTTGCAGGCCAGTCGCCATCTGCTAGTGGTCAGTGGCTAGTGATCAGCTGCCTTTGGCCAGTGGTCATTGGTCAGTGGCCATCTGCTAGTGGTCAGTGGCTAGTGATCAGCTGCCTTTGGCCAGTGGTCATTGGTCAGTGGCCATCTGCTAGTGGTCAGTGGCTAGTGATCAGCTGCCTTTGGCCAGTGGTCATTGGTCAGTGGCCATCTGCTAGTGGTCAGTGGCTAGTGATCAGCTGCCTTTGGCCAGTGGTCATTGGTCAGTGGCCATCTGCTAGTGGTCAGTGGCTAGTGATCAGCTGCCTTTGGCCAGTGGTCATTGGTCAGTGGCCAATAGTCTATGGTAATCGGCTATTGATGAGTGGCCAATAGTCAATGGTAATTGACTATTGGCAACGGTAGTTGGCCATTGATCAGTGGCCAATAGTCAATGGTAATTGGCCATTGATGAGTGGCCATTGGCCATTGATCAGTGACCAAAAGTCAATGGTAATTGGCCATTGTTCAGTGGCCAAAAGTTAATGGTAATTGGCCATTGATAAGTGGCCAGTGGCCATTGTTCAGTGGCCAAAAGTCAATGGTAATTGGCCATTGATAAGTGGCCAGTGGCCATTGTTCAGTGGCCAAAGTCAATGGTAATTGGCAATTGTGAGTGGCCAGTGGTCATTGGTCAGTGGCCAATAGTCAATGGTAATCGGCCATTGATGAGTGGCCAGTGATCAGTTACTTTTGGCCAGTGGTCACCAATAGTCAATTGTAATTGGCCATTGATAAGTAGCCAATGGTAATTGGTCTTTACTTGATGGTCAATGGTAATTGGCCTTTGATCAAGGGCCATTGACCAGTGGCCTGTGATCAGTAGCCAGAATTGTATGAGATGAAAACAAGTCTGATCAGTCATTATGAATAGTCAGAGGCGGGTGTAGGGATTTTAGAACAAAATATTTGGAAACATCTTCCCAGTACAGTATTGAAATTAAACGTGTCTCGGACTTGAAAATCAACCTTTGTGACTAGACCTAGATGACTCGGGTACTCTGACTCGATACTTGGTGACTCGAACAAAAGTCAAATAATTCCCACTACCTCTTCAACCCACCCCCCACCCTCCAATAGGAGCTGAACATCCGCCAGGTGACCACCTCCCAGGACAAGGACCGCTACGGTGTGTCCCTGCGGGCGGAGCCCGACCAGGCCGTGCTGGGCCGGCGCCTGAAGGGCGACCTGAAGGCGGTGGCCCAGGCCGTGCGCGCCCTGAGCGACGCCCAGCTGGAGGGCGTCCGTGAGGCGGGCAAGACAGAGATCCTGGGCCACGTCATCCAGGCGTCAGAGCTGCGTTTCAGCTACGCCTTTGCCCCCAGCAAGGACGGGCACAAGGCCCAGTACGAGGCCCACTCGGACAACCAGGTAAGCTCTCAGTCTCGAAGCTAAGCAAGCTTCAAAGCTAAGCAAGTTTCAAACTTCGAAGCTAAGCAAGCTTCAAACTTCGAAGCTAAGCAAGCATCAAAGCTAAGCACACTTCAAAGCTAAGCAAGCATCAAAGCTAAGCACACTTCAAAGCTAAGCGAGCATCAAAGCTAAGCACACTTCAAAGCTAAGCAAGCATCAAAGCTAAGCAAGTTTCAAAGCTAAGCAAGCTTCACAGCTAAGCAAGCATCAAAGCTAAGCACACTTCAAAGCTAAGCAAGCATCAAAGCTAAGCAAGTTTCAAAGCTAAGCAAGCTTCACAGCTAAGCAAGCATCAAAGCTAAGCACACTTCAAAGCTAAGCAAGCATCAAAGCTAAGCAAGTTTCAAAGCTAAACAAGTTTCAAAGCTAAGCAAGCTTCAAAGCTAAGCAAGCTTCAAAGCTAAGCAAGTTTCAAAGCTAAGCAAGCTTCAAAGCTAAGCAAGTTTCAAAGCTAAGCAAGTTTCAAAGCTAAGCAAGCTTCAAAGCTAAGCAAGTTTCAAAGCTTAGCAAGCATCAAAGCTAAGCAAGCATCAAACTTGAAGCTAAGCAAGCATCAAAGCTAAGCAAGCATCAAACTTGAAGCTAAGCAAGCATCAAAGCTAAGCAAGCATCAAACTTGAAGCTAAGTAAGCATCAAACTTGAAGCTAAGCAAGCATCAAAGCTAAGCAAGCATCAAACTTGAAGCTAAGCAAGCATCAAAGCTAAGCAAGCATCAAACTTGAAGCTAAGCAAGCATCAAAGCTAAGCAAGCATCAAACTTGAAGCTAAGCAAGCATCAAAGCTAAGCAAGCATCAAACTTGAAGCTAAGCGAACGTCAGAGCTAAGCGAGCTTCAAAACTAGACGGGCTTAATGATTGAAGGCCTAATGGTTAATTGCTTGTGGCTGGTGCCCCCAACCCAGCAAAGACTATCTAGGAAGGTCGCCATCTCAGGGCTGGACAGCTCAGATGGTAAGAGTGCTGGTACGCAAAACCAGAGGTCTCGGGTTTAAGTCCTGGTGCAGTCAAAGTTTTCTTTGCCATTTTCCAAAAAAAATCAGACAGCTCTCATGGTGGTGCGACTGATAAATTGTCTAAACCAATTGCTTCTCCTGAAGGGTTTTTCCATTTCCCCCACTCTCTCCTTCTAACCCCTCAACCTTTGTCTCTTCCTTCGATCCGTGTCCCAGATTCTGGTTCTGCTGGACGTGACCCCGGACCAGTCCATGTTGGACGAGGGGGTGGCCAGGGAAGTCATCAACCGCATCCAGAAGCTCAGGAAAAAGGTGATCGTCAGTCCGCCCATTCCGCTCTCGGAAACTTTCTTGCAGAACTTGTGACTGACTCGTTTCAAACAGAAAATGAGAGAGCCAAACGTTTCGATCCCAGCAGGAACTTTCTCGAAGGTCCTGCCGGGTTACAAACTTTGAAAACGGGCCCTCGACAATGTTTAAATAATCGTTCATTTAACGTTCAGTAAGCTGTTTGCAACCTTTTTTTTCGGCAGTAGGATTTGAAATCTTACTGGGGATGGTCAGGGCATCCTGGCTCAAACATTGAGTTCTTTGCTCCCAGGCTACTTTGAGAACCACACCTCTTCTTGAAAGATGGTCTATATAATTTATATGGACTTTTTGCTAATTTTTTTTTTTAGACAATTGGTTATTTGCATCTAAATTAAAAAGTTCTTGTGAACCCTGGAGATATATACGACAGTTAAGGGTTGAATTGCTTCTGACTGGCGCCCCCACCTCTGCAAAGATTAGCTGACTATTTGGGGAGGCCGCCATCTAAGGGCTGGATAGCTCAGATGGTTGGAGCACTGGTACACAAAACCAGAGGTCTTGGGTTGAAGTCGAGGTCCGGTCAATGCTTTCCTTGCCATTTTTATTTATTTATTTCTATCTCAAAATTGAGTGGGCCTGACGTTTTGATCCTAGCAGGACCTCCTAGCATTTTGGTAATTTTAGTCAGTAAGCAGTTTGCAACCTTTTTGTATACCGGGGGTATCACTTTATTCATTTCTATATTGAATTTTTAAGTTTTGGGAAAAACCCTTCTTTGTTTTGGAGACTTTTCTTCATTTTCCCCCCCTCCTTGTCGCCTTTTCACCTAGATATTGTTAAGGCTTATTTTTCTCTTCTTCTTTTTGGCGGGGCTTGGTATACCAGGCCAAGCTGGTTCCCTCAGATGACATCACCATCTTCTACCGGGTGGAGCCTCCCACAGACCGCCTGGCAGAGATCATTCAGAGCCACACTGACTACATCCATGCCACCATCAAGCAGGCTGTGTTACCATTCCCTGTGCCTAATGGCAAGGAGATTGTCAGGGAGACATTCCAGGTGAGGAGGAGGAAGAGGAGGAGGAAGAGGAATAGGATAAGGAGGAAGAGGATAAGGAGGAAGAGGAGGAGGAGGATAAATAGGAGGAGGAGGAATAGGAATTGGAGGAAGAGGAGGAGGAATAGGAATAGGAGGAGGAAGAGGATAAGGAGGAAGAGGATAAGGAGGAAGAGGAGGAGGAATAGGAGGAGAAGGAAGAGGTGGAGAAATAGGTGGAAGAGTAGTGGATAAGACGCCTTGTATTGCACTGCAGATGTGTAAAGATATTTGCGTTAGTCTAACTGGTGAAAGATATCCACCACTTCACTCCAAGACCTCCAAATTTGGAGTTCCGGTGTTGTTGCTATGTGCCAGTGCCTCCAAATCCGGGCACCACTTTTGTTCTAAGTTTCTTTATTCAAAGACTTGTTTCACCCTACCACAAAGCATAAAGTAGCATGACAAAATGTCACACAGACGTCCAATTGAGCCAGGTTTGACTCACTTGTACCGTACATTTATTTCACTGCTATCTATTATTTCTGATTGTTTAAAGAAGTTTTTTAAGGCTTGGTTTCTTTACGGCTTGGTTCATGGAATAGCTTGTCTAGCAACGCCTGATGGCAAGATTGATTTCTCTCCACCCCCAACTTTAGCTGAAAGGAATCGAGCTGGAGCTGGTTTTCCTGGAGGGTCATGTCAAAGGGCAGGTGGGGTCAAAGGCGGTGACCTCCTCCGCCAAGCCCCCTTCTGGCGGTCCGGCGCCCTTCTGTCGGTTCGTCAACGTGGAGCTGTGCGACGCCGTGCCTGGTTGCGGGGCCGGGGCCAGCCAGGGCACTGTGCTTCTGGAGAACCCCAGGGGCGACTTCCCACTCTCCCTCTCGGAACTCAGCAAGCAGGTCCGGGTGATTTTTGGGCTGCCCGGACGCAAGGTTTTGCTGTATCGGTCAAGGAAGAGGTCTGATGGTGAGTGGCAGTTGGGTGGGGTAAGATTGGATTGGGATGGGATGGGATGGGATGGGTGTGATTGGGATGGGATGGGTGGGATTGGGATGGGATTTGATTGGGATGAGATGGGATGGGATGGGATGGGATGGGATGGAATGGGATGGGATGGGAAGGGAATGGGGTGGGATGGCAGGGCAGGGCTGGGTAGGGAATGGAAGGGATTGGATGGGATGGGAAGGGATAGGAAGGGAAGGGATGGGATGGGCTGGGCTGGGCAGGGCAGGGCTGGGCAGGGTAGGGAATGGAAGGGAAGGGATGGGTTGGGAAGGGATGGGAAGGGGCAGGATGTTTATGTTTTTGGAATGGGTGGTGTAGGAAGGGATGGGGTGGGATCGCATGGAGATTAATGTAACGATATTGGATAGGATTGAATGCGATAGGAAAGGAAGAGAACTGGGTCATTTTCAAAAATCCCACCAAATGTAATTGGACTGAAGGCATCTGGATGAACAAACCATCATGGTCTTGCACACACCCAAACAGTCAACCATCATTGCTGGGTTGTGGTGGGGGGGGGGCATCAGTCAGAATCAATTAACTATTATATCCATCCATATATCCCCAGTGACTCCATTTCCACATCCATAGGAAAGCAAACAGTTACAGTGTGGAGTGTGGTCAGGGTTGCAGACGCACAGCATGCCATCAGACTGGCTGGCAGTGCTGCCATCGTCCATCCTACCTCCATCAACCCATGCCTTCTCTTTCCCCATTTATCTTGCAGAGGTTACCGTGGACTCTACACCGGACATCTTTGCCCTGCACACAAGCACCCTGTACGCTTTTACCAAGTAACCCCACATCCTAATTTGAAGGACTGGTCATTGCACTGTCAAGGCAGGCGTTGGCCCTTTTTGACTCTAGTTTTTTTCAGGCAAACTAATTTTTAAAAATATGAAAAAAATTATTCCTTTGGAAAAGGAATTATCACCAGTGTATGACCAGTGTAAGTCATCTATTAATGTGTCCAGAAAAACACACAGATGTCAGTCTCAAGTCTATTTATCTTCATGCTAATTTGTGACCCGGCACAGCGACATGATGAATATCCCACCAAAACTCTTTTCGAGTAAACAACGCCTGAAGTCAAAGTATCTTCTCAATTCGATAACAAAATATAATTTTTTATTTTTTTTGTATTTTCGGAAAGATCATGTATTGGAGGATATTATTTCCAAAGGATTTTTCCAAAATCCGTCTCTAAATGTTGGAAAAAACGAGGATTTCGGGGGAGTGTTTGTGTACTGTTTTCATGAAAATGTAAAGTTCCTGCCTTTTTGAATGGCCGCTTTCGAGGAGTTTGAATGGTGCTGCTACATGTATAATTATTGCGTCTGGTACCAAATGAAAGAGCGAAGTCCCCTTGTACTATTTACAACAAAGTTCACACGGAAATAATTTTGATATCATTTGAAAGCTTAGTGATGGTATACTCTTTCACATCATTAGAAAATCTCAAAATCTCAAAAGTGGGTGTTATTCTTCATTATGCTGTGCCGGGTCACATTTGTTCCCTTTTTCGAGAGATGAAAATCAGGCAAGTCATAAGGCAAGGTTTTTGATTCGTAGAATAGTCGATAATTGGTAATCTGAATTGGATAGTGGTAATGATTGTGAATTTGACAGATTGTGACATAGCATTCAATGAGGCCCAAGTCCAACTCAACTTGGAATGGCAGCTGTGGGGGGACTGGAGGAGGGGGAGGCAGCATACCATAGCAATATGTATTAAGGCCAAGTTCAAGCTCAACCGTGGCTCAACTTTGAGTGAATGGGCTGTACCGGTAGTTGCGATTGAAGATGCCAAGAGAACTGTTCTACACAGTTTTTGCTTGGGTAGTTTTTCCTATCGGTTCAATACTTACAGACACTGTGAGTTTAGAATATAAATAAATTGTTGTCCACTAATTTTGTGTAGCTGTTTCTTTTGTTTTGTTTGTTATTTTTCTCAAAGGTCAGGGGTTATAATCATTTGAACCACTTTCTTCCATAGATTTTTAAAGTTTTTTCTTCAAGTTAATAGTAATTTTGAAAGAGAAATTCCATCTGTGGCAACAGTTCACTTAATTGCCTCAAAATGAGGCAGTTTGACATTTAAAGGCCCAATACAAAATTGGGAAGATCGGAAAACATCAATGTCAACAGATTTCCTTCTAATTTACACAGTTTGTAGATGGTCATGATAGAATACTCATGTTGAAATCTTACGGTCTGGGATGCTGAACTTCCCGAGAAATTTTCACTCAGACATCGACAAATAGTTTATTACTCGTGAGTAATAAACTATTTCTTACACTACTGAACGGTGTGAAAACCGTGATGGATTTTGGCCTTTTCTACTTTCACAGATCACCATTTGAGCTCAAACCTTCACAGGATTGCTTTTTTGGAATGTTTAATGGTTTAACTCACAAACTGTGGCAATCTTTTGACCTTTACCAATCTTGTATAGGTGCCTTTAAGGGCTTGGAATTAAAACTGGAATGAAAATTACCACTGTCGTGTTCTGTAAGATGTGTGAATGCGAAAGCTAAGAGATACGAATACTTCACAACAACACCAACGCAAATGCAAATTGCAAAGGCAGGCGATTTGTTTTTTAATTTGACAAAACAAATATATAGCAAAGTAAATTTGACAGGATCTGGACTTGAACCCGCGAGACCTCTGACTTAGATAGCGGCCTCCCCGAATAGTCAACTAATCTTTTCCGGGGTGGGGACGCCAGTCAGAAGCAATTCAACCATTAACTTCCATATACCTCTGGGGATCACGCCCCCGCTTTCATTCAAATGCAAACAACCATCAATGTTGTAAACTTGGCTACAGCAGCTCGGGGATCACACAAAGTGGATGCAGCTTCTTCTCTCTTATTTTTCTTTGAAACAAACTGGCCCTAGACTTTGAACCCGACTTTGAACCCAAGTTTGAAAGAGATTCAACTTCCCACTTGACTACACTCGGATATGTCTTGTTTTCCTGACGCGAAAAATGGAGACCGTTCAGGCCCGTCGTGTGCGCGTTTCGGGAACGGAAAGAAACATTAAACAGGAAAGGAAAATAGGGCACGCACAACCACCATCCAGCTGACCACGTGCAGAGCACAAACATGCCGCACGTGGAAATTACTCATCAGTATTTGTGATCACATTTGACCGCTATGAATAGTATCCTCCCCCTCTCTCTCTCTCTCTCCCTCTCTCTCCCTCTCTCTCACTCTCACTCTCTCTTTCTCCCCCTCTCTCTCTCCCCCTCTCTCTCCCCTCTCCCCCTCTCCCCCTCTCTCTCTCTATCCCTCTCTCCCTCTCTCTCTCTCCCTCTCTCTCTCTCTCCCTCTCTCTCTCTCTCTCCCCTCTCTCTCCCCCTCCCCCTCTCTCTCTCCCCCTCTCTCTCTATCCCTCTCTCCCTCTCTCTCTCTCCCCCTCTCTCTCTCTCCCTCTCTCTCTCTCTCTCTCCCCCTCTCTCTCCCCCTCCCCCTCTCTCTCCCCCCTCTCTCTCTCTCTCTCTCTCTCCCTCTCTCTCCCCCTCCCCCTCTCTCTCCCCCTCTCTCTCTCTCTCCCCTCTCTCTCCCCCTCTCTCCCCCTCTCTCTCTATCTCTCCCTCTCTCCCCCTCTCTCTCCCCTCTCCCCTCTCTCCCTCTCTCTCCCCTCTCTCTCTCTCTCTCCCTCTCTCTCTCTCTCGCTCTCTCCCTCCCTCTCTCTTTCTCACTCTCTCTCACTCTCTCTCCCTCTCTCTCCCTCTCTCCCTCCCTCTCTCTCCCTCTCTCTCTCCCTCTCTCTCACTCTCACTCTCTCTTTCTCCCCCTCTCTCTCACTCTCTCTCCGTCTCTCTCCCTCTCTTCCTCTCTCTCCCTCTCTCTACCCCTCTCTCGCTCTCTCTCTCTCTCTCTCTCTCTCTCTCTCTCTCTCTCTCTCTCTCTCCCTCTTTTCCTCTCTCTCCCTCTTCCCCCTCTCTCTCCCTCTACGCGAATGACCGCATGTTGTTCATTTTGTCTCGGATTCTTCCAGTCCGTCAATTCGTCACAATCTACCGCGGAATGACTCGTGACTCGGACCAAAGAGCAAGGAAACGGAACTGTGGTTCCACTTGCGAACTTCAACGGTTCCATGCGTGTTACCGACTTCCATGGCTTGTAACTTGACGATAACCGTAGAATAATTGGTTTTTGTATGACTTCCAATAAACTCCCTGAAAAAAATTATAAGCTTATTTCATTAGTCATGAAAACAGCAACAGCAGTAACAACAAACATCATCAGCAATAACAACAACGGCAACAACAATAACAACAACAACAACAACAACAACAGCAACGACAACAGTAACATGCATCATCGGCGACAACAACAACAACCAACTTCTAAGTGGAAGGTTGAAGGGGACACCATGCAACGCATGTCATTTGAGACAGTGTGTGGCTCTGAACAGAGCCACACTTGGTCTCAAAGGCGAGTTACCAGCTAGTAATTTCGGGTTACAGGTCTGGTAATGACTATACATGTACATCTGTTTCTGGACTTCTGTGTTTGTTGTCCCGATGATTTTGTATGCCTTTCCTGAACATGGCCGCGACAGCCCCTGTTCCTACGATGACTTTGGGGTCCAGGCAACGCTTTCGTCTAGGCCTAGTATAAGCTGTCGACTGAAGCCATGGTCAAAGCTCCCCCTACCCAACTTCCTGACAAACAGGCAAGCACCATCAAAATATCTGGTTACACAACGACTAGCATTACCTGACGGGAAAACTACAGGTCTTCGACAGTGTTTTTTTCTTTTTCGAACGGTAGATGGGGTTCCATTTAAAACTGCACGGGCGTGTATAGGAATTTGATAGGCGCGTTCACAACGGCCGAGATTGACAATTTGGTGTGCATTTTTAGAAAGCTATTAAAAGCTTTCGAAGCAAATAAACACCGTGTTGAACAGTGGCTTTTTTTATGACAACCTTCCTCGAAAGCCCTGGTAGGAATACAGCAGAACAGACTTTACGGTCTTGCAGGCTCGTGGTCGTGTCGTGATGACTGTTAAGAGTGGTCCTAACCCTGTGACGTACCTCTCCAACTGCCAGTTTTGATTGTTGCGTGTGCTGTGTTTTGCATAAGTATACGAAATGGTAGGTGACACCATGTAACACATGAGCCGGTAAACTCAACGTTTCGGGCAGTGTGTACTCTACCCATCGTCACGGAGACTGATGACGGACAATAAATTCAGAGCCACACTCCGTCTCAAAGGAGATCTGTAAACCTTCCATGCTTGCACTTGGTATATACTTCCACCATCTAAACTAAGGTTATTTCAGTTTTTTTTATTACAACAATTTCGTGTGGTGATCTATACAGCTACAGTTTCTGTTGTTGACAATAATTATTATTTGCTGTCAATGTTGCTCCAAAGGACTACCCGTGGTTAACTACTGGGAGATCGTGAAGCAGCTCCCTCCCAATGATCCTGTTAGTGATCATGCATAATGGTCGTAAAGTACTATATACACAACTGCTATAGGCCTAGTACTACTGTTAGTACTTGTATTATACTGCTGACTTAAATGACCCAAAAATGCCACTCTTACAAAGGTAGAAGGTTTAGCGTTTCGATCCAGTACTAGTGAAATCGACCCCAGGACCTCAAAAGATAATTTATGCGAGGAAGGTCCCGCTAGGATCTAAATAATTATAATGTTTAGATCAGCGTTACTTTTTAATAGTACTTCACCTCTTGTTAACAGTATCACAGCTCATAATTTATTCAGATGTTGCTGCCTCGTCATTGCCCCCCCCCCCCTCCCCGGCCGCCCAAAATAGGTTTCAGCCATAGCACTCATTGGTTTCAGCTGATCCGGGTGTTGTCCGTTTTCAAGGTCGAAAAACAATGGGCTCTATATATCCGCGGAGACCCAGCGCGCAGTGTGACGTCAAAACGTCGAAACCACAACGCGTCATGTGAAGGACGCGGCCGTACGATAACACCGCACGCGTCAATAGGTCACGTCACGGGATCGATGGAGATACGGGCCACGTGGCACTTTATACGCGGGCGTGATCCCAGACCATGCGTTATCAAGTTTGGCACGTTAATAAAAACCGAGCTAGGCTATATATATATACTCTTCACAATAATTGTTTGTTTATATCATAAATGAGAACGGGGCGTGATCTTTGGAGATAGGCCTATATACGACTTTTCATGCTTCTGGCTGGCGCCCCCACCCCGGCAAAGACGAGTTGACTATTTTTTGGAAGGCCGCCATCTAGGGGCTGGATAGCTCTGATTGTGCGAGCACTGGTGCGCAAAAGCAGAGGTCTCGAATTCAAGTCCCGGTCCAGTCAAAGTTTTCGTCGCCATTTGAGAAACAAAATTCTCAGTAAGTTCTCAGTAAGTTTTTCCTTTATTAATTTTGTTTGACTCTTCACGATGGTTGTTGGTGGAGTAGGGTCCAACAACAACGTTTTTTTTGCCGGCGCTATTTTTAAGAAAATGCCAGAAGTCGCCCTTGTTTTACTTCGGTACGGTAACTACAAAAGTGGTTTTCTTTCGGGTAAATGGGACCGACAAAATGGAACTGTGGGTACCCGTTTACACCGGCCGAGGTCCGAATATTGTAGGGCCTACCCGGTAATCCGTTTGACCAGCCCTAGTACGTACACTACATGTATAGTGCATTATGGGCAACATTCTCAGCCGCTAGATGCTTCCGAATTTATTGGCAACGGCTTGACATATCGCGCAAGTCTATGGGAGTTGTTCGCAGCCGGTCGGTGACATTTTGAATCAGAATCGTGGCTTCCATCATTATAATTACGTGTGTGATTCGAAGCCATTAGTCAGCAAATTCGCACAGGGTCGTATCCGTACGCGAACATAATATTTATACTAGACTGAGGAATATGAGGCCAGTCTCATTCGGGCGCTCAAAATACCAGCAAAGCTTCGCTCAATAAAAGCCAGGTTGCCAGCACAAGTTCTGCTGTTTGTTTATGCCTATGTAAAGCACCCGCACATGATTTTGAGAACGAGACAAACCACAGCAAGCGTAAACACGGAACAAGGTTGGCGGTCTCGTTTTATCCAGTGGATGAATTACTGCTGTCCGTGCAGGGCAGGTTTTCGTGTAGCCTTGTGGACACTCGTATTGCCCTTGGCATCATTGCAATTCGCAAGCACTCTACCGCGCTGTATACGAAGGTGATGGTTGGTTGACATGCATGCGCGCGCCGTCGTATCTATACCGATTTGGTAAACAAGGCCGAGCGAACATTGTTTTTTCCCTTTGTCTTCTGCGTGAAAAAAAACCCATTTTTTTGGGGGGGACTGTTTGGAGGGGGTCACATTGGTAGACCGGATGGTCTATTGATGACGTCCAATGACCTTGCGCGGCTGCGCTCCAGTAGACGTGGTTGCACGAGTTGGAGTGGTCTGGCACCCCGTGTTCACAAGTGATAGACTGGTCACAAAGGCCACATGCAGGCAGAATTATTTTAGCCACACCCAAATCGTGCGTGTTGCCGGCATTTTAATTGGTCAGTATTAGGTCGGGGAAGGCCAGGTCACAGCCAATGAAATTCAGGCTCCGGTGTTCAGTTTCTGGAATGTTCCACTTGAATCGTGGGAGAGATTTCGGGCTTTACTCTGGACCGGGCTGACCGGATACGGCATACAGAGCCGTAAAGGTCCTGCTATGATCGAAACGCCAGGCCCTCCTGATTTGGGATAGGCCCTACATGTATTTGCAACATTATTGCATATCACTCAAGGAGAGGAAAGCAACACATTTTCGTCAATTATTTAAGATATATAGACCGTGCAGAAAAAATTAAAAAGAACCCTCAGCCAATATTGATGACCTTTAATGTTTGACCCCGAACCAGAAAAGTGCACGAGGCCTTTCGCCGAGTATAGGCCTATAGCTCCATGAGTATGTACGTCACTGCACGGTGGAACGATTTCAAATGTCCACCTTGGAAAGCCGGATAATATTAATAATGATTCGGTGGATTAGCGGCTAAGGCTTCGGCTACAAGTTGCTACGGTCGCGTTGTTGCGCACAGCATGCAGCGCGCGTATAGCCGTAGCCACAAGTGGCAGGCCGTTATGGGTTGACAGTGCCAAATAATTAAAACGTAATCACTCCCGGGATCTGTGCAGCCTGTATACTATATACCTTGTGGCGTGACGGAGTTATTAAGCCCCGTGACTCTAGTCAGGCACGCGCTTGCGAGTGTAGGACTACATAGTAAGTCGCACGTCTGGATACCAGACCTATGTCGGTGTTCGGTATTGAAAATACGATACATAGGATGTGGTGCACATTAGGCTTTCTGGTTTATTCAATCGTCTGCACCGTACCGTTGAAAATAACAAACACAACTAACGAAACAGTAATCACCTTTAACATTTCAGCATTCATTAAAACAGCTAAAGAAGGTCTAGAGTCTAAGGTTTCGATCGTGCACCTTTATCAAAGGATTGAAAGAAAGGTCCTTCAACTACCTGCTATATAGTATCGAAACGTCGAAGGCCCTGGATGTTTTTTTTTAATTTGCATTTTGGTAATTTTAGTCAGTAAGCATTTTGTAACATTTTTTTTATATAACCTTAGCATCCCGGATGTTAATAAAAATGTAAAACAAGACCGAACAATATGGACTGAAATAAAAGTTGATAAATCGTTCATAATCAGAGGGAGAAGGTTATATTTTTAGTTGAAGGAAATGAAACGTTTCTGAAGGGTCCTTGAGAACGGGAAATGAGAGATAATCTCTTCAATTCGAACATGCTTTCAATTACGTCTTTGCTCCGAATGGCATCCGCATTGAGCAAACATAATCTCAGACAATGGTGAGGTTGAAGCATGGAGGTAGAGGGAGGTTGAAGCGAGCCAAGATGTCTGCATAGGCCTACTCACTGTCTAGTCTAGGCTCGTGTGCCATTATTATTCAATAATGAGAGAGCAGCCTTCTCGTAATAACGTATGCACGCATTATGGAAATCAAAATGCCGGGCGGTCGAAGGGGTTGATTGAATTTTGTGCGTGCGATATGACGCGCCTAATTGGCTGGGTATATTTTTCTAAAATTTGAAGGTTAGATCTGTTGACGAACAGCCACCTGATGACGAGGCTACTGCATTCTACTAGTATAAATCGAGTCAGCAGTGTGTGTGTTTTTTCTTCTCTGTTTTCGCTTTGTTTCCGAACAGGTCATAAAAAGATTAATCTATAAATAGCAGCGTCAGCTCCGACGGAGAGACGTGAACAAAATCCTTGCGACACTGTACCGCCACCGTCGTTACGACAGAAGATGAGTAGGATAGGAAGGTTTGGGGGGGTTGGGTTGGGTTGAATTGGACGGAGAGGCTGCTGGTTGCGGTTGTTGAGAGGGCGCCCGCCGCTATGACGTCAATGTTGCCAAGCGATCGTGGGCCGCGGTCGGCGACGGCCAATGGGCGGCGCCGTACTAGCGGCCGTTCGGCGCGGCGTCACGTGACTCGCATGGGCGGATCATCGCGTTCGTGGGCCGTGTGTACTGCACTTGTGCACTGGCCCTTGTTGTATTGCTCCCTGCCTGGCCTGTCCTGCTTGCGTGTGTGTGTGCGCTGTGTCATAGGCAAGACACTGCGCTCGTACCACTTGCGCCAGGCTCTTTGCATTGGAACTTGGCCTTGCGAAGCTGACCAGCTCCCCTCCCTGTACGTGCGTTCGCCCCGACCGGAAGAAAAAAAAAACCCAACCAAAATCGCCGATTTATTATTTTTTTCGGGGGAAGGGCCTTCGTTACTTGCTTCCTCTTCGACGGACACCGACCCATGCGGGCAGGGAGGGTGTTTACCTGAGCCCGCACGGACAAGGAGTGCCGACAATCGGGGGGTTCCGGATTTTTCCTCGGAATATTTTTAGGGGCTGAGGTGAGTGATGAGTGTCAATTGTCTTGTCTCTTCCTCGTTTACTTCTTCTCAGTTATGTTTTTTTCCCGCTGTGCATCTCTGTTACCTCCGTGATCTGGGTCACCGTATCGGGAGGAGATGAGCTCGGACATTTTTTTGTGTGGACCGTGGGAGTACGCCCATGCCTAGTCAGAGTAACTTGGACCCGACAAGTCACCCCTTTTTTTTTATCGAATTTTGAAATTTGGAGGGACGGGTGACCTGTCCCTCAAAATTTCAAAATTCGATAAAAAAAGGTGCCTTGTTGGGTCCAAGTTACTCGGACTAGCCCATGCCATGGGAATCCGAGGCCAGCCCGTGGAGTCGTCGGTGGTACCCCGACCAAACCACACCATGCCCAACCTAAAAGTAAAACCCAGATGTCTTCGTAAGTTAGTGTGACCTTTGCATGTTGCTGGATTCGTTTTATCTTTATTTTTTTTCATATTAATTAATAAGTCTCACAGTCATCATTCTAAGTTTCCTATTCCTAGTACTACTACTACTATTACTAAGTACTAGTATCACTATCTGTATCGTATCACGTTCCACGGGTCACGCATCCTCTGTATTTCAAGCTGAAATTCAGCTAAGAAATGGTTGGCTTTTAGTTTTCGCAGTGGCTGTTGTTACGGCAGTCGACCATGTGGTTCCCTGACTTCACAGTATTTGTCAGGATGTTTAGCTCTTGGAACCAGACTATCAGCTAATAAGTAATAGACTGGTTCAACCAGCCTGCAATGCTGACGAAATACAATCAAGTCAGGGAACCACACGGACGACTGCCGTAACAACAGCCACTGCGTTTAGTTTTAGTTTTGGAGAACTGCACTGACCAGGGACTTTGTTTACGTCCAAGCAGACGACATTATTATTTTGTGGCTGAGCTCAATTGCCACTTGAAAATCAAGCAGCCCTTTTGCTGCAGAAATGATTAAATCAATATTATTGGATATTGATAATGATATTATTATTATTACATTAGTGATTATAATTATGTTATATACATGTATGTGCATTCACATTAGCTACAGTACAGCCCCAGTGTGAACCTGTATCTACTTTGTTCCCACATATTAATCAGGCCTAGGCAGTGTTTATTTTGCCGGCACTGGTCTTCTTGCTCAAAACGTTATTTTGCCCGAGGTCAATCCTGCCAATGTTTATGCCGGGGCGAGCCAGCATGACGTAATGCAAATTGGCCAGTTAGTGTAGGGAATGGCAAAATAGCGTTTGCAAGAAGAATGCATAATTATACTATTATATAATAATTATATTGTTTTTCAACTTGCGTATACTGTATAGTCTGTCAGGTATTAAGATTAGTAATGCAGGGCGATGTTTATTGTAGGCACACTTGGTTTAAATGATTGTAAGGAAAAAGCATCACCCTAACTAAAGGTTGAAGATATCCTGCTCTTTTTATTTATTTACGTCTTCTTTAAATGAGGGTAAGCTCCATCAGTGCTCAGCACTGCTTCCCATAGAGGCCCTCCATTTTGTTTTTGCCTCAACTACACCATGACTAGGTGTACACATATGTTCACGTTATGTACGTACACGGAGTAAGATTTCCGGTGGTCAAACCACTCCAATGACCGAAGGAAATATCATGTCATCGACATGTGTACGTCAGCACCGCTTCATAAAAGAAAAGAGGGTCAGTTAGTCGTCTAACGTCGATCCCTGTGATTGATGACGGTGCGAGAGAAAGGGTCAGCTAATTGACAGCTCAACCCAGCAGACGCGCTCTGCGTGACTTGAAAGTGCTCATTCTGTAATTTGCACATTTTCAGTGATCCCGTACGCTTGTGCGCATGGTTGAAAATTATGGACAAAGAAAATGTACTTACAGCTCATGCCTAAATGCATACATAACAAGCAACGTGTGTATACGGTAATAATGTCATCATGCATGCCTGTGCTGTGCATGTGATAATTGGACAACTTAGTCGACATACTGAACAATTGTAATGTTAGCCTATAGTTGGTATGACCGACCGGAGATTTTGATTTAGATTCATCAGCCACCTAATTGACCTCCATACACACTGAGAAACAACCGTTCAGATTCGGCTTCGATGTGGCTCTGGCAAGCCACCTCTGACTCCGCCAAATTATGTCCTTTTTTATTTGTCCCCTTGTCTTGCTGTGTACACGCTGTACTGGGACAATTGTGTATTTCCCGTCTCACTTCCTCTATCGTCGATGGCGCACAATGTGTTTAAAAATAGCCTTCCCAGAGCGCTTTGAGATCGTCGAATGATGTCATTACATCAAGTAGCAGTTTGGCCACCACTTGGTTTTATTTGTTTTGTTTTCTTTTGATTACGGCAACAAGTTTGCATGTTGTTTGGCTTGGCACAATCTATTCCCGTTTGGTTTTGTTTCCTCAAGTGACGCACGGCTTCAAATTTACTCGGTTCAATAATCCCCCCAGGTGTTCCAGTGGAGTGCACATGGCAGGTTTGCTTTTCAGAGTGGAGGGGGTTAATAGGAAGAAAGACCATAGGGCCGTTCACATTGCTATAAATAATTGCGATTATTGGGTTGGATCGTCATTCAAACTGCAATTCAGAATGTTCAGACTTCGGATGCCGCTTTTTGGGGTGAGTATGGACACAATAATGGTGTTGATACATTGTAGTGGGATTTGAATCACGATTGGAACTCCACCATTAGTGTAACCTTTCAAAATAATTGCGATTATTTGCCATTACCGGTAAGGGGAGCGTGTGTGTGTGGGTGTGTGAATGCTCTGCAGAAAAAAATACGCGTCTGTCTAATCCCTCAGTGCATTGCTCGCACTCTGACTGACAGGAAGTGCTGTGCTTGATTTGTGGCTACAGTAGCGGAAACGTGAGCCAAAAAAAGCCCCATGGTTTTTGAATTGCAATTCAAATCACAATTATTGGCACAGTGTGAATGGACCTTATTATAATAATGCGTGTTATATGGGTTTTTTTCCCCGTTCTTGATAGGAAATATGTATTTGGGCAGCTCTGACACTGACCAAATATAGTTGTAGCAATTTAAAGGCTCATACCTTGGGTTTACCACTTTGCCATGGGTCCCCTGAATTTGGACCGTGGCTAGTGTTGCTGTGCGCCCAGCCCTCAGGATTCGGGCACCACTACATGTAATTGTCTGAATTTCAAACAAAGACTCGTTTCAGCCTACAGTAGCACAACTTCGCAATATATATATGGCTATGACAAACACCTGTTTTGACGCATGAGTTGCCGGATTAGCTGCAGCAATTGAGCTGCTGTGGGAGCTTTACCGTAGACGATGTGGGGATTGCGCGCTGCCATGCGTTGGCATGTCTCACAGCCAGTGGGGGAAAAAAAACACCCACTGCCTTCAGCGGAAATTGTACGCTCGATTGGGGCCGACCACCTCGAGGATTTGTCCGGGCCCTGGAGGGGAGGCTAGTCTGTGGTCAAAGGGCATCACGTGAAAATAATGGATGGCAATCTTATTTGGACTGAGGACAAATGTTCACACTTAGGTGTCATTCTAATGTTAGTTCCGCAATTAACACAATGATTTTTTCCCCATTGGATTCACCACGAATCAAGTACATGTATGTCCTGTACACATGTAGCCTTACATCTCATGGGTTTTCACCTTAGCTTCCTACACCCATCATATGTATGTATGTACAATGTAGCTGTTCCAAGGAGGGCCGCTTTCTGGAGTGTTTTAGCCTTTACCGATGACCCAACGCTACCAATGTGCTTCTGGAATAGTGCCTATTTCCTGAGTTAACCACAGCATCACAACACATTTTCAAAACTCATTCCCCCCACTCCCCCCCCCCCCCCCACCGGGCCTTTGCCTACTGATGCCTGTCCTGGTCCGCAATGGTTCAGGACACACCTCTGTCCTTTGCAACCAGGTCCAGTTGATGCAATGGACTAGCTCTCTTTTTACCACGCGTGGCAACTGGCAATGCCCTCCCCCCCCCTGAGCCAACCAGGGCCCAGTGTTGCCGAGCTGCTCAGGCGTAAACAAATTGCCGAAGCACCAACGCCATGGTCCGGTGCAGAGTCAGCTTGGCGACCCAAACGTGAACTTTTTGTTTGACACCGAGCAAAGAGAACGGTGGAAGTCAGGAGGCAGTGACATCACACATCACACCGCAAAGTGGTTTGTGATCCTGCTGGCACAAGGAAGGCTTTACAGGCTCAGCAGTTGTTGTTTTTTCACGCTTTATAAGCGGCTCTATGAAATTAGTCCCTAGTTGCGGCGGGTTCTGTCAAGGGTTAGGCCTACCCAAGACCCTCAGTTAGTGTGGGCCTTGCCACTGTTCAGGACTCTTCCGTCTTCCAATCCTTCCATTCAGGCCTTGTTTTCTATACAGCTTGGGGGGGGGGTGCTCTTCCCCTACCTTCACTGCATCCCACTGGCTCCATCACTGGTGAGAACTGATCCAAACTGTTGTCTCAAAGACCTCAACAACAGCCAACAGTGTTTTCAGTTAGTGTCCTCTCTAGGGACAGTAAATGAGTAAACTACAGTAAGGCCAGGCTGTCAGGGTATGTATGCACTGTACAGTCTGTACGGCCATCGGGCACTTGCTGACTGGCCAGGGCAAAGTCTGCCAAATGTGTGTGGCCCACTGGGTGCGATGTCGGGCTAGATAGTAAACCACACGTGTTCCTCGGCCGGGCAAGAGCGGGCGAGACATGTTTACCGTCTAGCGGAGGCCACACGGCAAAGACATGGCTGGAGTTTGAGTCTAATGTTCAAAGCCGGGGCACACAAGTTGAGAATGTGCTCATATAGCAAGGGGTTAGGGTTAAACATGTAAACACTGCTTTCTGTAACCGACTTTGAATTTTAAGTAGAATTGTACTAGTATACAATAACAGTGCCTTATACTAGTACCGGTAGATACATAAATGTATGTACTGTACATCTACAAATATTTGCACTAGACATCTCTCTGTAATTAAGTGCTTTACTTCCTGAAATAATAAAGTCCCAGTAGAATCGAGGCAGAAAACAGGATTTTCTTCTGTCCTTGAAAGGATAGGTGTACATGTACAATGTACATGTACATGTATGTACATTGAATGGAACAAAGTCAATAAACATTAGAAGGGTTCATGTGAAGGAACAGTTTTGCCATTTGTCTGGTTACGGTCATATCCACTGTCCAAATAATCGCTATTTGAATCTCGAAGCAAAAAAACACTGGTGGGATTCAGTGGAGTGTTACTGTTCACACATGCATCATGTGGCAAATAGTGGAAAATTCTCACTAATAGTGGAGTCCAAATTGCAAATCCCACTACCGGTAATAATCGCGTGTCTTGGGTCCACACATACCGGTACTTCTTCTCGTTGGAGTTTGAATTGCGATCTAAATAATCGCGTTCATTTGGGACAGTGGAAAATGGCCCTTTTGAAGGAGACAAACTGCTCAAAGGCGTGGTCTATATCTGGGCCGCCCGATTTAATGTTGGCACTGTACATTGTACATGTAGCATCCATGTACATTCAGATATGGTGTCTTTTTGATGGGATGCTCGCTAGTCACGCTTGAAGGTTCACGTGTCGAGTGCCACATTTCCTTTGATTCTCATGAATCCTTAATGCAGCCCCCCCTGCTTTCCATCTTCTAATGAAATGGGAAGCCCCATCGAGGTGTCGATTTCCAGTTTGCTGCGGTCCGGTCTGAATCACGGCCGGCTCTTTTGGTTTCCCCCCCTTTTTTTCAAATCACCAGCCAGCGACGAAGCGGCGCATTGACACCTTGCGCAGCGGAGATGGCGGGGGGCCGTAACAGGAGGCCGAAAGCGTCCGGGTCTGCATGCATAAAACATGACTCGCCAAGAAAGTCTGACAAGCGAATGCCGTCTGAATCTCGGGATGACGTGACACTTGGGCGTGCGTCAGTGGGACGATTGAGTGTGGGAAGAACCGGCACTGGTTTTTTTTTTGGTTGTACGCTGATTGGATGGGCCCACGTAACCAGCCACGCTCCGGCGATTCCGCCCTAGGTTTTCGGGCTGGCTCAAACGCTTACACCTAGCTGTGAACCGAAATGCTGCACCTTGCAATGAAGGTGCAATGATCGGAAGACGCTGAGTCACAACTTGCCACAAGTCAGCCATTCATTCTCTGTCTGTCTGTCTGTCACCCTTTCCTGTCTGCCTTTCTGTGGGTTTTGGCCTGTCTGTTTCTCTCTTAATCTGTCTTTCTCATCACTCTCGTATTCTCTCCCTCTCTCCTCTCTCTCAATGACTCTCCCTCCTCACTCTCATTCTGTCACTCCTCTCTCTCTCCCTCCTCTCTCTCTCCGCTCCTCTCTCACTCTCTCTCCCTCCCTTACCCTCTCTCTCCCTCTTTCTCCCTCATCACTCTCTCCCTCCTCACTCTCTCATTCTGTTCTCTTTCTTTCTCTTTCTCTCTCCCTATCTCTCCCCTCTCTCTGCCCTTCTCCCTCACTCTCTTCCTCCTCACTATATCAATTATGTTATCTCTCTGTCCCTCTCTCTCACTCTCCCTCTCTCTCTCTCACTCTCTCTCTCTCACTCTCTCTCTCTCTCTCTCTCACTCTCTCTCTCTCACTCTCTCTCTCTCTCTCTCTCTCTCTCTCTCTCTCTCTCTCTCTCTCTCTCTCTCTCTCTCTCTCTCTCTCCGCCCTGTTCTCACGCTCACTCTCTATATTTTGACGGGCGTATTATGAGGAATGGCACTAGTGTTGTTGGACACGTTTGTCACTCTGCCCGGCAATTTTGAGAATCTTTACAGCTTCGAAGTCAATTTCCACAGCCTGTCTATTATGACTGCCACTCGAGCGCGGATTGTTACAATCCGCGCTCGTCAATTTGTACTACTAGGCAGAGTGGATGGGCTGAGGTGGAGCCTGCCCTGCATGCCTACAGATGCAGAACTCAAATTCAGGTCTACACGTTTCCAGTCAACAGCCGAACATGCTTCATTTGACTGTACACTGCAGTATCAATATTCAATGCCGTGTTTTGTAGTATCACATAATATTAAGTGATTGAGTAGACTGTACAGTATTTCAAATTTACCAAACTGGCTTTTTGCTCTTAGTCTTAGCTGGGAAAAGGGAAAAGAAATTGCTAGTGGCAGTTTATCGCTATCTGCAACAGATTCCATGAAACCACAGTCCTGGTTTCAGACCTGGGCAGATTGGCGGAGTCCTGGCTCGATGGTATCGGATGACGGAATGGTGACAGGGGTTCGTCTGTCACCCGACTAATCGTACAATGCGCCCAGGGATGCCAGGGTTGGCAAAGAGAGGGGTGGGGGGGGGGATGCTTTTCAAGCATAGAGAAAGTCAACAAGCATCCTGTTTGTCGATGCAAAGTGCAAACAGAGCCTGGTCCATGTGTTCTGCTCTGCCCTGAACTTGTATTTTGTTTGTCATCAGTGAGAGCGGCCTTGTAGTGAAACCAATCTGCACGGCAAAGTCTCATTCAAGCACACACCCTATTGTTCCTATGCATGATCAGAGATGCCCTATGTAAAAAAGGGTTACCCAGTGTCGAAGGTCAGACGAAGGTAGCCTTCTTTGCAGGGCGGCTGTCACTAGCGGCCAGGACTGTGGTGCCAATGGCTTCTAGTAAGGCCACCTTACCGGTAAAACAATTTCGGGAGGGTGTTGGCTGTTGGGGAGGGTCAATGACCTAACTAAAAGAAAATCAACAAGATTTATATCCTACACTATTTTGCTCCCAAATTTCAAGCTTTTTTTTTGCATTTTCTCTTCTGTTTCTACCGGTATACACGTGTACATGTACATTACATGTACATGGGCTGGTGTGGCTACTCAAAATGTTTCCAGCGAGCCCACCCAAATCTGTGGAGATAAGTGGTCCAGCCAGCCAATCCATAAGGTACCCTTCAAGAAAAGGTAGCCTACACTACACATGTATAAAAAATACCAACATCCAGCATCTACACTGTAACAGATCCCTTTTGTTTTAATGACGTGTACATGTACATTTTGCTCTGGCCCTATAAATGTACATGTACATGTACACATGTACAGTACATGTACATGTACATGTAGGTCACTCAAGAAAATCCAATGTATGACACCGGCACGTATGCAGCGGAGAGTTTCCTCATTATAGTACAATTATTTTGCCTCTCTTGGGTGACATTTGTCTTGCCCTCAGATTACTGTACTGCTCAGTGCTCAGCACTGGGAGCAGAGGACACGGAGATATAACTGCACATTCATGTGCACAGTGTTTAATAAGCAGGCTGGCAGCTTGCCGTATGCATTACAGCCTTAGGGGAGTAGCCATGTTTCTCATGAAACTCATGGAAACCTTTCAAGCACCTTCCTCACCCCCATGAAAAATAGGCAATATAGTGTATATTACAGTTCATTTGGGCCCTGTACATTGTCTGTATTGTCCAGGTTCCAGAATTTGTGGAGTAAGCAATACACTGTACGTGTACATGTATGCACTGTATCTACATGTACGTACATTACAGTACACATACATTGTACATATAGTATACAATGTACATGTATGTGCCCAATCTACAATGTGTCTAATGTACACGTATTGCATATTTCGTTGAGCCTCATGCATGCCATACAGTACATGTACAGAGACAACCTAATTAAGATTATGGTCCCCTGTTTTCTATGTGTGGGTGCAGCAAGGCAGAAGAATGATTGCATTTGGGGCAGGGCGGCCGCGCCGCGTGTTGTGTGACTCAAACCCCTCCGCATTACCGCAGCGGATGATAATGAACGCCGGGCAAATAATGGCTTACGCCCTAAGACCCTGGAGATGACACCGAGGCTTAGGCTGGGGCTGGGGCTCCATTACTCACGCCCGTGCTGCTAATGCAAAGAACACATGCACGTTTGCCTGCGCGCCGTGCCAGCGTGCTCTGCTCACGTTGTGTGTGTGTGTGTGTGTGTGTGTGGTCTCGCTGCGCCCTGTCTGGATTCAGTGGCTTTGTTCGTGGGGAGTACATGTAATTCACGGGCTGCCGTCCGCTGTGCAAAGTCATGAGCCCTTTGGGGTCCTTGTGGCTGATGGAGAGACCCAACAGTCCACTCTGTGTGACTCACGCAGCAGAGTGCTGTGGTCAGGTAGCCTGGGAGGGTGGTACCCAATAACAGGGAGCTACATACGTAAGCATGGCAATATGCCCGGTGTATCCTCCCTTGTTCAAAACAAGATTGCCGACCACATCAAGCATTTACACTTTAGGGTCTACAGTATATTGTTTCCAGAGACCTGCAAGTGGTTCATTTACAAAGCAGGAAAAAAGCGTTTCAAGTTTTCAATTGGTTTTGTGTGATCCAAATTTCAAAATTGCATTTTTTTTTTTAAACCACAGAGCGCTGTGGGTGAATGCGCAATTCAAACTCTGTTGGGCACGCCAAACAATGAATTTGTATCACTATCACGGTGGGTGGGTGCTTAAAGAGTGGCCCATGCAGGGAGACATTACAAACGAGCACGACACTTCCTGTCAGTCGGTGCACGACCGGTGCATTGTGGGATTAAACCAAACATGTTGCGATTCAGCAGAGCGTTCCCACACACACCGCGTCACAAATAAATCAGATTATTCGGACAAGTGTCACTAATGGTGGAGTCTGACTCCGAATCCCATTAATAATTGCATTTATTGTGTCCACACGCAAGAAAAGTGGAGTTTGAATTGGGATTCAAATCGCAATCCAAATAATGGCATTTATTTGGAACAGTGGAAATGGCCCTCTTCAGTCCAGAATAATGGCTGTACATGTACTGTACATGTAAGTGTAACTCTACATGTACATGTACATGTACATACGCTGTACTGCAGCAATCCCTATACACAGACTATATAAATCTGCGTGTCGTTCATTACACTCAAAAGTGCACAGAACACGGCAGTGCGTAAACTATCAATTAACAACTGGCAGTGTGGAAGTAAACGCTCAGTACTCAAAAAGTCCATTTCAGAACTGGTACAATTTAATCAGGGGACATTTTTTCTCTGATAATTTTTTTTTGGGGGGTGGGGTGGGGGAGGGGTGATGAGGACTCGAGGAGGGGGAAGTGATTAGCCAGCCTAGCATGAATAGCCGCATAATATGTGTTCATTAAGCCATTAATAGATTATAAGTTTTTAAACTCCCGAGCCCCGTTGTCCCATCTTGCAATTAATGAGATTACGGCGTGCTGGAGCGGAGTGCTAGGTGCGGGAATCCTTCCCCTGCTTGCATAATGTTCCCTTCTACATGTACTCGTAATGATTTGGAAGGGAGCGCTGCTGGATGGAGTCTATATGATGGCTCCCGATCCCCTGCACACCCCACCCCTCTGGGCCCCAGGACAGCGAGCGCTACCCTTGAGTGGTGTAATGAATCCGGCATGGTAGGGTTGTTATTTGGCAGTGGGGCGGGAGATTGAGATAGAAAGAAGTGGACACAGAGACAGAAAGAGATGGAGACTGAGACTAAGATATATATATATAGACCGAGAGACCTAGCCCGAGGCAGAGATACATGTACCGTAGAGACAGGTAAAGGCAGAGATCGAGACAGGCAGAGGCAGAGATGGTGATAGAGGCTGAGATACAATGTAGAGACAGGCAGAGGCAGAGATGGTGATAGAGGGAGAGATAGAGACAGGCAGAGGCAGAGATGGTGATAGAGGGAGAGATAGAGACAGGCAGAGGCAGAGATGGTGATAGATGCGGTGATAGATGCAGAGATAGAGACAGGCAGAGATGGTGATAGAGGCAGAGATACCATAAGAGACAAGCAGAGGCATACTGTAGATGGTGATAGAGGCAGAAGCAAAGATAGAGACAGAGGCAAAGACAAAGGGACAGAGACAGATAGCCGCAGCCACAGAGACATACATTGTTGTACATGTACACTGTACATGTATAGATGCAGATAGACAGGCAGGCAGAGATAGAGACAGACGAAGATACATTGTAAAGGCAGAAGCCGAGACAGAGGCAGACACATAGACAGAGGCAGACAGAAAGACAGATATAGAGGCCAAGGAAAATACAGAGATGGAGTATACAGACATAGAATGAGACAAAGACTGGGGCGTTGAAAGAGGCACAGAGAAAGGCGCAGAAAACTCTACGGGAACAAAGTGATACTAAGACAGACAGAGGCAGAACCAGACAGACAGGCGGGGGTAGAGAATAGAGATAGAGATAGCCAGACAGAGACAGATGCGGAGACTGAGGATGTTGCCGAAGGAGCATGCCGACGCCATGAAACTCTCCGTAACTTGACGTTCAATCGCAAGCGATGCACAGAAACCATACGGCCTGTCACAACTTGCGATCGGTAAAGTAGAGTTGCATGTATGGTGCACCATAAGGCTTTGTCCAAGTCCACCCCGGGTCCCAGGAGCAGATAAAAGGAGAAGGAACCCCCCCAAAGGCTTCCATTTCTTCAGTCCCTCTCTGTACAGGTCTGTCTAGTATTCTAGAATCCTACATGTAGGTCGTCCTCAAATGACAATTGACATTTTTTCCCCCGAACTCCCGCGGGGGTGTCAAAAGGGGGGATAACCCCCTTTTCCCTATCTGTTTTTAAGCTCATATGTGGGGCAGACAGACGGAGAAAATCAAGACTACTCTGCTTTTTATCCAAGGCCTACATGTATTTATAACACAGAATGCCTTACAAATATTTCCTCTTTGATGGATCGTATATATTTGAAATGAAACCCACTTTCCCGAGAAGGAATCGGTATTCTTTTTGTGTGTGCTCTGGCGACGGGCTGCATCTAGGGAGAAGCAAACAAAAATGCCCAAAGAAAATTTGTCCCCCTCCCCCCCCCCAAGAGCATTGAATAATTGCACATGGTGGCCCGTCTACCATGTGCATGCGCGGAGACTGCAGTGGACGTCAAAAACCATTGCGGCCGGCCGCCCGCTTGCATATAAGCCGCTGGAAACCTGATTAGTGGCTTGCCGTGTACATTGCTGGAGGCTCCCCCTTTAGCACGGGACTGAGTGAAGGCAGTCTGTCCGCCCACCCACCCACACAGAACCATTATGCACGAGAGAGGGGATCCAGCCCTGACCTAAATCTTATAATATCATCTCTTTGACGTTTTTACTGACCGAAAAACAAACGTTGTGGCATTTTCCAAGCTCTGAGCAGTATTCATTGTTTTTGTTTGTTTGGGTTTTTTTTTTGAGAGGGGGTTTATTTTTAAAATTCTGACTGTGTCTTATTTTTGAAATAATTTGACGGGTAAGGTTTTTTGATCGGGACGCTTTCAGATGCACCCAGTTCCTCTGGGATTGTGGCGGTGGATCGGAGATGGATTTGGTGGCTGTTGTTATTCCTTGGGAGGAAGTTTGCAGAACATCGTGGGAGGAATTTCAGTCGAGCGGCTGTTTGGGTTGTTGTTGCAGAGTTGGCTTTTTTCCCCATGAATTAATGCAGGAGCCGCGGTCTCTATCCCCGTGATGTCCCCGCTTGGATTTACCCGTCGCGCGAAATACATTTGGGAGCTTGCACTGGGGGGGGGGGGGCAACTGGGGTGGAAGGAGCTAAAAATCCATCAAAGTGTCTTGATAGATTGCGGAGGATTCAGAAAATTAGGAATGGCAGTGCAGATCCTTTGAGAAATTAATGCAAAATTGTTGCAATCTTTCATAGATCAGCTGGGGGATGTGGTTTTTTATTTTCTGAAATTTACAGAAAAATATTTACTTGGTTTTGTAATCCCCATTTTTAAATTTTAAATGTTAAAACCATCATTGAAATAATGTCCGATGAAAGGAAATTATTGACTGGACTGGGATTTGAAGCCAGCCCCCCCCCTCCTAGTTCTACACGTACGTACATGTACCAGTGGTGAGTGGTCACGCTCAACCACCAGCAGTTGATTACACCAAACCCACCGTAACTTACGATCAATGGCAAGATTGGCGTTACTGGCCAAAGTGAACAAACATGTCACAAATATTTGACCCCTACTCGTCATTGTCAGGGGGATGACTGGGCACAATATCTGCAACACGACGATGGCCACCGATACCAATATTGGAGAGCGGTTGCCGTGGAGCCCGTCGCTGTCGGATCTGTGTCTGGTTGCCATGGCAATTTGCTGACGTGACATAGTGATCTGGCCTTAAAAAAAGCCTCAACCTCACCTAAGCGCAGCAGGAGCATTCCTGTCCAATTTCTTCCACAAAAAAAAAGAAGAAGAAGGATGATCACAAGAATTTTATTCTGGAGTGATTAACCCCCCCCCCCCTCGACTCCTGAAAAAACCCCAAAATTACAGTACAATCCAAACATGACCGGTCAATCTGCGGAGATTCACAGCACTAGTACGCAGCCTGTTATTTCCTTGTTGCCTTCTTGCTGACTGATAAACAACTCCCAGTGCTGGCCTCTCATACAGTGTACATGTATCTCCATTCTCCACTCATATTCAGAGACTGCTGAGCCCCCCCCCCCTTCCTCATTTTGCTTTCACCAGTGGCATGGTCACTCTAAATAGTATATAATGATAATAATTTAAAAAATGATGTACGCCAAATCTGCCAGCATTGATACTCAAGGCATTTAAAAAGGTTTTAGCTTTCGAATAAATAATACAATAAAGGTTGTTATTTTCTATCTCCAGACAAGTTAATTACACTAAGAAATATACGTCCAATTATACAAATTTCACCCCAAAGATGGAAGGAAGCCCTTCTTTAATTATAAATGTAAATATCATTTAAAAACTGGTCAGTAAAATACAGATTAAACCAGCGAATATAAAAAAATAGGAGGGCTTGTCATTTAGATCCTAGCAGGACCTTTCACAAAGGCATATAATTATATTGCTTTTGATTAGACTAGCAATAGGTACCGGTACATGTGTACATTTACATGTATACATACAAATGTACACCATATCCTTGAATCCATGATAATTCATTGAGACATACGGTATCATTCCGGTGAAAACATTTAACACAATAACTACAACTGCCTTTGAGAAAGGTCCTGCTAGGATCGAAACGTCAGGCCCACTAAATGTTGAGACAATAACTACCGTACAACAATAACTACAGGTACATTGTACAACGTCATAATTACGGATACAGTACATGTACATTGAAAGAACATTTTTATTACAGCATCATCATATTAAGAATTAAACTGGGAAAATCATATTAGGAATTATACAGTAGTACCAGTACATACATGTACACCTGTACATGTGTGAGATATATTTAAGGTTCTGACACAGCACACTGGTTCTGCCGCTTACTCTCACTTCTGAGGGAAGCTGTGATTGCCCAAGGCAGGAAGGCAAGTTGTGCTGAGCGCTGAGGTCAGAGGTCAGAGTCGCCCTGCAATAATGGGGGCTAGGAGAGGGGGTGACCAAACGCAAATTGCATGCCCTGTGGTGGATTTCATCAACCCTGCCGTAACTAGACAGATAGACAGAGACAGAGGCCAAGAAAAAAGACCGAGATGGAGGCAGAGGCAGATACTGTACAGTAGATACTCTAGGCAGATACACTGAGACAGAGGCAGACAGACAGACAGACAGACAGAGGTACCAGTAGAGATAAAGATTGAGACAGCCAGACAGACAGACAGACAGACGCTGAGGCTGAGGAAGTTGCAGAACCTGCAGTCGATTTCATCAAACTCATCAAACTTAACAATCAATCATAAGATAATTAGCGATGCACAGAAACCACACAGCCTATCAAAACTTGCGACAGGTTATCAATCGTAAGTTGAGCTACACTGTACATGTACCGTGCATGGCTACTCTTTGCGAAATCCCCCCCCCCCCCCGATGTCATACTCGTGTCTGCTAATTTCCATCTCGATTAGATGGAAGCTGTTGTTTTTTTTCCCCCAGAAAGGGGTCAAGAGCCAAGGTAAATAAAGGCCAAGACATTGAAGACAAGAGTGGTCTCAATGAGGACGGTTTGTTTGGGGCACCTGCATAATGCACACCTGTGTAATTGTAAAGTATAGAGGAGGTACTCTCGCAAACTGCATTCTGCTGAATGAGTTGCCTACGTCGCGCTGAAAGGAGAGCAAAGTCAGGGAAGAGTGGCATAGATAGGAGAGGTAGCAAGGGAGGGGAGGGGGAGGGGGAGGGAGGGTGAGCAGAGGAAGAAGAAGGGTAACCTGGTTGCCTTTGTTTGAGGAAATGGTTTGTGCTAGGCATTCACAAACAGGCTACAGATCTTCCAATTAAAGAGTTACATCATATGTACGTGTACCAGCAGAGAATCTTGGCATAACATGATCAGATTTAATGCCTACGGGTACATCATGAGATGTGGATCATAGAGATGTAGAGGAGAGGGAGAGAGAAAAGGGGAGAGAGGAGACAGAGAAACGAAAGAGGAGACAGAGGAAAGAAGAAAGAAGAGAGAGGAAAGGGAGAGAGGAGAGGGAGAGAGGGAAAAGGAGGGAGGAAAGAGGATACAGAGAGAGGAGAGGGAGAGAGGAAAGAAGAGAGAAGAGAGACGAAAGGGGAGAGAGGAGAGGGAGAGAGGGAAAGGGAGGGAGGAAAGAGGATACAGAGAGAGGAGAGGGAGAGAGGAAAGAAGAGAGGAAAGGGGAGAGAGGAGAGAGGGAAAAGGAGAGAAAAGATAGTGTACATGTAACAATTAAACCAGAGGTCTTGGGTTCAGATCCCTGTCCAGTTCCACAGTGCAGGCCCCCGTGCACTAGACCACCTCCTCTCTCTCTCCCTCTATCCCTCTCTCCATCTCCGTCTCCGTCTCCAGTTAGCAGACCACCAAGAAGAGCAGGATCAGAAGGCTCGTCTCAGGGTACCGGTACATGTTAGGGCACAGCACAGTGCATCCCCCCATCCTTCAAAGAGGACAACCTCCTCTCCTTCTCCATCACCCCATCCTCTTAAAAAAAGAAAGAAAAAAGAGCAACAGAATGGGAAAGGTGGATCACACCGACCCTAAGTGGATTAGAATAACCAATGGGACATGCCGAGGCGGCAGCTCTCCCATCCAAGAAGAAGAAGAAGAAGCCTACAAGCATCGACCTACATTATACAAATGTACCCACGGCATAGGTCTTCCACACTCAAATCCAGACATGCACATTTTGCAGAGAGGCCGACTGAGAAAACACAAGGCATCCCCGAGCAACCCTTCAAACTTCCTCTCTTCCCCTCCCCCCCCCCCCAAAAAAAAGCACACACCAAGCAGCCCTTGTCCCTCCCCGCCAACGTTCCCCGCCGTAGACGCATACCATAGAGCTGCGCTTATTCGCCGCAGCTCTCGTTCCTTTCCAATACGGAGACGCGCGTGTTGAAATTTCAGCTGCAAAGATGGTTACTCTCGCACCGCAAAACATGATGGCTATCTTTGCATACTGATTTCATTTGGGGGGAAGAAAATTTTCCATCGGGGGCCAATTTTGTGTGTGTGCGTAGATACGGATGAAGGGATGTTGGCTGTGTTCTGTGGTTGTTTCATAACGTGGTTATTGCAAGACCGTTTTGGGGGAGATGTGAAGTGTGAAGTACCAGAGGCACAGTGCCTCCTATGTTTTTGCAAACAGCACTGGGTTTGTATAGGCATTAGATAATGGACAATGTACATGTATGTGATAAGGTGTTGAGCCACGGGGTGTTCGATCTTGTGGTATCTAAAGCACACACACAGCGCCATGCACCGCTACACCGCTTCAGTTACTGTACAAGCATTGAGAAAATAAAATAGCAAGCAGCTTTGTCTGAGAACACCAGGGTTGCAGGCTAAAGCTGGAAGCGCCTAGTCTCAGCATTCTATGCTAAGCAGTTGAATATGTGTCAGGGGCAATGAATGTCACGTGGAACTCTGGCTACCGAGTGATCTTGTTTGAACTGGGGAAGACCTTTTGTACTAAGCAGGTTTTCGTGCTGAAGCAGATTTTTCATGCAGAGAGCAGCTCTATCTGAGAAACTCAGGAGAGATGCAATAAATGCAGTATAAACATGTAGTATACATGTACACACTGTACATGTACATGTACACTGTAATACATACATGTACTGTACATGGATTCATGTGCATGTACACTTTACATGTACACTGTACATACGGTACATGTACATGTACCAGAGTGTGATATATACATATATACATGTACACTGTACTATGTACATGTAAATGGAAGTCTCATGGTCAATTTCATCAAACTTTTTTTAACGACCGATCGCAAGATGGTGAATGATGCACAGAAACCATGTATCGGTCTGTCACAATTAATGTATCAGTATGATACATTGTACTGTAGGTTAATAGAACTTGTACCATGTACTGTAGTTTACATACTGGTCTACTACCAGTACCGGTAGTACATGTATCAGTTGTGGTGCGGTACACATTACCGGTATTAGGCAAAGATGGCTCCAGTGGCCTGATTTTGTTCAAAATAGCCCTACCATGTTGAACTGCTCACCCCATCTTCTGTGCTGACCACAATGAGACTGACCTTCCCACATGTATGCAAGCCTCTATCCGCAAGGCAAGTTTGTGGAAATAACAGAAGTCCTTGATGCTGTATAGGCCAGTACCCATAGCATTACATGTACATGTAGATACATTTTTGTACATTATCCCGGCACAGTGTAATGAGGAATAACCCCACTTTTGAGATTTTGAGGTTTTCTAATGATGTGAAAGAGTGTACCATTAGCTTTCAAATAATATCAAAATATGATATCCTCTAATACTTAAAATTTCCGAAAAAGAAAGAAAAAGAAAATTGATTTCTTATCAAATTGTGGAGATACTTTAACTTCAGGTGTTGTTTACTCAAAGTCAAAGAGTCTTTTGGTGGGATATTTCTCATGTCGTTGTGCCGGGTCACATGTGCATGTGTACATACAGTGTATGCTGGGGTACATGTACCACTTGGAATATGTACGTGTACTGTAGGTAAAGCACTGTACATGTACAGTTACTGGTCTGGGCCCAATTGCATAGAGCTGCTTAAAAGCACAAAATGTCATGATTTACAGGATCACTTTGCCAATCCAAACTCCCACTTTTGTTTCACTCTTGTGTAAAGAATTGTGGAGAACAAGTACATGTAGGCCTAAAAAAAGCAATGGACTTGACATTGTAATGTGCTGCGTAAACTCATTTCCCCCGGAGCTGACATTTCACGCTCAGCAGATTTTCATGCTTATGATGGCTTTATGCAGGGCCCGCTTTCATAGAGCCGCTTAAGCTTGAAAACCTAAGCATAGAAAGTCTTCCTTGATTATATAACAAGATTGCTAGTTCTATATTTCATTCGGTACTTATTCCATTATTCAAATACTGAGTGCTTAGCTCAGGATATACGGTACAGTAAATGGAACTTTGGCTGGCAACCTGATTTCATTGGCCAAGGCTTTTTTATGCTTGAGCAGAATGTGGTGCTTTTCAGCGGCTCTTTGAAATTGGTTCCAGCTCTCAAAGGTGGGGGACCCTCTGACCCGATTATAATGTCAAGGGTCGTGTCTGATTTGGTCGGCTTTGGCTGCAAATAATGCACGGGTCAATGGGAATTGAGTGCAGCTCCCACAGACTATCGCAGTGCACATGCCCTTGCTTCACATGTACAGTACAGTGTACATAGTACATGTACAGTATACATGTACATGTACCGGTGTATGTTCATGTACCCATACAGTACATGTACATTGTGTGTGTGTACATAAATTGTACAGGTACACGTATGTACATGTACTGTACTGTACATGTACATTGTATACAATGTACATGTATGTACTACTGTGCATACATGCACAGTACAATTACATACATGTACATGAGTTAGGCAATGCTGAATATGCATGACAAAAGGTCACTCGACCAAAAGTGCATTCAGGCACGCTAACATTCAACATGAGAAAATCATAAAACATACATGTATGGTAGTTGATACATTCATGTAATAAAACTCCTGGATGTCAGGTTTACTCCACATGAAACAGAGTCCTTCGGTATGTGCTGGTATATGTGTACATGTACGGTACCTGTAAAAGTCATTTTGGGAAATGTCTTTTTGACTTTTTAAAAGTTTTATGACTGAACTGCTGTGGGCAATAGTACATTTACCTGTATAGCCCCTAGCCCGTATGCCATAGCCCATAGCCTTTAGCCACTGCCACAATCATACAGTGTAGCAATAGCCCATAGCCCATACCGTATCACACAACCAATATTCACCATAGCCATTGCCCATAGCCACTAAATCAGGCTAATCTGTTGATGTGCTGGCCGAACCAGCTGTACCCCACTGTGGTGTTTTGGAAGTTCACTCTTCCTGTACATGAACATGAACTATTACATGAACTATTACATGAACTAAGTACATGTACGGTACACTACCGGTACATGTACATGTACATGTACATGTACAGTACTGTAGTTCAAAAGTACACACACATACATGTACATGTACTGTACACCCATCTATCACAGAGTCTGTGTGCATCATAAATCTGCCACTGGAATCCTGCTAATGAGCATTTCAATCCTCAGCTAAGGCCGTTTGACAAATGATGGCATCATTTCATTCCGCCATTATTTTGGTCATTTAAGCCACTAAGTGCAATACATGTACATGTACATTGTACATGTACAGTAGTTTGCAACGAGTGACATGTGTACAGTACAGTGGACTTCAAATTCAAAAAAGGATGGCCTGACATTTAGATCCTAGCAGGACCTTTCTCATACATGTAGGCGGTTTTCGAAATGGAGGCTTAGGCTCGGGCTTAGGCTTCGTCTCCGTCTGACAAAAACCTGAAAATCCAGGTTGTGCTTTGTTTCCGAATTTGAAGGTTTGTTGGCTTGATAGGTACAGGGTATTCAAACGTTTGTTTTTTTAGATGCCTGTGATATTGTAACGAGTAAGACAAATATGACCGAAGCCTAAGCCTGTGCCTAAGCCTTCATTTCAAAAACAGCCATAGGCAGAGGAAGGTTCTGCTACATGTAGGATCAAAACGTGAGGCCCCCCTATTTTTTGATGATTGCATTTTGGGTCATCTGATGTAAGTCAGCATAGCATTTAGCAGTTTGCAACATTTCTACTCAATTTTTTTTTTACATACATTGTACATGTACATGTGTACATGTACATTTACGTACATGTGTATCTGCTGCATTATATTATTTCCTTCTGGTATTTGGCCCTTAGTCCAACTGTACCTCACGTACATGTACAGTTGGACTAAGGGCCAAATACCAGAAGGAAATAATAGAATGGGTACGTACATGTACATGTACATGTATGTAATATGATTGTACCCGTGCCATTTGGGACATGCCTGTCTCTTAGCAGGAAACCAGAAAAGATACAGTACATGCAGCCAGATTGACCGCATGAATGACATGCCATTCAGATGAGCCGACTGCCTCATGAATATGCATGCTGCCTCCTTAAGTTGCCGAATTACATGTACGATTGGTTCAGCCTAGAAAAGGGAGCAGGGGGCTAGTAGGGAGAAGTTTGCATGTACATGTACATGTACATGTACAGTACATGTACAATGTACAGTACATGTACATGTACATGTACATGTACATGTACATGTACAGTACATATACATGTACATGTGTGTGTGCTAATTAGTACAGGTATCCATATTCCATACATATTTGTGCTTATTAGTATCAATCGTGCTTATTAGTATCAGGAGTAATAGGTTTGCGGTGACACCATGTATAATTGTACATGGTGTCACCGCAAACCTACATGTACATGTACATTACATGTACAGTATTACCATACTCCTGAGCACTATTCTCACCAGGAAAACCTTCAAATCTTATTACTGTAGTATCCATACATGTAGATATTCGTGCTTATTTGTATAAGCTTATTTGTATAACATGTGTTCTAATTAGTATCCATACATGTACATGTACAGTACCTGTACATGTACATGTGTAGCCTACAATTGCGACATGTACACACATGTACATGAATATCTTTGTGTTAATCAGTATCCATCCAGTACATACACATGTACATGTACAAAGTTCTACAAGCACAAGCAGTATCCATGTACATGTACTCTACATGTACATGTACTGTACATGTACACTGTACATGTACATGTACATGTACATGTAGTCTGTACATGTACAGTACATGTACATGTACAATGTACCGGTACGTGTACATGTACATGTACATGTGTACGGATAATGTACCAGTACAGTACATTTACATGTTAGCAGAATTTATACAGTAGCTACATGTACATATGTATACATGTACATACGTACATGTACACATGTACATGTACTGTATGTGTACTAAGCAGTATCCATGGTTACATGTACATGTACTGTACAGTATACAGTTTGTGCCAACTGCTAAGTACATGTAGTATCCAGAAATGTGTGTGCTAAGCAGTATCCAATTTTGCTAAGCAGTAGTCACATATGGTACAATGTACTTCATGACTTCGGAGATGATGAATTGCCGACGAATAAATCATTTTGGCTGCACAGCAATATTTACCGGTATATAAATGGCTGTAGTCAGTGCACGTGAGTGTGGGTGTACATGTACATAAATAGTTAACTGCCCGACTTGGCCAGGGAAATATCTACCCGTCATTACAATTTCAGCCTTTGGGCCAACTGCATCTTCTTGAGATGCGTGCATGCATGTATGCAATGACCAGGGGCTTAGGGAAGGGTGGCCTGCCACTTAAACGAAAATACTCTTTCTCTCTCTAAAAAAAATCCCTTCCATGTACATGGAAAAGACTATTAAAGATAGGCATAGGGTTTGTATGGAAAAGGCTACATGTAGGTACATGTACATGTAGTTGGTACATGTACAGTGTACTGTACATGTACCGGTACATGTAGTTGGTACATGCACAAGTCAAATTCAGTTCACAGAAAGCCTCCAACCTGAGGGTTTGTCATGCGCGGATTTGTGGCATCCTCCCCCCCCCCCTCAAACAAAATTAAATTAAAGAAGATGAATAAAATGGAGTACACTACCGGGTTGCTAACCCACAAATACATACAGGAATAAACAGGAGTTAAATGACTAGGACGGGAAACAGTTGTTATAACTTGAGGACAATTATTCTTGATTAAATCGTAAACCTGGAGATTGGAGAGTTCATTAGGCAAATGAAACCGTGGAAGTTTTTGTTTTTCTGGAGGGATAGAAAATCGGACCTTTCTCTGTGTTAAACTGGTGTATGATGTAATATACTGTACTAGATATTTAGTTCTTTGATGCCCTGCTCGTTGTACCGGTAACTCCTTTAGTGTTCTTACATGTACATGTACATGTACAGTACATGTATTCCTCCATGACCTCAATATGCATGTACATGTATGTTCAGTACGATCAGTTCAGGATCTTTATCTCAAAGTCATGTAAAACTAAAAGTAAAAAAAAAAGGGGATTTTTTTTTACATGTATGTGAAAATCTCTAGCAAAACACAATCAAAATACCGGTAAGTCAAAGAAATAATGGAAATCAAAATGAGATGAAAACTAACATAACTCGTAAGGGGGGGTCAGCAACATTACACAATCAGGGGGAACACACGGACCAGAGCATACGCATCTCTTTAGAATGCGCAGGTCTACCGGAGCTGTTGTTGCCAGAACTCCAGACACATGTAGAATCTGACAAGAAGAAGAAGATTCTAAATGCTCCCACCTTTTCCAGCCAGCCACTGACAGTGCCATTGACAGCACAATGCCCACTGAGGCATATCCTCACAGGCCACAATAGCCCAACACACTTGCTGCCTGACCATGGCCAATTCTAGTAACTGGACTTGTGCGAGTCCCTGGGCCATTTCATACTGACTCTGACAGGGCTGTGGTCAATATGTTACTAATGTAACAAATTGCCTGCAGTAACATACTGTGTAAAAACGTTGAGAAACTGCTAACTGTGTATGGTAAAATGTACATGTAATGTGTATGGTAAAATGTAATGTATGGTAAAATTGTGTACAACAGTGGGTTTTTGTGTAACTTAAATCTGTCTGGGATCATTTCTATAAAGTTTCTCATTCAGTAAGTTCTATAGGGCCAGTCTGCCGTAATGAGTTGAATGGTTTGGGAATGGCAGCTGCACAATTGCGGATTGCGGAATGTCAGTGCTACGGTATGAGGCTGGGCAGTCCGGGTGCCAGACTTTAGTCAGTGGGGGTCCCTGCCCTTTGCCAACACAGGGCTTGCTTGCATAACTGGCATCCTCCAGACATTTCCTAAAAAAAAAAAAATCTTTTTTTTTTTTTTTTTTTTTTTAAAGAGGCGAGTGGGTAGGCTTGTCATGGTTTAAGGTCAGCACATCTAATTGATTAAAGACAGGCTTTCAGTCAGAGCTCTTGCAACCACCCCCCCCAAAAAAAGAATTCACCCACCCTCACCCCTACCTCATCATCTTCATCATCGCAGGGCCTCTACACTTGCCGAGGGCTGTTTGAACCAACCCCAAACGAGCTGACATTTCTCAAAAGGTCGTGAAAGCAAATGGGGGGAGTGGGAGGGGGTTGTTGGCGGATATTTTTAGGTCCCAGCTATTCGTGCGAGGCAAACGGAGAGACTGTACTTTTTTCCCCCCTCGTTTACGTTTTTTTCCGTCTGTCTTTGGCGCTAGCAGTCTGGTGCAGGCAGTTGGGATAGGATCTTAGTCGCTTATCTGGGCACCTGAAGGATGGAATGAAAAAAGGAATAGGCCTAAAAAAAAAAAAAAAAAAAATCCTGCCGAAAGCGGGTGAAGATTAAACGGGCCGAAATGCTGAGACTGTATTTCCCACTAGGGTGGGGGTTGTCCAATAAGCAAGTCCTCCAGGGAGGGGGGGGGGTGGGCAGAGAGGACAGAGAGAGATTGGTGTGGTGGGTAGTGCATCAGTCTCAGCCAAATCCTGCCTGCGTGCCTGCCTGCCTCCCTGCCTCCCTTCCTGCCTGCCTCAATCCCTACCTCCCTGCCTGCCTTCCTACCAGCCTCCCTCCCTGCCTCTTCCTCCCTGCCTCCCTTCCTCCCTGCCTGCCTCCCTTCCTCCCTGTCTCCCTTCCTCCCTTCCTCCCTGTCTCCCTTCCTCCCTGCCTGCCTGCCTCCCTCCCTGCCTGCCTCCCTTCCTGCCTCCCTTCCTCCCTGCCTGCCTGCCTCCCTTCCTCCCTGTTTCCCTTTCTCCCTGTCTGCCTCCCTGCCTGCCTCCATCCTTCCCTCCCTGTCTCCTGCCTCCTTGCCTCCCCCCTCCCTGCCTCCCTCCATCCTACCCTCCCTGTCTCCTGCCTGCCTCCCTCCATCCCTACCTCACTGCATCCCTGCCTGTCTGCCTCCCTCCCTCCCTCTCTGCCTCCCTGCCACCCTCTCTGCCTCCCTGTCCCTGCGTCCCTTCCCTGTCTCCCCCTGCCCACTTCCTGCCTGCCTCCCTCCTTCCCTCCCTGTCTCCTGCCTCCCTGTTTCCCTGCCTCCCTCCCTCCATCCCTGCCTCACTCCATCCCTGCCTGTGTGCCTCCCTGCCTACCTACAATGTACCTCCCTCCCTGCCTCCCTTTCTGCCTCCCTGCCTCCCTCTCTGCCCCTGCCTCCCTGCCCCTGCCTCCCTTCCCTGTCCCTGCCTCCCTTCCCTACCTCCCTGCCTCCCTTCCCTACCTCCCTCCTTCCCTCCCCTCCCTTCCTCCCCGCTCATTTGGTAAGGACGTGCCATTCATTTCACCGGGTCCTGGTTGAAGTTTGCGTTAATAGTTGATGCGTGTGAGTCTATAGCCCCTTGTGTGTTGCAGGCAAGCCTAAAAAATAAAAAGATCCGCATTCAATTTTGCAGAAAGCGTACCCCCCTAACCACCTCTGCTCTGTCCGTCTACATGATTGTGTTTTAAGCTCGCGTGCTCGCTTATTAAAAAAAAAGAAGCAAACAAACAAACACTGGACAAGCAGGGGAATATTAGGGAGAACTAACAGGCCTATTGGAGCAAGGGGAATTTGAAAGTGCCGATGCCGTGAAATTAATTTGGCTGCTGGGTTCCCGGCTCTGCTTTCCAAATACTTTGACATTGTACCATTGGTGATGACATTGAAGTACATGTACATGCATAAACACTATGATTAATTTGTGCAGGGCGAGGGGAGTTTATTTTCCATCACTTCACAAATCCTTGCAGGTTCCCCCCCCCTCCCCCTCTTTGGCAGTGTCATGAAAGGGAGACCTGCCAGGGATGTCAGGCTGTTACTAGGCTCGTTTACACTGTCCCAAATAATTATTTGGATCGCGATTTGAATCGCGATCCAAACTCTTTAGGGGGGGGGGGTGGTGTCTGCACACAATAATCCCCGCTTATTAGTGGGATTTGAAATCGCGAAAAGTGGCCCATGGTTTTGGAAAAGTGCCCAATGTTTCATTACGTACCAGGGCAAACCCTGATTGAATATTTTTCTTTGTAACTAAAAGAATAAAGTACATGTACATGTTGAGATGCATTTACTTGACTTGAGCATGTACTGCACACACACAATTGGGCAGACAGGCAGGCAGGCAGGCTGGCAGGCAGGCAGGCAGGCAGGCAGGCAGGCAGGCAGGCAAGAGATTAAAGTGTTGATTGAATTGAGCTGAAAAAGCAGGCAGGATTTATTTAATTTGGTCTGGCCAGACAATTAGCATTGGTTCCAAGCTGACTCTGGGGCTAGACTTTACTTCAAGGCTGAGGGGGAAAAAGACAGAAAGAAAAGAATCTGCCTTCTTCTTCTCTCCCCCTCTCTCTTCTCTCTCTCTCTCTCCCTCTCTCTTCTCTCTCTTCTCTCTCTCCCTCTCTCTCTTTTTAATACCCATCCCTAGAGTGATATAGTCTTGTGCAAATGAGAGGGCAGCAGAGATTTACTGAGCAGCCTTGATTTTGGCAACTTTGAGGACAAGGCTGTATTGGCATTTTCATTGGGGGGAGCTTGCTGCAAGATGATTGAGGGCACCAAGGCAAGTCGGCAGGGTACCGACCCAGGCCAGAGTCAATTGACACAAGGGGCATGCGGGCCCAAATACAATAAATCCCCATGCCCTGAAGTCAGACATTTATTCATTCTTAGTAAGAGGACTAGGGCTAATTTTTTTTTATATTATTCAGACAGGGCACACTAGCCAAATTGAATATGGAGCATGAAAAAATGATTTGAATGCATTTGCATTTGTGATTTTACATTTCCTGTTTGATGGTCTTTCTGAAGGTTGAACGGGACCACGACATTGCATTTCAGTGTGTAGTTCATGTCAAATGCGATTTCAGCGCACACCAATATGCATACAATGCAGATGGTATATTAAAAAAAAAATTGAAAAGGAAAAAAAACAGACCCTTCTGAAACATCTACAGCCAATGCCAATCGTTGCCCAACAGCCAAAGTTTGCTTTTGAGTACGGTTTTAAAAGGACACTTGAAGGAGAGGGGCAGATAGAGGGATGGAGAGAGGGACAGGGAGAGGGATGGAGAGAGAGAGACAGAGAGGTGGACAGGGAGAGGGACAGAGAAGTACATATACAGTACATACATGTAGAGGGACATAGAGAGGGAAAAAGAGAGAGGGACATAGAGAGGGAGAGAGGGACATAGAGAGAGGGGGGACATACAGTAGAGAGGGAGAGAGAAGGGAGAGAGAGGGAGAGAGGGACATACAGAGAAAGAGAGGGACAGAGAGAGAAAGAGAGGGACATAGAGAGGGAGAGAGAAGGGACCGAGAGGGAGAAAGGGAAATACAGAGAAAAAGAGGGACATAGAGAGAAAGAGAGGGACATAGAGAGAAAGAGAGGGACATAGAGAGGGAGAGAGAGAGAGAGGGACATAGAGAGAGAAATAAAGGGACATAGAGAGGGAGAGAGAGAGGGACATAGAGGGGGAGAGAGCGGGACATAGAGAGGGACATAGAGAGGGAGAGAGAAGGGACAGAGAAGGAAAGAGGGAAATACAGAGAAAAAGAGGGACATAGAGAGAAAGAGAGGGACATAGAGAGAAAGAGAGGGACATAGAGAGGGAGAGAGAGAGGGACATAGAGAGGGAGAGAGAGGGACATAGAGAGGGAGAGAGAGGGACATAGAGAGAAAGAGGGGGACATAGAGAGGAAGGGAGAGTGAGGGAGAGAGGGGCAGATAGAGGGGGAGAGAGATAGGGACAGAGATAGAGAGAGAGGGGGAGAGAGAGGGAGACAGAGAGAGACAGAGAGAGAGGGAGGGAGAGAGAGAGGGAGAGAGAGAGAGAGAGAGAGAGAGAGAGAGAGAGAGAGAGAGAGACAGAGAGGAGGTCTGAATAAGGAAGGTTGTGGCCAAGCCAGAAGGCATGAATTACCTGTCTGCCCTCCATCCTTCTCCTCCCCTCTCTTCTCCCCCAATGTATGATTGCTGTCCTGCTGTATATGTGAGTAACCATTGCCACAGCGCTCTGATGCTCTTCTCTACTCCACTCCACTCTGCGTACTCTATACTCTACCCCCATCTCCCAGGGTAGTCCCTGCCTCCAGTCTTGCCAGTCCCACGCTGCAACCTTTCGCATTTACCACGACCTGGGTTGAAATTTGCTTCTTCTCTCTAGGCCTATCACTTTACATCTCCGTCTCTGTCTGCCTGTCTCTCTCCCTCTCTGTCTGAATCTCTCTTTCTCTCTTCCTCTGTCTCTGTCTCTGTCTGTCTCTCTGACTCTGTCTTTCTTGATCTCTGTCTCTGTCTATCTTAATCTGTCTACTGTCTCCACATCCATCTCTACATCTGTACAGTATGTCCATGTCCATCTCTATTGTCTATGTCTGTCTCTGTCTCTGTCTCTGTCTCCCTCCCACTATCTTTCACATTGTCTGTTTCCCTCTGTCTGTATCTGTAGGTCGGTCTCTCTCTAACTGTCGTCACTCCACCCTCCCTCCTCCCCCACCCCCACTCAGTCCACTTGCCATCTTCCCAGCCATTGATCATCTGGGGCTAGAGGTACCAGGGAGAGGAGGGGGGGGGGCTAGAAAGTTGTGTTGGCAGAATGGAGGCAAGTGGTGCCTCCATTGTAGCATTATCAGAACACATGTTCACGATGCAAGAGTTTGATTCCCCCTTTGGTTTGATGTAACCCAGTGCTGGTTTTGTTTTGGTTATGTATACTGGGCTGGATTTCACAAAGCCTTACGATGAATCGTAACTCAACTTACGATGGATAACCCATCGCAAGTTGTGTTGGACCGTATGGTTTCTGTGCATCGCTCATCGCCTTGCGATTAATCGTTAGTTATGACGAGTTTGGTGAAACCGACCCCAGGACCTGTACACACATGCAAACATTATTATGTTTTGATTCTACTGTAGCTCTCTTCCAAAGGATGACTTTGAGTGAAAGAGAGAGTGAAAGAGAGAGAGAGAGATGGAGGAGAGAGAGAGGAGGAGAGAGGAAGGGAGGGGAGGGAGGGAAAGGGGGAGTGAGAGAGAGGGAGAGAGGGAGAGAGAGAGAGAGAGGGGGAGAAGAGAGAGAGGGAGGGGGAGGGAGGGAGAGGGGGATTGAGAGAGAGGGAGAGAGGGAGAGGGGAGGGAGAGAGAGAGCGAGAGAGGGAGAGAGAGAGAGGGGGAGGAGAGAGAGGAGAGAGGGAGGGAGGGAGAGGGGGAGTGAGAGAGAGGGAGAGAGGGAGAGGGGAGGGAGAGAGAGAGCGAGAGAGGGAGAGAGGGAAGAGAGAGGTAGGGAGGGGGAGAGAGAAAGAGAGAGAGAGAGAGAGAGAAAGAGGGGGGGGAGAGGGAGAGAGAGAGGGGAGGGGAGAGAAACAGAGACAGCGAGGGAGAGACAGAGAGATACAGAGAGGCACAGAGAGAGGGAGAGAGAGAACGAGGGAGAGATGCAGAGAGGGACATATATTGTGTACAGATAGAGAGGCATCAAGAGAGACAGAGAGACAGGCAGACAGACAGAGGGAGGAAGATCACAAGTTAATAGATTAGCATCCATTTGAGTGACTGGGTCATTTAAAAGGCAGGGGGGCAGTTTGTAACCTCTTTGTTTTACTGTAAGAATTGATTTATGCAGTTTTGCTATGGCATTGTCATCCCCGAGGGAATATCCTCCCCCATACCCCCCTCAGAAATGCAAGACACTTCAGAATCGTCATTAGTGGTTGCCTGCCTTGTCATTAAGATAGCAGAGACAAGACAAAAACACATAAAATATGTAGAAATTACCGGTAGATAGTAGGGGAGTGGGGTGGACAAGAGTCTTTGCCTCTTCCTCATCAATTAATTATATGAAGAAGTAGGTGCGGAGAAAAACAAATCATCGCACTCCTTGACACGGGAACTCGTTTGAAGCCACCCCCTCCTCTCCCGGTCGGTCCCCCCCCCCCCCCGTCAGCACTGATTGACTGTGGCTTCAAATTACATGGGAGTCTATGGGAGCCACTATTCAGTGGTTGCAGTCCTGTCTCAGTTGACCCGTCTGCTATTTCCAGCCGTGAGCCGTAACCTTTGAATTTGGACAGCCGTTTGACACGCGAGAAAAAAAAATAATAATAAAATTCTGCCTTTGAGAAAGGTCCTGGTAGGGTTGAAACAGGACGCCCTCTACATTTTGGAGAAACAAAGAAAAAGAAGATTTGGATGTGGCTTGAAACCACTTGAAACAGCATCAGTTTCTTTTAGGCCATCCACACTGCGTTCTTTATCACCAGCCACTCGTAAAACTGAGGCGACCCTATAAGCCATCCCCAAGTCCTCCCCTCCCCACCCCCTCTAATCTCCCCCTCCCCCCATCCACCCCCGGGACTGATTTCGGGAAGGGTTGGGAGGAGGACGGATTGGGGGAGGATTAAGGACAAATTGAGGCTCATGTATACACGCAGGTCCGCTCTGCTCTCGGGAGGAGGGAGAGAGGGGGCTGGGAGGGATGCAGGGAGGGGCGCAAAGGATTTGGACGGATTCAGGAAGGAGGGTCAACAGAGAGTTCGGGGGGGGGGGGTTCGGGATTACTGGAAGTTTTCAGAGTCGGCCATTCGGCTGAGGTCCAGGACTACCGCTGCCTCATTATTTGTGGATTCATGACTTCGGGGAATCAGTTCAGCTCAGCCTACTTTACTGGAAAGAGGAGGGGGGATAAAAAAGACGACCCCAAAAACCCCCCAAAACCAAAAAAAAAAACGGGGAAAGGCAAACCTCCAGAGGAATGTGGAAATCCGAGGCAATGGAGACCCGCCATGTTTGCACTTACTGGAAAATGAGGCATGAAGCCTGAGTCATGGAGGACTGAGGAATTTTTCAATTTCAGAAACGCTGCAAGAACAGAAATATTAAAGGGAAGCATTGGTGAGTCTTGACCCTGTCTGATCATACAGATAATTGATTTTGTTTTCATATTGAAATGAAATATACATGTATACGTACGTACATGTACAGTACATGCAAAAATTCTCTTTTGTGAGTAAGTGTGGTTCTGAAAAGAACCACACTTAATAACAAAGCACTGCGCAGGTGGTGTTTATCACGTCGAGTAATGGCAAAACCTCATTGAGTTGCATTACTGTACTTGCATTGTCCTCGATGGAAACAACAAGTTATATCTATGATGCAACGCGGTACCCGCCGCTATACATTATTCGAATCCCCCACACGACCTCGACCAGCTCCCTCGGTGGTCAAGTGGTGAAGACGTCCGTACTAGAAATCGGGAGTCGTGGGTTCATCTTCGAATCCCGCCCGAGCTGCCTGAAATATTTTTTTATCAGTCATCGGGCCAAGCACTGAGCACTCAGTGTTTATCACGTTGAGCAAGGGCAGAACCTCATTGATTTACATTCTCCTCGACGCAAACATCATGTTAATATCTATGGCATTATGACCTTGTGTGGGGCAATTTTGCATTAAAAAAAAAATGCAAATTTTCCAAATATGTTAGGGGCTTGACTTTTCAATCCTAGCATGACCTTTCTCAAAGGCATAAAGCTATATGTACAGTAGCATCCTGCTTCATGTAGTATTAAAATGCCAGGCTCGCTATAGTTGTCTGCTGACTTTTCCTTCATTCATCTTATCTCGTTGAATGTTTCTCTGGTGAGTAACATGTAGAAACTCCAATAAAAGATAAAAAAAGAGAGAGTAACATTGGCCCAAAGCCTAAACACCTTTACTAGTTTGTTTTTTCATGTCGATTAGTACAAGTCTCTGTGTTATTTTGTTTGAAAGAAATCTCGTGTGTGTTTATAATGAGGCTCTGAGTTTGGTTCACACATTGTTATGATTCACCTCGCAGCTGTCAACGCTAATCACCTATCTTCAGGGAATGTTGACTTTTTTTCCCCCATTCAGATGGCGATTGTCAGAGGAGGATTGGATTACGACCATTTGCTTCTGAGATTTTTCTTAGAGGGGGATATTATTGCCCCACGCTCCCACTGAGATAAATAAGCGGGGAGAGAAAGCAAGAGAACACATAAATAAATGAAACTATAAATAAGCGAATACGTGAATAATTAACTGATGTTTGGATCCTGGCTGGACCTGTCTCATAGGCAGGTCTGCCTTTGAGAAAGGTCCTGCTAGTATTGATTGGTCAGATCCTCTTCACTCAGTAATCCTTGTAACACGTTTTAATGACCAGTGCAAAAATATTGCAAATACTGGCGAGTTTCCAACGCGCTGGCCAATCACAATGCACGGAATCTGTCGACCCCTTTCAAGACGGGCATTGGGTCGACAGATTCCACGCATTGTGATTGGCCGACGGATTGCAATCTCTTTGAGGGCACACTATTGTGAATCGCCCGTCGGTATTGCTTACTGACGTTAATGACCTAAATGCAACACCTCAAACCATCTGGAGAGCTTGATGCTCTGATCAGTGCAGGACCTTTCTCAGTGGCAGAATGACAAGAAGTCTAGTCTTCGTCTTTCCTTCAACCCCCCCTCCACTTTTAAATGGATAAATACACGGACATGCACGAATAGTACACACAAAAAAGCAAAGCAAAAAGCAAACTGATTTGTGATCTGATGGTTAGGGAACATTTCCATCACCTTGGTATCATGGACTAGTTATGTCTGTGCTCTTCATAAGCTGGAGCCATCTCCCCTCTGCACCTCTCCTCCCTCTCTCCCTCCTCTCTCCCTCTCTTTTCCTTTCCTTCTCTCTCTCCCTGCCTCTCTCTCTCTCTCTCCCTCTCTCCCTGTCTCCCTCTCGGATTCTCCTCTCTCCCTCTCTCCCTTTCTCTATTCCCCTGCCTTCCTCTCTGCCTCTCTCCCCCTCTCTCTGCCTCTCTCTCTCCCTCTCCCCCTCTCTCTCCTTCTCCCCCTCTCCCCCTCTCCCCCTCTCTCTCTCCCTCTCTCCCTCCCCCTCTCCCCCTCCCTCTCTTCCTCTCACCCCCTCTCTCTCCCTCTCTCCCTCTCTCCCCCTCTCCCTCGACCTCTCTCCATCTCCTCTCTCTCCCTCTCTCTCCCTCGACCTCTCTCCATCTCCTCTCTCTCCCTCTCCACTCCAGATTCCAGATTGCCAAAGTCGCGTCAAACGCTTGACCTGTTTGGGTCCTGGGAGTGAAGTCAAGCCTTATGACAAACAGCAGGGAAGGGTACCTGGGCATGACAAGTAATTCTACTTTCACAGATCATGTGTGGAGGTGGGCAGCAGAGGGGGGGGGGTTGCCTTAATGTTAAAGGTAATGACAAAAAAGAATCACTGGAGAAAGGTCCTGCTACCGGTAGGACCGAAACATTGAGTCCTCCTAATGATTGATATTTGCACTTTGGTCATTTCAGTCAGTAAGCGGTTTACACCATTTTTTTTCATATTATCTAATTTATATTTTTAGCCCCCCCCCTCCCCCACCAAGTCCCCGCTCTCATTCTCCTTCCTCACTCTCTGTCTTACGCCCCCCCCCCCTCCAACCAATACCCAATGGTTGGCCCCACCTCCCCCTTGCCCATCTGCGAGCCATCATTTCGTTTTTCCAGCTTTGCCCGGTCTGGCAAACGTAAACTTCCTGACTCGGGTTGTTAGAGACGCCAAAACCGACAGCCAAAATCTCAAGAGGGTTCCACTGTGTTGATCGCATACTTTATTGCAAATTATCTCCCCACCAATAAGTATAAACCCCCCCTCCTCCTCCTTCTCCCCAGTTGAGAGATTCTGTGAACAAGTCAGGTGGGGTATATACCTGTAGTATATACTGTACATGTACCATACCCAGACTGTTTTTTTTTTTTATAAGGCCTCTTTGTACAGAGGAGAAAGTGCTGAAGCTTTCTTCCTAGTTAAAGGTGTTTTTGTGTGTGTTGGGGACGACATGGTGATTTGATTTGGCCTGGCCAAACCGCTACATGTACATGTACCTTTGCGTGGATAATTGCACTGGTGTCACCAGGGCCTTGCAAATGTGGAAGGGCATGCTACAGTACATTGTACATGTACTGATGTACATGTACAGTAGTACACATGTACCGGTTGGGTAATGGCGTCTGGGGCCCACTGTAATACACATGTAGGTATTTTATTATGTGTACATGCACACTTTGTTTAGACACGCACAGGTACATGATTACTGTATACCGTAAATTGCATGTACTGTACACTGTACCGTACATGTACATGTACATGTACATGTACATGTACATGTACATGTACATGTACATGTACATGTACATGTACATGTACATGTATGCATACGTGTACAGTACAACCTGTACACAAACACATGTTCATGTACTGTACATGTGTGTACATGTACACATGTACCATGTACATGTAACATGCACATGCACGCTGTCAGGAGTAGAGGTTTGTACATGTACTGTACATTGTGTACATCATCATCATTATTATTATTAATATAATATTATTATTCTGAAAATTTAGTGGGCCTGACGTTTCAATCCTAGCAGGACCTTTCTCAAAGGCAGAGAGAAAGGTCCTGCTAGGATCGAAACGTCAGGCCCACTAAATTTTAAGATTTGCATTTTAAAATGCAAGTCAGTAAGCAGTTTGCAACATTTTTGTATAGCACTTTATTATTATTATTATTATTATTTTATCTACCCTGGCTTTCTAGGTTAAAATGGGTTTCCATTATTTGCCCTGATTGGTCATACATGTACATTGTACATGTACATGTACCGGTACACTGTACATGTACATGTACATGTACAGTGTACATGTACATGTACATGTATACATGTAAAAAATTGTAAGTGACGATGTACATGTACTTGATTGACCATGGATTGACAAAATCACATAGCGCCTCGTTGCGTGTTTTTACACCGACTTTCAATTTTGGGAACTCCAATTTTGAATTTTGGGCACTCCGTAATTATTGATTCCAGCCACTATATTACATTCAGGATGCCCCGTTTCAATTTCAGATATTCCTTTCTCTAATCAGGACGCCCTATTTCAATTACGGGCACTCCATGTACACGTAGATTCTGTTCACCTTGTTTCAATTCACGTCTTTTTTCTTCTTCTTTGATTCTTGACATTCCACGCTTGTTCTAAACACCATGATTCATCAGTTATTTACATACGGTACACCTGTACGTCCACATTTGAAATGTACATGTACACGTGTATGTACATTGTACATGTACTGTACAGTATGTTCATGTACATTGCCAATTGTAATTTTACATGTACACTGTTTTGTCATAGAGCAGGGAATTTTTCCTTGCTCTGTGGCTCCATGGTTTTATCAGGTGCTCAATTTTGATAACAAATGTTGTTTGTACTCAGTTTGTGTTTAAGATTGTACACCACATAGTGCACCTTTATCCTGAACATTCCACTGATGTTTGCATTGTGCACTGCTACTACATGTAGTTCTCCTAGGGGGTCCCTATGTTCATGGAGGCTATGTTTAACCACCTCATTACTTAACAAGATAACTGCGACCTAAGATAGCCAAATCTGCCTATCCTCTCTAAAAGTCTAATAGGGATATCTACATTTACCTCAAGCAAGATGTGTATCCTCCAGTTACTGGTTTTCGACAATATAAGGACTTTTCTTCAAGCTGACCAATGTGGACAAAAGTATCACACTAAAAGGGGTCTGTCACTTTCTCCACACCACAGACTATGAGAATAATCATAGAGAAGGTTGATCAAGCCTGTCACTTCCGTAAGATTACCCGGTTTTGTTGACGTCCGTTGCGCACTGCGCAGTGAGCATCATCACCTATTTTCGATGGTGGTGTTTAGTAAGGTGTCCCAGTGCAGCCAAACGCAAAATAAATTCTTAGAATAACTCAAAATGCTGTTTGGCACTGTAAAATTCTTCCCTGTATGTTTTTTTGTGTTCATCTTTGTTTTTTTTTTTTTCGACACTGCTTCCAACACTTTCCTCAAATCATTCATAATTTATGCTTAAAACTTATTGGTCTGGTTGATGTCTTCTTTTGTGACGTTTAAAAAAACTCCACAATCCTCTTTCTCACTGCTTCTTCAGTTATGACCTTTCCCAATGTCACTCCAGAGACACATTTCCTCCTTCTTGGTACTTTCTCTCGCTGCCCTTTTATTTTTTTCATTTTTTATTATAAAAGCCTATTGGGCCATGTTACTTTTTGTCTTTAAATAATAATAATAATAAAAAAAGATATTATATAAGGAGACGCCCTTTAGGAGCCTCCATAGTTTTTACCCAGAACGGACTGCCTCAAGTTGCGTGATACATATTTTTTCTACGCATGTTGGGGTTTGTTATGGTACACTCAGATTCTTTTTAGGACCAACAATAAAGAAAACTGGAGCTTTGAAGCAACTGCCAATTTTGTACCTAGGAAAATAGACCCCAAAAGAGCAACTTTTTGAATAACACGAGTTTGGCCTACTGGAAAAGCCTTAAATTTCCACATTTTCGGTGACGGACAAGAGCAGGAAACCAACTGTAAGATACGAAGTCTGAGATCGTTATACGGAGTTGTTTTCATCGTGCAATGTGAGTTAGACTTAGAAGGCCAAGCGTCAAAAACGTGTACCGTCGAAAATGGGGGTTCCCACGATACAAGTACACTTCAGAGTAATTGCGTTTTTAGGTCTGCACAGAGATTGGAAACAAACATGTGCGTAATTCTGCAATGGAAAAAAAATTATGTTTAACTCTTTAAAAATAGCTTTGTTTCTTTGTTTGATTTAAGCTACATCCTGTCCGCCCGTCAGAAATACACGTACTGTAGTGGCGCTTTGACGTCATGTGTTGTGATTACGTTTGCATTTCTGAACGAAATCTTGCCATTGCTTGGGTCTTTCGCAACAATTCTTGCATAAGTAATGCTGAGCATTGGGGTGGGGAGGGGGGGGGGTTGTAATGCAGACAGAGGTTGTTTGTTTGTTTGCTTGGCCTGCAGTTCGCCCCTGGGAATCAGTAAAATGTCTTTCTGACCCCCAGACCATGTTATCCTTGACTGCCTGCCTGTACAAGTGGCTGTTATTTTGTCATCAGGACACATTGTTGGAGGAAGGGAGGGGAAGAGGGGGAGAAATAGAGAGAGAGAAAGATGGGAAGAGAGAGGGGATAGAGAGACAGAGAGAGAGGGGAGAGATGGAGAGAGAGAGAGAGAGACAGAGACAGAGACCGAGAGACAGACAGAGACAGACAGAGACAGAGTCAGAGAGAAGGAAAGAGAGAGAAGAAAGGGAGAGGGGATAGAGATATATATATATACATGTACAGAGAGTGGGAGAGAGAGGGAGAGAGAGAGAGAGAGGGAGAGAGAGAGAGAGAGAGAGGGAGAGAGAGAGAGAGAGAGAGAGGGAGAGAGAGAGAGAGGGAGAGACAGAGAGAGCGAGAGAGAGAGAGATGGAGGGAGAGACAGACAGAGAGATGGAGAGAGAGATGAGGAAGAGAGAGTCGAGAGAGGAAGAGAGAGAGAAAGGGAGAGAGATAGAGACAGACAGACGGACAGAGGGGGAGAGAGAGATGGAAGAGAAGAGTAGAGGGAGACAGAGACAGAGAGAGAGAGAGGAGAGAGGGATGTGACCTTGGACAGCAGTGGTACGTTCATGTTGTAACTACAGTGTATGTAGTTGGCACTGTGGTGTGCCTGGTGACATCATGTGAGGATCGCTGACGTAAGTTATTGTTGGCATGCTCACAGTGAAACCAGCCAACCCACAACCCCCACCCACTTACACAAGAGCTTAGGGGGGGGGGAAGAAAGTCAAGGCTCAATATAGATCAGTGCACGTTGGCCAAGAAAGAGTACTCTGCCAAGGAGCCACTGCTCTGGGAAGGGTTCTTGTGTACATGCACATGTACCGGTACTGTACATGCGCACAGACATCAGAGAAGAGGAAATAGCTTTTCGTGTGTGTGTGCCCAGCAGTGACACTCTGGCTCAGTTTATGGTCCGTGGCTGCCATAGGAACTCATTAGAAGCAGAGAGCTGGGCCAAGAAGAGAAAACACAGCTGCTGGGTGATGAGGAGCGATGCTTAGCTGTTTGTGGCAGTGCAAAGGTTCAAGGTAAGGGTAAGGTTCAACAGACATGATACTTGATAGAGAGCTACAAACTGTGCACATCCATTTCTGCTTGCATTATTGGAGTCCTTCTTTTATCAAAGAGTTAATTCAAAGTGTTAATCTCAACCTGTTTAAAGCGTTTGGATCCTTGGTGGACCTAAGTTCTAAAAAAAAAATGAGAACATCGGGACTCGGGAGAAGTCTTGTTCAAATCGAAATGTCAGGCCTTGTTATATTTTGACGTTTTGTTGTTGCTATATTTTAGATAATTATTAAAAATAAAAATTGGCATACACTACAGTTGGAATTTGAAATCAAAGAACCTCTATTTTTTGTCAAAGCATGTTATACATGTATGCCAGAGTCCAGGGTTCCATTCCTAGTCCAGTGGTGAAGCCCCTCTCCCCAAAAGATCCCCATCTTTTGGGGAGAGGAAGGGCAGGCCCTGATTGGGGAGCACCAGAGGTGGCTAATGAGGGCCTATTAAGCACTCTGAGAGAGAAAAAGAAGAAGAAGAAGAAGAAGCGTTGTTGGCTCAGCCAGCTTGGTGCAAATGCGGCGCTCGTCTTCCAAACGCCCGGAATCTGCCTCGGAGTCGCTGCCTCCGACCCCTCTCCCTGCCTCCCTGTTCCCCCCCCCCCCAATCCCTCTCCCCGAAGCTGCTCAGGCTAGCATTCAGGGCCGATGAGTCTGTCTTTGGCGGTGCCTGCCGTATGCACCTTCACGTATGGCATTCGCATTAGTGTGCTCAGAGAGCCTGTCTTGGACTGCCCGGTGTACAGGCAGGGAGGGGGGTTGGGCTGTAGGGCTGCCATAGCTGTGGGGGCTGCGGCATACTAACCTTTTTATCCCGGTTCTTATTGCCCAGAGCGCCTTCTAAGCTTTGGGGCTGGATAGACAGTGTGCCGCCATATCTACATGTACTCATTGCAGTCTGTAGTCAGCGCGGTCTACGGTATTATACGTAAATGACATTAATGTGTCTGGTGGGTGCAGTCTGCCCATCGCAAGGCCAGAGGCCATTCAAGCTGAAGGTTGCATACACTTTTTTGGGGGGAAGATAAGGTGAACGCCAGCCCCTTCATAACATTGAAACATGCCGGCGGCCTCTTCACAGCACCAATGATGGTGATGGTCTCTAGCAAGGCATTAAGCCTCTGTCTTTGTCAGTGATAAACTGCCAGCCATGGCTGACCAATAGCACTGGGTGGGAGAACTGACCCGAATCAAGGAATGATCCCTCCCATCCCATCAGTGGTAGACTGCCAGCCATGGCTGACCAATAGCACTGGGTGGGAGAACTGACCCGAATCATGGAATGATCCCTCCCATCCCATCAGTGGTAGACTGCCAGTCAAGGCTGACAAATAGCACTGGGAGGGAGAACTGACCCGAATCAAGGAATGATCCCTCCCATCCCATCAGTGGTAGACTGCCAGCCAAGGCTGACAAATACCACTGGGAGGGAGAACTGACCTGAATCAAGGAATGATCCCTCCCATCCCATCAGTGGTAGACCGCCAGCCAAGGCTGACAAATTAGCACTGGGAGGGAGAACTGACCCGAATCATGGAATGATCCCTCCCATCCCATCAGTGGTAGACTGCCAGCCAAGGCTGACAAATAGCACTGGGAGGGAGAACTGACCCGAATCATGGAATGATCCCTCCCATCCCATCAGTGGTAGACTGCCAGCCAAGGCTGACAAATAGCACTGGGAGGGAGAACTGACCCGAATCAAGGAATGATCCCTCCCATCCCATCAGTGGTAGACTGCCAGCCATGGCTGACCAATAGCACTGGGTGGGAGAACTGACCCGAATCATGGAATGATCCCTCCCATCCCATCAGTGGTAGACTGCCAGTCAAGGCTGACAAATAGCACTGGGTGGGAGAACTGACCCGAATCATGGAATGATCCCTCCCATCCCATCAGTGGTAGACCGCCAGCCAAGGCTGACAAATAGCACTGGGAGGGAGAACTGACCCGAATCATGGAATGATCCCTCCCATCCCATCAGTGGTAGACTGCCAGCCATGGCTGACCAATAGCACTGGGTGGGAGAACTGACCCGAATCATGGAATAATCCCTCCCATCCCATCAGTGGTAGACTGCCAGCCATGGCTGACCAATAGCACTGGGTGGGAGAACTGACCCGAATCATGGAATGATCCCTCCCATCCCATCAGTGGTAGACTGCCAGCCAAGGCTGACAAATAGCACTGGGAGGGAGAACTGACCCGAATCAAGGAATGATCCCTCCCATCCCATCAGTGGTAGACCGCCAGCCAAGGCTGACAAATAGCACTGGGAGGGAGAACTGACCCGAATCAAGGAATGATCCCTCCCATCCCATCAGTGGTAGACTGCCAGCCATGGCTGACCAATAGCACTGGGAGGGAGAACTGACCCGAATCATGGAATGATCCCTCCCATCCCATCAGTGGTAGACTGCCAGCCATGGCTGACCAATAGCACTGGGTGGGAGAACTGACCCGAATCAAGGAATGATCCCTCCCATCCCATCAGTGGTAGACTGCCAGCCATGGCTGACCAATAGCACTGGGTGGGAGAACTGACCCGAATCAAGGAATGATCCCTCCCTGAGCCCCGGAGGCAACTCAAGGCGCAAGCAACCATTTGCTGGTAGACTGCCAGTGCTAGCCATGTCTGACAAATAGAACACGATGTGACTATGTACATGTACCGTACATGTACCGTATATTAAACGTACATGTACATGTACATGTAGTCTAAAGCATGGCATGAGCCTCCATCCCTATTGATAATAGGGATGGAGGCTCATGCCTTTTGTGGAACGCTAGCCAAGGCTGACAGATATGACTTGAAATGATTCAAGTCCCAGTCTCGTCAAATTGTCTTTGCCAGTTTTTGTTTCTTCAAATTGCCCAAAGTGAAATGAATACCGTAGCTTCAATAGCAAGGCATACATGTAAGCCTCCATCCATATTGATTGTTCAGGAAGCATGCTGGGACTTGACAAGCCCTAATCCACATGCCTGCACTGGGAGGGATTGTAACAGAGGTCAAGCAGTGGTGGAAGGCAGGGATCATCACACCACACTGACCTTTAGAAGCAGATTGCACACGTGTGCATTTGAATTGGGGCACATGGTCGACTTAAGTTGTCCGATCATTCGTGTTGTATCCTCTGGTTCCCACCTCGTAGCAAAGACTAGTAATGGTTGACATTTATGCCTACATTTTGCACATGCATATGTATGGACATGTACAGTGTAGAGTGTATCGACCTGCACAAGCTTTCTTGTAAGCTCAGGTATCAATCTGAATGTGCATGCTGTATACATGTACACATGCATAGTGCAGTGGTGAATATTTGACCTGGGACCGACCTTTGAAGATGCATTACAATACTGATACTGTTGACCTTCATGCTCTGTGCTTTACCAAGATTGCCATAGAATGCCTTGTTGCACTGACACAGTGAGATAAGATGTACAGTACATGTACCTGTACATGTCCACTGCAAGAAAATGCTCAGCGGGCAGTGGATGCACATCAGAGGAAGATATGCAGTACATGCAAATAATGCAGTACACAGTAAATTGTACAGAACGTGTACATATGGACCAGTCAGCTAGCCATGCATGCACTGTTTGTGCAGGATAATATTACAGCATGTACACATGTGCCCCCTTCAGTGGTGACAGGGATGGCAGATGAACCCTAGCATTTAAGATGTACATGTACATGTACCGGTACAGTACATGTACAGTTTGTACAATGTAGTACAGTGTAGGCATACCGGTACCACATGTTGTACAGTACAGTAATAATCTTTAGTTTTGAGCCTACATGTACAGTACATGTACATGTACATGTACCGGTGTACCAGTACATGTACTGTAGCTTGACCTTTCTCCCAGGCTCTCCTGCTATGCTAGTCCCCACATACCGGTATGGTACAGTGAGCTTTTCAAGTTTTATTCACTTTATGCCATTCTGGTCAGTGACCATTTTGCAGCTTTCCCCCCCTATTAACCTTCAAAAGAGCACTATGACTGCGTTTGATTTAGGAATGGATATATTGGAGGGCCCTCTTCAGGATTGTAATTTGTATAGATCTGCACAACTAAATGATCAAGTAATCTCAAAGTCCCAATCTTTCCAAATAAAAAAAAATAAAAAATGGCCAAGAAAACTTGGACTAGACTTGGACATGAACTTGCGATCTCTGGTTTTGTGCAGCAGTGCTCTTATACCATCTGAGCTATCCAGCCCTAAGGTGCTATCTAGCACCTTAGATGGTGGCCTTCACAAGTAGTCTACTAGTCTCTGCCGGGGTGGGTGCACCAGTCACAAGCAATTCAACTTTTAATTGCCATATGCATATACTGTAATGTACATGTGTACCTCCGGTGATCGATTTCATCAAACTCAACGTAACTTACGATTGATCGCAAGATGATGAACGATGCACCCAAACCACACGACCTGTTACAACTTACATGTACATGTACAATGTACAGTATATCAATCCTAGATTTGAGTTACGATGCATCGTAAGGCTTTGTGAAATCCACCCCAGGGATCACCACGCCCCGTTTTCATTCAGATGCAAACAACCAGTTGTTGTAACCTGGCGGCAGTGCAGTTCAGGGATCACAAATTTGCTTGAATTTCCTCTTGGGGGCCGTTCTTCATAAGTCCATATTATTCATTTATAAGTTGATTCAAATGTATGCCTGTGTGACCTGGTAAAAATAGGACTCCCTTGAGGCCCCCAACTGCATTTGGAACCGTCTCTCCAATGGCTGCCTATGCAAATACATTGTAGCTTGGTTGTCTCCCCACCATCAGTATACATGTCAGCGGGCTGTCTACATTTACAATGTGCAGCTTATAATCCTCCCGGAATGGTGCTGAAGGCGCTAGACTGTATTATGCTTATCCACCGTTCCTCTAGTCCCTGGGCCAATTGACAAGACGTCATTGCCTCCATGCAATGTACATGTACATGTGTATCCTTAATCCTCAGCAGCCCATTAATTATCGATTGCCTGCCTTCCCCCCCCCCCCACTCTCCCATGCTGCTTACGCACATGTATACATTACATATGGGCTGATATGGCCACGTGCGTGTCCTTATGTGTGTGCCGTGTTTGTTCCGTGCACGTATTTGGTACACATGTCAGCCCATCCGTGAACATGCCTGCATGTATATTAATGGTGCCGGTAGGTTTGCAGAGCTTGGCAGCTTGGGTCCCCAGCCCAGGGATGCGGGCGGTAATGAATGACACGGGGGCCTCAGTTCTTGTCAAAATGGCGCTGCGGCGTTGACACCTCGGAGCGTCAACTGCGTCACAACGCCTCCGCAGAATCGGGGAACCCTCGTCTCAATGGCAAGGGATGAGAAGTGAGAGGAGAAAGAGGGGGGAGTGGTCTTTTTTTCTGGGGGGGGGAACAACTTGGTGTCCTGGGAGCAATGGTTTCTTGTTGTGATGTCGTGTGTCAAAAGGTGCGATGTCTTGATCGCTTAGGCTGGTTCTCTGAAACGGTCTATACCTTCACTGCTCCCCTTGGTGTTCCCTGTTCATTGATTGCCTGCTGCCTGGTATCCTGCTATTGGATCCCTTGCTGTTTGGTCTTCAACTGCTTGGTGCCCTGGTTCCCTGCCTCCTAGTTCCCCTATTGGCTGGTTCCCTGCTACATTGTGTACGTACATGTACCTGCTTTCCTACAGACTGGTTCCTTGTCATGTGTACTGTACATGCACCTAGATCTCTGCTGCCTGGTTGCCTACTGGCCCGGTACTGTTCTAACATGGCCCCTTTCCAAACCCGCCTTAGGCTCTGGCTTTGCCTCTTGTTATCCCAACCCTCGGTTGAAGTTTGAGCTTTCGAGTCCGCTTTAAAACAGAGTATCTTCTCAAAAACTGAAGCCAAAAGCTTTGCATTTTCACACTTCCCTGCAACCTGTTTCCTTTTAACCTGGTTCCCTATTACCTGGTTCCCTGTATCTTGGTTCCCTGCAACCTGGGGTTCCCTGTAACCTTGGTTCCCATTGCCACCCATTTGCCGCCCAACAATCTTGTAGGACAAGTGATATTTTTTTCTTGGGTGTTCTTGAGCAAGATACTAAGTGTATGTTATACATCAATCTTTGAATGAATTTGCATAAAGCACATGGAGCACTTTGAGTAGAGAAAGTTTTGTGTATGATATACACCTGTACATGTACATACCGGTACATGTATGTACGTATGTAAATCCACTGCGTGCTTATCTTGCATCGTGGGGTTATACGCACTGGTGTCCCCAGGGAGTTGAGATGATTTTCAGAAGATGGACCGGGAGATCAACACTGGGAAGCAAAATTGCCAGAAGTACTCCCATCTCCCAGGTTGTTGTGCCAAATTCCCTCTTCTTCTTTTTTAATGGAAAAACAACTCATTTTCCTCAGGCCAGTTTCCTCAAGACAGAGGAAGGTCCTTCTAAGTTCTAGGATCGAAATAGTCCTGGGCCCTTTTCTAAATTTTGGATTGACTCGAAATAGAATGAGCTTTTTACAAACTGTGAGTGTTGGAGTGTTGGGCCCTGCGATTGATGCTACAGAAATGGTCTGTTTTGTTAGGGAACCAAAAGGGGAAGTCCGTTGTATTGTGTTTTGTATTCGCTATGTGTGCACTAGGCCATTGTGAGTTTGCAATGGTATTCTATCATTTCCGCGATATGTCCTTGTGCACATGCTGCATGTAATGTAGATCTGTAAAGTAACAATTTCAGTGGGCCAGCCAATTTGATCCTAGGAGAACCTTTTTCAAAGGAAGGTCCTGCTGGAATCAGAAGGCCAGGCTCATTGTATTTTGAAGATTAGCGTTCATTTACAATGTACATGTATGTACATGTACTGTACATGTATATGTAAATCAGTCTTGAAGAAGTTTGCAGTTAAAAGTTTTTGGCCGACCATGTTTGTCTGTTACCCCCATATCCTGGTTATTCTTCTGCGACTTGGAACTGTCTATGCCCAAATAGATCCTCTCTTGCTTTCGGTGATCTCATTCAGTGAGGGAATCTGGCTGCAGTCAGCACATACATGTACATGTAGTAAGAAAGATTATATACCGGTAGCAAATAAACCCAATTGAAGTGAGCACAATGTCAGCCATTCCCCATTTATGTTAGAAAAAAAAAATTGTGTACATGTACATGTGCCTATGCATTTCAGATATAATGAGTCGACATTATAGCATCATGCTCATAACTGAATAAGTCATAGAACTGAAAATACATGTAAAGCCAAGGGAAAACTGACTGGGAACTTTGAACAAATGAAAAAATGGCAAATGAAAGTTTGACTGGAACAGGAATTACAGGATTTGACCCCAAGATCTCTGGTTTTGCTTACCAGTTCTCTTCCCATCTTAACTACTGTACATTTATGGTACAGTAGTTAACTATTTGGTAAGAGTGCTGGTACACACAACCAGAGGTCTCAGGTTCAAATCCTGTCCAGCCAAGTTTTCTTTTGCCATTTTTTGATATGATTATAAGTTTGTTTAATGGAGCCAGAGTAGCAGCCCCAAAGGCTGAATGACAATGGCATTAAAAAGAATATAATCAATATCCCAAAAGCAATGAAGAACAGTGTAAGAACAACAATAAAAACAGTAGGCCCTATACATGTACCATAGAACACCCGTAAAACAGGTAAAAATCAAATGACATTGGGCCATTTTGTCATATCCATTTGAAGGCCCCATCCTGTCCCACCCCTCACCTTCCCCGTTGTAAATTCCAGGCCTCCATTTGACCTAGGGCGCCCTCATCCATGCTGCAGCCACCCCTGGCCCTTTGCTACGGCCGCCTTGCCCTCCCTCAAAGACTCAAAGTTAACAAGAACCTTTCCCTCATAGCGCTGACCTTTTCCAGTGGGGGAGGGGGGGGGGAGGGAAGAGAGGGAAGAGAGGGAGGGAATAATTTTCTTTCCCCTTGGCCTCTCAGGCACGATTGAACTCCGAGCTCCACAAATTCTTGTCTGAGGATGTTGACACTTGTCGTATGTACACAACTGCTTGCCATACCACCTTACAAATGATTAAAGATAAAAGATAAAAAAACAGTTCAAAGAAGCCCGGGTTTGTTGTCACTGCTACAGAATGGTCGGCTTGGATGGAGGGGGGGGAGGGGATGAGAGAAGAAAGAAATAGACGGCAGGAGTGCTTTTTGAAGGTCTGAGATTGACCGAGATGACAGCAGAGATTGAAATGGATGAGGCACCAGAAGGGCCAGTGTGTGCGATGGACCTTTTATTTTCCGACTGCTGTGCCTCACAAGGTGCCCCGTGAGGTGCCCCATGTGGTGCCCCATGAGGTGCCCCATGAGGTGACACTTGAGGTGCCCCATGAGGTGGCTTGTAAGGTGCCCCATGAGGTTCCTTTGAAAGGTTCCCCATAAATTACTCAGTGAGGTGCCCCTTGAGGTGACCCTGAGGTGCCCTGTGAGGTAGTCCATGAGGTACATTGTACATGTACATGTACATGTAGTACCCTACGAGGTGCTTTATGAGGTGATTCAGGAGGTACCTCATCATGAGCTGCTTCAGGAGGTACCCATTAGGTGCCTCTTGAGGTGTCAGAGGGGGCCACACATGGTGCCTCTCAAGGTGTCTAACTAGTTTCTTCATAAAGTATTCTGAGTTGCCTCATAATGTATCTCATTAGATGGCCCACATTGAGATCCATAAGGGGTCAATGAGTTGCCCCGGCCATGTTGTGCCCCATGAGGTGCCCCGTGAAAAATGCTTCTCTTTGGGGGAGGGGGGGACTTTTGGAACCCCCTTATCTAGGTACCAGGTACCATACATGTAGATACTGTACCTTATGACCTTTGATCATGGAAACTATCCATAGGCCATTAATTGGTAACCTACATGCATACTGAATGTGCTCATGAGTCATGAACATGAAGTGCCAGTATGTGTAATTAATCAGCATACCCAGATATATACATGTACATGGACCGGTACCTCCGGGCAGAAGACTGACATTAATGCCTCCCTGTCCCTTCTGCTGGTTTACTTAGGCCTTTAGTGGCCTGCCAACCCAACTGGCCTTCATGCCTGTAGTGATGTGGCTCCGTTCAGGGCCGAAGTGGCCTGGACCTTAAAAAACAAAAAACAAAAAAACAAAGAAAAAAGGTGATTCAAGAGATGTACTGTACCGTACAGGGCTGATGATGATTGAAATTGTACACCATATCATTGCAACTTACAAAGAGAAATATCCAGCTGTAAAACAGCATTTTTTTCTTCCAAGGAGGGGGGGGGGGTGTTTGGTTCAAATTATGTTGTTTGTCTCACCCTGATGAGTGGGCGTGTTTGTCTGCGACGTTTTATTTGCGGCACCCCTGGGGAAGAGAGAGATCCGCGGGGCTCGTCTGGAGCCAGCTGGTAGCCCTTCCTCGCGCCATTCAAGTCGAATAACGTGCTCAGCGTTCCTTTTTTTTCTTCTTCTAATCTATCAGGCCCCAGTGCACAGATTTTTTATGCAAGATAACCGATTAGTGCGTGTGTGTGGGATGGAGGGGGTGGGGCGGGGGTTTGGGGGTGGCAGAGGAGGACATGTCCCACAATATACTCAATACCCCAGGTACATGTAGGCCGTCTTATACATGTACACTGCTGGTTACCGGCTATTTCTCTCAGTATACCAGCCTTACCAGGCACATTGTACATGTAATGTACAATGTACATACATGTACATTTACAAATCGTCAGTGTTTTCTAGATACATGTACATGTACATGTACATGTACAGCACTTGGAACGTCGTTATAACGAACATCCCGGGATCCACGAAAATTGTTTGGTATAGTGGTCGCATTTGCGGCCACATATTTTGTACACAAATATCGGGAGCCAAAGGGCATGTTCGTTATACATGTACATGTAGGTGAATGATACAAATGTGAAATTTGTATTCTGTTTCATTTTTGCAGTTAGTGTATGATTTTGCCAGTTTGTGAAAATGCCAAGAAAATTGAGTAGCGGTATACTGTATGTCACACATTTTGAGGGTGATGACAGGCAAACCACACGTCTGAGGGCAATCAAATCATTTATAAGATTCATAGGCTGGGGATTGAATCCCAGTCCGGTCCAAATTTTCTTCACTCTGATGATTTCAACCGATGATACATTTACATGTACTCTACATCATGCACGTTACATGTTCATGCACATGCAGTCGCAGTTTCTGCATCCTCGTTGAAAGTCTCAGAAAAGATTGGAATTTCTGTGTTTTGTCTTTGCATGCATGCTACACTTGAACGGGCGATAGCATAGCAGAAAGTGCATCACATGCACATACATGTGTACATGCACACACACATGCATACATCAGGTCTATTTTTCCAGTTTTGTGTGCATGTGTGTGTGCGCGCACACAACTGGCCAGCCCTTTAGTCAATGCACATTAGTGCTGCGGTGATTCAGTTAGTCTCCTATTTGTCCCAGCAATAACGGGCCAGAAACACTTACACCGTTAAGTGTACACGTATGCACCTGTACACAGACCGTGTATGATTTGATCGCTGCACTTGCATCCGGTGGAGCCTAGCCTGCATATGCAGCATCCGTGAAAAGAATAGTCGCCATCAGATCAGATGTCCTTGTACGGTCCGATGTGTTAGGGACGATTTAAAGATAAGCTTGCACATGGACATGATGCATGCATCATATAGACATGTATTGAATGCAAAATATACACATCATCTGTATGTGTACATGTATATGAAGTTATGAACCGGTACTGTAGGTGCATGCACACATTGCACAGTATGATGTACAATGTACATGTACATGTACACTGTACATGAAGATGATTAATTAATGTACATGTACTGTACATGTACATGTACATATTGACCTACATGTACATGTACATGTAGTACTGTACATGTATACATGTACGTACAAGTTTTTACATTGCACAGTACATGCACACTGTACATGTACATGATGTATGTGTACAGTACATGTGCATGTACATGTACATGTTACAATACTTTTGTCACTTGCAGCATGTACATGTACCGGTACCTGTATGTGTATCGGTACTGTACACATACATGTATTCATGTACTTGTACTTGAATACATTTTACAATAGACTAGAGGTGTCGTATGTGAACAGGTACGCATACATTTACATACATGTATACATGGTATGTAGCTATCCATGTAGCCATTAGTAGCAATTCCACCGTTTTGCTATCCATATTGATTGCACTGTTCGCAATCCCGAGGCTGTGTATAATAAATGTACATGTAAGTCTAAAATGAAGTGTATATGTACAGGTGTACATGTACATGCGTGTATGTACATTTGTATTTCTGACACCATGCACCCACATTTTGATTCCCTACCGGTAAATTGAGACCACACTGTACATGTACATTGACCATATTTCAAAGTCTTTGACACAGAAATGTCCCATACATACGGTACTGTACCAGTAGTCAGCAATTACCGTACTCATTTCTGGATGACATCCATATATCTGGATGACATCATCCATATGGACAAAAAAGTGAAGACAATTGACTAAATTAAATCTTTCTTATGTGTGTCCTTACGTGTAGCGAGTGAGATATCCGTGTCATGTGCACGTTTTGCGGATAGCAAGTAGCATATGACGTCATAATTGATGGCGTACCGTATCTGTGGCACTAACCGTATCCATTTGCTTGTGACAACTCTCTATTGTAATGTACATACATGTACAGTACATGTAGTTAAAATTCATGTTGTTTGATATGCAGGTTTCTGTGTGCACTGTACATGAACATGTACGGATGTACATGAACACGTGCATGTAAAATTATGCATACTGTACATGTACATACACATATACTGTACATATATTATAGATCAAGATGGGTTTGATTTGCTGAAATGTGACAGGTTATATGTATAAGCAGTGGAGCACTGCAAGGATGCAGATGCCAAATGGATTGAATTGAAATGATTGGAGTCGAAGACAATGTTAACATTCCAAATGCATTCATTCCCCAACAGAAGGAAGGGGAGAGGGGACGGGGGCATATCTTCACTATAACCATTTCACAGTCCAATGCACTTTTCGCACGGTTTAACCGGCCCGTTTTTTCAAAGCCAAACCTTTGACGTTAAGAACCAGCCAGTGGTCCCCCCTCTACCTTGAATCGTATTCAAGTGCACGCAGCCTCTCCACTAGTAATATCTGTAATTACATACATGTACAGTATATCATTGCTAATACATGTATATCATTGCTAATTCAATTAGGTTTTTTTTTTTTTTGTTGGGGGGGGGGTAGGTGGCACACCTTGCAGGCTCCTTAAGAAGCTCCTCTTCTTCTCTCTCTCTCTCTCTCTCTGTCTCTGTCTCTCTCTCTCCCTTAAGGCAGAAGTTATCCCAGGCAATGCGGGGGCGCATTTTTGTTTTTGTTATTTCTTTCTGGACGCATACATTCCTATTAAAGTATTGATCGGTCCTCGGTAGTAAAGGGTGGGGTGCGGGGTGCTCAGGTCGGACGACCAGCAGCAAAATTAGCATAAAACCTGTCGTACTGATCAGCTGAAATGACGACGGCGCAAAAGCAAAGGGAAGGCGAAGGAGGGAGGGGGGGGGGGGTTTGGCTGGTCTCCCTGCGTTCTTCTGGACGGGAAACCAGTGGGCTGACTGCATGCACGAGTGCGCATTATCAGGAAGCTGTGCTCGGCATAAACGCTGCCCCGTGGCAATGTTTAAAGAGATTAGGGCCGGCCATTTTGGCACGATGAATATTGATGTGGGGATGCTCTGGCTCAGTAACACCCAGTGCACCTCGGCCCCCATTCATGTTGCCTCTCTTTTTTCAACCTCTTTCTTCGTTTGGAAGACTTTTTTTGGTCGAAAAAGATGTTCCGACTTTAATGAAGGTCCTTCTCAGATTGAAAGGTTGAACCCTCTAATTTTGAGGTGTTTTTTTCTTTCTTTAAACATTTCGTATACACGTGTAGTCGTGTACATGTAGCTCAGGTCATTCCATTCATATTTTTGATGACATGTACACGGTGTTTTTCCCTCTTTTGTTTTTATACTCATAGAAATTCAAATTGAAATTACCAAAATATTATGATGTTGTGCACATTTTCACTTCATACTCAATTAAAATAATTTGAAAGAAATACAGGATACATTTTTGGTTTTCCAAAAAAGGGGTTGTTTTTCAAAATAGGAAGTTTATTTTTGATGAAGTCTCATGTTTTATGCTTTCTTGTAAAATCAACCGACAAACATCCCTGCCCTTTTCTTCAATCACATACATGTATACATTGTACATGTGTACATGCATCTGAGTACTGTCTTCGGTTTTGAAGGTACACGTACATGTACTGTACATACTTGATTTTTTTCTTCTGAAGCCAGGACTGACATTAAAATAAATGGCCTCAGATATTGTAAACAGAATCCAGTCCCAAAGCGATGTGCAAACACTGCTCGTTGACATAAGCGACCATTTTACATTGTAAACATATTTGTTTAACCAAATTTAGTGGCTCCAATATTTTTCAAAGGCTAGCCGTCTCTCCCTTTGAGATATGTCCTACTGGATTTCAAACATTTGGCCCTTTAATACTTTATTTTTTTAAAGTCCAGTTCCAGTTGTACGCTTAATTCATAAATTCCTCCCCTTTTATTTTTATTTAGCCAAGAACTTTGTAAAATCTGTCATGTTTGTCACAATTGGCCCAGTGCCTGTCGAGAAAATGAAAAAAAAAAAAAAAAAAAAAAATCAGATGCAAAATTGGAATTTCCTCGCGCCGGATCGGAAGGCCAAGGGTGTTTTCTCAGTGTGAACGATTTCTTATTGATTAACGCCAGCACAAGACTACCGACAGAGAGTGGTGTTTTTTTTTCCTTCCCTCCACCCCCCCCTCTCTCTATCTCTACTCTCCTCTTTCCTTCTCCGTTGCTTCCCTTCTCCATGGCATGGTCTCCGTCGTCGCGCCATCCCTCCCCCAAAACTGCATGCATGCATAATAGGGGCGTATGCCTAGTACTGTGTAGTATGTGTACGTACATGTAGAGATCTGTAGGCCTTCCTCTGTCTGCCGTGCTTGTATGATTATAGGACTACACACCAGAGCTGCACTCCAATACAGTATATCGGTACATTATTGTACTGTACCGTACATTGTAAGGTTGCAAGGTATACGTGTACATGTACTTACTGTACTATCCACCATCCACCCTTCAACCAGGCCAATCCTTGGTTTTATAAAAAAATACTTTTTCTGGGGGTGGGGGGAGGTTCGTCAGCCAACTCTTTCCTTTTTTAATTTTGGTTCCCCTGGCACCAAGATCCCATTTCTCCCTGCGCTCTTGGCAGGTCGTCTTGACGGACGGTACGCCAACGCGATACTGTATTTGCCATTGGTCGTTGCTACTAGGTACATGTACACTATGTACATGTATGCACATTGTCGGAGACTACTTATTAATCATGCAGCGCATTCACTGGCCCCATTCATTGTGTTCAAGTGTTCTAGTTTATGCGGTTATGTGGGCGATTTTTTTTTCTTCATCCATCACGCGGACCCTCTGCGCTCGGAAAAGGCTGGCATTAGAAACTGCTGCTCTTGAACGTACGGCTCTGATTTTAAAATGGTCTTGCCTGTACATCTGCGCCATGAACGTCTCTTGGGACGGATAACGGTGCGCTTATTATTATTATTATTTGAATGAATGGCAACATTTGGCAATTAGCTAACAGAATGGACTTTCTTTTGTACACTTGATCTTTGCAGATTTTTGGGCAAGGCGTGTGGTTCCTGCATGAATTCTTTTCTTTGATGTGCAGTTGAAAGGTAAGTGTACTCGCTACACACATACTCACAAGAAGCTCTGGCTTTTGATTTTTTTTTTGCAACCCTCGGTGGATGGGAAAAACAAAGAGGGACTACATGTATAGTTTGCGCTGGCAACGTGTGCAATTAATCCCTCCTGTGTGCTTGTGCGGTTCCGGAAAGGGACTTGGTGTTTAATGTCTGTCTTCGGGGAACTGTAACTGAGTCCCTCGGTTCTTTTCAGAACCGTCGCACTCTTCTCTTTTTTTCAAGCTATATTGATATGTTGCCCACACCTTGAATTTTTTTTTTTTATGAAAGTCACCCAACACAAGGCCTCCAAAGGCCACTCAAGGTGAGGGCTAAAAGAAAGGAATAAGAAGAAAAACCACGAGCAAACCAGATCAGGAGGAAGAAAGATGAAGGTTTTGTTTGAATTGGGACAGGTCATAAGAAAGGGGGAAACGGGTTGCAGGTACAGAATTCCATAGTGCGGCAGTGCAGGGAAACTGCTTAGTATTGGAAGAATGCCATGGGACTCTGAGCATCTGGTCAACAGAGGGTCTGGCTCTACGGGCAGTGCCTCTCTTTCCCTCTGGATGATGTGTGAAATATGTTAGGGGGGAAACTCAGAAGCTTTATCCAGGTTACACAAAAGTAGAAGCTCGACACGGATGGCAAAGTGTGGCTGGATTCGGCTTGCCTGTTGTACTTTGCAGTAGCAGAGGGAACAATTGACATGGGGCCTCCTGAAAAAGATTCTCAGACTCCCCTCGAGCTGAAACCACCCCCCCCAAAAAAAAAATAAAAATAATAATAAATAAATAAATAAATAAAATAAAATAAAAATAAAAATAAAATAAATCCACTGATCAACTTGGATCTACAGTGGAGCTTGATTCGGACTCTTCTAGTCACTGGTCGAGTTCGGGCGTGCACGTTCTCGGCGGCTGTTCGTGAACAACCCTGGTGGAGAGGTGGTGTGTGATCCTGTTTCGAGTGCAGCGTTCTCGGGTCGTGCTTGTGTGGTTCCAGCGCGTGAATAAGGTTCGCATGTGAAGAAATGACCGCCCGAACTTGACCACTATTAAGTCAATATCAAGAACAGGTTCTGAGAAGCATTGGATTTTTTTTTTTTTTTTTGGGGGGGGGGGTCGGGATAGGAGGAGGGGAGATATGGCTGTCTCAAAATATCCAGACAAATCACTTCCGAGTTCAGAAGGTGGTCGGGGAGGATTGGTATTGTTAACTCCCGGCTCCTTTCACTTCAGGCCGCCCTTTAGGATCCACATCCCGTGGAGAAGCCTTCTGTGGCCCAATAGATGAACATACTACGCTCTATAGAGGACAGGGGTTGCACGAACAGGTACCTGTACACTGTTACAGTACCATTCTGCCATTCTTCCCCCCAAATTATTCATACCCTTGCTGAAGTTTGAATATTTTGATCCGTTTGGTTCAGGAACATATTAATCACTGCCCCAAAAAATCAGTCAGACGGATGGAAAAACATTTAAAGTATAGTCCTACAGCTCGTATTTCTTTCAATATGGGATATTCGGAGCACTCTAATTGAAATTTTTGTGTCCAGACATGCCCGGGCTCTTCCAGGCGGACGATTCCCGTGCCTGAGACAATTGTTTTCTGCACGTTTACGCTGGGATTTGGGGCCGACTCTCCCTCGGCAAAAAAAAGATCTCTGATTCCTTGAGGTTACCTCTTGGCGTCCTTGCCTTCATGATCGTTTCTTTCGCTCCATTCCACACATTTTTTTTTTTCCCGGGGGTCTCAATTGGGTTGAGGTTGGGGCTGGGCAACTCCGAAGCATTACCATTGGAACATTTCTTGGCCAGTACTGCGGTATGCTTTGAATGCTTTGTAATCTTTGTACGGTTTGAATCCTGTTCACACTAAAGATCGCGCTTATCTGTATTTAGATTTGAATTGCGATTCAAACTCCACTTTTCTTTTGATTAAATGAATATTAGAGGAATTTGAATTGTGATTCGGACTCTTTAAGTAAGCGTAATTAATTGGCATGCTGAGTGTCGGTGTGCGAACGCTCTGCAGAAAAAGAATCCTTTTATACTCCAACAAATCCTACAATGCGCCGGGCACGCTCTGACTGACAGGAAGCATTGTAAGCTTGTGTACAGCTCCCTGGACACATACCGGTACTGTACACGTATGTATACTGTATGTGATGCCCTCAAGAAGAACGCGTGCACAGGATCAGGATTTTGGGTCTCGCGATTTTGGGCGTATCATGTATTGTTTTGTAACAGTGTGGGCAGTTCTTATGCCTTCTCTTCTTTCTCACACCCTGGGCTGTTGGCCTCTGTGTCCTTCTGCAAAACCCCTTTGAGAAGAGGACTTGGGTCGGCATAGATTCATATTCACTGTAACTACTGTATGTCTCCCTGCATGGGCCATCCTTAAGGACACACCCACCATTTGACCACAATAGGCTCGCGTTGTATTCCAACACAATTTTTCTTTGGCCTGTGTCAATGCAAGCAACAACAACAAAAAAAAAACAAAAAAAAAAATAACTTCAGGTCACTCATGCCTCTGCTTAATTACTGTAGGGCTCCATGGCTCAACTTGATACAGGGGTCATTAGACTGAAAAATAACAACAACCCCACAACCACTACAATGTTGTGCTACATTACTTGAAAGCTTATGGTCAATGCCCTGGCTGGCTGGACACCAAATTCCACAGGGAGAATCTATTCTATGCAGTAGCAATGTACATGTATACATACGTGTATATTTTATGCCACTTGCACTGCTGCTATGCTTTTCATGTCCAAGTGCCTTGACCTGGGTGGATTTGGCTAAGCCAGGCCATCCCAAATATTTTTGTTGGCCCTCCAATCCTTGCCCAGTGCGGGCACGTTATCTTAGCGCTGTGCACAAACACGTGCACGCCGCTGTTAATGAGAGTCTATGAGCATGGGCATTGGGCGCTGCAGATAAGCACATTGCACAAATTGCCCGATTACAGCAACAAAAGCTCCGGCCGTGGCCCGTCGCATGCATTCATCGCTGCGCACGATCCGCATGTTCCTCTCATTGAACTGTAGCAATGACGCCAGGACTCTGAAAGAACCTTCAATTTCCCCCTCGAACACAGTCCATTGAGGGACGGTTCCAGAAAATGGCTCTGCACAATTAGGACACAGCAGAGCGTGACATACCATCGCACTTACAGTACAGTAAGTACTGTATGTACTGTGTGTACATGTTGTACTTGTACATGTACATGTACATGTACACACATGTACATGTACATGTACATGTACATGTTGTACTTGTACAGCTGTACGTGCACATGTACATTGTACTTTTGGATGAAATGGATGGTGTTAGGCTGGCACTTCCACAGCACATGCTGTCAGTGCTTGTGTTTAGCTAGGTAGCGTGCAGTGGAGTCCAGGAGCAAGACGACCATTACTCTCCCAGTCTCCCTACACTATCATGGAACTGATACTGATTGGGGAGAATTCTGCACACTCACCCATTCTTTTTTTGTTTTAACATGTCTGGAAAAAAAAAAAGCAGTACATGTACTGTACATTGTCAGAGGTTTTTTTCACAAGGCGGTGAAGTTGACCATCTGTCATCACTCAAAAAAGCGGGAAAACTCTGACAGGCGTACAATGTATTTGTGAACGACCTGCTTGTATTTTTTTAGTACAATTGGAATTGAAGGTTTTGAAAAATTTGTGGTGACACTGCATTACAGTACAGTTACCGTACATACATGTGTATACATGTACAGTTTGTGTACATGTACATCAGGGTGTCCCTGGAGTCTTGCGTCCTAAATAAAGCTGCATTTCCACTGGACTTTAAAGTAACCGAGATGATAATTACTCTTCCCATTTTAAGTCCAATGGAAACTGCCCAGTAAACTTTTTACTCGGTTACTTTAACCGAGCCGAACGGTTACCTTTACCGGCCAACCTCTGCCCAGTAAACATGTAGAAGTTTAACCGAGCCGATTAGTCCAGTGGAAATGCAACATTCGGTAAAATGCAACTTGGTAACATAACAAAATGGCCTATGACAACACACATGTGCTATAGATACACTGACCAAATTGACCTACATGTACATGTACATTTGTACATGTACATGTACCGACTGTACACGTACATTGTACATGTACATTTTACCGTACTGTACTACATGTACATGTAGTACATGTACATGTGTACATGTACACATACATGTACAGTAAATGTACATGTACAAGTATGTGTTGCTGACGATTGGCATGTATCAGGTGTTTCATTTCGCCCTACATGTAGATCTGTAGCAAGCCACAAGTGTCTCCGTTGCTTCAATTCCGCTGCTTTTTCCCCTTCTGTTTTTTGGGGAGGGTCTTGTTGCCCACACTGCAATTACATGTACCTGCCATGGTTGAATGTCATAAAGTAAGCGTCCTTTTCCTCGCGTGCTATCAATGTCATTTTGCGATCTCAAAAGTCACGCACAACGTATTGGCAGCTTGGTTACTTTAACCACCATCTCGGACTCTCGGGTCAAATTGACCGACTCAAAAAGTCCAAGTGGGAACGATGGTTAAGATTTAACCATTTGACATTTAACCACTCACCATCTCCGTTCAAAAAGTCCAGTGAATGTTGGGGTCATGTTGGCTTGTTGCTTCCTTGGGCACAAATTGTGTATGGGAATGAGTTTACCATGTCTACAGCACTGTACTTATAGCACATGTAGAGAATGACTTTGACACATATGAATTAGCAATCAATAGTGGTTAACATTGGATGCTTTTTAAGCGAGTCTACACCATTTGCAAAGTGCCCAATTTCCGGACATTCCAAATGTGAGAAATGACTTACTCATCGGGACGTTTGTGATGGTACTGTATCAGACATTCCGTGAAATGTTAGTTGCAACCCCATCCCCGGCAAAGACTAGCCGACCATTTGGGAAGGCTACCATCTACGGGAAGGCTAAGGGCTGGATAGCTCAGTATAGAACACTGGTATTCAAAATAACGAGGTCTCTGGTTGAAGTCCCAGTCAAAGTTTTCTTTGCCATTTTTCAAAAAATTGTTTATAATACACACATGTACACGTGTATGTATCTCAGTCATTTTTTCGTTAATTTCTTTGATTCAAATATTTACACATTATACCGGTACATTGTACATGTACATGTACCGTATTACAGCCCTAGAGAAGTCAATGTGGGTGAATATTTGTGTTTCAGTAGGGCCTACATGTACATCATATCAGTCTTACATATTATATTCATATTCATGTGCATACTGTACATGTACTGTACAAGTACTGTACGGTACAGCGAATATCAATGTGATACATGTACATACATTACTATCTAGGCCATTCAATCCCCCCTCCCCCTCCCCCCGAGTCATTTTATTTTTGTACATTGGTACCGTGTATACATGTACATGTACAGTAATTTTGACAGTGTCCAAATATTTAGATGGTACATGTACACGTACACGTAGTACAGTAGGCCTACGTGTACATGTACATGTATCATGGCAGTGCCAATATTTACGTGACATTAAGACTGATAGGCCTATTCATGCCATATGATGATATGATCTCAGGTGTGCTCACTGTGCTGTGGGCAATATACAGGGTGTATTCTTGGAATATTGTTTGTGTACCAACTACCAAGGCCAATCTTCATGGAATATTACAGGTGTACCCTGGCTAATATTCATGGAATATTACAGGTGTAACATGCCTAATATTCATGGAATATTACAGGTGTACCATGGCTGATATTCATGTAATATTACAGGTGTACCATGGCTAATATTCATGGAATATTACAGGTGTACCATGGCTATTATTCATGTCATGTTACAGGTGTACTGTGGCCAATATTCCTGTCACATAATTACAGGTGTATCAAGGCCAATAGGCATGGTACATGTACACATGTATGTATATTACAGGTGTACCATGGCTAATATTCATGTAATATTACAGGTGTACTGTGGCCAATATTCATGTCATGTTACATGTATCAAGGCCAATATTTAATCACATTGAGGCCGATGTGTACATGTACATTGTACTGGTCTGGTACATACACATGTGTACATGTGTATGTACATGTGTACATCTAAACATATGTACACATGTATGTCATAATTACAGGTGTATCAAGGCCAATATTTAATTATATTGGGGCCATATGCATGTCATATTACAGGTGTACATGTATCAAGGCCAATATTCAATCATATTGGGGCCAATATGCATGTCATATTACAGGTGTATCAAGGCAAATAATCCATTATATCGGGGCCGATATGTGCATGTGTTACAAGTGTATCAAGGCCGATATTCAATCATATTGGGGCCAATATGTATGCATGTCATATTACAGACCTGTATCAAGGCCAATATTCAATCATATTGGGCCGATATGTATGTCATATTACAGGTGTATCAAGGCCAATATTCAATCATATTGGGCCAATATGTATGTCATATTACAGGTGTATCTGATGTATCAAGGCCAATATTCAATCATATTGGGGCCAATATGCATGTCATATTATAGGTGTATCAAGGCCAATAATCCATCATATCGTGGCCGATATGTGCATGTATTACAAGTGTGTCAATGCCAATATGAAATAATATTGGCCCTAATATGCATGTCATTTTATTGGGGCCAATATGTACATGTCCACGTACATGTATACACATGTACATGTACATGTCCACGTACATGTATACACATGTACATGTACATGTATTACAGGTGCACCAGGGCCAATATCCATGTCTTATTACAAGTGTATTGGAGCCAATACTCCACGTCGCATTACAGGTTGTACAGCGGCCATTATTCATTGGCAGTATTTGCATTTTCAGTCCCGACCCAAAGCAAATTTTATCCAAGTGATACATGTACATGTAGTAAGGGGCGCACTGAGGCCAGAATACTGTACAAGGGGAAGAGCGCTAGGGGGTTGGGTAGCGGGTGGAGGGGGTGTGTGTGCAGGGCAGGGAGGGGCAGGCCTTTGCCGAAAAGCCAATTGATTTCCATAGCAGGTGAAGGCAATTCCCCAATCCCTGCCCATGCAGTGCGCGGCTATCCGACTGGCAGAGAGCGGCAAAGCTCGGCAGGGCTTGTTCCAATATTCCAGTCTCATCTTCCAAGCCCCGGCAGACTTGCATAGCTAATCAGCTTGACCAGGTCACGCCAGTTCTGATTAAACGGAGGCCCGTGCTACTACTGTAGTTGTGTGGGAGTAGGGAGGAAGGGGGGGGGGGTCAGAGGGGGGAGGGAGGGAGGGAAGATATCCACCGTGTCTCGTCTATCTCCCACGGAGGAATTCTCGTCGCATCGCGTGCACCATCGGTGTTGTGTGTGTGTGGGTGTGTGCGGTTGGGTGGGTGTATGCCTCTTGGTATGCGCTCATTTCAATAGGCTCGGATTCCGCCTGCCCGCCTGCTCGCCCGCCCGATCGACATTCTCTCCAGTCCGTGCAGAGAAGGCCGAGGCTCCCGCGACTCGCTGCACGCCAGGAGAGGTGGGTAGGGGGAGGAGGAGGAGGAGGAAGAGGGGGGTGGGGAGGCTGATTGGATAGCAGACGAAAGAATTGACGAGCCCCCGACTCTCCAGTGCAGTTGTTATTAGACTCAAAAGCAATTTGGGAAGTCCACTGGTAATGGACTATCACTGTAGCCTTGCCTGGCACTCATTCAAGTACATGCACTTGATGAATGTGCCATTTGGGCTTCATTATCGGAAAGGGGTGACACGGTCTTCAAATATTCACGACACACCAAATATATATATTATATGTATCTCTTTTTAATGTGTCCGACCTTTCCCCTTCCCCTCCCCCCCCCAAAAAAAGTCTACGGATTGGCGCCTCGCGGGACAGGAAGGGCACGAGCAATTCAATCCCTCCTCCCCTCCCTCCCTCCCTTCCTCCGCACTCATTCATGTGGAATTTGCTCCGCATTTGTAACAGGACTCGCTGCTCAATGCGCGAGACGTGCGGCGTATATATGTATATATCGACAAATTGCCGGCAGCAGTTTCTATGTGGGCCCCTTTGGGTGAGGGTTGTCCAAGCGAGATTCGACGTGTGATTTCGCATATGTACGTAGCATGTATTTTTTTAGTGTTTTCTAACAACGCTGTATTTATTTTGGATCCCACTCCACTTTGTTTTTCCAGTATTCTGTCACTGGGATGACAAAGAAATCAGATAACTTGGCTAGTTAAACAGACAGGAGTGCTTTGCTATCAGTGTGTACTGTGTACCGGTATATACATGTACATGTACAAATGCCATGTATTTTACTTTGTTTTTACAAGTGTACACTGAACAGTACAATGTACATGTACATGTATCGGTACCGTACATGTACCGGTACATGTACATGTATTGTATACTACACTGTAGTACACACAGTACATGTACCCGGTACCTGTACATGCACATTTTGCGGAAACAGCATACCGGTACATTCATGTAATTATGTACATGTACATGTACATGATAACTACATTTACCGGTACATGTACATGTTGTACATGTACACATGTACATGTATGTACCTGTTACATGTTTTTATATTACACTTTACAGGCCTGGAATTTCCCCCTTGGAAACTACGGTACATGTATAGTGTACCTACATTGTACATGTACATGTAGCCTACATGTACATTATGTGATTTAAGGAAGTACACATGTACATGTACATGTACATACATGTACATGTAAATGTAAGCACCAGTTTTGTATATAAATTTCTCCAAATAACCCCATCTGTGTGATTTATGCAATCTCATTCTCTGCTAGACCACTGTCCAAATTATTCGTCCAGCGTAAATACATACAGTGTAGCATACATGTACCGTAGTGTGTGTACATGTACATGAACAGTGTGTACGTGTCATTGTTGCAGTACAGAAAGCATTGTGCTTCTCTTTTTGTTGTCGTTGCGCTGCCTGTGAGAGATGCATGTTAATTTGGCGGCCTTTGGCTCACAATGGCAGGGCACCGTCCAATAGCAGTGTAATTTCCGCGTCTCACAAAAAGCACAGCAATATTGCCAAGACCAAAACCATTTGTTAACAGAAACCGCCGACGGATGCCCTAGAAATAGGGAAGAAGAAAAAAAACCAAACCCACCAACAATGGACAAAGCACTCAATTTGGGAACAAGAAATTGTGAGGGGCGTAACGGTACATGGTGTAATATCAATTTCATTTTGTGTGTGTGTGTGTGCGAAAGGGAGATGGTGACTGCACTGATTGGGTCGTGCGAGAGCAGTGACTGATAGCATGGATCCTTACCCTGGAAGCACACCGCTGTAGTCTGATTCTCGTACATGTACATGTACATGTACATGTACATGTACATGTACATGTACATGTACATGTACATGCACAGTACATGTACACATGTACAGTACCTCAAAAGTTAAAGGGCCTGACGTTTTGATCCTACATGTAGCAGAACCTTCCTCAAAGGCAAAAGGCCTTTGAGAAAGGTCCTGCTTGGATCGAAACGTCAGGCCCTCTAACTTTTGAGATTCATGTATTGCGGGTCATTTTAGTTAGTGAGAAGTTTGTGACAGTACAAGCACCTGTGCAGTCTACCAAACTCCTTCAGTTGTTTGCGCTTGGTACATGTACACTGTACATTGTACCGGTACGTACATGTACATGTACCAAGGAGATTACAACCATAACCCCACTGACTGAATGTACTGTACATGGACATGCAGCTTCTCTTCTTAACACCAACTCTCCTCTCAAGAATTAAACAAGAAGAAGAAACAAGAAAACAGAGGTACATGTAGAGTATATTGATGATCTATAATGTCCTAATCAAATTTCGGGAGGGGGTGGGGTTGGGTTGATTTTTGCCCGGTCTCTGTGTTACTGCTACTGGTACTGCTGCTGCTGATAATGATGATATCTAATGTTCGCACGCGCATTATGCAGTAAGTCATGAGGCGCTGTGCATGTAGGGTGCGGTAGTTTAGTCCGTGTGCACTCTGCAGCGACCCGGCCTGGGAAGAAATCAATGTTTTGGCTACCCTCCTCCTCCACCTCCCTCTCCTAATTTTGCCAGTGTACATTAGTAGTGGAACATATAGCATGGATGGGGTTTTCCCCCTGCATATTGAAGCTGCGAGGTTGCCCGCCTAACTACATGTACTACTAGGGGCCACCTCAGGTCTTTGTTGCCAGGGGTCACTAAAAAATCGTGCAAGAACCAGTGTGGCATGGGCAAATTGATGTGCCAAGGATTTCTTTCCTGATATTTCTACATGCACATAATACGGTGCTTTAGACTCATTCTCTATCCAATCTGTGACCCATCCACAGTACACAACCAAAGGATGTTATTCAGTTGCCAACGTTTCAAGGTCCAGGGAAACCCTGAGTTATAGAACATATATACATGTACACATCATGTGTACTGTAGTATTGCTGATACATCAAGGCTGTATATCCACCTCTTCTTCGTCCTCCTCCTCATTGTCCTCTTCCTGCTCCTGCTCCTCCCCCTCCCTCCTCCTTCTCCTCCTCCCTCCTCCTTCTCCTCCTCCCTCCTCCTTTTCCTCCTCCCTCCTCCTTCTCCTCCCTCCTCCTCCTTCTCCTCCTCCCTCCTCCTTCTCCTCCTCCCTCCTCCTCCTCCTTCCTCCTCCTTCTCCTCCTCCCTCCTCCTTCTCCTCCTCCCTCCTCCTCCTCCTCCCTCCTCCTTCTCCTCCTCCCTCCTCCTTCTCCTCCTCTCTCCTCCTCTTTCTCTTCTTCCTCTTCCTCGTCCTCCCTCATCCTCCCTCGTCCTTCTCTGTCTCCTCCTCCTCCTCTTCGTTGTCATCCTCCTCCTCCTCCTCCTCCTCCTTCTCTGGGCAGTCTTTTCCTTGTGAGCTTATTCCCTCCTGTCCATTGCTCACAGTGCCTAAATGTTGTGTGAATGTCTCATAGCAGATTCAAGGAAGGTGGCCTGATGTTACCAGTCCTAGCAGAATGCTTTCTGCCAAGGCATTTGGGCCCAAGGATTTGCCTGTATCCCTCTTCCAAGTAAACATCCTGTCTTGTTAGGTATATGTACATAATGTACATGTACAAGTACATGTACATGTATATAAGTACATATATACACAATGTACATGTACCGGTACATGTACATGTACATTTGTACATGTACACATGTACGTGTACATGATACACATGTACATGTACATGTACCGGTACATGTACATTGTGTTGTGTACAGTGTACATGTACATGTACGTGTACATGTTTAATGTATATTATGTACAGTAGTACACTTACACAGGTACATGATGTACATGTACGTGTACATGTACATGTGTATATACCGGTACATGTACATGTACAATGTACACTGTACATGTATACATTTTGTAGGCTAATTCCACGCTACAATGTACACATAAAAATCAGACATACATATTGGCTAACCAAGGCAATGTCTCAGTCTCTTGGGGAGGCCCCCTCCCCCTTCTCCTCTCCCCCCCCCCCGATGGCATCGGATCATAAATTGAAGCCTGCTTACCGTCTCTGACTTGACTTTGGCAGCGGGACGCATTAATGCATTGACACAGTGCGAAGGGGAGGCCTGGGATCGATAGAGGAAATGGCCAATGGTTTTTAATAGCGTGCATGACAGAGGGTTTTCCATCCCCCCATCATCCTTCCCATCCCCCCACAAGCAGTAAAATATGAGGACCATACCCCCCCCCCCCAAAAAAAAAAAAAAAAAAAAAAAAAAAAACCTGGGGGGCATTTGGTTAAGGATGGCCCAAGTTACAGGGAGGTAGGGGAGAGGGAGTGCAGGCTGTGTTTGAGTCTCCTGGTGCAGTCTAGAACCCGCTTGTTTGTGGCCATCGCGACTCTTACAACCGTTGGGGCTGGGCAATCCACACCACAGTGCTACCCTCCCACCCCCACCCGTCCTCTTCCTGTCAGTGCTCGTCCTCGGACTTTGCTCCATAAGTAGCCCCCGACATTTGCAGCACCCGCGGCGGTCCTAATGATTAATTCACTGCAGAGGCCACGGCTCAAATGTCTTGTTTGTTTCATTCTCTGATAAACATCCAGAGAGAGAGAGAGAGACTGAGAGAGAGAGAGACTGAGAGGAAAGAAATCACCCTTGTTGAAAAGTCATGTCGCTTAAAACTACAGTACCAGTACACTGTGTGAATTGACCTCAGCATTTGAAATTTGAAAAGAAAAATATATGATTTGAACAGATACTGTAGGATTGGTAATGAGAACTGAACTCGAGATGTTGTGTAACACTGCCTGGAATCCCCTGCAGTGATATTACATGTACATGACATGTACCTGTACATGTACATGTACACTGTACATGTACAACCCGTGCGTACATGTACATGTGTACAGTACATGTTCTTTGACTCTCCCTTGGAACTGTTCTCAACCTAGTTCTGGGATCTCAGAATTTGGTGGGCTGGTGGTGGTGTTATTCGCCTGGTCCTCCGAATCCGGGCACCACTTTTGCTTTAGGAAAAAAATACTGTACTCTCACCAGCCTACTGTACTACAGTTTTCATACAAAAAAATACATGTACGCACATGTACATGTACAGTACATGTACCGGTACGTTGTGTGACAAAAGCCATACAGACATCTGTGCCAGGTTGACTCGCTTGTACACATACATGTACACATAGTCTACTCTTATTGATTGACTTCACAGGTATTTATTGTTCCTGATTGTTTTTTAATACTAATAGCGAGAATTATAATTTGCACATTTAAACAAAAAAGCCAGAGTGCTGGTCACAGGCACTGAAAAGTGTCCCCCCGCAAAGTGGTTAAAGATGGACGTTGGTCAAGGTTTTAGTCAGAAATAATGGCGAACCACGTATGAACAAACTTAGCCCCGGCCCTGTTGAATAGAAATGTACGTGTACATGTACATGTACATTATACATGTACAACATGTACATTTACATGTACAGGTACATGTACATGAGTACACAGTGCACTTCTGAATGTTCTTTGAACCATGCTAAATGGTTAAGGGATGTGCCATGTACATGTACAGTACATTACACGAACCGTGACATGGAGACAATTTTTTCCTTATTGAGGTGGAACAAATGTTTTAATGTCGTGCTCTGCGAACCATTAGGTGTGGTGCGGAAGGGAATCTCCTCAGTCTGGATCAAATCGGATCGGAAAATGTCCGTGAATGAATGATCGCAGTGACATTTGCGCGTCTGAGGCGTGGAGTGTATTGAATGGTTGGTGTATACAAAAGCGCGTGGCTTGAAAAGGCATGGCTTGAAACGGAAAGCGTGCGTGCAAGCGTGCAAGTACTCATATTCGTCAACCCTAGCCCCACGATGAACCTTCGGTATACATGTAGCAGCATCATGATTCACGTTCGGGAGGGACGAAAGTATCCGCAAGACCGTGGATTTAGTCGTGTAATTGTAGTGTTGGTCTTGTGCAGTGTGTGACCACACTGGGCCGGCTGTCTAGAGCTTTTTTTCCTGAAAGCAATTCAGGAACAAATGGCACTCAAATATTACAGTTGATTAAAATAACTGCAAGCTTTAATTCCTGAATTTGTGCCATTCCTTGCAAAATTTGCCCAGGTTCTAGATGCAGTTCTGAAATGAAACAAAGAGTTGTGTGGAAATGTACTAAGCTTGCCAAGCGTGAAACTAAATTTGAGAATGGATCTGCAGTGGTTTAAAGGTGGATTTCACAAAGCCTTACTTCACATTGTATCTCAGCTTCCGATTGATAATCCATTGTAAGTTGAACCAGGGTGGTTAAATTGTGTTTTCTATGCTTCGCTTATTGTCTTGTGACTGGTTTTAAGTTACAACAATTTTGATGAAATCTAATGTACATGTACATTGTACCTGTACCACAGGCCAAGTAAGAATCTCCAGTGACTAGACCCGGTGTCAGGTGTTTTTGTTTTCCACAAAATTTGATCCCTGACATTTGAATTTTTGGAGAGCAATCAAGTTGTGGCATTGATATGACTTACAATGCTAATTTCTCAATAAACACTCAAGTAAGGATTGTGTAATATGTCGTCCATGTACTGTAACTGCATGTACATGTATAATGTACAGTAACTTTGATGGGCTACACATGTATTTGAGCCGCCAGTTATATTTGTAGCGGTAATCGTTAACACTTTTCCCGATATGTAGAATCTCCCGTCCTCAATTCCTTGAGGATTCCTAACCCCCCCCCCCACAACCAGACTAATATGAAAGTGATCTTTCTTTAAGTTGATAGGAATCACATGTGAGGGCCTACATGTACATGTACACTGTATATTGCTTCTGTTTGTGTGTGGAAGCGAGAAAATAATAGCAACTCCTGAAAACAGAATTGGAAAAAAACATGCAAAAATTATGCAACCTGCTTACTGACTAAAATGACCATAAAGCCGATATCAAAAATTAGGAGGGCCCGACGTTTCGATCCTAGGAGGACCTTCCTCAATGACAGAAAGCCTTTGAGAAAGGTCTTCCTAGGATTGGAACATCCACCCCTCCTAAATTTTGATAAATAGGCCTGTGGTTTGTCTTTAAGGAGGGGGCGGGGGAGGGAGTCATACAAGCAAAGTTGCAAACAGCTCCTTGGTCTTACAGTATTGACCTATAAAAACCCACACAAATCTCAAACATCGAGCAGGAATTTGATCTAAGCGGGAACTTTTCTTGAAAGTGAAATAGTTTTGAGACAAAAAGAAGTCAACGGCTTATATCTTCTTCAGCTTGAAGCAGAACCAAAAAAAATATCAAGACAAAAGAAAGCTCAGTAAAGAACAATGGGATATACACGTGTACATCTAAAGCTACTGGCTTCACATTGCAGTGTAGTTTGTAATCCTTGCATTTATCACTAGGTGGACTTAGCAGTTTAAGCATCTGTATTAAAGCCCCTACACAACATTGGTCGAGGTAAAAGAATAACATCCATACGTTGTCTGATCAAAGATATGCATGAAATAGCACATCTGTGAAAAGTTCAGCTCAATCCGCCAACCGTGTCTTGAGAAAATCGTGAAAAACCGCTTCATTTGTTTGGCGAAAATGCAGCATTCAACGCCGTACTGTTCCAAAAATAGTTTGGATCTCGGTGAGAAGTAAGCTATTTATTTTACTCATTTCTCCCAAAATACAACATTTTAGACAGAAATATTTCAGTGAGAGGCTTCTACTACATGTATAACCATCTTCAAACTGTATAAGCTTATACTGTATAAGCTGAGATCAGACTCTGTACATGTACTGTATGGTACAGGTGATTCTGCCTGAGAAAGGTCCTGCATGGATAAAAAAAGCAAGCTCTCTACAAATTTGTTGGAGACGGTTCATGATTTTCCCGCCATTAGTGAAATGGCAGTTATCCATCAACGTCTCCCCCTTTTTTTTTTTAAGGGAAGAGGGAGGGGGGGATGTTGTGATATTTGGATACCCAATGAACAGTCTATGGGACGTGTGTATTCCACCCGCTTCCCTTAATTTGTCAGTGCATGACATGATATACATTTCAGAAATTCTCAATGTGGAGCGGGCCACTGACGTCAGCCCAGGCCTCCCCCGGCAGTGCCCATGTCCACGTCTTGCCCATCAGGAACATCGAAGCACACGACCCCCCCCCCCACACACACACACATGTGGGTTGAAGAGGAGAGGGGTTGATGCTTTGTGGAGGGGTTTGTGATGTTGGTGGGAGAGGGGGAAGAGGGAAGAGATCGGTTTATTGTGCACATTCGCCTCGCCGATTGAGGTAAAGGGAAAAGGGAGAGTAAACAAGCCTCTTCTTCTTTCCTGGAATCGGAACGAAAATTGGACGTGAGCCGGGGGGGGGGGGGGGCTAGCCACTATGTGTGTGGGTGGCTGGCTCTCTCCTGATGCGTCAAGCATTTCCTGTGTCTCGAGCAAGGGTATTGTAAAAAAAAAACCGATGAAATGAATAAATGGGTAGTTTTTAAATTTGGACAAGCGGGAGGACAGGTAGTAAGCTGTTGCTCACTCGGAGAGCATCTCACATGATGCCAGTTGCAACTGAGACAATATTTCTGAAAAAAAGGAGAAAAAGAATGACATCCAGTGAAATAGTCAATGCCTACATAATAGCGCCTTACGTAAAATCTCAAAGCGCTTTACAACAAACCCGACCACAAAAAGAAAGTGATAAACAAAAGTAAAAAATAAATTACAATCCCAAAATGCAAGTGCATGTATACACGTACATACGCCAATATCGCAAAGACGACAGGTGCAATGCAACAAGGCTTTCGGGGAATCCCAGAGGCGGGTCGTGGCGAATCCCCCAAGCACACAGTAAGTAACCCATCAAGATGATCCCGCAAGGCTAGCCATTTACCAGGCAATTCAACTTCAAGGGCCCCGCCCCCAGGCTGAAATCTTGTCATCAACAAGAACTCATGGCCTTCATTTTTGTCATCAAACAGTTATCTTTTGGGGGGGGGGGCTGAAAATGGTTTCAGATGCTCCTGTCAAGCTACATGTACTGTCCCATTCCCTCTTGACTCAGTTTTCTCCATGCCATTCTGCCATTGAGGAATGTCCCACCATGATCCAATCATCCAAGCCTCTGGCCCTTAACAGGTTTTTTGAGAAGAGTTGATGTTTGGAGCCTGTACATATGTGTACTAAACCCCCCTCAAGTGGTTCTGTACATGTACATGTACAGTGTACAGTAGCTGTAGCCGTATCTGTATTCTGTACCAGTATCAGTACTCACAGCAGTAGCCAAAGCCGTAAATCTGGGCTGACACAGTGGAGCTTTGACCCGACCCGACTTGACTTGACCCAAACCCTACCTGACCCAACCTAACCTGACCCAAACCCTACCTGACCCAACCTAACATGAACCAACCCAACACTAACACGGCGCAACCCAGATCAACTCAATCAAACCCATCCTGCCCCGTCCCGTCCCGTCCCGGCCCGTCCCAACCCAACCCAACTGAAGCAAACCCAACCCAACCCAACTGACCCGACCCGACCCGACCAAAATTGACCCGACCCAACTCGTCCCAACCCCAACCTAACCCAACCAAACCCACAATTTGTGAATTATTCTTCCCGAGATGCTCTCAGCTAAAGTTCATGCAGATTGGGATGGGTCGGGTCAGGGTTGGCTGCTGGCAGAGGCATAGAAGGCTGAGGTCTGCCCTATGTTCATGTAGCAGTAACAAACAGAGAGAACAACGGTTGTCCGAGCGGAGAAGGTGATTGTATCGGGTTGCAGTAACCCAATCGGAGTGCAGAGGAACCACCCCCTCCTTTCCGATTTCCCTGACAGATAAAGATGAAGAGAGAGAGAGAAAGCGAGACAAAAAAAGAAAGCAGTGTCAGTTTATCCTGGGGCAAGCTGAAGCCATCACTTTTTTTTTGTGGGGGGGGGGGGTTCCGTCTTTTATAATCCAATACAATGTCGCTATCCCTCGAGAATTATCAATGACAAGTCTGCAGTCTTGTTGTCTCTTTGATTGTGGGAGGGGATGTTAAGACAAGTCTGGTATCTGTCATGCTCATTGAAAGAGGGTTGGGAAACCGGAGCTCCAGGATACTAAATCCTCCTGCGAAGCTGACTCCCATAGACAGATAGAAGAACAACCGTAGAGAAATGGACTTGATAATAAATAGAATGCCGGGGAAGAGCTATGTCTTGACACCTCCCCCCCCCTCCTGTTGTCAGACATTGTCAGTTCTCGGTGGCTTAATCCATGAGAGTGTGTGCGGTGTGTGCTGAGCTAAAAATGTCCCCCTGAACCCGAGTGACCTCGGGCAGGTACATACAGAGCTACTAACGTGCACTGTGTCCATCTTGGTAGATTTTTTTTGGTTTGCTTATTGGCCTCCCTAGTCACACTCTGGCTACCCACCTCAGGTTGTGCTTGCTTCATTGCCGGCATCCACTTTGCGTCAAATGCATCAGAGTGCTATCTTTAAGCCAGTCCAGAATCGTCGGCACTTTCACGAAGTGAATATCCTTTTTTTTTTTTTTTTTCCTACATGTTTTGTGTGTCCTAAACCTTTCTGCCAAACTTGAAGTGGTTACTTTGTCAATGACGAGAATTTCTGAAAAGTATGTTCCTGGCAATGTCACTAACTTCACTAACTAAAATGCATCTCCTCTGCTGTGCAGTTTTGCGAAAATGCTTGCAATTTATAGGCACGAGTATGATGTATCAGTGCAAGACATGGTCTTGAGACTGTCTCGAGACAACCCCCCCCCTATACATCTATGGTACATGTACACCTGCGCTCGGCCACAGTCATACAATTGGATCATTACGGATGCATGTATGCAGTCTGGTCTAGTCTCTCCAGGCCTCCTGTTTTGAAAGAAGGAAATCATGACTGAATTGTACTGAAGCACCCCCACTAACTAAGGCTTGAGCTCCTCGGTATTATGGTAATGACACTGAGCTGGGTCTGAACCAGAGCTACAGTAGGTCCTAGTCTGAGCCTGGGTCTGGGTCAGGGTCTGGGCCTGTGCCTGGGCCTGGGTCTGGGCCTGGGCCTCGGTCTGGGTCTGGGCCTGGATCTGGGTCTGGGTCTGGGTCTGGGTCTGGGTCTGGGTCTGGGTCTGGGTCTTGGCCTGGATCTGGGTCTGGGTCTGGGTCTGGGCCTGGGCCTCGGTCTGGGTCTGGGCCTGGGCCTGGGTCTGGGTCTGGGTCTGGGTCTGGGTCTGGGTCTGGGTCTTGGCCTGGATCTGGGTCTGGGTCTGGGTCTGGGTCTGGGTCTGGGTCTGGGTCTGGGTCTGGGTCTGGGTCTGGGTCTGGGTCTGGGTCTGGGTCTGGGTCTGGGTCTGGGTCTGGGTCTGGGTCTGGGTCTGGGTCTGGGTCTGGGCCTGGGTCTGGGCCTGGGCCTGGGCCTGTGCCTGGGCCTCGGTCTGGGTCTGGGCCTGGGCCTGGGCCTGGGCCTTGGTCTGGGTCTGGGTCTGGGTCTGGGTCTGTGCCTGGGCCTGGGTCTGGGTCTGGGTCTGTGCCTGGGTCTGGGTCTGGGTCTGGGTCTTGGTCTTGGTCTGGATCTGGGCCTGGACCTGGGTCTGGGTCTGGGTCTGGGTCTGGGTCTGGGTCTGGGTCTGGGTCTGGGTCTGGGTCTGGGTCTGGGTCTGGGTCTGGGTCTGGGTCTGGGTCTGGGTCTGGGCCTGGATCTGGGTCTGGGTCTGGGTCTGGGTCTGGATCTGTGCCTGGGTCTGGGTCTGGGTCTGGGTCTGGGTCTGGGTCTGGGTCTGGGTCTGGGTCTGGGTCTGGATCTGGATCTGGGTCTGGGCCTGGATCTGGATCTGGGTCTGGGTCTGGGCCTGGGCCTGGGCCTGGGTCTGAACCTGGGTATGGGTCTGAGCCTTTGCCTGAGACTAGGCCTGGGCCTGAGCCTGAGACTGAGCCTGAGTTCAAGGCGTGGCTCTTCCCACCTCCCCCCATTTTGAACCCGCAGCTGAGACTCAATCTCAATCATAGGCCGTTTACAAAATGAAGGCTTAGGCTCGGGCTTAGGCTTCGGTCATATAATTCTCTTACCCTTTATAATGTCACAGGCATATACATGTAGAGACAAGCTTTTGTCCCATTATCTCGGTGAATACTCTGTACAACATACCTTGGAATTCAGCAACAAACTACAACCTGGATTTTCAGGTTTTGTCAGACTGAGATGATGCCTGAGCCTGATCCATGTATTTGTAAAGTACCGGTACCATAGAACATCTGAAAATGCAGTTTGCAGGCTTTTGTCCCCCCCCCCTTTTTTTCCTCTTCATAATTTGTTTCCCATGATGCTGAGGCATCACTTTGGTTCCAAATAACAGGATGTCTGTCTCGGTGCAGCTCTCAGACCCGAAGGCCTTCAATTACCTAGAGCTACACTGTAATTGCTTGACGATGGCCAGCTACTGGGCTGTCCATCAGATGACCAAAGGAACCATCCCAAACTGCCAAATGAGGTGTTTAACATAACAAACATCACAGCTAAAGATGACAATCAATGAATGAAAGATAGAAAGAAAGAAAGAAAGAATGAAAGAAAGAAAAAAAAAAAAAAAAGGAATTTTACCGGAGATGGTGATATTTTTTTATTTTTTTATCTAAATTTATTTATTTATTTATTAATTTTTTATTTTATTTTTTTTGGGGGGGAGTTGTCATCGCAAGGGTGGCTTTGTAATTAATAACTCTTTGGTCTAATTTCACTTTTTGATTCCCATGATTTTTTCATTAATGGAAGGATTATTGAACGCGGGACTTAACTGAAAACAAAACAAAAATATGTTTTTCTGATCCCTTGATATAAGGAAGCTTAATTGCGGCGGTCTCATCCTTAGTCTGTGGTCGGCGTCATGGACTCTCAGGTAACGAGACTTGCTTAGGGTGGGGGGCGGGTTCAGATTGGGATCGATCCCAGAGTCTTATCAGAATTGCTCATTATTGGGAGCCAACTTGACCCTGACCCAAATGCAGTTATTATCTTGCTAGGGGAGGGAGGGGGTGGGGGAAAAGGGGGTTGGGTGTAGTTTGAGGGGGTGAAGGAGAGAGGGAGAGAGGGAATAGGGAAGGGGGAGGGTGGCTTTGGAGAGAGACCAGAAGGTTATAATAATTATAGTCTTCCCTGACAGCTACTGTACATGTAGCCCCCTCTCCCCTCCCTCACTATGGACTGTCCGATTTGCATTTCGGGAAGAAGACAAAAATCGATAAGCCTAGATGAATATTTGCGTGGCCTTTCCTAGTGCTACATGTTGTGCACGCAACATACCGGTACATGTACAGTGTATGTACCGGGTATGTACATGTATGTAGTGCACACTTTACCCTGTCCGTAGGCAGTCCATCACTATGAATCGAACAAACCTCGTACACGTACATTTAATAGGGGGCCAATCGGGGTAGCCTAGCTTGCACCCACTCCTGTCAGCATTCTTTGATAGCTGTGAATTGTCCCATGCTTCCACCAAAGTCTCTTCCCCGGCCCTCTCCATAGATCATAGGAGCAGCCTCCAACCGCAACCTCTCCTTCCCTCCTTCCCCCTCCCTCCTTCCCCCTCCCTCCTTCCCCCTCCCTCCTTCCCCCTCCCTCCTTCCCCCTCCCTCCTTCCCCCTCCCTCCTTCCCCCTCCTTGTCGGGGGGGGGGGGGGCTGGTCAAAGTCATACGGTACATGTACCTGTATGGTTGGGTGCAAGTTCAACGCAATCTTAACATGTACGTACATGCACATGCACATTGTGTACATGTACTGGGTACATGGAGTATCGCATTGGCAGGCCTTTTTTTGCCTTCCGGAAGGGGTCAGAGGCTGTTTTTACCACCGTCACACGTTCCATCGGGAGATTGGAACAGGGGAATCATTTGGAAGTGGGTCACCCAGGCCATGACCAGCCCATGGGTAGTGGAAGCCCAATAATGTTGCTACATTGTACATGTACATGTAGTTAAGGAAACCACCCAGGGTGGACGTTGCCGCGTCGGACCAACACAAACCTATGAGCATGCCATTAACAAGTGCCCCCGTGATGAGACCCACGTGCCCATTCACAGAGATACATGTACAATGTAGACAAACCAGAGCGAGGGCTGATTTCACGAAGCATTACGATGCATCGTAAGTCAACTTACAATGCACATTGTTAGTGGTGATGCACCGAGCAGTTTCTGAGAAGTTTCTGAGCATCGCTCGTCGTCTTGCGATTGAACGTAAGTTGCGATGAGTTTTGGTGAAGTCGACTGCAGGTCACCTAGCGTGTGCATCTCAGTAACTGCCAATTTTGACTGCTGTGGTTGACAGGCATGCATGCCTCTGTTCATGTGGGATACTTATAAATGCGAGTTACTGATGTGAGTTCTGGATGGATTGATGGACTGGAGAGAACACTAATGAATGTAATTCCAGAAAATCATTGCCTTGGCTTGGCATCGACGGAGGAATCTAGTCTGCATGCTACATGTACATGCACCAGGTATACATGTACATGTATATAAAAAAAAAAAAAATCAAAATCAAAATCTCACTGACAGCTTTCCTTTGCAGTGGGGTGGCACTGTGGTTCAAAGGAATTCTTCTCCCCCTCCCTCCCTCCCTTGCCACGAGAGGCTGAGATAACACTCTTCCTAACAATCTGTCTGCCAGAAAAAGTGTGCGGCGGGCAGGGGGGGAGGAAGACCCTTCACTGGCATCCCTTGTGGAAATGTCAGATGTGAGAAGGAGGCCCCTTACACCCATTTCCAATTATCATCAACTTGAAAAAAGAGAGAAGAAGATGCTTCTGATAATAATGCTCATGATAGGAAAAAGAAAACCAGAAGAGAATATAAAAAAAAAAAAATCTGGAGAAGACGACTTGGTTATTTTTTTCTTCTTCACTGAATAACGCTGTTATAGGGGGAGAAGGGTCCTCTTCTCGACTACACAAAATGTCTAGTGCTGTTGGCTAAGCGCTCTGCTATCTGATCATAGTGAGACACCCCCCCCCCCTGTAAGCAGTTAGTTGGAGGAGGTGGGGATTGTTTGTGTATTTGGATGATACACACATGCTTGCTGATCAGGGAAACAAGGCTTTCATCAGACGAGCGATCGTCAAATTGGGGCCGACGAGTCTTTTGGATTGTCATCCCGATTTTATTTATTTATTTATTTTTATTGTTTTTTTTCGGGAGGGAGATTTGGGGAAAGCTTCTTCTGGATATTAAAGCTGCTTTTTTTGGGGGGGGGGATGGCTGAGCAGGGAAATGGAGCCCGCCATGTCCGGGTTCTCGGAGGTTCACTCTGGTGAAGATGTCTCAGAAAATCTTAAACTCTGGATCTATTCTGTAGCCGTGCTGGGGGTTAATGCTGTGCAGTCAGGCGTGGTTTTGTTTTTTCCAGGGTTTGGTTGGCGGCCAAGCGGGTGCTCGCTGAACCACACTGACAAGGCTGTTCCGAAATGGCAGCGGCCAAGCTGAGGCCCCTGGTTTCTGCCAGTTTGGTCTGTATTCTGTGGCCCTTTTTTTTTTACACTCGGTGTAACTTGTGATGTCGGAATGATGTTTTGATCCGAGCAGGACCTTTTTCGGAAGCAGAAGGACAAGGACAAAAGTACACAGAAATGGGAAGGGGGAGAGGCAATAGGCTACATGTATGCTCTACATGGAGATGACAGAAAACGTAAGGACAGAGGAGGAAAGATGATAAAATAGGAAGGTGAGACAAAACGGGGAGGACAGGGAGTACTTGTACCTGTTACAATGTACATGTATGTAGGGAAGGAATTAGATGGGGGAAAGGTACCGGTAAAAGATCAAAGAGAGAAGTTGGAGTGAACTAAAATCTATGTAGGGGTGATTAGTAACCATATCCAGATGAGTTATAAAACAAGATTGATTGCAAGTACATGTGCATGTATTTTGTGATCAGTGGCGACTTACATGGAGGATCAATCTTAGACCATCTGACAGTGCACGGCAGTGTTAGAATCAGCTGCAGCAAGGATGAGTCAACTGCTGCGGGAATCCTGCCTTTGAGAAAGGGCCTGCTACATGTGTAGGATCGAAAAGTCAGTCCCTTCTTATAGTTTTTGATGTGAGTTGAGTTACATGTACTGTACAGTACATGTACGATGAAATCGTATATAGGACTTTGTTCAACTGACTACTAAGTGGACATGACTACGTGCATGGATGGTTGCAGCTTGTTAGTAATGAGTGCCAGAGGGTTCCGTTAGCCTCAAATGGACAATTTTTGGGGAGAGATATAGAGCATGAAAAAATTTACGGAAGTGTCTTGCCAGAGCACAATCAAAGGGAAACCTGTCACGCATACCTCAGTCTGGGACCCTTGCCCTTAAGACTTGCTCTCACCCGTAGATATTTGATGGGCTTTATTGGGGATGAGTATGAATTACCTTACTTCTTGACACGGGGGAATGTTGTGGAAGCCATTGCTGTCTACTGAAGCGCAACGCTCACACGGATAATTGAATAAGCCACGCTGGCTTTCCCTAAGAGAAACGTTCTGGGTACATGTTTTCTAAAAAGGATGGCACCTCCTGATTGAATATTGGGAATGGCCAAGGATACTTGATGCAGTTGGGGGGGGGAGGAGGGAAGCCTATTTTTGGAAGCCTATTAGGTGGGAGAGGAGGAAGAGGAGATGGAGGAGAAGCGCTGTGGTTGGCAGCGAGGAGGAGGAGGAGCATGAGGAGGAGAAGAAAGAGGCAGTGGGTGTCGCAGACCAGGAGAAGAGGAGAAGTGGAGGAGGAAGATGAAGAGCAGGAAGAAGAAGAGGGAGATGGAGAGGGAGAGGAGGAAGAAGATGGAAGTGGAAGATAAAGAGGAAGAAGATGAGGAAGATGAAGAAGAAGAAGAGGAAGAAGGAGATGGAAAGGGAGAGGAGGAGGAAGATGGAAGTGGAAGATAACGAGGAAGAAGAGGAGGAAGAGGAATAGGAAGAAGAGATGGAGGAGCAATAGGAGGAAAAGGAGGAAGAAACGGTTGTGGACTGTGGAGGCAGAGGAAGAAGATGGAGATGACTAGGAAGAAAAAAAAGGAAGAGAAGAAAGAGAAAGAGGAGGATTGAAATGGGAATGGGATAGTGACAGAAATGAGGAATGAGGACTAGGAAGATGAGGCAGAGCAGGCGGAAGATGGAGGAGTAGGAGGAAGAAAAGGGGATGAGGATTAGGAGAAGCATACAGAGTGAAAATAGTAGAACAAATGGTATGACATTCTGCCTTGATCCATGATGAGTTGCCAAAGCTATGCTCTTGGGAGCATTCGGGATGAAATCAAAAAGAAAATTCCACGCCTCCCCTCAGCAGCTTCTATCATCTATTTGTTTTCCCTTCCTGTTGGGTCCCATGGCTGATAGCGTTGCTTCTACTGCCCAACCATGTTTGTTCCACCTGACAAAACACTCAATCAGAGCATGGGTGTGTGTGTGTGTGTGTGTGTGTGTGTGTTTGCAGCGAACCGCATAGAGACTCTTTTAGTCGTCCGGGTCCGCTTGTAGTTGTACATGTATGCAAGTCCAAGGACAAGCGGAATTGCCAGGGATCTTCAACAAGGGGCCGGGGAATTACATGAACATGGCGGATAGTGTAGAGGCCAAGGTGAATACGGGTCGGCATTCTGCATGGCAGTGGACTCTCCGAGTGCAGCCATCGCCGCATTTTTAACACCCCCCCCCCCCTCCCGTTGAAAACTTAAGTGCCAGATAGTGATCTGGTTCACACAGTGCCTCCCCCACTTGGACTGAGTGTAACTTTCCCGCTACTTCCCCCCTGCCCCCCCCCCTCCCTCCCCTCCCTCCTTCTCTCCCTCCCTCCCCACCGAAACTCATTCAAGCACCTCTCCCCAGTGGCCTGTCAGTACCACATTTAGAGGCATGCTCTGGCGCAGGACACGGACAGCTAGGGGAGGGAAGGTTGGGCCACGAGGAGCTTAGGTCTCCAGCCAGTTACATATGTACAGTATGTGCATCGTGCAAATGGACTCGTCAAAGACTCGTCACGCCAATGGAGCCCAATTACGGCGCGCCCCCCGCACTCAGTGCGCCGCGGCTTGTTGACAGAGTTCGCCTCCCCAAAATATCTCATTTTGTTCCAATTTGTTGCCACCCTGCTGACCTGCTCCCTGTGTACCTTTGGCGAGGGCCTTGGTCCGTCCTGGGGGCACGAGAAATCCGTTGCCTCCCCCTCCCCCCCCCCCTCCCTCCGGAAGGCAGCTCCCCACTCTCCCCACTCTCCCCATTGCTGCATTAGCTTCCTAATTGTTATTGTTTAGACTGCCGAGGACTTAATTCTCTTCCTCCCCCACCCTATCCGTCCAATCGGCTTAAAGCAGGCTCAGCTCCCCTCCCTGTTTTAAAGTTCAGAAGGTGGGTGGGGTAAGTCTCGGAAGTGATAGCAGAGAAAGGTCGCACACTTCAGCGCTGACT